>CP139508.1:109259725-110558600 GCA_021014915.2 Artemisia tridentata subsp. tridentata
TGTTAAGCAATTGCAGTGGAAAAAGACTAGAGTGTTTTTGAATTTGAATTTGGGGATAATAGTGGTAAAAAAAATCGTACTTATAAATGCATTCATACACTTTATGGTAACTTAACCAAGTGATATGGGACGAAAACAATAACCTTGTATGTATACACTGTTTCACCAAGGACCAAACGTCTAACAACAATGTCATTAATCAAGACAAGCAACAAAACCAAAAACAAAAGCGGAATAATATAAAGAGATCTTCATTCATTCCTTAAAATATTACTATACATGATGATAGATGATTTAGCAAAATACAATTTCATAAGGCCCAAATGACAAAAAAAACATTACACACTTAATGTGCTACCATTAGTGATTAAAAACAAAATCAGGTTGTCCTAAGAACATCAAGGAACTTGTTCCTGTCCAACACCTGAGCATGGGTTTTAGCAATCAACCTGTTAATCCCCAAAGCCTTAAGCACATTTTTCTTTTGAACCTTTTGAAGATCCTCTAGAAGCCTGTACGACATAGCCGAAGGCCGATATCCTTCTACTTCAGCCATAAACTCTTGTGTTTCTTTGGTAACACGAACCAAATCAACATAAGACTTTAGGAGCCCTTTGGCAAGCTGTATATCTTTGTCGTTCTCGCGTTGATAGTAAATAGCAATGCTATCAAATAGCGAGTAAGAATCAGCGGCGGTGGCGAGTTACTGTAGGCGTGGGAAATTGGACATTTTATTGTGTTTTAGGGTTGAGAACTTTCTTAAATGTGTTTTGGGTATGTAAATGACTTATGGTATGGTCCCTTAAATAGCAAAGGCAAAAAAGATGACCATACAAATTCGGGGACCAAATGTGACATAAGTCGATTATAAAGAGTAAAATTATTAAATGTCGGGAAATTTAAGTATAAAAGCGGCAAGATTGGCCTGGTTGGGGACCAACTATGAAATTATGAAAACTTCCCCAATACGCTTAACTTTTTTATTTTAGGCGCGACCCAATAAACCCGACCCACTAAACCCTCAAAAGATCATAATACCCGATTCAGAGGAAACAAAGGTCATTCTACATTGTGAGTTACACATACACCAACTCATAGCACAACTCATTCGCAAAATGGAAAGGAGCATATTTGTGACAACGTTTAAGGATATAGAACCAGAAGAAGAAGGAGAAGTATTGTTCCGGATTCACACAAATGGGATATTTGAATATACCCCACTCAGGTATGAAGGAGGATCCCTTATTAATGTTAGTGCTTTTAGCTGTGATAGGGATATCTTTAGTTCAACCCTTGATAATCTATTATCAGAGATTAAGGAACCAAAATGGGCAGTGTTTTTCTGTGATCCAAAAAAATCCCTAAAAAATGGTTTGCAATTGATTTATAGGGATCAGGATGTTCTTAAGCTGTATGAGTTGGCGAAAACATATGAGTCAGTTGATATCTTTGTTACTCATAGGCCCCAAATGTTAGCAGTATTTTACTTGAAAAACATTGGTTTTGAGGTTGTGGGGTGGGTAGAGGAAGATGCTAACTTTAGAATGTCAAGTGGAAGACCTTTTAGGACTCGACGTAAATGGAAGGGATAGATAAGAACAAAATGCAGGCGAGTGTAACCAAAATGCAAACAGGGCAAGGTGGTGTTGTTATCAAAGAGGAAAAAGGTGTTTTTCATGACAAAAGGGAAAAAATAAGGGAAAAGGTAAGCTGCTTCAGGAAGAGGACGTTTTGCAACAGGAAAAGGGCGAGGAAGTTGTGAAAACTTATAAGCGAGGTTTTGATGGGAAGGGGAAGGGTATAATGGTTGAGTATACTGGTTTTGATGGTGAAAACATGGCTGCTGGTGATGGTGTTGAAAACAGGGCTGGTGGTGCTGGTGGTCTTGTGCCTAGTGGTGTTAAAAAACCTTTTAGAAGCAGTGAAAGGATTACCAACTGCGTACTTGCCCTTTTTGCCAACAAGCAATCCTAGGTAAGGTTTCAATGTTGAATTGCATGGCTTGTGTTTTATATTTTGTTACTTCAATTATACCTTATCTAACTTGAATATTTGGTGTTTGGATACTTGTTTTTCCAGGTACATTTGCAGTTTGATCATCAGTGTAAGGTTCAATGTTTTGTTTGTTGATCATCCAGTTCTAATATATGCATACAGTTCCAGTATATACATTGTTTGTAAGATGTTCATAAACATAACACACTTACAAGATTAATGTTTGGCCGAATATATTCTAGAGAGAGAAAGAGATGAGAAGGAAACTTCTAGTGAGAGAAAGTTCAATGTATTAGCTTGTTGTAAATGAAGTTCCAACCCTTCGCTTGTGTGGGAAGGGGTATTTATAGTACAGACACAAACGCCCCACATGGGCTATGGAGTGAGCATAGTGGGTAAAGACCCGACCCGACTCCATGGTGTTACTAAGTCTAAACTAATATGATTAATCCTACGAGCTACTTAATGCTAATCCATACTCGGGGTAACCGAGTCTTTCATATGAATATTTATATTCTTAACAATCTCCCCCTAAGGGAGGTCACCCCGGAAATTACACTTTGAATTCTAGCATTCTATTACATAGATTCCTAGCTCGTAGTCTTTGATTCTGCTAAGTCTTTAATCTTTGTACTTTCAGCAGTGCACTTTTGATGACTGTTCTTTTGTCTTGGATGATCTTTGAGGATTCTTTGAGGTCATCATCCAACGTACATCTCCAAGTCATCTTTTTTAAGTATCGTCTCCATGTGATGTAATGATCTTTGGACCGACATGCTCACACTTTTCTGGATCATGATTTTCAGCATCAGAGTTGCGGAAGCAGTGTTGAAAGTCTTTCAATTATCATGATTTCTTTGATTAAGATTGTGAAGTGTGAGCATGGGGTGATGAATCGGCATCTTTTCAGCAATCAGCTGCAACCGCCAGGGATTCCTGCAAGCAAAGAGTTAGCAATAAATCATCCGGCACTTATAGGTTTGGACTTCGAGATCGTAAACAACATAGTGGACTTCGAGAGGGCTTACAAGATCTACTGAAGCACATCAACGATTAGGTGAGTCGCTGGAGTTCACTCCACGATTGTAGACCGTTTGAAACCGCCGCGACCACTAAGCGTAATCCACAAGGAATTACCGAAGTGACCTGCTTTCAGGGCTGTTTGATGTTGACCCTGGCAGGAATTTCCATTCAATCACTGAGAATTACATTTGTAAATTCCCTCATAAATGTTCTGGCAGATTGCTAAGATCTGCGTAGGACTCATAAGTTTACAACTGGTGTCCTTAATGTTGAACAACCAGTGTAGAAGTAACATGTGTTCCTATGAGATCTTATGATGCATCTCGTGGCTCTAGACTCGATAAGTGCATTTTTGGTAGTCGGAGACTAGAGCGGTGTCTCCTGTTTTAATATCAACATGACTCGTAATGAGCGGTCGATAGATTATGCAGGGTTCCCCGTGAGAATTAAACAAGTTCTTTTAAGAGAACTTAAGTGGCTAGAAGGTTTAGTGCAGTGCGTCACTGGGTCCATGACGTCTTGTCTTCAATACTGGTGCTACCTTAGTAACCACCAGTAGCATATGAATTGAACCCGGTTTCTGCCCTAAGGTTGAATAATTAGAGGGCTATTTCTTTTCACCCTTTCTCATTACATTTCTTTTTAATTCTTCAACCCCTTCTTTCTCCTTTCTCATATTACTCCTTTTTTCATAATCATACCTAAGGACTTGCTAATACTAACTATTCGGTATTGTCATTGCGTAGATCCCTTCGGCTCTGGCGGATCATATGACGGTTTTACTAACCTTAGCCACCTTATAACACCATAACCATCCTATGTTGCCGTAAACCATTCATTTGAAAAATCTCTCAAAGTGTTTATAATTAAGAAACACATTTTGCTAACACTTTGAGAGTTTTGAACTTTTCAAATACTCCCCCTTAACATGTGCTAAGATGTTTTTATTATAAATTTGCACATGTTGGGTAGAGCTTGCACTTTTTGAATTGATCCAATTTCAGTGAACATGACCGATTCGAGACACGGTTACATCACTAGTTAGACTAGCTTGAAATTATTACCCGGCCTGGTCAAGTCCACAGAAAGTTTCTCGAAACGGTACACTCTACTCAGACAAGTTCTCTTCGAGACACGCTTACATCACTGGTTAGACCAACTTGAGATTATAACCCGGCCAGGACAAGTCCTTTCGATTAATGACAGTTTTTGTTTCGTCAATTCATTTGTGAAGTCTGAGTCGCGCTCACACGAGATGCCACCTTCTTTTTGTCACCACAAACCATTTGCTCCCCCTCAATATGTGCATTGATATACAAAAGAGTTTAGCACATATGAGAGAGCATAGATTTAAGTCCAAAACATCACATTTTTATCAGATTGCATATTTAAATCACATTCTCTCCCCCGGTCAGAAATTTCAAACCTTTTGAGATTTTGTGATCCCAATTGATTTAAATAAGTTTAGAAAATATGGGAGAAAATATGGTTAGGTTTAATATGTGCTGATAATGGAACATACTAATGCTCCCCCTCAATCAATGAGGGAGAATGTTAGTGTCAGGTATGATAAGTTTGAAAGATATTTGACTTAAAAAATCATACATTGACACATAACAACAAGTATCATTAAATTCACTGCTTATTTGTACAAAGTGACTTGTTTTGATGATATAAATTTTTTAAAATCACTCTCCCCCTCAATCGATGACCCGTTTTCTATTTAAAGAGTTGTAGTTATTGATTGAGTGATAGATTTTTTATGAAAAGTTCAATTCTGATCGATATTCAAAAATCATGGTACCACCAAGTTTAGCACAAATACTTTCCTGAAGAATCATAGACGAAAAAGTATCTGTGATGTAAAGAAGACTTCTCTTCTTATACGAGAAATGATGCACTGAAACGTTCATCAAATCGAAGAAACATGATATAAAGTAATCCATGCCCGGGTGAACTTCACCCAGTGGGAGGAACAGCCGTCCTTTTGGTGACGTGCTTTCCCCATAATGAGGAACGGGTTACAGTCTGAAGTAACTGCAAGCCGACATGACATGTTTTAACAATTCGTTTGAACTTCTGCTCGAGCTTCATTTAAAGTCCCTTGTCATTATTGAATGACATTTCTAGGACCGTAAATGTTATCGATAAACAGAAGACATGCCTAGATGAACTATTTTTGGTATTTTTGTGTTTTCTTATTTTTTAATGGTTTTTATAGGTTTTATATTTTTCTATTTTCTTTTTGGTTTAAAATATATACAAGGATATATGAAGCAAATCCATTACTCCTCATTCTCTTCCTGAAGACGCTTGAGGGTTTCTGGCGTCAAACTCTTCATGCCAAGTCGCGGGAGAATAAATTGGAACCGTTCTCTCGGGAGTGCCTTAGTGAAGATATCAGCCAACTGAAACTCAATCCTCACGAAGTAAAGTTCAACAACCCCTTTCTCAACCTGTTCCCTTATAAAGTGATGCCGGATATCGATGTGCTTTGATCGGGAGTGTTGGACATTGTTGCAGCAAAGAGCTATAGCACTTTTGTTATCACAATACAGAGGGATCTTGTTGTATGCAAAGCCATAGTCCGATAGTTGAGATCGCATCCATAGGATTTGAGCACAACACGCAGACATGGCAATGTATTCAGCCTCTGTGGAAGATATAGATGTACTCATTTGCCTCTTAGATGACCAGCTTACTAACTTTTCTCCCAGAAACTGAGCACCTCCCGACGTACTTCGACGAGTATCTTGATACCCCACATGGTCTGCATCTCCATAGGCCGTGAGTGCTATGGCTGTGTCCTTAGGATACCAGAGACCCATGTGAATAGTCCCTTGAAGGTATCGAAAGACCCGCTTTACCGCTTACAGATGCCTTTTGGTGGGCTTAGACTGGTATCGAGCACATATGCATACTGCGAACAAGAGATCTGGCCTACTAGCGGTGAGATACATTAGGGATCCAATCATACTTCGAAACTTGGTTTGATCAACAGGGATCCCAGAGAGGTCTTCATCCAACTTCGATCTCTCAACCATAGGAGTGTCAACAGGATCACTTGAATCAAATCCAAATTTCTTCAATATTTTATTTGCATATTTGGATTGATTAATGAAGATGCCTCCGGGACTTTGAGAGATTTGTAAACCTAAGAAGAACGACATTTGTCCCATCATAGACATTTGGAACTTAGAACTCATCTCGTTAGAAAACCGATCACATTCCATAGGGTCAGAGGAGGCAAAAATAATGTCATCTACGTAGATCTGAACGTGAAGTAGATGTTTGCCCGTTTTCCTAGTGAATAGTGTAGGATCAACAACACCTTTGGAGAATCTGTTTGCTAGAAGAAACTTAGACAAAGTGTCATACCACGCCCTAGGTGCCTGCTTTAAGCCATAGAGGGTCTTTTTCAAGCGATAGACGTGAGTAGGACGATCAGGGTCCACAAATCCTTCAGGTTGACTGACATAGACTTCCTCTTTCAAATCACCATTTAAGAATGTTGTCTTTACATCCATTTGGTAGACTGTCATATTCTGACTAGCAGCATTAGCGAGAAAGATTCTGATGGCTTCAATTCTAGCAACCGGTGCAAATGATTCTTCAAAGTCTATGCCCTCTTCTTGACGATACCCCATCGCAACAAGCCGTGCCTTATTTTTCAGAACATCACCATGCCCATCGAGTTTTACTTTGAAGATCCACTTTAGAGTGATAATCATTGCACAATCTGGAGGAGGCACCAATTCCCATACTTCAAGTCGATCATAGGACGGTTTTACTAACCTTAGCCACCTTATAACACCATGACTATCCTATGTTGCCGTAAACCATTCATTTGAAAAATCTCTCAAAGTGTTTATAATTAAGAAACACATTTTGCTAACACTTTGAGAGTTTTGAACTTTTCAAATGCTCCCCCTTAACATGTGCTCAGATGTTTTTATTATAAATTTGCACATGTTGGGTAGAGCTTGCACTTTTTGAATTGATCCAATTTCAGTGAACATGACCGATTCGAGACACGGTTACATCACTAGTTAGACTAGCTTGATATTATTACCCGGCCTGGTCAAGTCCACAGAAAGTTTCTCGAAACGGTACACTCTACTCAGACAAGTTCTCTTCGGGACACACTTACATCACTGGTTAGACCAACTTGAGATTATAACCCGGCCAGGACAAGTCCTTTCGATTAATGACAGTTTTTGTTTCGTCAATTCATTTGTGAAGTCTGAGTCGCGCTCACACGAGATGCCACCTTCTTTTTGTCACCACAAACCATTTGCTCCCCCTCAATATGTGCATTGATATACAAAAGAGTTTAGCACATATGAGAGAGCTTACATTTAAGTCCAAAACATCACATTTTTATCAGATTGCATATTTAAATCACATTCTCTCCCCCGATCAGAAATTTCAAACCTTTTGAGATTTTGTGATCCCAATTGATTTAAATAAGTTTAGAAAATATGGGAGAAAATATGGTTAGGTTTAATATGTGCTGATAATGGAACATACTAATGCTCCCCCTCAATCAATGAGGGAGAATGTTAGTGTCAGGTATGATATGTTTGGAAGATATTTGACTTAAAAAATCATACATTGACACATAACAACAAGTATCATTAAATTCACTGCTTATTTGTACAAAGTGACTTGTTTTGATGATATAAATTTTTTTAAAATCACTCTCCCCCTCAATCGATGACCCGTTTTCTATTTAAAGAGCTGTAGTTATTGATTGAGTGATAGATTTTTTATGAAAAGTTCAATTCTGATCGATATTCAAAAATCATGGTACCACCAAGTTTAGCACAAATACTTTCCTGAAGAATCCTAGACGAAAAAGTATCTGTGATGTAAAAAAGACTTCTCTTCTTATACGAGAAATGATGCACTGAAACGTTCATCAAATCGAAGAAACATGGATATAAAGTAATCCATGCCCGGGTGAACTTCACCCAGTGGGAGGAACAGCCGTCCTTTTGGTGACGTGCTTTCCCCATAATGAGGAACGGGTTACAGTCTGAAGTAACTGCAAGCCGACATGACATGTTTTAACAATTCGTTTGAACTTCTGCTCGAGCTTCATTTAAAGTCCCTTGTCATTATTGAATGACATTTCTAGGACCGTAAATGTTATCGATAAACAGAAGACATGCCTAGAGGAACTATTTTTGGTATTTTTGTGTTTTTCTTATTTTTAATGGGTTTTTATAGGTTTTATATTTTTCTATTTTCTTTTTGGTTTAAAATATATACAAGGATATATGAAGCAAATCCATTACTCCTCATTCTCTTCCTGAAGACGCTTGAGGGTTTCTGGCGTCAAACTCTTCATGCCAAGTCGCGGGAGAATAAATTGGAACCGTTCTCTCGGGAGTGCCTTAGTGAAGATATCAGCCAACTGAAACTCAGTCCTCACGAAGTAAAGTTCAACAACCCCTTTCTCAACCTGTTCCCTTGTAAAGTGATGCCGGATATCGATGTGCTTTGATCGGGAGTGTTGGACATTGTTGCAGCAAAGAGCTATAGCACTTTTGTTATCACAATACAAAGGGATCTTGTTGTATGCAAAGCCATAGTCGGCAGCCTTTTCATTCTCCTTGTTTCCAAATCAGAAACCTTTGATAACCTGATGTCGGTAGCCTCTTCCTTCTCCTTATTAACACCTAAACGGTCTTCATTAAAACAATCCTCTTTCCTCAACCCACTGTTCAAAGCATTCACCTTATCGTTTTGTGCCATTGTTAGTTATTTTGGTTGAATGTGTGTTGCTGGTAATTTAGGGTTTTATAGAATTTAAGTAAGAGGGAAACAATACTACGATACAAAATTAGGTTAGATTTAACTAGATTATAGTTAGAAATGTGCTTGGACTATTATGCCCTTGAAAATATAACACAAAACGTGCGTTGATCTCACTATTACGGGTCAAGGGATGCAATCGGCCTCAAAAACCCAACTTTTGGACCCACGGCTACGACTTTTTCAAGTTTGAGGCCCAAACGATATTTTTGAGAAAGTTTAGGTACCAATGGTGTATTTTTGTCTATTACTCCCTCCGTACCAATTTTATTGTCCCTTTTTCCTTTTTCGGACGTCCCAAAATTATTGTCCCATACAAAAAATAGAAAGTGAATAGGTAGTGGAGTTTGGTAAAGTTTACTATATTATCCTTGGTTGAAATTAATATTGCAAACTTTAAAAAAGTGTTAATTAATTGGTTAAGGGTAAACTTGTCATTCGGCAAAAAAGTAAGAGAGAGAAAGTAGTGATAGTGACATTTTTTTAAAAAAATGTGTTTTTTGTCGGGAACAATAATTTTAGAACGGATGGAGTATAAATTTATAATATTCACTGGCTAAAAGTTAAATATTTAATACATTGTCATGACTAATACAAAGTCATGAACTAGACACACAATAAACATAAAAAGGAATCAGTTTGTGACAAATAACGCCAAACTTCTCTCTCTCTCTCTCTCTCTCTCTTTTGATTTCATTACCTCACCACATCATATGAATCGAAGAAGAGAATCATCAACCAACAACCATCTCCTCCTCCTCCTCCTCTTCTTCTTCACTTAAAAACATTTCTCTCTTATCCTAATTACCAAACACCCCCCAATCTCAATACCAACACTCAAATCTCACACATCTCAAAACCCTAAAAAACATCACAAAAATTTATAAAAATCACAAAAAATTTATAAAAAAAATATGAAACCTATCCAACCACCACCGCCAACCACCGCCGCCGCCTCACCTAACCACCGTACCCGCCGCCGCCCCGACTTAACCCTCCCCTTACCCCACCGCGAACCACCGCATCCAATCGCCGTCCCGTTACCTCTCCCACCGCCGTCATCAACAACAAACTCCTCCTCATCCAACTCATCCACCTCATCAGCCACCGTCAACCACCGCAAAGAAAGCGTAAACCTCTCGGACCTCAACCGGATGAACCGAATCGGATCCGGCAGCGGCGGAACAGTCTACAAAGTAATCCACCGCACCACAGGAAAACTGTACGCGTTAAAAGTAATCTACGGAAACCACGAAGATGACGTCAGGCGTCAGATCTGCCGAGAAATTGAAATATTACGAGACGTTGACAATCATAATATCGTGAAATGTCACGATATGTACGATCACGCTGGGGAGATCCAGGTGTTGTTAGAGTATATGGATGGAGGGTCATTAGAAGGAACTCATATATCCCATGAGCCTAGTTTGGCAGATCTAACACGCCAGGTATTATCCGGAATTTACTATTTACATCGCCGTAAAATTGTGCATCGTGATATCAAGCCTTCGAATTTGCTAATTAATAGTAAGAAACAAGTTAAGATTGCGGATTTTGGGGTTAGTAGAATATTGGCCCAAACTATGGATCCTTGTAATAGTTCTGTAGGTACGATTGCGTATATGAGTCCTGAGAGGATTAATACTGATTTGAATCACGGACAGTATGACGGTTTCGCCGGGGATATTTGGAGTTTAGGTGTTAGTATATTGGAATTTTATTTAGGTAAGTTTCCTTTTGCGGTCGGTAGACAAGGTGATTGGGCGAGTTTGATGTGTGCGATATGTATGTCGCAGCCACCGGAAGCGCCGGTTACTGCTAGTAGAGAGTTTCGTGATTTTGTGTCGTGTTGTTTGAAAATGGATCCGAGGAGGAGGTGGACTGCTGCGCAGTTGTTGAGGCATCCGTTTATTACGCGTGGGAGTGTGGGAGGTGGGAGTGCGGGGAGTGGGAATAGTCAAGTGCAGCATCCGACTCATCATTCATTGCCTCCGCCTCCGCCAAGGTTTAATTCGTCTTGAGTTTTGGTGTTTTGTTGTTATATTGTAATTTTGCTTCTTTTTGAATTTACTTGTGTAACATTTCGGATGATCATTTGGGGATAATGGAAATTTAATTCTTAGAGATGATATATCAGTTAATTGATCTTTAGTCTTTTCATTAATGTTAGTACTTCTTATACTAATGGACTTGCGAATCAGATATTGTTTGATTTATGGTCGTGTTTTGGTGTATTATGGCTTTGGTGCTTGGACTTGCGATGGCAATTGTTATGGTGAGAATTTTGGGTTGTGTTGATACTGCGTTTTTCATTGGTAGATAATCAGTTTTGAGTGTTGGGATAGAGCGATCTTATTGTGATCATCTTATTACTGTATGCTCACATAATCATTTCTCATGTGGTTTATTCGTTATCTGTTTGTAGCTTATTCAAAATGGATTATTTGTCTAGTTAAGTATGTGTATTTTAGACTGCAACTTATTCAAAATGATTATCTTATTACAGCTGATTTGGTCGAGTTCAGTATGTGTGTTTTGTACTGTAACAATCAGTTCTCAGTATTTGCAGTTCTGCACCCAATTAGTTTATGTTGCATGATGTTTGTTTATTTATAGTCGATTGGATCAACAAACGTTCGTGTGTTTAGACTGAAATCGTCAGTTTTCATATTGTTATTTCATAATATCAGCAGTCATTTGTTGTGTCATCTTTGTATGTATCATCCTTTGTTTATCAGTTTGATTAACTGACTAAGTATTGATTTCTCTAACAAATAGCTTATGCAGAACTGAATATTGTGTTTTAAATTGCTTTTTAAACACAATTCCAAACAGCCCTCTTGGAAGATTAGCAAGATGTTGGGCTATAATAGTATAGTTATGTCAATGAAATGGTAGTATCTATCATCATTATTGGAGAGGGTAAAAAGTAGTTTTGTAGATTCAGCCATTTGCTTTTATACTTTATGATGATAGGAATAGCTTATGTAGTTCTTCCCTACACCTACAAAAAGTGATTACTATTATTATTATTATTATTATTATCAAGGTTGCAAAAATCGCGAATCGATAGTCGGACTCGGGATTAATCGGTGATTAATCGGATTGGCATTACTAACAAATTTTAGTTATTTTCAGCAAGTTTTGTATATTTCAGGTGAGTTTTAGGTATTTCCGGCAAGGTATTTTCTAAAAAACAAATTGTAATAGACTTAAACAGTTACTATAAGTGATCAAAGTAAGTTTATAGTGAGTTTTGGGTACTTCCGTCAAGATTTATAGGTTTTCGGAAAGTTTGACCACCATTGATCGCCGTTGACCACGGTTGACTTATTTGTTTGACCCGGTTACATAAATCGGTAAAGTCGATGGTCTTGTAGCACCTAATCGGTGATTTTGAAGGCCTTTTTTGCAACAATGATTATTATGCGTGCGTGTGTGTTGTAATCAATGGTGGAGTTGGTGGGAAAGATGCTGCTTTTCATCTTTTACACATATCTTTCTTTATAGCAGCAGAGCATTTGCATTACCAATAATGATAAAAAGCAACTCATACTTTATTGGTTCAACTACGGCTGAGCATGGAAGATTCAAAACCGAATCGGACCGACAAAACCGATAAAAACCGAGCCGATCCGACAGCCCGTCGGTTCGGTTTCGGTTTAGATTTTTCATGATTTTCGGTTTCGGGTCAGTTCGGTTCGATTCGACCCAAAACCGACAAAAACACACACAAGCACACATGAACTGAACCGAACCGACTGACCCGACACAGAACCGAACAGACCATATTCGGTTCGGTTTCGGTTTAGGTTTTTATTTTTGGTTTTCGGTTTTGTCGGATCGGGTCGGTTTTAGACCGATGCTCAACCCTAGTTCAACTTACACACTATGTTGCCAACAGTTATTGCTCATTTTATGCTAACATCAACTTCAATGTTGGTTAATCACCAAGTGGTCTTTGGCGTGGCAATAAGGGTATGCTCATAAATCAAGTGGTAGATAGCTCATCAATCAAGTAGTTACCGGCTTGAGTATCAATTGAAACATACGTTTGGCATTAGGTGCATGACTGTATGTGAATATCTAGTTGTTAAAAATATTAGAAATTAAGTACTCATTTTGTCATGTGGGAGAAACGAAATTAAAAAAGAATTAGTTGGACAACATAACCGTATCTCATTGAAAAGGGGATAGCGTGATCTTAAACATATGTTTTGAATCAAAGCATGGTTTTGTGTCTTTGTTTATTAAAATTTTGTAAACATTTATTTTGATTCAATCAAAACTTAGAAAGGTTATTTCATCGTTTTATGCAGTCTAATGAATAATGATCATGATCATATGTTTTAAATCAAAGCTTGGTTTGTGTGGAGTTATTACAGTATAATTTTGTAAACATACGTTCCGATTATATCAAAACTTAGAGAGGTCATGTTATCGTTTTATGCAGTTTACAGAAACTTTTCTTATGTAGTTTGGTAAGATGGCAAGAGTTTCCTTTTGCTGCTTGCTTTTATATGGTTATGGTTAATTGTTAGTGATAGTTGGATATAGGCATATAGCTAGATTGATGGATTACTACTTGATGGCTCATGGGGCCCCGGTTACAGAAACTTTTCTTATTAGTGTGGTGGATCTCCATACTAAAATGTTTCTTACTGTAGATAAAGGTTGTGATATTGTTCTTCCAAACAGTTGATGTATCTTTTGAATTCTGTGGTGTAGTTATTAGTTTATTACTTATTAAAAAAGGGTGGTTTCAAGCATAGCTGTTAAGATCTCGATCTAGCTTTTAGGATCTTTCGATCTTACGATCCCGTTAAGAAAAAACGAGTCGATCCTTCGTAGGATCTTAAGTGTGATCTCGATCTTACCATAAGATCGTAAGATCTCGATCCGATTCGATCCTACTTCCCTTAATTTAACTAACTACTAAACTATAAATGAATGAATTTTGTTAAATTAAAATAATATAGCAAGCGTTGATTACTGTAAATGTTTAATAAGAGCAAGATATATAGATTTTTTGATTAAAAGATTTAGCATCCTTAATTACCGATTAGATATTTTTGTATTTTAGAGCATTACGCGTCGCATTCTCATATTACTATAACTTTCTGGACTCTTTTTTCTTCTCTAATTTGTTATACAATTATATTTGTATACGAATTACTAGAAAAATAAGATTTTTAGACATTTAAGTAGGATCTTCCGATCTCGATCCGATCTTACGATTCCGATCTTGCAAAGAAAAAAATGATACATAGTAGGATCTCGATCTTAACAGCCTTGGTTTCAAGTGCCAACATGTCTAAAAATCTAAAATTAAAGGAAAAAGTTTGTGGCACGTAGTATTTTATTTACTGGGTTTGGCGAATATGTGACAACTGGTCACATGTTAGAATGTATTCAGTGGTGAAGCTAGACAATTTTCAGTGGGGGGTCGGGATCTAAATTTTTTTTTCCTAACGCTATTTCGGGGGTCGAAACCGAATATACCGAAATTTTTCTACACGAAAACTATATACCCCCTACATTGCAAAAAAAATTTCATGTGAATAATGATCATTCATGCTGTGTTTTTAAGTTTTTTAGATGAGGTTAGAAATGATGAGTAAAGAAGAGAAAAGAAAATTAGAAAGAAAATAAAGTTGCTTTTTTTATTTCATGTTATCGAATTTAAATGAAATGAAAGGAAAGAAAGAAGGCCGTTTTCAAGGAGTTGAGGTGAAAAGAAAGGAAATGAGATATAAGTACACTTATGTCATTTTAAACATGTTTATTTTACCACAAGAGTCGAATATGAGTATGAGGCTTATATTGGTCACTAGCTTATAGACTAGTGGAATCCACGGGATTTTAGAGGGATTTTGGATTAAAAAAAATTAAGTACGTGAATAAAGTAAGAAAGAACAACGAACGTAAACGCTATGAGATTTTCTTGTAACGAAATAATAAGTTATAAGTGAATAAACGGTTTGAAGTGTTTTTTGAACAGAATAATAAGTTATAAGTTAATGATATTACTCGTATAAACTGCTATTCGTAATATCTATGTAATAAACGTCCATTGTATCGTAACCTTCAATTTTGATGGTCTTGAGAAGCAAATGTATGTAGTGACTATTGTAACACTTCAATCGAATGTCCATTATGTGAGCACCTGATAAGTTAAAAAATGTGTAAGTAAAAGAAGTTTGTGATTAATAAATAATAAGTCAATGATTTGATAAACAATTCCGTTTGTAATGATAGTCTTGGAGAGCAAAGCTATGCAATCAACTTCAAACACTTTAGTAGTGCATGTTCAATTTCGTGAACAGCTAAATATCAAAAGGTTGCCTTTAAATAACACGTCCTTTTTTTAACATGGTACGAAACTTATACAACAAATGTATGTCATCATAAAAGAGTTGATGAAGACGGCCCACTGACGAAGATAAAGACTTGATGAGAGATGAGAATGCAATTAAGCATTCATAAAATGGATAGCTTCTGCATCCGATCATGTAGCAGAAAACAAAAGGGGTAGGCATTAGTTTGCCCATGCATTGGGTTTAAACTGTATCTGATGCACAATTACAGGTCATCAATGGCTTGATTTGGGAATTTGATAGAAGTGACAGAAACAAACCATGTCATTCGTTCAATACAACTTAAAGTTTTGATATGGCCTGGACAACAATACAACCTTCAATATTTGGTGACCTCCAACAGGAAAACATATAACCACATCATTTTAAGCTTGATGACATCACTTTTTTTCTTTAAGAAAAATACTATAAACGTTAATAGTTGGTCAACTTGATCTGAAAAGTTATAAGTATATATGAATATATAGTGCCACTTATTGTCATTCCATGTGTTTCAAACATTGAGAAGTGGCCCTTTTGATCCGTTCAGTTATAAATGGGTCAATTTGGTTAATTTTAATATCTAACATGTCAAACGGACAAAAGCAATAGAATGAGCGAATGAGGAAATAGGTTGGAAGATGCCAAAAGTGATTTTTATATAACTAATAGGTGGCCAAATAGATTACTTAATACAAATAAGTAATACCAATGTGAAAAATTTATCTAACTAATATGTATCTGTACAATCTGTATACTGGAGGGGCAATAACCTGTTTTCCGCTCCTTCAAATTATGTTTTAATCATGTGCCTCTATTTGATTTTCTTCTTTTTATTCCATCTCGTTTTTATTGCAAGTGTTCCTTCACTATCTGATTATCATCAGAAGAAGAATCTAAAGCAGTTTAGATTTGGACATCGTCCGTGAGAACCCGTAGCCAAGAGATCCTCCACTTGCTTCCGAGAACTGCATAATGCAATATCAAAGCAACATGCTTAATAGGTCTATTGAAATTAATGATCTTGTGACCAATGGACCTTTGGTCTAATGGTAACCATGACATGGTCATGTCCCTAACCAAGAGGTTGTGGGTTCAAGTCCCATAAGGGACGATGTGTTGATTCATGTTAAAAAAATCTAAAAAATAAAATTAATAATCCTGTGTGGTTGATGTGGCAATTTCGACCCATGTTACAAATGTTTCGATTCATGTTATGTTTGATCCATAAGGGGGTATTACGTAAAGAAGAAACCGATCAAATTGACAAACCCGTCCGAAATATATTTTAAGAGTTTCATGTTAACCTGATAAGTAAATAATCAACGTGTCTTCAACGATTACCCAACCCCTTGACCCGCTGATTTTACAACCTCGGATTTATCGTAAAAGAATAAAGATGTAACACATGAAGATTTATTACCTCAGTAAGTTCTGATAGGTGGCGGGATGTGCATTCGTTGATAGTGTCTGCTATCTCTGACATTGAATATTTAGCCTATTAATCAAACCAAGTTAAAGAAAGCAAAATAATATGTGATGTTCATAGATATGTTGGTTGATAATAACAGTGTGGCAAAAACAACGAAATTTATATGAGTAACAAATTATGATCTAGATCTACTATTAATTTGACCAATAACAGATGCTAATTGTAAACTTGGTTCTAGTGTCTATGGCACGACCTGCAGCACTTCTCAACTCAAAGTTACACGCGTTATATAAGGTGTGTTTAATGATTATCATGACTGCACATTTCAACTCATTATGTCAATGGGTTTAACTTTTGGCCTTTTTATAACCCATTTTACCAATTACATATCAAACATTTCTCGAATTGACCCATTTATATGCTCATGAGTCTAGCTGTGGGTTGTTGTCGTGGTTTTTCTTTTTGCAAGTCAATGCCTTCATACACGGAACAAAAGATAAACCATAACCCATCATCACATCATTATTATTTTACCATGAGTAGACCCATGTGTAATTTTATACTACACATGTTAAATACATCAAAATTATTTATAATATTTAGTTAAAGATGTATAACCTTCAACCTTGTATGCATATATAAATGAATTATCTATTAGAAGGATCTTCGAGCCCTATATTACATTCACAAAGACAATAAAACTAATAAACCAATGAAAGTAACTAAGAAAAAGATGTCCAATGGTTATGTCCTAAAAAACGTGTTACCAAATTAATTACACCGATGGACATGAATTCCTTTCATTCATTACAAATATAAACTGTTAACAAAAGTATTTTTCAAATTCACAAACATACCATACATCAGTAGAAAAGTGTGTTGACATTCTTTTTTTCTTTTGCGTAAGATGTAGCTTCGAAGAAAAGTTCGGTGATGTCCCTATGTTAAGTGATTCATACACCAAACTTTGTGTTAAGAATTAGCCATCTTCTGAATTCATAGTTTTGTAATAATTCGTATTAACCTCATGAGTTACCTAAAATCCTCGAAAAGGGCCTTAAAGTTCGGCCAATTTTTAAGATATATCAATGGGAAACAAATATATGGATCTAAACAAATTAACACTATCATGTTAACCTTGATAGTTGATACCAATTTATATATTTAAAAAAAAGCATGTTTGCCATTTTAACTTAGAAAAGTAAAAATATGTGGCAGTTTATGTGAGACCAAGATTCACTTTGTTTAAAATTTGTTGAAAAAGTGAAACTTGGTTGCATATTTAAGCCATTTGCAATCTTATCATGATGTCCCTATGTTAAGTGATTCATACACCAAACTTTGTGTTAAGAATTAGCCATCTTTTGAATTCATAGTTTTGTAATAATTCGTATTAACCTCATGAGTTACCTAAAATCCTCGAAAAGGGCCTTAAAGTTCGGCCAATTTTTAAGATATATCAATGGGAAACAAATATATGGATCTAAACAAATTAACACTATCATGTTAACCTTGATAGTTGATACCAATTTATATATTTAAAAAAAAGCATGTTTGCCATTTTAACTTAGAAAAGTAAAAATATGTGGCAATTTATGTAAGACCAAGATTCACTTTGTTTAAAAGTTGTTGAAAAAGTGAAACTTGGTTGCATATTTAAGCCATTTGCAATCTTATCATGATGAAATTGAAAAAAAAAAAAAAAAAAAAAAAAAAAAAAAAAAAAAAAAAAAAAAAAAACTTGTCACTTTTAATATTCCAATCCCTTCTACTCATGTGATAGAAGTCCCAGAATTACATGTAAATAAAATACAAACAATTTTGTCTACAGGCAGTTTGAGAAAGTTATTACTGCTATGCTTATGAATAATACACAACAATCAATCAAATAGGCTTTTACATATATAAGTGTGTCAATCCTAAACTTCTGGTCTTCTGCTAATTTCAAGATTGTAAAATAATTGGAATGATATACGTTTCAATAGGCAATCCCAAAAAGCTCCTATAAGAAATGTCAATAAGCAATCACTCAGTCCTCTCTAAATGCAGTCTTATAAGCAATCCTCTCTACTCCTATTAAAACAAAAAGAAATAAGAATGGCTATATCTTTGCTTTGTTTCCTACCCGTCGCCTCCTTTATTTCCATGGCAACCTCCAACTTAAACACACAATTAAGTCTCCAACGTCACATTTTGTGACTGTTGGCTCCATGCCATGTGTCACATTTAGTATTTGTAGGCTAAATAAAGATGGATGTGAGGCGTGTATGTGCCTAAAATTACTCCCTTTGGATGTATGTATACAGTATGCAATGATCAGTTTAAAGTGTTCGGTCAAAACTAATTATGATGCTTTGCACATATCTTTGGATATAATCTACCAAAAGACTTAAAAGTGGCGAGTTTCAGAAAATGCACATTTTAGGGAAATTATTAAGTATATTAACCGACCAATCAACACTCTCAAAAACAAATATTGAATTCTAGTGACGTAATTGATTAAAAAGTTGCAAAGCAGGCTTACCGAACCAAGGCCTTTTGTGCAAGGAACCCTAACTGACGCCATTATCCACACACCATTACCAGGCAAGCAAGCCATAATTAAACCCGCTGCAAGCCTGCATCATTACAACGACCCCCTAATAATAATATTGTCACTCTCAAATCTGAATGCTAAAAAACTTGTAACCTTAAAGCAACCAATATAACGGTAATCAAAAACCAAAAACACAAAGTATTCATTGTGTTATGCATTCCATGCTTGTGGGATTCCATTCCCATTACTGAAATTGATCAAAATTTGTAATGAATTTAAATACAATAAGAATATGCCAGAATTGCATGGCGAATGTCAGATAATGAACCCTTCCCAAGAGATGATGATGTGCCTGTGAAATCAAAAACATCATCAACTAACTGGAACGCCAAACCCTGTAAGAAACATAAAGATGAGTCATAGTTATAATTAACCTGGTCATTTTGAATAATGTGCCAAACGGGTTTGGTAACACGTCAAAACAGTCATGTTTTAGTACTGGGACAAAACGGTTTGGATCAGGTTCAGTTGCTACGCTTTGGTCTAATTCTATTATTATTTTGATAACTGAGAATTTCATTAATTATAATTACAAAAACACTATTATTACAATGATAAGTTATGATAAAAAGAAGGATTTCGAAGGCTTTATGCATTAAAGATAGATTTTGGGTGACTTGGTGACCTTCAGCCCGTTTGATGAGTTCTCCTTTTAGCGTGTAAATCATTTTACATTTGATCTGTTCAGATAAAGGTCATACTACTGAACCCAAATCAAACCATTCTCTAAGCTTATTACACACCAAGTTTTTTCCGTACTCATTTGCCCACATAGCGACATCCTCAGTTAGGTCACTACATACAATATCTAAACAGTCAAACCCCAAAATGATCGAAACACTTTAGTTTACTCTATTCACTTACCTCAGAAAGAGAGTTGGTTTCTCTAGCTCATCACCATCGATATCCGCACCAGTACCCTGACATTCTGGACAAATCTTGGTTTCTATAGATCAAATCTTCACAACAAATAACCAAATGGGCACCTAAAAAATCATAAATTTGTCAACTTTATAATCAAGAAACTTAAAGTTCAAATCCTTACAGCATATAACCAAAAGGGTATCCAAAAAACCATATATTCAACCACTTAAATTAATTAAGAAACTTATGTCAATTTCAAGAAACCATTAAATCAACTTATAGATCAAATGTTTACACTAAATAACCTAAAGGGTAACCAAAAATTTCCTACTGATGCATGAGCATATACGCAGTTATAAGGGAGTAATTTTAACAGCTTAGTAATGTTTATTTATAAAAATGAGCCGCTTATCATTTATAAGCACCTTACCAAAACACCTTACGTAAGCTGATAAACCTAAGACGTTTGACTTTGTCCTAATGGGCAGTAAGTCTGTGAGGGCCGGTTGGGTTACTTTAACTGGTAAGGATTCCAGTGTAGATGCGGCAGTTGGATCACACCTGCCTTTCAACTTCATAAAAGCTGAGTCGATATCAGCAGTGTCTAAGACTTGTACACATAATTCAATACCCCGTAATTTTCCTGTAACCATTCGTAAAATCCCACATTAAAATAAACTATCTTACTGAATATTTATCCTTTTTCTACGTAGATTTTTTTTTTTTTTTTTTATTATCTGATTATAACTATTATCTTATGTGACGTAGATCACATCTCCGATAAACGTGCTCGCGCGCAACCCAACCTTAACTTATTTAATGTTTAGCAATATAAACATCTTTGACCTAAAAACTTTATGATGTCCCATTTACCACTTTACGTTAATTCGTTAACGTATTTTTAAAAACTAAACGTTTCTTATTTAATAAGAGTTTTATGAAACCGTAAAACATATAAAAATAACGAAACTCTAGAAATACTAAAATATAATTTATCTGAGTAAATACAAGTCACTAAAGCACAGGAACCCTAATTCCACTATAACTCCCGATAAAAACCCTAATTTCATAAAACTGTGATTTTATGTACAAGTCCTATAATAATATGTACAAGTCCTATAAAATAAAGTACAAGTCCCTAATGCATAAAAACTAATTATTAATAAAAACCCTATATAAACTTTAATAATAACTATTTTAAAGGCATACTTTGTAATAATTTCATATATTAATTTTTAAATAAATTTATTAATTTATAAAATAGTTGTACAAACCCCTAAACCTATTGTACAACTCTCTAATGCACAAAACATTAAAATCTCATTTAATTACTTTAAAATCTTAATAAAAATTACATAAAATATATATAACTTAAGTAAATATTAAAAATATATTTTTTCTAAATTCTTAAACCTAAGTACAACTCTATCAAGCCCATAGTACAACTCCATAAAACACAACATGATTTTTTTTCCTAAATACCAAATTCGACATATATTATTTAAAGTAAACCTTAAATATTTTCTATTTAACAAATAATTAGTGTTCAAGTTCCAAGTCTTTTCGCCTAAAATATTCCAAAACCGATCAAACATACAAGTAAGTAATCTAACCTTTCTTATCATCTTTTGTAAACTTAGAAACTCTTAAAACATACTAATAAATAAGTTCTAATAGCTAGTTTAGATCAAAACTCTCGATCCTTTCTTTTTCTTTTTCTGTCGAACCAAAACAAACCCCTCTATATTTATTTTTCTTTGATATTTTTAAAATAGTAGGTATAGGAAACTTACATAATGTTAAAGGTAATTTTATAAGGGAAACGTAGCAATTTGAATCACCATAAACGAATAAACGAGTCAAAAGATATGGCGATTTGAAGTTATATAAAAACTGAAAATGTATTCTGTAAACAGAAACGAAATCACGCAAAACGAAGCCTTTCTGGTCCGTTTCGTCGAAAAGTTAAAACACGAAAGTTTTCCGAAATGACATTTTCTTCAAAAACTCTCTAGACCTCGAGTCATGAAAACGCTTAACAGATGGTGTTTTTCTTGAAAATCCGAACAACACTTTAATAAAAACGCCTAACTTGTGGCTTAAGTTTCGACAACCAAATGAACCTAAAAAATTCTATATTTTTGTCAGAATCAAGATCACTTAGCTACCTAAGTATAGGAAAAAGAACCATGAAAAATGATTGAGTTTTCATCAAGTTATCGAGCTCCAAAATTTGCCCTTTATCGCTAGAAACTAAAAACCAATACCTTCAGTTTATTTATTTTCAGTTTTTCAGTCCATCGACCCTACTTTAGACTTATTTTTCGACCCCTAGACAATCTCTAAAAACTCCAAGTTTTTGCCATGATAAAGACCACCTAGCTAACTTAATTTAGGAAGAAGAAACACTTAAAAAGATGGATCGAGTAAAAAGGTATTAACATCCCAAGTTGACCCAATCGCTAGACATAAAAACCATTTTCCAGACTTTTGCCAAAATTTTGTTTCACTCGATCTACTTTAGCAAATTGTTTCAAACATCAAACGACTTTCATAAATTACAAAACCTAGTCTAGTTTAAGATGACCTAGCTAGCTCCACCTAGGAAAAGAAAGTTCGCCAAAAGCTCTATTTTTCACGTAGATATTTGAGTCCAAAACTCTCTCTTCGTCACTAATATTAAGCGCATCATTTTTCGAGATTAATAAGAGTTTTTATGGGCCGAATTTGTGAATGTCCCATAGTTATTTAAATCAAGGAGCATTTTTGTCAATGATAAATAAAAAGGGTAAAAAGTGTCATTTTTGAAACTATAGGGGTAAAAGTTGTTATTTAACCAAAGTTGAGGGGTAAAAATTGTAATTTTGTGAAAGTTGAGGGGTAAAACTTGTCGTTTTATGAAAATTCAAGGGTAAAAGTTGACAATATGCAGAACTTTAGGGGAAGAAGTGAAAATGTTCAAATTATAATAATAATAATAATAATAATAATAATAATAATAATAATAATAATAATAATATAATAATAATAATAATAATAATAATAATTATTATATATTATTATTATTATTATATTATTATTATTAATAATAATAATAATAATAATAATTATTATTATTATTATTATTATTATTATTATATAAAGAATTAAAATACGTTTTCTCCGATAACAAACGAACGAATTATCTATTTAACGAACGAACGGAACGAATAATAAAACTTATATGTTCAGAAACAGTTACTGAAAACTAGACATAACCAACCCAGGTTGCAAGCCGGAGACGTTTATCAACTTTATTTAAACTTTGTTTTCCATCCAGACTGTTCAGGTGAGTTCATAGTCCCACTTTTCTTTATACGTTTTTCCAAACTTGTTGGGAGATACATGCTACTAAACCGATCACAAGTATTTTCCTGTATGCTTTCCTGAATGTTATTGCCTAAGTTAACTGTTGCCTATTTTAAAAGACCCTCTATCATGCACCATTAATCACTTTCGGGTGAGCGCGAATATAGTGAATAGATCTATTGGCAGTTGACGACCCATTTGTGTTGCTGGATAAGTAGCCAAATGCATTATATTTGAATTTAATAAAGAGTTTTTGGCAGACTCCTAATCAGGGTAAGGTTACCTACATTTAATTATGGGGTAATTTACATAAACCTGTTAACGTTTTGCGTGTCATGAGGCTCAGTGCAATATACCAAACTTTGATATAACCGATTTACTTCCTATCTAGCTTGTGTTCAAATTGATTTAACTTTAAACGCTATGGATTCACTCAACTTTTGTGTTGACTTTTTAAGCATGTTTATCTCAGGTAACTGGAAGTACGATTTGGTACGGAGTGGCATGGACTTTCTTCTTATAAAAAGAGTGTCTGTTTTGTTATCAATTAACGAATAATGTATCATTTATAACGTATTTCGAAAACTCCCGCTGGGACCTCTATATGTAAACTCTGATTTAATAAATGAATGATAACAATTTATTTAAAACGTCTCTTTTCGAGTCGTTTTCTATTCTCATGACTGTGAACCATAAAGTAACACCCCAACCTATATTTCCGCTGCGTATATCGAAAATGGGGGTGTTACAGATTGGTATCAGAGCTCATGGTTATAGAGAACCAAATGTTTTCAAACATTGGACTATAACCACTTTTCACAAAAACTTAACCCAAAAGTCCTCCGTGCCACAACGCCACTGAAACGTTACTTGTATTTGTTTATTTCTAATTATTAGCTATATAGTAAAATGTTTATAATTACCGGGTGGTTACAGAATCCTAACTTCCTCTACCCATTCTATTCCTCTTATGTCGGACTCGGATATTGAAAAATATCACGACAGTACTGGACATCACGCTTGTACCTACATCCTCCTCACCACTACCACGTCCACTTTCCTACATATATACCATCAGTTCCTACATCTTTACCTCCACCTCCACTATCATCTATAAGTTTCTATCCCTCATCTGTTCTGTTTAAACTTAGTAAAGAAACTAGGACCATTATCGCCCGATATCATGCTTTACCCCGATTACCTATTCCTGACTTCCCTATTCCACCGCGAGTCTTTGAGGTGAGTGAAAACTCGCAATCAGCACAGGAACGACAACCGACCATTTCCACCCTGCTGACGTGATTAGAACGGCAAGAAGAGCATATCGAGACTGCTTTAAATCATCTAGACGAGTTGCCCCTAGAATGCATCGAGGGTATACAATATAAAGTTGAAGATTTAGAGGCCATGAAGCAAAAGATGGACGAGAATCGTAAGAAGACAGAGAACTGTCATGAGCAGCTGAGACAGGAGATAACAATGAAGAATTGAAGTTGATGGAAGAAATGAAGAAGAAAAATAAAGAACTGATGACAGCTCAGACGACGATCACTATTTTGGAGACAATAGTGGGAGACATGCAAGATAAATATTAAGTGTAAATATATATCCTCATCAGCATGATCGTCAAACTGAAAAGTTGACTCGGAAGAGTTTCTGGTAGCCACTAAAAATCAAATTTATATCTACCAGCTTTTGTACTATATCTTGGCCATGGGATATGTAGCATAAATATGACGCTTGTACTAATTTTGTTATATATAACAAATTAGCAAGTTATTTATGACTATATGTGGTTTTGATTTGTTGTATTTTGCTGTGTACGGTATCGGTTGATGTGGGCCAATGATGATCATCTTACATACGCGTATGATAGTATTTGGACATGTTGTGACCTTATGATTATCATGAGTTTTACCTTGATAATCCAACATGAACAAAATATAAACGTGTATTTTCTTGTGTTATTAATAGAAATATGCCTCGCACATCCCCGGAACCAGCCATGTCCCAAGCTGCTATCCGAATACACTTATAAATAAATGCAAACAGCGGATACACGTGAATAAATACAAATCACCCTTTTGTGAAAAAGGATACTTGCAAAAACTCACGTTCGTGTGTAGTGTGAGACCAGGTAAGTGATTACCCGGATCGTTTCCCAACGAGGTGTGAATGGGCAAACTGTGGAAAGTTAGGATTAGAGTGACTGATGAATAGATATGAGATTTTGCTTTTTAATAATTCTAAATAACAAATTAAAAACAAATATACACAATAAAATTAAACGCGAATAAATTAAACTGAAAACGCGTAACAGGAAATCTAAAATGGGCCAAAAACTGAAATTTTATGAAATCTAATATTACAAATGTAAATTTAATTAAAACTTATTTTAAAATTGAAATTATATATTTATTTTACTTTTTATGTAATTATTATTAATTATTTATTATTTAATAATTATTTAAAACTAATTTAATTTATAATAAATACTAAATAAACAAAGAAAATTCTAAAACTTTTTCTATAAATATTATAAGATGAAAAGAAGCTAAGAAAATTATAAAAATGAAAAATGCTTAATTAAAATTTAAAAAGATAAAATCTATTAAATAGAAGCTATCACTATTTTTCTATTTTATTTTTCTTAAGGTCTAAAAAGATTTTTATATTTTTCCTGGATTCTATTTAATAAAAAAAATTATGAAAATTAAAATTATATTTTTCTGATTAATATTCTATTTATTATGATTTAATTACTATTAGAAACAAATTAAAAAGATTAAAAATATTAAATGACTTAGGAAAAATCTGAAAAATTCAGGATAAGTCTAAATTAATATTTGAAAGCTAGGAAAATTAAAATCAAAAGTTTGCTGCACCCTGATAAGCAGTTGGGCAGATAAGCAGTTTGGCAAATAAGCCAAAAATAAGCTAATAAGCACAAAAATCTACCAAAAGCTCAGGACAAGTTTAACCAACTTATATAAGCACAAATCAACTTAAAGCAAACAGATAATCCCACAAATTAAGCAAATTCAACACTTAAGCAGTTGCAAAGTTTATGAGAAACTCAGGAATATGGCAAATTGCAAGGCAGATTAAGCAGTTCAAATAAGCATGTAAGTTGAATAATATGGGGGCAAAAGCTAGGTAGTACTATGAGCTATCCTAAAAAACAAAAAGCATGGTCATAGCTTATCTAGATAAGCCACAATTGAGCTGAGATCAGCAGCCTCAGCAACTCAGTATATACTGAGTTGCTATGTGCAGAGCTGTGCAGAAGAGCACAAGTCAAAGGACTTCAAACCACCTTTTTGATTACTTCTAATAGGGTCTAAGGGAACTCAGAAATGCTACTTATAGGGGGCAAACAAGCTTATGGCTTATAATGGCTTATATGAGCTTGTTATGGCCTGAAATGAACACAGAACTTGGAAACTGAGTATATCAATCTAATCAACTTGGAAAAGCTTAAAAACAGCTTCTAAGGACTGAATTAAGATGGATCAAAGTTGGGAAAATGGTAAATGCACAGTACACTAAGGTTTGACCCTTTGACTGTGTTAAACCAAACACCCCTTTATGGGTGTCTGTTGTGGATTTAGCAAATGAAACACAATTTTATAAACTATAAGTCTGGATTTTACTGATTAAATAACTTAGTTAAACTCTAATAATCAACTTTTAACAGAAAAATAAGCAATTAATTAAGCTATACTATATTTATCTATTTTTGGGTTTTTAAAGGTTTTTAAGAGAAATAAAGAACAAACTATTTAACTACTGATACAACAGATGAAATATGCTTAGAAATTAGCAATAAGCATATATCAACAATAATAAGCTAATAAAAAGCACTAGTACAGTAAAATGCAAAATTAATGAAAATTTAGCAAAATGCTTACAACTGATTTGTTAACAGGACAAAGGAACAAGGACCAAGAACCAACCTAGCTTGTTCATACAAGCTAGAAAACCACAAAAAGCCTTCCAGAACAGCTTTTAACTTCAGAAGAGCTTAATGAGAGCTTGTGTTGACTTATGTTGACTTCTTGATTTCCTGAGTTTAGAACTGATTTACACTATATAAACTTATCACAAGCTATAATAAGCTTGTATAAGCTTATAGAAACAACTGATAAGTTATTTCAATTACTAATTAACTAAGTTTGAATTCTCAGTACACATGGAAATTTAAAAACTTAACATTATTTGAAATTTAGAACATAAGTAAATGAAATAAGATTACTTGAACTGAATTTAACTTGAATTAATAACTGAGATTGAAAATTACAAGATTACAACTACTGACAATAAAATACGATTACACTAAAATTAACTACTACTTTTTCTAGTCTATTACATTGACCTATATATACTAAATATTGCTGGGAAATCCCTTGTCGACATCTCTGATCACTTCTACACCCTTGGATTGCTTCCAATTAATCTCAGCCCTTCTTTTGGATTTTGGCGCCAAAAATCATGGTAGTGGATTCGAGTAGGTTTTTAGCAATTAAGGATTTTTGGGTGATTGTGGAGGTGGAAGGGAGTGGTTAAACAGCTGGTGATGAGGTGGGGGGTGAGGTGTTGGGTCAGTGAAACCATGGGCTTGGTGGTATTGGTGTCTGGTTTGGCGGGTTTTTAGGGGAAAGGGATGAGTTTGACTTAAGTCAAACGGGTTTTGGGTTTTATTAATAAAAGGGGTAAGATGGGCTGGTGGGTGTGGGCTGGGTTTATTATTTGGGTTGGGTAAGGTTTTAATGTAAAATGGGTTGGGGTTGGTTTTTTAATATAAGGGTCCGTTGGTTTTGTATTAAAATACCACAAGGACCAAAAGTGTAAAGATGCAAAGTTCAGGATTCAAATGTGGCAAGTTTCCAAAAATATCACAAGGACCATAATTGCCATATGTGAATAACCCAAGGACCAAAAATGTAATTTTCCACTTTTTAAACCTCCAGGGACCTTTTATGTCATTTTTAAAAGTTGAAGGACCTGTTTTGCAATTTCTTAAAAACTTTCATCCAAGGACCATTATTGTAAAAGTTAAATAGTTCAGGGACCAAAAATGTAATTTTCCACTTTTTAAACCTCCAGGGACCTTTTATGTCATTTTTAAAAGTTGAAGGACCTGTTTTGCAATTTCTTAAAAACTTTCATCCAAGGACCATTATTGTAAAAGTTAAATAGTTCAGGGACCTTGAATGATATTTTTAACACCAGGGACTATTTCTGCCAATTTGTGAAACTTCAGGGACTGAAAATGACAATTATGCAAACTTTATTCGTTTTTCACTTGTTTTCAATCTTTTTGTTCCTGAATCATATAAAAACACATTTTATGATATTTTCTGTATTATGAAGCATATCTGCATGTTTTTAAATGTTTTTGCAGATAAAATGTGACAGAAATGATGAGTATTTAGACACTCATCAATCCCCACACTAAACTATTGCTAGTCCGTAGCAATCATTTATGAAGATTTAATGGATTTTATCTCTTTACCAAAAGCCATTACTTCTGGAGTAGCCAATGTTTTAGTATGTGATACTTTGGTACACTGATAACCAAATGATTTTGAGCAAATCATCAGCTGTCAACGGGTTTGATTTGTCTTTACCAGAAGCCGTTTGCTTCTGGACTAGCCAACTCTTAGATAAAATACAGTTATTATCTTTGGTGAGCTGATTACCAATTATGGTTTTTCACTGCCTTTACCACAAGCCATAACCTTGCGGGCTAGCCAACTCTTCACTTATAAAGATATGGTGAGTCGAATACCATACAATTTTTGGCAAATTGTAAGCCATAAACGGATTTGATATGTCTTTACCAAGAGCCGTTTGCTCCTGGATTAGCCAATCCTTATGTGGGTTAGACATGGCGGACTGATAACCATTTATTGCGTTCTAAGTGAGAAAAAATTTTAAAATTTTGGCAAAAATGGGGGTACTAGATGGTACATATGATCAAATTCGCTAGAATTCCCCCCCCCCCCCACACTTAGAACTGAATATTGCCCTCAATATTCAAAGCACCGGCTTAAATGCCGAGACTTAGAACGTGAAAAGGAAATACTAATAGCCTTTATTTTGTAAATACACACACACTCTTTTTTTTTTTTTTTTTGGATATAAAATGTACATATATACAACATGTGGGGCATCCCTCCCACACTTGGGTGAGACATGGGTGAAAACCCATGTTTTACCACTGTTTTTATTAACCGATTCGCTAGCTTGACTCGACCCCGAATTTATTTGTTCATGGGGAAGCAAGTGGAAGAGACCATCTCCATCGGACTTTCGTTCAAAATGTTTGGATAACCAATTTGAACATAAGAAAGTTCCACACCGATGAGATAAATCCGGCATTTAAACCAATGTTAGATGGACAATTCCGGGGTCAAAGGTAATATCCTCACTCCCGAATGAGTGAAAGATAGGGGAAATCACCGGGTAGGTGAAGGGAAGAAGAGAGATCTGAACAGCACTTAAGATAAGAACTTCCTCTTCAAGAATTGCATATTCAAGTGGAGGAGGCAAGTCCTTAAACTTGATCTCTGGAAATTTATCAGTTTTCTCAACTGACTTGATTTCCTCATTATGAAGTTGTTTTGGTGGAAGAGGGGAAGATGAATCTTCGTTTAACAAATTTTCTAGAAAAAGAATGTCCCCCTCAGGATCAAGATAGTCATCATCAACCTCATGCGGAAGTGAACTATCTAGAGCAAGAAAAGCCTCGACCTCATCCCAAAAGGGATCACTTCCCTCAACCGAAGTAAGAGAAAGGGAAAAGTCGGCTATGATAAGTTGAGAAGATGTGGTGGGATTCCCACTCACAGAATTATGAAAATAACCAAGATTTTCTTGAGAGTACTCCTCGGAAGCAATATCAATGACATCGATTCGGTTAACCGAAGCAGAATCATAATTTGAGGAGTACTTTGATGTTTTATCATGGTTAAAGGTAACAGCTTCATTACCCACACGCAATATGATCTCATGCTTAAATACATCAATAAGAGCATGGCCCATTTTTAGGAATCCTCTTCCAAGAATGAGAGGAACCTTTTGATTTGCGTCGAATTCAACAACCACAAAGTCAGCTGGAAAATGGAACTTCCCTACTTTTACAAACACATCCTCGGCAATGCCGAGAGGAAGTGATATAGTTCGATCTGCAAGTTCAAGAGTCATGCAGGTAGGAGTAAGAGCAGGAAGAGAAAGTTTCTTCTATACTGAATGAGGCATCAGGTTGATGCTTGCACCTAGATCTGCTAAGGCATAGCATTCAACCATTCCCGGAAATACACAAGGTAGTAGAAACTTTCCAGGATCTCCAAGCTTCTCCGAAAGCTTTTTCAAGATAACCGCTGAGCAGTTCTCATTTAATGGAGTTTTAGCCATTTCAATCAGTTTTTCCTTGTTGCTTAACAAGTGTTTGATTGTTGATGCAAACTTGGGCATCAGAATGATAGCATCCGCAAAACTTATGTCAAAATGTAATTCTTAAAAGATTTGAAAGAATTTGTCCATTTGTTGACTAGCCTTCTCACGGAGCTTTTGCTCATTTAAGCGCGATGGGTAAGGAATATAAGGCTTGGATTTAGGGACAATGACTTCAGGAGTCTCAACAGATTCAAAGACAACTCCTGGTTTGGATTTCTTTTTCGGGACAACCGGAGGATGGACATGTGCTGTACTTTGTGGGCTTGGAATTTGCACTTTGAATTTCCCCGGCTTGGAATTTCCCCGGCAGCGGCGCCAAAATTTGATCCTCTCCGAATACACTTATAAATAAATGCAAACAGCGGATACACGTGAATAAATACAAATCACCCTTTTGTGAAAAAGGATACTTGCAAAAACTCACGTTCGTGTGTAGTGTGAGACCAGGTAAGTGATTACCCGGATCGTTTCCCAACGAGGTGTGAATGGGCAAACTGTGGAAAGTTAGGATTAGAGTGACTGATGAATAGATATGAGATTTTGCTTTTTAATAATTCTAAATAACAAATTAAAAACAAATATACACAATAAAATTAAACGCGAATAAATTAAACTGAAAACGCGTAACAGGAAATCTAAAATGGGCCAAAAACTGAAATTTTATGAAATCTAATATTACAAATGTAAATTTAATTAAAACTTATTTTAAAATTGAAATTATATATTTATTTTACTTTTTATCTAATTATTATTAATTATTTATTATTTAATAATTATTTAAAACTAATTTAATTTATAATAAATACTAAATAAACAAAGAAAATTCTAAAACTTTTTCTATAAATATTATAAGATGAAAAGAAGCTAAGAAAATTATAAAAATGAAAAATGCTTAATTAAAATTTAAAAAGATAAAATCTATTAAATAGAAGCTATCACTATTTTTCTATTTTATTTTTCTTAAGGTCTAAAAAGATTTTTATATTTTTCCTGGATTCTATTTAATAAAAGAAAATTATGAAAATTAAAATTATATTTTTCTGATTAATATTCTATTTATTATGATTTAATTACTATTAGAAACAAATTAAAAAGATTAAAAATATTAAATGACTTAGGAAAAATCTGAAAAATTCAGGATAAGTCTAAATTAATATTTGAAAGCTAGGAAAATTAAAATCAAAAGTTTGCTGCACCCTGATAAGCAGTTGGGCAGATAAGCAGTTTGGCAAATAAGCCAAAAATAAGCTAATAAGCACAAAAATCTACCAAAAGCTCAGGACAAGTTTAACCAACTTATATAAGCACAAATCAACTTAAAGCAAACAGATAATCCCACAAATTAAGCAAATTCAACACTTAAGCAGTTGCAAAGTTTATGCAGAAACTCAGGAATATGGCCAAATTGCAAGGCAGATTAAGCAGTTCAAATAAGCAGTAAGTTGAATAATATGGGGGCAAAAGCTAGGAGTACTATGAGCTATCCTAAAAAAAAAAAGCATGGTCATAGCTTATCTAGATAAGCCACAATTGAGCTGAGATCAGCAGCCTCAGCAACTCAGTATATACTGAGTTGCTATGTGCAGAGCTGTGCAGAAGAGCACAAGTCAAAGGACTTCAAACCACCTTTTTGATTACTTCTAATAGGGTCTAAGGGAACTCAGAAATGCTACTTATAGGGGGCAAACAAGCTTATGGCTTATAATGGCTTATATGAGCTTGTTATGGCCTGAAATGAACACAGAACTTGGAAACTGAGTATATCAATCTAATCAACTTGGAAAAGCTTAAAAAATAGCTTCTAAGGACTGAATTAAGATGGATCAAAGTTGGGAAAATGGTAAATGCACAGTACACTAAGGTTTGACCCTTTGACTGTGTTAAACCAAACACCCCTTTATGGGTGTCTGTTGTGGATTTAGCAAATGAAACACAATTTTATAAACTATAAGTCTGGATTTTACTGATTAAATAACTTAGTTAAACTCTAATAATCAACTTTTAACAGAAAAATAAGCAATTAATTAAGCTATACTATATTTATCTATTTTTGGGTTTTTAAAGGTTTTTAAGAGAAATAAAGAACAAACTATTTAACTACTGATACAACAGATGAAATATGCTTAGAAACTAGCAACAAGCATATATCAACAATAATAAGCTAATAAAAAGCACTAGTACAGTAAAATGCAAAATTAATGAAAATTTAGCAAAATGCTTACAACTGATTTGTTAACAGGACAAAGGAACAAGGACCAAGAACCAACCTAGCTTGTTCATACAAGCTAGAAAACCACAAAAAGCCTTCCAGAACAGCTTTTAACTTCAGAAGAGCTTAATGAGAGCTTGTGTTGACTTATGTTGACTTTCTTGATTTCTTGAGTTTAGAACTGATTTACACTATATAAACTTATCACAAGCTATAATAAGCTTGTATAAGCTTATAGAAACAACTGATAAGTTATTTCAATTACTAATTAACTAAGTTTGAATTCTCAGTACACATGGAAATTTAAAAACTTAACATTATTTGAAATTTAGAACATAAGTAAATGAAATAAGATTACTTGAACTGAATTTAACTTGAATTAATAACTGAGATTGAAAATTACAAGATTACAACTACTGACAATAAAATACGATTACACTAAAATTAACTACTACTTTTTCTAGTCTATTACATTGACCTATATATACTAAATATTGCTGGGAAATCCCTTGTCGACATCTCTGATCACTTCTACACCCTTGGATTGCTTCCAATTAATCTCAGCCCTTCTTTTGGATTTTGGCGCCAAAAATCATGGTAGTGGATTCGAGTAGGTTTTTAGCAATTAAGGATTTTTGGGTGATTGTGGAGGTGGAAGGGAGTGGTTAAACAGCTGGTGATGAGGTGGGGGGTGAGGTATTGTGTCAGTGAAACCATGGGCTTGGTGGTATTGGTGTCTGGTTTGGCGGGTTTTTAGGGGAAAGGGATGAGTTTGACTTAAGTCAAACGGGTTTTGGGTTTTATTAATAAAAGGGGTAAGATGGGCTGGTGGGTGTGGGCTGGGTTTATTATTTGGGTTGGGTAAGGTTTTAATGTAAAATGGGTTGGGGTTGGTTTTTTAATATAAGGGTCCGGTTGGTTTTGTATTAAAATACCACAAGGACCAAAAGTGTAAAGATGCAAAGTTCAGGGATCAAATGTGGCAAGTTTCCAAAAATATCACAAGGACCATAATTGCCATATGTGAATAACCCAAGGACCAAAAATGTAATTTTCCACTTTTTAAACCTCCAGGGACCTTTTATGTCATTTTTAAAAGTTGAAGGACCTGTTTTGAAATTTCTTAAAAACTTTCATCCAAGGACCATTATTGTAAAAGTTAAATAGTTCAGGGACCAAAAATGTAATTTTCCACTTTTTAAACCTCCAGGGACCTTTTATGTCATTTTTAAAAGTTGAAGGACCTGTTTTGCAATTTCTTAAAAACTTTCATCCAAGGACCATTATTGTAAAAGTTAAATAGTTCAGGGACCTTGAATGATATTTTTAACACCAGGGATTATTTCTGCCAATTTGTGAAACTTCAGGGACTGAAAATGACAATTATGCAAACTTTATTCGTTTTTCACTTGTTTTCAATCTTTTTGTTCCTGAATCATATAAAAACACATTTTATGATATTTTCTGTATTATGAAGCATATCTGCATGTTTTTAAATGTTTTTGCAGATAAAATGTGACAGAAATGATGAGTATTTAGACACTCATCACTCAACAGCTAATGGATCGTGAGATCAAGCGAAGTTCCATTCAAGGAAATGATGATCACAAGCGAAAGCTTGATGATAGAAGGATCACCCATCACCACAACAACTACCAGCCCGACCGTAACAATCACCACCACCAACAGAATCGTCGGCAAGAGACTGCTAGAGCCTATACCGTCACACCTGCTGAGAAGAATGGTTATATCAGAACAAAACCATTTTGCAATCGATGCTCGTTGCACCACTACGGTCCGTGCACCATTAGGTGTGCAAAGTGTCTGAAAGTTGGACATCAGACCAAAGACTGTAAAGCAACAGGAGCAAATCCACAACCAGTAGCCATAACTTGCTACGGATGTGGTGAGAAGGGGCATTACAAGAACCGGTGCCCGAAACCGAAAGCTGACCTGAACAACGGTGCCCGCGGAAGAGTTTATGTGTTAGGAGATGGGAACGCACAACCGAACCAAGATTAGTACCGAAGAATGAGAACTCGTTAGGATCTCGACAATGTCAAGGAATGACATTCCTATTTAGATCAGAAAAGAAATTCCCATTATAGCTAAATAAATCGTAGCATAAAACTTCCTAAGCATATTTCCTATTGTACTCTACCTTAGTTACGATGGACGTAACCTAAGTGTATTAACTATCCTTCTACCGTATAAAATCTTTACCTTGTAATAATTCCGTAATAATCACAATCTACGTTTCTATTCCATTTGACCTGTTCATAGTCACTACACTGTCATCTCACTAGAAATTTGGTTAATATTAGTGTGGAAAACTAGAAGGGGGGTTGAATAGTTTTTACCCTTTTTCAAACTTTATTTGCTTTGTTACTATATGTTAATTCAAATGAAACAATCACAAATAAATAATCACACAATGTAAACAAAAGATAAAGAAAGGAAAGATCAAACCACACGACACTGTTGTTTATAGTGGTTCGGCTACAAGGACTCTCTTCCTTGCCCTACTCCACTCCCCGAGTTTCCAACTCGAGAGTTTATCTTTCACTAAGAAACAAACTCCTTTTCTAGGCGGAGAAAACCTTTACACGTCGCTTACTTCCTTTTCCGGTACTAAGCTAAACACCGGGTTCTTTCACAAGGTAGAACCAACCTGACGTCGCCTATTTACTTTACCGACACTAAGCTAGATGTCGAGTTCTTTACAAGGGTACAACCACTCCCTACACTCTTTGTGCTTTAAGGACTAAAGCACTAACCACACTCACTGATTACAAATGATAGATATGATGTGTGAAACAAACTACAATATCACACAGTAATGCAACTAAAGGATTACGGTTCTGTAGATCCTTGAATGCTTGATCTCTCTTCTACAAAATGAAAGATCAAAATGAAATGCAACTATGAATGATGTTAGTAAGATATGTACTGAATGAATATGTGTGTTAAAGCTATATGAGTGATGAGAAAGCCAAATGATCATCTTGCTATTTATAGGCAAGCTGATCTTCAGCTCACGGATCCCACGGATCCCTCAGAAGGGATCCGTCCTTCATTGGACTTGGATCCGTGGGAGGATGACAGCTAATGATTTTTTGTATCTTACCAAATCTTCCATATCTTACCAAATCATCCAAGATCCTCAAATGTCAACTATGTAACTTGTAAATCTAAACAAGATATATCAAAGATATTGTATGTGATGTATGCAATAATGTCATGGAATGATTTTAGAATTAAAGTTTCCTTTTAAGGAAACAAGTTACTAAATAAGCAAACTTGTAATTCTTGGTTATTATGTGAAGTGTAAAATGTGTACTTAAGAGACTTAAGCTAGTATTTATTATTTGCTAAAAGATATTCCTTTTATTTGTCATTAACAAAAGTAAGAAAAGACCAAAGAATATAAATAACGTTTTTGAGACGCTATTTGTATTAACAATCTCCCCCTTTTTGTTGATGACAAAACATAAGGTATATTTTTGAGCAAGAGAATAAATATAGCATAAGTTCTTAAAAATATATATTAAGTTTGTTTATTAAAGAAAAGTTTTGTAAAAATGTATGTACTGTGATGAATCACAGTTAATGCAAACTTAGTCCTTTCTCCCTCTTTTTGTCGAAACAAAAAGAGTAGCGTAGCGGAATGCGATTTTGAGAACTTTAAAGCTCCCCCTTGTTTTATACTCCCCCTAGATGGAGTAATCAAAGAAATGATGCATGAATCTACAAAACAAACGGTTAGTATATGAAATGCTTATGAGATGCTCCCCCTCGATGTATACTCCTCACTTCTCGAGTACCAACGTATACTATGAAGGGTATGATATGCTGCAAATGAAGTGTTAGTAATGAATGACTTCAATGAAGAAGTAGAATGCTTGTGAAGTGTTCTTCCAAACAATCCTTTCAATATGTTTTGACTTTTTTTTAAAAAAAGTCAAAGTAAGTGTCTGATCATTATTTGTACCTAAAGTAATCATAATCAAGGTATAATATATGCAATATTAGGATGTTAGTTCATAATGAGAATGATAATATGCAATATGTTGATCACTCATAAGCATAAAACATCACATTCATAGATATTCAAAATTTTGTGACAAAAGTCACAATAATGAAATGATGTTACAAGTAGAATAAAAAGACATCCTAGAAAGAAATAAAAAAGTTCTAAACAAACAACTTAAAAGGTCCTAACAACTAGTCTAGAGAGCTCCTATTGAGGAGGATGAGAGATGGCGTTTAAACGTTCAAGAACATGGTTCAAGATGAACCTCATCTCATTTTGAAGCTCATGGACCAAGATGTTGGTCCTTTGGGCCAAGTGAGCCGTTCTCTCACAGTGTGCGCAATCATGACTTGAAAATCCGGGAGGAAGACTAGGCTCCAAGTTTTGTGGTGGTGGTGGTGATGGTTGTTGGTTGTTGTTGTTGTTGGATGGTGGTTGTGGTGTTTGGATGGAGTTCATAAGGATGTTTTGAATGTCCATGGTTTCATGAAGGCGATGGTCAACCATACTCGAGAGAGTATAGAGTTGTGTTAACTCCGCACTTATCTCCTCTTGTGTTTGAGGAATGTTGCTCCACATCGCTTCATCTATGGCGATGAGTGTTGAAGTTGGTGATAGTGGTGGTATTTGTGGATGAGGTTGTGGTGCTTCACTGTATAGAGGACCATGAATCTCCGGATGGAGAGGATGGAATAGCATAGGTTCTAAGTTTTCAAGACTTATTGGTGGAGGATTGGTTGATGTGGGTGGAAGATCTTCTAACTCATCAAGATATGGTTGTGGAGATGTTGGTGGTGTCCTAAAGAGTTTCATTGGTTTAAGTTTTGGTGAGGATGGTGATGATGCAGATTTCTCAGACTGTGATGGAGCGGGAGCGGGAGCGGAGCGGGTGGTGGTGTGGTTGCTACAGGAGTAATGGTAGGAGGTGGTGTTTTTTATGACTACATGTGAGGGAGTTGGAGTGGATAAAGTAAGGAAGTTTTCACTAGCAATGGGTGAGGATATGTTTAGTGGTGATGATTCTTCAGAGGATGAGTTGTGAATGTTGATGAAACAACAAGGTTTGACACTAATACGGGCTGTCCTTTTTGGTGGCTTAGACGTGGAGGAGTTGTTTGACTTTGTCATTGAGACTTTTTGGTGAAGTATAATAGCTAAAATGTACAGGAGAAGAAATGGTTGTGATGTGAATTGAAGATCCTAAAGTGCTAATTTATAGACAGAAGGTTTGTGAGTCTGTGTGTTTGGATTTGATGTGAATCCAATAGAGAATGTTGGTTTCTAATGATTTGGAACAAAAATTTGTGCAGGTCATATCAAGGAAGTCAATCCATTGAGCTTTGGTTGAGTAATGTGTTGTGGATTTGCAGTAAATACAAGGAGATAGTGGAAAATCTTATGATTTGATATTTCCACGGATTTGACGGATCCCTAAAAAGGGTTCCTTCTTTGTATCAGTTTGGTAACTCACACCTAAAATTCAAAAATTTAAATTTTGGTGGGAAATTTTGTTCCTAAGTTTCTAAGAATTCCTAAATGATTCTAAGAGGAATTATGATTAGTGAATGAATCCTAAATGATACTAAACACTTATATTTAAGAATCGGGATAAGTAAAAAAAAAAATTAGAATTTTACTGGGGAAACCGCGTATCCAAGTTGAATCAAAGGCGGAACCAAAGTTAGGGATCCACCTAATCCGCTAGTGGGTGGATGGCGGATCCAACGATAAGCCTTGGCGGAGCCCAGGTTTGGGATCCGCCGGATCCGTATGCCTAAAACTAAAAAACTAAACAGAACATATTTCATATTTCGCGTTTTTCGACGAAAACCCGAAAAGTCACCTAGACCTTACTTAACATCTAATATGTATAGCAAAACAACTAAATATGATAATATTAACACACGATTGTACATAGTTTAATCCATTCTTAGAAACTTACCGTTTTAGGTGTTATGCCAAACATAGGCTATAACCCGGAAAATTGATAACCATGATTGTTATCTACCTGCAAATGTTAGTTATTACACATACATAACAAGTATTATCAGATAACGTCGAGACGCATAGAAGTTTAACATCACAATATCCAACATTGTTCAAAACCAAACACTCCATCAACTAAGCTTCTTCTTCAACTTCTTCATACCCTTGTGCAATTTCATCATCCAACGACCAAGATTCTTCACCATTCCTTTGATGTTTCGATACTCAGCGGATTCATTTTGAATTGGAGGAAGATGGCTCAAGTATTCGTGTGGAGGAATCCTAGAATTTGGCAAACCATCATCTTCACTCATTGAAGATGATGAGGATGATGTTGGTACACGAGGACGTTTACCTTTATCTACACTTACCCTAAAGTCGCTCAAAGGAACGAAGGTATGTTCAATTTCATTGTAATCCGGAACAAAGCCTAAATGGTTTGGACGAGCGGGTGCAAAGGCTCTATAGAGTCGGGTTAAGAGCATACCATAAGGCATTGCAATCTTGCTTTGAACCGGAATGTCACACATTCTTTTGGCAACATAATAAGCAAGATTGAAGGGTTGACGAGTAGAGATGTTGTACATCATATGACACAAACAAGCATTGATGTGATCACGGTTTCCTATGGTGCACATCACATTAGCCCTTAAGACCTCTTCCATTTTCTTGAATTCGGGTTTGAGTTTATTTAGCTCCATTGCAAATGGATCTCTAGCAACTTCACGGCCACGATACATCCTTGTGGGGTTGTTCTTAGGAATGAAGAGATGTTCCCTAATCTCTTCTTTTGATGCGAGAGGAGTGACATATGGCGCCGTCCTATTGAGATTAGATTCTAAGATTGTTAAGGACCATTTGTCCGAGTAAACACATGTCCCTTGACTTGGAATGCCCAAGACCTCACCAAATTGATCAAGAGGGATGTTGACAAAATTTCCATTTAAAGTAAACTGAAGACTTACGAAACCTTGGTCACATGAACTAAGACCTACACTAGCATAGAACTCAAGTATGAACCTAGGAACAATTGGTTCATCTATATCTAAAAGAGAATCAAATCGAATTGCGGCTAATTGTTCCCTAAGTTGTGTTCCTTCATAGAACGATGAATCTACGACTCTACCCTCATGGACATACTTTTTCTCTAAGGCTTTGAAAATTTCGATTTGGGCATTGGTTAGACCTTTGGTTTTGTGGACTTCGGGTAAGTAGTTAACGGTTCTTTTGTGATCGTAGTTGGTTGCGGGAGGCATGATTTTCCTAAGTACAAAAGTTACATAGTTTTAGTTAAAATGATCAAAGTAAGTGTGAAATTCCTAGTGTGTGCCTACATGGGGACAATGTGGAGGTGCGGTTATCTCGACTCCTTTTGATGCAAGAAAAATTAGTTTATGCAAGTTTTGTTTATAAACGAGAGATAACCCAAACACTCCTATTTCAATGTAGCTACGGTTGAATGTACCCGAAAATACATATTAATTATGTATTCCCTTTAGCATTCAAGAGACATTATGCAAGTGAAGTCTAAAAGATAACGTTTTTGCATTTGTATGAACAATGTTCAAAAAGATCATTCTACCTAGTCGTTAGAAGATTTTAGTAAAAAATTTTCATGGGGTTTTTGTTAAATTAAGACAATGTGCTATGAGATGCAATTCCTAACTAAGAAAAACATGTTTTTAAGTATAATGCAGTAAATATGCTTCATGATTTTTCAAGAATTATGCATATACCCCAAGTTTTGGTTTTGTGCATGAAATGGAAATCCTAGACGCAGATCAGGAGTATAAATATGATAAGAATACTTACAGTGGTGTTAGAAGCACAAATTTGTGGAAGAAAATGGTCTAAATTGTGATGGAGATTAAGTGTGTGTCGAATACAGTAAGGTGATATATTTTGGAGTGAGGAATGAATAGTACTTGTTCTTGTTTATTTAATAATAAACTGGACTCTGCATGCGACGGATCCGGCGGATCCAAAACAAAGGATCCGTCCTTGTTATCGATTGGATCCGCGGATCAGAACACATGTTTGGGTTTAGTGTCGTGTGTGGCTAAACTAATGTTTATACTAATGTTTCACCTAATCACTAGGTTCCATTAATCCTAATCCAAGTCTAAGATAGTTGAAAGGTTCTCGTTTAAGTGGTTTTGTGAGAATATTGGCAATGTTGTCCTCTGAGGAAACTTTCTCAATTGAGATGATTCCCTTCTGTACATTGTCGCGAAGGAAGTGATGGCGTATTTCAATATGTTTGGTTCTAGCGTGTTGGACTGGATTTTTGCTTAGATTGATAGCACCTTTGTTGTCGCAAAGAATGGGAATGTTGTTGAGTTCAATTCCATAGTCGACGAGAGCTTGCTTCATCCACAGTGCTTGTTGACACGCCTTTCCTGCAGACACATACTCTGCCTCTGTTGTTGAGATTGCGAGGGCAGTTTGTTTCTTAGCGAACCATGATGTGAGACAATATCCTACAAAAGTACAAATACCGCTAGTACTTTTCCTATCAACATAGTCACCTGCATGATCTGAGTCAGTATACACTATGGTTTCTACACCCGTTCTGATTGCGTGGTTTTGTAACCTTACAACAGGTTTTACCTCTCGAGGGATCTCAAGAGGCTTACAACCCCACCAGGCAGTGTACCTGACCGATGTAGTATAGTGTAGTGGTAAGTACGGGGGATTGATCGTTCTCCACAGGGAATAGTGTTCGTTAGGTATGAAAGGCTACTCTAATTAGGTCTAAGGGTTGAGGAAGATTCTTTTTTTTATGTTTTTATAATTTTATGAAAGCAAATAAAATCTCGGTTTTGAAGGAGTGGGCGGAATTAGTTGCTAGTCAACTAACCCAAATTACTACGAATGCAAATAAAATAAAATAACAAAAATGAAAAGTGGTGAGAAACTTATGTGTAGAGAAATGTGTTTACTTAGATTTCCTTACTCCCTAACTATCTTTTACCGGTTAATTAGTGTGTATTAGTCGCGTGGATGACGGGTGTATTCCTTAATACCATTCGTGGGGTGGCGTACTTACTTCCCCAACTCTACAAGCTCCTACTTCACTCCTATGTCGAGCCGGCTAGGAAGCTCCTAACATGGGATCACTAGAATTCGCTTGTGCATTAAATACAACCATAAAAACCTTTAGTACGCGTTTGGTTCATGTTTCTTAAGACGTTCAAGCAAGTTACCGAATAGGAAGTTAGCCAGTTTTCTTAAGCCTAACATAGATAAACAATCATCCAATACAACTAACAACACACTAACAACCAATAATCAATAGCTAAGTTTCATTAGATCTAAGCAAACACAAGATAAAATTAGCCTAACATGTTAAACAAAAGACAAGAATAAGATAGAATCAAACAACACATAGACATATTGAATGATTAATTGATAACTTATCTTTCAATGAAACATGGAAGATCTCAAGGCAAAAAGCCCTGAAAAAGTAGCTAAAATCGTCTTAGGGTTTTCTCCCAAAATTCCACACACTAAGCTCTCTTTTAATGACAAAAAATTAGAAAACTATATATAGATTTTTGGATCTGACGACGTCACCTTATGGAGTGTGACGCCGTCACCTCGCCGCTTTTAGGGTTCCCGGATGACCTTCTTGACGCCGTCCCTCTTTAGCTCTTCAAAAATCCATTCTGGCTTATCAAGGCTTGACGCCGTCGAACCATGAACGTGACGCCGTCCCCTTATGATTTAAGCCGTGACGCCCTTGATCAAGTTAAAGCGTGACGCCGTCAGAATTCACATGCTATTTTCACTGGCTTATCATGAGTAAATTTCACGTCCAACTTTTCTTGCCAAAGCATGACGCCGTCCAGAGTAAATTGTGACGCCGTCAAGAGTAACTTTTAGCCGATTTTTGAGACTTTGTCGTTTTCTTCACTTTTATGCTCCAAAAACGTCCAAAATGCCTCCTTTTCCAGATTTCTCCTCAAAAGTACCTAAAATGACAAAAGGAACGATTTAGGGCAATATTTGATCAAATAAATACGATTTAAGGCTTAAATGACCCCTTAAAAGCGGTACACTTTTCGCTTCATCAAATACCCTTACACTTGAGATTTGCTTGTCCTCAAGCAAATGCGCTTTTATTCTAATCAAAATACAAGTTAGGGGTCATTTAATGCTAACATAAAAGTAATTACAACAAATAATCGTTCCACTTCAATCATAATAAGAACGGAGATTATAAACTAGCACCTCACAAGTAGTGTTTAGATACTCACATCTCTCAAGTGTCATCAAAATAAATCTCATAAATGAAAACGGATAATATCTCTCACTACCTGTCATAGCAAATAGATTACCATAAGCTTGGGAAAGGATCGAAAACCTCCTCCACTAGGCGTAAGCACTTAAGATAAACTATCAAAGAGGGCTTTTAAATGGGTTATAACGTAAGGTGTAGGGAAAAGGAAAACACGGTTTTGTTGGATAAAGGATATTTTACTGGTGGCGAGTTAAAAATCTTGATCAATTACATGTACTATACAATGTTGCTAAGCCAAGACTAGACTCGATCTTAAGCTAATGATAAAATAACAAAAACATAAAATAAACATAAAATAAAACGGGATGGTAGTCCGTATGTTTTTTCTACTTTTCTTTTTCTCATTTTTTTTGTGTTTTTCTTGATTTTTTTTTTTTTTTTTTTTTTTTTTTTTTTTTTTTTTTTTTTTTTTTTTTTTTGCATACACTTTTGCCCTACCATCCAAAATAATACATCATAGGGGCATTGCATTCCCCTTACACTTGAACTTTTACATAACTTTACAAATACTAATCTAATGACTCGAATTAAGATAATCGAAAAACTTGGAGTACTTTTAAAATATTTAGCACATATGGGGGTAATAAATGATGTTCTTCCCCATTACTCCATTATACTAGTACTTTACCCATGAGTCCCAATCGTCCCAAAACAATATGTACAAGGATATGACTCGACTTAGCAACCATGTAATCAATTAGATAATTAACTTGGGTTTAAACAAATGTTGTCACAATAATGCACTAAAAATGAGTGCATACAAGGTAGGCTAAGGCGATTTGGGTGTACATTTTAGTGGGGTGTAACAAATTCTTCCTTTAAGTAAAATGCTTAAAGGTCGAAACGAAAAGATAGGCTCTGAGGGGTGTACTAGGGGTATCGTGTACTAAAAATGAGTACAACGCAAAAGGTGTGGGAGAATTACTTGACCAATGTAGCCAACGTAATTATAACAAAAACACAGGTGTAAAACAATGGGTTAATCCTAATGCCTCTTATCATGTAGTAAATCTAACTACACGAATGTAGTCTCACTTGTGGCCTTGGAATGGTCCTAACGCAAGTTCTAGAATCTAAGTGCTACCGGTACACACATCATAGCATAAATGCTTTTCCTACCAATTCTAGGGGCGAACCTCACATATTTGGGGGTGGAAAATTTTTTTTAGTGGTACGGTTTTTGTGCTAGTTATATAACTCCTATCCGTGAGACGCTCATTAAGATCAAAGTTTCACTCCTATATGTTGTAAAAAATTTTAAATTTGGCACTAAAATTACCTTAACAAGTATTTCTCTCAGTTTTATTACACATCTACTATTAAACAAACAAAAATCAAGCGTAATTGTATTCTCTAAAATCGTACTTTTACCCTCCCCTTACACTTAAGATGAACATTGTCCCCAATGTTCAAATAATAAGATGTAAAAGCAAAAAGTAAAAGAATGAAATCAAATACTCCCCTGATTCGCTCGGTGGATAATGAAATTACACGGTTAGATCTTCCTCCAAAGAGAATGTTGAAGCTTCATGACTAATGCATCGCTATAAGCTTGATTCCATAAACATCTCCTTGTCCAAAATAACCTGTTAAACCTGAGAAAACAAACACGAAAACCTGCATAACATCGGCGGGAAAAATCTATATAAAGGATATAATGCTTGTGGAATGATAATTTTGCAGATTCCTGGAGATTATAAGTTGGAGATTTTAATAAAACTTTTTATGAAAACAAAACTTTCAAAAATTTCTGGAAATTAAATCTGACGCCGTCAGGTTATAACCCCTGACGCCGTCAGAAATGACCTGACAAAAATTTTCGTTTTAAGTTTCTGGAAAATTTCTGGAAAAACCTTTACCTCACTTCCTGGAAATCCTGCAAAACATCATTATGACTCGATACAAGCATTTGACTCAAACAAATACGAATATGTATGCTAATTTATTATTATTACGATTCATGTTAATTTGTGTTCTAATAAACCGATTTAGATTTCCCTTACACTTATCTTTTGCAAAATACCTTTATATGTAGTTAAGACGAAGTTAAAAACAACATAAAGCATTTTCACAAATTAGTTTTTAACATGAATCAATACTAATAAAAATTAAACACACATACGGAAAATAAAATCAAACAAGCAAATAAATAAACACACAAAGCAAATAAAACAAATAAAGCTTGGGTTGCCTCCCAAGAAGCGCTTTTCTTTATTAACGAGTCTTGTAGCTAGACTCAAAGTCACGCTACCCTATGTAAGTGAGCTCGTCATCAAGGACGTCTTTAGGGTTAAGCTTGGATTGAAGTTTCCTATTGGTTCGCTTAGTACGATATATCTTTTCAAACTTCTCTCCATCCGGGTCATACAACGTCATCTTAATATGCCATGACCCATCTCCATCTTTGGGTGGTTTATCCCAATTCCACTTATGATCATCTTCCTCACAAATCCACTTATTCATTCCTAGGTTAATTGGCAGAACTCCTAGGAAATCAATCATCTTTCTAAAAACTAGAGGGTCTTCAAATGGATCCAATTCGGTGTCCCTAGCCAAGAGTTGCTCCACCGAATGCGTTCGGTTAACAAAGTCCTCTTCTAGGTAAAATGGGCGTTGGGGTCCTATGAAGTCTCTATCAATCCAAGGTCCATATCTAGATGGTCTCCTATTTGATTCTAGCCAATGTGGTGTTGGTTCCTCACTAGTATCATAGGCATGTTTCTTAACATCATAGACTGACCAAGTATCTCCTTCTCCTACCGCTATCTTGGATTCCTTACAATCAATCATAGCACTAGCGGTCGCCAAAAATCCTCTACCTATCAACAAGGGGCATGTAGGGTCGCTAACCATATCAAGGACGTGGAAATCGGCTAAAATGGTTAGTTTTCCAATGTGCACTAACACGTCCTTAACTACTCCAACCGGGTAAGCAACACTTCCATCCGCTAAGCCTATTATCACCTCGGTTTCTTCAAGTTTTCCTAGTTTTAGAGAGGTGTAGAGAGGTAACGGAAGTAGGTTAAGGCTTGAACCAAGATCGGCTAATGTGTCATAAGCCTCCGAATTACCGATCTTGCAAGGTAGAACAAATAAGCCCGGATCATCTAACTTCTTAGGTAGTTTGTTTTGAACGAAGGCGGTCCCTTTTTCGCCTAATTTGAGCTTCTTCTCATCCAACACATCAACAACCGGACTTTCAAGGTGGAGCTCCTTGAATTCTTCGTCAAGGTTTTGAGTGGGAGGTGTTTCAACTATGTTGTTGACCAATTTGGATGTCATAACTTCTTGGTCATTTGGAACGACTTGGGTTTGTTTGAAACACGTGCTCATGGAATTGACCGAATAATATTGTGGACAAGAACTAGGGGACGAAACCGATGAAATAGCGTTGACGTTCAGTTTCGGGTTCTTGACCGTGTTGCTAGGGAGTGCTCCCATTTCTCGGTCATTGAGGGCTTTCAACAAGGTGTCAATCTTATCGGTCATCTCGCTTTGTTTTTGTTTGAAATCGGCTTCAAACTTGGCTAAACGAGCTTCTTGAGATGCCATAAATTGAGACATCAATCCTTCAAAGTTATCGGTACTACCATTGCCGGAAGGATTGTTGTTGAAAGTACGGTTCGAGTAGGAACCGCTTGATTGGAAACGATTAGGTGGGTTGGAAGAATTGGTTTGTTGAGAGTTTTGGTTTTGTTTCCACCTAAGGTTCGGGTGATTTTTCCATGAGGGGTTGTATGAATCACCATAATGGTTTGGCTCGGGTTTGAAAGTGTACCACTTGTCTCCCGCTCCGTCGGTACGCGAGGATGCGTAGTCCACAAAAGCTTGTTCGGGGAGTTCCATGCAATCACGAGTGTCGTGGGGACCACTACATAATTCACATGAAGAAGTGATTTTGTTCACTTGGCTTGAAGGTTTAGGAGCCTCGTAGGATTTCATGAGAAACTTGACTTGGTCTTCAAGTTCTATGATCCTACGGTCAGAAGTGCTTGAATTGTTCGAAGGCAAAGATATTGCCTTGACCGTTTTATTCAAATCACGGGGATCACTCCAACTTTCGTTGTCATAAAGAGCAAGATCCTCTAGGAGAGCCCATGATTGTTCCGCACTTAGATCACGTAGCTTGCCACCGGCCGATTGGTCAATGGTTTGCCTCGTGGAGAGATTGATATGGTCATAGAAGATTTGGACTTGGAGCCAAAGTTCTATGCCATGGTGGGGGACTTTTTGGAGTAAGTCCTTGAATCGAGTCCATGCCTCGTAGAGAGTTTCGCCTTGACGTTGTTGGAACATCAAGATATCATTCCTTAGCTTGGTAGTTCTTCCCGGTGGGAAAAACTGAGCAAGGAAACGAGTGGTGAGATCATCCCAAGAGGTGATGGATCCTGCGGGTTGACGTTCTAGCCACTGACTAGCTTGGTCCCGCAGAGAGAATTGAAAGAGACGCAATCGGGTCGTCTCTCGAGTGGCAACATCAAGGTCTATAGAATCAACGATTTTAAGAAAGTCCTTGAGATGTTGATTAGGATCTTCAGAACGAAGTCCATGGAATGCGCATCCACTTTGCACCAACCGGATGGTGTCGGATCGCAAGGGTGTGATATTGGCTCCTTGAGTGAGCTCAATGGTGTTTCGATAGCCATGGTGGCTAGGACGGGAATACTCTCCTAAAGTACGGGCTCTAGGAGGTGGTTGTGGTTGTTGTGGTGGTGGGTTGTGTGGGTTAAGGATATTACCATCTTCCATGATGTCGGACGGTAATGGTTACGAACAAAGACACGAAGAAAATAGATATACTAAAGAAAACCTAGAAAAATAAAATAAAAATCTCACTAGAAAGGAATCTAGTGAGTAGACCTAATAGAAATAAAAATTCAACCTAAACAATAACTATTCCCCGGCAGCGGCGCCAAAAACTTGATTGCGTGGTTTTGTAACCTTACAACAGGTTTTACCTCTCGAGGGATCTCAAGAGGCTTACAACCCCACCAGGCAGTGTACCTGACCGATGTAGTATAGTGTAGTGGTAAGTACGGGGGATTGATCGTTCTCCACAGGGAATAGTGTTCGTTAGGTATGAAAGGCTACTCTAATTAGGTCTAAGGGTTGAGGAAGATTCTTTTTTTTATGTTTTTATAATTTTATGAAAGCAAATAAAATCTCGGTTTTGAAGGAGTGGGCGGAATTAGTTGCTAGTCAACTAACCCAAATTACTACGAATGCAAATAAAATAAAATAACAAAAATGAAAAGTGGTGAGAAACTTATGTGTAGAGAAATGTGTTTACTTAGATTTCCTTACTCCCTAACTATCTTTTACCGGTTAATTAGTGTGTATTAGTCGCGTGGATGACGGGTGTATTCCTTAATACCATTCGTGGGGTGGCGTACTTACTTCCCCAACTCTACAAGCTCCTACTTCACTCCTATGTCGAGCCGGCTAGGAAGCTCCTAACATGGGATCACTAGAATTCGCTTGTGCATTAAATACAACCATAAAAACCTTTAGTACGCGTTTGGTTCATGTTTCTTAAGACGTTCAAGCAAGTTACCGAATAGGAAGTTAGCCAGTTTTCTTAAGCCTAACATAGATAAACAATCATCCAATACAACTAACAACACACTAACAACCAATAATCAATAGCTAAGTTTCATTAAATCTAAGCAAACACAAGATAAAATTAGCCTAACATGTTAAACAAAAGACAAGAATAAGATAGAATCAAACAACACATAGACATATTGAATGATTAATTGATAACTTATCTTTCAATGAAACATGGAAGATCTCAAGGCAAAAAGCCCTGAAAAAGTAGCTAAAATCGTCTTAGGGTTTTCTCCCAAAATTCCACACACTAAGCTCTCTTTTAATGACAAAAAATTAGAAAACTATATATAGATTTTTGGATCTGACGACGTCACCTTATGGAGTGTGACGCCGTCACCTCGCCGCTTTTAGGGTTCCCGGATGACCTTCTTGACGCCGTCCCTCTTTAGCTCTTCAAAAATCCATTCTGGCTTATCAAGGCTTGACGCCGTCGAACCATGAACGTGACGCCGTCCCCTTATGATTTAAGCCGTGACGCCCTTGATCAAGTTAAAGCGTGACGCCGTCAGAATTCACATGCTATTTTCACTGGCTTATCATGAGTAAATTTCACGTCCAACTTTTCTTGCCAAAGCATGATGCCGTCCAGAGTAAATTGTGACGCCGTCAAGAGTAACTTTTAGCCGATTTTTGAGACTTTGTCGTTTTCTTCACTTTTATGCTCCAAAAACGTCCAAAATGCCTCCTTTTCCAGATTTCTCCTCAAAAGTACCTAAAATGACAAAAGGAACGATTTAGGGCAATATTTGATCAAATAAATACGATTTAAGGCTTAAATGACCCCTTAAAAGCGGTACACTTTTCGCTTCATCAATATACTATGGTTTCTACACCCGTTCCTTTGGGATACCATAATCCTAAGTGTGTAGTACCTTTGATGTACCTAAATATCCTTTTAACGGCTTCAAGATGGGACGTTTTTTGATCTTCTTGAAAACGTGCACATAGACAAACACTAAACATAATGTCAGGCCTACTAGCCGTAAGATAGAGTAAACTACCAATCATTCCTCTATATTTAGTGCTATCTACGGATTCATTTTCTTCATCCTTAGTGAGTTTGGTTTCAGAGGACATGGGTGTTCTCATGGGTTTTGAGTCTTCAAGACCAAACTTCTTAAGCATATCTTTGATATACTTTGATTGGTTGCAGAATATCCCATCTTCTAATTGTTTAATTTGGAGACCTAAGAAAAAGTTTAGTTCCCCCATCATACTCATTTCAAACTCGTCATGCATGATTTTTGAGAAATCGTCGCATAACTCTTGACAAGTTGAACCGAATATAATGTCATCCACATATATCTGGACTATGATAATATGTGATCCCTTTTTCTTGGTGAAGAGAGTATTATCTACTAGGCCCATGGTATACTTATGGTCAACTAGGAAAGTCTTAAGTCGATCATACCAAGCCTTTGGTGCTTGCTTAAGTCCGTATAAAGCTTTCTTAAGTTTGAAAACATAATTTGGTTTTTCAAAGTCGGCAAAGCCAGGAGGTTGTGCAACATATACTTCTTCATTTATAAAACCATTTAAGAAAGCACTTTTGACATCCATTTGAAATAACTTATAATCATGTGCACATGCATATGCAAGTAATATTCTAATAGACTCAAGTCTAGCTACGGGTGCAAAGGTTTCATCGTAATCTATACCTTCTTGTTGATTGTAACCTTGAGCTACTAGCCTAGCTTTATTTCTAGATACTATACCATTTTCATCCATTTTATTTCTAAAGACCCATTTGGTTCCGATTATGGTTTGGTTTTTAGGTGGAGGGACCAATGTCCAAACATCATTTCTAATAAATTGATTTAGTTCTTCTTGCATAGCAATTACCCAAGATTAATCTTTTATTGCCTCGTCTATATTTTTAGGTTCAACAGTTGAAATAAAACAAAAATAATTACTTTCATTTTGAGCTTTGGATCTTAATGTTCTTTCATTAAGTTTTCCTATGACGTTTTCTAATGGATGAGTTTTAGTTTCTTTAATATTGACTATTTCTCCTTTTACGGGTTCATTGTCATTTTCAATGTTTTCTATATCATTAACCATTTGACTTTCAACTAAGTCATCATCTACCAAAGGTGATGTCTTAGAGGGAGGTGGACTTTCGTTGAATGTTACGTTCAACGATTCCTCGACTCTTGATGTTTCCTTGTTTAATACTATGTATGCTTTACTGTTTTGTGAGTACCCAAGAAATACACCTTCATACGACTTTGGGTCGAACTTAGTGAGATAATCCTTTGTGTTTAAAATGAAGCACTTGCTTCCAAAAACTCTAAAATATCCTAATGTAGGCTTTTTGCCTCGATAAATTTCATAAGGAGTTTTATTTAAAAATTGTCTAATTAAAACTCTATTTAGGATATATGTGGAAGTATCTACAGCGTGACACCAAAACTTTTGTGGTATGTTTTGTTCATTTAACATAGTTCTACTCATTTCTTGAATTGTTCTATTTTTACGTTCTACTACACCATTAGATTGAGGTGTACGAGGAGCCGAGAAATTATGAGTTATTCCATTGTTATCACAAAAATTTCCAAATTGGATTTCATTGTCAAATTCTCGACCATGGTCAGTTCTAATAGATACTATATTACTTCCTATTTGATTTTGAATTTTCTTGCTTAGAATTTCAAATTTATCGAATGCTTCATTTTTAGTTTTCAAAAACTTTGTCCATGTATATCTAGAGTAATCATCTACTATGACTAAAGTGTAAAAATTTCCTCCATAACTTTGTATAGCCGACGGGCCAAACAAATCCATATGTAATAATTCTAGGCATCTAGATGTAGATACCATGTTTTTAGCCTTATGTCTGTTATGTACTTGTTTCCCAATTTTGCAAGCATCACAAAAGTGTTGGTCATATTTCAACTTGGGTAGGTTCCTAACGAGTTCTTTGGATGACAAAGATTGAATAAGTCTCATATTAGCATGACCTAAGCGTCGATGCCATAGAGTTGAGTTTTCGTCCAAGGAGGTAAGACATAACTTATCTTTAGGTGTTTTATCTAATTTCATAACATAGACATTATTCTTTAAAACACCTTTTCCTACGGTTATGCCATCTTTAAGTATTTTACTTCCATTTTCACTGAAAAGGACGTTATACTTTTTGCGGCATAATTGACTTATACTAAGTAAATTAAATCCTAAATTATCTACATGAGCAACATCATCAATAGATAGAGAGTCATGAGAGATTGTACCTTTTTCGATGATTTTACTTTTAAGCTTGCTACCGAATGTGACATTACCTCCGTCATACACTTGGTAGGTTGAGAAAAGATTTTTGTTTCCTGTCATGTGTCTTGAGCACCCACTATCTTTGATCCACTCATCAGGTTCAAGATCAACTTTCAAGCATACCTAAGTTCATAAAAGACTCAAGCATTTGGTCCCCAATATCTCATGGGTCCGTTTGGGTTAAACATGACATTATCATGGTTTATGTATGTAAATGGTGGACAATTGTTCCACGACATATAACTAGGACCATGAAAGTTTCTAGGCATGTTTTGGTTCCAATTATAAGTGTGTTGTGGATTAACTATACTCTTAGGAAAGGGGTGTTTGGGAAAACTCATTTGAGGTCTCTGTTGATCCGTTTTAACTCTATATTCATTTCTAGTTTGACCTCTTCCTAGAGATACTGCTGGGTTGTGTTTATTATTGGTTATAATACTGTTAGGTTTCTTAGTAACTTTAACAAACTCGGAACGGTCGACTTTGTGAACCTTCTGTTCAACTTCTGTACCCGCGGATCCTTTGGATACACCTGGCGGATCCAAATTTTTGGATCCGTCGGATCCGTGAGTGTCCAACTTGGTTGAATCAGATTTATTCACAGTCTGTTCCTTATGATCACTTAAGGTTCCTAGTTTCATAAAGCCTAGTCCTGTTTTATCATGAGGTAGTTTTTGCATTTTCATTATTTCATCTGCACAACTTATGTTTTTATCAAACCTTTTAAACTTTGAATTTTGTTTGATTAAATCTTCCTGTGTGGTTCTTAAGGTTTCTAGTTCAAGTTTTAGTTCTTGACAAGACACACACGTTTCTTTACTATCTTTACCTTTTTCAATTCGTATTGCTTTTTCTTTAAGCCAAAATACTTCATTTTCTAAAAGTGTTGTCTTTGTTTTCAAAAATTTGTTTTTGTTTATGATTTTTAAAGAGACGTCGCACAGTTTGTTATATTCTACTTCTAAGGTTTCGTCATCTATAGAGGAGTATGAATCAGAATGTACCTCTTCTGTGTCATTAGCCATAAGTGCAATTTCGTTGTTCTTAGGCTCATCATCATCATCTCCTTCACTATCGCTCCAAGCTCCACTAACAAAGGCTCTTTGAGACTTGGTCTTTGGAGGCTTTGGACATTCTCCTATTAAGTGACTGGAGTCACCACACCTATAGCATTTCCTATCAACCTTACCTTTCTTATCGTCACGATCTTTCCGAGAGGATTTCTTTTCATCACGAGGTGGTTTTACAAACTTTCCTCGTCTCCTGAAGAATTTCTTGAAATCCCTCACGGCCATGGCATACTCTTCATCATCACTGTTTGAACAAGACTCATCATCATCACTTGACTCGACTTTGTCTTTCAAGGCAATAGACTTAATCTTCTCCTTTTTGCCTTTGACAATTTCCGAGTCTTTTTCCATAATCATTTCGTGAACTTTTAGGTTTCCTATGAGCTCATCCAGTGTCATGCTTGAGAGATCCTTAGATTCTTCAATAGCTGTCACCTTTGCTCTCCATTTTGGATGGAGTGCTCTTAGAAATTTCCTGACAAAATTCTTACTAGAAAAAGATTCATCAAGTGCTTTAAGTGATGTAATAATAGTATTGAACTTAGCAAACGCACTATCAATGGTCTCATCTTCAGAGATAACAAATTGTTCGTATTGTTGGACAAGAAGATCAATTTTGTTATCTTTTACTTGTGAGTTCCCTTGATGTGTGATAATAAGAGATTGCCAAATATCCTTAGCCGTTTTACACATAAAAACTCTTTCATATTCTTTCTTAGGTAAGGCATTATAAAGCATCATTTTGGCTTCATTATTTTTGGCAATTAGTTTCTTTTGCTCATCACTGTGACGAGTAAGAGAAGCTCCTTCATCCCGACCACCCGAAATATTATTACTAATAGGTTTGTAATCACCATCAACTATTATATACCATAGATCTATGTCCTTTGACTTTACATAAGTCTCAAAGCGATTTTTCCAATAAATAAAACAATTTGGTTCAAATAGAGGTGGTCTCTGCATAGATTGCCCTTCTTTAAAGTTTTCAAAATCCATGGATCGTTTTAAGTTTTAAAATACAATATATTTTAAAGATCTTAAGTAACGTAGCTCTTGATGCCAATTGTGGAAAACTAGAAGGGGGGTTGAATAGTTTTTACCGTTTTTCAAACTTTATTTGCTTTGTTACTATATGTTAATTCAAAGGAAACAATCACAAATAAATAATCACACAATGTAAACAAAAGATAAAGAGAGGAAAGATCAAACCACACGACACTGTTGTTTATAGTGGTTCGGCTACAAGGACTCTCTTCCTTGCCCTACTCCACTCCCCGAGTTTCCAACTCGAGAGTTTATCTTTCACTAAGAAACAAACTCCTTTTCTAGGCGGAGAAAACCTTTACACGTCGCTTACTTCCTTTTCCGGTACTAAGCTAAACACCGGGTTCTTTCACAAGGTAGAACCAACCTGACGTCGCCTATTTACTTTACCGACACTAAGCTAGATGTCGAGTTCTTTACAAGGGTACAACCACTCCCTACACTCTTTGTGCTTTAAGGACTAAAGCACTAACCACACTCACTGATTACAAATGATAGATATGATGTGTGAAACAAATACAATATCACACAGTAATGCAACTAAAGGATTACGGTTCTGTAGATCCTTGAATGCTTGATCTCTCTTCTACAAAATGAAAGATCAAAATGAAATGCAACTATGAATGATGTTAGTAAGATATGTACTGAATGAATATGTGTGTTAAAGCTATATGAGTGATGAGAAAGCCAAATGATCATCTTGCTATTTATAGGCAAGCTGATCTTCAGCTCACGGATCCCACGGATCCCTCAGAAGGGATCCGTCCTTCATTGGACTTGGATCCGTGGGAGGATGACAGCTAAGGATTTGTTGTATCTTACCAAATCTTCCATATCTTACCAAATCATCCAAGATCCTCAAATGTCAACTATGTAACTTGTAAATCTAAACAAGATATATCAAAGATATTGTATGTGATGTATGCAATGATGTCATGAAATGATTTTAGAATTAAAGTTTCCTTTTAAGGAAACAAGTTACTAAATAAGCAAACTTGTAATTCTTGGTTATTATGTGAAGTGTAAAATGTGTACTTAAGAGACTTAAGCTAGTATTTATTATTTGCTAAAAGATATTCCTTTTATTTGTCATTAACAAAACTAAGAAAAGACCAAAGAATATAAATAACGTTTTTGAGATGCTATTTGTATTAACAATTAGTTTTGACCATCCCGTAAGAATTCCACTCGAATCCTAAGATTCATTTTAAGGATATTTCATTAGTACCCTAGAAATTCCTGACTTATCACCATAGTATGAACAATAATTTTCTTATTTTTGTGAAAAATAACTATGTTGTCATTTTACAAGAATAAAACGTTGAACACCATCTAAAATTTTTTGGAGAAATATAAGTATCACTGTAACTGAGCCAAACATCACATCATTTGGTCCTCAATTATACATAGCCTGATCAACTATGTATAATTTAGGAAGAATCATGTCATAAATGAAACAGTTATCTTTTCAAACTTTCTAATAAAAATTTTCATTCAAAAACAAAATTTTGAGACAAAACAAATTGTTCATACTAATTCCATTTGACCAACCACAATAGATGTCTACAATTACTACCCTACACCTCTAAGATAAGAAAATCAAATACGGACAAGATACCCAACCCTTTTTCTTCACATCTCGACCAACATGGACTGAATCTCGGGACGAGATTCCCTTCAACGGGGGGATACTGTAACCATTCATAAAATCCCACATTAAAATAAACTATCTAACTGAATATTTATCATTTTTCTACGTAGAAATTTTTTATTATTATTATCTGATTATAACTATTATCTTATGTGACGTAGATCACATCTCCGATAAACGTGCTCGCGCGCAACCCAACCTTAACTTATTTAATGTTTAGCTATATAAACATCTTTGACCTAAAAACTTTATGATGTCCCATTTACCACTTTACGTTAATTCGTTAATGTACTTTTAAAAACTAAACGTTTCTTATTTAATAAGAGTTTTTATGAAACCCTAAAACATATAAAAATAACGAAACTCTAGAAATACTAAAATACAATTTATCTGAGTAAATACAAGTCACTAAAGCACAGAAACCCTAATTCCACTATAACTCCCGATAAAAACCCTAATTTCACAAAACTGTGATTTTATGTAATAAAATCACATCCCCTAAATAATATTTTTATAAAATAAATATGTACAAGTCCTATAAACTAAAGTTCAAGTCCCTAATGCATAAAAACTAATTATTAATAAAAACCCTATATAAACTTTAATAATAACTATTTTAAAGGCATACTTTGTAATAATTTCATATATTAATTTTTTAATAAATTTATTAATTTATAAAATAGTTGTACAAACCCCTAAACCTATTGTACAACTCTCTAATGCACAAAACTTTAAAATCTCATTTAATTACTTTAAAATCTTAATAAAAATTACATAAAATATATATAACTTAAGTAAATATTAAAAATATATTTTTTCTAAATTCTTAAACCTAAGTACAACTCTATCAAGCCCATAGTACAACTCCATAAAACACAACATGATTTTTTTTCTTCCTAAATACCAAATTCGACATATATTATTTAAAGTAAACCTTAAATATTTTCTATTTAACAAATAATTAAGTTACTCTTAAAACTAACTTAGTTCCATCTTTAAACCTTAGAGTACAACTTAATAAAGCCTTGTGTACCACACCCTAGAGCTTAGTCGATCCTATACTTAATTCCTTAGTTCAATCCTAACCTAAATACAACCTAAATTAGTTCCTTAGTAGAACCTACACCATACACCCCCCCTCCACCTCATCTTGTCCTCCTAGTTGTTAGAACTCTTGGTCTTAAAACAAAACACATCATTCCTCTTCTAGAAGTAGGCAACTTGTATGGAAAGGGAAATGCCACACCATTTCCCTCCCCCTCCAACCATGTGGCGCCCTAAATGAGGAATCACATCACCTTGTCTTACATACACCCCACTAGAAACCCTAGAAACCAAGTAGAAAACCCTAATCTTATTTGCCTATAAATAGTTGAACCATGTAACCCTCATTTCCCATCAATCCCATTCGACACAACCAAAAACACAGCCCATACTCACTCACAACTGATCACACAGCCACCATAAACCTAAGAAAGAGTATTGAGAAAGCCTTAGGAGGAGGAAAATAATTAGTGTTCAAGTTCCAAGTCTTTTCGCCTAAAATATTCCAAAACCGATCAAACATACAAGTAAGTAATCTAACCTTTCTTATCATCTTTTGTAAACTTAGAAACTCTTAAAACATACTAATAAATAAGTTCTAATAGCTAGTTTAGATCAAAACTATCGATCCTTTCTTTTTCTTTTTCTGTCGAACAAAAACAAACCCCTCTATATTTATTTTTCTTTGATATTTTTAAAATAGTAGGCTATAGGAAACTTACATAATGTTAAAGGTAATTTTATAAGGGAAACTTAGCAATTTGAATCACCAAAAACGAATAAACGAGTCAAAAGATATGGCGATTTGAAGTTATATAAAAACTGAAAATGTATTCTGTAAACAGAAACAAAATCACGCAAAACGAGGCCTTTCTGGTCCGTTTCGTCGAAAAGTTTAAAAACGAAAGTTGTCCGCAACGATGTTTTCTTCAAAAACTCTTTAGACCTCGAGTCATGAAAACGCTTAACAGATGGTGTTTTTCTTCAAAATCCGAACAGCACTTTAATAAAAACGCCTAACTTGTGGCTTAAGTTTCGACAACCAAATGAACCTTAAAAATTCTATATTTTTGTCAGAATCAAGATCACTTAGCTACCTAACTATAGGAAAAAGAACCATGAAAAATGATTGAGTTTCCATCAAGTTATCGAGCTCCAAAATTTGCCCTTTATCGCTAGAAACTAAAAACCAATACCTTCAGTTTATTTATTTTCAGTTTTTCAGTCCATCGACCCTACTTTAGACTTATTTTTCGACCCCTAGACAATCTCTAAAAACTCCAAGTTTTTGCCATGATAAAGACCACCTAGCTAACTTAATTTAGGAAGAAGAAACACTTAAAAAGATGGATCGAGTAAAAAGGTATTAACATCCCAAGTTGACCCAATCGCTAGACATAAAAACCATTTTCCAGACTTTTGCCAAAATTTTGTTTCACTCGATCTACTTTAGCAAATTGTTTCAAACATCAAACGACTTTCATAAATTACAAAACCTAGTCTAGTTTAAGATGACCTAGCTAGCTCCACCTAGGAAAAGAAAGTTCGCCAAAAGCTCTATTTTTCACGTAGATATTTGAGTCCAAAACTCTCTCTTCGTCACTAATATTAAGCGCATCATTTTTCGAGATTAATAAGAGTTTTTATGGGCTGAATTTGTGAATGTCCCATAGTTATTTAAATCAAGGAGCATTTTTGTCAATGATAAATAAAAAGGGTAAAAAGTGTCATTTTTGAAACTATAGGGGTAAAAGTTGTCATTTAACCAAAGTTGAGGGGTAAAAATTGTAATTTTATGAAAGTTGAGGGGTAAAACTTGTTGTTTTACGAAAATTCAAGGGTAAAAGTTGACAATATGCAGAACTTTAGGGGAAGAAGTGTTAGGAACACGTTTCAAATATTTACAAGTCTTGTTCATTTAAATTAAATGTTGCACGTTTAAGGACTATATTGTTTGTAATTATGAACCGGTCCATTAGTAGTCCATGGACCGGTCACATTAGTAAGTTTATTTTTATCACATGTAAGGGAATATTCTTAGAATTATTCCCCTCCCATTGCCTATAAATAGAAGGCATGGGATGCATTCTTATTGTTGGTTTTTCATGTAATATTGCGAAAGCTCTGCTCGAGTAACATTTGATTAAGTGAAAGCCTTCCATTCTCTTCTTATTCTTCTTATTATTCTCTTCTCTTATTTAGTTTATTAGCTTATCTCTAGTCATACGTAGCTTATTCTAGTGTAGTAGTACGAGTTCTTATTTGTCTTATCGAGTGTGTGTTTGAGATATCATTGTGACCTACAAGTGGTATCATTCGCCTAGGGATAATTAGGATCGTGTGTTTGAGTAATTAGTATCATTATTTACGTTGGTTTTATAGATTTTGTAAGGTTTTTGTTCAAACTTAACGTTAACCTCTCGTTTGTATTGAAAACGTAGCTTTGAGATCGTTAAACTTTCACAAATTCACATCGGTTTTCATATTTTCTACGTTAAAAAGCTTAATCTTCATTAAATCTTTTGATTACTAATCGTTTAAGGTAAAAAAAACAATCGGGTTTATTGGTTATTTAGACGATTTGGTGTAATCCGTATTATTAGCGTATTGGAAAAGTTGATGAAAAGTGATAGTTTTGGTTTCTGAGTGAACTTCGACAAGTTAGGGTTTCATCGCATTTGAAGGGTTTTATCGCAGTTGCAATCCAGATAACTAAGGGTTTTATCGCAGTTCGAATCAAGATAAGTTAGGGTTTCATCGCATTTGGGAGATCTTCAATTATCGCATTTGGGACTCAGTATTGTACTTTCTTGTATTAGAAAGTTGTAATACTTCGACTTGGTTGCTTCTCTTCTCTTGTACAAGAGTTGAGAATTTATCGAACTTGGATTTGTGATAAATCTATCGCACTTGCCATAAATCATCGCAGTTTGATATATTATCTTATCGCTGTTGGATATTTTATCACAGTTTGCTATAAATTATCGCACTTTAAAATAACATATTTAAATTGTCATTATTTATCGCACTTGATAGTTTTATCGCATTTTCTACTTTCGTTATCAATATTGAAGGTTATCGCACTTGGTGTAGTGTCCTTATCGCACTTGGTGAACTGATCTTATCGCACTTGGTGAACTGTCATTATCGCACTTGGTTATCGCACTTGGTGAACTGTCTTATCGCATTTGGTGAACAATACTTTATCGCATTTGGACAAAATCTTTAGATTTCTAAACCAACTTAAACGCATATCTTAATTATCTTAAAAGATCCAGATATGTCTCAACCACCTCATTTCAATTACTACTACCAGCTACAGCAACATCCACAACAACAGCAATTTCATCCTCAGTATCAACAACAACAAGCATTCGTGCAACAACATCAATTTCTCTCTCCACCACAAGTATCCCCACAACACATCATGCAACAGAATCAACAACTGCAGAATTATTCATCCTACTCCAGAGAACCTCATTGGTTTAATAAGATGTATGAGGCAATTAGTAGTCAGCAATCACGTCATGAAGCTGGAAGTCAAGAAACTCCACCAATGCTAACTCCAGGTAACTACGTGCAATGGGCTAGTAGATTCCTCAGATTCGTTGAACTCAAAAAACGTCATGGTCAATACCTCAAGAAAGTCATTGAAGAAGGACCCTATCCTATTCCAGCTACTGTTGTTCCAGCAACTTCAGAGAGAGAAGAAACAACCACTCCCACTCCGGTTGCCAACTACACAACTGAGCAAACATTACAACAAGAAGCAAACCAATTGGCAATGTCTTTTATACTTCAAGGGATTCCCAATCCTATCTATCGAAGTATTGATGCTCAAAAGACAACCAAAGATATGTGGGAACATGTTCATCTTCTCATGGAAGGAACAGAGTTAAACCAGGAAGATCTTGAGTCTAAGTTGTATATGGAGTACACCCACTTCATCATGGAACCAGGGGAAACCATTGAATCTTACTATCACCGTTTCACCAACATTATCAATGACCTTGATCGTCATGATATAAAGTTACCAAAGATTGCTGTCAACTCAAAATTCCTTGGATGTCTTGGTCCTGAATGGCAGAAGTATGCAACTTTTGTAAGGCAGACAAAGAAAATTGGTGATGTCAAATATGGACTCATGTATGATTACCTCAGACAACATCAATCAGAAGTGGATAAAGAAATTACAGCACGAGGAGGTTTCACACCTGCACCAACATCAAACTCACTTGCTCTCGTTGCTCAATCTAACTTCTCTTTACTACACCAGGAATTTGGCCACTCATCGTTTCAACCAAATCCTCCACCCCAACCTCATAATCAAATCATTCCTTATGAAGCACCACAACAATACTCTGATAACCAGTTGGTTCCATACAACAACACTGATTCAATGCTGTACTCAAATGCAGACTATGATGAAGAAGAGGATGCTTTCAACTCTCTTAATGAAGCATTTGGATTGATTGCTAACGCATTTGGCAGATTCACCAAATCCAACAACCGTCTTCGTTCATCTTCAAATACCAGGAATCAGGCAGTTGTTAATAATGGCAGAGTAGAAATTCAAAACAGGTCTTCAGGCAGATATGGTTCGGGAAATCGTGGATATAGTAATCAAAGTGGTCAGTCAGGAGGAAATAGGTTCAATACTGCAGGGGCAAACAGAAACAATATGGGGAATAATCAGAGAGGAAATTCGACTGTTGGGAATGTTCAGAGAGGCATTGCAAATACGTCTATCACATGTTATAACTGTGGGGGGAACGGTCACATGGCTAATGCTTGTCCGAAGCCACGAACAATGGGCAGTGCTTATCACAAAGAGGCTCTTCTGATGGCACTCAAAGATGAAAAAGCTGCTGGAAGGTTGACTCAGAATGATCAAAGTTTTATGGCTAATGTGGAATCAGATGATGAAATGGAAGATCTAAAGGCAAATGCTGCAGTCATGCTTATGGCTAATATGCAAGAAATGAATATGTCCGAGTCAGGCCCGGTCTATGATACCGATGGTCTTTCTCAGGTACCTGATTCTACATGTCTCATCCATGAAATTGCGTCACCATCTGCATCTTCATCTACAAATGAAACGTTTGATCAACATGATTCATTTTCATCACCATCCGATGATCAACTTAACACGGTTGTATCATTTGATGATGATAACACCGTTGTTTCTTTTGATGATCTCATTGATGATGACCATTGTGATCATATTGAACAAAAAGTTCCTTTGGATGATCAAGATTCGGAGTTACAGGCCTTGTTATTGACCACCCAGTCACAAATAGAAAAATGCAATGACATCAATCAAAAGCTCAAAGAAAAGATTGCATTGTTAACAAAGGATAATGAGTGCTACCAACAACAACTTTCAGGATATCTTAAACAAGATAAACGTGAAAAAGGTTTTGAAATGGCTTTCCAACAAGAATATGTAAAGGTTCAAAATTTAGAAAGTCAAGTTCGTGAGTTAACCGTTGCCAAAGCTGAGCTTTTCTCTCAAAAAGAAAAGGATCAATTTGAATTCAAAAAACAAATTGATGCTTTAAATTCTGAGTTGTTAAAAACTCGATCTGAGCTTTCTACATCTCAGAAGGATCTTCTTGAAGAAAAGCAAGCCACTAGGAAACGTGTTGACTCATATCTTGATCAAATTCTTGATTTGGAAACCAAACTCAAAGAATTTCAAAATGTTGTGTATAAAACGGGTAATTCTGTAACACAAATTCAAAAACTGACTGTGAAACCAAGTCCTAAGGGAGTAAGTTTTGCACTTGGAAGTGACACACCCCGTAATTCACACAAAGCACTCAAAGACAATCCTAAGTTATACGATGCAACATTTTTGTTAGATGATACCTTTCAACGTGTTGTTATGTATTCTGTTGATGAAGAAACTGATTTTCTGGCACAAAAGATTGAGGGTCGATCAAATTCACAAAAAGAGTTTTCAACAGTACATTATGATTTAATGCACTACCTCATTTGAGCAAATCATTTGTCCCTCCTAAGGACCATCCAGAACAAACGTTAACATACACAAACATAAGTGCTCCTTCGTCTATAACTCCTGTCCCCACGACTGCTGTACATTTCAAAGAGTGTCTGACAGAGGATCTTGCTGATCCACAAATGCCTCCAAAATGTCGGGTTCTTCGATATTTTAAGACATTTATGGACGACATTTCTCGTTTGGAGAATGAAATTGAGTTTAGTTCTCAAATTCCTGTCTCTTCTTTTCTTTCTCCTGTTCAAAAAGAAAAGAAAGAGATTCTTCAAAAGAAAATTCTTCCTCTTGTAAGAAATCTGAAGAAATGCGCAACAAAATGGGAAGAGGAGTTACAAACGGAAGTAGCATCTATGCAAACCATTTTCAAAGCTAAAGATGACAAAGTTCAACGTCAAAAACTTCAAAGGAAATTTTTAGCAACAAAAATGATCGACTCTTGGAAAAAGTTTTGTGCTATGACGTGGTGTCTGTGATTATGAACTCGCTCTATGAATCTAGTAATGCTTTACTTGTGAATGATCATGTTGTGGATAGTAAGATGTTGCGTATGGAGATTGATAATCTGGTACATGAGAATGAGAATCTTCGACAGATCAACAGTGATGTGGAAAACAAAGTTTTTAATCTTCAAAGCAGGCTTGACTGGTGTCAAAAACAGAGTGTTGAATTTGAACTTAAATTTCAACATCTTATAGCATCTTTATCATTTCAAAACAGTCATGTTCCTGAAAAGTTTAAGGAAACAAAAGCTTTCTTAAGAATTAAACTGTTTCAAAATGAAAAAGAACTGGATGACATTCTTCAAAACAGAAATGACACAGTCCGCCTCAACAAAAAATTAGACTCACAAAATCAAGAGTTTCAACACATCATTATTGATCTGAAAAAGAAAATCAGAGTTTTAGACACAGGCAAAGCAAACGTTCTTAAGATTGCCTCAGGGATGTATGTAGTGGACAAAGAACATACCCAAGCATCTGATGTAACCACTAATTCAGCTACTTGTACTTTCACAGGACTAGAAACCACATCTAAGGTCAGCCATTCCAAGACTCACAAGAAACAGAGGAAGAATAGAGTCAAGAAACCTAGGATGAAGTTATCTAAGTCTGAAGAAGTTCCCGTTAGTAGTTTGAATAAGACGAATGTAACATCAGGAATAGACTTGCACTTATCTGAGTCCAGTTCTAGGATTGATGTAACAGATCATGAATCTTTAAATATTAATGAAGATGTTTTGGTTGATGCTACTTGTATTTTTTGTCGTAAAAGCATATTATCTGGTGATCATACAAAATGTGTTGCTAAAAATTTGCTGACTAAGAGAAAGAAACGAACTAGTGGCGCTTCCTCTAGGCTTAAAACCAGTACAAAGTCCATTTTAGGAATGCCCCCACTAGATGTTTCTGAGAAGACAATGGACAAGCCCAAATCTAAAACGATTACTTCACCTAGTGTATACATTAGGAAAAAGGCAGAGACTAGTTGGACCTGGCAACGTTGGTTACAGCACACTTTTGGTTTTAAATGGTTACCTAAAGTACTAACCTCTTGTGTCACTAACCCAGCGGATCCAACCGTTATCAAATCTCCACCTGTTTCCAATGTTTGTGATGCAGGTGATTCAAATCGTCCTTTGGATTGTTGATAGCGGGTGCTCCCGACACATGACCAGCAATCTCAAACTTCTTCAAAACTTTATTGCTAAGTTTATCAGAACGGTCAGATTCGGGAATGATCACTTCGCTGCAATTATGGGCTATGGGGATTACATTAATGGGAACATCGAAATCAGCCGTGTGTATTATGTTGAAGGCCTTGGTCATAATTTATTCTCCGTGGGACAATTCTGCGATGGAGACTTGGAAGTAACATTCAGGGAGAAAACTTGCTTTATTCGTGATCTTCAAGGCAACGACCTCATGAAAGGGAAACGTGGAACCAGTCTGTATACTATCTCCCTTGAAGGCATGACAGCTTCTACTCCTATTTGTTTACTCTCCAAGGCTCATCCCACAAAGGCTTGGTTATGGCACAAAAGATTGTCTCACCTCAACTTTAAAACCATCACTGACCTTGCCAAGAAGAAATTAGTTGACGGTTTACCAAAATTCAGATATGCCAAGGATCACTTGTGTTCTGCATGTGAACAAGGGAAAAGTCACCGTGCTCATTTTCCTCCCAAAACAGAACACAGCACAGACCATGTCCTACAACTGCTTCATATGGATTTGTGTGGTCCGATGCGCGTTCAGAGTATTAACGGGAAGAAGTATATTCTGGTAATAGTGGATGACTACTCAAGATGGACTTGGGTCTATTTTCTTCGGACTAAAGATCAAGTTCCTTCTATTCTCATCACGTTTCTCACAAAGATTCAAGTTCAAGTCCGCAACACCGTCCACATCATCAGAACAGATAACGGGACTGAATTTAAGAATCAAATCATTTGGGAATTCACTGAGAAACAGGGTATTGTTCATCAGACATCAATAGCTCGAACTCCAGAACAAAATGGTGTAGTTGAAAGACGAAACCGTACGCTCGTGGAAGCAGCTCGAACTATGTTGATCAATGCTCAATTACCGGATTATCTTTGGGCTGAAGCTGTCAATACTGCTTGTTATACTCAGAATCGTGCCATGATCAACAAAAGACACAGCAAAACACCATATGAGCTTATACAAGGAAGAAAACCAAACATCAACTATTTTCACGTCTTTGGAGCATTATGTTATCCGAAGAATGATAAAGATGATCTTGGAAAACTTAAGGCTAAAGCAGATATTGGGATATTTGTAGGATACTGTGAGAACTCCAAGGGATACAGAATTTGGAATCGTCGGACTGGGGAGATTCAAGAAACCATACACGCTAATTTTGATGAACTCACTGAAATGGCTTCTGAGCAAGACCGCTTGGAACCCGCACACAACCGTCTAAACTTCCCTGAATCTTCGGCTGCACCCCTACCTTTCAACAGGAAGGATCTGGAAGATTTGTTTGCACCAATGTTTGATGACGTTCGTGTTACTAGTGCATCAGATGCTTCCACCAGTTCCGCTGCTCAACAACTTCCACATCAAGCACCTGATCCATCAGCATCTACCTCTACAGTAGTTGTTGACGATGCACCACAACCTGAACCATCATCATCAATGGAGAAAACACCTCAACCTGCAGTTGAAGATTCATCCCCCATTTCTAACAATGTTCCAACACCATCAGGATATGACGGGAACGCATTCTTTAATCCATTTGCTCCCCCACCAACCATTCCAGATACCGGAGAATCATCTTCGAGCAATATGGACCCGTCATATCATCATCACAACATTCAACACTACCCATCAACTCATAAATGGACAAGGGATCATCCGTTAGTTAATGTGATTGGCAATCCAGATAAACCCGTTATGACACGACAGAAACTCCACACAGATGGTGAAACCTGCATTTATGCTCTCACCGTTTGTCAAGCTGAACTGAAAAATATCAAAGAGGCCATGACTTATGACAATTGGATTGAATCAATGCAAGAGGAGTTGGATCAGTTCAAAAGATTGGAAGTCTGGGAACTCGTTGAAAAACCAGATGGAGTTTATGTTGTAGGTTTAAAATGGATTTGGAAAAATAAGCTGGATGCAGAAGGAACGGTTATTCGTAACAAGTCTCGGTTGGTTGCTAAAGGGTATAGCCAAGAAGAAGGAATCGACTTCGAGGAATCTTTTGCTCCAGTAGCTAGGCTTGAGGCAGTGCGAATGTTTTTGGCGTACGCGGCTCCTAAGAACATCACAGTTTACCAAATGGATGTGAAAACAGCATTCCTAAACGGACAACTTCGTGAAGAGGTGTATGTTTCACAACCAGAGGGCTTCGTCGATCCAGAACATCCACAACACGTATACAGGCTTAAGAAAGCTCTCTACGGCCTTAAACAAGCCCCGAGGGCATGGTACGATAAACTCGCTGCATTCTTGCTTGCTAATCATTTTACTAAAGGATCTGTGGACCCGACTTTGTTTATACAAAAACACGGGGAGGACATTCTCATCGTACAAATTTATGTGGATGACATCATTTTTGGGTCTACCCATAAAAAGTACTCAAATGCTTTTGCAAAACTTATGAAACAAAACTTTGAGATGTCCATGATCGGTGAATTAAATTTTTTCCTAGGATTACAAGTTCACCAATCACCCCGTGGTATATTCTTGAGTCAGTCCAAATATGCACAAGAGATATTAAAAAAGCATGGCATGACATCTAGTGACACCTATAACACCCCTATGTCCTCCTCATCCCCGAAGCTAGATGCTGACATACATGGGAAACCCACTAATCCTACAAATTATCGTAGCATAATTGGGTCTCTCATGTATCTCACCGCTAGCAGACCGGATGTTGTATTTGCCACATACCTGTGTTCACGCTATCAGTCTAACCCAACAGAAAGACATTTATTTGTTGTTAAAAGAATCCTTAGATACATCAAGGGAACCATTCATTTGGGGATCTGGTATCCAAAGGATTCTGGTTTTGCACTAACTGCTTTTTCAGATGCGGATCATGCGGGATGTATTGATACAAGAAAGAGCACATCCGGTGGTGTTCAATTCCTAGGTGATAAGCTGGTGTCCTGGCAGTCCAAGAAGCAAGATTGTACGTCTCTCTCATCCACAGAATCAGAGTATGTAGCCATGTCTGCCTGTTGTGCTCAAATCATTTGGATGCGATCACAACTAATGGATTATGGTTACATATTCAATAAAATCCCGATGTACTGTGACTCCAAAAGTGCCATCGCTATCTCATGCAACACTGTGCAACATTCCAAGTCCAAACACATCGCTCTCCGATATCACTTCATCAAGGAGCATGTGGAGCAGGGTACCGTTGAGTTGTATTTCGTGGGAACGGAACACCAATTGGCGGATCTTTTCACGAAAGCCTTACCTCATGATCGTTTTGTGAAATTGGTTCACCAAATTGGAATGCGATGTTTGACTCCCCAAGAATTGACAAACTTTCTCAAAAATAAATAAATGAGTCGAATATCCAAACTATCTTTGTAAATAAACATTAAAAAAAAAATGCAAGTACAATCCTTTATCCAACACTTTGTTCATTTTTTTTGTGTCACTAATTATTTTTAGAACACGTGTTGAGGGGGAGACATAATTTTTCCACAAGTTTTAAATTGTACTTGCATATTTTCAGAAATTGTTGTGAAATTTGGTGATAATATTTTAAGATAACAAACTTGTGTGTCTTAAATGTACCAAAGTGAGACTAAGTGTTACATGATGGTGGTTTAGGACTTAATGTTCAAAGTTATCAAGGTTAGAGGACTATTTGTGTAATAATTGCAAAGCTTAAAGATAGATACTTAAAGTCAAGAAAATTTATAACCGCAATTATTACTCTACAAAATTCACCAACCATATTTAATACACCCCACCCACCATCATCGACGGCTAACATTCAATCTGCAAATCCGATCAAGATTTTTGATTTTTGTGAGTGATCTTATGATTATTATGTGATTATAAAAGATGGTTTTGAACAGATTCTTGATCCAACGGCTAGAACAATCAAAATCGTAAAATGTAGTTCTAGGATTTAGCGTTAAATTGGGGATTTTGGATTTAGAGTGTTTTTTGTGTGAAACAATTATACGATAATATTGATACATTGTTTAGGAACCTTTATTGCATGCTTAATTATACCCAATCACTATAAATCGTTCAAATTAAATTTTAGGGTTTAAGCGTCAATTTGGGGAAAACCATGTTTAAGCGTTATTGTGTAATGTGTTTATTGGAATGTTGTTGTTTGATGCTTAATTGAATGTTGGCATGCTTGATCTGTACCCAGAAACACTTTAAATGAATCGATTGAATTTTAGGGTTTATGAAGAACATGGACACTAGCAGTTTGATCTATGCGTATTTGATGCGTGGGTTTTGCAACCTTACAACAGGTTTTACCTCTTGAGGGATCTCAAGAGGCTTACAACCCCACCAGGCAGTGTACCTGACCGATGTAGTATAGTGTAGTGGTAAGTACGGGGGATTGATCGTTCTCCACAGGGAATAGTGTTCGTTAGGTGTGAAAGGCTACTCTAATTAGGTCTAAGGGTTGAGGAAGATTCTTTTTATGTTTTTATATTTTATAAAAGCAAGTAAAATCTCGGGTTTTGAAGGAGTGGGCGGAATTAGTTGCTAGTCAACTAACCCAAATTACTACAAATGCAAATAAAATAAAATAACAAAAATGAAAAGTGGTGAGAAACTTATGTGTAGAGAAATGTGTTTACTTAGATTTCCTTACTCCCTAACTATCTTTTACCGGTTAATTAGTGTGTATTAGTCGCGTGGATGACGGGTGTATTCCTTAATACCATTCGTGGGGTGGCGTACTTACTTCCCCAAACTCTACAAGCTCCTACTTCACTCCTATGTCGAGCCGGCTAGGAAGCTCCTAACATGGGATCACTAGAATTCGCTTGTGCATTAAATACAACCATAAAAACCTTTAGTACGCGTTTGGTTCATGTTTCTTAAGACGTTCAAGCAAGTTACCGAATAGGAAGTTAGCCAGTTTTCTTAAGCCTAACATAGATAAACAATCATCCAATACAACTAATAACACACTAACAACCAATAATCAATAGCTAGGTTTCATTAGATCTAAGCAAACACAAGATAAAATTAGCCTAACATGTTAAACAAAAGACAAGCATAAGATAGAATCAAACAACACATAGACATATTGAATGATTAATTGATAACTTATCTTTCAATGAAACATGGAAGATCTCAAGGCAAAAAGCCCTGAAAAAGTAGCTAAAATCGTCTTAGGGTTTTATCCCAAAATTCCACACACTAAGCTCTCCCCTTAATGACAAAAAATTAGAAAACTATATATAGACTTTGACATCTGACGGCGTCACCTTATGCATTGTGACGCCGTCACCTCGCCGCTTTTAGGGTTCCCGGATGACCATCTTGACGTCGTCCCTCTTTAGCTCTTCAAAAATCCATTCTGGCTTATCAATGTTTGACGCCGTCGGATCATGAACGTGACGCCGTCCCCTTATGATTTAAGCCGTGACGCCCTTGATTTAGTTAAAGCGTGACGCCGTCAGAATTCTCATGCAAACTCACTGGCCCGTCATGAGTAAATTTCACATCCAACTTTTCTTGCCAAGGCATGACGCCGTCCCATGTTAATTGTGACGCCGTCAAGAGTAACTTTTAGCCGATTCTTGAGACTTTGCCGTTTTCTTCACTTTAATGCTCCAAAAACGTCCAAAATGCCTCCTTTTCCAGATTTCTCCTCAAAAGTACCTAAAATGACAAAAGGAACGATTTAGGGCAATATTTGATCAAATAAATACGATTTCGGGCTTAAATGACCCCTTAAAAGCGGTACACTTTTCGCCTCATCAAATACCCTTACACTTGAGATTTGCTTGTCCTCAAGCAAATGCGCTTTTATTCTAATCAAAATACAAGTTAGGGGTCATTTAATGCAAACATAAAAGTAATTACAACAAATATTCGTTCCACTTCAATCATAATAAGCACGGAGATTACATACTAGCACCTCACAAGTAGTGTTTAGATACTCACATCTCTCAAGTGTCATCAAAATAAATCTCATAAATGAAAACGGAAAATATCTCTCACTACCTGTCATAGCAAATAGATTACCATAGGCTTGGGAAAGGATCGAAAACCTCCTCCACTAGGCGTAAGCACCTAAGATAAACTATCAAAGAGGGCTTTTAAATGGGTTATAACGTTAGGTGTAGGGAAAAGGAAAACACGGTTTTGTTGGATAAAGGATATTTTACTGGTGGCGAGTTAAAGATCTTGATCAATTACATGTACTATACAATGTTGCTAAGCCAAGACTAGACTCGATCTTAAGCTAATGAAAGAAAATAACAAAACATAAACATAAAATAAACATAAAATGAAACGGGATGGTAGTCCGTATGTTTTTTCTATTTTTCTTTTTTTTCTCATTTTTTTGTATTTTTCTTGATATTTTTTTTTTTTTTTTTTTTTTTTTTTTTTTTTTTTTGCATACACTTTTACCCTACCATCCAAAATAATACATCATAGGGGCGTTGCATCTCCTTACACTTGAACTTTTACATAACTTTACAAATACTAATCTAATGACTCGAATTAAGATAATTGAAAAACTTGGAGTACTTTTAAAACATTTAGCACATATGGGGGTAATAAATGATGTTCTTCCCCATTACTCCATTACACTAGTACTTTACCCATGAGTCCCAATCGTCCCAAAACAATATGTACAAGGATATGACTCGACTTAGCAACCATGTAATCAACTAGATAATTAACTTGGGTTTAAACAAATGTTGTAACAATAATGCACTAAAAATGAGTGCATACAAGGTAGGCTAAGGCGATTTGGGTGTACATTTTAGTGGGGTGTAAACAAATTCTTCCTTTAAGTAAAATGCTTAAAGGTCGAAACGAAAAGATAGGCTCTGAGGGTGTACTAGGGGTATCGTGTACTAAAAATGAGTACAACGCAAAGGGTGTGGGAGAATTACTTGACCAATGTAGCCAATGTAATTATAACAAAAACACAGGTGTAAAACAATGGGTTAATCCTAATGCCTCTTATCATGTAGTACATCTAACTACACGAATGTAGTCTCACTTGTGGCCTTGGAATGGTCCTAACGCAAGTTCTAGAATCTAAGTGCTACCGGTACACACATCATAGCATAAATGCTTTTCCTACCAATTCTAGGGGCGAACCTCACATATTTGGGGGTGGAAAATTTTTTAGTGGTACGGTTTTGTGCTAGTCATATAACTCCTATCCATGAGACGCTCATTAAGACCAAAGTTTCACTCCTATATGTTGTAAAAAATTTTAAATTTGGCACTAAAATTACCTTAACAAGTATTTCTCTCAGTTTTATTACACATCTACTATTAAACAAACAAAAATCAAGCGCAATTGTATTCTCAAAAATCGTACTTTTACCCTCCCCTTACACTTAAGATGAACATTGTCCCCAATGTTCAAATGACAATTGTAAAAGCATAAAGTAAAAGAATGAAATCAAATACTCCCCTGATTCGCTCGTTGGATAATGAAATTACACGGTTAAATCTTCCTCTAAAGAGAATGTTGAAGCTCCATGACTAATGCATCGCCATAAGCTTGATTCAAAACATTTCCTTGTCCAAAATAACCTGTTGAACCTGAGAAAACAAACACGAAAACCTGCATAACATCGGCGGGATAAAATCTATATATAAGGATATAATGCTTGTGGAATGATAACTTTGCAGATTCCTGGAGATTATAAGTTGGAGATTTTAATAAAAACTTTTTATGAAAACAAAATTTTCAAAAATTTCTGGAAATTAAATCTGACGCCGTCAGGTTATAACCCCTGACGCCGTCAGAAATGACCTGACAAAAATTTTCATTTTAAGTTTCCGGAAAATTTCTGGAAAAACCTTTACCTTACTTCCTGGAAATTCTGCAAAACATCATTATGACTCGATACAAGCATTTGACTCAAACAAATACGAATATGTATGCTAACTTATTATTATTATGATTCATGTTCATTTGTGTTCTAATAAACCGATTTAGATTTCCCTTACACTTATCTTTTGCAAAATACTTTTATATGTAGTTAAGACGAAGTTAAAAACAAAATAAAGCATTTTCACAAATTACTTTTGAACATGAATCAATAAGAATAAAAATTAAACACACATACGGAAGCAAATAAAAACAAACAAACAAACAAGTAAATAAACACACAAAGCAAATAAAACAAATAACGCTTGGGTTGCCTCCCAAGAAGCGCTTGTTTTTGTTCGAGTCATGAGCCTGACTCTACCCTTATTTAATGGAAAAAGGAGAGGTTTTCCCTACACTTAGGATTAAGTGCGGGTGATAGTAGCGATACATACCAGCTCGGTAGGAGTATGCCACGTGAGGAAAGAGTGGTGGATGAATTATATGCTCAAAGGGGTGTGCTCCTTTCATCATAACCTTGCCTAGTTCACTTTGGTCAATGGGTGAATTAAAGTTTTCTCCTAAAAAGGGATCATTTTCTAACAACTTCAAGAGACTCCTAGTTGGGAATCCATCTTGACCCAATAGACCCGGTTTAAACCCATAATGTTTCTTATGATCAATCATGAATGGGTGATGTAGACATGTAAGGTCATTTTTCACTCCTATATTGTCTTCCTCACTACAAGGCTTAATGTCTACTACCTTAAACTTAAGACTACCCGGACTATATGTTTTGATGGGTGGATCGGGACCTAATTCAATTCCTAAATTTTCATCCAAGGATGGAAGATTAGGTAACGGTTTTGGTTGAGGCTCCGGCTCATCAAAACTAGGAACTTCCATAGAACTAAAAGAAAGGTTGTGATCACTAAAAGCATTCAAACCTATTTCTTCTAGTTGTGTTTGGTCAAAGGGCTCTACCTCTATTGGGGTTCCTATAGTCTCCTCAACTTCTTCCGGGTAAGTCACCGGCGGTGTGTGTGCCTCAAATGATGGTAGGACTTGTGGGGTACTTGGTAGGCTTATGTTACTTACCTCATCATTCCTTGTGTCAAGACCACCTATATCCTCATCATGTGTTTTATTAGAATCTAACCCTAACATTTTCCCTAGTATCTCAAGTGCTTCTCTAGGCATCTCAACTTCTATATTCGAATCATAAGGATCATCCTCAATATTCTGACTGCTATATTCAAATTGCCCAAAAGATTCATCATGTGTTTCTTGAGATTCATCGTCATCGATCATAAAACCTAGGTCTTTTTGATCAATGTGATCATGCTCGGCTAGATCCTCCATCACATCAAGATAACCTATGTGTTTGTTTTGTACTATGGCATTACATGACAACCACTTAGGTATCTCAACACTAATGTATTCATCCCCAAACAAACTTGTTTCATGATCCTTGAAATTTGTGGTCAATTGACTTGTATTAATGTTTGTTGGGTTGTCTACTATATAATAATATTGGGCACACTCTTCAATAGCTTCCCATGCTTTCTCAGCACTTAATTCCCTAATATCCCTGCCGGCAATATGGTAAATGTCCCTTTGGGCATGTCGGTCGACATGATTGTAAAAGATTTGAGTTAGGGACCAAAAATTGAAGTTATGATGAGGGACTTTTTGGAGTAAATATTTAAAACGAGTCCATGCATCATAGAGAGGTTCATCTTTATGTTGTTTAAACATCAAGATGTCATATGGAGTGGGTGAATTACGTGGTTGGTGGTATGGTGGATTCGCATTCTCCATAATGGCAAACTGAATAGTCAATGAAAATCTGTTACGAACAAAAGCACAAAGAAAATAGATAGACTAAAGAATATCTAGAAAAAGAAAATAAAAATCTCACTAGAAAGGAATCTAGTGAGTAGACCTAATAGAAATAAAAATTCAACCTAAACAATAACTATTCCCCGGCAGCGGCGCCAAAAACTTGATTGCGTGGGTTTTGCAACCTTACAACAGGTTTTACCTCTCGAGGGATCTCAAGAGGCTTACAACCCCACCAGGCAGTGTACCTGACCGATGTAGTATAGTGTAGTGGTAAGTACGGGGGATTGATCGTTCTCCACAGGGAATAGTGTTCGTTAGGTGTGAAAGGCTACTCTAATTAGGTCTAAGGGTTGAGGAAGATTCTTTTTATGTTTTTATATTTTATAAAAGCAAGTAAAATCTCGGGTTTTGAAGGAGTGGGCGGAATTAGTTGCTAGTCAACTAACCCAAATTACTACAAATGCAAATAAAATAAAATAACAAAAATGAAAAGTGGTGAGAAACTTATGTGTAGAGAAATGTGTTTACTTAGATTTCCTTACTCCCTAACTATCTTTTACCGGTTAATTAGTGTGTATTAGTCGCGTGGATGACGGGTGTATTCCTTAATACCATTCGTGGGGTGGCGTACTTACTTCCCCAAACTCTACAAGCTCCTACTTCACTCCTATGTCGAGCCGGCTAGGAAGCTCCTAACATGGGATCACTAGAATTCGCTTGTGCATTAAATACAACCATAAAAACCTTTAGTACGCGTTTGGTTCATGTTTCTTAAGACGTTCAAGCAAGTTACCGAATAGGAAGTTAGCCAGTTTTCTTAAGCCTAACATAGATAAACAATCATCCAATACAACTAATAACACACTAACAACCAATAATCAATAGCTAGGTTTCATTAGATCTAAGCAAACACAAGATAAAATTAGCCTAACATGTTAAACAAAAGACAAGCATAAGATAGAATCAAACAACACATAGACATATTGAATGATTAATTGATAACTTATCTTTCAATGAAACATGGAAGATCTCAAGGCAAAAAGCCCTGAAAAAGTAGCTAAAATCGTCTTAGGGTTTTATCCCAAAATTCCACACACTAAGCTCTCCCCTTAATGACAAAAAATTAGAAAACTATATATAGACTTTGACATCTGACGGCGTCACCTTATGCATTGTGACGCCGTCACCTCGCCGCTTTTAGGGTTCCCGGATGACCATCTTGACGCCGTCCCTCTTTAGCTCTTCAAAAATCCATTCTGGCTTATCAATGTTTGACGCCGTCGGATCATGAACGTGACGCCGTCCCCTTATGATTTAAGCCGTGACGCCCTTGATTTAGTTAAAGCGTGACGCCGTCAGAATTCTCATGCAAACTCACTGGCCCGTCATGAGTAAATTTCACATCCAACTTTTCTTGCCAAGGCATGACGCCGTCCCATGTTAATTGTGACGCCGTCAAGAGTAACTTTTAGCCGATTCTTGAGACTTTGCCGTTTTCTTCACTTTAATGCTCCAAAAACGTCCAAAATGCCTCCTTTTCCAGATTTCTCCTCAAAAGTACCTAAAATGACAAAAGGAACGATTTAGGGCAATATTTGATCAAATAAATACGATTTCGGGCTTAAATGACCCCTTAAAAGCGGTACACTTTTCGCCTCATCAGTATTTGTGGTTCATTTTTGTTATAACTTAGCCAAAATGCCCATAATAGTCATTCAAATTGTTTGTGAAAATCTGTGGACACAAATCATGAGTTATAATAAAGATTTAAGCATATGTTCATCGACAAATATGTTCGTAAACTCTTGTACAAGAGTTTATCGAAGTTGGCCAAAATTATCGCAGTTGGGATGGTTATCGCAGTTGAGATACTTATCGCAGTTGAGATAATTATCGCAGTTGAGATTCTTATCTTGATTGATTTAATTATCTTGATTGACATAACTATCGCAGTTGGGCTAATTATCGCAGTTGGGCTAATTATCGCAGTTGGGATGATTATCGCAGTTGAGATGATTATCGCAGTTGGATAATTATTGCAATTAAGATACTTATCTTGATTGAATAATTATCGCAGTTGTCATAATTATCGCAGTTGACAATAATTATCGCAGTTGACATAATTTATCGCAGTTGTGATCTGATATAAAATTTTGATCAATTTCCTTAGGTATATCCTTTATACTTATCAAAATTAATCAAATTTTATAGAATTTGGCTAGCTTTTGATAAATTCTTTGACCAAGCATGTAACAACCAATCATAAATACAATAGGATGCTATGTATTGCTTTCAAAAGCTAACAATTTTTCTAACAAACATGCATTCTGTATATTTGTATATGATTGTTGATTCAGAAACATCAATGGCAACTTCGCAACAACAACCTCTTCCTGCTCTCACCAAAGAAGAAGTCTTTCCTCGTGGGTATACTCTGGAAATAGGGAAGAACAATTCACGAGTAGAACTGGACAAGATCAAGTGTTCTGATTCAAGTTGCCAAATTGCAGTAGAGATTCTCAAAGCTCATAAATGCAGGGATCTTCTTGATAGCTCAGACACAATTCCAGAGCTCTACATTCATCAATTCTGGGATACCTTCACAAGAAGCAATGATGACAAGTATTTTACTTGTACATTAGATCGAAAGAAGATCAGAGTCACACCTGCTACACTCCGTAAAGCCTTGAAACTTCCAAATGCACCTGAGCCTTCTAACCGATTCCACCCTACACCTTCAGAGTCTGAGGTCATGCAATTCTTGGAAGACATTGGTTATGATGTTCAACCTGATACACCATTAACCACCATCTCCAAAGTCAATGCTAGATACATTCCTCAACCCTGGAGGACTATCTTCTTCATCATAACACATTCCATAACTGGAAGAGATAGTGGGTTTGAGCATCCAAGACTTTCTCATCTTCAAGTCTTATGGGGATTTTTGAACCAGGAACCCATTGACTTTGTTGCTCTCATCTGGGAAGACATTATGTACTTAATGCGAAAAGCATCCAAGAAAATTCCATTTGTACGATACACCAAAGTTCTTATCAGCTATCTACTTGATCAACATGAAGACCTTGATAAGCGTCCTACAGATCAAGAGGTTCATGAGTACAGCATGGATAAAACATTGAGCAAAGTCTACTTCCCAAAAGAAAGCACACGCAAACAAGGTGCACGGTTGCCAGAATTTTTGATGCCTGATGAGGTCAAAGAAACTAAAGCTTATCATGATTACGACAAGGCATACCGTGAACGTCGTGTGGGTCTTGCAAAATTGGTTGAAGAATCAGGATCTTCAAAGACTCGTTCTCGAAGTAAGACCAAGACTGGTAGTGCATCAAGTGTCGCTGAACCTAAGCAAAAACATCCCAGAACCACTTTCATTAAGAGGAGAGTACCCAGTAAACCTCAGCCAAAACCTGAACCAAATAGAATCATCGATGAAGATACTGAATCTGAATCTGAATCATCTGAATCCGAAGAAGAACATGTCTTTATGACTGCTGAAGAAGCTGAACTTCACAATAAGATCTCACATGAGAATGCACAAAAGCAGAGTCTCAAATCACTAAAAGAAGATGAAGAGCGTAGAGCAAGGAAAGTTTTGGAACAACAGATGGAGTATGAAAGAACACATGGAGTTGGAGGATCACAAACTGTTCCTAAAACAGCTTTGACCCAAGATGATCCGGTTAATCAACCCGGAGGGTCTGGAGCTGAATCAACAAAGGTCTCTTCACAGCAAACAAGTTCGGTTAATCAACCCGACTTGGGAGCACCAACTCAGGAGGAGAAGGAAAAAGATCAGGATAGCAACATTGTTTTATCTGACAAGGATATTTCTGATTCTATGTTTGACGACAATCCCGAGGAACAAACACGCAACGATGATACAGACGATTGGAACATAAAAGAAGAAAAAGACATTCTGGGAGACAAAGCAACTAAAGCAGCCAAGGATCTTGAGGAAGAGGCTAAACAGGAAGAAGAAAGGAAACGTAAGGAGGATGCTCAAGCTAACCTGGAAGCAGATAGCTACATTCGTTCTCACACTCCAACACCTCCTCCTTCCCCTCCAAAGGACACAGCCAAATCTGCACTGACTATGGTCGTTCATAACCCACAACAGCAGCAAGAACAACCACCAGTTCAGCCATCGTCTGCTTCTTCACCTAAGACACCTCCTGGATCACCACCTAAGAATCCAACACCTCCACCCTCACCTCAACAGGAATCAAATACTAAATCTGATGAACCAATCCCTTCACTCACTCCATCATCTTCGAGATCTTCATCACCAAAATCAAAATCAAAAGCAACTGTTTCTAAAAATATTCATAAGGCCTACAAAGGAAAGAGCAAGAGAAGAATCGTCCATGTTTCAAAAGTTGAAGTCGTGTCTCCTGCAGCAAAGAAACTTAAAAAGGCAGTAAAGAGAGCACAAGAACAACGAGACAACCAAGATAAAACAAAATTGGCTGAAATGGAAAGTTTAGTCAAGAAGTTGTCTCAGCAAATGGAAGAGATGCAGGAAAGTAAGAAGAAGATAGATGAATTTCTTGGTTTTAATATCAAAGATCATATGACACGCAAGACAAAGAAATTTGTTAAGCAATTTCTTCCTGATCTTCAACAAAGCATAAATGAACATATTGATTCACAACTAGACGAAAAGATCAAAGCAGCCGTCTCTTCTTCTTCCCAAACCAAACCACTTCCAGATCTCACCACTGAATACATCGAGCTTGTGCTTCTCGACCGACTCTTTGAAATCACCTCTCCTTCTCAAGAAGAAATTAACCTGATCGCGGCTCTTCAAGCACACATTGAGAAGAAATCATGCAAGGAAGCTGCAGACAAAGGAAAACGTATTCGAGAGGATGATGAGGATGATCAGGACCCCAAACCTGAACAAAAGAAACACAAAAGCGGGTCAGGGATACATATTCAGGAGCCAACTGGACATACAACATCATCTCAATCTCCTAAACATCAATCCTCTGGTCCCACTGAAACCAAACATCACTATGAGCATTTTACGGTAGAAGATGTGGAATACCAGCCACAAGATGATCAACCTCATTCACCACCATCATCACCAAAACCAAAGCCCTCCAAGTCCAAGCCTTCACACAGCAAAAAGTCATCTACTGGACCTGCTGTTGTCACATGGCTGGATAATGATACGGATGAGCTAGGAAATGACTGGTTTGATCATCTAGCAAGTGCTCAAGTTCAGACTGACGAAGCTTCCCGAGTTGAAGACAGCACCTTTGCTGTTACTCAAGAGATTAAAAGAAGTCTTAACATTAAGAAGATGACCAAAAGGGAACTTCGTCGAATCAAGAACGATGCTTTCCTTCTTCTGAAAGATAAATCAAACAGCGCAGCAGAGCTTGAATATCACCTTGAAAACATTGCACGCGCAATGTCAAGTGACTTCGACTGGGCTAATCCAGACGTTGTCAGGAAAGTTGGCAAGCATCAACCGTTCATCACTGATTGGACTAAGCCGCTTTCCGTGATAAGAAGATCTCACTACTCCGAAATTCCCTTCCAAATCTTCTTCAACAACGATCTGGAACTTCTAAAGAATGGAGCTCAAGGAACGACAAAGTATGCTACATCAATCACTTTCACACCAGCAGCTCATTACACACAATCAGCTATTGAAGAAGAAGCTATTAACAGACGTCTGTTTGTTAAAAGGCTCGTCAAGTATGATCGTGATGCAGAGTTGGGGATTCATCACTGGTATTCTAAACGACAAAGCTGGTACAAGTACAAACTTGCTCTCCAGAAATCCCGAGAACTAGTTTACAGTGATCTCAGAATAATTGCCGTGATCAATGTGAGCGGATCCAGAAGATGCGATTATATATTTCTCGAAGAGATCACAGTAAAAAGAATCGACAACAATCTCTACACATTTTCTGAGGCGGATTTTCCTGAGCTGAATCTGAATGATATCGAAGACATGTATCTAATGAAGGTCCAAGGCAAACTGCAGCATCTGACCAACGAGCTTCGATATGCACTCAGTACTTCCCTCTGTCATTACATCAGGAGAACCATCATCAAAGAACGTGTAGAAGATCTCCAGCTTGGTGTTGAAAGTTATCAGACTCAGCTTAACCTTGTTGAACCACAATTCCTTCTCAACAGCAAAAAGGACCCTCAGTACACCATGCTACATCGTCCAGTCTTTGGGTTCGTTTACAGAAGCACAACTGATTTTCACCGTTTCATGGCATTCAATGAAATTCATAAGTTCTGTGACGATACCCTAAAGAGTGTACGTGATGGGTTAGCTAATAGAGTTCGAGATTCGGTATTGGAAAAATCAAGAAGATCGAATTCGAAGGAGCTGCGACAAGTCAAGGAATTTATTCGGAAGATGGAAGAACGGTTATACCATCGGGATCAGATGAGGAGGCTAGAAAGCTATGTTGGGGGTCGTCCACCTTTTGCTATCAGAGTATTCCAGAGGACCGACCCAGTGTTCACAACTTTTGGCAAAGGCGGTTGATGTAAGAATATAGTATCATTATACATTATTCTTTTTCTCATTATTCCTTCACCTTGGCCTGTGCATTACGGCTTGTGCACACATAACAGTGTACAACCCGGACCCCCAAAGAAAGGACCCTGAGGTACGCTTCAGTGCCTCAATCCTGAAAAAGGAGCGAAAGCTTCTTACTTATGAGCATAATTAAAACCAGAATGTTTTCCAAAGTTTTTCAAACATTCTGCTCATAAGGACAAGTATTCCCTTGTTAAGGGGGAGTATTTGAAAAATATAATCTTTGCTCAAAGAATTATCAATGTTCTTGAAAATTCTTCCCTAAAACTCAAAAACAGCATATTTTAATCATAAACGTTTTCCAAAAACATCATGAGTATGCTATTTTTGAGGGGGAGAAGTAAAAGATGATTAAAATATGAAGTCTCATTTGCTGGAATCTCGTGTGCTCAAACTTAGAATTGACCCTCGAATTGACGAATAGGAAAGTCAGTAGTCGAAAGGACATGTCCCGGACGGGTAATAATTTCAAGCCAGTTTATCTGGTGATGTAAGCGTGTCTCGCAAAGGACGTGTCTGAGTAGAATGTACCGATTTCGAGCGATAATCTTTGAATCTGATCTGGACGGGTAATAATTTCAAGCCAGTTTAACTGGTGATGTAAGCGTGTCTCGCAACGATCAGGGTCATTGAAAGTCAATCAATTCAAAAGTGCCAACTCTTTCCGGCATGTGCAAATTTCAAAATTTAATACTTATGCGCACATGTTAAGGGGGAGTATTTCTGAAAATCATCAAACTCTCAAGGTGTCAACAAAATGTCTTTACAATTATCGACACTTTGAGAGATTTTCAATGGTTTGGTTTATGGCATCATTAGGATAGTCATGGAGTCATAAGGTGACTAAGGTTAGGGAAAAACCGTCCTATGATCCGCCAGAGCCGGAGGGATCTACCCAAGGACAATACCAATAGTTTAGAACTAGAAAGTCCTAGGTATGATATAAAAAAAGGAGAAAATGAATGAACGGAGAAAGAAGGGGTTGAAGAATTAAAAAGAAAAGTAAAGAAAAGGGTGAAAAGAAATAGCCCTCCATTTGTTCAACCTTAGGGCAGACACCGGGTTCAATTCATAATCTACTGGTTGATGAGCATCACCGGTATTGAAGACTAAAGACGTCATGGACCCAGTGACGCACTAATAAACCTTCTAAACCACTCAAGTGTCTCTCAAAAGACATTTGTTTCATTCACACGGAGAACCCTTCATAATCTATCGACCTCTCATTACGAGAGTGTTGATATTGAAAAGGAGGCAATCTGCTCCACGCCTCCGATGACCAAACAAACGTGCACTTATTGAGTCTAGAGCCATGAGATTCATAAAAGATCATCTCTTAGGTACACTTAGTATTACTCTGTTGTTCTACATCATGGGCAGCAGATGTAAAATTAAGAAAGTGTCCTTCGCAGATCTTAGCAATCTGCCGAGAACATTCATGAGAAAAGTCACAATTGTGATTATCAATGATTAAATGGAAATCCTGCCAGAGCAACATCAAACAACTCTGACAGCAGGTCACTTCGGTAACTCCTTGTGGGTTACGCTTAGTGTTTGCTCCAAACGGTCTACAGTCGTGGGGTGATCTCCAGCGACTCACTGAATCGTGGGTGCACTTCGGTGTGTCCGTGTAATCCCTTTCGGGGGAATCCGGGTCAGAACGGTCTGGGTTAGGATTTGAGAAAGTCTTCACACTATGCTGTTGATGATCTCAAGTCTGAGCCTGTAAGTACCGGTTGGTTCGTGCTGTTGCTGCTGCTGCTGAGGAGCTGGAGTTCGACCATCAAGACTCCATCATGTTCATATCTTGAAATAATGATTTTTTCACAAAGACTCAGTAACATCAAAAGTTCAACATACGATACAGAAACAGGTCAAAGACATATGAGCATGATGGAGAAGACGAGAAGACGTTGGAGATTGGCAGATAGAGACAACATCATATCATCATTATACAAGAACAAAGAAACAAAGATTATAAAGACGTCGGAAGCCTAAGAAGCAAAGAAGACGTCGAGCAACATTGATGATCAAGACTTAGGGGGAGATTGTTAGGAACACGTTTCAAATATTTACAAGTCTTGTTCATTTAAATTAAATGTTGCACGTTTAAGGACTATGTTGTTTGTAATTATGAACCGGTCCATTAGTAGTCCATGGACCGGTCACATTAGTAAGTTTATTCTTATCACATGTAAGGGAATATTCTTAGAATTATTCCCCTCCCATTGCCTATAAATAGAAGGCATGGGATGCATTCTTATTGTTGGTTTTTCATGTAATATTGCGAAAGCTCTGCTCGAGTAACATTTGATTAAGTGACAGCCTTCCATTCTCTTCTTATTCTTCTTATTATTCTCTTCTCTTATTTAGCTTATTAGCTTATCTCTAGTCATACGTAGCTTATTCTAGTGTAGTAGTACGAGTTCTTATTTGTCTTATCGAGTGTGTGTTTGAGATATCATTGTGACCTACAAGTGGTATATCACGGGTGCGTGTACTTAGTATCTTGAAGATATCGGGGTTGGTTGGATGCATGATTCTTCGAGATCCTTGTTCGAGCTTATAACCTTCAAAATGCTTAAGACTTGAGTTATCTCGTTATACCTGATGTAAGGAGTTACGTTGTTGTGCTCACAGTGTATAGCCATCACTTTAAAGGAGTTACGTTGTAGTGCTCAAGTGTCACACAAAGATGTGGATGATTCAAGATGAGTTCATATACAGTAAAGGATGGTTGGATGGGTATATGAAACGACCTATGCTTAAAGGAGTTACGTTGTAGTGCTCAGTATAGGTACTTAGTCAGACAATAGTGCAAGCTTAAGTCACAAGTTCGGGTTATTTTACTTCAGTCTCAAGTTCGTAATACTGGGTTTTCTCCATCAGTGGTCACTACAAAAAGCCGTCAGAATGATAATGGGGTCGGTAAAGAGTTAGATGAGAAGAGTATAGAAGAGTAGAGATTTTATCAGCAATTGATTCTCACGGGCTATCTTTTGTACTTCACACATCTTCGACAAATTGGACATACAGGGTGTACGCTGCCTCCGTTTCCATCGTAACCATAGTGTGTATGCTTCCGATTCCGCGAAGACATTGTGGGGGAAGAGAGAGTAGATGTGCTTTGACTTTCTTTGACTTTCTTTGCATTTTTTGCGAAAACACTCTTTTTCCAGATGGATCTGCATTCAGGGGGAAGAAATGTGCACATCAGGGACGCATAACAGACTCACGTGATCGAGCTTACAAATTTATTACTACCAGAAGACGTCCGCAGAGATGATCAGTGGTTCAGTTTAGTGATTTTGGTGTACTCGTTTCAACTTTCGCAGAGTGTGATGTGCGAAGTAGCCTACTAATGTGAGAAGATCTTGCTAAATTTCTCGCATGTTACCCCCGAACGGAACTTCCACATTGAGCATAATCGTTACTGAGTACTAGTCAGATTTCCTTGGTGTGGTTTACAATGTCATCTACAAATTCCGCTGCGTACTTACAACCTTCAAAAGTTAGAAGACGTGTTAACTACATCAAAGTTTCGAATCTGCTGAAGATGGTTGTCAGTTTGGGGGGAAGCTAATTCAGAAACTTCACCAATAAGAAGTGTACGAAGAAGCCGTTAAAGACATGCAGCATGAATTGGGGGGAAGTTAATCCAATTCATGTTTATTACATCATTTGACTACAAGTGAAGAAAAGTTCTCAAGCCGAGGTACAAAATATAGACAAAGAGCGTCAACTGTAATCATCCTCAGCACATGAAGAGCTTATGAAGACCTTTCTATATTTGTATTTTTTTTACTTGTAGGATATGATGTAAGTAATCCCATATGTTGCCACATTGGGGGAAGATTGTTGGGTACGCTTCTCGCACCAAAATGTGACAACATATGTGTGATTACATTAGTTATCTTATTTGCCACAAACACATGGACTAGAACCGTCAATATTGTAAAGTCATGTGTTTTGGCTCTATAAATACACCTCCTAGACTTCACTAGGAGGGTTGAAGCTTTGTGTTTATTTTCACCTTTCATAATATCAATAATATCATCAAGTTTCCTCTTTATCCTTCTTTACTCTCTCTCTCTAAACCTTTGCCATGGAGATGATGATCTTTCATCATCCAAGGCCTCCCGATTCACAATAACATCACCAAAACACGATCCATCAAGAAGTGAAAATGTTCAAATTATTATTATTATTATTATTATTATTATTATTATTATTATTATTATTATTATTATTATTATTATTATTATTATTCTTATTATTATTATTATTATTATTATTATTATTATTATTATTATTATTATTATTATAAAGAATTAAAATACGTTTTCTCCGATAACGAACGAACGAATTATCTATTTAACGAACGAACGGAACGAATAATAAAACTTATATGTTCAGAAACAGTTACTGAAAACTTGACATAACCAACCCAGGTTGCAAGCCGGAGACGTTTATCAACTTTATTTAAACTTTGTTTTCCATCCAGACTGTTCAGATGAGTTCATAGTCCCACTTTTCTTTATACATTTTTTCAAACTTGTGGGGAGATACATGCTACTAAACCGAACACAAGTATTTTCTTATATGCTTTCCTGATTGTTATTGCCTAAGTTAATTGTTGCCTATTTTAAAAGACCCTCTAGGGCTAAGCAAAACCGACCGAAATCGAAAAGTCCCAAAAAATCGACCGATCCCGAGGAGTCCCGATATCGAAATTATAGTTTTCAGTCGGTACTCGGTTTAACAAAAAATTGAATGTCGGTAACGGGTTGGTTCGGGACGGGAACCGATTTAAACCCAACTGTAGCCCGAATACCCGAATAAAAGTTTATATATAACCCTTTCTTCACTTTTTCAGTACCCACCAACTCACTCAGATTTATATCCTCATTCCCTCCCAACATTATCCAGCCCCCATCTCTCCAAACTCATATCGATCTCATCTCCATCATCATAACCCAATCAATCGTCTCATCTCCATCAATACACAATATACAGCTCAATCGATCTCATCTCCGAATAACTAATGAAGAACAAAGAGAGTGTAGTCAAAGATGCCAAGATTAATCTTTTCAAGATTACTCATCTTGCTCAATGAAGTTGGAATCTTTCCACTGTGTAATCAGTAATGTTGGCTTTTATCCGTAAAATGACTTCTGTTTGCTTTTATTTGTATTCGTATTTTTAACAAACTAATTATATTTCATTTTAGTGTTGATATTTCGTGCATATAATTTTCTTCAATGAAGATATTAGCTTGATGTAGTGGGTAGTTATTTATGTTAATAGATGAAGTGAGGTTGAATATAGTTGGTCATCGATGGAGCAAAAGTAGAATATGGCTAGACGTGTCGAGTCTTGGTGTCTAAAACCGAAACCGACCCGATTAAAACCGATAAAAACCGAACCGAGCCGAGTTTATTCGGTTCGGTTTTTGGGCTAGTATTTTCAGACTTTTTGGTTTCGGGATATGTCAGGACGGGTCGGGTCGGTATTCGGCCCGATGCTCAGCCCTAAGACCCTCTATCATGCACCATTAATCACTTTTGGGTGAGTGAGAATATAGTGAATAGATCTATTGGCAGTTGACGACCCATTTGTGTTGCTGGATAAGTAGCCAAATGCATTATATTTGAATTTAATAAAGAGTTTTTGGCAGACTCCTACTCGGGGCAAGGTTACCTACATTTAATTATGGGGTAATTTTCATAAACCTGTTAACGTTTTGCGTGTCATGAGGCTTAGTGCAATATACCAAATTGTGATATAACTGATTTACTTTCTATCTAGCTTGTGTTCAAATTGATTATAACTTTAAACGCTATGGATTCACTCAACCTTTGTGTTGACTTTTTAAGCATGTTTATCTTAGGTAACTGGAAGTACGATTTGGTACGGAGTGGCATGGACTTTCTTCTTATAAAAAGAGTGTCTCTTTTGTTATCATTCAACGAATAATGTATCATTTATAACGTATTTCGAAAACTCCCGCTGGGACCTCTATATGTAAACTCTGATTTAATAAATGAATGATAACAATTTATTTAAAACGTCTCTTTTCGAGTCGTTTTCTATTCTCATGACTGTGAACCATAAAGTAACACCCCAACCTATATTTCCGCTGCGTATATCAAAAACGGGGGTGTTACATTTCCAGACATATTTTTATAAGGAATTATCCCTGTTTTTCTTTTACGAACCTTTCCGAGCTTATTTGACTCTAAAACGTGAAGTTATCTCACGAAAAGTGGAAACCGTGCACAATGCGTACTAACACAACCAACGATTTGATTTGATTATTTTATTATTTATGAGAAATTAGGCGTATGAATAGTCGTTTTTATTGAAAATATTATTCTGAGCGCGATGGCGAAATTCTCGTGTCTTGAATCTACCGTTTGCTAGTCTAAATGAGTCCCGAACCACATTTTATGAAAGATTTCAAAAATTACAGCTGTGGTCCCTGTGGAATTTACACCCCGCCGCCCTAGACTTTAGTTGTTGGCAGTTTTGGTCCCTAGGGTTTACATAGTTCTTGGTCATGCTTATAAAACCATCGTTACAACCCATTCTAGGGCTATTGTCCCCTCCCATTTTCCGGCAGCCGCCCCACGTCCGGCCACCCCATCTCCGGCCACCACAACAACCACTAATGCAGCCATCATCACCCACCTCACTACCCTCTCTCTATTACTTGTGGCTGCCACCCTTATGACTGCCATCCCTGCTGTTTGATACGCCGCCGCGAGCCACCACTACACCGCCCCCACCAAACTCATCCTCTTGCTCCCCTCTATACGACTAGCTACTGCACGCGCCGTTTCACCTCCCACCCCACCATACGCCACCGTTCAAAACAGAAGAAGAAGATCCTGGAAAGTAAATCGGGTTTAGATCGTGGGTTGTAAAGGGTTGTTTGTCCGTGATTCTTGCAGCCGTGGTTCATCACTACCACCGCAGTCTCTTCATCTCTCCATCCCACCTCTATCTCATCTCTCGTGCGTGATTTGGTAAACCATGAAACCCGTTTGTTCATTTATTATTTTTAATAAAAACTGGGTATATATAACGATTTGTAGGGTTTTCGTGGATAAAAACTATATTGAAAACGTGTTTTGATTTTATTCAGTGTGTTAAGAAAACTGTTATAAGCAGTGTTTGTTTGATTTGGCTATGCTTTGAGTCGGGTTCGACCCGATGTGGTCTTGGGTCGTGACCTATTTTGGTCCTGGATTAGATTGGGATTTGATAGATTCTTGTTCCTGCTTGTGGTTGTGTTGTTTACGACATAAGAAAGAAGCCCTCAAGGGCGTGTTTGTTTGACTCTGTATCGGTTCCACAACGACACCCAAAGGTGATGTTGGTTTGGTTGTTGTTATTCTCGTTAGCCACTAAACCCAAAAGGGTGATTGTTTGGCTCGGTTTATGTATGAGCTGCCAAGGGGGTGTGCTCATTTGGTTTCGGTTCTTACTTGCAATTGGTATAGCTTATTTGTGTCATTGTTTTCATTCGCGATTAGGGGACACTTGTTTTTGGTTATTGGTTTAACGAGACTCCAATGGTGTGAGCTCGTTTGCGTGTGTCTCTGCTCGACACAACCACATAGGCTGTGTCATGGTCTCGATTTAACCGAAACTAAAAGTGGAGTTTTGTATTTGCAGTTGTCTTTTTATGTTTGTGATTGTATGTTTGTTTTTGTGTTGTGAATGTGCTCGTGTTGGGTTAGATCTCGTTTGGACTAGGCAGCCCATAAGGGACTTGCAATTGGTGGTCATGGGCTTATAAGCCCAAAACAGATAAAATAGAGTGTGTCGGGTTATTATTGTTTGGTCAAAATATAATTGACTAACAGGTTTGTTTGTTTTGACAAGGTATACTTTGGTAAGTTCGGATATATTGGGATTGATAATTGATATTGACAATACGGATACAAAACGGAATAAATACTTGGATGGTGACTATTTGGACATTTAGACAATTATTGGATCGTTATTGGATTTACGATATTAGATAATGGACTTATTGGACATTTTGGGACTTGAGACGGTATAATATATTAAACTCGAAAAGAATTTATTATATTAGACTGGGACCGGACACAAAATATTCAATAAACCAAAAACTAATAATTACGCGAATGATAACGAAACATAAAACTTAAAAAATATTGTGATTTAAGACTTGGTTAATTAAAGTCACAAAGACTTAGGAAAACTGATTTTAAACTTACGTTTAATTATAAAACGTTTATGAATTATACCAATTTATTTGGGAAAATGCCAGAATTTGTCAAACGACCTATTTGTATTAATATGCTTACTTGTTATTACTTTCTGAATTTTCCTTGTTAACTTGAGTCCGCGTCAGTATTTGCTTGTACTATAATATATTGGAACATATATTATACTTTGGCGTGAGTTATTATACTTTGGCGTGAGTTGTATTTAGAGTCTATGTTTTCTTACCACCACACGAAACGTTGATACTAAGCTTTTGATAAGTACTGAAATTGAGTAATCCACGAAAACTAAGACACGTTGTCTTTTATAGACATATTTTGAGATAACCGTATACGTATTAGGTTGTGCCGATCCTAGACCGTTGTGTACCGTTGTGCCTGTATATATTGGAACCGTCGTGCTGTATGTCTTGAGACTGTTGTGTTTTGCTTCTCGATGCCAGTCGTGTCAGTTGTGATCTTTGCATTGCTGTGGCTAAGGTGAGTTCATGGCCCCTACTTTTACTGGTTTTTAAACTGTTTTGGGGGATAATACATGCTCGTTTTCAACTAAACTCAAAGATTTCTATTTGGATACGCGAATTGTTTACTCAAGTTTTGACTATTTGGCTGAAATATCTGACCTGGTTATCTGAATGCGTTATGTGTTTACCTGTTTATTGATGTGGCCTAAAATTGTGATTGTGGTTATAGAACTGTTACGTGAGCTGGCTAAGGTATTATATCCAAGGGCTCCTCGTGCCTAATTATTAACAGGGGCTCTTTGTGCCTAATTATTAACAGGGGCTCTTTGTGCCTATTATCAGGGGCTCTTGTGCCTATACATTACTATAGTGTGCACCTATAGGGAATTATTGTTGTGGTTTGACTTTTGTGACTTAGCCAGCGTAACAGTTACATTTGCGTGACACTATATGAGTGTAGTATCTGTATGATTTGATTGTGGTTTGAGATGTTTTGATTATGATATTATTTGCGGATTTGGTTTTGGAACGGTGATTTAGGCAGTGTAAGCCTACGTTGAATTTGACTTGTTTGTGAATGAAGATTTGAACTCGAAAACCTTGTGGTTCAACCATATTGTTTTAAACTAAAACCTATGAACTCACCAACCTCGTGTTGACATTTTTAGCATATATTTTCAGGTTAAGGCGATAGCTCACTTTTGGGGCGCTTGGCAAGGGGCACGGTCATAGACGACTCTGATAAATAATTGGGACCGATTTACTTATTTTATGGGCCTGTATTCCGCACCATATTTTGAAAGATGTAAACTTAATGTTTTGATAAGGAAATTTTCTTCTAAACGGTTGAGGTAAAACCGTTCTTTGTACCTTGTGTTGTGATACCAATTTAGTAGCACCCCAGTGACATGTATGCTTCCGCTGGACCCGATTTTTGGGGGTGTTACACATAACATCAATTTGCTGAACCTTTTTATGCTCAATAATTATGCACATCAGGTCATGGCTTCAATTAGGGACAGTAGGGATTATCACTTCAGCAAGTGAAATCGAGTATAGATACTATGTTTTCTGCATCAAAACAATCAAATCAAGAACCTTTGTATTCGTAATCATATCAAAGACACCTTTTGACCTGAGCCGATGTTGCCACCACTACTACATAGTATCCGAAAACACATGCTAAGAGGGTAATTTTCATGTAGACATCAAATGTTACTGGTTTCACTTCCTTATTTTGTATGTGCAATCAGCAGCCAAGAACCCGATAACAGCTGGTACAATGTATAATAGAGCGAGCTGAAAACAAAACCAACATCAGATAACATGCATTAATTAAAAAAGAAACTTTTGGCATCATTTAAAAAAAATGGAGTATAAATTCATAACTAAAACTTCTAAAACCAAACCCTTCAAACTGCTATTTTTATAGCATAAATTCATAACCACCATCTTGAAATCTTCGACCATTCAAACTGTATCACTTTCATCTTCAACATGCTACTTTCACCATATTAAAACCTTTCTTAACAAAATTCTTAGTTCAAATTACATCAGTCCTTTTATACGTCAAAACCTTAATATGTTACACATTACACATACTAATGAAAAATTTGCACCACAGAACCGTATAAACGCAAACATGCACATACATTCAACTTACCGTCAAATTACTTGCGACCATCAAGCTCCTTACATTCCGGCAATACATTGTGATTTCTAATGTCTGTGTGAATTACAACTCAAAGAACATGGAAAATACACTAATTCCACAACAAAAGTTAACACATTCATTAAACTTAACTAAAACTAACAATAATAACATTGACATAAACATCATAAGTCATAACAACATACATATGAAGCTTGTATCTCGATATAATCAATATATATATATATATTTAATTCAATAGTCGTCTTTTTTCCCCTAATTTTTGCACAAAAACAATTTAAAGATTACAAAAAACATAGCCCAAAATCAAAATCGTTTTTTTAAACGTTCATGACCATATTAATGCCTAAATTATGTATTAATTCTAAATAATAATAAAAAAATGTTGTCGTTGACCTATTTAACGGGTTTCATATGATCTGCATATAAATTTCATATTTTGACCCAAACCTTTGATGTGTGCTGGTGGCCTAAGCCTTTAGGTGAGGCATGAAATTGCATAACATACTATATGTTCGCCCGACGGGTATTTACAGAGTTAGGAAAGTAATGAGAGGCTGGTTATGAATTACCTGAGCTCTGAAAATCTTTCTGGGAGGTACTTTTTGAAGTGACTTGTTCCCTTCCGGAATTACAGATTGAACCAAACACACCATGGAGTCAAACATGCTTCTTTGTACAGAGTCACCTACAAACATGAGCTTCTTGTCCTTCAAAATTTCCAGCAATTTCAAAGCATTAAATCTACAAAAACCGTAAAACACATCCACAATGCCTTACATAATTATCATCAATAATTATAAATTTAACTTACCCCGCGATGATACCCTTATAATATAAATCAACCAAAGATATTTGACAGCCAAAATCATGAATCCTATGCACAACCTGCAAAAAAAAAAAAAAAAAAGCATTGAAGAACAAATAAAAACAAATTAGTTCCCATCAAAAACAAAATATCAGAAATAACAAATTACGTCTACCATTACTGAATTTTTTCATCATAAACATAAAAACAAATTAAACTAAAACTTGTATTAACAATTAAATTGAAAAAACAAATTAAATCAAAACTTGTATCTTCGATTGAATTGAAACAATCAAAAATCAATTTGAATTGAATTACTGGGTTTGCATCATAAACATAAAAAAAACAAAAAAACGGTAATAATATAAACCAAATCGATTCAATATAATTAAATCTTAACGAAATTATTGTGTGAAACGCAGTAGAAAGGAGATTTTGATTTTGTTTTGATTATGATTTTTATTTTGAAAGGCCTTTTTGGGTTTTTTGAAACTGATATGAATTACTCCGTCCGTCCCAAAATTATCGTCACTTTTGACTTGTTGGGTATTTACTTTTCAACTTTGATCTTAATTATTTTTGTTTATATAACATAATACTTGATACAAAATATATGAACGGATTGAGCTTTAAATGTATTTTCATTGGTATAATTTTTATCAAAAATTGTATAACACAAACAAAAATATTTATAGTCAAAGTTGAGAAAGAAAAACCAAAAAAGTTAAAAGGGGACAATAATTTTGGGACGGAGGGAGTATGATATTGGAATGCGTTATCTCGTATGAAGTAATTTAGAGAGGAAGCGTATGAAATAAGCTTTGGTGGAGAATTGAATGTCTTTAATGAGTTAGCAAAAATAGCAGAAATTAATTGTGGAGGATTGATTCAAAGATGAATGAGTTTTGATGAACCGTGTTGAATGAAGAATGGCAGTGTGGTGTTGTACGCATTAAATCTCCAGCCAATCAAAATTGAGACACGTCAGAAAATTTAATGCATAGGATGCTTCATGGGGTAGTACATTATTTACGTTTATTATATAGTACTAGCTTATAGACCCGTGGAATCCATGGGAAATTAGAGGGTTTTTGACCGGATCTACACACACTCCTTGTGTTAGATGTGATACTAAGAATTATGCTTAGTCTAGCACGCGAAATTTACTAGCTAGCACTTAGAAGACCTTATGTGTTTTGTATGATATGAATAAAACAAAGAACAAAGAATAATAACCTTCAACGATTCAATATTATTAGAAAATAATACGAGTGATCTTCTATCACTAGGGTTTACAACCTTGAATCTCTTTAATCTAATTCGTACTTCTACTGTATCGTATTGTATATAAAAACCTTAACCTAGGCAATCCTTTTATAGACCAAGAATTTCTTTACAAGATAACTATCAATCTAATTCTATACGATATACACAATATCTTTTCCATATTTATCTACTTACACAAATCATAAACCGTACTAACTTCTTCACTCAGCAGTCTTAACTGCTCATGTCTTCAACACTCTTCAGCAGTCTTAACTTCCACCTTCAACAGTCCTAACTGTTACCTCCAACAGTCTTAACTGCTAAAGCTTAATTTCCTAACAGTTTTTGATTAAAAAAAGTAAGTACGTGAATAAAGTAAGAAAGAACAACGAATGTAAACGCTATGAAATTTTCTTGTAACGGAATAATAAGTTAAAAGTGACTGATAGTATAAAATACAGTGCTAACTGTTACCTCCAACAGTCTTAACTGCTAAAGCTTAATTTCCTAACAATCCTCCCCTAAACTTATGATTTCTATCCAAATCACTAAGTTTCTTCAAATTAAGCTTCTTCTTCTTAATGCTGAAAATTCTTTCAAACACCCATCAAGCAAATCTCTTAGATCTAGCTTTCACTTAATGTGCAAGGTTGAATATCTTTGCCACTAGCATATCAGCCATCTCAGACTCTTCATTAGCTTCCAGTCTAACACATGCCATCATTGTCAAAACACCTGGTCTGAGTGGATAATCCTTTTCAACCAGCATATAGATCTCTAATCCATCCTTGGTAGACACTCTGTATACTCCACACATTCCAAATAACTTCCAAGTGATGTCCTTGACTTGAGCTTGAAATCTCCATATCGATTCTCCACCATCTGGTTCATAAATTCTCTTCAATTGAACCCATAGTTCTTTATCTTTATCTTCAACAGGATCAATATCTCTGAATTTCTCTTTCACTAAGCTCCAAAGTTGATTTAGATCTTCTCTGTCAAAGCCTTTGAGTAAATCTTCAAACAACTTATATCTTTCAGAAATATTTCCAAGTCTGATAATCTTCCATCCCTTCATTCTTCCATCAGTAAACACTTCCCAGTCAATGATTGGATGATTTACCTGTAATGGTTTAATATAAGAAGACTCTGGAATAATCACCATCATGCTTCTGATCTTCTCATTAGTTAACTCTTCTTCCTCAGACTTTTGTTTCTTAGCAACTTCTGATTCCATAGATTCTGCTTCACTCTTCTTACCTGTTTTGAAACTTCTTCTTGGAGAATTCAAAATAGCATAAGTTTCATAGAATTCTTTTTCAATTATAGCATAAGACTTTCCCTTGAAATCATTCATTGAGTAATTTGCTGAGTTCTTCAAATAATGCTTCATGGACTCAACAAGTTCCTTCTTTGTTGGTAACTTCGTCTTGTACCCTGACTTATGTCTTTCTCTTATTCTATGAATCAGATCTTCCCACGTTGCAACTCCATTCTTCTTGAGTATGAATTGTTTAAGCTCCTCTGTCTTATTGTCTTCATTCAACTCTTTATCTTTAAGAACCATTGAAGCTTGTGCTCTTACAATCACATCAGAATCGAGAAAATATTGTAACTGTTCATTAAACTCTTCTTGATTTACTTCATTTGATCTTTTTCTTTCCATGAATTCAGCTATATTTCTTATATCATCAGCAGCCATTTTCCTTGCAAATTCTTCATCACGAGCAATCTGAGCTTGTTTAACTTCCTCATCAGCCAAATCTTCTTCTACTAATTGCCTTGCAACTTCTGCATCATGATCTATCTGTTCTTGAGTTTTTGGTTTCAACCTTTTAAGCCTTTCAAGTTGTTGAGCAGCAGCCACTTCTTCAGATGTCATAGGATTCTTCCCTTTATCTGCTCTTCTCCTTTCATAAACTTGTTCAACAGAAGTTTCAACAGTTGGAACTGCTTGTTGCTTTGTCTCAGCAGTTTGAACTGTTTCTTCATTAGTCTCAGCAGTTTGAACTGCTTCTTCATTTGGAACTGCTTGATGTGTCTCAGCTGTTTCTTCATGAACATAACCAGAACCTGAACCAATATCAAAACCTTCATCTTGTTCTGAGCTTTCTTCATACCTCCCCTGAGATGCTGATCTATCCTTATCTTTACCAAATTTCCTCCCCTCTTTGGAAGAATTTTCATCATCCCCGTCTGAACCGTCTGAATCATCATCATCAGAATCATCATCCAATATCACTCTTGCCCTTTTCTTCTTCAACTGTTCTTCAAGCTTTTTCACCCTTTTTGTTAGCTTTGTATAGACTTTGGCAAAATTCTCCTTGTGAGCTTTGAACTCCTCCTTGGTTTGCTTTAGCTCCTTCTCCAAAGTGTCAACCTTGGCTACTAACTTGGTACATAAAGCCGTCAATTCAGTTTGTGAAGAACTACCCTCATCACTTCTAGCTGTGTTACCTGCTATGAGAGGTGAATCTTTGGGCAAGGATCTAGTCACAACCTTAGTTAGACTAGGTTTAGACCTTCTCCTATAAGTGATAGGTGGTTGTTGGGTTCTTTCAAATACTTGAGTGGATGTGTGATGGGGATCAGTTGGAACTGCTGAACCTTCACCCAACTAAGTTTGAATCATTTGAGGAAACAATGGAACAGGTTCCCCTTCAAAAAGTCTACTAGCCATAGTCATATTTTGAAAAACCTTTGATTGTAGACTAGGCGTAGCAAAAATTTCAGTTGGTATTGTAAGCAGGTTTTTCTTTTTATTTAAAATTGTTTGAACAAACCTGGGATACATTAAAAACTTTGTTTTACTGTCAAGATTTGATGCCATACCCTCAAAAATATATTTTGAAAAGTTAAAAACTCTGTTTATAGACAAGCAAATGAGAGCAATAGCAATATTGCTACTGAACTGTTCCCAAGCAGTCTTTTTATTACTTAAACATCATAGAAGAGTATGTATCAAAAATCTCCATTGGGGTGAAAAACATGCTTTTTGAAAAGTCAATTTATGTTCAGATGTATTATACCCCATTTTTGTAAGTTCTTCCCAAATTTCAGTATTTAGCATAGTGTGGATACCATCTGAGTCATTTAATTTAAGTTGTCTCCTAAGTATAGACTCGGTAACAACAAATTTAATGTCATCCACTTCAGTATGAATTTCTACGTCTCCGTCATCACTTGTCAAGATAGATGAATTTTGCCAGAACTGTATGATGTGCGAAACATAAAGAGTAGGAGAAACAGTTAGAGCATACCTTATGTGAGAGTGATTGAGAAAATCTACAATCTCATAAAATTTCGGCCCATCTCCTTGCTCTGTTTTCTCTAAAAACGCAACCTGGTTGTGACGTTTAACAAATTTCAAAACATCCATTCTTAGCAGTAAATATTAGTTAACAGCCGTGAATAGTAACAATTTTGAGTGAAAAGATAGAAGATGATAGCAATATTGAGAGTTTATGGAGAGAGTTGTAGGGTTTCAAGTTGACCGACTTAAAGAATATGGTAACTATTTATTTTAGTATAAGAATATATTAGAATAAAAGTTAAAATATCTATAAGAGGATCCATCGAAATCCGTAATTCATCCAGTAAAAATCGCAACAAACCGCCAACGGCTAGTTTTTACCCCAAAGTTAATTTACTGACACGTCAGTCATAACGGCTAGTTGAACCGTACCAATATTTTGTACTAACCGTCCCAACTGTTGAAAAAATTTTGTTGAGCCGTACCAACTTTTTGAAATAAAATTTTAATATAACATGGCTCAAACATAGTTTTTAGCAAACTATCAGCTATCAACGGATTTGATATGTCTTTACCAATAGCCGTTTGCTTTGGACTAGCCAACTCTTCACATTTAGATATGGTGAGCTGATAACCATACAATTTTTGGTAAATTGTCAACCATCAACGGATTTGATTAGTCTTTACCAGAAACCGTTTGCTCTGGACTAGTTGGTTCTTATGTGGATAAGACATGGTGAACCAATTACCATTTGTTGTATGCAAGGATCACATACTAATCTCTAGAACACCATTTAGTCCAAAACATCAAGCATTCATAATCCCTTGGTGTTTTCTCTCCAATCCTGCAATTGTTAGTCCAAAAACAAAAAAACAAAATACAAGCATATGACTAACAATGCACACAACAAGAAAAATTAATTTCCTTGTGGAACCCAAGCCAAAACAGACTTAGGCTTTCCTCTAGCATCAACATAATCATTCTTTTCAAAACAGTCTTAGCACCATTGGGTTGAATTGGTCTCCATACCCAACATGCTGAAGCATTCACTCCATTACCCATGTTTCCCTTAGCAGTGTTTTTATTCACACCAGTACCAATTACCCTGCTAGCAGTTGGAACTGCTGGCTTGGCAGTTGTTACCTTAGGTTTCCAAACTTGGTTTTTCACCACTGCTTTCTCATAAAAAGTTCTTTTACCAGTTTTGTATGATGGTTTAAAAACATTTATTGGATTTTGAACTGGTGGCCTTGGGTGAATTGGTCTCATAGGTCTGACAGTCTGAACTGCTGGTCTAGCAGTTTGAACTGCTCTAGGTCCAGACCTCAAAAGAACTGATCTGGGTATCATCTTGTCATTCCTAGGAAGAGTTTTAGGTCTTTCTAGACACATGCTTTTGTTTGAATACCCTCTAACATACTTATCACAAAAAGCTGCAAGATGATCAAAACTACCACAAGAGTAACAAGCTTTCCTATAGCAAACAAAATCCTTTCCTAATTGGTGGGATTTGAGGTCATTCCAATTCCTCTGGTTACCTCTTGGCTTGTTTGTGGTTCTATACATTTCTGCATACCTAACTGTTGGTCTAAAAGGTTTGGCATTTTATCTAGGCCTAACAGTCTCAGGTTTAACCATCTTTGGAACTTTTGGTTCCTCCACTTTAGCACTAACAGGCTTAACCACAGCCTGATCATCCTCATCATCAGAAGTCCATTCCTCAATTGTTGGAGCATCTGAGTCCTTAGGTGAGGACCTATCAGAAGACACCTTGTCCTCAGATAGTGATTTATCACTTGCACTTTCAAACACAGGTTTATCAAATACATCCTTCTTAGGTTGAGGACCATAGTTAAGCACAGGTAATTGAAATTCAGGGAGTCCTGTATGTTCTAAGTCTACACCTTTGGGTGATGGAATTCCTCTATAGGGAGGTGGAACTGACTTATATCCTAGGCCTGACTTAGCTTTATTTTGGATCTGACTCTCAATTATCTTTTGAACACCTTTTGATGTGTATTCTAGTGTGTCTACACTCATCTGAATGTTCTCCTTAGCTTTCTTAACCTGTTCTAGCTCATGTTTTAAAATAGTAATTTCATTCTCTCTAAACATTAAGTCTCTCTTAACAATAATCATATCATCAGAAAACTTAGACTCATTGTTTTGATAATGAACAATTTTCTCTTCTAACACAGCTAAAGCTCTCTTATGATTTGCTAAGCTAAAAGCAGTTTCAACTAATTCTTTTCTCTGATTATCATATCTTGTTTTAAGTGTTTCTAGATCTTTTAAAGCTTCACAAGATTTAGAACATTTTGAAACTTGTACCTCAGAATCAGAAAATGCCATGAGAGCAACCTCTGTAGATGCTTCTGTTTCCTCCTCTGCAATATAGCTCCAGTCAAATCCTAAGCCATCAATGGCAACCATGGCTTTCGAGCTTGAATCAGTAACCTCCACAACTCTTGACTTGTTTCCATATGCTCTACTCTTTCCATCTTGTTGACTTGGCAATCTGCACTCCCTTGAGTAATGACCTTTCTTGTGGCAGTTGTAGCACTCAATCTTGGACTTTTCATACCCTGCAACATCATTACTGTTTATGACAATCTTCTTGCCAGTCTTCTTCAAGAATCTCCTAGCTCTCAAACTGAGAAGAGAGAGCTGCCACTTAATATCCATCTCTTCAATATCATCTTCATCAATCTCTTGAAGATCTGAATGAGTCAACATACTTCCATTGTGCTGAGTAGTCAAGAAAGCACAATAAGTATCATCATTCAAAAGTCCACTAGTACTGCTTGAGGTGCTAGCAGTACCAAGATTTGCACTAGCAGTACCAACTGCTCCACCAACTTGCACTTCTTCATCTGGACTTGAGGAACTGGGAGTTGATACAAAGGCCAAATTGCCTGAGCTTGAGCTTGAGCTTGATCCAGCAGACTTCTTAATCTCATGTTCAACTATCTTGAAGTTGCTATATAGATCCATTAAGCTCATGGAATCTATATCAGGCTTGTTTTTCCATACTACCACATGCATAGCCCATTCAGCTGGTAGACTCCTCAGAAATTTAGAGTTGAGATCTTCCTGAGGCATCTCAATTCCTAGAACAACCAATTGACTCACCAGTTTTTGAAGCCTATTGAACATATGATCCAACGACTCATTGCTTGTTGCAGTAAAGTTCTCAAACTGATGCTTGAGAAGGGTCTTCTGAGTTTTCTTGGTGGCTTCATTCCCACCATATCTTGCAACAATAGCTTCAAAGAGAGATTTAGCACACTTGAACTTACTAAAATTCAGCAACTGATCATTGGGAATAGTCATCAGAAGCAAACTTCTAGCCTTAACATCATTCTTGTACCTTGCCTTCTCTTCATTAGTGGTTGGCTTTGTCTGCACTGTACTCTCAGATTTTCCATCAACAACAGTTGTTGTTGTTACAGGTGTAAAAGAGTTTCCATCTTCAATGATCTCCCACAGTGCATAATCTTGCACTTGAAAAAACTGCTCAATACGAAGTCTCCACATGTCGAACTCATTAGGTTTAAGCATAGGAAGCTTAGCAGCAATGTTGGTTGTGGATGGTGTTGTTTCCATGTCCATCTTTGTTCTTCTCGGATCTTCTAAATCTATGTATCAGTAAACCTGTCTCTGATACCACTTGACCGGATCTACACACACTCCTTGTGTTAGATGTGTTACTAAGAATTATGCTTAGTCTAGCACGCGGAATTTACTAGCTAGCACTTAGAAGACCTTATGTGTTTTGTATGATATGAATAAAACAAAGAACACAGAATAATAACCTTCAACGATTCAATATTATTAGAAAATAATACGAGTGATCTCCTATCACTAGGGTTTACAACCTTGAATCTCTTTAATCTAATTCGTACTTCTACTGTATCGTATTGTATATAAAAACCTTAACCTAGGCAATCCTTTTATAGACCAAGGATTCCTTTACAAGATAATTATCAATCTAATTCTATACGATATACACAATATCTTTTCCATATTTATCTACTTACACAAATCATAAACCGTACTAACTTCTTCACTCAGCAGTCTTAACTGCTCATGTCTTCAACACTCTTCAGCAGTCTTAACTTCCACCTTCAACAGTCCTAACTGTTACCTCCAACAGTCTTAACTTCTAAAGCTTAATTTCCTAACAGTTTTTGATTAAAAAAAGTAAGTACGTGAATAAAGTAAGAAAGAACAACGAATGTAAACGCTATGAAATTTTCTTGTAACGGAATAATAAGTTAAAAGTGACTGATAGTATAAAATACAATGCTTGAAAATATATGTGTAAGAGTCTTAGAATTTGATTCTAAGAAAACATGAAAGCCAAAGTCCAATAAGGCATTCGTTTGTAGTAAGTTTGAAAATAATATCATCTTCCTTACAAATGACATCCTTCAAACACATTTTTCTTTTGACCCTGGAAACGGCATGTCTTGAGCATTATCAAAGGGGTGTTTCGGGTAGGCTTATGCTTAAAAGTTTTATTTTCATTCCACGTGTGAAAGAGTGATCAAAAGTAAACACGATATTGTGTATTGCGCAATAATATGTTGGAAAGAAACCAAAGTGAATAAATAAATTAGAATAAGTTGTTACATAACAGATAATAACAAACAAAATTTCTAGTTGCATTCGTTCAATCCTTTTTGACTTTTGGGTCAAGTAACTTTCCGTTGGTGTTAGATTCTCCATCCACCGGTATAGCCTCGCCATCACGATTCCAAGTTAAACACTTTTCGAGAGGACAACTTTCAGTACTTTTCAACGGTTTTGGAGGCGTCCCATCGTCATAGATAACACAAGCTAAATCTAATCATAGAGAATAAAAATAGTTATCATAATGTGTACATTTTTAACTTCAGTGAAACGGGTCAAACGTGTAAAAACAAAAAAGTTATCTATGGGAGGGAATGAGTCAAATTAGTTAACTATTTGTACTTTGTAGCTTCGTAACAAAGAGATTAAATCAGTATTCTAATACTAAGTTCTGAAATCGTATATGAAATGTTTAATAGATAGCCAAAAAAAATTTGAGTGGGTCAATCCAACCTGTTCCAACCCGCCCTACAAATATACCCTTTTTACCCCGTTAATAAACCCATCAGATTTTCCACCTATACTGGAACAAAAAAATTTACTCCTATGATCCCCGAGCACCCGACTGGATGCAATGTCCAGAACATTTTTTGCATGAAATTTTTAATTGACTATCAAGTACCCTAAAACGCCTATCTATATGACCATGATAAATGAGAAATAAGGAAACCTTGTAGCCTTGTGCAAATTGAAGGTGTCACACGACCAGGACCATCAGCATCACCATCAAGTATTCGTTGATGAACCTTCAATAAAACATCCATTAAAGGAGGGATAGGAAGATAAGGTTCTTCCCATGCGCACCTTCTCCAACTATAACTGAAGTTTCCTGGTCCAATCATTACCTGATTTTTCCAGACAATTCCTTCTAACATTCTTTGGAGTCCCATCTGTCCAATCGTTAAAGCTGTTATAGCTTTCCTGCTGCTCTCGTTCATCAATACTTACTTCTTGATTTGTACTTTGAACAACCGCAACACTTTCTAAGCCTCCTGTTCAATCTGTAACCTGAGAAAGGCATATAAAATGACATGATACAAAATATGTGTAACCAATAAAATAAGCCTAAACTAATAAGCTCATAAGCTGGAAAAAGTAAGCTTATTGGTTTTGAAAATCTCAATAAGCTAATAAACCCAACACAAATTTAGTTTAACTCGTTACCATAGTGATCGGCAAAACACAGTCCGTCACAATCACAACCCACAATCCTAAACACCATTAAACTCAAACCATTAAATGCCAGCTTAGTTAGGCCTCGAATATAATAAAACCTAAACGAATATCAAAATGTAAGAAACCTAAAATCGACTCACCATTTTCTATCAACCTAATCACCACCAAATTCCAGAAACCCACAAAACTTAACAATGTTCAGCGAAAGGTTAGTACAAATATTGTTGATAAAAAGATATGAAAGAACCACACTCGAATAGGATGCATCCGCCATGGCTTACAAAAAGGATACCCACTTTTCCATTGAAGTGTAAAAAACAACAGATGATTTAGAACTTCCTATGCCTTTTATAGTAAACAATGTACTATATTTGGAGAAAGTTTTACTTCTGGGAGGTATTTGGTTTAGCTTTTGTAGAAGAACTTACGCAATTTTTAAAGGCCACATAATAAGCGTGTTAGCCTTAAATAAGCTCATTATGGGTCTGTTGCGCTTTATAGCTTAGTTGATAAGCCTAAAAATTAAGCTATTCCAAACACCCCTTAACCACCTAATGACTTATTTCCATTAATAATTACTTCCAAAGCTAACGTTTTCAACAAATATTTGATCACTGGTATTGATCCATTTATTCATCAATGGAACGGTTCGGTTCAAATTTCATTTCTGGGGGGGTCAAATGATTTATATCATAGACTTTATTAAAGAAAATATGGGTTGAACAGTTAAAAGTTGCCCAAAATGTGTCCTTTTTATTAAGTAGTTAACACAACTTTCCACCATCTGAAAATCGATTATGGTTACTAAACCCTTTAAATAACCATATACACACAACAAAGACAAATTACCTCTTGGTAACTCTTTTACAGCGCTCTATTCGTATAAATGTCATCAACTTTTCAGTTATTTGAGTAGAAAATTTTCAGATATTATTCTCCTTATATGATCATGTGTAGCATCCTTTTCAGTAGGACTCGATTGCATTCATTAATGAGCTATGAGATGAACCCTGCACACGCAAGTTATAGATTGTGTTAGCTGTTATTACATAATATAGAGGGTAGTATAAAATCAGAGGTTTAAAGTAAAAAAATGGCACTTTAGATAACCCGTTGTAGATATAATGAAACCCAAATCGACCCATTTAAAGTAAGAAGGTCAAAACAGATACATCTACAATAAGTACATTTTATTTTTGTGTGAAAAAATTACAGACCTCAGTAACACGAAGTGCGATTTGAATATCATAGTTGGCATGTGGATCTTGAATCAACTGTTCGAAATGAGTAGCAGATATAAGCTCATGGATAATGGTTGACCTGACTTGACTATCTAACATGGCTTAACATTTCTCGACCACGTGGCTCCTAATTTTTTGGGTTGCAAGGTGAACGTTGTTACCCTCAAATTCCAAGAACAGCTTGGACACGACTGAGGGAATCTGCATCTCAATGATGTATTGTACAACATAGTTTCTGCATTGCACGAAAAGAGTTAGAGTTATTAATGACTGCATAAAAATGAAAAGTCATACGATCTTGGTTAGCCTTACCCGAATAGATCACAATCAGGAAATAACAAAGGGGAGTAGTAAATCATAAGAACGATCACAATCAGGAAAAAACAAAATTATAGAGCTGCCTATAAATGATCATAACAATCATGAATCAAGGATAACTGTGATCAATGGGAAGCGGGTCACGGCTACCATGTATAGTCATAAAAACTTGATTAAAATATATGCATATAATTATAAGTTATAGATTAGACCAAAAGAATTTGACTTGTTTACTTATGCATGGTTTGTTTAGATATTTCACGTGGTAGCTATTACTATAATAAATGGGTCAGAAATTCTAGTGGGCTTACCCAACTTGACACTTGTAAAGAATTTGGTTAAAAAAATTCAAAGTAGCAAGTCAAATTCTTTTTGGTGCGTCTTGCATAAAAAGGCACAACACAATTTCTTTTTCGGACCTGATACTCAGGAGTCAACCACGTCATTAACCCAGGCTTATTCCTCACTGGCCAGATGTATGTCCTCAATTTACATATACCCTTTTCTAGTATATATTCCCCATTTTCCAAGTCTCAACTTCATATCTATTCGTGACAAGTAAAAAGGACCACAAAATGAGATGTAAAATAGTCGCCCTCTATAGCACAGTCAAAGTTTTGAAAATTGATTAAATGGAAACGAAAATCCATTTTACTTACCCTGACTAACCGATGAATCCTACCCAAAGTTGCACCAGATGCAGCTGCACCTCGATATATCCCTCTTTCGGCACCAACTATGGAGGTCATAAACACGATAGATCCTCCTGTTTTGTTATCCCTCATTTTCCTTGCAATAGGTTTCAGCAAATACAAAGGATCCATAAAGTGTAGTCTGTCTTTTTGAACTCAACTTCAGAAATTTTGTGTGTCTTGATTTTTTTCCTGTTGTATGTAAACAAATGAATTAACACTACTCGTAACTATATGTAGTGTAAATGAACATCAAAAAATTCTTAAAAGTAGCACTTTATCATATGGCTCGCCAATTGCATATAAAAGTAGCACTTTATCATATGGCTCGCCTATTGTTGCGTTCATTGGTTACATTGAACCAAAAGCATGTCAAATAACTTTGATGTCATAGAAACCTTTTCAAGTTCATACATGTTTAACAAATGTGTTTTGATCCGTTACTTAGTATGACTCGTGTACCCCTGTTTTGACTAAGGTACCATTAACTCACCATTACACTACATGCCAACGCTACCAAGTCCACTTTATTTTCCTGAAAAGAATACAATGTATCAAGCAAAATATACATACAAAAGAAGGATGGTATGAGAACATGTTGAATTAAAGTAAAAATTACATTATTAGGTTACATATTCTAAATTTCTGGTAGAGGTAGTTAAATGCTCAAAACTTGTTTGAGTAAAAAAATAGGTGTTTTTCTTACATGGTCCGGTTTTTTTTTTTTTTTTTTTTTTTTTTTTTTTTTTTTTTTTTTATAAATAAAACTATACATATTGTACAAACCAAAAGTAAAGTTTTGGTAACATGCCACTCATTTGACCCGTTCCAATTTAATTTTTGACCAGTTGCACCTAAAAGCAAAATCAAGCCATTAGTCGAAAGCTGCAATGAATGGGAAACGTTATTAAGAGGTTTACATATTGTAGTTTTCAGCAAAACCTATGCTAAATGCTATTAAGAGGTTACATATTATATCGTTTTGTTCAAATGTATAATTTTAGATTATACGCACAGTGAAAATGATTTGCTGGTGAAATCCAAACACTACCTCAAAAAATACTTCAACTTGGAGTAGAAACAATAACAAATCCCGTACACGGCCTTAAACATAAACGAAATCAATTAACTCAAAGACATGCTTGGATAACCTTCTTTTTATGGGCTTATTCGCCTTATCAAGATTTCTAAAACCCGATAAAGCTAAAAAAATTTCAGCTTATTGTAAAAGCCCAAAAAAAGTGAGATGTATTGGCTTTTTTCTTATAACAAAACATCTGCAACTAAATCATTAAGCTATAGACATGCACACACACACAATCAAAAGGTGTTACTACGAACCAACATACGGTGACACCAAAGCCTGCTTTCAAGATCCTTCATTTCAAAAACCCACAACAAAAACAAAATTATACCGTATTAACAAACAAAATTAAAACATTAAAAAACACATCTTACATTTTTCAAGATTTGAATCCTATTAAGCAATTCCGCTCGTGAGTCACTCAATTCCTGTAAAAACCATAAACAAATCCTGAAAATTAATAATAAAAACAGAAACCAAATTAAGTATAATCAAACTTGCACAAAGCAACCCACCTCAGTTCTCAACGCTACCAAAAAAAAAAAAAAAAAAAAAAAAAAAAACCTTAAAAACAAAAGGAGTACCCATAATCAAAAACACATTTTTTTATAAAAATAGTACAAAAGTAACATCAAAGATTAAATATTTACCTGCTTCTTGTGCTTTACTTAAAGACAAATGAAAATCACTCCTCGCAATAGCTTTTGTCTTGAATCAAGATCATCCTCGATTTTAGGGTGTGGACAGTAAAAATGATTTTTTTGAGATTCGGTTACAAAGGTTTGAATGAGTTAATTAGTTACCAAAAATATGAGCATTGAATTGATTTTTTTGAATGAGATAATTGAATGACTTTTTTGATGCGTCTTTGATGAAATTGAAGAAAGAAAGTGGTTTATTAGGAATGAAAAGAGGTGTTGTACAGTATTAAATGACGGACCAATGAGGTTAGAGACACGTCATAGAATTAATTGCAATGGGTGTTTCAAAGGCTTGTACATTATTCTCGTTTATTGTATAGTATAGATATAGATAGATTATATACTCAATAGATTGAGTATATTTTTGTTTCCGTTTAAATTTGCCCATATTTTGGCGGAAACTTTTTCTGAAAACAGCTAGAAATTTTCTTGGCATTTCCTTTTTGTTTCTTTCCCTTCTTTTCAAGAAAAACTCAAAAGCACAATGGATTTTCACTTTTCTGTTATTTTCATTCTTTTCCTTCCAATAAAAAACTCGAAAACACAGCGTCAAAGTTCAATCTTTAACGCTAATACTTTGAAATAGAATTGACCCAACTATGTTATGGATGCAAGAAACCATATTTAATACGAGTACGTTCGTTTAAGGTTGTCATTCGGGTTGGTTTCAGGTTTATAGGCTGGTTGTTATTATTGTTACCCTTGCTCACTTGTGATTTCATTACCTCCTATGACAAGACTTTACGTCTTATTATAATTTTTTTCTTTCTTTTTATAACCTTAACTTTCATTGTATTTTGAGAACATAATGAAGAAAGAGATAAAAAAAAATATTATTTGTTGTTATTTATGGTTAAATGGGTAAAAGTGTTAGTCATAAAAGACAAAAATAATGAATGGTATAAACTAACAGTGTATAATGACTAAATGACAAAAAAACTAAAAAATAAATAAAAATTAATATAAAGGGGTATTGCCATAAGAAAAGTAGTGGTAAGTATGGAGAGGGCGCCATGCTGATGTGGCGCGACAGAGAACAAGGTTGTCGGTGGAACAACGTACGAAGATAGGAGCAGAACGACATCCGTCACATATCTGAGAACGACGATGTTTGGATGATAGAGTGACAAAGTTTCATTATAACTTTAGATTTTTGGTGGTTATTAGATCACTCAGAGAAGAAATATGCGTGCGTTTGTTTTGGGGAAATGAAAGGGATTCGGGGAAACATGGGCATTTTGTTAGGAACAAGGTACAAGTTATGATGCATGATGTACAAATAACAAGTATAAATGCACAAAGTACTTGTAACAAAAAATAAGGTACAAGTAAATTAAAAAAGTACAATTAATAATGCATAAGAGCATGCTTTCGTCTAATGCATGGTCGAGTTTAGCTTCTGTATGTTTTCTTTTCCATTTCTTGGGCTCACCCTTTTTAATTGTCTTGTTAAGAAGGCGGGTGCCACGTCTTGTATCTTGTACCTGTTTTGGTTTGTTAATATATGTTGCCTTTCAAAAAAATAAAATAAAGCACAAGAGTGTATTTGTAATTTCACAATAAAAAGAAAAATATCTTCACCTAACTCTTATACTTGCAATGGACAAGTGTCACAATTTGGATGGAGTCGAGCAGTCGCATGACCAAAATGGGAAGAGGGGTTAAAAAAGGACCAAACCTTGGACCCAACTATGATTTTTATCCCCCTCTGGGAATTAACTCTAAAAGAAAAGGGAAATAGAAAGGAATATACATTGCAAAAATCATCCCTATGGTATTGACAGAAATACCCTCACATGTTATTGCACGTCGGCCATTTAACGGGCAAAACTAACGACGTTAGCCTTGAGGGATGTATTGTGGCGAACGTTTCACCATTCAGGGATGATTAGTGCCAATAGTATCAGCTAGGGATGATTAGTGCCAAAAACTATAAACCACAAGGATGATTTTAGCTGTTTAATCAGGTTTATCTAAAGATGGCCCACACCAGTTTAGTGTTAGTAGATTTTTATTAGAGTTAGAATTATATTTGTATTTCTGGTTTAGGCCCAAGTCCAAGAGTTCAACTAGTTATTAGTATAAATATTGGGTCTCATGTAAACACAATAATCAATCAATACTATTCGTAACATGGTATCGGAGCTTTAACTTTAAATATTCGTAACTTTGTCGGTGGAACAATGTACAGAGACATGAGCAGAACGACAGTCGTCACAAATCTGAGAACGATGATGTTTAGATGAGAGAGCGATAAAATTTCATTGTAACTTTAGATATTTGGTGGTTATTAGATCACTCGGAGAAGAAATGTGTGTGTGTTTGTTTTGGGGAAACCAAAGGGATTCAGGGAAGCAATGGCATTTTGTTAGGAACACGGTACACGTTATGATGCATGATGTACACAAAACAAGAATAAATGCATAAAGTACTTGTAACACAGAAGATACTAGTAAATTAAAAAAGTACAATTAATAAATCATAAGAGTGTATTTGTAATTTGAGATAATTGATTGAAAATGTATTTAACAATCTTGTTCCTCACCTCCATACTGCCACCTTTATACGCCGCCCACACCAACCATCATACTCACCAGCTTAATCACCACATCTCGAAACCCCCACTTGACCTTCCTCCTCCCATCTTCTTCGACCACCACCAATTGTGCAAATCTGTATTTATGCAAATCTGTATATAATTTGAGGTTCCTTTACCTTTCTATTTATTTGTTGAAATGATGTAATGATCTTTGATTTCGAGTTATGGTTCTTTACTATTTTTATACTTCTTCTTTAGCTTCCATATGAAGATATGTTCAAGTTACGTTCCATATATGTTCAAAGAATGCAAATATGTTCTTTACTATTTGTGTTTTGATTTGATCTTTAAGTTCGAGTTACGGTACCCAGATATGTTCAAGTGCAATTATGAAGATTTTCCATTTTAAGTATTGTACAAGATATTACCCATCTAATCATTTTAAAAGCAGCATATCATTTTATATTAGGATCTAGTAAAATTGATGAATTTATGGCTTATGAACTCAGGTAGAAGATAAGTAAGGAGAAAGAGATGGGTGGTGGGTGACGTACGGAGGTGATAGCGGTTGTTATGGTCGTCGCTGCTCTGCTGCTGCTGCTCGCCGTCACTACCTGATTCTTGTTCACCTGAAACTGAAGCCTAATTGATTTGTAATCTTACAAACAATTCCCAATCTATTTATAAAAAGTGTGAAATATAGCCCATTTGATTAGAACTTGGAAACAAATAGTCCCTTCATTTGGTTTTTTTTCAAAGAAAAATGATAGAAAGTTGAAAAAGAGCGGTGAAGTGTGTTTGGATGTAATAAAAGGGGTCAACGAAGTCAACTAATGCCATGTCATTATTTTTTCTTAATTATCCCGTTTAACACACATATTAGGAAGTTTAGCAATATCGATACATTTAATAAAAAAATTAAAAGAAAGATACACAAAAAAGTAAAAAGTGTCAATTTAAATACATTTTCAATCAGTTATCCCTTGTAATCTATACTATTATATAATGCATTTTGACTGTGGGTCCATTCCAAATTAAGATAAGGAGAACCAATGAAAAGTTGACACGTTACAACCCCTGCATACTTGATATATCCGACATATAAAAGCCCACACATAGTGTACACCTTCAAACACACACAAATGCTCTGTTAAACATTGTAACAAGTTGGTTTTTAGATTGTCACCGGTAACTGTTATTTTGGACAAAAGTTTTGAATTAGGGAGTGTTTGGATGTGTGTATGAAATACAACAGTTACCGGAATTATGAAACACTATATGTGTCTTATTGACGTGAGGCTGGTTAAATGAGATGGTTAACTATAGTGAAGCCCACGATATGAAATCATGTTTGGATGTGTTTTTTCTGATTGACGTGTTAATCGTTATGTTAATAGTTGTGTATACGTATAACAAAAAAAGACCATATTGTTTGACATTTTAGCCTTAGGTGCTCTGTATTTATTTACACATATAACGAGTTATTGCGCATGGGCCATTTAACGGGTAAAACTAACAACCTTAGTCTTGACGGATGCATTGTGGCGAACGTTTTACCACTCAGGGATGATTAATGCCAATAGTATCAACTAGGGATGATTAGTGCCAAAAACTATAAACCACATGGATGATTTTTGCAGTTTGCTCTAATTTTAATGTCAAATCATTTATCTAAAGATGGCCACACCAGTTTAGTGTTAGTGAATTTGTATTAGAGTTAGAATTATATTTGTATTTGTATTGGTTTAGGCCAAAGTCCAAGTGTTAGATTAGTCATTAGTATAAATATTAGGTCTCATGTAAACACAAATGGTTGTCCTTCAGTCATCGGCTACTCACCAATGATGCGGAGGGATCCCGATTTATTTACTTTCTTTCGTTTTATTAGTTTTTTTATCTAATCAAAATCAATTTTTTTATCAACTCTAACGAATGTCGATTGCAACAGGTTACTTTTTTTTTTTGTTTACTTTAATTGTCGACTGTCACAAAACTCGGTCCCACCAATTGTCGACTGCCATAAATTATACAAACACAATAGCCGATTGTCACAAAATTCGGTTCATTTTTTCAGTTTACTTTTTAGTCGCCTACCATAAATTGGTTGATTTTTTTTTATTTTTTATTATTATTTTTTTTTTTTTTTAGTCAACTGCCATAATAGGTGACTAGTTGGTTTTTGGTTATACTTTAATCGATTGTTAACTCGACTCACTTTACCCCTCGTTCATAATGACGAACGATGCTCCCCCACTCCTACCCTATCACTTTATGATGTTAACTCAACTACCAATCAAATCCCCATTAAACTTGATGTTGACAAAGCCAACTCTGTTGCGTGGTGTTACTTCTTTAAAAATCATTGTGAAAATTTTGATGTATTAAAACACATCACGAGTTCTTCTTCTAGTGCAACTAGCTCGGCTCCTCCAACCGCGGAATGGCTTAAAGCGGATTCCATAGTTAAATCTTGATTCTTTTTAACCCTCTCTGAAATCCTTCAAGGTAGGCTCGTTACGGTTAATCCCAAATTTGCTAAAGATTTGTGATCTTCTTGAAAATATTTTTTCTTGAAAATAGTGGACACATAAAATTGTTTTAAAAGGTGAACTTCGTATCCAACAACTTGATGATCGTACTATTGACGCTTACCTTCAAAATATCGTGTCCATAGTTACTTTGCTTAATGCTCTTTGCTCGCGGTGTTATCAGTTTGCTGACATATTTACCAATGGTCTTCTATCAACTTTGTTTTCTAAGTTTCAAGACAGTTTGAGTATTCGTTCTACTCCTGCTCTAACTGCGGGGGCTGTTAGTGGATTTGTATTCTGGGGCGGACCAAGGGGGTTCCCGGGGGTGCACGGGAACCCTATGGATTTTTCTTGCGTAGTGTAAAATTATATCAAATATACCGATTTTTTTAAAATGAATCCGGTCTTTAATTTTTGGGTTACGATTTTTGGTACTTTTCATAAAATGAATCTGATGACTTTTGGTCCTGGATCCGCCACTGTTTGTATTAGAGTTAGAACATATATTTGTATCTGTATTGGTTTAGGTTCAAGTCCAAGTATAAGACTATAGTATAAATATTATGTCTCATGTAAACACAATAATCAATTACTCCGTACTTATAAATACTTGACTGGGTATATTAGTGTGATGCATGCTGACAAAAAATGTGGTTACGTGTTTTTGGCGAAGTTGCACGGTCTTTGTGGTTTGGCCACCAAACTTCGGAAGTCGGTTTTGGCAGAAACTTTTGGTTTGGACCAGTGTTGCAAAAAAAGGTCTACAAGGCCGATTAATCGCCGATTAGGTGCTACAAGGCCACTGACCTTGCCGATTTATGTAACAGGATCAAACAAGTAGGTCAAATGTGGTCAACGGCTATCAACGGCGGTCAATGGTGGTTAAACTTGCCGGAAACCTATAAATCTTGTCGGAAGTACCCAAAACTCACTGTAAACTTATTTTGATCACTTATAGTAACTTTTTAAGTCTATTACAAGTTGTTTTTTAGAAAATACCTTGCTGGAAATACCTAAAACTCACCAGAAATACACAAAACTTGCCGGAAATAACTAAAATTTGTCAGTAATACCAATCCAATTAATCACCGATTAATCCCGCCTAGACCGATTACAAGCTACAAGGTGGTCGACCGCCCGACTACCGATTCGCGATTTTTGCAACCTTGGTTTGGACATAATTGTTTGCTCAAATTGAAATGACTAAAACAACATTTGATTTGAGGTTGGAGACGAAGAACATTTTAGTTATTTCAGTGTGAGTCGGTAACTTCAATATACAAAAATATACTTTCTTTAAAAGGAAATGCTACAGTAACATAAAAATATCCGCAAAATTTTTCACAAAAAGACTTGTCAGGCAGTGATTGGCTTAATTAGAGAGAAGAGAGAGAAACTATAATAAAATCCATCAATCACTGCCTGACAAGTGACATGCCATTTGTGGACAAATTTGTTGATGTTTTTATATAGTTGTATCATTCCTCTTCCTTAAAATGGTTATCTGATCCCGTTGATTTAGTTCTAATCTCAGAGGGGAAGAATTTGTAAATCGTATTTTTCCGGGAAAAGAAATTAAAAAATTTGTGTATGTGATTGATTGATACATAAACTCAGAAACAAAAGTCGGACTTGTCAACTGGGTCAAGCGTAACATTTGTGTCATAAGTCAAAAGTCTAGTGTTTTTTTTTCCAAGTTACTCGTACCATTTTACAAATCACAAGTATAAGAAAGAAATGAGTCAAATGACCCCTTTAAAATATCACAAAAACTATATTATATGGAGAATCATATGCTAGGCTTCGCTGTTGTTATGAGCTTGATGTCGATAGTATATGGCGAAACAAAGACAGAATTACGAGTAGGTGTGATTCTCGACACCGAAACCTCACTAGGTAAGATGAGCAAAAGTTGCATTTCAATGGCTTTACGCGATTTCTATAAAAAACACGACAACTACACAACCATGATTGTCCCTCACTTTCGTGATTCAAAGCAAGACAATGTTCAAGCTGCCTCTGCAGCCATTGATCTTTTAAAAAACGAGCAAGTCATGGCACTTTTAGGACCCATGACATCCTCACAAGCCGATTTCGTGATAGACATTGGTAGCAAATCAAATGTTCCTATTATATCACCTGCCACAAGCCCGTCTTTGTCACCAAATGATAATCCGTATTTCATACGTTCTTCACATAATTCTTCCTCACAACTTAAACCGATAGCAGAACTGATTAAACACTTTGGTTGGAGGGAAGTTGTGTTTATTTATGAAGATGACGATTATGGAAGAGGCTTGATTCCTTATATATCTGATGCCATGGTGAACGTTGATGCTAAAGTTATGTATCGCACCGTCATATATCATTCTGCTTCTGATGATTGGATCCTTAAAGAACTCTATAAGATGAAAACGATGCAAACTCGTGTTTTCATAGTACACACCTTACCAGATTTGGCAACACGTTTTTTCAAGAAAGTAAAAGAAGCGGGGATGATGGAAGAAGGGTATGCTTGGATCATAACTGAAGTTCTCACTAGTCGTTTGCATTCTTTGGATCATACAGACATCGACTCAATGCAAGGAGTACTAGGTAAGGATGCACAAAGTCCAATACATATATACCGGCCAAAATAAAGTCGCCTTAACCAAAATATTAGTCCTACTTTAGCATAAATGATCCAGACCGCTCTAACGCTCATAACTGTGCGGGCGAGCTTTTTATTTTTAATTTTTAGAGGCAATATATTACCAACTCTTTATATACAATCCACACTTGTCTCTGACATGACTTAAACCTACAACCGCTGTCCGCTGGGCTACAAGCCCTTTGGTATTGGCAAGCTTTTTTATATTTATTATGTACTAGTTTTAATGTTGGTTTCCTATATTAATCTAACCATTATTGCATGTACTGATTATTATTTCATCTACTAGGTGTGAAGTCGTGGATCCCAAGATCCAACGAGCTAATCAAATTTGAGAAGAGATGGAAAAGGAGTCAAAATGCAGAAGACGAAATGACTGAACTAGACATGTTCGGGTATTGGTGGTACGATACTGTTTTTGCACTAGCAATAGCATTGGAAAAGGTCGCAAGTGGAATTAATTTTAGTACCAATTTTAAACGACAACCCGAACCCATGAATGATTTAGATGGTATTGGAACATCGGTAATGGGACCGAGGCTCATCCCATTGATCCGAAACATAAAACTTAACGGTCTTAGTGGCGACTTTCATCTTGTTGATGGACAGTTACAACCCTCAATGTACCAAATAGTGAACATTTTAGACAAAGGCCTGAAACATGTCGGTTACTGGACACCTACAAATGGGATCATAAAGAAGTTGCATCAAACAAAAGGAAGCAAAGATGATCTCGGAGCAATAATATGGCCTGGTGATACGACTTTTAGTCCTAAAGGATGGGAGATCCCAACCAGCAGTGAAAGCAAGTTAAGAGTTGCGGTCCCAGCAGGAAGGGGGTTTGTTCAGTTTGTTGATGTCAACATTGATCCTAAAACCAAACAGGTCACATCAGTAACTGGTTTTTGCATAGACTTTTTTATCGCTGTTATTGATGCTTTGCCTTATGCTGTCAAAATCGAATTTGTACCTTTTGCTCCTTCGGGAGTGACAGGAACCGCTGAAAGCTACAAAGAGTTTTTCCACGATTTTTCTAATGGGGTAATCAAATATACAACTTTTATATGTGTAAAGAACTTGTTGTACTATTGTCTTTATTTATTAATGTTTTATCCTTGATAATGTAACAGGCATATGGTGCGGTGGCTGGAGACATTACAATCCTTGCAGACCGTATGGATCATTTTGATGTTTCATTGCCATACACAGAAGCTGGTTTTTCTATGATTGTTCCTATCAAAGTTGATGAGAGAAAGAGCACATGGATCTTTATGAGACCCTTAGAGACAAAACTTTGGATAACAATCGCAGCGTTTTTCATATATACAGGACTTGTGGTATGGGTTATTGAGCATCGTGTGAATAAAGAATTTCGTGGGCCCCCTCGTCAACAAATTGGACTCATCTTCTGGTTTTCATTCTCCACTCTCGTTTTTGCACATAGTGAGTATTTACAGACACACATGACACACCCCTACAACTCTCTCTTATTTTTTTAGGAAGTGTTTTGGATTACTTAGAGGGTGTTTGGATTGCTTATTTGCTAAACAAAATAGGTTGGTTGTCACATGCGTACAGCATACTAAATCTGAATTAAGCATACATATAAGCAGCTTCATCCAAACACTTAAACCTTTTAATGTGTAAGAGATAAGCTCTTTTAAGAAATCCAAACACCCTCTTGTTGGAACTGCTTGTTATTTTATTTTATTTTTTATACAATAGACATGCAGTTTTGAGTTTTTTTTTTTGACCGCTTATCCAAATTGCTTATCTAGTTATTTTTGAGTAAAATAAGTAAGGATTGAAGTTTTGCAGGGGAGAAGTTGATAAGCAACTTATCGAGATTTGTAGTGATTGTGTGGATGTTTGTGGTATTGGTGCTGACCTCGAGCTACACAGCAAACTTGACATCCATGCTAACGGTACAAAAGCTTCAACCAGCCTACACTGATATTGATAAAATCATGAGAAACGGTGAATCAGTCGGATACCAAGGTGCTTCCTTTGTTTATAATAAGTTAAAAGGGATGGGTTTTGATGAAAGCCAGTTAAAGAATTACAGCAGCTTTGAGCAGTATGACAAAGCCCTTGAACTAGGAAGTCAAAACGGGGGCGTTTCTGCCATTGTGGACGAGATCCCTTATCTCAAAGTTTTTCTAGCTAAATACTGTACCAAGTATGCCATGACCGGTCCCACCTACAAAACCGCAGGCTTTGGTTTCGTAAGTAACCCAGCTAAATTCATACGCTTTTTATTCGGTTCTAATTGTCGTGGTTTAGCATTGCACTTTGTTTGGTACATATAAGTCATTTAAAAATAGTTTTGTGTAGGTCATTTCATAACTAAAATATTTAATTATGTGTACAGGCCTTTCCGAAAGGGTCTCCCCTAGTAGCTGATGTATCCACAGCAATCCTACAAGTTACAGAGGTGCAATTTAGGAACATTTCTAATCAATGGTTTGGAGAACCGACGAGTTGTGATAAGCAGAATGACGCTTCAGTGACCTCAGACAGGCTGACTCTCGATAGCTTCAAGGGCCTTTTTATCTTTGCTGGATTGTCATCGACTTCTGCTTTACTATTTTTCTTGCTCAAATTCTTGTATGAAGTTAGAGAAATGTTAGTATCACAAGGTTCAATAGGCCAAAAGCTTGCCTCGATCGCAAAAACATTTGATGTGTTTAAAGATGGCGAGTCCAAAATGGCAACTGCGGAAGCAGTAGCAGACACAGGATTTTTCTCTAGTGATGAAGGATTTTCAACTACTGAACCCGAGACTCCTGTTTATGACACATCACTAGTTGTCGAAAGTACCATAGAGATTGAGGTGCATGCTGATGTTACATCCACTTAGCATTCTTTGTTGATAGTTTTGTAGTATAATACAATATTAAATTACTATGTTAATATGATACACTTTAGTTGAATGGCGAGTGACATGATTATTGATAGGCGTGATTTGTGTTTGTTTTGGTCAACTTTGTGTAATATTTTCCTATTAAAGCATCAGATCTTGAGCCATGGACGGACCCACATGTATGCCGCGTGCCACACCCGATTTTAGTTCACGAAGTGCAAAAAGAAGTCAAACTGCTGTTTTTGTGGTATGTGCAACCTAGGGCTGGCAATTTTGACACGAACACGAAAACACGACTTGTTAACAGGTTTCGTGTCGTTAACAGGTCCACCTGTTAAGACCTTAACAGGTTTCGTGTCTTAACAGGTCTAAACCCGTTAACTTGTTAAGACACGCTTATTTTACTAGCAGCTTACCTGAGCATTGCGGCGACGGGTGCTCTGAAATAAAAATTTTCGGTGAATCATGCATTTTAGTTTATTATGTTCTTTTTTACACTAAATTTACGGATATAAAAAATTTCATGTGACGTATTTTAACTCCTTAACTAAGGAATTTATTTTTTCGTCTTTTTTAAAGCGATTCGTATAACATGAGTACGTTTGGCCCATGCCCGTGTCCGTTTGGGCTCGAGCCCGTTTAGCCCGTGCTCGTTCGGGCTCGATCCCCTTTAGCCCGTTGCACGTTCGGGTTTGAATATTTGTATAACGTGTTTTATTATTTGTATTAGTGACATTTAATGCAGGAATTGTGTTTAAGTTGGTTGTACAATATGATTGATAATTTGTATTTCTTATCTAAGGGGTGTTTTAGTAACTGCATTAATTGTATTTATTGACAAGTTAATTTATAAACGTAATTGTGCAAAAGTAAATTGTACCTTTTGCCTTAGTATTTGTATTCATTTAAAAATCTGGACCGCATTAATTGCTCATTTAAAACTAAAATAAATAGCGTTTTTGTGTTTTAAAGTGTTGTACCCTATGCTTTAAAAGTTGTACGTCTTAATTTTAAGAGAAAGAGTGTTTTGTGTATTATATGTAGTATAGATATCCCAAGCAATAATTCACATATTCACATATTAGCCCATTAACTCTTATAGTCCAAAAATTCGGTTATCAAAATTTCAGCCCAAGCAACAATTCACATATTAGCCCATTAACTCTTATAACCCTAATAAAACATTAAAACGCCCCCAACCCTAATAAACGCCCCCATTTTTTTTGCAGTCACTTCACACACAAAATACTCTCACCTTATCACTCTACTTCAAACATACACCTCCAAATCTGCAATTAGTGAAGATACAGTCGAGGCTTTTTGACCATTCCAGTATCGACAGTCGCATCCGAGTCTACGTTTAGTGCAAGTGGAAGAGTACTAAATGAACATGGAACCAAGATTTGAGAAGAAAGATTTTTTTTTTGAAAAGTATTTGAGAAGAAAGATAGATTTGGTTTGTACAACTTTTGGTGTAGCACAGTAGCAGTGTAGGTTTATTGCAAAAGTTTAATTATTGCAAGTCTGCATTTACTTATGTGTGAGATATATGTCTAGACTAATGATTTATGTGTTCGTCGTGAATGGATCTGAGCATGGTTTGCTGTAGGTGTTGATAATCCGAATTCATTGACTTGTTATATTTGTATTTGTATTTCTATTGTTGTCTGATTAGGACAAAAAGAAGGATAAGTCGATTATTCGAGTAAATTTGTAGGGGAAGATTTAATATTTGTATTTCTATTGTTGTCTGATTGGGATTTTGAGTATTATCATTGGATTTGTATATTTGTTTCATTAGATCCAGCAGTTTTATATATAATTTAATTAGGAATTTCGTGTCTTAACAGGTTTTTCGTGTCGACCTGTTAAGAAATAGGTCGTGTTCGTGTTTTGAAAATTTGACACGAAAAATTATCGTGTCGTGTTCGTGTCTGCCCCTAATCGTGTCGTGTTTTAACAGGTCGTGTTTGACACGATTTACCAGCCCTAGTGCAACCCCCAATTTTTTTATTTATTTATTTATTTTTTTATTTTTTTTTGCTACTTTTGTTAGCATTAAAGAAAAGTGATTGTCATTCTCGTCTTAGGAACTTTGTAAACGTGTCTTAGTTTATGTTACAGTTTTATTAATAGGCTCGTGGACTTGAGAAGACATGATTAAAATGTGATCAAAATGTTTAAAGATCGTTGTTGAATCTCCAATGAGCTCGACTCAGATATAACCAACGAATTAACGAAGCTTCAATGTCAGTAATCGAAAAGACTTGTCCTGGACGGGTAATAATTTCAAGCTGGTCTAACCAGTTGTAATACCCCGTAATTTTCCAGACGTATTTCTATACGAGATTATCCATGTTTTTCATATACGAAATTTTCTGAACTCATTTGGTTTAAAAACGTGAAGTTATCTCGCGAAACGTGGAAACCATGCACAACGCGTACTGGCACAACCAACGATTTGATTTGATTATTTTATTATTTGTGAAAAACGAGGCATATGAATAGTCATTTTTATTGGAAAAATTATTCTGAGCACGATGGCGTAATTCTCGTGTCTTGAATCAACCGTTTACTAGTCTAAACGAGCCCCGAACCTCATTTTGTGAAAGATATGATAAATGGCCCCTGGATTATATTTTCACCACGGCCCCCTGTTCCTTGTGATTCTCATTTCTGGTCACTAGGGTTTCTTTTTGACACTATAAAAGTTTTCACAACCCTAAACATGCGAAACCGTTTTGAATGGACCTAACTATTGTTTTATGATTTGTTATAACGTGTTGACTGGCTAAGGTTAGATATTTACAACAGATATTTGTCTTAGACCAGGGTAGCAAATAACCCGGATACCTTTTGCTATAAAGTGTTGCCTGGCTAAGGTCAAATATATCCTAGGGCCCTACTGTGTTTGTCAATATGAGAGAGGGATACCGTGACCTATGATATTGATACTGGATTGGTTGTGTTTGTTGATATATGTGAAATTTGTGATTTATATCTATCTTAGTCCAGTGTAGCAAATAACTGTATTATGGTCAAACTGTTATTATTTTTTATTAAACCTATGAATTCACCAGCGTTAGCTGACCTTTTAGCATGTATTCTTAGGTTTAGGCGATAATAGAAGGTTGGAAGGCGCTTGGCAAGGGACACGGTCATAGACGACTCTGATAAATATTTGGGACCGCTTTATTTATTTTTTGGGCCTTACTTCCGCATTACTTTTGGATAATGTAAATATAATGCTTTTTTATAATAACTTTTATTCTAAATAAAAGAGGTAAAATCCGTTCTTTGTACTTGTGTTGTGATACCAATTGAGTAGCACCCCAGTGACATGTATGCTTCCGCTGGACCCGATTTTGGGGGTGTTACAGATTGGTATCAGAGCCTAGGTTATAGAGAACTGGGTATATTTTCTAAAACCTGGATGATGAGTGTCTAAATACTCATCATTTTATACCCATAATATACACAAAAATGACCTAAAACACTGAATTATACTGCAGATATCCTTGGTTTGTGTTTTATGTGTCTCAGGTACTGAAGGATTGAAAACAGAACGAAAACGAGCATTTTTGGATCGACTCGACAATAATGGTGCATTTGATCAAGTAAAGACAAAAGTCAAAGACAGAGTCAAAGTCAACCCCCAAAATCCCAAAATGACACAAATGGTCCCTGGAAATAGTTTTGATTTTTGGCAGTTTTAGTCCTTGGATTTTCAGGATATTACAACATTGGTCCCTAAGATTTAACCTAAAATCCATTACTAATCCTAATTCACTAACCCCAGCCAATCCGGATCCAAGAATAAAACCAACCCAATTAAACCCAATCCAATCATATACTAAACCCAGCCACATACCTAAGCCCACTCACTACATAAACCAAATCCCAATCCTTAAATCAAATAACCCAACCCGACCCCTTAGCTAATACCAGGTTTGACCCTTGGTCAAACCTTTCTTCTATACCATCAACCCGCCAAAACCATACCAGAAACCACCAATCTCCACCGCCTTATCCCTGACACACCCACCCCTTCCTCCTATCTCACTTCACCTAACAAGCCAAGGGGCATTTAATGCATCTTCCTCAGCACACTCAATCAGAGATAGTGGATTTTTCCACTATCTCAATTTTGGCGCCAAAATCTGTTTCTATGGCTTAGATCAATTCAAGAGAATCCAAGGGTCAAGAAATGTTCAGATGAAGATAAGAGAGACATCCCACCTCAGAAGTAGTATAAATAGGACACAATGTAGCCTTAATTAGGCAGTAGTTAATTTTTCATTTTCGTATTGTACTTTAAATTGCTTAAGTTTTATAAATTTTGATTTCCAGTTGTTAATTCAAGTTACTTTAAGTTTGTTTAAGGTTTATCTTTATGCAATTTCCAAAAGTTAATGATAATCTCATATTTTCAAGTTTCCATGTGTATTGAGAATTCGAATTAAGTTAATTGTTGTTTGTATAAGCTTGTTTTCTGTTTGAATAAACTCATGTGAGCTTAATATAGCTTATTGTGAGTTTAAAACTAGATAACTCAGTTATATTCAAGAAATATCAAGAAAGTCAATGAAAGTCAAAGAAGCTCACAATAAGCTCTTCTGGTGAGATAAGCCATCAAGAAAAGCTGAATTAGGTTTTCTAGCTTGTCATTGACAAGCTAGTTGTGTTCTGTTCTTAAGTTCCATTGTTTCATATTCCAATCAGTTGTAAGCATTTTCTAATATTTTGCATTATTTTCTAGTCTACTGTTCCCTAGCTTATTTAATTGCTATTTGTCATTTACTTAGCTTATCTGTTGTATTTGAAGTAAATTAGCTCAGTTTGATTATTAGTATAAGCTTTAATCTCATTTTCCATTAAATATGTAAAATCAGTCCATTATAGCCATATTTAGCATAGCTTATTATAATGCTTATTTCAATATTAAAAGTTGCTTATTAGAGTCAAACTAAGTTAGTGAATCAGTTAATAATCAAATTATAGTTAAAATTGGTGTGTTACTTTGAAAACCACATATCAGTCCACACAAAGGACTGTTTGGGTTAAAACAGTCAAAGGGTCAAACCAAGGTGTTACTGTACATTTGCAATTTGCCCAACTTTGATCTTGCATTAAATAGGTAATATAAGCTGTTTGTATGATTTTTAGAGTTAAATGGATTGTTTTGATGGTTTTGAGCCAACTGTGGAAATCATAGAGCTTGGACTGATCAAATAAGCCTAGTATAGCTTATTGCTCATTTGGACCTCATTGGTAGCTTTTCTGAGGTCTTTTGATTGCATTTAGAGTACTTGTAAAAGTTGGTTAAGCCTCACCTTGATTTGTGCCATCTGCACAAGTCTGCACAACCAAAACCAAGTCTGCACACAGACCCACTTTTGCAGGTCTGCAACATTTTTCTAGACCAGTTTTTAGTGCTTATTTGTGTTAATCAGCCCTTAATTTTTGATTTCTAGATAGTTTGCTAGGTCTTCTTTGCTTATTCCAAAATCCAGGCCCTAGTTTAACTTATTTTGAGCTAAAAATAAGCTCAAAAGTCTGCTATTCCAACAAGCATACACTGAGTAAATCAGTGTATACTTGCTGTGAATAAGCCACTTTCTCAGCTTATCCACAGCCCTAAATAAGCTCCTCTTGTTCTGAAAATTGGGTTCTGAGATCCTTGCTAGGTGATCTTTAGATATTATCAGTCTTTGTAGTATTTAGTTGTTATTTGAGTGCTTAAAAATAAGCCCAAACTCCCTTATTTGGCCTGAGATTGCCCTGCACACTTAGCAGTCCTCAATTTGCTTATTTGGGTGATTTGAGCTTATTTGTTTGTGCTTGTTGCTTATTTAGTTTCTAATTAGTTTGTTTTCATCTACTTAATCTATTTTCAGTTTTTGCTTAGCTTATCCGCTTTTTATCAAAAACCTTGGGCTTAATCCTTTTTAGCCCACTGATCAGCAACTTGAGCTTATTTATGGCCTTATTATAAGTTTTCATAAAAAGTATCAGTTGTGAAAAGTGCTTATTATCATTAGTTTAATCAGTTGCAAAAAGAAAAATCAAAAAAATAAAATAATTTGCAAAAAGGTCAGGGGTGGGATTCGAACCCTGGTCTCTCAGCACACAACACCAAAGCCTCACACCACACACACTTAACCAGAATGCCCTTGGGTCTTTTCTGGTTAAGCTTTGCACCCTTTATTATTTAAACCCCTTTTTCATTCAAAGCTATCCGAACCTTTTTAGCTTATTACAGCTTATTAGAATAAGCTGGCACCCTCTTTGTATTTTTCCTAGGATAGTAATAGTATAAAGTATTTTTAGAAAAAATTTCAGATTTTTCTAAATAGGTTTAGTATTTTTAATCATTTAATTAGGGTAATTCTGTTTTAAATTCATAATAAAAAATATAAAAGTCAAAAAAATATAAATCTTTTTTCTAAAATTTTCTTTTATTATTTAGGATTTAAGAAAAATAATTTGGTACTTGTAGGGTTTAATTTTATAGATTTAACTTTTTAATCACGTTTTTATAATTCCCGTATCGCGTTTTAAATTTAAATTGTTTAAACCTTAATTTTCCCGTGAGAATTTGTTTCTCAATTGTTAATTAGAATTAAAAAAGCAAAAATTCCTTATCCCTCTCATCAGTCACTCTAATCCAAACCTACACGATTGTCCATTCTATCCTCGCTGGGACACGACCCGGGTAATCACTTACCTGGTATCACACATATCACAACGTGAGTTTTTGCAAGTTAGCCTTTTTCCTAAAGGGTTAATTTGTCTTTATTCACGCGTATCCGTCGTCTGCATAATATTTATATACGTTTTCAGACGGATCACTGGACTATAACTACTTTTATGAAAACTTAACCCTATGACCGCCACGTGCCTGCCTGCCAAGCTGATGCCTCGCGTATGATTTTGTTTGAGGATATAATTGATGAGACGAGTAATGATATATTATATGAGATGTTCATGATATATTTGACGAGTTGTTTGATGAGATGCTTGATTATATATTTGTTGAGATGAGTGCCTGACTATTGGATATTTTATATCCGCCTATTTTAGCTGTTCACTATAAGCATTTCCATATGCTTATGCACGCACCATACCTGTCGCGGAGTTACGTTATTTCCTTGCGTAATCTCATTATTGAATGTCGAGTTTGTACACTTGTCATGGTTTTGGGAATGATTTTGGATGTAAAGGACATACTACTAGTATAACTAGGCTGAGTATTTCAAAATTCATTGAACCTCGGGTGAATATAGACTGATCACCTATATTCAACCAGGGACAGTGGGACATAGCCTGATCACCTATGTCCGACTCAGAGGTGAATTTTGCGATACTGGGAGTAGTTATAATAGGATTATGTCCGGATTGATTTTTTATTTTGGGAATGATAAGTTTTGCGTGTGTACATGAGCATTGAATATTATGAAAGATTGCGCTCACACACGATACACTGGCATCACAACACCTCATGAACCGTAATACACCTGGCACCGCTATACTTCTCCATTTATATGGAATTTCTGTTTGTCGCCGTCTGACCGTAATTTGCATCGGGTCGGGTTAGACCCGATTGGCACCGTTTGAATCTGAGTTGCTTATTTGTAACTCATCGAGATTGTAATAAGCCCAATTGAGCTTATTGGCCATGTTTAGATTTGGTTTTGGCTATGTTTGGAATTGATTTTGGCTACGTTTGGATTTGATTTTGGCTATGTTAGATTTGGTTTTGGCTATGTTTGAATTTGGATCGCTGGATTTTGTGATTTCGGACCTCATTCCGGATTTGGAATTGTTATTCGGCCTTGTTTTGTTGTGGTCTTGTTACAGTCGCCTCTACCCTAAGCCTTGTGCTCAATCGATGTTGTTCAATCGAAGTGGTTCAATCAATATTGTACCTCCCGTTTTAAGTACTATGTACATTACTGATTCAACCGACTGATTGCTAGTAGCAATCAACATCTTCCCTCAGAGTTGTACTCTGAACTCACTAAACTCTCCATTTGGCAGAGATTCCACGCCCAACAGAAATCTTAAGACCTTAAGGAGTAACCTGAACTGCGTTCCTTGGGACAATCACCTAATTCTCCTCTCGTCCCGCGGGAATACAGTTATCTTTTCTAACCTCTTATAGGATAATAAATTGTTTTGCCATTAATTTACAAACTGCCTTTGATTTTTCTACTAACCATTTTGCGGTCATCCTATGTTGGTCCACACGAATTATGGATCCAACTAGCCTTGTTACTTGTTAGATATAAGTCCTGATCCAAGTAGCCTTGTTACTTGTTAGATGACTTGTATAAACCAAATCGATCTAAGTAAGAAACTCTAACACTTTGCTTATTGTTAATGCGGAATCTTAACAACAAACAATGAAGAACACAATAACTATAACTAACTTCGTATATTGATTCTTTTAATCTAAGTGATTACAATCTTCGTCGTTATAAAAAACTAATGACTAGGGTTCCTTTTATACACTAAAGAAACCCTAGATACAAAACGTGTAGAAGGATATATGTATCTTCTCTAAAGATAACTACGTATCCTTTCCTAACTTATATCTAACAAACTTTCCTATATTTCATGACCAGACTTAACAACTAAAGTCAACAAGACTTAACTTTACTCTACCAGACTTAATAATGAACAACCAGACTTAACTATTACAAGACTTAACTAATAAAACTAACAGACTTAATTACGTAGTCCACCAGACTTAATTTTGTTCTTCTATTAAGTCTTCTCTTGTCTTGTGATAATTCCCAACAATCCTCCCCTAACTTGATCTTCATGCTTCATGAACTTCAAGTTTCTTCTGAATAAGCTTCTGAGGATTTAATCTTGAACTCTTGGAATTATCTCTAACAATTTAAAACTTCAAATCTGATCTTCATGCAGCAACTTGACTTGAATAATCTTTTCACCATCTGATATGCAATCCATCTGATCTTCACAGCAACCATGACTACTTGTACATCAATTCTTTTAAGTTTCATACTATTCTCATCACTTCCAGGTATGTAAACTCCTGTGAGAGGTAAATCATTAAAAATTAATGGATTTGATGTCTCTTTACCAATAGCCATCACTACTGGAGTAGCCAATGTTTTGGTGTGTAAGACCATGGTACATTAATAACCATATGATTTTTAGTAAACCATCAACTATCAACGGATTTGTTTTGTCTTTACCAAAAGCCGTTTGCTTTTGGACTAGCCAATTCTTTTGATGGAATGCACCTCATCTTGATGAATTGATTACCATGTATGGTTTTCCACAGCCTTTACCACAAGCCATACCTTGTGGGCTAGCCAACTCTTCACTATCTCAGATATGGTGAGTTGAATACCATACAATTTTTGGTAAATTGCCAACCATTAACGGATTTGAAATATCTTTACCAGATCCGTTTGTACTGGATTAGTCAGTCCTTATGTGGATTAGACATGGTAGACTGATAACCATTTGTTGTGTTAGTGCTATGCACCTTCACCAAGTGAGAAGTTCCTATAGTCTCACTTACAACTTGAAAATTCTTTCAAACACTTCAATCCAAAAATGTTTCCTTCAAAGACTGTAACTTAATTAAATCCAAAATCTGTTCATATACCTCATCCCTCTTATCTGCATATAACTTTTTCTTCATCATTTCCTTGCAAATTGAAGGTGAGAGGGGATATTCCACTTCTGCAAGCATATAAACATCAGCATTTTGTAAAGACAAACAATGTACCTTACAGTTGTGAAAATATCTCCAACTGACAATGTTTTGCTCCTCAGGAAGTTTCCACACTACATTTGACTCAGCTAGTGGCTCAAACATCACTTTCAAATCTCCCCAAAATACTCTTTCAAATTCTTCCTCAGGTGGATTATCTCCATGTTTGATATTCACCAATTTATAAAGTTCTTGAAGATCTTCCCTACTCACATCATTCAGAATTGCTGGAAAATTAAGGTATACAACATCAGTGTTGTCCTCCCTTATGATCTGATAAGCAGCTCTTTGTCCAGTCCTAATTATATGATATTTGACAATCTTAGCTGGTTCCTTAGAGCTTTCAGGAATTGTTCCCATAGTATAACCCTCAGATGAAGGTTCTTCTTCTTCTGATTCACCTTCTTCTTGTACTTTCTTCTTGAATTTACTCTTTCTGGCTATACTTTTCCTCCTTGTAAACTTTATGACTGGCTTTTTGACTTCTTTCTTTTCTTCCCCAACATCAGACACTTTCTCAGCTTTAGATTCCTTTTCAATTTCACTTGATGCTTTTTCACTTTCAGATGCTTTTTCACTTACTATCTTAGCCTCCACAGCAGGCTCAGACTCTGCTACTTTCTGTCTCTTGAAACTTCTTCTCAAAGAATCTTCATAATCCATTGGCCTATATCCATGATCTCTCTCATATGCACTCACATATTCAGCTTCAATTTCCTCAAATGATCTTCCTCTCATCTTTTCCCATGTTGAGTGCAGCATGTTCTTTAGATACATCTTCATCCCATGCATTTGATCTGCTTTAGACATCTTCTTGGGAACTTTGGTTTTCTTCTGAGTTTGTCTTATCACTGACATAAAATCCCCCAAAGTTTCTTCATTCCTTCTAGCGTTTATGAACTCTGCTAGTTGTTTGGCTCTCTCCTCAGCAGTCAAACCTGGAATAGCTTTAAGTTCTTCAAACTTTGCCCTCAACTCATCATCTTTTTCAATCATTTCTTTCAGCGGATCATCATTAAACTCTTCTGATATCTTTCTTGCAAGTATTTCATCTTGTCTTTTCTGCTCTTCCTCCTTTTCAATCTCAGCCTTTTCTATTGCTTGTATTCTTGCAATCTCAGCTAAAGAAGCTTGCTCTTCTCTTTCTTGTCTTTTTGATTTCTTAGACTTAGGAGTTTCCATCATAATTTGTTTTCAAATATTGGACTATAACCGTTTTACATATTTGCAAAAATTTTGGGTGTAAAGGCCACACTTATGTAGGTCTGCTCTTTATCTTCAGTTTCAAAGTTCAAAATCATTTGCAGAAATCTTGGGTACATTAAGAACTTATGTTTTTCATTTTTGACATTTGCAACCATGCCATCAAAAATCAATTTTGAAAAATTAAAAGGCTGTCCAAGTGCAAGACAGACCAATGCAGAAGCAATGTTGCTTCCGAACTGATCTCATCCACCACTCTTAGGACTTAGGCAATGGAGCAAATGATGAAGTAAAAATCTCCAATGTGGTGTAAAATAGCTTTTTGTAACACCCCCGTTTTTGATATACGCAGCGGAATATGAGTTTGGGGAGTTACTTCATGGTTCACAGTCATGAGAATAGAAAACGACTCGAAAAGAGACGTTTTTAAATAGAAATTGTTATCATTCATTTATTTAATATCAGAGTACATAATATAGGTCCCAGAGGGAGGTTCGGAAAATATGTTATAAAGGTTACATTATTTATTGAATGATAACATAGTGGACACTCTTATCATAAAAAGAAAGTCCACAGCCACTCCGTGCCAATAGCCATACTCCTAGTTACCTGAGATAAACATGCTTAAAAAGTCAACACAAAGGTTGAGTGAATCTATAGTGTTTAAAGTAGTAAATAGTTTTGAACACAAGGTAAATAGTAAGGAAATCAGTTCGATCATAATTCAACATATTGCACTAAACCTCATGACACGCAATGCGTTAACAGTTTCCAGGTTCCACAAACATAATTAAATGAGAGTGGTCTTGCCCCCGAGTTTAAGAAATCAAATATAATGCATCTGCCTAACCGGCTACCACGAAGATATCCATCTGGTTAGTACAAATGGGTCGTCAGGCCAATAGATCTATTCACTATATTCGCGCTCACCCTGCGGGTAACTAATGGTGCATGATATGAGGGTCTTTCAATAAATACAATCTCAATAATAAGGGACAGTTAGCCTAGTGCAATAACAATCAGGAAAATACTTGTGTTCGGTTTGATAGCATGTATCTCCCCACATATTTGGAAAACATGTAAATAAGAAAAGCGGGACTATAAACTCACCTGAACAGTCTGGATGGAAAACAAAGTTGACAAACATCTCCGGCTCGCAACCTGGGTTGGTTATGTCAAGTTTCAATAATTGTTTCTGAATATATATATTTCCAATGTTCGTTTTGTAACGTTTTGGTTGTTGTTTAAATGTTAATATTTGTGACAACATGAAGTTTCTCCAAAAGTTATAAGATTTTATCTTATTATTCTTTCTTATGTTTCGTTCGTTTAATATTTCACTTGTTCGTTTGTTCGTTGGTTCGTTAACGAAATAAACATTTTACGTTAATATATTTTCTATTAGATTGGGGAATAAAAATGGTAAAAATAATAGTTAGGAAAAATTACACTTTAATCCCTAAGGTTTGGTCAAATGACAGTTTATACCCTGAACTTTTGAAAAATGAAAATTTTTACCCTTTAGTTTCAAAAATGACACTTTTTACCCTTAGGGCTCCAATCGACAGCATGTTAAATCCCTTTTATAAAATTAGTTAGAGCTTTGGCAAGATTTACCCTTGAGACTTCTAACACGTTACACTCAACATCCTTGTTTCACAAAAACGCATTATCTCTTACAAATTATAGCGAAACTTTTTACGACTCCTTAGTGAACTTATTTATTAGTTTATTAAGACTATTCTTACAAATTCTTAGACCTTGGTTCGAACTCAAGACTTCGCAAACAATTTTTAAAACTTGCGATTCACAATTTATTCGACACAGAAACTCACTCGATAAGAATGGACTAGAACTCGCTCGTTTCTAAATGAAATTAACTGATTCTTTTTCCTAATATTAGCTATCTTAGTGGTCTTTATGCGTACAAAAATCTAGATTTTTAGATATTCGTTTGCTAGTCGAAATTAAGCGAACAAATCCTATGTCTGCTGCTAAACGCGACAGAAAGAAAAGAAAGGAAAACTCATGGTTTTTGATTTTTAACCTTTATAGCTATTAATCTTATGTTATATTCAGTATATTAAACATATTTAGAGTATTTCTAGATTATGCCAAGGGTCCTAGGGTTTTTAGAAAATTTATTAATGTGTATATATATATATTCTAGTTCGCTCGATAGGTTCAAAAAGAAAACAAATAAATCGATTCTGTTAATTTCAAATCGTGACATGTTTTAAGGAAGGTTTATATATGTTATTAGATATATATTATGTATAGGAAAAGGATTAAAAGGGACTAGAACATACCTTGTGATTTAAAAGTCGATTAGTGCAAATTTTGGGAGCTAGGGTTCGAAATGACTTCACCAATGGTCTAGCCTCCTCCTAGGCTTCTTTAAGGTTACTAAGATCTTATTTGTGGGTTGTGGGATCAGAGATGAAGTTGTATAGGGCTGTGGGATTGAATTCGAAGGGTATTGAGGATGAATTAGGGTTTCATGGGTTGCTTTCTATTTATAGAAGTAAACTAGGGTTTTTAAGATATTCTAGGGAGTTTATGGGAGTGTGTGTGATGAGGTGTGTGGCTGTGATAGGCGCCACATGTGTAGGAGGGGGAAAGTGAGTTGTGGAGGTTTCTAATTCACACAAGTGTGCTTGATTCTAGAAGAGAGGGTGTTGGCAAGTTAGGGTTCTCACAAATGTCATCTTAGGGTTTAAGGAAATGAGCTAGGGTTAGTTATTCTAGTCCTAGTCGAACTAAATTGAGTGAACTAGGGGAGTTTGGTTTCGTTTGGTGCATAAGGAGTGGTACCTAGGGCTTAATCAAGTAGTACTCTAGGGTTTTAGGCATAGTTAGGGTTTCTAGGTTTAGGGTTTACTTGGAAATGGTTTTTAGGTTTCTAGAAAATAATTAAATGTATATCGATTTATATATATACAAAGAAAAAATGTTTTTGTGCTTTGGGGGGTTGTACTCTAGGCTTAGGATGGTTGTACTTAGGTTTAAAAATAAGAAAAATGTAACTTTATTACACTACAAGAAAAGTGGCTTTTTAGGACCCTTTGTCTGGGACGGTATGATAATGGAGTCCTAAAAAACTGTTTAATAGGACATATGAGCGTTTAGGGTCCTTTTTAAATATTTGCTACTTAGGCGGTGTCCTAAAAAGTTATATAATAGGATGGTTGATTATTTGGGGTCATATTATCATATAACTTAATAGGACACTTAAAATATGGATCCTAATAAATTACTTTATAAGACATTTAGTTGTTGGTGTCCCATTATGTGATAGTGTAATACGACACTTGATCACTAGATGTCCTATTATGACTTAACCTAATAAGACCCTTGACACTTGGGTCTTATAACTTTAACATTTATAGGACGTTTATTCATTATGGTTTTATTATAATACACCATAATAGGACACTTGAGTTTTGAGTCATAAGACATCAGTTAGTTAAAACGCTTATTCACAAAAAGTTTTATTATAACAAAATTTAATAGGACCTTTGACACGTGGGTATTATAACGTAAACCTTTATAGGACGCTTATGCATAATGGCTTTATTATCATACACCATAATAGGACATTTTATTTTTGAGTCATAAAACATCAGTTTTATGGAACGCTTATTCGCAAACGTTTTTTATTATAACAAAACTTAATAGGACCCTTAAGACGTGGGTATTATAATGTTAACCTTTATAGGACGCTTATGCATAATGGCTTTATTATCATACACCATAATAGGACATTTTGTTTTTTAGTCATAAAATATCAGTATTTTAGAACATTTATTCGCAAAAGTTTTATTATAACAAAACTTAATAGGACCCTTAAAGGACGCATATTCATTATGGTTTTATTACAATACACCATAATAGGACACTTGATACATTAGTCATAAAACATTAATTATTTAGAACGCTTATTCGCAAACGTATTATTAAAACATAACTTAATATGACACTTGACACTTGGGTCCCATAGATTGATACACCATTATAGGACACTTGATATTTGAGTCATAAAACATCAGTTTTATGGAACGCTTATTCGCAAACGTTTTTTATTATAACAAAAGTTAATAGGACCCTTGACAGTAGGGTCTTATAACGTTAACCTTTATAGAACGCTTATTCATAATGGTTTTTTTATGATACACCATAATATGACACTTCTTTTTAGAGTCGTAAAACATCCGCTTTTTATAATGCTTATTCAAATTAAGTTTTATTAAAACATAACTTGATATGACACTTGACACTTGGGTCTCATAAATTCATCCACCATAATAGGACACTTGAAATTTGAGTCATAAAGTATCAGTTTTATAGAACGCTTACTTGCAAAAGTTTTATTATAACAAAACTTAATAGGACACTAGCTATTTAAGTAATAAAACATCAGGTTTTTACAACGGTTATTCGCAACAGTTTTATTATAACAAAATTTAGTAGGACCCTTGTCACTTGGGTCTCATAGGTTGATACACCATAATAGGACACTTGAAATTTTAGTCATAAAACATCAATTTTATAGAACGCTTAATTGGAAAAGTTATATTTTAATAAAACTTAATAGAACCTTTGACACTTGGGTCTTATAACCTTAACCTTTATAAGACGATTATTTATTATGGTTATATTATCATACACCATAATAGGACACTTCATATTTGAGTCATAAAATATCAGTTTTTTAGAATGTTTATCAAAAATTTGATTCGCTAAAATCAATGTGTAATTATTTCCTAGGAAACACAAGTGAAGTATGTGTAACCCGGTTCGTTATCCCCAACGAAGGATGAATGGAATTTGTGATCTCGATTCGTGATACGTGTTTGAATAGTGAAAACGAAGAGATTTTGGATTTTTAATCTAAAGAGTTAATTACATAAATGGTCAATGTGGTTTGTTTTTGTTTTTTTTCACTTTCAGTCACTAAAGTTTTTTTTTTACTGATTCAGTCACTGTGGTTTGCATATATTACGGATCCAGTCCAATTTCGAATAAAATGACCAAAAAGCCCTTGTCATCTTCTTTTTCACATGAGTAATTACATAAATGGTCACTATGGTTTGTCTATTTTTTCACATTTAGTCCTTTAGACTAACGGCCGTTAGTCCTTTACACGTTTTCGTCCGTATTTACACGTTTTCGTCCGTTTTTACACGTTTTCGTCCGTTTTTACACGTTTTCATCCGTATTTACACGTTTCATCCGTATTTACATGTTTTCGTCCGTTTTTACACGTTTTCATCCCTATTTACACGTTTTTGTCAGTACTTACACGTTTTTGTCCGTTTTTACACGTTTTCGTCCGTATTTACACGTTTTCGTCCGTTTTTACACGTTTTCATCCGTATTTACACGTTTTCGTCTGTTTTTACATGTCTTCGTCCGTTTTAACAAGTTTTCATCCGTTTTTACACGTTTTCATTCATTGTTACAATCTTTCGTCAGTATTTACATGTTTTCGTCTGTATTTACACATTTTCATCCGTATTTACACATTTTCGTCCGTGTAAATACGGACAAAAATGTAAAAATACTGAGAAAAACGTGTAAAATTGGACGAAAATGTGTAAATACGGATGAAAACGTGTAAATACGGATCAAAACGTGTAAAAACGGATGAAAATGTGTAAATACGGACGAAAACGTGTAAATACGGACGAAAACGTGTAAATACTGACAAAAATGAGTAAATACGAACGAAAACGTGTAAAACCGGACGAAAACGTGTAAATACGGACGAAAACGTATAAAAATGGACGAAAACGTGTAAATACGGATGAAAACGTGTAAAAACGGACAAAAACGTGTAAATACGAACGAAAACGTGTAAATACGAACAAAAACGTGTAAATACTGAGAAAAACGTGTAAAAACAAACGAAAACGTCTAAATACGGATGAAAACGTGTAAAAACGGATGAAAACGTATAAATACGGACGAAAACGTGTAAATACGGATGAAAACGTGTAAAAACGGACGAAAACGTGTAAATACTGACGAAAACGTGTAAAAACGGACGAAAACGTGTAAAAACGGACAAAAACATGTAAATACGAACGAAAACGTGTAAAAACGGACGAAAACGTGTAAATACGGACGAAAACGTGTAAATACTGAGAAAAACGTGTAAAAACAGACGAAAACGTGTAAATACGGATGAAAACGTGTAAATACGGATGAAAACGTGTAAATACGGACGAAAACGTGTAAATACGGATGAAAAAGTTGTAAATACGGACGAAAACGTGTAAATACGGATGAAAAAGTTGTAAATACGGACGAAAACGTGTAAATACTGACGAAAACGTGTAAATACGGACGAAAACGTGTAAAAACGGATGAAAACTGTAAATACGGACGAAAACGTGTAAAAATGGACGAAAACGTATAAATACGGACGAACAAGTGTAAAAACGGACGAAAACGTATAAATACGGACGAAAACGTGTAAATACTAACAAAAACGTGTAAAAACGGACGAAAACATGTAAATACTGACAAAAAATGGTAAAAAACGGACGAAAACGTGTAAAAACGGACGAAAACGTGTAAGTACAGACGAAAACGTGTAAATACGGACGAAAACGTGTAAATACTGACAAAAAACGTGTAAAAATGGACGAAAACGTGTGAATACGTATGAAAACATGTAAAAACGGACGAAACGTGTAAATACGGACGAAAACGTGTAAATACTGACGAAAACGTGTAAAACCGGACGAAAACGTGTAAATATGGACGAAAACGTGTAAATACGGACGAAAACGTGTTAAAACGGACGAAAACTTGTAAAAACGGACGAAAACGTGTAAATACGGACGAAAACGTGTAAATACGGACGAAAACGTGTAAATACTGAGAAAAACGTGTAAAAACGGACGAAAACGTGTAAATACGGATGAAAACGTGTAAATACGGATGAAAACGTGTAAATACGGACGAAAACGTGTAAATACGGATGAAAACGTGTAAATACGGACGAAAACGTGTAAATACTGTCGAAAACGTGTAAATACGGACGAAAACGTGTAAAAACGGATGAAAACCTGTAAATACGGACGAAAACATGTAAAAACCGACGAAAACGTGTAAATACGGACGAAAACGTGTAAAAACTGACAAAAACGTATAAATACGGACGAAAACGTGTAAATACTGAGAAAAAAGTGTAAAAACGGACGAAAACGTGTAAATACGGATGAAAACGTCTAAATACGGATGAAAACATGTAAAAAAGGATGAAATTGTGTAAATACGGACGAAAACGTGTAAATACGGATGAAAACGTGTAAAAATGGACGAAAACGTGTAAATACTGACAAAAACGAGTAAATACGAACGAAAACGTGTAAAACCGGACGAAAACGTGTAAATACGGACGAAAACGTATAAAAATTGACGAAAACGTATAAATACTGATGAAAACGTGTAAAAACGGACAAAAACGTGTAAATACGGACGAAAATGTGTAAATACGAACAAAAACGTATAAATACAGAGAAAAACATGTAAAAACGGACGAAAACGTGTAAATACGGATGAAAACGTGTAAAAACGGATGAAAACGTGTAAATACGGACGAAAACGTGTAAATACGGATGAAAACGTGTAAAAACGGACGAAAACGTGTAAATACTGACGAAAACGTGTAAAAACGGACGAAAACAAGTAAATACTGACAAAAAATGGTTAAAAACGGACGAAAACGTGTAAAAAACGGACGAAAACGTGTAAGTACAGACGAAAACGTGTAAATACGGACGAAAACGTGTAAATACGGACAAAAACATGTAAAAATGGACGAAAACGTGTAAATACGTATGAAAACATGTAAAAACGGACGAGACGTGTAAATACGGACGAATACGTGTAAATACTGACGAAAACGTGTAAAACCGGTCGAAAACGTGTAAATATGGACGAAAACGTGTAAATACGGACGAAAACGTGTTAAAATGGACGAAAACTTGTAAAAACGGACGAAAACGTGTAAATACGGACGAAAACGTGTAAATACGGACGAAAACGTGTAAATACTGAGAAAAACGTGTAAAAACGGACGAAAACGTTTAAATACGGATGAAAACGTGTAAATACGGATGAAAACGTGTAAAAACGGATGAAAACATGTAAATACGGACGAAAACGTGTAAATACGGATGAAAACGTGTAAATACGGACGAAAACGTGTAAATACTGACGAAAACATGTAAATACGGACGAAAACGTGTAAAAACGGATGAAAATGTGTAAATACGGACGAAAACGTGTAAATACGAACGAAAACGTGTAAATACGGACGAAAACGTGTAAAAACGGACGAAAACGTATAAATACGGACGAAAACGTGTAAATTCTGGGAAAAAAGTGTAAAAACGGACGAAAACGTGTAAATACGGATGAAAACGTGTAAATACGGATGAAAACATGGAAAAAACGGATGAAAACGTGTAAATACCGATGAAAACGTGTAAAAATGGACGAAAACGTGTTAATACTGACAAAAACGTGTAAATACGGACGAAAACTTGTAAAAACGGACAAAAACGTGTAAATAAGGACGTAAAACATGTATGAAATAAAACGACGAAAACGTGTAAATACGGACGGGAAAACGTGTAAATACGGACGAAAACGTGTAAAATACGGACGAAAAGTGTGTAAATACTGGACAAAAACGTGTAATAAAACAGACGAAAACGTGTAAATACTGATAAAAAATGGAAAATTAAAAACGGACGGAAAACAGTGTAATAAAAACGTCGAAAACTATGTAAAGTGCGGACGAAACGTTTAAAAAACGGATGAAAAACGTGTAAATACGGACAAAAACGGTAAATACGGACGAAAACGTGTAAAACTGAGAAAAACGTGTAAAAAAGTAAACGACGAAAACGTGTAAACGAATCGGATGAAACAGTTGTAAATAAGGATGAAAACGTGCAAAAAGAAAACGGATGAAAACGTGTAAAAACGGACGAAAACGTTTTAATACGGATGAAAACATGTAAAAACGGACAAAAACGTGTAAATACTGACAAAACGTGTAAATACGGACGAAAACGTGTAGATAGCACAAAACGTGTAAAAACGGACGAAAACGAGTAATAACACTGACAAAAAATGTGTAAAAAACGGACGAAAACGTGTAAAAACGGACGAATACGTGTAAGTACGGACGGAAATGTGTAAAAACGGACGAAAACGTGTAAATATGGAAGAAACGTGTAAATACGGACGAAAACGTGTAAAATACTGACAAAATTATAAAAACGGACGAAAACGTATAAATACGTATGAAAACGTGTAAAAACATACGAAAACGTGTAAATACGACGAAAACGTGTAAATACGACGAAAACGTGTAAAATCCGGACGAAAACGTGTGAATACGGACGAAAACGTGTTAAAACGGACGAAAAAACGTGTAAAACGGACGAAAACGTGTAAATACGGACGAAAACGTGTAAATACTGAGAAAATGTGTAAAAATGGACGAAAAACGTGTAAATACGGATGAAAACGTGTAAATACGGATCAAAACGTGTAAAAAACGGATGAAAAATGTGTAAATACGGACGAAAACGTGTAAATACGGATGAAAACGTGTAAAAATGGACGAAAACGTGTAAATACTGACAAAAACGAGTAAATACGAACGAAAACGTGTAAAAACGGACGAAAACGTGTAAATCGGACGAAAACGTATAAAAATGGGCGAAAACGTGTAAATACGGATGAAAACGTGTAAAAACGGACAAAAACATGTAAATACGGACAAAAACGTGTAAATACGAACAAAAACGTGTAAATACTGAGAAAAACGTGTAAAAACGGACGAAAACGTGTAAATACGGATGAAAACGTGTAAAAACGGATGAAAACGTGTAAAAACGGACAAAAACGTGTAAATACGGACGAAAACGTGTAAAACGAAAAAACGTGTAAATACTGACAAAACGTGTAAAACGGACGAAAACGTGTAAATACGGATGAAAACGTGTAAAAACGGACGAAAACGTGTAAATACTGACAAAAGCGTGTAAATACGGACGAAAACGTGTAAAAAACGGACGAAAACGTGTAAATACTGACGAAAACTTGTAAAAACTAACGAAAACGTGTAAATACGGACGAAAACGTGTAAAAACGGACGAAAACGTGTAATTACGGACGAAAACGTGTAAATACTGAGAAAAACGTGTAAAAAACCGACGAAAACGTGTAAATACTGATGAAAACGTGTAAATACGGATGAAAACGTGCAAAAAACGGATGAAAACGTGTAAAAACGGACGAAAACGTTTTAATACGGATGAAAACGTGTAAAAACGGACAAAAACGTGTAAATACTGACAAAAACGTGTAAATACGGACGAAAACATGTAAAAACGGACGAAAACGTGTAAATACGGACGAAAACGTGTAAAAAAGGGACGAAAACGTATAAATAACGGACGAAAACGTGTAAAAAACGGACGAAAACGTGTAAATACTAACAAAAACGTGTAAAAACGGACGAAAACGTGTAAATACGGACGAAAACGTGTAAATACAGACAAAAAATTGTAAAAACTGACGAAAACGTGTAAAAAACGGACGAAAACGTGTAAGTACGGACGAAAATGTGTAAAAACGGACGAAAACGTGTAAATACGGACGAAAACCTGTAAATACTGACAAAAAGGTGTAAAAATATACGAAAACGTGTAAATACATATGAAAACGTGCAAAAACGGACGAAAACGTGTAAATGCGGACGAAAACGTGTAAATACTGACGAAAACGTGTAAAACCGGACGAAAACGTATAAATATGGACGAAAACGTGTAAATACGGACGAAAACGTGTTAAAACGGACGAAAACGTGTAAATACGGACGAAAACGTGTAAATACTGAGAAAAACGTGTAAAAAACGGACGAAAACGTGTAAATACGGATGAAAACGTGTAAATACGGATGAAAACGTATAAATACGGATGAAAAACGTGTAAATAAAACGGACGAAAACGTGTAAATACGGACGAAAACGTGTAAATACTGACAAAAACGTGTAAAAAACGGACGAAAACGTGTAAATACTGACAAAAAATGGTAAAAACGGGCGAAAACGTGTAAAAACGGACGAAAACGTGTAAGTACAGACGAAAATGTGTAAAAACGGACGAAAACGTGTAAATACGGACGAAAACGTGTAAATACTGACGAAAACGTGTAAATACTGACAAAAACGTGTAAAAATGGACGAAAACGTGTAAATACGTATGAAAACGTGTAAAAAACGGACGAAAACTTGTAAATACGGACGAAAACGTGTAAATACTGACGAAAACGTGTAAAACCGAATGAAAACGTGTAAATATGGACGAAAACGTGTAAATACGGACGAAAACGTGTTAAAACGGACGAAAACGTGTAAAAACGGACGAAAACGTGTAAAAACGGACGAAAACGTGTAAATACGGACGAAAACGTGTAAATACTGACGAAAACGTGTAAAAACGGATGAAAACGTGTAAATACAGATGAAAACGTGTAAAAACAGATGAGTCGAGATGCTATAGATATATATAAGATGTTAAACAGATGAGTCGAGATGCTATAGATATACATAGGATGTTAAACTGATGAGTCGAGATGATATGGATATACATAACATGTTAAACGAATGAGTCGAGATGATATAGTTATACATAACATGTTAAACGCATAAGTCGAGATGTTATCGTTATACATGAGATGTTAATCGAATGAGTCAATATGATATGGTTATACATAACGTGTTAAACGAAGGAGTTGAGATGATATGGTTATGCATAACATGTTTAACGAATGAGTCGAGATGATATGGTTATACATAACATGTTAAACGAATTAGTCGAGATGATATGGTTATACGTATGAACGAGAGATAAGAATTTTTTTTTGCTACGGTTCTAAGAAAACCGCAGCAGAAAACTTATTAGTTATCACGGTTATTAAGAAACCGTAAAAAAAAATTATTTGGTACGGTTTACTAATAAACCATATATAGCAGATGACATTTTTTTTTGCTACGGTTCTAAGAAAACCGCAGCAGAAAAGTGATTAGTTATCACGGTTATTAAGAAACCGTAGGAAAAAAAAATTATTTGGTACGGTTTACAAATAAACCGTAGCAGATGACAAAGAAAATAAAAAACCGTACCAAATGGATTTTAGTTAACACGGTTTTTTTAAACCATAACAAAAGACATTTTTTTTGTTTTTTGACACGGTGTTTTGTTTAACCGTGTCTAATTACCGTGTCAAATAACACTTTGTGTAGTAGTGCACACTCTTTATTTTCCCAAAATAAAATTTCCCACTCAACTTTTCACAAGCCGCCTAAATTTTCCTTCCCAAATATTTCATCCTCCGTCCCAAATATCACCACTCTCCTCACCAACAACCCAACCAACCATTGCATATTCTCACAAACCCTAGAACCCTTAACACATTCTTATTCGATCTTAGGTCGATTGATTTCATCAACAATCGAACCCTCCCGTCTCGGGCAACCGGAGAACAACCCCATCCAACGGCCTACTTATATGATAAATTTTAATGTAAGGTTTTTATTTGGTAGTTTTATTAATTACATAACTTAGGACATAATCATTTAGTTTAAGTATAATTTAGTTGTAAAACCCGAAATTTAACATAATATGAAATGACAAAAATGCCCTCAAATTAAAAATTTTAAGAACTTATGAAAATCATATAAGTAATATAAATTATACTTAAACTAAAATGATTATGTCCTAAGTTATGTAATTAATAAAACTACCAAATAAAAACCTTACATTAAAATTTATCAATCAAAAAATTAGTGTCCTAGAATCCTAGTTATTATACTAGGCGAAATTTTTATGTGTTACTACACCATTTTCGGCCCAAGCTAAAGAGGAGATCATCATGTATTAATTTTATTGATAATAAGCCCATAATAGCCCATCCTTGTTCAGCCCAATAAAACATACGGTATTCTTTTTTTTTAATAAACCGAACAAACAAAAAAAAAAAGCCCTAGCTCTCTCTCTCTAAAATAATCGGTTGCCTCTTTGTCTCTCTCCCTTATTCGATCAACAGCAACAACACAAGGAAGATTTTGGTGTTCTTGATCCAAGGTAATCATTCACATCAAAAAAAAAAAAAAAAAAAAAATTGATCCATTCGAATTGATTATAAACCCTAATATGTATAAATCGAATATGTATATGAATCTGAAAATTAATTGATATGAACATGTTAAAATATGTGAGGATCGATCTAGGGATGTTTTAATGTCAATTATGATTGCTTGTTATCTTGGAATAATCATTGGAATAGAAAAACCCTAAAGGATCACATAGAATATTGAACCAGTTTTCTGATCAGGAAATTAGTCCGACTTTAATTGATTGAATCTTGATGATAACTATGTGTATTTGGGTGTTTCTTGAGTCTAAAATTAAATTCAATGAAAGAGCTTTTTGTAGAAATTAACCTTGCAATTTTTAGAGGTCGGGAAGGCCACTTTTTTATTTTTAGAAAATTAAGTGTCAAATCGAATTCGTATGTCTGGAAAAACAGTCCGTGTTTTTCATTTATCATTTTCAAACCCTGTCGAATTAGAAGGTTTCCTTTGAACTGGGTAATATTTGATATGTCTAATAGTTTCTGAAATTTTTTTAGATTTTTATAAATTTTTTAGATGGGGTTAAGAATTAATTACTTTTCGGGTGTTTCATCAGATCCGATTCTGGAACTGGTTAGGGAAATGAATTTTTCTTTCGTACCTATTCTAGTTAATAAAATCTGAAAAAATTAGGTAAAATACTAGGGACATTGAGGTATCTATGGAATTTTTCAGAATTTTATTTCAGAGTTCTAATATGATTCATAAATTATTTAAACAGGTCGATTGATCTTCAGTCGATTGATTTATATCTTGTAGGCAAAGGAGGCTATTCAGTTGATGGCAGTGACGACCAGGACTACCAATGTTCATGGTGATGAATCTCATTGTTACTACAACGAGTCCCTACGAACAATCTGCTTTGCTTCCAAAACTGACTGGATGATATAAAGGTTACATCACTTGCACTTCTGTCTATAAGGTCGCACTACATAAGTTTCTAAGGTTTTATGTGTATTGATAGTTATGGTAATGGAAAATCAACAAAAGGGCTATACATAAGTTTAGCATCGCTAATAGTAGACTAATTATGTGATGGTTATTGTAATGGTATAATTTGGAGATTTTGGATGGTATTTGTTGATTTATAAATGTAATGTTAGCGTGATAGTGAGATATATATTATTGTATCTATAGTTTAACAAGTAGTGTTTTAATATATGTTGCTACATGTTCGTGAAGTTTTGATACCTCATTTGCTATTTTTTTGGTTATCGTATTTATATTTCACTCTGTTTACTTATGTTCAAAGGTCAATAGTTTAGCATATTCATTTATAGTTGTGTGGATAATGTCGTGTGTGTGTTTGGTGAGGTGAATCTTCGGTAATCTGTTTGATCCTATAGTCTAGATAAATGATGATTTGGTAGTTTTATGCCAGTTATTGTAGTTATCTAGATAATGTAAAGAAATGATGATTTGTGTTTATATCAGTATGATGTGATGGAAGTAAAAGGGTAAACCAGTTAATCAAACTAGTATTATGATACTCTTGATGAAATTGTTTATACGACTAACAAAATGGATTTTATTTCGCAGACCCATTGAAAAGCTCAAATACACCCCTAATATGAAGAAACACATTGGCATGGTAAGTGATTTTTTATTTATTTATTTATTTATTTATTTTTTTTTTAATCTGTTATCATCAACATGAAGAGTATGTATCGTAGTGTGTAAAATACTTTATTTGTCCTGATTGCAGGTGGGTCAGGAGTCACTCCAATGCTTCAGATTATTGAGGCCATTCTTAAGAATCTCGATGATAATACCAAAGTAAGAGATATTGTCATCTTGTATATTTCTCGGTAGATTTACATTTATCTCCATTTGACATATGTTGTGAATCTTTTTTATTTCAGGTAACTTTGATATATGCTAATGTATCTCCTGATGACATCCGCGGATTATTTTGTTCCTGATTTCGTAACATTGCTGGATGCGGTTCTCACTCTTATTAGAAGGCCCAAACAACTGTACAAGACTTTATGTTGGATAATGTCTATACCTTATTTATGTTTAGTGCTTTTGTTATGACAATTGCTTATTTGAAATACAATTTCGTTTTATTCATTTAATAATTAGTTGATGTTTTATTCATTATCGTAAAATAGAGTGTGCATGCTGAAAATAGCGTCCTATCATATGACTTGTCAGGACTTTGAAATTGTCCTATTAAACTTATTAAACGTCCTAACAATAAACTTTTAAGGACGCTTAACATTGTAAAAGTGTCATAATATGTTGTTATTAGGACGTTATTTAGGTTGTTAATAGACATTTTATACGACCAAAAAATTGGTTTCATAATCTTCTTTGAGATATTATAACCCTTTTCTTGGTGCTAAAGTAGCTATAATGTTACATGATAAGCGTCCTAACAATTATCTTTTAAGTACGCTTGTATGTGTATCAAAAGATTAAAATTAGGTAACCACATGTTAGAACATTGTAAAAGTGTCCTAATATGTTGTTATTAGGACGTTATTTGGTTGTTCATGGACATATTATGCGACCATAAATTTGGTTTCGTAATCGTATTTGGGATATTAGGACCCTTTTCTTGGTGTTAAAGTAACTATAATGTTATATGATAACCGTCCTAAGAATCAACATTTAAGGACGCTTGTATATGTATCAAAAGATTAAAAGTAGGTTATCACATGTTAGAACATTGTAAAAGTGTCCTAATATGTTTTTATTAGGACGTTATTTGACCTATTATGCGACCATAAAATTGGTATCATAATCTTATTTGAGTTATTAGGACCCTTTTCTTGGTTGCTAAAATAGCTATGATGTTGCATCATATGCGTCCTAACAAACTTTTAAGGACCTTTTTAAGTGTGTCAAAAGATTAAAAGTAGGTAAGCACATGTCAAAACATTGTAAAAGTGTCCTAATATGGTTTTATTAGGACGCTATTTGGGTTATTCATAGTCATATAATACAACCATAAAATTGGTTTCATAAGGTATTTGAGATATTAGGACGCTTTGGACCTATTACGACCGCCTTACATGAAACGCTTTCATCCTTGGTCCTATTAAATGAAAGGTCCTAAAAAGTACCATTTTATGACGCTTATGGGGGTCCTAAAAAGCCACTTTTCTTGTAGTGTTAATTTCCTAATTTTATATAATTTTTATATAATTTTTATTAGGGTTTTAAGGTAATTAAATAGGTTTTTAGGGTTTTGTGCATTAGAGGGTTGTACCATGAGTTTATGGACTTGTACACTTGCTAAATAAATTAATAAATTATTTTTAGAAATTAATGTGTAAAAATATTACAATGTATGTCTTTTAAATAATTGTTATTAAGATTTATATATGGTTTTTATTTAAAATTAGTTTTTATGCTTAAAAGACTTGTACCTTAGTTTAGAAGACTTGTACATATATATTTTATAAAAATATTTATTAGGGTTTGTGATTTTATTACATATAATAATAGTTTTGTGAAATTAGAGTTTTATCGGGAGTTATAGTGGAATTAGGGTTTCTGTGCTTTAGTGACTTGTACATTACTTAGATAAATTGTACTTTAGTATTTCTAGGGTTTCTTTATTTACAAATGTGGTTATAGTAGTTTAGGGTTTCATAAAGCTCTTATCTATTAAGAAACGTTTAGTTTTAAATGTACGTTAACGAAATATCGTAAAGTGGTAAATAGAATCTTATAAAGTTTTAGGTCAAGTATGTTTATATAGTTAAATACTAAATCAGTTAGGGTCGAGTTGCGAGCACGTTTATCAGGGATATGATCTACATAAGATAACAGTTAAATAAAATAAAATAAAAAAATTTACCCGTAGAAAAGGATAAGTACTTTAAGTGATAGCTTATTTATTGTGGGATTTTTCACAGTGGTTACAGTTTTCCAAAAAGTAAATGTACCATCAGTGGGATATCCTATAGTTCTCATACCCTTAAAAAGGTCATCATTAGACAATATGTATTCCCCTGAAGCATCACCCAATTGGAGACTACTCCTAATGGAGGCTTCAGTAATGGTGAAGTCATGGGTGTCAATTGTTGCCCTTAGCTGTGGTGTACCATCAGCTAGGGTTTCATAGGTCACAGACCCCCAAAATTGCTTAACAAGAGATGCATAAATAGTAGGATTTGCAGTTAAAGCGTACCGAAGGTTAGAACCTTTCAAGAAATCTACTATCTGCTCAAAGCCGTCACTTTGGTTTGGTTTCTTCAAGAAACCAACTTGATTGTGCTTGTCAACAAACTTTAGTGAAGCCATTGATGAGAGAATCATTAGGGTTTTTACTGGTAGTAGAAAAACAGAGTAAATCTTGGCCGTGAATAAAGATTGTAGAAATTAGAATTAAATAATGGATAAAGATGAAAAATGAATTAAATCTTATCCATATATACCTCTTTCCCCCAAAAATATCAACGGTCATATTTAAATAAGATAAAAAATCTTTATTTGACTGACCAGACCTAACGGTAATAAATTAATTACATTTGTCATACTACCAGACTTAAAATTGGTCAACCAGACTTAATCACTGACTCACCAGACTTAACTAAAGAATCAGACTTACATACTGAGCAAGCAATAACAAGGCTTCATATCACCAATCCATGTTGTTCTGCAAAAGTTAGTCCCAACACCAAGAGAAAAACATACAATATATATATATATATTTAAAAAAAAAAAAAAAAAAAAAAAAAAAAAAAAAAAACTAGTATTAAATCTACTACAAAGATTAACTCCTAAGACTACCAGAATTAAAAATAACTACAAGAATTAACTTCCAATACTACCAGAATTAAAGAAAATCCTAAGTAATGGTTATTATACAAACTTTACATGTTGACCTCCCCTTAAGTTTAACCTCCCCTTAAACTGAGCTAGGGGTTGTCCATCTTTCTTCCTGTTTGTATCGTTGTCCTACCAGTATTGACTTGTTCCTAATCAATACTCCTATTTCATCTAATTTGTTACTGAAAAGCCACTTTGTTCCAGTCACATCTACCCCATTTGAAGATTGTGCTGTATTAATAGCAAAAGGACTCCTCACAGGTGAATGAGATTTGTAAAAACTGTTTCTTTGATTATATGAGTTCACCTGTGGTCTATTTATTGGTTGCCTGGGTCCAGGATGATTAAACCACCCAGAATTAACACTTGGCCTCACATAATTAACATTTTGACCAACAGAACTAACATTTGGTCTACCAGAATTAAAATTTGGCCTACCAGAATTAAAATTTGGTCTATCAGTACTAACAGATGACCAACCAGAATTAACATTAGGCATACCAGAATTAAATTGTGCTGGTCTAGTCACAAACTTATTAGCATGATTAATCATGTTAGCATTATTCCAAACTGGTTTATCATTCATATGGCCGGCATTAACACTCTTATCCTTTCTAAGTTCAGCCTCTCTTTTCATCCTAACCTCATGAAAATCACAGTCCCTAATCAAATGACTTAGACTACCACACACAAAGCATCTTTTAGGACCAAAATTGTGGTTTCTCTTGTACTCTCTTCTCATTCTATCAGGTTTTGGTGACTCTTGATTTTTGACAGACTTCCTAGGAGATTTTATGTGAGTATCACAACTAGGTTTATCTGTATGAGGTTTGGGTGTAGTCACAACTGGTTCACTATTTTTGACTAATCTTGACTCAGAAACATCTTTAGGTGCACTCTCTGATTCTGAATCAGACTGCTCAGAGATATCTCTAGTAGATCCTTCACTGTCATTGGTTTGACAAGTGGAGTATTCACTAGATTTGTCATCTGAGTTGCCTGTCTCGGGATAGATAGGACCCTTTTTACCATATACAAACAAAGAGTCATCTAGGTCTTTCTTTTGTAGAGGAGTGTAATCTCCACTTAATGGAGGTGGCACCCCTTTAAAATTATCAGTTTTAATGAACCTATTGTACACTGGCCTACCAATAGAATCCTCTTTTCTACATTTGAACACAGATCTGTCCATCTCTTCCTCATAGCTTAGAACTTCACTATCTGACTGTATCCCATAACCTAAGCCAATTTTACTTGTAGAGCTCATACTAGATGCTATTATCTTATCCTGACACTTAGCAGAATGGGTCCATTTGTCTACTTTCTTTTGCAATTCATCTTTTTCCTTAACAGCTTTCAAGCCTGCTCTTCTATATCTCTTAAGTTTTTCATCTTTTTCATATATCTCATTAGCTTGAAAGGTGAGTTTTTCATTTAAGGAAGCTTGTTTGTTTTGATAGTTCACTATTTGTGCTTCTAAAGTTTTAACAGCTTTAGTATAAGCAAGAATTTTTGCTTCCTGATCACCTATTTGTGTTAATTGTTCATCACACAAAGCTTTAACATGATTATATGAATCAATACATAATTTTGAGCACAAAGATATCTCATTACTGGAACCAATAGCCATAAGTGCATGGTTTGGCTCTTCATCCTCAGGTGTGTGTTCATCCCAATTCACAGCTCCAGCTTCCAATGTCATCAAGCTCGTCTGATTCTTCCCCATCTTATCATCATCTTGAGAGTCAGAACCCTTCTTTTTTTTCCAATCAGTAGTCACCTTTTCCTTGCAATCTCTGGCAAAGTGACCATGCTTGTGACAATTGTAGCACTCAACAGTCCTCCTATTGTATCCCACTGGTGACTTCCCATCAAGCTTAATGTTCCTCCCAGTCTGCTTGTAAAACTTCTTAACCCTGAAAGCAATCATGGCAATTTGCCATTTGATATCCATTTCTTCAACTTCAACATCATTGATCTGTTCCAGATCCTCACTGATGAAGTCTTGATCTTCTGGTTCCTTAGCAAGAAGTGAGTAAATTACTTCATCAGCAAAGCCTGCAGGAGCATCTCTTTCTTTTCTCATGCTGCTAGAAGAAGTTTCATAACCACCAGAATTAATGTTGCCAGACTTAACCTTGTTAGTGCTGCTCTTGCCTTGAGAAACAAAAGCAACATTTGTAGAACTTGAAGATGCTTTTCCTTGGATTTCCTGTTCAAACACCTTGAGGTTGTTGTACAGGTCATCAGTAGTCATGGTGTCAATTTCACCATTCATCCTCATGGTCAATGTCACACTTGACCATTCTTTTGGTAGTGCTCTAAGAAACTTTTGGTTTGCATCTTCTTCTGACACAGCTGCACCATGAACCTCCAATTGTGATAGAAGATGTTGAAACCTATCATAACCTTTTTCCAATCCCTCTGAACTGGATACACTGAAAGCTTCAAATTGCTGTTTAAGAACAGCCTTTTGCATCTTCTTGGAGTTAGCATTCCCTCCAAATCTTTTCTTGATAGCCTCCCAAATTTCTTTGGCATCATTCATGCCATGAAACCTTCTCAAATGCTCTTTGGGAATTGCCATTAGCAACATAGTCTTGGCCTTCTTCTCCTTTTCAACAGCCCGTATCTCTTCAGCATATACTGGTGGTAATATCCTAATCACTCCATCTGTTCCTTGTGAAATCCTTTTCTTCGAATTCCCATTCTATATGACCTTCCAGACTTCGCTGTCAATATACTCCAGATAATGTTCCATCTCCATAGCCCAGATGTCATATTCTTCTCTTTTTAGGATTGGGAGTTTTATGTTGGATATGGTTGTTGTTGCAGAGATGGGTTGTTGTTGTCTAGATGTGCTTGCTTCAGGTTTTTCTTCATCATGGATTGATTTTTCATCATCACTGTTGTGAACTGAGAAACCATCATTCTTATTAGGATTTTCAACGTCAAACATTTTGCAGGGTTTAGGTGAGTGAATTTAGGGTTTGGTTGTTGTGTTTCTTCAAACTCAGAGTCTCTTTACAGGCTCTGATACCAATTGTTGGTCCACACGAATTATGGATCCAAGTAGCCTTGTTACTTGTTAGATGACTTGTATAAACCAAATCGATCTAAGTAAGAAACTCTAACACTTTGCTTATTGTTAATGCGGAATCTTAACAACAAACAATGAAGAACACAATAACTATAACTAACTTCGTATATTGATTCTTTTAATCTAAGTGATTACAATCTTTGTCGTTATAAAAAAACTAATGACTAGGGTTCCTTTTATACACTAAGGAAACCCTAGATACAAAACGTGTAGAAGGATATACGTATCTTCTCTAAAGATAACTACGTAGCCTTTCCTAACTTATATCTAACAAACTTTCCTATATTTCATGACCAGACTTAACAACTAAAGTCAACAAGACTTAACTTTACTCTACCAGACTTAATAATGAACAACCAGACTTAACTATTACAAGACTTAACTAATAAAACTAACAGACTTAATTACGTAGTCCACCAAACTTAATTCTGTTCTTCTATTAAGTCTTCTCTTGTCTTGTGATAATTCCCAACATCCTACAAAATGTTTTACTTCTATTTCACGAAAATCAAAAATTTTGATCTTACTACCATTTTATAAATGCCGAACTGCTTTCCTGTTACCCCGTAAACTGTTCTACAAATCATTTAGCAAAATGATTTCATAAAACGTTTTGCTGCCTTGCTACGATGTTATGAATCAAACTGAAAATCAAAGTTTTGACTTTGCTACAATTTTATAAACGATGAATTGTTTTCCTATTATCCTATAAATCATTTCACAAATCATTTTGTAAGTCGATTTGCTGTTTTTGCTACTATATCATAAGCTAGACCTCAGGAGCGAATCCCGCACCTCTACCTGAGTAATCGAGTGTGGCAATGGTTGGGATAGACACCTCCAGTTGGCCAAATTCTCTTATAACGACACCCACGACTCCAGTATTTCAACGGCACCGTACGAGGCACCTTATGGTCGCAAGTGCCGATCGCCGACTTGTTGGGTAGAAGTTGGGGATACCCAACTTACAGACCCTGAACTTGTTCATGAGACTACCGAGAAGATCATTCAGATCAGAACCGAGTTGCAAGCTGCTCGCGAATCGCCAGAAGAGTTATGGTGACAAATGACATAAACCTCTTGGATTCCCAGTTAAAGCCTAGATTATGCTTAAAGATTCACCATGAGGAGGTGTGATACGTTTAGTAAACGTGCAAAGCTTAATCCTCACTATATTGATCCTTTTGGAAATCCTTGCTAGAGTTGGACCGGTAGCTCACAGACTCGAGTTATCGTCAGGACACAGCAGTGTTCGCAACGTTTTTATGTGCAATGTGAAGAAATGACTTGCCGATGAAGCAGTTGCTATTCATCCGGGAGAGATCCAGGTTGGTGAATGTTTCAATCTTGTTGAGAAACCTATCAAAATGATGAACCGTGAAGTCAAACAACTTTAGTAAAGTTGCATCCCTATCGACAAAGTTCGTCGAAACTCGCGAAAAGGTCATGAATTCACGTGAGAACGTGAAGAATGAATTCATGTGCGTATATACTCATCTCTTTTCGACCGTAACGAGTAACTTGAATTGAATCGCGAGGACGCGATTCCTTTTTAAGGAGGTGAGACTGTAATACCCCGTAATTTTTCAGACGTATTTCTATACGAGATTATCCCTGTTTTTCATATACGAAATTTTCTGAACTCATTTGGTTTAAAAACGTGAAGTTATCTCGCGAAACGTGGAAACCGTGCACAACGCGTACTGGCACAACCAACGATTTGATTTGATTATTTTATTATTTGTGAGAAACGAGGCATATGAATAGTCGTTTTTATTGGAAAAATTATTCTGAGCACGATGGCGTAATTCTCGTGTCTTGAATCAACCGTTTACTAGTCTAAACGAGCCTCGAACCTCATTTTGTGAAAGATATGATAAATTACAGTTATGGCCCCTGGATTATATTTTCACCGCGGCCCCCTGTTCCTTGTGATTTTCATTTCTGGTCCCTAGGGTTTCTTTTTGACACTATAAAAGTTTTCACAACCCTAAACATCTCATTTGATAACTCCCACCTCCCACCTCACTTTTCGGCGCCGCTTCCGAACTCCGGCCAGATTCCGGCCACACCCTTTTTGTTACCAACGTGTAGACCAAGACATAAGGGACATCTCTGGAGCGTTTTAGACCAAGAGGAGTTAGTTTTTCGTGTTTTAAAGCCGCCATAGCCGCGTACCACCACCGTTACCACCATCGTTAACCACCGTTCGCTGCCTCCTTCCCCACCTTTTTTCTCTCATTCGGTAAGAGACACACGCCACCCGTTATCGGTTTTAATTTATATAAACGTTTTTATTAATAAAACTAATTAAAACTTAATGTTTTATAACTCAACTCGTGTGGATCTTGAAGTCTAAACTCGTAACTTGCGTGACTCGTTACCGAGTCACTTAACTCGTCCGAGTCAACTCACGAGTTGAGTTGACTCGAGGCTTATTTGAGTTGATCTTGTAATTAATGGTTATTTTTTATTTTGAGTATATATATATATATATATATATATATATATATATATATATATATATATATATATATATTGAGTGTGTAATATATATATATATATATATATATAATGAGTTGTTAAAGTTTTCATAGATAAAACTGGTATAACAACATTTTAACAACCTTTCGTGTGGTAAGAATTTGTTGAAGAGGTGTTTGTTTGACCACGAGATGGGATACGGGTCGGGTCAACCCGGGGATGATTATAGTTATACTCTTGGTCTTGAAGTCTAAGTGTAGTTTGAATGTTTATTTGGGTTTATGTCTTGTGGCTGTTTAACTTGGTTCGGTTCGAGACAAACACAACCACAGGCGTGGTTGTGTCTCGTTGCTTTTGGTCAAGAAGAACCACCCACGTAGGGTGCGTTTGTTTTGTTTGTTTCTGATTCGACTCACAGGTGTAAACCAAGAGTGTTTGTCGGTTTTTTTTAAGCTTATTTCATTTTCTTTTGTTCTGTTTTGGTCTCGGTTGCAAAGGAAGACCCACGTAGGGTAGTTGATTGTTGGTTGTTTTAGTCGCGAAGGGTGCTCGTGTTCTTCGGTATAGCAATCAAACCCGTAAGTGTTGCGTTGTGTGTCTCGGCTCGACACCGACCACGAAGAGTGTGTCGTTGCTTCATTTTACTTGGTCTCAACATGAGTAGTTACTTTTATATAAAGTGGTTTGTCAAAATATTGTTAGTATGATTACAAATAAGGAAAGTAGTAACATTATGTGAATGTCAAAAAGAGTTAAAAATATTTGTGGTTGTTTTGTATTGCGTTGAGTATTTGGAGTTTGGAGTTCATATGGGCAAAACTATAATAGAATATGGTTGGTTTTACTTGAATGAAATAATTTTAGTTTTAAGTTGAGTCAATTTGTAATTGATATTTATAACTAACTTGTTTTAATTGTGTTGAGGTATGAGCTCACTTGGAAAGCGTCGGATACCTTTGGACTTGGTACTTATTGGGATTATTGAATAATACTGATACTTTGGATTTTGACTTCACGTTATTGGACACAGGACGAATATGATATATTAGACTCGGACGAATTTAATATATTAAGATTCGTAAAAGGACTTATAATATAAAAACAATGTCTAATGGACAATAATTAATAAATACACTTGAGATATTAAAGATTGTCTTCTATTAATTGAAATAGTAACTTGTGTTTTTATAAACGCAAAGTGACTTTTCAAACTATTTGAGATGATGGGGTAATTACCAAAATTTACCAATTGACTCAGTTGTATGGACATTTTTACTTGTCATTATTTTCAGATTTTTCCTTGTTGGGTTGAGTTTGCGTTAGTATTTTTGAGACTATTACCTTACTATTTAGTATATATGTTATACCTTGGCGTGAGTTGCGTTTTGAGTCTATGTCTTCTTACCACCACACGAAACGTTGATACTAAACTTTTTATAAGTACCGAGTAAGAGTAATCCACGAAAACTAAGACACGTTGTCTCTTGTAGACTTAATTATTGTGCGAGACGTAATTTGAGATAACCGTATACATATTAGGTTGTGCCGATCTCGTACCGTTGTGCTTGTACCTCCGTGTAACACCCGTTTCCCAGGTGTTGGGACCCCACCATAGATGAAAGTAGATAAAGACCTTGTGTGATTAGCCAGTCAACATTTGTTGTGTAGTGGTCAAACCCGATAGTCAAAATATGACTAAAGTGATTATGTAAAATATTATGAGTAACTAAAGGGGCCTAAGTTGTCCTTGTGATAAACATGTTATAAAGAGTTATAAGTTAGTGTGGCCAAAATAGAAGGAAAGGAACTTGAGGGGCCATTATTGCCATTAGCCCAAACTTGAGTTTAGATAAGGAAATGTCCAGGATTATCTAGACATTTCTACCATTTTCTTGAGTGTGTTGTGTGGTCCGGTTTTAGAAAGGAAAAAGAGAGGGAAATAGCTAGTGATGATCCAAGAAGAAGAAAGTAAAGATCATCATCAAGTAAGTAATCTATTGCCTTTATTTAGTAAAGTTATAGATGAGAAGGAAAGTGGGAAATCATCATATGATATGGGTATGATCATATGATGATATAGGAAGAAAGATGATTATGTTTTGATGGGTTTTGATAACCCTTGTTATGTTATTTATTGTTATGTTGTTAGGTTTTGGTTATTATGAAAGAGATGATGATGATGATGATGATGATGAGAAGAATATGATGATGATGATGATGATATTCTTGTTATGATGTAGCCTGGATTAAGGTAAGTAAACCGGTATAATGTAAAGTTATAATGATTTCTATGCATTATGTGTTATGTGGCTAATATGTTAAGATTATGGTTGTTAGCATAATGGTAGTTACGTGTAAGAGATCATAAGGTTAGGGGATGTGTTAGTATGAGTGGATTAAGGAAAGGAAAGATTAAGGCTTAGGTGGTTAAGGTATGTGTTTGTATTATTATTGTTGGATTAATTGTTGTATAATATGTAATGTGTTGAAGGAGGTATAATGTTAAGTTATACCCGTTTTACTTACTAAGCATTCGTGCTTACGGTTTAATGTTTCAATATTTTGTAGACTAAGGTGCTTAATGTGATGGCGAATAAGGGTAAGAGTTGGGTATGCAAGTGTAGAAGAATTGGTAAGAAAGTAGAGCTAGGTAGAATACCGAGCTCAAGTCAAAGTTGACACCCCCGTGAGTCCATAAATGGTTTGTAATGTGGAGTCAAGTGTGAAATTGTATGTTAATGGAGTCATAACGATTTGGAAGTCTAACGGTGTGTCAAAGTGTTTATTATGTGTTTGTAGTCAAGGTTTAAAGGGGCGTTTGGTAAAGGTGAGAATGTACCCATTTTGGGATGTAAACGGGTCAAGTGCCCTTGAAACATGTTTGTTATGTTAATCTAATGCTTTTGGTAAAGTTTGGGTGGTCAACGGTGTGTCCAAGTGTGTTAAATGGTTTATGGTCAATGTTTAAGGGGGGCGTTTGGAAAAAGGGTAAATGTACCCATTTTGATGTGTAAACGGGTCAAGTGTCGTTGGAACATGTTTGATATGTTAGATTATTGAAGTTGGTAAAGTTTGGTGCAAAACGGATGTGGTATGAGTAGTTTGATGTGTAAATGAGTTAAAATGGGTTTTGGTGCATAACCCGTCAAATTTTAAAGTACTATTTCGGGTTGATTGAGTACGTAAACGATTTTGTATGTTATGTTAATGGCCTTGAGTGAGTTTGGTGTGGATATAAGGTAGCATGGGTAGATTATTGTGAAAAAAGGCCAAATTTCGGTTTGGATATCCCAAATTTCGGTTTATACCGAAATTTGGTACCAAAATCCCAAATTTCGGTTTCATTTGGGCAGATTTTAATAAACTTTGAAAAATCATATCTTTTGATCCGTAAGTCGTTACGGGTCGTACCACCTATCTTTTTGAAGGTAATTGAGTCTAGTTTCATTTAAAATTAGTCTCATGGTCTGAAAGTTTATAGATTTTTGTCAGATTGTAAAAGAGTAACAGCAGGTCAGTTTTAGTTCACGTTTTTGGTGTGTAAAGTTTAAATTTTTGGTCTAAGCGGGCACGGGGTGTAACAACTTGGTATCAGAGCTTCGGTTTAAGTGAATTAGGTTTCCTTTAGGTTGCCTAGACTTAAAGCACTCGTAGAAATGTTGGTCGTAGGTGTAAGAAATGCTTAAGATAAACGTTTAAGTTAAAAGGAGGAATGTGTGATGCGACCTGTGAACTTAAGTGAGTAAGTATGATAAATGTGTTTTAATATTTTAATGTTTATGTGTTGAGAGTCCAAGGAGGACTTGAAGTGTTTAAATGACTAGTTAACCGTACACTTTGGTTGGTGTCGGTGATTATATGAAAGTATGTTAGGGTATCGGTAATGAGACGTGAATAGGAATGATAATTGGTATTAGAGACGGGTTAATGAGTAAGCTTAAATATTGACGCCTAAGGTATGAAACATTGAAAATATGCTAAGGCATAACGTGAAAAGATAAAATGAAACTAATGTACTAATGATGTAGTGTTAAATGGTATGAAAGGTAAAGAATGAGGCTAAAGAATAACGGCATGTAATCATTGTGATCCATAGGATATTAATGTGACCAACATATGGTCTCGTTATATATACATGTCTAATGATCGACGTTAATGTGGTGTAGAGACGTGTTAAGGATAAGTTAAGGTATAAGAATAAGAATGCGATGAGTCAAGAATGAAGGAGAGAATAAGATGAGTATGTATAAGGTAAAGGTGTTGCCCTGAAATCATTATATTACGGTTAAGGCGATTAGCGGTAATTATTATAACGAATGCATGTGTCGCAGTTGACGATATATGTAAAGTCTATATGAAAAAGAGTTGAGTAGACTAACGTGTAATGTAAAAGGGTGGAAATGATTAACGTGAGTAAAGGATGTAAGCTAGAGTGAAAGGTATAAAGACGTAGAAAATGTGTAGATAACTAAAACGTGCAAGAAGAATGAATGGTACTAATAAATGAATGTAAGCTAACCTATGCAAAGTTTAAAAAGGGAAAGAGTCGGGTAGACTAAAGGGTGAGGTAAGAAGGTGAAAATGATTAAAGCGGATTTAGAAAGTAAGATGATAAACACATAGAAGTGTGTACTTATAATAAGCAAGTTCATATGCACTATGAGCTTGCGTTCACAAAATAAAATAGGTGGGATAGTGTGTGTGTTAAATGTTAATAGCTTGGATCCAATGTGATAATGTGAAAGTGATAAAGTGTGAATGTTAATGATCCTTCGGGATAAATGTTAAAGGTGGTATCCTTCGGGATGACCAAGTCAATGAATGTTAAAGAATCCTTCGGGATGTGTTAAAGATCCTTCGGGATAAAACGTATTGCCTTCACCGGCAAAGATTGCCTACATCCTTGGCATGTGTAATAGTCCCTTCGGGGAAAATGTTAAAGTAAAGTGGATCCAAGCTAGAAAATGGAAAAGTTTAAAATGAAGAACATGGGAGATTGAAAGTTAAAGCAAGTAATAGTAGTGCGAGTGTTATGTTGGAAGTATGTAGGTAGGATGGTTTATGGTTTCTTTATTTAAATGGATTGGGACGCCTTTTCATTTGAATAAAGAAATTATGAATCACCGAACCATGAGTTTGTATTTCTTGATTTACATCGTTTGGGACGCCTCTCCATGTAAATGAGGAAATACGAATGAGTGGGCTTATGTGTTCTCGACATGGCATGAGTAGGGTAAAAAGGGTAGAAGAAGGAGTCTAGGATGATTAGAAGTCATAAAGAGTTAAGATAGGTGGATAGCTAATGAGTCGAATGACGACCCTAGGTGAGAAACGTCAAGTGAAGTATAGGACTGTAAAACCCACAATTTAATATAACCTGAAATGACAAAAAAAAGCCCTCGAATTAAAATTTTGAGAACCTATGAAAATCATATAAATAACATTCATGACAATGACATCCTAAGTTATGTAACGAATTAAGCTCTAAATAAGAACAAATCATTTTAAGTGAATCACAAGATAAAATCTCTACAACTAGCTAAGCTAGTCGATCCATAGGAAGAGTCCAACATAAAATTTTGGCCCAAAAGAATTAGAAGAGATAATCAAGCATTGATCCAAATTGATTTAGCCCATTAAGGAGATTTATTCTTGCCCTAAATAAACCAAATCAAATATTCGGTTCTTCTATTTTATCACAATACCGAAAATCTTTTTTTTTCAAAACCCTAACTTCCTCTCCAACAAAAGTTCGGCTTCCCTTCTTGTTCTTGCTGCTGTCGATCTACACACAACCAAAGGAAGGCTTGATTTTGTTCTCGTTCTTGTTTCCTTCACATCACAAGGTAACCACTCATGTCCAATCTTGATCTATTCGAGTTTTTGCAAGCCCTAATCGACTTGTGTTATGGTCTTTTCTTTGTTTCTGCTGTGCGAATCCAAGAAGAAGGAGAAGGAGAGATTAGTTGGTGATCTTGTGTTCTTGATTCTTCGTATGGTCTTTGAGGGTATTGTATATCATTCTCTTCGTGTTTAATCTTGTTATATTCAGTCCACATTGATGTTCATGTCATGTATAGATCGCATAAAGTAATAGATGTGAACTACATAGAATAATGTTGGCCACATAAAATAACAACTAAAACCCTAAGATGAATTGAATTGTGCTTGAGAATCTGGAATTAAATGATTATGAACATGATATTAATATGGATAAATCGACCTAAACATGTTATGAACTCATCTATAATCGTTGTGTGTCAAGAAGAAAAGGTTAGAATGATAAAACCCTAAAAGAATACATGAAACTGTGAAACTGCTACTGATCTGGAAATTCATCCGACTTTGATCGCCTGTAACTATTTGATAACGAGTTGTTTTTGGGAAACTTTTGGGTCTATAATGAATTAAAATGAAATAGATTTCTTTAGAAATTAACCTTGTATTTTTTTGAGGTCGGGAAGGCACTTTTTCTGAATTTATGGGATCGGGTGTCAAAACTGTAATTCGGGTTACGAAAATTCATCTGTAGTTTTTGATTTTTATTTTGAAATATATAAATAGTTATGACATAAAATTCTAGCAGGTTAATATTTGGTATATAGGTGAATTTCTAGAATTTTTCCAGATTTTTATAAATTTAATTGATGGGTCTTTGAACTGCTTACTTTTCGTATGTTAAAATTTTTCAGAAATCTGGACTATGTGAAATAAAGGATTTTTTAAACTATAGTTATACTTAATAATAAATACTGGAAAATTTTGGGTAAATTATTAAGACATCTGGGCACTTGTATGAATTTTTGATAATTTTATCTCTGAGTTCTTATAAGGATTAAAAATCGGGGAAAACAGTACTAAATTGAGTGTAAAATCTGTGAGAAGTGTAAACGTTGTTAAAGAGTGTTATGTGTTTATTTTATAAAACTAAAGGGTGTAAATGGTTATTTTGCTAAAAATAAAGGACTTAACTTGTAAAAACCTGTAACTTGAATATATTTACACTTTAGACCCTAATCTTATCATAATGACACTTTAATCCCTAAACTATTGATAATTACCTAATAAACCCTAAATTATGGAAACTACCTTATGGACCCTAAATTTACGTAAAAGACATTATGAACCTTAAACTATGAATATGATCATCTTTAATACTTTGAATTGGCATACGGGAATGTTATAACTTAAAGTTACTAAATACGGAAACTTGCTATTTTTGGAAAGTTACCTAAAATGGAATGAGAACTAAAATGAAACCTTACGATCATATGAAGCTTATAAGTACATTATGATTATTTGTAGATCGGTTGAAGAAGGAGTGATCTCCTACTTGATTTGCTTTTCATTTCTTTTGCTTGCGTATTCGTTAATGTACAGATATTCTGCCCTTTATTTCAGTAAGGGTTTTTCATTCCCTTCTTTCTGCTTTTCATTTTCCTTATTAGAATTCCCTATACCATTGCTATGTTCCCTCCTGTTTATGAGCTTTTGATGTGATCTTTGTTTTGAACCATTTGCTATGATCTTCTATCCTGAACCTTTTTCTTAAACTTTGATTTGAACCTTTGACATTTATTTCTGAACTGTTTGACATGAACCTTTTGCCATGTACCCTTAAGATATGACTTTTTGATTATTTTGATAGTACATCCGACCTTTGACCTACAGTTTGATATCCGAGCCAATCACTAGGCATGAGGGTTTCATGTCCATGTCATTGACGCACCTTTGACATGACTCTAGGGCAGGAGAGTGATGACCTGTTCCGTCCCCTATTTATTATCTGCTATGGCCATTATGATTATGATTTATCTGCAGGGGCGTATGGATGCATCCTAGATTTGATCTGTTATCTGAAATTGTTATATGTTTATTGTTTATTATATCTGGTGACTGATGGTGTGTGCGATACACGTCTTTCACATTATCTGAGAGCTGATCACTCTATATAGGTTAGTTGGATTATATTGTTATGTTATTGTCTGTTTTCTGGGCTCGTGATAGAATTCTGTTTCTTTTTCCTATCTTATAAATCTTATTTATTCTTGTTCCTTATTTATTCCTTGTTCCTATTCCTTCGTTTTGATTATGACTGTATGATCTGTATTCTTGATTTCTCGTACTGCTATCTGTTATTGCTTTTGTTATCTATATATCTGTTCACTGGGCTTTTTAAGCTCAGCCGCATTTCTTTTCCTGCGGCAGGTTTTAGTAGGAAGCTGGGTATGAGTGAAGATTATCTTTGACTTAGAAGCTATTCCGGATTAGAGATGACTAGAAGAGACGATATTTAGACTTAGTAATTATTGTAATTCATTTGTAACCTTGTAGTTTCAGATTTTCTCTTTGTAACCTTAGAAATTCCTTTTGTATTATTTAGTCATATGCTTTTGTTTGCTTTGATTTGTCACCATAACGTAATACTTCTACCCTTATCGGGTTGGGGTGTTACAAGGACTTAGGTGTTAGAGTGTGAGTTGAAACGATTTAAGTTTAAATGGTATGCTTGTCGCAATGTGAATTTAAGGTAAGGTGACGTAAATGGATGCTAGCAAACGCTAATATGGACTTAAAGCTCTATGAAATTTTGAGAAGAAAAGTAAAGGCGAATGTAACGTGTAGTAAAATAGTAATGAGATAGTGGTAAGCTTGCGGTAGAAGTAGAAAGCTAATGAATAATCGACTTGGTAAAAGTTAAAAAGGGTGTGTGATGTTCAAGTGACACATAGTCCTTGATGGAAAAGTTAAATGGAACTAGTTAGAAGGTTATGCGATAGACGTGGAATGGTTAGATGACATATATTAGAGGCAAGAATTATGTCTTAAATGACATAATGACTAAAAAGAAATGAAAGAATTGAGAAGTTAAGCTAGAATTGGAATGAGCTAAGGGTATGATGTACATGTAGTGGACTTAGAATTGCAAGATCACTTAGATCGTGAAATCTAAAGGGGGATGAAGAATGGAAAGTGCTAAGAATGGAGGTAAGGTGAAACGAAGTTGCGGTTAGAAATAGACGAGAGATTTCGGGGACGAAATCTAAATAAGGGGGGTAGAATTGTAACACCCGTTTCCCAGGTGTTGGGACCTAACCCTAGATGAAAATAGATAAAGACCTTATGTGATTGGCCAATCAACATTTGTTGTGTAGTGGTCAAACCCGATAGTCAAAATATGACTAAAGTGATTATGTAAAATATGATGATTAACTAAAGGGGCCTAAGTTGTCATTGTGATAAACATGTTATAAAGAGTTATAAGTTAGTGTGGCCAAAATAGAAGGAAATGAACTTGAGGGGTCATTATTGCCATTAGCCCAAACTTGAGTTTAGATAAGGAAATGTCCAGGATTATCTAGACATTTCTACCATTTTCTTGAGTGTGTTGTGTGGTCAGGTTTTAGAAAGAAAAAAGAGAAGGAAATAGCTAGTGATGATCTAAGAAGAAAAAAGTAAAGATCAAGTGTCAATAACCTTCCCTTAGTAATGATCATCATCAAGTAAGTAATCTATTGCCTTTATTTAGTAAAGTTATAGATGAAAAGGAAAGTGGGAAATCATCATATGATATGGGTATGATCATATGATGATATAGGAAGAAAGATGATTATGTTTTGATGGGTTTTGATAACCCTTGTTATGTTATTTATTGTTATGTTGTTAGGTTTTGGTTATTATGAAAGATGATGATGAGATGATGATGATGATGATGGAAGAATGTGATGATGATGATGATATTCTTGTTATGATGTAGCTTGGATTAAGGTAAGTAAACCGGTATAATGTAAAGTTATAATGATTTCTATGCATTATGTGTTATGTGGCTAATATGTTAAGATTATGGTTGTTAGCATAATGGTAGTTACGTGTAAGAGATCATAAGGTTAGGGGATGTGTTAGTATGAGTGGATTAAGGAAAGGAAAGATTAAGGCTTAGGTGGTTAAGGTATGTGTTTGTATTATATATTGTTGGATTAATGGTTGTATAATATGTAATGTGTTGAAGGAGGTATAATGTTAAGTTATACCCGTTTTACTTACTAAGCATTCGTGCTTACGGTTTAATGTTTCAATGTTTTGTAGGCTAAGGTGCTTAATGTGATGGCGAATAAGGGTAAGAGTTGGGTATGCAAGTGTAGAAGAATTGGTAAGAAAGTAGAGCTAGGTAGAATACCGAGCTCAAGTCAAAGTTGACACCCCCGTGAGTCCATAAATGGTTTGTTATGTGGAATCAAGTATGAAATTGTATGTTAATGGAGTCATAACGATTTGGAAGTCTAACGGTGTGTCAAAGTGTTTATTATGTGTTTGTAGTCAAGGTTTAAAGGGGCGTTTGGTAAAGGTGAGAATGTACCCATTTTGGGATGTAAACGGGTCAAGTGCCCTTGAAACATGTTTGTTATGTTAATCTAATGCTTTTGGTAAAGTTTGGGTGGTCAACGGTGTGTCCAAGTGTGTTAAATGGTTTATGGTCAATGTTTAAGGGGGCGTTTGGAAAAAGGGTAAATGTACCCATTTTGATGTGTAAACGGGTCAAGTGTCATTGGAACATGTTTGATATGTTAGATTATTGAAGTTGGTAAAGTTTGGTGCAAAACGGATGTGGTATGAGTAGTTTGATGTGTAAATGGGTCAAAATGGGTTTTGGTGCATAACTCGTCAAGTTTTAAAGTATTATTTCGGGTTGATTGAGTATGTAAACGATTTTGTATGTTATGTTAATGGCCTTGAGTGAGTTTGGTGTGGATATAAGGTAGCATGGGTAGATTATTGTGAAAAGGGCCAAATTTCGGTTTGGATATCCCAAATTTCGGTTTATACCGAAATTTGGTACCAAAATCCCAAATTTCGGTTTCATTTGGGCAGATTTTGGTAAACTTTGAAAAATCATATCTTTTGATCCGTAACTCGTTACGGGTCGTGCCACCTATCGTTTTGAAGGTAATTGAGTCGAGTTTCATTTAAAATTGGTCTCATGGTCTGAAAGTTTATATATTTTTGTCAGATTGTAAAAGAGTAACAGCAGGTCAGTTTTAGTTCACATTTTTGGTGCGTAAAGTTTAAATTTTTGGTCTAAGCGGGCACGGGGTGTAACACTCCATGTACTGTTGTGCCTGTCTCTTGGATACCATTGTGATTAGCTCTAGATGCCAGTAGTTTCAGTCGTGATATTTGTATTGCTGTGGCTAAGGTAAGTTCATGGCCCCTACTTTTACTGGTTTTATAACTATTTTTGGGGAGAATACATGCTCGTTTTTAACTAAACTCAATGACTCTTTATTTGGAATATGCGAACTGTTTACTCAATATTTGACTATTTGGCTGAAATATTTGATTTGGTTATTTGAAGGCGTTATGTGATTAACTGGTATGCATGTGAGTTTCACAGCCTATTTTTACTCGTGACTGTTTATTGAAGCCTTGGGGTGTGAAAACATGCGAAACTGTTTTGAATGGACCTAACTATTGTTTTATGATTTGCTATAACGTGTTGACTGGCTAAGGTTAGATATTTACAACAGATATTTGTCTTAGACCAGGGTAGCAAATAACCCGGATACCTTTTGCTATAACGTGTTGCCTGGCTAAGGTCAAATATATCCTAGGGCCCTACTGTGTTTGTCAATATGAGAGAGGGCTACCGTGGCCTATGATATTGATACTGGATTGGTTGTGTTTGTTGATATATGTGGAATTTGTGATTTATATCTATCTTAGTCCAGTGTAGCAAATAACTGTATTGTGGTCCAACTGTTATTATTTTTTATTAAACCTATGAACTCACCAGCGTTAGCTGACCTTTTAGCATGTATTCTTAGGTTTAGGCGATAGCAGAAGGTTGGAAGGCGCTTGGCAAGGGGCACGGTCATATACGACCCTGATAAATATTGGGAACCGCTTTATTTATTTTAGAGTAAACTGCAAAATACATCCCTGTGGTTTACACCTTTTGGCACTTTACATCCCTGTCAGAAACTATTGACAATATACATCCCCCGTTAGGCAAACGTTTGCCACATTACATCCCTGAGTTGGATGGGTGTTATCTTTCTCCGTTAAGTGTTTGCATCGTTAGTCCTATGGGTTAAGTCTATTTGCACCGTTAGTCCTTCGTTACGTTTTCGTCTAGTTTTTTACGTTTTCGTCCGGTTTTTTACGTTTTCGTCCGATTTTTTACGTTTTCGTCCGATTTTTTACGTTCTCGTCTGTTTTTTACGTTTTCGTCCGATTTTTTACGTTTTCGTCCGATTTTTTACGTTTTCGTCTGTTTTTTTACCTTTTCGTCCGATTTTTTACGTTTTAGTCCGATTTTTTTCGTTTTCGTCCGATTTTTTAACTTTTCGTCTGTTTTTTTACGTTTTCATCCATTTTTTTAGGTTTTCGTCTGTTTTTTTACGTTTTCGTCCGATTTTTTACATTTTCGTCTGTTTTTTTAAGTTTTCATCCATATTTTTAACTTTTCGTCTGTTTTTTTTACGTTTTCGCCTGTTTTTTTACGTTTTCGTCCAATTTTTTACGATTTCGTCTATTTTTTTAGGTTTTTGTCTGATTTTTTTCGTTTTCGTCCGATTTTTTTTGATTTCGTCTGTTTTTTTACGTTTTCGTCTGATTTTTTACATTTTCGTCTGTTTTTTTACGTTTTCATCCATTTTTTTACGTTTTTGTCCAATTTTTTTCGTTTTTGTCCCTTTTTTTTACGTTTTCGTCTGTTTTTTTACGTTTTCGTCCGATTTTTTACGTTTTCGTCCATTTTTTTAAGTTTTCGTCTGTTTTTTTACGTTTTCGTCCGATTTTTTACATTTTTGTCTGTTTTTTTACGTTTTCATCCATTTTTTTCGTTTTCGTCCATTTTTTTACGTTTTCGTCTCTTTTTTTACGTTTTCGTCCGATTTTTTACGTTTTCGTCCATTTTTTTACGTTTTCGTTCATTTTTTTAAGTTTTTGTCCATTTTTTTACGTTTTCGTCCGATTTTTTTCGTTTTCGTCCATTTTTTTACGTTTTCGTCCAATTTTTTACTTTTTCGTCTGTTTTTTACGTTTTCGTCCGATTTTTTTCGTTTTCGTCCATTTTTTTACGTTTTCGTCCGATTTTTTACTTTTTCGTCTGTTTTTTTTATGTTTTCGTCTGTTTTTTTAAGTTTTCATCCATTTTTTACGTTTTCGTCTTTTTTTTAAGTTTTCATCCATTTTTTACGTTTTCGTCTGTTTTTTTTAATGTTTTTTTACGTTTTCGGACGAAAACGTAAAAAAAAGAACAAAACGTAAAAAAATGGATGAAAACTTAAAAAAACAGACGAAAACATAAAAAAACAGACGAAAATGTAAAAAATGGATGAAAACTTAAAAAAACAGACGAAAACGTAAAAAATGGATGAAAACTTAAAAAAACAGACGAAAACATAAAAAAACAGACGAAAAAGTAAAAAATCAGACGAAAACGTAAAAAATCGGACGAAAACGTAAAAAAACAGACGAAAACGTAAAAAAAATGGACGAAAATGAAAAAAATCGAACGAAAACGTAAAAAATCGGATGAAAAAGTAAAAAAACAGACGAAAAGTTAAAAAACCGTACGAAAACGTAAAAAACTAGACGAAAACGTAAAAAAAGGGACGAAAACGTAAAAAAAATGGATCAAAACGTAAAAAAAACAGACGAAAATGTAAAAAATCAGACGAAAACGTAAGAAAACAGACGAAAACGTAAAAAAAATCGGATGAAAACGAAAAAAATCGGACAAAAACTTAAAAAAAGTAGACGAAATCGTAAAAAATCGGACAAAAACGTAAAAAAACAGACGAAAACGTAAAAAAAAACAGACGAAAACGTAAAAAATATGGATGAAAACTTAAAAAAACAGACGAAAATGTAAAAAATCGGACGAAAACGTAAAAAAACAGACGAAAACGTAAAAAAATGGATGAAAACGTAAAAAAACATACGAAAAGGTAAAAAATCTGACGAAAACGAAAAAAATCGGACTAAAACGTAAAAAATCGGACGAAAACGTAAAAAAACAGACGTAAAAGTCAAAAATCGGACGAAAACGTAAAAAATCGGACGAAAACGTAATAAAACAGACGAAAACGTAAAAAATCGGACGAAAACGTAAAAAACCGGACGAAAACGTAAAAAACTAGACGAAAACGTAACGAAGGACTAACGGTGCAAATAGACTTAACCCATAGGACTAACGGTGCAAACATTTTAACAGAAGGACTAACGATGCAAACACTTAACGGAGAAAGATAACGCCCATCCAACTCAGGGATGTAATGTGGCAAACGTTTGCCTAACGGGGGATGTATATTGCCAATAGTTTCTGACAGGGATGTAAAGTGCCAAAAGGTGTAAACCACAGGAATGTATTTTGCAGTTTACTCTATTTATTTTATGGGCCTTACTTCCCCATTACTTTTGGATAATGTAAATATAATGCTTTTTGATAATAACTTTTATTCTAAATAAAAGAGGTAAAATCCGTTCTTTGTACTTGTGTTGTGATATCAATTGAGTATGTAACACCCCTAAAATCGGTCCAGCGGAAGCATACATGTCACTGGGGTGCTACTAAATTGGTATCACAACACAAGTACAAAGAACGATTTTTACCTCAATCATTTAGAATAAAATTCATTAACAAAAAGTGTTAAATTTACATTATTCAAAAGTAGTGCGAAAATAGGCCCATAAAATAACTAAAGCGGTCACAACATATATATCAGAGTCGTCTATGACCGTGCCCCTTGCCAAACGCCTCCAAAAATAAGTTATCGCCTTAACCTGAAAATACATGCTAAAAGTGTCAACACGAGGTTGGTGAGTTCATAGGTTTTGTAACTATAAAACATGTTTTTTTTTACTGCGTATCTATTGCGTCACATGTGAAGATGTTGATTGATTGATTAGATATGTTAATTGATTGATTAGATATGTTAAAATGAAAGATGAACATGTTTTTTGCTGGTGGTTTGTCAATGTACACTATGTGTTCGATGAAATGCTAGTTGTTTTCACATATGAATATAGGTTGACGTTTTCTAATCGGCGCCAATTATTAGCAAAGTTCATGTACTAAACATCCCCTGAGTTCCAAGGTCTTGCATATAATTAAGTATAAAAAAGAAACGTATTGTCGTCGAAACTGATCTAGCTTTGTTATAAAATTATTTTGCATATCATCAACGTCTAGATGGTGTTAACAGGAAAGTGGTCATTAGTTATGTGATCTAGCAAATATGAAATAATATACGCCATTTCTGAAGTTCAATAGAATAGTAGATTTGCTTATAACTCGATGTGTTTGGCTCGAAATAAGGTATTGAGATTTGAGAGGCTTTAAATAAGGTATCAAATACCCTCACATGTGAAGAAATAAGGTATCGAATACCTTTCACATGTGAAGAAATTTGTTTATATCTCGATTTACGTCGAGGGATTGAAATAAGGTACTAAGATTTGAGAGGCATTAAATAAGGTATCAAATACCCTCACATGTGAAGAAATAAGGTATCGAATACCATCACATGTTAAGTTCAAAAAAAAAGAATACCATCACATGTGAAGAAATTTGTTTATAACTCGATTTGCGGCGATGGCTTGAAATAAGGTACTGAGATTTGAGAGGCATTAAATAAGGTATCAAATACCCTCACATGTGAAGAAATAAGGTATCGAATACCTTCACATGTGAAGAAATTTGCTTATAACTCGATTTGCGTCGATGGCTTGAAATAAGGTATTGAGATTTTAGAGGCTTTAAATAAGGTATCAAATACACTCACATGTGAAGAAATAAGGTATCGAATACCCTCACATGTGAAGAAATTTTCTTATAACTCGATTTGTGTCGATGGCTTGAAATAAGGTATTGAGATTTTAAAGGCTTTAAATGTTAGAGTTTTGGAAAAATATTAAATCATGTATGACTAGAATCGAACCCGGGACTGAGGGATTGCACACTTTACGTATGAAGGTATCAAATACACTCACATTGTGTCCGTTAGAGCGGCTAACTCAGGTGAGTTACCGGATGAAGAAGCAGGAGTGACAGGAACAATCACTTTGTTTCGAGAAATAGGAACTTTTGATTTATTTTCACAAATTTCAACCACCTCTCTAGGTCGACGATTCAAGATATTGCCACCGGCGGCTGCGTTAAGTGCATCTTGATCGATTTGGGTTAACCCATTATAAAACGTATTTATCTGTTGTAACTCCGTAAAATCGTGATGCGGGCATTTTCTTAGGAGATCTTTAAATCTCTCCCATGCCTCTCCGAAATTTTTATCGAAACCTTGACGAAATCCAGCAATTTCATTTTTTAGATTAGTCGTCTTTGATGGAGGGAAGAAATAATTGACAAACTTCTGCACTAGATCTTCCCAAGTTCCAATGGATCGAGGGGGTTCTTTATCCAGCCAAATTCGGGCTGCCCCTTCGAGTGAGAATGGAAATAGCATCAATTTGATAACTGTTTGCGGCACATTTTTGTAATTGATTGTAGAGGTCAGTTTGTTGAACCAACGAATGTGTGCATATGGATCTTCTCATTCAAACCCGTGGAATTGGTTTGTGGACACGAGCTGAATCAAATGTGTTTTCAGTTCAAAATGATCAGAATCGATGGCTGGTAAAACGATGGCATCTCCGTAACCCTCGGTGGGTGCCCGGAGCATTTCCGCCATTGTGCGATTGTCTGCCATATTATCAGTGGGATCAGTACGAATCTCGGGTTCGACTATTTGGGCAGCACGTCTACGATTACGTCTTCTCGGAATATTTACGAGTTCACGTAAAGGGCTTGATGACGTGGAAGAACGAGTGCGCATGCACTAAGTAAAATATTTTAATTAAATCAAGAACGAATCAAAACACAAGTGAACTTAAACCAATAATCAACAAGCGTACGGTAGCTCTCTAAAAGATAAACGCGCAGAGTGGCGGAGAAGCAAAGGTGGGCAATTAAATGCTCCTTAAAAACCCGCTTCTTTCAGTCCGACAATTTAATGTAAGACTATCCTTAAACCTCCGTTATAGTTTGTTTATCAATTAAAGGTGAGCCGATATTCGCAAGTGATACAAAGGCAAGTTTTAAATCTGATGTTTGGGAACTTATTATGGTCGTACCCCCAGTTAGGTAGTACTCTGTCTTGGTTCTCGATGGTAATTTTTATTATTGTTTATTATTTAACAAATAAAACGGAAAATGTTTTTGGGTTTTTATTTTTTATATGATAATATATATAGAAAAGAAAAGAAAAATATTTTTGTATTTTATATGGTTTATGGGAAATTGAAATACGATATTTTTGGTACTCGATCCGTTAAACGAATTAACTTCACGAGCGCTTTGCTTTATATATATGATGAATATACAAGAGATAGAAGATATACACAGATTGGGTTTCAAAAACACGATACTGCAAAATGTTTAAAACACGCAACACACCTCCCCGGCAGCGGCGCCAAAATTTGATACGTGCTAAACAGTCAACTAATATTGACCAGGTGAATGGTCAACACGAGTCAAACAATCTAGGGCACGATCTCCCTGGAGTATAGTGTTTTCCCGGGTCGTTGCGTAAAATTGTGTTTAAAACGGCTTGTGATCAAGTGTTATTGAAATGTAAAAGGTGTTTTGATTTATATAAACACAAGAAAAGTAAACGCGAATTAAATTAAAAACGTATAACGGGAAAGCTAAAATGGGACTAAAAAGTAAAATTTATGAAATTAAAACCTAAAAATGTAAAATGACTTAAAACTTATTTAAAAACTTAAATTATATTTTTTACACTTTTTATTTAATTATTATTAATTATTTATTATTTAATAATTATTTAAAACTAATTTAAATTATAAAAAATACTAAATGAACAAAGAAAATTCTAAAACTTTTTCTAAAAATATTATTAAGTAAATAGAAGCTAAGAAATTTATAAAAATGAAACTTGCTTAATTAAAATTTAAAAAGATAAATTCTATTAAATAGAAGCTATCACTATATTTCTATTTTTGGTTTTTCTTAAGGTCTAAAAATGATATTATATTTTTCCTGGATTAAAAATGACAAAATAAAATTATGAAAATTAAAATTATATTTTTCTGATTAATATTCTATTTATTATGATTTAATTACTAATAGAAACTAATAAAAAAGATTAAAAATATTAAAACTATTCAGAAAATTATGAAACTTTACAGATAATTCTAAAATATAAATTAAAAGATAGGAAAAATAAAATGAAAAGTTATCTAAGCTTAATAGGCTGATTTGGGCAGATAAGCAGTTTGCAATAAGCCCAAAAATAAGCAAATAAGCACAAAAGTTCACCAAATGCTCAGAAATATATTAATATACTAAAAGAAGCACAAAACAACTGAATAATCACAAATAAGCAATAGAAATAAGTTGATAAGCACTATGGCAGTTGCAAAGCTTTATATTCAGGAAATGGACCAACTTGCAGAGCAGATTTAAGCTAATAAATAAGCAGAAAAATAGAACTTAAGGGGGGCAAAACCTACCCTATACTACTGGCTATATAGAAATATGAAAAGCCCTATCACAAACTAATCAATTGAAGTCCAATTGGACCCAAGATCAGATGCCAAAAACACTGAGTCTGCTGTGTGTCTGCTTGCTGTGCAAAATTGCACAACACAATGAACACAAAACCAACTCTATTGTTTACACTAATTGGTCTACTTGTGACTCAGAAAAGCCAAGGAAAGGGTCAGAATAAGCTTATGGTTGCTGATGGCTTATTTGAGCTTTTGACAGCCTAATATTTCCACAGCAAGCTCAAAACTATAAATCCAACCAATTGGACTTAGAATAATTTACAAACAGCTTATTATGACTTTTTTAAGCTAATCCAAAGTTGGGAAAATGGTAAATCTACAGTAGCTACTAGTTTGACCTATTGACTGAGTAAAACCAAACACTCCTTAATGGGGTATCTGTGGTGGATTTTCAAAGGAAAACACAAATTTTAAACTAAAAGTCTTGATTTTACTTATGAACTAACTTATATAGACTATGATTAGCAACTTTTATCAGAAAACTAAGCAATCTAATAAGCTATACTAGGTTTGACTGTTTTTGGTCTTTTTTAAGATTTTTTAGCAAAATGAAAAACAAACTATATAACTACTGATAAAATAGATTAAATGTACTTAGAAACTAACAAATAGCATGAAACAACAACAATAAGCTATTATTAAGCAGTTGTACAGTACTATGGGAAATTATGCAAAAATATGAGAAAAAGCTTACAACTGATAAGCTATTGGAACAAGAGAAAAAGGACCAGAATCTTTCCTAGCTTGTTCACACAAGCTAGAAAACACCACTAAGCCTTCCTGAATAGCTTTTTACCCCAGAATCAGCTTATTGCTCCTCAGTTTGACTTTTCTTGACTTTCTTCAAATCTTGAATTAGAACAAGTTTACACTATAATAAACTTACAATAAGCTATATAAAGCTTATATAAGATATTAAAAACAACTGAGAAGCTGTTCTAATTACTACTTATCAATGTTCTAATTCTCAGTACAAATGAAAATCAGAAAATTGGAATTATTATTAACTACTGACAATTAATCAAAGAACAACAATAAACACACTAAGATTACTTTGTATTGATTGTTGAAATTCGAAATTACAAACTATTGCTACTGGAAATGGAAATACGATTATGCTACTTGTACCTACTTGCTCTTTATGAGCTACATTGCATTCTATATATACAAAATTAAAGTGGGATAACCCTTTGTCGACATCCTGATCATATCCCCACCATTGAATTGCTTCCATTTGATCTCAGTCATCCATTTCCACTTTTGGCGGGAAAACAGGACAAGTGGTGTTTTTATCTGTTTTAGCTAGTGGGAGTGGGGAAGAAACATTTATTGCGTTTGGCATGTTAGGTAACGTGTTTAGGAGGGGGGATGAGGTGGTGAGTGGTATTGGTGAGGTGGGGGGATGACTGTCTGGTTTTGGCGGTATGGTGGTTTAAAGAAGACGGGTTTGACCCCGTTTGACTGAGTGGTTAACTCAGTCAAAGGTCTGGGCTTATTATTTTTTTGGGCTTGGGTTATTGGATTGGGTATGGGTAACTGAGTTGGGCAAATGGGATAGGCTGGGTATTGGGTTTTATTTTTGGGTTAAGGTTTAGGGTATTAGTGATCCGGATTTGGTTTTAGTTAAACATAGGGACCATTTTTGTAATTTTGGATTTTTAGGGGATGAAACTGAAAATGTTTCAAAGTTATCTCAAAGGGTATATCTTGCCAAGTGTGAATAGTACAAGGGCCATAAAACATAATTTTCCATTTTAAAACATCCGGGGACTATTTTTGACATTTTTCAAACTTGGGGGACCAAAGTTGTAATTTTGAAAACTTGAACCTTAAAGGACTAATCTTGACAACTTATGAATCCCCAAGGACCTTTGATGATATTTAACATGTTTTGAATAACCAGGGACTAGTTCTGCCAATTTGTGAAACTTCAGGGACTGAAAATGACAATTATGCAAACTTTGTTCGTTTTTCACTTGTTTTCAATCTTTTTATTCCTGAATCATATAAAAACACTTTTTATGATATTTTCTGTATTATTTGACTTTTCAAAGCGTTTTTGGCTGTTTATGTGGGTTTAAACAAGGTGAATATATGTGTATTTAGACACATATCAAATCCCCCACACTAAACTATTGCTAGTCCCTAGCAATCATTTATGAAGATTTAATGGATTTTATCTCTTTACCAAAAGCCATTACTTCTGGAGTAGCCAATGTTTTAGTATGTGATACTTTGGTACAATGATAACCAAATGATTTTGAGCAAATCATCAGCTGTCAACGGCTTTGATTTGTCTTTACCAAAAGCCGTTTGCTTTTGGACTAGCCAACTCTTAGATAAATTATCAATATTATCTTTGGCGAGCTGATTACCAATTATGGTTTTTCTACTGCCTTTACCACAAGCCATAACCTTGCGGGCTAGCCAACTCTTCACTTTTTAGGATATGGTGAGTTGAATACCATACAATTTTTGGCAAATTGCAAGCCATAAACGGATTTGAGATATCTTTACCAAGAGCCGTTTGCTCTCGGATTAGCCAATCCTTATGTGGGTTAGACATGGCGGACTGATAACCATTTATTGCGTTCTAAGTGAGAAAAAATTTTAAAATTTTGGCTAAAAATGGGGGTACTAGATGGTACATTTGATCAAATTCGCAAGAATTCCCCCCCACACTTAGAACTGAATATTGCCCTCAATATTCAAAGAACCGGTTGTTAAACCAACACTTAGAACGTGAAAGGGAAATACTAATAGCCATTTTTTTTTTACTGAACATATTTACAACATGTGGGGCATCTCCCCCACACTAGGGTGAGACATGGGTGAAAACCCATATTTTGCTACTGTTTTTATTAACCGAGTCGCTAGCTTGACTCGACCCCGAATTCATTTGTTCATGGGGAAGCAAGTGGAAGAAACCATCTCCATCGGACTTTCGTTCAAAATGCTTGGATAACCAATTGAGCATAAGAAAGTTCCACACCGATGAGATAAATCCGGCATTTAAACCAATGTTAGATGGACAATGCCGGGATCAAAAGTAATATCCTCACTCCCGAATGAGTGAAAGATAGGGGAAATCACCGGGTAGGTGAAGGGAAGAAGAGAGATCTGAACAGCAATTAAAATAAGAACTTCCTCCTCAAGAATTGCAAGTGGAGGAGGCAAGTCCTTAAACTTGATCTCAGGAAATTTATCAGTTTTTTCAACTGACTTGGTTTCCTCATTATGAAGTTGTTTTGGTGGAAGAGGGGAAGATGAATCTTCTTTTAACAAATTTTCTAGAAAAAGAATGTCCCCTTCAGGATCAAGATAGTTATCATCAACCTCATGCGGAAGTGAACTATCTAGAGCAAGAAAAGCATCAACTTCATCCCAAAAGGGATCACTTCCCTCAACCGAAGTGAGAGAAGGAGAAGAGTCGGCTATGATAAGTTGAGAAGATGTGGTGGGTTCCCCACTCACAGAATTATGAAAATAACCAAGATTTTCTTGAGAGTACTCCTTTGAAGTAATGTCAATGACATCGATTCGGTTAACCGAAGCAGAATCAAAATTTGAGGAGTACCTCGACGTTTGATCATGGTTAAAGGTAACAGCTTCATTACCCACACGCAAGGTGATCTCATGCTTAAATACATCAATAAGAGTATGGCCCGTTTTTAGGAATCCTCTTCCAAGAATTAGAGGAACCTTTTGATCTGCGTCGAAGTCAACAACCACAAAGTCAGCTGGAAAGTGGAACTTTCCTACTTTCACAAACACATCTTCGGCAATGCCGCAGGGATGAGATATGGTTCGGTCTGCAAGCTCAAGAGTCATGCAGGTAGGAGTAAGAGCCGGAAGAGAAAGTTTCTTCCATACTGAATGAGGCATCAGGTTGATGCTTGCACCTAGATCTGCTAAGGCATAGCATTCAACTATTCCCGGAAATACACAAGGTAGTAGAAACTTTCCAGGATCTCCAAGCTTCTCCGGAAGCTTTTTCAAGATAACCGCTGAGCAGTTCTCATTTAACGGAGTTTTAGCCATTTCAGACAGTTTTTCCTTGTTACTTAACAAATGTTTGATTGTTGATGCAAACTTGGGCATCAGAATGATAGCATCCGCAAAACTTATGTCAAAATATAATTCTTTAAAGATTTGAAAGAATTTGTCCATTTGTTGACTAGCCTTCTCACGGAGCTTTTGCTCATTTAAGCGCGATGGGTAAGGAATGTAAGGTTTGGATTTTTGGGCAATGACTTCAGGAGTCTCTACAGATTCAAAGACAACTCCTGGTTTGGATTTCTTTTTCTGGACAATCGGAGGTTGGACTTGTGCTGTACTTTGTGGGCTTGGAATTTGCACTTTGTCCGTTGTATCCTCCGTCTCTTTTTCCATTTCAAACAACGGAGGAGGAATAGGACCAGCGGGTCCCTCATAAGCAGCACCACTCCGAGTGGTGATAGCTTTGACGAAAGTGGTATCTTCATCATCATCACTGTCATCAAGTACACTGACAGGAACAACATTGAGTATTTCGGAATAATATCTGGCTGATCTTTGCTCACTAAGTTTGTTTGACAAACTTTTAACCGTAAATCGTGAAAGAGTAGGATCGATTCTTGACGGTTGAGGAGCAATTGTGGGTGTAGATTTTTGGATAACCGAAGGTTGGACGTATTTAGCACTTCCATTGTTAGTGGGAAGTACCGGGTCCTTTTTCACCTTGAGTTCAACATGAGCTTTACCATTACGTGTAGTGACAGCTTTGAGTTCACCCCTTGGGTTGACAACAGTGTTACTTGGGAGACCTCCCGAGGTAGAAGGTAGATCAGTTAATGATTTTTTTATGTCATTTATTTGGGTAACCAACAACTGGTTTGTCTGATATTGAGTTTTATTTGTCTCCTCTTGAGATTTTATGAATTGCCTAAGCAACTCATCTGAGGATGTCTGATTATGGTTTTGGACATTCCATGGCTTTTGGTTATGATTACCCTGATTCTGACCACGGTTTTTATTGAAATTTTGGGAATTGTTGAAATTTTGTCCCTGATTTTGAACAAAGCGATTTTGATTATTCTGATTTGGCACGGGTGGAAAACCAGGTGGGAACCATAGCATTCGGTGCTCGGTACTGAGTCTCAGCATGCGGACGGTATTGATTTTGGTTTACTGCAGCTACGGGAGCTGGGTAAAGAGAAGCATCGGTTGCTTGACAATCATAATACGCATGTGGGCCACCACAAGTTTCACACACTTTGTTTATTGCTTTGATTTGTTCCGGTTTATGCATTTCACTCTTCATTTCTTTTATTTCCCTCATCATGCAACGCATTGTGTCCGTTAGAGCGGCTAACTCAGGTGAGTTACCGGATGAAGAAGCAGGAGTGACAGGAACAATCACTTTGTTTCGAGAAATAGGAACTTTTGATTTATTTTCACAAATTTCAACCACCTCTCTAGGTCGACGATTCAAGATATTGCCACCGGCGGCTGCGTTAAGTGCATCTTGATCGATTTGGGTTAACCCATTATAAAACGTATTTATCTGTTGTAACTCCGTAAAATCGTGATGCGGGCATTTTCTTAGGAGATCTTTAAATCTCTCCCATGCCTCTCTGAAATTTTCATCGAAACCTTGACGAAATCCAGCAATTTCATTTTTTAGATTAGTCGTCTTTGATGGAGGGAAGAAATAATTGACAAACTTCTGCACTAGATCTTCCCAAGTTTCAATGGATCGAGGGGGTTCTTTATCCAGCCAAATTCGGGCTGCCCCTTCGAGTGAGAATGGAAATAGCATCAATTTGATAACTGTTTGCGGCACATTTTTGTAATTGATTGTAGAGGTCAGTTTGTTGAACCAACGAATGTGTGCATATGGATCTTCTCGTTCAAACCCGTGGAATTGGTTTGTGGACACGAGCTGAATCAAATGTGTTTTCAGTTCAAAATGATCAGAATCGATGGCTGGTAAAACGATGGCATCTCCGTAACCCTCGGTGGGTGCCCGGAGCATTTCCGCCATTGTGCGATTGTCTGCCATATTATCAGTGGGATCAGTACGAATCTCGGGTTCGACTATTTGGGCAGCACGTCTACGATTACGTCTTCTCGGAATATTTACGAGTTCACGTAAAGGGCTTGATGACGTGGAAGAACGAGTGCGCATGCACTAAGTAAAATATTTTAATTAAATCAAGAACGAATCAAAACACAAGTGAACTTAAACCAATAATCAACAAGCGTACGGTAGCTCTCTAAAAGATAAACGCACAGAGTGGCGGAGAAGCAAAGGTGGGCAATTAAATGCTCCTTAAAAACCCGCTTCTTTCAGTCCGACAATTTAATGTCAGACTATCCTTAAACCTCCGTTATAGTTTGTTTATCAATTAAAGGTGAGCCGATATTCGCAAGTGATACAAAGGCAAGTTTTAAATCTGATGTTTGGGAACTTATTATGGTCGTACCCCCAGTTAGGTAGTACTCTGTCTTGGTTCTCGATGGTAATTTTTATTATTGTTTATTATTTAACAAAAAAACGGAAAATGTTTTTGGGTTTTTATTTTTTATATGATAATATATATAGAAAAGAAAAGAAAAATATTTTTTGTATTTTATATGGTTTATGGGAAATTGAAATACGATATTTTTGGTACTCGATCCGTTAAACGAATTAACTTCACGAGCGCTTTGCTTTATATATATGATGAATATACAAGAGATAGAAGATATACACAGATTGGGTTTCAAAAACACGATACTGCAAAATGTTTAAAACACGCAACACACCTCCCCGGCAGCGGCGCCAAAATTTGATACGTGCTAAACAGTCAACTAATATTGACCAGGTGAATGGTCAACACGAGTCAAACAATCTAGGGCACGATCTCCCTGGAGTATAGTGTTTTCCCGGGTCGTTATATCCCAGCGAAGCGTGAAATTGTGTTTAAAACGGCTTGTGATCAAGTGTTATTGAAATGTAAAAGGTGTTTTGATTTATATAAACACAAGAAAAGTAAACGCGAATTAAATTAAAAAACGTATAACGGGAAAGCTAAAATGGGACTAAAAAGTAAAATTTATGAAATTTAAACCTAAAAATGTAAAATGACTTAAAACTTATTTAAAAACTTAAATTATATTTTTTACACTTTTTATTTAATTATTATTAATTATTTATTATTTAATAATTATTTAAAACTAATTTAAATTATAAAAAATACTAAATGAACAAAGAAAATTCTAAAACTTTTTCTAAAAATATTATTAAGTAAATAGAAGCTAAGAAATTTATAAAAATGAAACTTGCTTAATTAAAATTTAAAAAGATAAATTCTATTAAATAGAAGCTATCACTATATTTCTATTTTTGGTTTTTCTTAAGGTCTAAAAATGATATTATATTTTTCCTGGATTAAAAATGACAAAAGAAAATTATGAAAATTAAAATTATATTTTTCTGATTAATATTCTATTTATTATGATTTAATTACTAATAGAAACTAATAAAAAAGATTAAAAATATTAAAACTATTCAGAAAATTATGAAACTTTACAGATAATTCTAAAATATAAATTAAAAGATAGGAAAAATAAAATGAAAAGTTATCTAAGCTTAATAGGCTGATTTGGGCAGATAAGCAGTTTGCAATAAGCCCAAAAATAAGCAAATAAGCACAAAAGTTCACCAAATGCTCAGAAATATATTAATATACTAAAAGAAGCACAAAACAACTGAATAATCACAAATAAGCAATAGAAATAAGCTGATAAGCACTATGGCAGTTGCAAAGCTTTATACAGAAAATTCAGGAAATGGACCAACTTGCAGAGCAGATTTAAGCTAATAAATAAGCAGAAAAATAGAACTTAAGGGGGGCAAAACCTACCCTATACTACTGGCTATATAGAAATATGAAAAGCCCTATCACAAACTAATCAATTGAAGTCCAATTGGACCCAAGATCAGATGCCAAAAACACTGAGTCTGCTGTGTGTCTGCTTGCTGTGCAAAATTGCACAACACAATGAACACAAAACCAACTCTATTGTTTACACTAATTGGTCTACTTGTGACTCAGAAAAGCCAAGGAAAGGGTCAGAATAAGCTTATGGCTTATTTGAGCTTTTGACAGCCTAATATTTCCACAGCAAGCTCAAAACTATAAATCCAACCAATTGGACTTAGAACAATTTACAAACAGCTTATTATGACTTTTTTAAGCTAATCCAAAGTTGGGAAAATGGTAAATCTACAGTAGCTACTAGTTTGACCTATTGACTGAGTAAAACCAAACACTCCTTAATGGGGTGTCTGTGGTGGATTTTCAAAGGAAAACACAATTTTTAAACTAAAAGTCTTGATTTTACTTATGAACTAACTTATATAGACTATGATTAGCAACTTTTATCAGAAAACTAAGCAATCTAATAAGCTATACTAGGTTTGACTGTTTTTGGTCTTTTTTAAGATTTTTTAGCAAAATGAAAAACAAACTATATAACTACTGATAAAATAGATTAAATGTACTTAGAAACTAACAAATAGCATGAAACAACAACAATAAGCTATTATTAAGCAGTTGTACAGTACTATGGGAAATTATGCAAAAATATGAGAAAAAGCTTACAACTGATAAGCTATTGGAACAAGAGAACAAGGACCAGAATCTTTCCTAGCTTGTTCACACAAGCTAGAAAACACCACTAAGCCTTCCTGAATAGCTTTTTACCCCAGAATCAGCTTATTGCTCCTCAGTTTGACTTTTCTTGACTTTCTTCAAATCTTGAATTAGAACAAGTTTACACTATAATAAACTTACAATAAGCTATATAAAGCTTATATAAGATATTAAAAACAACTGAGAAGCTGTTCTAATTACTACTTATCAATGTTCTAATTCTCAGTACAAATGAAAATTAGAAAATTGGAATTATTATTAACTACTGACAATTAATCAATGAACAACAATAAACACACTAAGATTACTTTGTATTGATTGTTGAAATTCGAAATTACAAACTATTGCTACTGGAAATGGAAATACGATTATGCTACTTGTACCTACTTGCTCTTTATGAGCTACATTGCATTCTATGTATACAAAATTAAAGTGGGATAACCCTTTGTCGACATCCTGATCATATCCCCACCATTGAATTGCTTCCATTTGATCTCAGTCATCCATTTCCACTTTTGGCGGGAAAACAGGACAAGTGGTGTTTTTATCTGTTTTAGCTAGTGGGAGTGGGGAAGAAACATTTATTGCGTTTGGCATGTTATGTAACGTGTTTAGGAGGGGGGATGAGGTGGTGAGTGGTATTGGTGAGGTGGGGGGATGACTGTCTGGTTTTGGCGGTATGGTGGTTTAAAGAAGACGGGTTTGACCCCGTTTGACTGAGTGGTTAACTCAGTCAAAGGTCTGGGCTTATTATTTTTTTGGGCTTGGGTTATTGGATTGGGTATGGGTAACTGAGTTGGGCAAATGGGATAGGCTGGGTATTGGGTTTTATTTTTGGGTTAAGGTTTAGGGTATTAGTGATCCGGATTTGGTTTTAGTTAAACATAGGGACCATTTTTGTAATTTTGGATTTTTAGGGGATGAAACTGAAAATGTTTCAAAGTTATCTCAAAGGGTATATCTTGCCAAGTGTGAATAGTACAAGGGCCATAAAACATAATTTTCCATTTTAAAACATCCGGGGACTATTTTTGACATTTTTCAAACTTGGGGGACCAAAGTTGTAATTTTGAAAACTTGAACCTTAAAGGACTAATCTTGACAACTTATGAATCCCCAAGGACCTTTGATGATATTTAACATGTTTTGAATAACCAGGGACTAGTTCTGCCAATTTGTGAAACTTCAGGGACTGAAAATGACAATTATGCAAACTTTGTTCGTTTTTCACTTGTTTTCAATCTTTTTATTCCTGAATCATATAAAAACACTTTTTATGATATTTTCTGTATTATTTGACTTTTCAAAGCGTTTTTGGCTGTTTATGTGGGTTTAAACAAGGTGAATATATGTGTATTTAGACACATATCACTTACATTGCAAATTGTTTGGCAAATGTAATTCCCATAAATTTAGGAGTCGAAAAATTGTTTCGCGATTATTGTACGACAAGTTACCATCTTTTGTACTTTCACTGCTAGTAGATCAACTGATGTGGTGAAACTATGAAAAGTTGGATCCTAGTTTTCAAGAAAATTTAATGGTTATTTTATATTTCCTGGGTAATTTTCTTTTCTTGAAAAATTATTATCGAAAATACTAAAATTGAATTTTGTAAATTCATTTAATGTATTAATGCAACGTTAAAAACCGTAAACGTGTGGCATTCTTTTAGTGGTAAATTGCTCTACACCTGTAGGGTTTTTTGTTAGAGTCAACTTTACTAAAAGAATAAACCAAGTCTACTTTCTTTGAGAAGAGTGAGACTTAAACCATATACCTTTTCATGAATGAGAAGGGTATAATGGGAAAATTAGAATTGTCTAAATTCTAAGAAATAACTCATAGCAAAATTTTAATAGTTAAGAAAATTGCACATTTTATGTGTTATTAAATTAGAAGCTAGACTAGTTACCGCAAAATTGGTAAAAGGCAAACTAGCACACTTTGTCTAGTTGTTGTGCTTTGACCACTTTTGATGCTACATACCGTTGTGTGGATGGTAGTCAAATTAAGGAAGAAATTGCATGCCCAATTATTTCCACGTTAATTGAATTGATGGATAGTCCATCATTTACAAAGTAGAATACATTCTTTAGTACCTAAGTAATTGTCACGTTTGGGATTACTCAAAGGTGTAGGAAAGTAAATAGCACACTATTTTCTTTTACCGGTTATGAAACACTTATAATGTTGTCAAATCCAGTGGGAGCATAGTGTTGTAATTACTGAATAACATATATTAATGTAATGATCTGTAATTCAGTGGGAGCTACAAGCTTGTTATCTTGGTAGTAACCCAGATTATCTCTAGAATGTCTTGAGATAATTACTTTCCAATTGTAGACACTTGTGGTTTAAGGATAGTCATGTGCGTTTCCTTACTAAACAAGGTGGTTCTATATCTACGAATATCTATGACACAATCATATTAATCACATAAACTAACGACTGACGAGTTGTTTATCTGATACATGATGTTGTTTCATGCACAAGTGGGAGAAATCTTAATTGTGTGCAAGCAACAACACAAAGGAATATGATTTAAAGGATTCTCTTGACTGCATCGTAAGAGATTAAGGTTCTAATGTGATTTATTCACATCTAATAAATAGAACACTTGGAATTAATATCTAACTTAAGTGAGACCTTGACATAGATATTAATGACAAGGTAAATTACATAATTTCATTACTAGCAGATCAACTGATGTAATGAAACTGTGTTAATTTGCAAGTTCTAAATTAGATTCTTATTAGAATAAGTGTCAATATGATAATGCGATTACTTCAAATCAAATATTTATGTATTATTGAAATGACATAAATAAATGAAGTAACCTAATACTACTTCAAATTTGAATATTTATGTATTCTTGGAATGTCATAAATAAATGAAGTAATAAATTAACTTGAAATACTATTGAAACCAAATTGTGGTGTTCATGATTACTTTAATTATGCATATTTATATTTTATTGTAAAGATATAAATATGAAGTCTTTTAATTGTTACAAGACTTATAATAAAGTAAGACGTTAACTTGTTATGTTTTAATTAAGACATATACAAGAAGTCATTGAGTTGATCAATGATTTATAACGTAGATTGGGATTATAACAGTTTATGTCTTCTTGTTAAGACATGGACATGAAGTGATTTGGTTAAAAAGTACTTATGTTATATAGCATGCATTGGCTTGGAAATTCTATTATACCATTAAGCTGATTTAGTTGGTAAATAGATAAACCAAACAAAATATATATTTTTCTTTCATATTGTAAGATTGTCTTACAATATAATCCTAATGAAATACATAATGGCTATGGTACATTCAGTTAGGAAAATCAAAATCTTATTATATTGTTTGATTAAAGATAACTATATCTTCTTTTCTTCCAAAGTTATTAAGGTTAGGAAATTGAGTATGCATTGTATATACTCAATTAGACTCCAACCTAGAAGATTAATAAGACACCATTTATTATGGAATGTGATGAATCACATTAAGTCTTAAAATTGAAGTTCAGAATTTGATAAACTACATTTGAGTTGGTTATTAATAAACTTCATGTAAGGAACTGTCAATGTGTATTTGTAATGTCCCAAAAGAGAACAATTTTGTGTTGCTCTACTTGCTAAAGTATTTATAGATAGTCTATAAATTGCAAAAGGCAAGTGGGAGTTTTATCTTGAAAAGATAAAATTACAAGATACATGATCTTCTAAAACACACTAGCAAATGTCATGCTGAAGATTAACATGTAAATGTTAAATCTCAAGATGAAGGAATTCTCATTCATAGATCCGCAAAGATATCTCAAATATTTGTATAATATGTTGAGGATTATGAGTTACAGGATTGTGGTAAACCTGTTGAAGAATTGAAAATATTGAATTTGGCAAGTTACTCATACTATGAATGATTAGATGCAGTCCATAAAGATAATTAGTTTTGGAAACTTAATTAATCTTGAACTCTATAGTTACACTATAGAATAATGATGAGTTTCTCAAAAGGAATAAAAATCCTAGAGATTTAAATTCCTGTGTAGATATCATAATGGACAATTTTGTGTACATATTTAATGTATGAAAAGATTATCAAATACACTTAAGCAATTAACTGTGATTGGAATTCTTTCTAAGCACATTAAATGTATAAAGATTATGATTGTTATTCTTAGTTTCATTTATATGAAATTAACAATGGAATATCAATACTCTTTCTTGAGTAATTACTTGTGCGAGGACGATAAGTAATTGAAAGGAGTATTTGAATTCAAATAATCTTTGAAAGTATACAAAGTGAAAATCATTTATGAATGGATTAATGCATGCATCTAGGAGATACACTTATGTTTAATTATTAAATTCAAGTTTTGATTTATAATTAAAATAAGATAATCTCTTAATATTCCTAAAAGCTAGTGGAAGTGTTATATTTATTTTCTTATTTCATATATGTTGTATAACATATAGGAAGTAACATTCCATGAGCATTAAATGTTAAGTCTTAGTTTGAAACGAAACTTCACGTGAAGATTTAGAAAATAAACATACAGCCTTGAATATATGTTTATTGTTATAAACATAAGCGGTAAAATAATTGATTCTAATAAACATGATTATACTATTAGAAAGTCTAGATAGATACATATCTTTGAAAAGATATGACATGAATATATATAATTTTGACGCAAGGATTTTTCATGTACATCATGTTGTTTGTTGTATCATGCTTGATGAAAGATGATTTGACAACATTAATATCTAATTGAAAGGTTATTAGATAACTAAGTGTAATGGGTATGGTTGGATTTAGAATTAACATCCTCATCCTGGAATAGCTCCTAAATTCTAAATAAGAACCATATGGCAATTGTTGCGTAATTGATATAGCCGACAAATCTTGAAAGATTGGAAGGTATCAAACATTACACATTGGATATTAAAGTTTACGGGATTTTAAAGAGCATATTGTTGTTTGCATACAATGATGTTGATAAGATTGAGATGACACTCAATACTAGTCATGGTAGGATTTCATCCTAGTTAATGGCCATGTGTACTAGTTATGATTTACTGCAAGCATAGTTGCATTTTACATTAAAAAAATTAGAATACTTTAAACTATAAAAGGTTTGATAGTTTGCTTGTCATAAATTCATGGTTGAGGATGTCACGTATTTTATGAAATATTATGTGGCATTATCAAGATAATTGATAGCACACATACAAGAACTTCATTAATTGAATTCTTGAAATAAGTATTCTCAAAATTCCCATAGATCAAAATTAGTTGATTTATGTCTTTTCAACAAGTATGTTTGACATGACTTGAGGCATAATTCATTAATGGGAATTATCATGCATTGATCTATTTTAGTGTTTGGATAATGGGAAGTTATTGAACAGTTATTATTTTAATGAAATAAAATAATGGTTATGTTTGTTTATCATTTTCTTAATAATATATCCTATATTTGCATGTTTATATCCTTGAATATATTTATATATTCTAAACTGTCCGTTGCCAGTTAATGATATGGGAATATCATTAAATTAAGGTAAATCTGAGTATTGGTATAATATACTTGAAAGTATATTGATGCGTCGTCATGCCAATTTCACATGATATTCAAATTGTTTGAATATAGGACTTAATCCCGCCACATGAGTTTACTTTATGGATCTTGTCATCAAGTAAATCATGAGTATATAGTTATCCTCAGACTTGAGATGCCAGATAATTGTCATGCATGTAGTGCATTTCTTTGATTCAATTTAACGCTATACGTAACGGGTAGCTATACGGATTATTTTGGGAAGCGTTGCGAAGTGCATGTGTTATGCTCGTAGTCAAGATAGAATTTGTTCCTTCAAATTGTTTGGAGTTTAATACTGTTGGGCCCCTCATAGGGTTGACAAGATGTTTGTGCGGCTGCACCCAAGATCTCCCCTGAATAGGTTCAGATGATTTGGTAATCTTGCTCAATCATAAACAACGAGAAACATAATTATTAATAAAGAATAACTTAGATCCATATCTTTATTAATGTAGTATTAGAACAAAAGGATAAGTATGATGATTAATCATCAAGTGGTTTTTCCAGGAGGCCACCACCCGAGTTGTACTAGGGGCATTGGCGTGTTGCTAGACGCTAACCAATGTCATTACCCTTTTAATAGATTTTCAAGTGGGAGTTGTTAGAGTTTTGGAAAAATATTAAATCGTGTATGACTAGAATCGAACCCGGGACTGAGGGATTGCACACTTTATGTATGAATGATCAAAGGAATAATTAATATATATATATATATATATATATATATTATATATTTTAATTATTTGGACACAAAACGATAACTAACGGACATTAAAGTAATTATTGGAATTGACTAATGACTGTTAGTAAATAAAGGAGGGGGTTAAATGTCGAGTTTTGGAACTTGAGGAGGTATTAGACTCAAACTTGGAGAGCAAGTTTGGAGCCTGTATAACCTATCATTAGCTCCAAAAGGTCGACGCAATAATAATAAACCCTTAAAAAGTCAATCGACTTTATCAGTATCTTTCATTGCATATGTCGTACTTGTACAATATATATCTTTGACATATGTAGTACCTTTTACATATGTCTATAGTGTAAGATATGTAGTGTATGATATGCATATTAATTAATATCATGTGATATCTTCAACATATGTTTCGAATAGTATGTGCAAGAATCCTTTTTATTATTTACTTCCTCCATGAATAATAGATTCAAGGTTTATTGAACAAAATAGTTTTGGTTTAATAATTGTGTTCATTCACTAGCATCAATCTTTGATCGAGTAATAGTACATGTGTTCGAGAGCTCGGATATAACATACTTTTGTTATTATCTTGGATTGTGGAACAAAAAGGTAAGGGATTCCACGTTAATCCTATTTATTCGTTTGATTGTTCAAGTGAAGGAGAAAGAAGATTTGATCATTGTTCTTGCTAGGATCATAACGGTACGTTCCTATTTAATATTCGGTAATACTTTATACATGTTAAATATGATCCTTGCTTCCGCTATTATATGTGCTTTGATGTTTATTTATTTATTTGAATGTCTAGATATTTAAATTCCAAGGAATACCCTCACATGTGAAGAAATAAGGTATCAAATACCTCTACATGTGAATAAATTTTTGTTCTTGTTTTAATGTTTGTTGTCTATAATAGTTTGATGCTTGAAATGTTTGTTCTTGTTTTAATTTTTGATATGGTTTGTTGTTCGTACTTTTAGTCGAGTGATGGTATAATCTTAAGCTCTTTGAGTTGGAATTTGCAATTATATGATATGTCTATTAGTTTACTTTTTAAAGATGCGCGTGATGTGTCGTTGCGGTTTAGCAGTTTTAATGCCTACTCAAGTTTTAAATTTATATTTAGCCGACTTATCAATAACACACACACTTAACGAGCAGTGTACCCGGTCAGTATGAAGATAATGGTAAGTAGAGTGTCGATCACTAAGAGTGGAACGTATTATCTAGTTATTCTAATCAGTATTTTAATATCCTAACGCAAGGGGGTTTCAGCCTGAGAGACTGGCACAGTTTTGTAGTAATTAAATGATAAAATAAACCAATAGGCACGAATCAGCAAGTAGCACACACGTACACAGATAGATACTCGAGACAATAAGAGGGCTGTCCTTATGATTAAGTAGATTGTCACTTGTTTTATTGATAGCTTTATATGAAGTGTATGTAATTAACCCTTTCTCGTTGGTCCTATTCTCATCGGCGAGTAAACCCTTAATGATTACTTATGTCTAAAAGTTATTCCTAAGTGATCAATTTAGAAACAACCGTGGGAGCCACATCTTGTCCCGCAGTCGGATGCCCGCAAGCCACTAATAAACACAGAGGTTATCAATGCACTAATAAGTAGTAACCAAAGACATCAACATATAAACTTTAATTGATGGGAAAGCAAGTATTAAAGGGAGTGCAATCTTTCGTTGTCACATTACACAAGCCACCAATCCTGATGAATTAAAGTTTGCTAACACAATAAAACAAAACTACTTAATGAATTAAATACATGCAGCACCTTCTTACAGCTCTTGTATCTTTGATTTGGGTGTGTCTTGTGCTGCCTCCTTGACTGAATTCGTCCTTTTGCTCTGCTGTCCGAACTTCGGTTTTAGGGTTTCGAACTCTTAAATTCGTCTGGTCTACGGGGTATTTATAGTTTCTGTCTGAGGGAAGATGCGGCGCATCTACTTAAGTAGATGCGGCGCATGCACTTAACTTCGCGTGGGGTCCAAGATTATAATATTCAGGAATATTCGTACACCGCCAGAAGATGCGGCGTAACCCTTGATTAGATGCGGCGCATGTCCTCTTGTATCTTGGATCGTATCTGGTGATATCTTGATAGAGATGCGGCGCATGTCGAGAGTGAGATGCGGCGCATCTGGAGCAGAATTGACTTGATCTTGTCCATGTCAGTAGACTTCCACTTTATGCACGTTTTGCTCCATTATTAGTCCATAATCGCTAAGTTTCACCAAATGCTTGTTTTTACCTGAGAATTACAAAAGTAAACAATTAAGTATCAATCCTCATACATAATATAGTAAAACAAGTCAAATTAATAGGATAAATGATAGTAATAAAATGTACTTATTTGAGTTCATCAGTCTATTAGTTTACTTTTTAAATATCCAAGTATGTCTGAACGCCCTTCTATAGGGGTGGAGAACATTCCAATGCTAAGATTGATAATCTGATGACAATCGTGGCTAATCCACACCAATTCAAAATGCCAGACTGTCTTTTAAGAGAAAGAAAGACTACAATGACGGCAAGTACTCCCGGGTTACATCAAATGCTCTTGACATTAAGTTGAGAGATGATCTTGAGCGTTTGAAGAAGATTAGGTTGGTCTTATTTCCATCATTTGTCACAAAACTTATTTCTTTTATTATTTTCTTGTATGTGTCAAAGTTGACTGGTTGTTATGGTTGCAAAATGGGTCTAAGTGGCTTGACCAGAAATACTCTCTATCCAAAGTTTTTTATTAATTGGGTGGTTTGCTAAATCTATATACACAAACTATCAGTACCAGACTAAATTATAATTCTAGTTTTGTGTTTTTGGAAGTTTCACACTTAGTTCTTAAGTCTTAGAGTTTGCACAAATAACATTGCAAGAATTTCGCATAGTTGGGTCATGACTTGTAAAAGTTATCCCTGCACTATTGACTATTTAAAAATGACTGTTTTGACTTTATCCAAATACCTCATAGAGGATGCCAACTGCCATATGAGAGTTTGTGGAAAACTAGAAGGGGGGTTGAATAGTTTTACGACTTTTTAATTTATTATAACACCTTTGTTTACTTTTAAAAACTTATATTCAAGTTTGTTATGAAAAATAAAACTTAAACCTTATTATTAGTTATATATGTATTCTTTTAAATTGATTGTAAAAGTTTTGGTTTCTTGAATGGATTTTCAAATTGATTTTTATGTGAAGTCGACCTCTAAGTACTACTTAGCAATTATATAAGCCTATGTGTATGAAAGTAATGACGATGCAAATAAAGAAATAAATAAGGGATGGAAAGATCTAACCGAGACACGAGAGATTTATAGTCGTTCGGCTACAAGGACACCTTCCTTGCCCTACTCCACTCCCCGAGCACCAAGCTTGAGAGTTTTCTTCACAACTTCAATAAGCTCCCTTATGGCGGAGAAAACCTTACACGACTTTGGCTTACACTAGCTTAACGACACAAAGCTAAATGTCGAGTTTTAATGGTAGCTAGAACCAATCTCACAACTTCACAACACAACTTCTTCACGACTTATTCACAACGGCTTCACGACTTGAACTTTAGAACTTCACGACTAGGACTTCACGACTTCAACACGACCGCTTCACAACTTCTATGCTACGACTTCACGACTTCAACACAAGGACTTCACGACTAGGACTTCACAACTTCAACACGACCGCTTCACAACTTCTATGCTACGGCTTCACGACTTCAACACTAGGACTTCACGACCTCTACCTTACCGCTTCGCGACTTCTATGCTACAGCTTCACGACTTCAACACTAGTACTTCACGACCTCGGCCTTACGACTTCGCGACTTCTATGCTACGGCTTCACAACTTCTACACTAGGACTTTACGACCTCTATCTTACGGCTTCACGATTTCTATGCTACGGCTTCACAACTTCTACACTATGTCTTCACAACTTCTATACCACAACTACTTATACAACTTCTTTACTACTTACATACAACACTAATCTACTATACACACCTTACACACAAATGAATGAATGATTTACAAACTTTGTTAAACTAACAACTTAAGTAACAAGATGATACTAAGTTGTAATACTTCTAATCTTGATTGATAGAAGTATTCTTCTTTTGCACTTGGATGGATGAAGCTTGGATCACTTGGAAACCAATGCTTAAGAGAATATGATCAAAGGATTTTTGAAAGTATTTACAAGATTTAAAACAGAAAGTTTGGGGTGCAAAAGGTGAGTAAAAATCCAGGGGAAGGCTGGTATTTATAGGCAGAAAAACTGGACAGCTGGGAGCTACTGGAGCGGGGGCGGTCCCCTTAAAATTAAGGGGGCCGCCTTGTATAATTAAGGGGGCCGCCCTCCCTGACCGTTGCCCAGTTTTGTCTTTTTGTGGGGAAGGTTTTTCTGGAACATTTTTACTGATTTTGGTTGAAAATTTGAATTCATAAATTTATAATGAATTAAACCTTTTTATTTATTACCAAAAATATTTTTCTAAAAGATATAAAATATTTTTGACATTTTATAAAAAATTTAGTGTTTAAGAAAATGTTCCTTTGATCATATAATGCATTAAGCATTAGTTCATTCATACCTTAAGTGATTTGAGTTGTAGAAATAGATAGTTACAACTAAATACTTGTTTACGTCATAATTTTCAGATTAATGATTTTACATTTTGTGATTATCAAAACGTAGAGATATCGAAAAATATTAATAACGTGTTTAGGCATTATTTATATCAACAATCTCCCCCTTTTTGATGATTACAAAATCTAAACTCACTAAATCTAAAAATTAGTTTTTAGACAAGTATTTAGTGAGTTTACATCTATTTCTCCCCCTTTTTGTAGAATCAAAAAGGTTTAACCGACAAGTTTTAAGTGTAAAAGTGTCGTATGAGAACTCACCCTTGATGTGTACTCCCCCTCGTTTGGGGGCACCAAGGAAACGAGCTATGGAACGCTTGCAAGAAAAATGTTAGAAGCACAAGTATATGTAACAACAATAAGCAAGCATATAGAATAAGAGCATTCATTTAATAAAAGTGTTGTGTATAAATACACAACCAAGTAGATTACAACATAAGGCATGCAAATATTCAAACAAAAACAACTAATGATACTACATAATCATCCTAGGAGTACATGATCTTCCATGGGGCTTGCACACAAAAGGTTTTGAAAATTATTTTTAAGCATTGCATATGCTTAATTGGGTGAAAATGGAGGTGGTGGTGGTGTAGTGGGTGAAGGAGGTGGTGGTGGGTTGGTAATCATGTGTTCAAGTGATGAAAACATGTAGTGTATCTCATCTCTAAGACCAAAGATTATGGTCCGGTTATGGATGCAACAAAGACAACTGTCACCATGGGCTTCAAGCAATGCCCAAGGTATGGGAAAGAATGGTTGTGGGGTTGGTGATGGTGAGAAGTGAGCATCAAGAGGTGTGATGGGTGATAAGGAAATGGCAAGTTGGGTGTATGAATGTTCTTGAGTGGATGGTGGTGATGATGCTCTTGGTGATGATGTTAGGTGAGTGTTGATGTAGTCATTGATGGATGAAGTGGATGGTATGGAGGAAGATGATGCTCCATGGATAGATGGTGTTTTTGATGGAGCATTTGGTGCACTTGGGGATGAACATTGAGGTGGTGGTGATGGAGTTTTGATGTCATCTTGGGTTAGGTCTATGAAAGGTTGTTTTGGTGGTATGATGACAAGTCTTTGCTTCCTTGGAGTCTTAGAGATGGAGGATTTTGGTGATAACATGGTGGTTTTGGATGGTGAAGGATGATGGAATGAGAGGTGATTATATGGAGGGAATTTATAATATGAAAATGTGGTTGGTTTAGGTTAATTTTTGAGGTTTTGTAGTAAGATTCCAATACCAGTTCGTCCATAAGGAGAAATGGTAGCTGGGGCTAGATAAAAGGGGTCACATGATGCAAAAGAAAACAGTAAATTTTGCTTCCCAGATGGCCGGTCCCCTTAATTGCTGGCCAGCCCCTTTAAAATTAAGGGGACCGCCCATCTGATGTTTTCCTAGGCGACCAAATTTGAAAAATTTCCAGAAAAGGGTCATTGTTAGGGTGTATTTGCAGCAAGCTCCATTTGAATCATGTACATTAGAAATGATTTAATAGTAGCAATAACATATTAAGAAGAATAATGTTTATATGTAGACTACTAAGATCATATTTCATATATATATATATATATATATATATATATATATATATATATATATATATATATATATATATATATATATATATATATCATATTGAAACAAAAAGATGAAACAATACATTCATAGCAAACATATATAAGAAAGAAAGAAACAAACATTCATTAGATTAAAATGATTATGTGACAAACACAATCATTGTTACAACATACATAGTGCTTAAAGCATACATTTGTTAGAGAATTCTAATTTGCCTAAGAAATCCATTTGACTTGCTTGATGATGGAGGAGTTTTTGAAATGAAGACAAGTGAGAGGGTGAGTAAATGGGATTAATGAAGGTATATGTTTGGTGTGTGGAGGTTGAAGATGGTGGTGGTGGAGACATTTGAGGTGGAGAGTTTGGAGCGGACCATGATGGATGAAGGTTTTGATGTTGTTCAATTGGGGATATTGGATTGGATCTAGTGAGAAGATACTTAATCCAAGTAAAGTGCTCATTTAGAGCAATGGTTTGTTGTTGAAGAAAGATGCAACAAGGACAATTGTTGACATGTTTCTCAACTTGGTTTTTGTTGTGGGGTGATGTGGGAGAGCTAGATGAAGGTTGATCAAGGTTTCTTTGGGCTAGGTGTAGGGCAAGAAGAGCACTAAGCTCATGAGCTTCCTTGAGTTCCTCAACTAACTTCAAGTGTTCGGATGAAGGTGATGATGGTAAAGTGTTGTTGTTATGAGGGATGGATGTTTGCACATGCAACATAGGGGTAGCATGTGAGTTGGTAGGAGGTGGTGGTGACACTCTTGGTGGTGGAGATGTTTGTGAACTTGGGTAATCATGAGTGGATGAAGGTGATGATATGGATGAATTTGATGATCCAAGAGTGGTGAGTGTCTTTAATGATGCATTGGTGGGTTGAGTGTGAATGAGATTAGGATTGAAGTTTTGGGTTTGATCATAGGGAGATGAAGGGTTAGGGATGGATGATTGGTTATGAGTTTGAACAACATCATTTGTTGGGTTATGGCAAGTTTCAAGCTTCCTCCTCCAAATTGGTCTCACCGAGATTTTAGCAACTCTTGAGGGTTTTGATTTTGGGTAGTTGGAGGATGACATGTTTGAGTGGATGATATGAATGAGCATTTATGATGAGGATGTGCATTTATAGTGTAGGAATAATGTGGTTTAGGAAGGTAAATTTTGGTGGGTGGTTTATGACAAAATGTGTTTGTGAATTTTGGGAAGTATGGAATAAAATAGGTTGGAAATTGAAAAAGAGAACAGTAAGTCGGATCTCCAGATGGCCGGTCCCCTTAATATTAAGAGGGCCGCCTAGGTATTTAAGGGGGCCGCCCATCTGCTGACTTCCAGGTTACTGAAAATGGGTTTTTGGCAGAAATTTGTAGAAAAGGTTGTGTTTTTGGGTTTAGATTCAAGCAAGTTCAACTTCTTTTTGAGGCAATTTGGAATTTAATAACTCATGTATGCTAAGCACATTCAATTAAGCAATTTTAATTATCATGCAACCTACTCATTTACCAAGAAGCATATATGTATATATAAACAAGAAAACAACATATAATTACCAAGTAATTCATACTACCATTATTATCACAATTAATTAGCTAGTTAATTAATCCTAATAAGTGTCAATGTGATGGGAAATTTGTGATAGCATGGATTTCTAGACTTGGACCAAGCATGATTTGAGTAAGTGTTTTTGGGCATTATTCAACAATGTTTGAAAGTAGGTTTTATTTAAGTGTGAAAATCATTTCAACAAGGTAGATTTGAATTTGTTTCAAAGTGTTTTATAAGGAAATAAAAAGAAGTTGTTACACTTTTTGGCTTTGATAAAAACATGTTTAACAGAGAAGTGACATAATCTTTTGAAAAATCATTTTCCAGAATATGAAGATTTGCATTTTTAAAAGGAATTGTTAAAAAAAAATCTCATGCTTGATTGATTAAGGCTATTGTCTCATGCTATCCCTTTCAACAAATTATGCGATTAAAACGATAGTGATGACTAAATTCTATATGTTCGATAGAGAATACTTTATTTAATGCTTAGGGGGGTTAACATAAGGTTTTCTGGTTTATTAACAAGTAATATGGATATAACTAATAGTGTGAGGGCAAAGCAACCTATCAAACTAAGCATATCTTAAGGCAGTGATTATCATAACTATATGCAAGGAGTAACTACTCAGGAAAGTTTAAAAAGAAGACTTATCTCAGGTCCAGTTTTTCTTCATGATATAAGGTAGTGAATTATAGATGAGTACCACTTCGTTCCATCCTTATTTTAGTAGATTAATAAGTCTTCATGCGCGTGTTTTGAATATGAGTAGGTTAACGCAAGATTGAGTTTCATTTCATTTTGCGTTCATTACCTAATCAAATAAAAACAGCTTGGTACCCAGATTCTCATGGGTCCGAGATGGTTAGTTGGGACATCCATTGCATTTATATGCACATGGAGAAAATGTCACCAAGAAGTACAAGAATTCCTTGATAGTTTGTTTTGATGTACAAACAATGGATTTCTTGACTTATATAAATTATAATCACAGTAAATAGCCTTATATCTAAATTTCTCTACTAGGTTTTTTAATTATAATTTGTTTTGATTTACTTGTTGAAGAGTTATCCGAATTAAATCCTATACCGGTTTTATCATTAAATGGCTTTTGACAACTTAGTAAGAATTTAAGAGATTTGGAGCTTTCTTCAAATTTAGCTAATATTTTTGCTCTTTCATTTAATCTTTTAATTTCAAGTTTATAATCTTGACATATTTTGCATTCTAGATCAGTTTCAATATTACTTTCAAGTCTAGACATTTTATCTTCTAAAATTATTTCTTTTTCAAGATTACTTTCAAAAGTTTTTGATGATTTATGTTTAGAAATAGTTTTTAGATCTATGTTGCAAAAATGTTTAAACTCATTTTCTAGTTTTGAAAATTCTAAAATGAATGGATCATAGCAAAAATGTTTGGTTTTGGATTGTACCTCATTTGGAGTTTTATCTAGTTTGCATTCGTCACATACCGGATGATGATCTTCTCCTTCGTCTGTGTCACTCCATGATATTGGATTGAGTTCACTTTGGAGTTGATTCATGTAGTCTTCGTCGTTAATACCTTCATTAACAACATTTGAACTAGTAGCACATGTATCTATTTTATCTAAATGTTTATCTATTAAATTCTCTAAGATGACTAATTCATGTACAAGATCAAAATCCTCATCTTTGGCTTGACATTTTTCTTGATGAAAGTTTAAGAGATTTTTCCAAATATCATTTGCCATTTTACAGAAAGATATTCTTTCATATTCAACTTTCGGCAAGGTTTTGTAAATAATTATTTTAGCTTCATTATTTTTGTTATTCTTTGTTTTTAAATAATCATTTTGAGTTTCAAAATCCGTTTTTGTTTGACTTTCAAAATCCGTTTTTGTTGATTGAAAATCACCAATCGAAATGACATGCCAAATATCTAGATCAATTAATTTCACATAATTTTCAAATTTATTTTTCCATTCAAGAAAAGTATAGTTTTCAAATAGTGGTGGTGTTTGCATAAATTCCCCTTCTAAATATTTTTCGGATTCCATAGATCGATTCAAGTTTTAAAATACAGTATATTTTAAAGATCTTGATTGACGTGGCTCCTGATACCAATTGTGGAAAACTAGAAGGGGGGGTTGAATAGTTTTACGTCTTTTTAATTTATTATAATACCTTTGTTTACTTTTAAAAACTTATATTCAAGTTTGTTATGAAAAATAAAACTTAAACATTATTATTAGTTATATATGTATTCTTTTAAATTGATTGTAAAAGTTTTGGTTTCTTGAATGGATTTTCAAATTGATTTTTATGTGAAGTCGACATCTAAGTACTACTTAGCAATTATATAAGTCTATGTGTATGAAAGTAATGACGATGCAAGTAAAGAAATAAATAAGGGATGGAAAGATCTAACCGAGACATGAGAGATTTATAGTGGTTCGGCTACAAGGACACCTTCCTTGCCCTACTCCACTCCCCGAGCACCAAGCTCGAGAGTTTTCTTCACAACTTCAATAAGCTCCCTTATGGCGGAGAAAACCTTACACGACTTTGGCTTACACCGGCTTAACGACACAAAGCTAAATGTCGAGTTCTAATGGTAGCTAGAACCAATCTCACAACTTCACAACACAACTTCTTCACGACTTATTCACAACGGCTTCACGACTTGAACTTTAGAACTTCACAACTAGGACTTCACGACTTCAACACGACCGCTTCACAACTTCTATGCTACGGCTTCACGACTTCAACACAAGGACTTCACGACTAGTACTTCACAACTTCAACACGACCGCTTCACAACTTCTATGCTACGGCTTCACGACTTCAATACTAGGACTTCACGACCTCTACCTTACCGCTTCGCGACTTCTATGCTACGGCTTCACGACTTCAACACTAGTACTTCACGACCTCGGCCTTACGACTTCGCGACTTCTATGCTACGGCTTCACAACTTCTACACTAGGACTTCACGACCTCTATCTTACGGCTTCACGATTTCTATGCTACGGCTTCACAACTTCTACACTATGTCTTCAAAACTTCTATACCACAACTACTTATACAACTTCTTTACTACTTACATACAACACTAATCTACTATACACACCTTACACACAAATGAATGAATGATTTACAAACTTTGTTAAACTAACAACTTATGTAACAAGATGATACTAAGTTGTAATACTTCTAATCTTGATTGATAGAAGTATTCTTCTTTTGCACTTGGATGGATGAAGCTTGGATCACTTGGAAACCAATACTTAAGAGAATATGATCAAAGGATTTTTGAAAGTATTTACAAGATTTAAAACAGAAAGTTTGGGGTGCAAAAGGTGAGTAAAAATTCAGGGGAAGGCTGGTATTTATAGGCAGAAAAACTGGACAGCTGGGAGCTACTGGAGCGGGGGCGGTCCCCTTAAAATTAAGGGGGCCGCCTTGTATAATTTAGGGGGCTGCCCTCCCTTACCGTTGCCCAGTTTTGTATTTTTGTAGGGAAGATTTTTCTGGAACATTTTTACTGATTTTGGTTGAAAATTTGAATTCATAAATTTATAATGAATTAAACCTTTTTATTTATTACCAAAAATGTTTTTCTAAAAGATATAAAATGTTTTTGACATTTTATAAAAAATCTAGTGTTTAAGAAAATGTTCCTTTGATCATATAATGCATTAAGCATTAGTTCATTCATACCTTAAGTGATTTGAGTTGTAGAAATAGATATTTACAACTAAATACTTGTTTACGTCATAATTTTCCGATTAATGATTTTACATTTTGTGATTATCAAAACGTAGAGATATCGAAAAATATTAATAACGTGTTTAGGCATTATTTATATCAACAGAGTTAATTTAATGGTGCTAACGGCCACCACTGTGTAGCTTTTGTGATGCTACTTGCTAGGGACTATTCGTGTAATTTCCAAGGCCAGACTATATTTGAAATTTATATAAAACCATATGGATCATCCCTATAATTCAGCGCTATATTATGACGGTTTCACTCAAAATAGTTACGAACGGATTGGTTTTTTTAATCGTGGTATTCAATGGCATTTTGATAGGAACCATCGCGGTCTTTGTCATTACTGGTGTGTGGACAACACACCATGACCACTGGTCGTAGGGGAAAGACTGTTGGTGTGTCAAAGAAGAGATAAGCTTATATGTGTTTCTAAAATCAAGTTACATTTGGTTTTTAGACAGTTTCATGAATCTTTATTGTCATCAATTTTGAATGTTTTGGGTTAACTTTTGAATCTTTATGTGTTTTGGATCTCATGTGGGTAATTGTTGTTTGCAATGGATAATTTATGATTTTTGGCTCGTCAAACAGTATCAAAGTATTCATCTTTGATTATCTTTAGTTCATTGTCAATGACGTGGATCAACTTAAAAGCATTGAATGGATTTCAAGCAGGTCAAAGAAACAATAGCTACAATGATATCGCACGTGCGATATGTGCATTGTGGTCGTTTGGTAAGTAAGGTTGGTAAGGCAGAGTTGTGGTCACGATTTCTTGCTAGATTGATTTACTTTTAGTTCCCATTTATAATTAAAGTAAAGAAACCATACCTGCTTGAAGTGGATACATTGGAGGAGGAAATGGCCGTCTTTATGTGATAGTACACGAGGAGGAAAGAGTAATCGAGGTGAAGGAAGAGGATATCAATATCGGTATTTTCAGCAGAAGCTTAATTGGGGAAGCGAAAAAACTATGTTACATATCAAAGCTGCCAAGTTTTTGTAATGAACAAGGGCACAAAGTTGAAATCAAATTGTTGGGTGGATTAGAAGTCTTGCTCATTCTCGACACAACAGAAACTGCAAATAACATTTTAAACAAGACCCATCATGGGATTAGAAGATGGGTTCTTAAATTGAGAAGATGCCTGGAGTATTAATTATAAACCTTGTGGGAGATTGACATGGATCAATATCATCGGTGTCCCTGTGTGAAGTTAGGCTGAACTAGTGTTAAGGAAGATCGTGGCATTACATGGTACTATTATGGGAACATCTAACTGCAATTTAATAGGTAATCAAATTATCTTACTCATAATTGTTGAGAATATATTAAGGTTTCAGTTTGAGTTTGAAATTCAAATTATCTGACTCCAAATTGTTGAGAATTATTAGCATCATTTATATTGAAGTTTTATGACCTGACAACTATATGATATCATGGAGTCTTGCTAATGATAGTTTCATTGTTTGGAATGAATCTTCGTTCTTCTTAATGATATGAGCTGAAGTATTTGGGTTAGTAAGTTGGCACGTGAGGTGCACATGCACGGTTTTAACCCGGTCATGTGAGGTGCACGTGATCTCTTCCACATACTTTACCTTATACTTCAATTGATTTTCCCGCCCAGAATTCCCTTTAAATACTTACTTGTAATACATTGAGGAATAAGCTTTTGATTGAATAAAACTCCTCTTTCTTGATTCTGTTATCTCCTACATTCCATCTTAACTTCCATCTAACTAACACCCATATTTCCCGCCAAAACTAACAATAACACTTTCGAATTCATTTCTAGTTTCATTGAGTTCTGAGTTTATTGTTGCCTTCTATACGATTCCTTAGAGGATCCTAGAAGTGTTGTATATCAATTGGTATCAGAGCTTGTCACCCTGGCAAACTCTTGTTTCCGGTTATCTTTTCCGGCGTAATTCCAGCCAAAAACAGAGATTTTCGGTAAAAGAAATTAGTCACCACTAATTTCACTGTTCTGTTTACATTTGGTTATTGTCAATCATCTGTACTGCCACAAGATCAGCCCATTAGTGGTTAAATTCTCTGATCTTGAACAAGCTGGTAAGAAGCAGTTGGATTGAGTAACCCAGAACAGAATCAATAGTCATTAATCCATTGTTGATGAGTATTAATGATATTGATACGATGGTGAATACAAGAAGTACTCAAGAAGTAACAATGGAGTCACTTCAAAACACAGTTAATGAATTGCAAAGAATGATGGCTGATATGGTCAATGATATGGCAAGAATGAGAAATGGAGAAGGAACCAGCAATGGGGGTCATAATACCAATGGTAGAAATGGTAATGTGGCAAATCAGTATGGAAGGATGTCTAAGATTGAATTTCCAAGGTTCAATGGAGATGATGTTAAGAGTTGGTTATTCAGATGCAAGCACTTTTTCAAAATTGATGATGTTCAAGAAGACATGAAAGTGGAGTTAGCAGCCATGCATTTGTCAGATAAGGCATTAGTTTGGCACCAACAGTTTTTGAAGAAGTATGGTGATGGTTGTCCATGGGAGATGTATGAAGAGCAGGCTTTGAAGAGGTTTGGTAATGTGTTTGAAGATCCCATGGTGGAACTCAAGAACTTGAAACAGACTAGTACAGTACAAGTTGATCAAGATCAGTTTGAGGAGTTGTTGAATAGGCTGGATTTAACTGAGTCTCTTGCAATCAGTCTGTTCATTGGGGGTCTAAAGGATGAGATTAGTATGCCTGTGAGGATGTTTAAGCCTCTCACTTTGAGTGATCTTTTTACCATGGCAAAAATGCAAGAAGCCACACTCACAGCCACAAGACACAGGTATAACTCTTTTCATTCTAGTATTAAGCCTGCAAATATTGGTTCTGTGATTAAGGATGGGGGTATTTTACCAAAACCAGTTAGTAGACCTTTGGCTTTGCCTGCACCCACAAGAACATCATATGGTGAGACTAGCACAGTCAATAACAAACCATTTAAGAGGCTAACACAAAAAGAATATGAGGAAAAAAGGGCTAAGAATCTATGTTTCTATTGTGATAAGAAGTTTGTGCCTGGTCATAAGTGTGAAGGTCAGTTATTCTCACTTTTGGTTTCACCTTTGGATGATGATGGAGAAAAGTTTGAGGAATTTGTTGATGCTCAGGAAGAATTGCTAGAAATAAGTGCTAGTAATGACATACAACCACAAATTTCCCTTAATGCTTTCACAGGTATAAGCTCTTTTAAAACCATGAGGGTGGTTGGAATTTTGGCAAACAAATATAAGATACATATTTTGGTGGATTCATGGTCAACCCACAATTTTCTAGATGTTCAAATGGCCAAGAAGCTAGGTTGTAAGGTGAATCAGACTAAACCTATGAAGGTGACAGTTGCAGGGGGAAAACAACTTATAAGTATGGGCATGTGTAAGGATTTTCAATGGAAGATGAATGGGGAAATATTCACTACTGATGTAATGCTCTTGCCTCTTGGTAGCTGTGAAATGGTGTTAGGCATTCAATGGTTATCAACCTTGGGTGACATGAAATGTAACTTTCATGAATTAAGAATGGAATTTGCTCACAACAATAAGAAAGTGGTTTTAAGAGGCACCTCAAAGGCTCCAGTTCATTGGGTGGAAGGAAGGAAACAATTACAAATGTTGGAACAACTACAACAAGCTGAAATGATGATGTTGTGTGTTTACCCAAGCAATGGGTTAGTACTGTGGTCAGTAGAGAATAATGGGTCAAATACTGTTGTGGAAGAGTTGCAGCCTATAATTGACTCCTATGATGATGTATTTGCAATACCAAAGGAGTTACCACCACCAAGGTCACATGATCACAGAATTCCTCTGATTGAGGGCACTCCACCAGTTAATATCAGACCCTATAGGCATCCTCCTACCCAAAAAGATGCTATTGAGGCAATGGTGAAGGAACTTTTGGAAGCTGGAGTCATAAAACCTAGTCAAAGTCCCTTTGCATCACCTGTGGTCATGGTTAAAAAGAAGGACAATACATGGAGAATGTGTATAGACTACAGGCAACTTAATAAGAATACCATAAAAGATAAGTTTCCTATACCATTAATTGAGGAATTGATTGATGAGCTTTATGGGTCAACTGTGTTTTCTAAGTTGGATCTGAGATCAGGATATCATCAAATCAGAATATTTGAAGATGATGTGGCTAAGACTGCTTTCAAAACTCATGAGGGCCATTATGAGTTCCTTGTGATGCCATTTGGTTTGACCAATGCTCCATCTACCTTTCAAGCTTTGATGAATGAAGTTTTTAGGCCTTTCCTGAGAAAATTTACATTGGTATTCTTTGATGATATTCTAGTGTACAGCAAATGTTTAACTGATCATGTGCAACATTTGGCTCAAGTTTTGGAAACACTGAGACAGAACAAGTTGGTTGCTAAGAAAAGTAAGTGTGTGTTTGGGGCAAATCAGGTGGAATATTTAGGGCATGTCATTTCAGCCAAAGGAGTAGCCACAGAACCTTCAAAGATCAGGGCTATGGAGAATTGGCCACAACCTAAGAACATCAAACAATTAAGGGGGTTTCTGGGCTTAACTGGTTACTACAGAAGGTTCATCAAAGACTATGCTACCTTGAGCAGACCTCTGACTCAATTGTTGAAGAAAAATGGGTACAATTGGAATGACCAAGCACAAGCAGCCTTCCTAAGGTTGAAAGAAGCTATGATAAAGGCCCTAGTTCTCAGTTTACCCAACTTCTCAAAGCCCTTTGTTATAGAAACTGATGCTTCAGGAGTTGGAGTAGGAGCAGTCTTGTTACAAGAAGGCCATCCTATAGCTTATCTGAGTAAGTCACTTTCCCAAAAACACCAATCTCTGTCCACTTATGAAAAAGAGTTTTTAGCAGTCATTTTAGCTCTAGAAAAATGGAGGGGGTACCTACTGGACAGACACTTTGTAATTAAGACTGATCACTTTAGTCTTAAATACCTATTAGACCATAGAATCACTACTCCCACACAAATGAAGTGGCTGCCTAAATTGATGGGATTTGACTATGAGGTGGTACACAAAAAAGGTTGTGACAATGTTGCAGCAGATGCACTTTCTAGAATTGAAGGTCATGGTGAGTTGTTATTAATAGCTATTTCCACTATCACAACTGATCTCTACGATAAGATTGTTAAGAGTTGGGAGACTGACACTCAAGTCCAAGATATTGTACAAAAACTTCAAAATGGCCAGTCTGCAAAGAAACACTATGCTTGGGTTAATGGACAGTTACTCAGAAAAAATAGATTGGTTGTGGGAAATGATAAGCACTTAAGGGCTGAATTGCTTCAACATATTCATGAGGGTGTAATTGGTGGACACTCAGGGGTGCAATCCACTACTCAAAAGATGGTATCATTGTTCTATTGGAAGGGATTAAGAAGAGAAGTGAAGCAAATGGTAAGAGAATGTTTGGTGTGTCAGAGAAATAAACCTGATTTAGCTTCTTATCCAGGCTTGTTACAGCCATTGCCTATTCCACAAGGAGTATGGAAAAGCATTTCCATGGATTTCTTTTGAAGCCTTACCAAAGTCTCAGGGTAAGGATACAATTTTGGTGGTGGTGGATAGGTTAAGTAAGTATGCTCATTTTGTAGCTCTGTCTCATCCTTTCAATGCTGCACAAGTGGCTCAAATCTTCCTGGATACAGTCTATAGGCTACATGGTCTTCCTGAGAGCATTGTATCTGACAGAGATAAAGTGTTCATGAGTAGATTCTGGAAGGAACTTTTCAAGTTGTTGCAAGTCAAGCTCCTAATGTCTACTTCCTATCATCCACAAACTGATGGGCAATCAGAAGTGGTGAATAGGTGCTTAGAGGGTTATTTTAGATGTATGGTGGGGGAACAGCCTAGGGAATGGTCAAAATGGTTACCCATGGCTGAATTATGGTATAATACCAACTATCACACTTCAATCAATCCTACCCCCTTTGAAGTCCTATATGGCCAAGCACCACCAATTCATGTGCCATACTTGGGTGGTGAGAGTAGGGTAGAAGCTGTGGATAGGTCTTTAAGAGCCAGAGAAGAAGCTATAAACATTCTTAAGTTTCACCTACAGAGGTCTCAAAATAGGATGAAACAACAAGCAGACAAGAATAGGGCTGAAAGAGTATTTGAGCTCAATGATTGGGTCTGGCTTAAGCTACAACCACACAGACAAGTTTCTATCAGGCAAGGCAAGCAAAACAAATTTTCACTAAAGTACTATGGTCCTTTTAAGGTGATTGAGAAGGTGGGAGAAGTGGCTTACAAATTGTCTTTACCTGCACAGTCATAGATACACAATGTTTTTCATGTTTCTCAGCTTAAGAAGTGCAGGGGAAATGTGCCTGATGATCAGACTGTTGTTTTACCCCACTGTGATGACACTGGCTCACTAATCATACCTCACATAGCCATTTTGGACAGGAAAATTGTCAAAAGAAACAATGCAGTGGCAGTATATGGGCTTATTCAATGGGCAAATGGGGAAAAAGATGATGCCACATAGGAGCTGTTGGAAGACTTAATCAAACGTTTTCCAACATTTGATGTTAGTTCTTGAGGACAAGAACAGTTTAAGGGGGTGGATTCATATGAGCTGAAGTATTTGGGTTAGTAAGTTGGCACGTGGGGTGCACATGCACGGTTTTAACCCGGTCATGTGAGGTGCACGTGATCTCTTCCACATACTTTACCTTATACTTCAACTGATTTTCCCGCCCAGAATTCCCTTTAAATACTTACTTGTAATACATTGAGGAATAAGCTTTTGATTGAATAAAACTCCTCTTTCTTGATTCTTTTATCTCCTACATTCCATCTTAACATCCATATTTCCCGCCAAAACTAACAATAACACTTTCGAATTCATTTCTAGTTTCATTGAGTTCTGAGTTTATTGTTGCCTTCTATACGATTCCTTAGAGGATCCTAGAAGTGTTGTATATCACTTAATTGCTTCTTAAATATTTGAAGCATAATAATTTCTCTAGTTTCCAACGCCAACACAATATCTACCTAAGTCCATTTACCTTTTTATTTATTTATTTATTTATTTAATTTTTCTGGTTTTGTACATGATGGATGGGTGTATCAGCTTCTGTAATTAGAGGGTGTTTGGATTTGCAAACAAGTGACGTAAGACAAATATGACAATGGAATAATCACTTACGCACACATATTGTTTACTGACACACTCTTACACATCCACACATGTCACATCACCTAATGATTGGTATTTATACTTAACAAATCATTAGTGACTTGTGAATTACTACTAGATAGGTCTCTAGACTTCTAAGCTATGATAATACATCTATTATACTTTCTAGACTAATATGCCGCTTTTTCTGTATGACGTGACGGATGCTCAAGTGTCATACGGGTTTCATACATAACGAAAATTACACTGGGAAAAATTCAAAAACCAACTGACTAACCTGGTACTACTTCAGCTATCGTTTTCAAATGGTTATAGGTAATGTGCGTTTTGTTAAGTTATCTGAACATATATGCTTTAGTGAAGGTTCAACATATGCGTTTGACTGAATTCATGATATTACGTTTCGGTTGTAGGTTTACAATCATTTGACTGTCAGTTATCTCAAAATGCTCCAGCTGCTGTTGTTGCATGAGGGTTGTAAGTGAGAGTACTTATTTTGCTACATTTTGATTTATAGTTGATGCCTTAGTTCTCCACACTCATATTCTATTACATATTCATAAGAAATTTTTAACCCTGTAAAGGAGAATTTGAGGAAGGAGGTAGAAATGGCTTCGAAGAATAGGGGGAGAAAACAGGAGTTGATTGTGGATTCTTGGTTCGCAAAGGGGACACTAGAGTTGTACTCTATTCAAATAAAATAGCACGAGCTACTTTATGGGTTATTTTCCTGTTCTAATTGATGCATTTTGTCCATAGATTTGGGCATTCAGTTACTACACCCGAAATTGTAGAACTGGTGGTCACATATGATGCTGAGACGTCTTAGTTAGAAATAGCACGTAATATATATTCACATGTATGTGGTTGTCGGCCGTATGTAATTGTTCATATTTAATGTTGATATAATTGAAGGTTTCGCATGTTTTTCTATATAATTTCAAGATGACTACTACAATGGGTCTGGAAGTTGCTTATACACCATGCTGACACTAACAATTTGTTGTTGCAGCATCAGTGAGGTTCAAACATGAGTTCAACGAGGCAAGAGTTTTGGATAGAACTAAAGAAAAACATGATGTTGTAGCTATGTGGACAGATACCAACACCAAGGGTAAGGCTGCAACTCCTTATAGTATAATAGTAAGACATCTATTTTCTGGTGTTTGCAAACATCATTGTTATTGATGTTACAATATTTATTTAGGGGTATGGTATATTCTTTTAAAGAGTGTTCTAAATATCGTTAATGACATTTCATGTTATGATTTCACATTTTTTTTTAATTTAATCACAGGTTATTGTGCAATGGAGTGCCGCCAGAAGGTTTTGAGGGAATTTGCAGAAAAGGTAACCAAGTACTTGCTGAAACTTGCTATATCCTGTTATTTCATTATAGAGTAAATTACACGGATGGTCCTTGTGGTTGGCGTTGACTTTCACGGATGGTCCATTGACTTTTTTTTTTGCACTCACAGTCCCTAACTCGGAAACTACTAACACATATGGTCCCTTGACCAAACGGACGTTTGGTCAAGGCGTTAAGTTGGCTAATAGTGAGGGTATTTTCGTCATTCACTGTAGCATCTCTCTCCACCTTTTTTATTTCCCACCAGGTTTAACATCTTCATCTTCACCATTTCTTTTTTTAACATCTCTCTCCTACCTTGACTTTTTTTAACATCTTCCATCTTCACCATTTCTTTTTCTATCTCATCACCGCCTCTAATGAATAGGCATCTACAAATTCATCACATCAAACTCATCTCTATCACAGATTCATCACAAAACAAAAAACAAAAAATCCCAGTTCCAACACATGTCAAACCAAATCCTTCTAATCACAAAACCATAATCTCAATAAAAAAAATCACAAAAGCATACTATCAAATGCCACATAATCACAAAACCCAGATTCAGATCCGGATATATAATCATTTCATATAGTATCTAAATCTTGTTATGGTTTATATAGACTGGAATAAAAAGATAGAGTGAACGAAAACAGGACACACGAGGTCCAGAATTTTTGGTCTTTGCCTTCGAACCAAACATGGTGAAGAAATTTTTGATCTACACAATGACAGCGGTCGCAAATTGTATCTTTGAGTTCTGAAGTGATTTCTTGACTCAACTTCTAGATCCGGTTTCCACCAAATCAACAAAATTGGGGTTTATGTGATAATATAGTAGCGGAAGAGAGGTGGGTGGACAAGGGCCGTTAGATTGCAAGTCCAACGGACTGCCAGATGGTTAGTAGGTTGTAATTTTCATTTAAGGCACCTAATATATAAGGCAAATTCTACAAACATCCATATATTTTTACTTTCTTCTTAATAGTTAATACCACCTCCTAAAAATGGTTTAGAATCTCAACGGAAATGGAGAGGCGCATCTTGGGCCGCAACCAGGTTTCGCATATGTCTTGTGTGATTGGACTAATTTTTTTTTTTGGTTAATTACCAAAGGGATAAACTTACTATCAAGTATTGAACCATTCGGCAATATGTTACCTGAAAATGATCTTCAACCAGTTGACCATAATTTTCTAAAAAAGAATCAATATTTGGTGATATTATTGTATGATTTAGTCTTTTGGTAAAAAACCTTTTTTTTTTTTTTGTTGAAGAAGTATAGAGTTTCTGTTAGGATCATGATGAATATTGGAAAAGACAAGAAATGTGAGGCGAAACGGAGACACAATTCACAATTAGAAGCATGATGAATATTGGAAAATGAGGTGGTCAGAATTTTATGGAGGTGGCAGGAAAAATTGATGGCCGAAAATAATGGTGGTGGGACTTTGGTGTTTATGGGTAAGGGTGGTTTTGAACTTGTGATTGTGTATATGAACATAGTACTGGTAAAATATTTGTTGATGAGATAGAAAAAGAAATGAATGGTGAAGATGAAGATGTTAAACCTGCCTGGTGGGAAATAAAAAAGGTGGGGGAGAGAGATGCTACAGTGAATGACGAAAATACCCTCACTATTAGCCAACTTAACTCCTTGACCAAACGGACATTTGGTCAAAGGACCATATGTGTTAGTAGTTTCCGAGTTAGGGACTGTGAGTGCAAAAAAAAAAGTCAAGGTACCATCCGTGAAAGTCAACGCCAACAACAAGGACCATCCATGTAATTTACTCTTCATTATATCATTCCACTTCCTAATGAGCTTCTTAGCTCCAACATCCACTTATGGATTCGCTAAGACTGGAATGCAACTAATGGCGTCCGTAACTTGAAATTTGTTCAAAGTGGGTCGGGTTCAACATGGATTAAATAGGCAAACCTTTTACACGGTTAAAGCCTTAAAGGTGGGTTGTGGTTGGATTTAGCTGATATAATTTCATGGCTATTGTTTAACTTTATCTTGAAGCCTCCACTTAGAAACACCCGTTACTTGCTTATTTGCTCGAAAGTTAACAGGACGAGCAAATTTTACCAACTCAGTAAGTACAGTAGGCCAGGAACAGTCCCAAACTATTACAACTGGTATTTTCTTTTTCCCTCACTGGTCACTCACGTGGAATTACTTTATTTTAGAGATAACAATCCCGACCTAATGGCCTGTTTATGTACATCTTAAATTATTGTTAATCTGAGTGCTCAGTGTTATTTTTCAGGGAACAACTTCACAACCAAAAAGCCCGATCAACGACGTGAAACAACGCCTTTGCGGCGGATCGCCGCCCACCTCGTTATTCATTATTCAAAAGACTAAAAGAGGCAATTACAACTTATTTGGGTGGCAATTAATATGAACCACAGATTTGGGTTAAGGATTGGCAGGTCGAGTCACAGATAAATGGATGCAACCAACCTGGTTTATGTCTTTTAGCATGATATTAAAGATGCCTTGATAAAACAATTTCCATTTTCCCCTAAGCGATGTAAATTGAAATGGTTTTGGCAAATAGGAAAATTATTACTTTGTGTCTATCTAAACCTACTTGAAGCTCTCATAATCAGCTAAACCAAACAACCCTTGACCCATTTAGCCAATCAACTAATGTTTTGGTTACCTATTTCTAGCACATCATTGTTCTTTAGTCTTTACGTGTTGTCAACAAACAAACTTTGGACCAAACTTTCTCTTCAGTTTTGTTTACCAATTTCTCAGTTCATGTACAACCTAGAAACATACTCCGTATCTAAAAAATAAAAAAGTCAACGACAACAATAAGTCAATAATCTTGTTAAGCAAAACAAAAAACTTAAACAGCAGATCTGTATATATATATATATATATATATATATATATATATATATATAATATATATATATATATATAACCAAAAACAAACTAGATCTGAAGAGCCGATGATATTATTAACCAGTGTCATAACCTCAAAACCCAAGAAAACATCGAGACATTAGCAAACTACTACAAAATAGTTCGCCATATCACTTTATGTTCTTAAGTTTTAGAGGTGATGATATTGCGTTAGAAATGAAACTCCACAAACCTTCATATCAAAACAGCACTGAAATTTTGTTTACGACTATGTGTTACGAGTATGGTCACTTCTAAAACGTACAAAAACATCTGGATCTAAGAAGAAGTTTGATATATCTCAGATATGATGTTTTTGTAAGTTTCAGAGATAACAATACCAGTACTGTTGTTGTTGGGTTTGGTTTGGTTTGGCTTAGCTGGTTTTGGGGGGTTTATAAAGAGTAGAGAAGCTAGGCATCTTTGTAAAGTTGCAACCCTAGCCGCCATCAACTTTCTTTTCATTTTATACCTCCAAAAGTTTTAAAATGAAATTTCTAGGTCTATGTTTTATTAAAAAAAAAAAAAATTATTTTTTACTCCCTCGTCTCAAAAATATTGTCCCCCAACCCAAAAAACATACAGTTTAAGAAAATATAATCATTACTGCATTATCTCTCTTACTTTTTTGCAAAATGTCAGTTTTACCCTTATACAATTAATTAAATCTTTGAATAATCTTTGTAATTTTTAGTATCATTAGGTGTAATATGGTAAACTTGCTACATTCTTCACAACTATATTTGAAAGGGACAATAATTTTGGGACAATTCAAAATAGAAAGAGGGACTATTAATTTAGGACGGAGGGAGTAATAACTTAGACAGGGCGTGATAAATGATGCACGATCAAGTCGTGGAGACCCAAGACGCATAGACCCTTATTACGTCCCTTTCAGATGACGCATTTTCAACAACAAAAATGAAAGACTCGGTCGATGCCAAAACTGAATTGTGGGGTTGCTTTGCGCAAAACAAACAAAACGCAACGGTCAAAAAATGAACCGTTTGTGTTATATTTTTTAAAAAATCTTTAAAATCAACACTCCTCAATTTTTATTCACAATTTTAAACACAATATTTATTTATACACTCTAATCTTCTTAACTAAAAAAATATCTAAAGAAACTCACAAAACCAAAAGACCAAAAACCCTGACGCCAACAAAACGTGCCAATACCGAATTTCAATTTTCATTTGGGTCACTCACCAACCGTTAATTTTCAACTCGCAAGTTTTGTATACGAACCACAAAAATAAGGTGTCTTAGTTTTCGTGGATTACTCAAATTCAATACTCATAAAAAGTTTAGTATCAACATTTCATGTGGTGGTAAGAAAACATAGACTCAAAATACAACTCACGCCAAGAGGAATAGACATCGACATAGTCAAGAAAAGGGATACTGACGAGAACTCAAACCAACAAAGAAAACTCCAAAAAATGGCTACAAATGAACATGTCAATACAAATAGGTCGATTGGTAAGTTCCGGTATTTACCCCAAATTCCCAATTTAGTTTGTATAAAACATAATTGTTTTATAAATAAAAGATAAGTTTAACTAATAAAATCAATTTTCCCAAAACAATTTAATAAAACGTATCCATTGATTATTGGTCATTATTTCCTTATTGTATATTCGTTGCGAATCAAATATATTAAATTTGATATAAGTCTAATATATTGTATTCGCTTCAAGTCCAATAAGTCTAAAATGTCCAATGTCCAACGAGTATCGATTTAAGTCCAACAATTTAATTGCCCAGATAGTATCAATCCGGTATTAATCCAAATACGTCAAGTCGTAATCCGTATACCGAAGTCCGTTAAATATCAATATAGTCCAATTCAAGTAATGAGTCCAAAATAAATACCGAAACGTCCCAAGAATCAATATGCCAAAACAAATAAAGTGAGTTAGCCCGATAACCGCAAAATGTTCAAACATATTATTATACCTTACAATAAATTTAGATTAAAATTTATCACACACACTCTTAATATTTTTATGGGCTTCGGCCCAAGCTGACACAAACTAACGCACCATTTGGGTTGTTAAGCCCATGGTAATCCAAATTAAACACACCCTCATAGTAGAGATGCAAATCGAAACTGGTTTTTTTTTAAACCGGTATATAAAACCGAAACTGGTTTTTTAAAAACCGAACCGGTTTTTATTTTTTTAAAAAACCGGTTTTATCCGGGTTTTTTTCCCGTTTTTTTTTTTTTTTTAATTTAAAAAGCCCGCGTTAATTTTCGAAAAAAAAAAAGAAAACGCGGTTTTAACCGGTTTAAAAAACCGGTCAAAGTTGGGTCAAACTAGCCGTTGCATACAAAACCGATTTTAACCGGTTTTTTTCCCTTTTTTTTAAAAAAAAAAAAACGGTCACTAGCCATTTGTTTTGATTTTTTGTGTGTTTTTTTATTTTTTTGGATGATTTTAGGCTATGTAATGGTAGTATAAATACATGTAATGGGTTGTGGTTGAAAACACATCAAAAACACTCAAAATCTCTCAAAAACGCTCACATATAATGGAAAACGTATCACAACAAGCTTCCACTACTCCCTCCGTTTCTACTAGCAATGCAAAAAAACACTACACAAATGAAGATGTCGTGAAAGTTAAGCCAACTAACCGGAAAGGTGATGTTTGGTGTAATTACGATTTGTGTATTATGATCGATAATGCGGAAAAGGCGCGTTGCAAGAAATGTGGGAACTTTTATACTCCAACGTCTAACACTACACTTAGGAATCATAAAGAAAAATGTAATGCGGTCCGAGCTTCGTCCGATGGTACTATTGGTGCGGATGGTCGGGTTTTTATATATGATAGTGAAGCGCTTCGACTTGATTTTACGAAGTTTGTCATTCAACAAGCGCTTCCATTCAACCACTTCGACAACGTCAAGCTTACGGAGATCATCAAAACGAGGCTACAACCGCGTTATGAACATGTAAGTCGTACTACTCTTAGAAGTGATGCTTTTAAATTATGGGAAACGGCTAAAAAAGATATTATTAATGGTTTTCGTGAATATAAATATGGTGTTTCTATAACTACGGATACTTGGACCGCACCACATGGTACGGCAAATTCTTATCTCGCCGTTACGGCTCATTGGTTTAATCCCGAATCTTGGTTGTTAATGAAACGGACAATTGCTTTTAAACTATTTGGTTATCCTCATACGGGATCTAATTTAAGAAAAAATTTGCATGACACTTTAATTGAATATAATTTAGATGATAAAGTTTTTACGATTTCACTAGATAATGCATCTAATAATACTAGAGCTATGGATTTGTTAAAATTACGTATTAAACCCGTTTTAGATGGTGCTTTTTTTCATTCTCGTTGTGTTGCTCATGTTATAAATTTATCCGTGCAAGCGGCATTAAAAATATGTGATAGTTTAAAAATGAAATTTAGGAGTTTATTAACAACTATATATAGTGTGAGCAACGAAAGACAAATGAACTATCACCGTTTTCGTAGACAATGTGGTGAACAACCCCTAGGACCTTGCTTTGATAATAATACTATGTGGAATTCTACTTGCATGATGTTTGAAAATATATTACGGCAATGTCAAACTTTAACCGCTTTTAATGATGTACTTGTTATTAGAAATAAGTCCGTTCCGATAGACGACCAAGATTGGGATCGACTAAATGATTTAACTATTTTTTTACAAGTTTTTAAAGAGGCAACAACTATATTATCGGGTGTTTATTACCCAACTAGCTCAATAGTTTTAAACCAAATTTATGCTATGACGGAAAAATTAGACGAATTAAAAAACTCACCTTGCGGTATGTTTAGAAAAATGGTTAAAGTTATAAAAAAGAAATTTATAAAATATTGGGCTAGTTTACCTTTGGTTTTTACTTGTTCCGCCGTACTTAATCCATGTTTAAATGTTGGAGGCGTAGAACTTTTAATAACAAGAATAATGGAAAATTTAGAGTTAAACGAAGACGACCCCGACTATATAAGTACCCAAATTTTTAAATTTAACGATAGTTTTAAACAATTATATGGAATTTATGCAACAAAATATGGTCAACAACAAAATCCAATTGTTGACCAAATGCGGGCCGGGTCGTCTCGACAAGAAAGAGACATTAATATAAACCTTTATAATAGTTTATGTGAAGACGCTACAAAGCGTCAATGAACATCGGCCCCGACAAGCGAATTGGGACAATATATGGCTACAAACTTTTTAATAACTTTAAGTCCCCATGAGTTTGCAAACTTTGACATTTTGGCTTGGTGGAAAGAAAGGGAAATTCAATTTCCAATTTTATCCGCTATGGCTCGTGACTTATTAGCGGTACAAGCTTCATCGGTAGCTTCCGAATCGGCCTTTTCTACTAGCGGTCGAATTATATCGGAAAGAAGGTCAAGACTAACCCCCGAATCCGTGGAAGAATGTGTATGTTTGAAAGATTATTTAGACGGGGTAGATAGGATACAACATGAATCATCGTTGGAAGGTCCGATATTACAAGACATTGAAGAAACTATAGAAAGAGAAGAAGTTGAATTAGGGATATCACCTCCGACTACCGAATTAGAAGAAGGTGAGTTCGAAGAATTTGATGTTGAAGAAGTGGATGTAGAAGATTTTTTGGATAATTTAATGACTTGAGTATAACGGGTGATGGCAATGCCGAAGCTCGATATACTTGAGTACACTAATATGTTTTCGGGTGATGGCCATGCCGAAGCTCGAAATGTATTAGTATTTATATATTTTTAGTTGTATAATTGTATTGTTTAAATAAAAGTTATGATTGTATTTTTTTAGTTGTATAATTGTATTGTTTAAATAAAAGTTATGATTGTATTTTTTTAGTTGTATAATTGTATTGTTTAAATAAAAGTTATGATTGTATTTTTAGTTGTATAATTGTGTTGTTTAATTAAACCGAAAAAAAAAATTTCGAACATGTATGTAAAATTCCGAAAAAAAACTAACCGGTAAATAACCGGAAAAAAAAACCGAATCCGAACATTTATAACCGAAAAGAACCGAACCGGTAAAAAACCGATAAAAAACCGATTCCGAAAATTGATAACCGAAAAAAACTGATTCCGAACATTTATAACCGAAAAAAACCGAATTCGGAAAACCGAAAACCGATTAAAACCGATTTTCCAAAAAACCGATTAAAACCGGTTTTTAATAACTGGTTTTCCAAAAACCGAAAACCGATTAAAACCGATTTTTTTGCACCTCTACCTCATAGACTATATACACTCCTATTTACCAATTTAGCCAGGAAAGTTGGAAAATAAGCGACAACCTAAGCTGGAAAATATGCAACAACAAATCAGTCACATACCCTTGTCGTCTCGTTTCTATACACGAACCAAGTTATACGCTCGACACCCTAGCGGTATCATTGAGCCGAGACTCACAACCAAAACCACTCTTGTGGTTCTTGTGTTAGACCACATGTACTCACAAACACAATAGTCGCCACACTTGTGGTTTTCCTCATTAAATCCAGACACAACCAACTAAAAACACACCCTAAATGGGTCTCACACAAACACAACTAAATAAGCTTAATCGAGCCATCCGATGACCAAGATGAATACAACCTATGTTGTTAATCTCACCGAGATCTCGCCGAGATCTCGTCGAGATCTCGGATATCGCCCCTAGAAATAATCTCGGATCAAAATATCGCCCCCAAATCTCGGATCCGATAATATCGGCGAGATTTGACGATATTTTCCAGATATTTTGAAATCGGCGATATTCCGATATTTCCGATATTGCGGTTTGTGATGGATCTACAACACGAAGAACAGACCCGATCGAAATAGATGGCCAAAGGTTTTTAATGTTAACATTTACGGGTAATTTTTGAAAGATATTTTGATCTTGATCTTGATCTTGAGGTTTGATGTGATCTTTTCTTTTTTCTTATGATAGAAAGAAGGATTTTTTTTTTTTTGAAGTAAGAGAGATGTAAATGAGATTTGGGAGGGTTAAAAAGTGAGATCTGGAAATGAAATGGGATATGACGGCATGCCCTTTACTTTAGTTTAGGTTTAGGGTTTAAATAAGTTTAGACTTTTTAACATTTAACCCCTCTATCTTTCACTATTTTACATTTAGTCTCTAAACCTTATAAATTTTACTCAAAAAGTTTAAAATAAGTTTGTGTATTTAAACATTTGACCCCCTCTATCTTTTGAATGGCTACTGATTTGAATGGCTACTGAATATATATATATTATCCGATATCTAAAAACCGATATCTCACCGCGAAAACCGCTATTTCAAATATCGGACCTTGAACGATACGAGATTTTCGGCGCGATGACCAAGATAGAATACAACGAAAACCAAATCCAAACTGAACAAAAGCAATATGCAAATCTTAAACCCAAACCGTGAATAAAAATCAAATACACACGAAATCCAAGTCCTAACCGCGTACATCACGGGTCAGACCCAAAACCCTAGTCAGGTCGAGCATCAATACGAGTCTAAACTGACTCCTACAATCATCACAACTCAATATATAACCAAGACCACAATTAAAACCGGATCAACCCGACCCTAGTCGATTGACCCGACCCGTTTCCCACATGAAATCAAGCAAACGCTTTTTTTAACCCATCAAAACCACATTAATCTTATGAAAACGTTTTTAAAACCATATTTTAATACACAAAAACGTTAACAAATCGTTATATACATATATATACTCGGTTTTTAAAGACTTTAGGTGGTGGTGGTGTTATAACTTACCAACGGCGAGAAAAGAGGAAGAAAATGATGGTGGTGACGGCTCACGGACACAATAAATCCAAAACAAAAACCGTAACTCGATCTCTTTCTTGGTTTGATGGTGATGGCGATAAGATATGGCGATTGTGGTGGTGGTCGACATAGATGGCGGCAGATGGGGCCGGAGTAGGTGGCGGCTGCCGAAAGTGGGAGGAGAGGGGCTAGGGTTTTGGTAACTTATCAAAAGAAAATGGGGAGGAATACCTATCTTATTCCTTATATACCCAATGCAGGGACTAAACTTGTAAACCCTAGAAACTCCAAGGGTGTCGGGGTAAAATATAATCCAGGGACCATAACTGTAATTTATCGTATCTTTCACAAAATGAGGTTCGGGGCTTGTTTAGACTAGTAAACGGTTGATTCAAGACACGAGAATTTCGCCATCGCTCCCAGAATAATTTTTCCAATAAAAACCACTATTTATATGCCTCGTTTCTCACAAATAATAAAATAATCAAATCAAATCGTTGGTTGCCAATACGCGTTGTGTGCAAATTTCACGTTTCGCGAGATAACTTCACATTTTAGAGTCAAATAAGCTCGGAAAGGTTTGTATATGAAAAACATGGATAATCTCGTATAGAAATACATCTGAAAAATTACGGTGTATTACAGAGTAGCACCTCAGTGACATGTATGCTTCCGCTGGACCCGATTTTGGGGGTGTTACACCAGTGATGTAAGCGTGTCTCGAATAGGACTTGTCTAAGTAGAGTGTACCGTCTCGAGAGATTCTCTTTGAACTTGACTAGGACAGGTAATAATTTCAAGCTAGTCTAACTAGTGATGTAAGCATATCTCGAATCAGGCATGTTCATTGAAAATCAATCAATTCAAAAGTGTGAACTCTACCCAACATGTGCAATCTTATCTTAAAAACTTATTATCACATGTGAAGGGGGAGCATTCTTGAAAATTCAAACTCTCAAAAGTGTTAACAAAAATGTGTTTTATAATCATAAACACTTTGAGATATTTTCACAAAATGTTTTATGGCATGTGATCAATGAATCTAGGATAATCATGGAGTAATAAGGTGATTATGGTTAGGTTTATGTCCTATGATCCGCCAGAACCGGAGGGATCAACCCAAGGACAATTCCAATAGATTAGAATTAGAAGTCCTTAGGTATAATTGAAAAAAAAATGGGTAAAGTGATGAAAGGAGAAAAAGGGTTGAAGAATTAAAAAGAAAAGTTTGTGAAAAGGGTGAAAAGAAATAGCCTCCAATAAACTTAGGGCAGAAACCGGGTCAATACATCTGCTATCGGTTATCACTAAGATGATACCGGTATTGAAGACAAGACGTCATGGACCCAGTGACGCGCTGCACAGCCCCTCATAGCCACTCAGATATCTCTTAAAAGATATTTGTTTCATTTCTAACGGAGAACCTTGCATAATCTATCGACCTCTCACTCTGAGATGTGTTGATATTGAAAAGGAGGCCCTCTGCTCCATGCCTCCGAAGACTAAAACCAAAACGCACGTAATCGAGTCTAAAGCCATGAGATTTGTTAAAAGATCTCTTAGGATACACTTTCCAAAACATACACTTGTGTTCGCCAAAAAGAACACAAGTTGTAAGAGTCTTATATGAGATCTACGGATCTTGCCTTATCTATCGTGATGGTTACTTGTTTTAAACGGTCTACAGTCGTGGAGTGATACTTCGGTGTACTTCAGCGGCTCACCTGAGTTGTGGGTATACTTCGGTATATCTGTTGTAAGCCTTCTTGAGGGTATCCAATTCAGGAACAACCTTTGTAAGGATTAGAGAGGGTTTTCACGCTATGCTGTTAATTCTCTCGAAGTCTGAGCCTGTAAGTGCTGGAAATCCCGCCAAGGAGATTCCTTTCACGAATCGAGTCCTTAAGACGTGGTCTTTACTTATATTTTATCCATAGTATTGACAACTGTCCCTCAATGGGATTCGGACGGCTGATGTGCCCGAACAAAGTGAATGGAATCAAGACATTCATCAGTAAAACAATCGTAGTGGTCTGATCTCTAAGAAAAGTCCACCATGATCGATTGGTGATTTCAACTAACATTCTTATGCTGGTACTGATGATAGTCCCTTGGAGAAAATGCCGTTTACCACCATCATTTCAACACATTCACCTCCACATACTCATACTTATGAAGTTCATCCTCAACAAGCTCAAGTGAAGAACGTTCAAGACAAAAAGATCAAGTTTGAGACAAAGAGTTACATCAAAGTCAAGAGCTAATCAAGAAAGTTAAGAACAAGTCCAAATATTAAGTGAGGAAGACATAAGTATGAAGTTCAAAGTATTTTCAAGAAGTATGAGTATGTTGGAGAAGACGACAAGTCAAATCATTAAAGATGTTGATCAAATGCAAGAAAGATCAATTGACATTAATCCAATGATCACAAAGCATGAAGGAACAAAGAATCAAGACCACACTATGACATCACACAAAGTTCAAGATCAAGAAGAACGAACACCTAATCACGTGGAGCATCATTTGAATGACCACCCCTTAGGGGGAGATTGTTAGCATTAAAGAAAAGTGATGGTCATTCTCATCTTAGGAACTTTGTAAACGTGTCTTAGTTTAGGTTATAGTTTTGTTAATGGGCTCGTGGACTTGAGTAATCTAATATGTTACTAGTTTATCATGTAAGCTTAAGAATATTGTAAACCCAAGTCCACCAACTATAGCCCACGATAAGGCCCATGAAAAGCCTTGTAAACTAAGTATATAAGACACCACACACCTTATTTATGTGGTGTGCTTCAAGGTGTAAGTGTGTGTTTTCTTAATATTATTTCTCTCTTCCATCTCTCGACTTTCTCTCTCTAAGTTTACATACATACCTTGTTGTCACCATACACTACAAACATATATATATATATATATATAGTGATAAGGTTGATAAATATACGGTTCTACAAGTGGTATCAATTGTCTAACAATGATTTAGGAGTACTTGTGTTTCGTTTTTTGAGTTGAAGCTTTGAAAAGGTTGCGTTTTTCTTATAAAAACGTGAGCTTTTTCCTTTGAAGTTTTAATTTTTTGTGTTTTCTTGGTTAAAGTTGTTGTCTTTCTTATAGTTATACTAATTATTAGTGAGTTTAGGCAAAAAAATCGCATCAAAAATGTCAAAAACTTGTTCCTTATCGATTTAAAAAGTTTTGGCTTTTTATCAAATTTCCTCTAAATTTGATTATAAACGTTAAAGATCTCAACTTTATTGTTATTTAAGTGTTTTTGAAGGTGTTAATACAAATATCGTCTAAAAAACGTTATTTATATTTTATGATCTTTGCTATATTTTGTTAATGACAATTATAAACTTTATCTTTAGCAAAACATAAATATAAGTTAAATCTTTTGCATATATAGTTACAAGCTTTTAAAACTCATAACATCATCTACATGCTACATACGTGATCACTAGTACATATATGTTACATTTATAAGTTACATATATTTACATTTACATATTACATTCATTTACATTTTAATCCTAAATTTGGAAAATGTAGAATGACATCATGGCATGCATCACTTTGATATCTTTAGAAGATTTTGAAGATCATATGAATATCTTGGTTAGATCTTTACACAAAGAAAAGATATGGAAATATCTTGGTTAGATTTGGTGAAGATTTTGGAGATTTGCTGTCAGGAACCCGCAGAACCAAACAGCATAACGGACGGATCCCTAAAATTGGATCCGTCCCATCCGTGGTTTGCAATGGCAGTTGGCCTATAAATAGCAAGCCACACATTCATGTTTTCTCATCACTCTTAAGCATAAACAACATCATTCATTCTTTCATTCATTACTAACCCATTCATATATCATATTTCATTCTTAGTGATCTTTCTTTTGTAGTAAAGAGATCAAAGCATCACAAGCTTCAACAAAGCGTTGCAAGACTTGTTAGATTAGTCATAGTGTGAATTTGTTGTTTTTCACACATCATTGTTTGTACCAAACAATCATATACTTCTGTAGTGATCGGTTAGTATTTTAGTCCTCAAAATACATAGAGTATCGGGAGTGGTTGTGCCCTTGTAAAAGAACTCGGTATCTAGCTTTGTACTGGAAAAAGTGTAAGCGACATTTGTAAAGGTTTTCTCCGCCGAGAAAGGAGCTTGTTTCTTAGTGAAGAAAAACTCTCGAGTTAGAGGCTCGAGGAGTGGAGTAGGGCAAGGAAGAGAGTCCTTGTAGACCGAACCACTATAAACATCCGTGTTGTGGTTTGATCATTTCTTTCCTTACTTGCATTATATATATTGTTTATTGTTTGCGTTAGTTGAAATCACGTTAAGTATTCAAAGCAAAAGAATTTTAAAATGGTAAAACTATTCAAAGCAAAAGAATTTGAAATCACATTAGTTTTCCACAGAAGGTTTTTGGTCGCAAAAAATTGTTTAGAAGTTTGTCTTTTGTCGTAATATTGAGCTCTAAAAATCTGTCCATTTATCGCAATTGAAGTTAAGGGTTCTGTTAATACAAATATCGTCCCAAAAACGTTATTTATATTTTACGATCTTTGCTTAATTTTGTTAATGACAAATACAAAGTTTATCTTTAAGCAAAAGCATAAATATAAGAATAAGCCTTTTACATTTATAGTGATAAGTCTTTTAAAACATATTTACATATTACAAGATCTCTAGGAGTAACATTATATACATATATACATTTACAAGTTTCCTCCTTAAATTAGAAACTTTATTTCTTAAATATTAGGATGACATCATGGCATGCATCATGAACACAATCTTAGAAAGATTTTGAGATATCTTGTATTGATCTTCAAGCCAAAGAGTTTGGAAGATATGGAAAGATATGGCAAGATATGGAAAGATTTGAGAATCTCTTAGTTGTCCTGAAGTGGCGGATCCAAACCCATACAAGGGCGGATCCAATTTTAGGGATCCGCCAGATCCGCCAACTGTTGAATCAGTTTGCCTATAAATAGCAAGCTGATCATTTGGGCATTTTCATCACTTACATAGCATAAATTATACATACATTCATTTATACATTACTAACCTATATCATTCATCATTCTTAGTGATCTTCCTTTTTGTAGCAAAAGAGATCAAGCATCAACAAGCTTCAACATACTGTTGCAAGTCTTGTAAAGTAGAAACTGTGTGATTAGTTAGAGTTTACACATCATTGTTATACCTCTCATTCAGTAAAGTCCGGTTAGTGTTTTAGTCCTTAAAACACATAGAGTAAACGGGAGTAGTTGTACCCTTGTAAAGAACTCGACATTTAGCTTAGTGTCGGTAATTGTATAAGCGACGTCAGGTTGGTTCTTCCTTGAAGTAGAACCCGGTGTTTAGCTTAGTACCGGATAAAGTATAAGCGACGTGTGTAAAGGTTTTCTCCGCCGAGAAGGGAGTTTGTTTCTTAGTGAAGAAAAACTCTCGAGTTAGAGGCTCGAGGAGTGGAGTAGGGCAAGGAAGAGAGTCCTTGTAGCCGAACCACTATAAATCTTCGTGTTATGGTTTGATTGTTCCTATCCTTACTTACTTTACTTATATTGTTTGTTTATGAGTATTTACTTTGAAATCACGTTAAGTCACAAAGCGAATTAAAATTTAAAACGGTAAAAACTATTCAACCCCCCTTTAGTTTTCCACAATTGGCATCAGAGCTACGTTACTCAAGATTTTCAAAATATATTGTATTTTAAAAACTTGAAACGATCAATGGATTTTGAAAACTTTAAAGAAGGGCAATCTATGCAAAGACCACCACTATTTGAACCAAATTGTTTCATATACTGGAAAAACCGCTTTGAGACGTATGTGAAGTCAAAGGACATAGATCTATGGTACATTATAGTAGAAGGTGATTATAAACCTATATCAAATGTATTAGGTGGTCGGGATGAAGGTACTTCTTTTACTCGTCACAGTGATGAGCAAAAGAAGTTAATTGCCAAAAATAATGAAGCCAAAATGATGCTTTATAATGCATTACCTAAGAAAGAATATGAAAGAGTTTTTATGTGTAAAACGGCTAAGGATATTTGGCAATCATTGATTATCACTCATCAAGGGAACTCACAAGTCAAAGATAACAAAATTGATCTTCTTGTTCAACAATATGAACAATTTGTTATCTCTGAAGATGAGACCATTGATAGTGCTTTTGCTAGGTTTAATACTATAATTACTTCTCTTAAAGCACTTGATGAATCTTTTTCTAGCAAGAACTTTGTCAGAAAATTTCTTAGAGCACTTCATCCGAAGTGGAGAGCAAAGGTGACGGCTATTGAAGAATCCAAGGATCTTTCAAGCATGACACTGGACGAGCTCATAGGAAATCTCAAAGTTCACGAGATGGTGATGGAAAAAGACTCGAAAATTGTTAAAGGCAAAAAGGAGAAAATGAAGTCCATTCCTTGAAAGCTAGGTTAGAATCGAGTGATGACGAAGAGTCTTGTTCTAGTAGCGAAGACGAAGAGTATGCCATGGCCGTAAGAGATTTCAAGAAATTCTTTAGGAGACGAGGAAAGTTCGTAAGACCACCTCGTGAAGAAAAGAAATCCTTCCGGAAAGACCGTGATGATAGGAAGGGAAAGATAGATAAGAAGTGTTTTAGGTGCGGGGATTCTAGTCATTTAATAGGAGAATGTCCAAAGCCTCCAAAGAACAAATCTCAAAAAGCACTTGTTAGTGGAGCTTGGAGTGACAGTGAAAGTGATGACGACAAGCATAAGAACAACAAAGTTGCTCTCATGGCTAATGACACAGAAGAGGTACATTCTGACTCATCATACTCCTTTATTGATGATGATACATTAGATATAGAATATAACAAACTGTGTGAAATCACCCTAAAAATCATAAGCAAAAATAAGTTCTTAAAAACCAAAAAGGAATTTTTAGAAAACGAAATTCATCGGTTAAAAGAGAAAGCTATAAGGTTAGAAAAAGGTAAAGGTATTAAAGAAACATGTGTTTTATGTCAAGAACTAAAACTTGAAATAGAAACACTAAAGTCCACACAGGAAAGTCTTATCAAACAAAACTCCAAATTCAAAAGATTTGATAAACACTTAAGTTGTACAGATGACATAATGAAAATGCAAAAAATACCTCATGGTAGTTTCAAACCAGATTTTATGAGAAATGGAGACTTAAGTGACTTTCAGGAACAAACGGTAAAAGAAAAAGAAACTGTTCCAACAACTTCTGATAACCACGGATCTGGCGGATCCAAAATTTTGGTTCCGCCAGTTGTATTCAAAGGATCCGCGGAAACAGAAGATGAACAGAAGGCTATTAAATCAGATCGTATAGATTTCGTTAAAGTCACTAGAAAACCTAGCACTAGTACAACTGTTAACAAACAAAAACCATCAGTCTCTATAGGAAAAGGTCAAAATAAGTATAGAGTCAAAACGATTGTAGACTCCTCATTTTATGAAGGAACCATGCTTAGAGAACAACTAGCGGCAATTCCCTTCGATTATCTGCTAGATATCAGTGAACCATGGTAATGTTATGTTTAACCCAAACGGACCCATGAGATATTGGGGACCAAATGCTTGAGTTTTTCTTGAACTAAGGTATGCTCAAAAGTTGAGTTAGAACCAGATGAGTGGATTAAAGATAGTAGGTGTTCAAGACACATGACGAGAAACAAAAGCCTATCCTCAACCTACCAAGTGTACGACGGAGGTAATGTCACATTCGGTAGCAAACTTTAAAGTAAAATCATCGGAAAAGGTACGATCTCTCATGACTCTCTCTCTATCGATGATGTTGCTCATGTAGATAATTTAGGTTTTAACTTGCTTAGTATAAGTCAATTGTGCCGCAAAACGTATAACCTCCTTTTCAGTGAAAATGGAAGCAAAATACTTAAAGACGGCATAACAGTAGGAAAAGGTGTTTTAAAGAATAACGTTTATGTTATGAAATTAGATAAAACACCTAAAGACAAGCTTTGTCTTACCTACTTGGACGAAAACTCAACTCTATGGCATCGACGCTTAGGTCACGCCAATATGAGGTTAATTCAATCCTTATCATCTAAGGAACTCGTTAGGAACCTGCCCAAGTTGAAATATGACCAACACTTTTGTGATGCTTGTAAAATAGGAAAACAAGTTCATAATAGCCATAAGGCTAAAAACATGGTGTCTACATCTAGGTGTCTAGAATTGTTACATATGGATTTGTTTGGACCATCCGCTATACAAAGTTACGGGGGAAACTTCTATACTTTGGTAATAATAGATGATTACTCTAGATATACATGGACTAAGTTTTTGAAAACTAAAAACGAAGAGTTTGATAAATTTGAAATCTTAAGTAAGAAAATTCAAAATCAAATAGGAAGTAACATAGTGTCAATAAGAACCGACCATGGTCATGAATTTGACAACGAAACCCTATTCGGAGCTTTTTAACACATAATTTCTCGGCTCCTCGAACTCCTCAGTCTATCGGTATAGTAGAACGTAAAAATAGAACAATTCAAGAAATGAGTAGATCTATGAACAAATCATATCTCAAAAGTTTTGGTGTCACATCGTAGATACATCCACATATATTCTAAATCATGTTCTAATTATTAGTACAAAATGGCGTAGTATCTAGAAACAAAGCTAGGCTAGTAAACACAAAACTACAATCAACAAGAAGATAAAGATTACGATGAAACTTTTGCACCCGTAGCTAGACTTGAGTCAATTAGGATATTACTTGCATATGCATGTGCACATGACTTTAAACTATTTCAAATGGATGTCAAAAGTGCATTTCTAAATGGTTTCATAAATGAGGAAGTGTATTTAGCACAACCTCCCGGCTTTGTCGATTTTGAAAAACCTAATCATGTCTACAAACTTAAGAAAGCTTTATACGGACTTAAGCAAGCACCAAAAGCTTGGTATGATTGACTTAAGACTTTCCTAGTTGACCATAAGTACACCATGGGCCTAGTAGACAACACTCTCTTCACCAAGAAAAAGGGATCACATATTATCATAGTCCAGATATATGTGGATGACATTATATTTGGTTCAACTTGTCAAGAGTTATGCGATGAATTTTCAAAAATCATGCATGATGAGTTTGAAATGAGTATGATGGGGGAACTAAACTTTTTCTTAGGTCTCCAAATTAAATAATTAGAAGATGAGATATTCTTCAACCAATCTAAGTATATTAAGGATATGCTTAAGAAATTTGGTCTTGAAGATTCTAAAAACACCAATGTCTTCCGAAACCAAACTCACCAAGGATGACGAAAGTGAATCCGTAGATAGCACTAAATATAGAGGGATGATTGGTAGTTTACTCTACCTAACGGCTAGTAGACCGGACATTATGTTTAGTGTTTGTCTATGTGCACGCTTTCAAGAAGATCCCAAAATATCCCATCTTGAAGCCGTTAAACGGATATTTAGGTACATAAATGGCACTACACATCTAGGATTATGGTATCCCAAAGGGACGGGAATGGAAACCATAGTGTATGCCGACTCAGACCATGCTGGTGATTATGTTGATAGGATAAGTACAAGCGGTATTTGTACTTTTGTAGGACATTGTCTCACCTCATGGTTTGCTAAGAAACAAACAGCCCTCGCCATATCAACAACTGAAGCCGAGTACGTGTCAGCAGGAAAAGCTTGCCAACAAGCACTATGGATGAAACAAGCTCTCGTCGACTATGGAATTAAACTCAACGACATTCTCATTCTTTGTGACAACAAAGGAGCTATCGATCTTAGCAAAAGTCCAGTTCAACACGCTAGAACCAAACACATAGAAATACGTCACCACTTCCTACGTAATAATGTTCAGAAGGGAAACATCTCAATTGAGAAAGTTTCCTCAGAGGACAACATTGCCGATATTCTCACAAAACCTCTCAAGAGAGAACCTTTCAACTATCTTAGACTTGGAACCTAGTGAGTAGATTTAACATTAACTCGAACCTTAGATTAACCAAACACAGGCAATACCAAAATTGGTGTTCTGATCCTGCGGATCCAACCGACAACAAGGGCGGATCCCTTGTTTTGGATCCGCCGGATCCATGGATTGCTGAGACAGTTTTAATATATTAAAACAAACACCCTTTATTGTACATCACATTCCCCAAAAACATACATCCCACTGAAATTCGCTCCCTATTACACAAAACTCATAAATTAGGTCATACTCCACCACCAATCTGTGTTTAAATCATCTCTGTAAGTATCCTAATCATAATCTAATTCCTAATCTGAGTCTAGAATTTCTATTTCTTGCACAAAAATCAAAACTTAGGGTTTATACATATTTTTAGGAAAATCATGAAACTTATTTACTGAATTGCATAACAAATCATGTTTTTCATAGTTAGGAATTGCATCTTGTAGTACATTATCATTATTTATCAAAAACCCCATGAGAAATTTTTGCTAAAATCTTCTCACGACTAGGAAAAACAATTTTTGAACATTGTTTATACAAATACAAAAACGTTATGTTTTAAACATCACTTGCATAATGTCTCTTGAATGCTAAAGGGAATACATAACTAATACGTATTTTCAGGTACATTCAAATGAAGCTACATTTAAGTAGGAGCGTTTGGGTTATCTCTCATTTTATCATAAAACTTGCATAAACAAAATTTTCGTGCATCAAAAGGAGTCAAGATAATTGTACCTCCACATTGCTCCCATGTAGGCACACACTAGAAATTAATATACATATTTTCAATAATTTTAACTAAATTATGAAATTTTTGTATCTAGAATAATCATGCCTCCTGCGACAAATTATGACTATAAGAACACCCGCAAATACCTACCTCAACACCACAAAACCAAAGGACTCACAGATGATCAAGTCAAAATCTTTAAGGAATTAGAAAAACGTTACGTTCACGAAGGTAGAGCCGTAGATACATCATTTTTAGAAGAAACCAATATCCGTGAACAATTAGCTTCTATCCAATTTGATGGTCTTCTCGACATAGATGAACCCATTATTCCTAGGTTTATACTTGAATTCTATGCTACTGTAAGTCTTAGCACAGACGACTTTGGATTCATGAATATTCATTTCAAAGTAAACCAAAACCAATTTACCTTTCCTTTAAATCAATTTGGAGAAGTTTTAGGTATTCCAAGTCAAGGAACTTGCTTTTATTCGGACAAATGGCCATTGTCCATCTTAGAGTCCAACCTTGGTCGTATTCATCCATATGACACACCCCTCACTTCCAAAGAAATCGTCCGTGAATATCTCTTCAATCCTAGAAACAACCCAACTAGGATAAACCGAGGTAAACAAGTAAACCGAGATCCATTTGCCATGGAACTTAATGAACTTAAACCTGAATTTAAGAAGCTAGAAGAAATTTTGAGGGCAAACGTCATTAGCACCGTAGGAAATAGGGACCACGTCAATGCTAGCCTCTGCTACATGATGTATTGTGTGTCGACTCATCAACAATTTAACTTAGCCTACTATATTGCCAAAAGAATGGCAGATATTCCAGTTCTAGGTACCACTGCCATGCCATATGGAATGCTTCTTACACGTCTGTTTAAAGCCTCTATTCCTATTCCCCGAAACGCTAGTGGTTTCCTTCCTGACTACACCGAAATTCCACACACCTTTGTCCCTCTCAGTGATCATAGGGTAGCCGTAGCAAGAGGAAAACGTGCTCATTCTCCAACCTCATCTTCATCATCATCTGCTAGTGACGAAGACGGTTTGCCCAACTCTAGGATTCCTCCACCTCAACTTCCTTCCATTAACAATGAATCCGAGGAGCTTCGACAAACAAAGAGGAATGATGAAAAATCTAGGACGGTGGATCATGAAACTTCACAAGAGTCACAAGAAAATGATCAAGAAAATGAACAACAAGTGACATCTAAGGAGTGTTTGGTATAAGTCTATGTCAGACAATGAGATGTTGAACTTATGTGTTTCTTAAGATATTATGTTAGTACTTAACGTGTATGTGAACTAACTTAACATTGCAGGGCAACAACACGTGTTGTTATCAATTTTTCGAGATTAAGCCACCGTTTGGCTTAACTCCCTTAATGGTAAGAAATTATGATCGGATTAATCAATGTGCAAACGTGTGTTAGAACCTATATATTTAGTATTTTTCTACCACATATTAGTTATTACATATGTTTTAGGAGAATTTTCAAGATTTGAACATGAAACACGAAATTCGACATATGTTCTGTTTGTTTTAGAACTTGTGTACGGCGGATATGGCGGATCTCAAAATTTGGATCCGCCTGTTGTATCTCTTGGCTCTACCAGTGTTGAACTTGTGGATTCAGCGGATCCAAAATTTGGATCCGCCTTTGTTGTCGATTGGATCCGCAGGCTTAAACAGTAATATTTTTCAAAACTTTCTCGATTAATCTCGATTCTTAGATTCTTCATTTTAGTTTTCAGGAGTATTCTACTAATCATTAGGATGTTTAGAAACCATTAGAACAATTAGAAAACAATAGAATCAATCTCCCACCAAAATTTGAATATTCAAATTTTTGTCCAGGTTACCTTTTCTTAACACATAAGGATTCCTTTAATTGGTTCCTTGGAATCCGTGAATCAATCACATTACATGCTTTTGAGTCATCTTCTGCATATCTTCATGTCAACTCCATTTTTATGGATTGACTTGATAATATGACAAACAACTTTATCTTGCTCCAAGCTTTTGGAAACCAACATCTCTTTAAACATCTAATCCAAACACCAATTTCCATACACTTTAGAGTAATATAAATTAGAAGCCTTAGGATGATTTCAACTCACATTCTCATACCTGCACATCTCTAAATAATTTCACAATGCACAAATCCAACAACTCACACATATCCAGACCACACAGAAGGACCGCTAGAATTAGCGTAAGACCATACTGGTTCATAAATACCATCTCTAATGTGAACTTACCTACCATATCCACTACTACTTCAACACCCATCATAACTCCTGTGGTTAACATACCATCACCCATTTCAACTCAACCATCAAAATCACCATCACCTATCATAATTCCACTAAGTACCACACCATCACCTACATCAAAGTCACCATCACCTACCATAACTCCAATAGGTAATACATCCTCATCACCACCCACACCATCTCAAGTGAGAAAATCATCATCACCTCCACATTCACCCAACTTGCAACCCTATGATTTACTTATCACACTTCAAACAATTGATGACTCAATGTGGCTCAATCAACCAAACATTCAAAACAATAAGGAACTTGATCCTCTCAACTCCTCTTCAAACATAATGGACTCTAACTTACGTGATACAAAGGACTTAGAATCCATTTGGCTTGCTTCCATCATATCTTCATCAAACCCAACCAATCCTCCGCAATAGGAATTTGTAGCATCTTCCTAGGAACTTTTAGAATTTATTCTAGTATTTTCTTTGTAGGATTTATTTTCTTCTTGTAACATCATGTTTTGTGACTGATGTCACAAACAAATTTTCAATGAATGGATGTTATATGTTTATGCTTGTAAGTGATCACTATTTGGCATAATATCTTTATTTGTTTGATTTACTAACATCACAGTATGGTTGGTTTGAATTCTCATAATAATTTGACCACTTATACTTAGGTACTTATTTTTTATCAGACACTTCATTTTGACCTTTTAAAGTCAAATGGGTTGACCTTTCTTGTTTGGTTGACCATTACATATGCATTTTGCTTCTTGGTTGAAGTTTTTCATTACTAACTTTTATTTTGTAGCATATCATATCCTTGAAACGTATATGTTGGTACCCTTGCAATGGGGAGTATACATCAAGGGGGAGCATATCATATTCTAACCATTTGTTTTGTAGGATCATACATCATATACTTGGCACTCCATTTAGGGGGAGTATAATCCAAGGGGGAGCTTTAAAGTTCTCAAAATCACATTCCGCTACGCATATCTTCTTTTTGTTTCGACAAAAAAGGGGAGAAAAGATTAAGTGATTAAGTTTACATCACTGTGAAACATCACAGTACATACTTTTTGCTTAAAATAGATTTTAAAACTTGCATAAACTAACTTAGTCTATATTTTTAAAAGACTCATGTAAAATCCCGTTTAAGCCCATCTAGGAACAATCATAATGATTACATACGCAGCGGACAAACACAAAAGAATCATTATAATCAACAAGGTTGTATATAGTGAAACGCGTTTCTTTATTTAAACAATAAACACTAACAACTGCTACAAACGTGTACAGGCACACGTTTGCTATATGACTCACACACAAGAGTTCTACATTTTCTGGATGCTCAAAACTAACGACCTACATCTCTTTATATAATAGAGATTAGGTTTACATTAAGAAGATAATATCAAATCTTTAAAAATTAAAACATTATCTTCTAAATATTCTATTTTCACAAGAAGATCTTCCAGCTTTTATTTCTTTCACACAAATATCCGAAGCTGTCATATCAAGTCCTTGTAGTTTTGTAAATATCAAATCACAATTCCCAACAATCTTCCCCTATTTGATATTACAAAACTGTCTTCAATGCTTCCCCTTGAACTAAGATCTTCTTGAACATGTCACCACACATAAGCTGCAAATCAATCAATCATCTTCCCCTTTTTGCAACATCAAATAGGGGTCTTCCATGCAACTTGAATCGAACGCTTCCCCTTAAGTGGTGCATGTAGATGGTTAAACAAGCTTCCCCTGAAACCAAGCATGTTTACCATCTCTTGAATCACGAACTCGGTAGGCTCCATGAACTGATCACTTGATGAAGAAAACCGAATATAACGAACATGATGAAGAAGTTGAATCTCCCAAACTTGCGTCTTATATCTTGCACTATCCACGTGACTCCAAACTTATCTCAAGAAGTAGGCTACCAGGACCTCTTGATAAATTCTAGCAAATGTGAGCATTAAGCACAGAGGAGGTACAATAGATCACACACTTTTGCTATATTCATCAAGTCTTTGTCACCACCGTATAAAACAAGCAAGTTATCTCCAAATGTTAATGGCCATTTGAGATATGATAAGAACACGCACCTGTGAAACTCAACTACAACATCAAATAAATAATATTTAATCGTCTTCTTCAAATAATCACCCAACACAAGCCATAAAAATAAAGAATGTATCGTGATCCATCTCTTGAATCTCGGACTTCAATTCGGCTTAAAATAGTATCTGATTTAGTACGAACAAGACATGTTTATACACCTTAGTTATGGGTCTTGGGGTCCTAGACCATCCTCACCATAACTGACCATTTGATCCTAGATCAAACCCAATAATAATTCGTGTGGTCCCGGACCTCACGACATCATTACGTTAGGAAACAGCTCGTAGACACCAAACCAAAATAATAAACCAAGCCATCATATCATCCAAGATCAAAAACTTGAGCAACCAGTATTCACCGAAAACCAAAAAAAAATTACGAACACCCATGAGCAGAATTAATATACGACCAGATCTAATTAAGTCTGGTGCCAGACTTAATTTCTGAAAGCAGACCTAACCGAATACACAAGCAGACTTAACCATGTGATAGCAGACCTATTAAGTCTAGTAAATAGACTTAACCCAAACCATACCTAAAAGTCCACATACTGCTATATCTCAGTCCACTTGCGCAAGACAACATAATCGATTAAATTAATAACCAATCACACCGATCATAGTCAGTATCAGAATAAAATAACTTTCCCACTTTGTCGCTGTTAGTCATAAGATAAATAGCCCACACAAACGAATACGACAAACCATAACCACTGACCAAGCCACAATCGTCAACCAAATCGGCCCCACATTCGACTATCCCCAATTAATTCAACCAGTATAGGATCGAATTTAATAATCAAAGCCCTCATTATTTACTAGCCAATAACCCAGAATAAATAAATAGCCAGATCGATACCAAGTGAAGAGGAATTAAATTTACCACCAATCAGATCGAATGATCTGATGTTGACCACCAATTAATAACAGTACGAGGTTAATGATTTTAGCAGCCAATTGATTTCCTTACTTTGACCAACACGCCGACCACTTTATTGCTCATCAAAACAATTAATACGGTTGTATAATCCCCACTTCATACCAATCAGTAATAGATCCATGTGCAACGATACCTTTAAAAAAAATAACGATTAACAATAAAACATTACCGATCATAAAACCGTTTCCAGATCTGCTTCTTATCTTTTGAATCTGCTCCATCACCAACAGTAACAACCTTGAAGAAACCTAGATATCGAGAGCCACCCGCTCTGATACCAATTGTAAAGTCCCGTTTAAGCCCATCTAGGAACAATCATAATGATTACATACGCAGCGGACAAACACAAAAGAATCATTATAATCAACAAGGTTGTATATAGTGAAACGCGTTTCTTTATTTAAACAATAAACACTAACAACTGCTACAAACGTGTACAGGCACACGTTTGCTATATGACTCACACACAAGAGTTCTACATTTTCTGGATGCTCAAAACTAACGACCTACATCTCTTTATATAATAGAGATTAGGTTTACATTAAGAAGATAATATCAAATCTTTTAAAAATTAAAACATTATCTTCTAAATATTCTATTTTCACAAGAAGATCTTCCAGCTTTTATTTCTTTCACACAAATATCCGAAGCTGTCATATCAAGTCCTTGTAGTTTTGTAAATATCAAATCACAATTCCCAACAACTCATCCTTTATTTAAGCTCTTTACTTAAAAATACACTTTATGTTTTGTCATCAACAAAAAGGGGGAGATTGTTAATACAAATATCGTCCCAAAAACGTTATTTATATTTTACGATCTTTGCTTAATTTTGTTAATGAAAAATACAAAGTTTATCTTTAAGCAAAAGCATAAATATAAGAATAAGCCTTTTACATTTATAGTGATAAGTCTTTTAAAACATATTTACATATTACAAGATCTCTAGGAGTAACATTATATACATATATACATTTACAAGTTTCCTCCTTAAATTAGAAACTTTATTTCTTAAATATTAGGATGACATCATGGCATGCATCATGAACACAATCTTAGAAAGATTTTGAGATATCTTGTATTGATCTTCAAGACAAAGAGTTGACATTGGAAGATATGGAAAGATATGGCAAGATATGGAAAGATTTGAGAATCTCTTAGCTGTCCTGAAGTGGCGGATCCAAACCCATACAAGGGCGGATCCAATTTTAGGGATCTGCCAGATCCGCCAACTGTTGAATCAGTTTGCCTATAAATAGCAAGCTGATCATTTGGGCATTTTCATCACTTACATAGCATAAATTATACATACATTCATTTATACATTACTAACCCATATCATTCATCATTCTTAGTGATCTTCCTTTTTGTAGCAAAAGAGATCAAGCATCAACAAGCTTCAACATACTGTTGCAAGTCTTGTAAAGTAGAAACTGTGTGATTAGTTAGAGTTTACACATCATTGTTATACCTCTCATTCAGTAAAGTCTGGTTAGTGTTTTAGTCCTCAAAACACATAGAGTAAACGGGAGTAGTTGTACCCTTGTAAAGAACTCGACATTTAGCTTAGTGTCGGTAATTGTATAAGCGACGTCAGGTTGGTTCTTCCTTGAAGTAGAACCCGGTGTTTAGCTTAGTACCGGATAAAGTATAAGCGACGTGTATAAAGGTTTTCTCCGCCGAGAAGGGAGTTTGTTTCTTAGTGAAGAAAAACTCTCGAGTTAGAGGCTCGAGGAGTGGAGTAGGGCAAGGAAGAGAGTCCTTGTAGCCGAACCACTATAAATATTTGTGTTATGGTTTGATTGTTCCTATCCTTACTTACTTTACTTATATTGTTTGTTTGTGAGTATTTACTTTGAAATCACGTTAAGTCACAAAGCGAATTAAAATTTAAAACGGTAAAAACTATTCAACCCCCCTTCTAGTTTTCCACAGGTTCATCGCAATTGCAGTTTAAGGGTTCATCGCAATTGCAGTTTAAGGGTTCATCGCAATTGCAGCTTAAGGGTTCATCGCATTTGGTTATCGAAATTCATCAAGGAGAAGTTTACTTCACGATCCAACGATTACTCAGTATTCCCTTGCTTGTATAAGTTTGTGGAATATTTCGACTAAGGAAAAATCTTCTAATTTGTACAAATTAGATAGATATTATCGCAATTGCCCAAGGGTCTATCGAAATTGCTATCGAAATTGTGATTATCGAAATTGCCTCAGGGTCTATCGAAATTGTGGTTATCGAAATTCCAAGGGTTTATCGAAATTGCCAAGGGTTTATCGGAATTGCTGTTATCGCAATTGTACTTATTGCAATTGGACCAGTCAAAGTTATCGAAATTGGACAAGTCAAAGTTATCGAAATTGGACAAGTCAAAGTTATCGAAATTGCAATCCAGTCAAAGCTATCGAAATTGGACTAAAGTGAACAGTGTCATCGCAATTGAACCTTAAAAGTTGACTTTTGTTTGACTTTTTACGACAAAACTTCAAACGGCTATAACTTTTGGACCGTAACTCCGTTTTCAGCCCATAACCTATCAAAACGACCGTGAGAACGAGAAGATCGACACGTTGAATTAACTAAAGTTCATTCAACCCAACCTTCGAGGCCCCAAAGAAGTTATCGACGTATTTAAGTTTTCAGACCAAAATTTCACTACAACAACTTGCATTAACTTACAACAAACACAACTCCTACATCGTTGAACCGATCCAAGATCAACTTTATCACACATACCTTCATCAATGGCAACTCAGCAAGACAGTATCACAACTGCTTTGACAAATGCTTTTGCTTCATTCTCCAAGTCATTAAACATCAGTTACTATCAACCAACTAACAACAACTAATGGATTTCATCGTACACTCACAATACACATTTTGCTCAACCGAGTATACATATGGGTCAACAAGGACAAATGGTTAAAGTTATCGGGAATCAGCAAGGATATGCTAAGAGTATTCAGATGGGAAATTAGATGCAAAATGCATGGCAGTATGCTGGAAATCAGAGGGGTCAGATTGTGAATCAGAATGGGGTTAATCAAAATGGGAATGATTGTTTTATGACTACAATTCAGAAACCTACCTCTGACGTTCACAGTGGTGATTTGGGTTACAATGGTACAAATTGCAATGTCAAAACAACGACGAAAGTACAAAAGATCCAGTACATGTTGATGTTAGCCAATAAAGAAAAGTCGGGAATACTGTTGACTGCAGAGGAATACGATTTTATGGTTGCAGCAGGTGCAGAGGAGGATGCAACAGATCTCAAAACGAATCTGCAAGAAACAACATCAAGCTGTGATTATGATATTCCTCATATGTGTGACTCAGATCCACTCTATGAGGTACAAAATGATAGTAATGATGCTAATCCATTTGCTCATGAGAAGCCACACTCTGTCCCTCCTGAATCTAATTATGACACATATGCGGGTGATAACGCTTAAATCTAACATGTTTTTAGGTGCGTTATTGCTAGTTTTGTGCATCATATTTGGTTATATTTGCATGTATCTGTTGCTAAATGATGAAAAAGTGTGTATGCAAGTAAATATAGCCAAGTACAGGAAAAGTGGAGGAAAACACGAAGAAATGAAGAGATTATGCACATAAGGAGAATTACGAGAAAGAAACCACATGATACTTCAAAGAATTGATTAGACCAAGACTTCTATGCTTTATATATCAAGAAAAGATCAAGTTCTATGAAGGAAATTAGTGGTACAACGAAGGATCAAGCACGTAACGAGAAGAGAATAAAAGAAAATAAAAGTGCATGGCAGGATCATCCATCCGATCGGATGCTGCCCGCATCCGATTCGGATGGAGTGAAGTTGGAAACACCGAGAGCTCCAACCGATCGGTAGGAGCCAAATACCGATCGGTTGGCCGATACTGAAGTTACAAATTGCATTAAATGGTGAATTTAAGCCCCAAAATCATTGAGGCTTATCATTTCTCGGCTGTTAAATCATATGGGACATTTTTACTTGGATAATAAGGGTTTCCTCACTTATTTAAGGAACCCTTAGTTAGTTTACAAAGAGAGTTCTTTTGGGGAAGTGACATAACCTAAAAAAGCTACACCACTTTATTATTATTGCCCGAAAGCTTGTAGTTGCTGTGAAAACGTCCAGGAGATCTTGAGTTCGAGTCTCAAGAGTTGCGTCCGTGTGTGGAGTTGTTTACTTGTGATAATAGGCGATTGGAGGAGTGTGGATTGCTATAGTTCCACAATTCTAGTTCTTGTAATTCCTTGATAGGTATTTCTTGTTGAGTTATCATGAACTACTTTTACTTTTACTATATGATGAATGAAAGTTTGGTTAATTATTTTTGTTTGATTATGATTGTTATGGAGTAATTTAGTTATACTTGTGTGTGGATGATGTGACAATTGTTGGAGTAATCTTATCATAGTGATGCATGAAAACATATCTTGTTTTATGAGTTTGTTGAGATAAAATCTAATCTTGCTTAATTGGTTGGTAAAAACAATTTCAAAGATTCACAAAGGCCGAAAGGAGTTTTCTTTATGTTTTTATTCCAAAAAGTTAGTGCACGAATTAGTATGGATTGTGGTGTGTGACAAGCAACACCTTTACTCATTAAAAGGGATTTGGAAACGATTTCATCACGAAAAAGGCCGAAAGGATTCGTAGGAATTCTTGAGATAAGAAATGCTTTCAAACAACAAAAATGACTTAATAGAATTATCGTAATAGTTAATCATGGCCGAAAGGAGTTAACTAGGAGATTGAATTCTTAGATATGATTTCTCATGACAAAAACCATAGATTGTGAATCATTCATTTTAAGTTGTGCATCATTACAAGTAACACCCAACTTGATTGGTTACTCTAAACAATTGTCATGGAAACTACACACAAGTATATTAGTTTTTTGATTGATTGAACCTTGCTTGTTTGTTTTTTTAGAATTTGCTTCAAATTGGATTGACACTCCTTTTTGCTAAAACTTATTTACTAAACCTAAACCCCAATTCCCTTGGGACGATCTCGACTTACCCACCTTTACTACCACGGACGAGTATACTTGCTCGTATGTGTGATTAGAGAATTGGATAAATCGTGTTTATAAATTTTAAAACTTGAACACAACAACACGCACATCAGCGGCGGAGCAAGTTAATAGCAATGTTAACTATGAAACTCCATATATGGATCATAATGGAGGACAAGTTGCACATAATGGTGCTAATGATGAGGAAACATGTGCTTGCTTTGAATCATTACTGAATAATTGTAGCATTGAGATTGAGAAAGTGAAAAAGGTCAATGGCGATGTAAGCCGCGAATGAGAAAATGAACGCTGAGCTTGAGAGGTATAAGGAAAACGAAAAAGCTTTTGAGTTTCATAAAAAACGACAGTCAGAATTAGAAACTGGTTATCACAATTCCGTTTCAAGGGAAAAACAATTGCAAATCAAGTTTGACACATGATTCGCCCCAAACGGTCAACTTATATGACCACGGATGTGGTCAACAAGAGTCAAACAATCTAGGGCACGATACAATTTACCAAAGGAGTACAGAGTATCCCCGGGTCGTTAAGTCCCAGCGAGGTGTGTAAACTGAAATAGATCGAATCTGTGATCGGGTGATAATTGAACGGAAAAGGTTTTGAGTGATTAAACTAAGGAATAAAAGAAAATAGCTTAAACAAGCTATAAGAACAAGTACGTGAAAACAAATTAACTAGAAACATCTAAAATCTAAAAACGCGTACGTTTAATTTAAATATTACGTAAACGTACGAAATAAAACGTGAATTCTGATCAATATAAATCCCACGGATGTGAAAATTATATTTTTAGAATCCTAATAATAAAAGAAAATTATTGGAAAATTAAAATTATTTATTTGACTATTTATTTAATTATTATTAATTAAAAACTATTTAATTACTTTTTAAACTATTTTAATTTATAATAAATACTAAATGAACAAAGAAAAATCTAAAACTTTTTCTATAAATATTATGAGGTGAAAAGAAGCTAAGAAAATTATAAAAATGAAAAGTGCTTAATTAAAAATTTAAAAAGATAAAATCTATTAAATAGAAGCTATCACTTATTTTCTATTCTATTTTTTCTAAGGTCTAAAGATATAATTATATTTTTCCTACATTCTAATTAACAAAAGAAAATTTTGAAAATTAAAATTATATTTTTCTGATTATTATTCTATTTATTATGATTTAAAGACTAATTTAAACTATTAAAATGATTTAAAAATAGAAACTGAAAACAGAAAAATCTGAAAAAATTCAAGTAATTCTAAAATAATATTTAAAAGCTAGGAAAAATAAAATCAAAACTTATCTAACCCTAAAAAGCTGTTTTGGGCAGATAAGCAGTTTGCTAATAAGCCAAAAATAAGCAAAACTTAACTAAAAATTACAAAAAGTTCAGGAACTGATTAACATGCTATATTAAACTTAAAACAACTGAAATATCACAAATAAACAAGAGAAATAAGCAGAAAAGAAGAAAAGTGCAACTGCACTTGTGACAGAAAAAGCAGAAAAATAAGCTACTTGCAGAGCAGTTTTGAGCAGCCTATTAAGCTAGGAAATGAAAACTAAGGGGGGCAAAAGATACCTAGTACTACTGGGTATCTCCAAACTGAAAATGCCCAAATTATAACATCAATTGCATGTCCAATTTCCCCTAGATCAGCAGTCAGAATCAACATTTAAACCTAATTTTGACTTTTGCAGTTTTGCAGAAGTTGACTTATATGAATTTGAATCTGATTCTATTGACTAAAAATAATACAATAAGCTACAATGAGACTATATTAAGCTACCTTTACCACTGATGAACTAATAATGATGATCTATGACTTTAAATCCTTAACAGATAACCAACAATGAGACTTAAAAAGGAATTTTGACTTTTATTCAAAAGACCATATGTTTTTATGGCTTGACTGAGCTATTAGGACCTAATGAACCATGTATGAACCAAAAACAATGACTCAAACAAGCCTGAACACAAAGAAATCTTTTAAACCAAACACTCCTTACAAAAGACTAAGGTTGTGTTTGATAACACAGAATGATTTAGTGCTGAATGATTCTGAAGTCTGAATGGTTCAAAGGCTCTGAATGACTTGGTTCTGAATGAAAATTGTATGTTTGATATCGGTTCTGAATGACTTATCTGAATGATAAAAAATTACCATTTTTATCATTAGTTTATGTTACTTGTGTTTGTCTTGCAACCGAATGAAAGAAACGGGCATAACAAAATTGTTACAACGTTCTTCAGTAGCAACTTATAACAAAAGGTAACAATCGGAATGATTCAGCATCAACTTATAGGTGGAATGATTCAGTCGGAATGATTCAGCATTCAGCGTTCAGAAGCACAAATCAAACACCCGGAATGCTGACCGATTCAACACTAAGTGCTGAACCATTCCATTCAGCATGTATCAAACACAGCCTAAATTTGAGATTTCAAAGTAAACCACTGATTCACTGCATAAAACTGATTGACAAGAACCTAATATGATAAGATACACTGATTTAATCAGATAAACACTAACAATAACAACATATGCACATGAATCAATACAAAGCTATTTTGACTGTTAAACTAAAAGGGTAAGCAACACAAGATTTTATTGAACAATCTAGCAATATCAAGTAAGAATCCTATTATACTACACCTAAGAAACACAAATTAGCAAAGATAAGCAGATTTTAAGCAATTCTACAGTAAAACACTAAAATATAGAAAATGGCTTACAAATTGATCTAAACTGAGAATAAGTTATCCAAGGCCTCACAATTATCCTAACACCTCCCCAGAGGTTCTAAAACCAAGGGCCATCCATTTTTAACCCTGCTCCAAGCTTCTTCTCACTTCTTTGCTGATTTTTATATTTTACTCTATTTTTACTTGAATTTTTGACATTTTATGTAAACTGAATGAAACTTGCTAAATGGCTTTGAAAAACTTTATAAAAACTTACTAGTGACTTAATTGAGCTTAAAGAAACAGAAAACAACAACAATTTAACAAAATTAAGTGAAGTTGTCAATTCCACTTAAAAATGCTAAATACGGATTTTATATAAGAGAACTTGTAATTAACTTCAAAGATAGTTTACATTACATAAAATTAACTTAGTACAACTGATTTGAACTAAAAATACAACTTGAAAAGTGAATTACACTACCTACGTACTAAAACTAAACTAAGCTAAAACTAATAATCTTCATTCCTGCTTTTTCTCTCTTTTTAAATGACTGATAATGCTCCTTGGGTCCCTCTGAGTCATTCCCATTACATCTTGACCATTGGTTTGGTGTAAATAATCCTGGCCTTTGAAATGGCCTTTTTGGCGCCAAAATATCCAAGGGACAGATGGAGGTTGAGTGTGAGTGTTTTAAGGGGTTTAATGGTGTTTGGGAGTTTGTGTGAGGTGGAGGGACAGGAAAAGGAGAGTTGGTGATGAGCTGGAGAGGTGGTGAGGTGGTAGCCAGGTGGTGGTGGTTTACCAGTAAACGGTTTTAAGGAAGGAAGGCAAGTTTGACTTGTGGTCAAACTTGGGATATTTAGCAAAGGGTGGATGGGTCGGGTTGATGGGTTTAGGTGAATTGGGCTTGTAGCTGGGTTTATTGTTTTGGGTCCGGTTTGGTTTATTTAGGATTTGGTTTGGTGGATTTTGGTTAGTTAAGTAGTTTAGGTTATTTAGAGTTTAGGGACCAAAAGTGTAATTCCCTGAAAATTGCAGGAGCTGGGCTGGCAATTTTCCAAAGTTATCAAAAGGGTCTATTTTGCCAATTATGAATAGCACAAGGGTCACATTTGATAATTCCCAATTTTTAAAACCCGAGGACTAATTTTGAAACTTGAGGAGTAAAAATTGCCAATTTTAGAAAACTTTCATCCAAGGACCAATATTGTAAAAGTTAAATAGCTTAGGGACCTTGAATGATATTTTTAACACCAGGGACTATTTTTGCCAATTTCTGAAAGTTCAAGGACTGAAATTGACAATTATGCAAACTATGTTCGTTTTTCAACTTTTTCATTCCTTTTGCACATAAAACAGATAAAAACACAATCTAGAGATATTTGTAATATTATGTGACTTTTCTGAGTGTTTTTGGCTGTTTTTGCAGTTTAAATGGGAATAAAATGATGAGTATTTAGACACTCATCAATCCCCCACACTAAACTATTGCTAGTCCCTAGCAATCCTTTTTGAAAATTTAATGGATTTTACTCTTTACCAGATAGCCATTACTTCTGGAGTAGCCAATGTTTTAGTATGTGATACTTTGGTACACTGATAACCAAATGATTTTGAGCAAATCATCAGCTGTCAACGGGTTTGATTTGTCTTTATCAGAAGCCGTTTGCTTCTGGACTAGCCAACTCTTAGATAAATTACAACTATTATCTTTGGTGAGCTGATTACCAATTATGGTTTTCCACTGCCTTTACCACAAGCCATAACCTTGCGGGCTAGCCAACTCTTCACTTATAAAGATATGGTGAGTCGAATACCATACAATTTTTGGCAAATTGCAAGCCATAAACGGATTTGATATATCTTTACCTGCAGCCGTTTGCTCAGGATTAGCCAGTCCTTATGTGGGTTAGACATGGCGGACTGATAACCATTTATTGCGTTCTAAGTGAGAATTTTTTTTTTAAATTTTGGCCAAAATGGGAGAATAGGGCACTAGAAGGTACAATGTGACAAAATTCGCCAGAATTCCCCCCCACACTTAGAACTGAATATTGCCCTCAATATTCAAAGTACCGGCTGTTAAACCAACACTTAGAACGTGAAAGGGAAATACTAATAGCCATTATTTTATATATACACACACACACATTTATATTTTTATATATATATATATATATATATATATATATATATATATATATATATATATATATATATATATATATATATATATATATGAAACTTGAAATTTACATATATACAACATGTGGGCATCTCCCCCACACTTGGGTGGTAGAACAGAGAAAGAAGTGAGAGACATGGGTGAAAACCCATGTTGTGCTAATGTTTTTGTTCACCGAGTCACTAGCTTGACTCGACCCCGCATTCTTTGGTTCTTGGGGAAGCAAGTGGAAGAAACCATCTCCATCGGACTTTCGTTCAAGATGTTTGGATAAACACTGAAGTACTTGAAAGTTCCACACCGATGAGATATACATAGATCCGGCTCATCAAATGATAAATGAAAATGCCGGGGTCAAAGATAGTGTCTTCATTCCCGAAGGAGTGAAGAACAGGAGAAGTCACCGTGTAGGTGAAGAAAAGAAAGAAAGTCATGATAAAAATCATGACTAACTCATCATCATCAGAAGGAGAATTCATGATTTCTGGATCATAAATCTCATCATTTAAGCTCATTTGATCAAGACATATTCTGGGTGGGAGGAATGGGATTTTGATATCAAACAAGTTCTCATGGTTGAGAACATCTCCCTCCGGAACACAAAGATCTTTTTTTGTCTAGATCAAAGTGGAAGTTATCATACTCTGGTGGAGATATGATATGAGTGAGTTCAAAGGAGAACTCCTCGTAAAGAGAATCATTCACGTGATGTAAATCTGTGAACCCTTGTTCTATTATGGAATCATCACCTACCTCGTTCTGAATATCAAAGAGTGGATTATCAGAAATTAAAGTGAATTCAGATTCGAATTCAAACAGAGGATTGGTGAAAGATGTTTTGAATGCTTCGGGAACAAGATGATCAATATTCTCTTTTGGACTGACGAGCTCAGAAGGTAGTTCATCCACATGACTGATGTCTCCACAAGATAAAGAATTTTCATCAGTATGTGAATCACTAAGCTCGGGGTTGGGATAAGAATTGAGTGATGGATCATGATATAATAGACTTTCGATTTCTTCCAGATTAGATTCGAAATCAAAGAGATCATCATCACTTCCTGATGGAAGTGGATCAATGTGAGTAAGTTCATCAGTAAACTCCTCAAGAAGAGGGTCAACATCAGAATGGGGCAGTGATGCCTCAACATACTCAACTTCTCCATAAGATGTATATTCATCGTTAGAATTGGAGAAAGTCTCAAAATGATCTTTTGAACACTCAAGAGGGGAAGGGATATCACACACATGATCAAGAATTCCCTGTGACTCACTTGGGATTGGGACAAGGTTCTCAACACTAGACTTTATGAATTCGTCCGATTCCTTTTCAAGAACAGTGTCAAGATGCTCGTCCCCCATAATAAGAGAATTAGTGGGAACTTCGGGTGTGATAACAACTGACTCAGGGAGTTGAGAAGGCCTAGCATTCATGGATTTTTCAATTTCCATATGTTCTTCTGCTAGTGATTCAATCATACTTTCTTCTCCCTGCATTTCCACAGATTGAGTCTCATCTGATGAACTGGATGAATCATTAACAAGGATATCAACGATATCTTCATCATCACTATCATCAGGAATGAAACGGAATCGAGAGCTAGATCTGGCTGCTTTTTGTATTTTAATTAATTCCCTAATAGAGTTTTCACTGGCAATCTGGGAATCTAATTTAACAGCTTGCTCTTCAGTTAACAATTCTTCCATGGATTTTTGATTTGGATTATCTTGGGAATGTTTACATCCCTTCAAATCTTTCACTAAATCCAAAAGATCAAGGAGAAGATTTTGAGGAAGTGGCTGAGGCTGAGGTGGTGCCTGATTCATTTGGTACTGTAGAGGTTGGTCATGATACGAAGAGTCATAATTGTTACAAGGAAATGGATTCCTTGTTTGACAATCAGAGCTAAAGTGTGGACCTCCACAGTACTCACAACAAAATGATTGTTGTGACTGATTTGGTGAATAACATGGATATTGATTATTTCCAAAGTTCAGAGTGTTATTAGAGATTTGTTCATAGACAAACGTGTCTCTGGTCTGACACTCAAATCCTTGGTGAGGACCTCCACAAAATTCACACAAGTATGTCTGAATCTCATGATGTGGTAGCTGATGGAATAAATTAGTCGTGTCATGGTAAGAATAGGGATCTTGGTTATAGACAGACCCATTTCCTAACTCTACCATGCTAAAACTGAGACAATTATCATCATTATGAGGGCCACCACACCATTGACAACCAAGAAGGTGAGGATAAGACATAGAAAGAATTAAAGGGTAACAGAGGGTAAGAAATGAAGAATCAAAAAGGTAAGAGGGTAAAGATGAATATTTTTGGGTTTTTTGTGTTCGTTGAAAACTTGAAAAAATGTTTTTGGTAATCGTTTAGTCAAACGAATTAACTTCACGATTATTTTGGTTTTATATGAAAATAAGGAAATATGAACAAAGATGGTAAATATACAATGGGTGTATATTCAACAATCACTGATACTTCAAATTCGTTTTTACGCAGCACACCTCCCCGGCAGCGGCGCCAAAATTTGATCGGCCCCAAACGGTCAACTTATATCGACCAAGTAAATGGTCAACAAGAGTCAAACAATCTAGGGCACAATGCAATTTACCAAAGGAGTACAGAGTATCCCCGGGTCGTTAAGTCCCAGCGAGGTGTGTAAACTGAAATAGATCGAATCTGTGATCGGGTGATAATTGAACGGAAAAGGTTTTGAGTGATTAAACTAAGGAATAAAAGAAAATAGCTTAAACAAGCTATAAGAACAAGTATGTGAAAAAAAATTAACTAGAAGCGTCTAAAATCTAAAAACGCGTACGTTTAATTTAAATTTACGTAAACGTACAAAATAAAACGTGAATTCTGACCAATATAAATCCCACGGATGTGAAAATTATATTTTTAAAATCCTAATAATAAAAGAAAATTATTGGAAAATTAAAATTATTTTTATGACTATTTATTTAATTATTATTAATTAAAAACTATTTAATTACTTTTTAAACTATTTTAATTTATAATAAATACTAAATGAACAAATAAAAATCTAAAACTTTTTCTATAAATATTATGAGGTGAAAAGAAGCTAAGAAAATTATAAAAATGAAAAGTGCTTAATTAAAAATTTAAAAAGATAAAATCTATTAAATAGAAGCTATCACTTATTTTCTATTTTATTTTTTCTAAGGTCTAAAGATATAATTATATTTTTCCTACATTCTACTTAACAAAAGAAAATTTTGAAAATTAAAATTATATTTTTCTGATTATTATTCTATTTATTATGATTTAAAGACTAATTTAAACTATTAAAATGATTTAAAAATAGAAACTGAAAACAGAAAAATCTGAAAAAATTCAAGTAATTCTAAAATAATATTTAAAAGCTAGAAAAAATAAAAGCAAAACTTATCTAACCCTAAAAAGCTGTTTTGGGCAGATAAGCAGTTTGCTAATAAGCCAAAAATAAGCAAAACTTAACTAAAAATTACAAAAAGTTCAGGAACTGATTAACATGCTATATTAAACTTAAAACAACTGAAATATCACAAATAAACAAGAGAAATAAGCAGAAAAGAAGAAAAGTGCAACTGCACTTGTGACAGAAAAAGCAGAAAAATAAGCTACTTGCAGAGCAGTTTTGAGCAGCCTATTAAGCTAGGAAATGAAAACTAAGGGGGGCAAAAGATACCTAGTACTACTGGGTATCTCCAAACTGAAAATGCCCAAATTATGACATCAATTGCATGTCCAATTTCCCCCTAGATCAGCAATCAGAATCACATTTAAACCTGATTTTGACTTTTGCAGATTTTGAAAAGCTGACTTTGGTGAGTTTTGATCCTATTATACTGACTAAAAATGATACAATAAGCTACAATGAGACTATATTAAGCTACCTTTACCACTGATGAACTAATAATGATGATCTATGACCTTAAATCCTTAACAGATAACCAACAATGAGACTTAAAAAGGAATTTTGACTTTTATTCAAAAGACCATATGTTTTTATGGCTTGACTGAGCTATTAGGATCTAATGAACCATGTATGAACCAAAAACAATGACTCAAACAAGCCTGAACACAAAGAAATCTTTTAAACCAAACACTCCTTACAAAAGACTAAATTTGAGATTTCAAAGTAAACCACTGATTCACTGCATAAAACTGATTGACAAGAACCTAATATGATAAGATACACTGATTTAATCACATGAACACCTCTAATAACAACAAATGCTCATGAATCAATTTGATCCTATTTTAACAGTGAAAATGAAAGGGTAAGCAACACAAGATTTTATTGAACAATCTAGCAATATCAAGTAAGAATCCCTATTATACTACACCTAAGAAACACAAATTAGCAAAGATAAGCAGATTTTAAGCAATTCTACAGTAAAACACTAAAATATAGAAAATGGCTTACAAATTGATCTAAACTGAGAATAAGTTATCCAAGGCCTCACAATTATCCTAACACCTCCCCAGAGGTTCTAAAACCAAGGGCCATCCATTTTTAACCCTGCTCCAAGCTTCTTCTCACTTCTTTGCTGATTTTTATATTTTACTCTATTTTTACTTGAATTTTTGACATTTTATGTAAACTGAATGAAACTTGCTAAATGGCTTTGAAAAACTTTATAAAAACTTACTAGTGACTTAATTGAGCTTAAAGAAACAGAAAACAACAACAATTTAACAAAATTAAGTGAAGTTGTCAATTCCACTTAAAAATGCTAAATACGGATTTTATATAAGAGAACTTGTAATTAACTTCAAAGATAGTTTACATTACATAAAATTAACTTAGTACAACTGATTTGAACTAAAAATACAACTTGAAAAGTGAATTACACTACCTACGTACTAAAACTAAACTAAGCTAAAACTAATAATCTTCATTCCTGCTTCTTCTCTCTTTTTAAATGACTGATAATGCTCCTTGGTCCCTCTGAGTCATTCCCATTACATCTTGACCATTGGTTTGGTGTAAATAATCCTGGCCTTTGAAATGGCCTTTTTGGCGCCAAAATATCCAAGGGACAGATGGAGGTTGAGTGTGAGTGTTTTAAGGGGTTTAATGGTGTTTGGGAGTTTGTATGAGTGGAGGGACAGGAAAAGGAGAGTTGGTGATGAGCTGGAGAGGTGGTGAGGTGGTAGCCAGGTGGTGGTGGTTTACCAGTAAACGGTTTTAAGGGAGGAAGGCAAGTTTGACTTGTGGTCAAACTTGGGATATTTAGCAAAGGGTGGATGGGTCGGGTTGATGGGTTTAGGTGAATTGGGCTTGTAGCTGGGTTTATTGTTTTGGGTCCGGTTTGGTTTATTTAGGATTTGGTTTGGTGGATTTTGATTAGTTAAGTAGTTTAGGTTATTTAGAGTTTAGGGACCAAATAAAATGGTAATTCCCTGAAAATTGAAGAGAGCTATTTTGGCAATTTGAATAAAACAAGGGTCAATTATTTGCCAATTTTAAAAATAGCAAAAGAGGGTACATTGATAATTTAATTTCTAATACCAAGGCACAAAATTTTGCGAATTTTGAAAGAGGGTTAAAAATGCAATTTTAGCAAAAACTTTCATCCAAGGACCAATATTGTAAAAGTTAAATAGCTTAGGGACCTTGAATGATATTTTTAACACCAGGGACTATTTTTGCCAATTTCTGAAAGTTCAAGGACTGAAATTGACAATTATGCAAACTATGTTCGTTTTTCAACTTTTTCATTCCTTTTGCACATGAAACAGATAAAAACACAATCCAGAGATATTTGTAATATTATGTGACTTTTCTGAGTGTTTTTGGCTGTTTTAACAGTTTAAATGGGAATAAAATGATGAGTATTTAGACACTCATCAACACACTTGATGTTAATTCACACATGAAAATCAAATCCTTAAACGCGGAAATTTCTGATTTGAAAAACCAACTTTCTAAACAAAAATCAACTTGTTCTGATCTTGAAAAAGAAACGAAACAGTTGAAAGCAAATTTTTCAAAACGAGAAAATGATCTTCTTGATGAAATCATTGAGAAACAATAAACAATCAAAAAGTTGGAAGATTTGCTTGTGAAAACGGGTCACTCAAGTCAAACCATTCATATGCTTATTAAAGACCCAAATCCGTTTTTACATACAATGAAAAAAATGGCTATCGGTTGTGAAAATCCTTATACTCTCAAGAAAGCTTGGAAAGAACAGAATGTTTTGTACAATGGAAATATAATATATGTTAAACATGATCCTCCCGTTGTTCGTGATTCTGAGGAAACGACAGAACTTGCTGAAGAGAGTCAAACCAAAATGAAACAAAAGAATCCAGAACAGAAATCAATTGATTACAACAAACTTAACAAACTTTCTGGAATTACTTTTGTCCAACAAAAACAAACACCAAATCTTTCCAAAAAAACCAGTTGTTACAAAACAGTTTGCAAAACAAAAAGTTGTTTCTAAAGCTCTTTCAAACATGGAACAAATGTCTTCAAACAATCATTTTAACACAAGTGATGCTAGAAGATTTCTAGATGACGTTAAAACGAGAATTGAAACACTTCAAAGGATTGTTTAGTCTAAAACTACTATCAGTGTTAACAACTGGCATTCAAGCTTTCATGCAGAAATGAAAAAGTTGTTTGAAACAGAAATTGCTACTCCACTGAATAACATCAATGCGAGAGTAATTCATTTTGAACAAGCATTTTTTAAAGAAACAACTGAATTTGTCAAGGACCACAAATCCCTCGTAAAGGAAGCAAATGGATGTGTAGAAAAAATCAAAGTTTTGGAAAATATAAATGATTCTCTCTTCGGAATATTTATGTCTACCGATATAATGTCCATTATTTTACAAACATATTCTGTTGAAGACGATGAAAGACTGCGAGCTGAGACCTCCGCAATTGTTTCAAAATATGAAAAAGCTCTCATAAAGCTTGAAAAAGAAAACTTGTCCTATTTTAAACAACTTGATCGAAAAACTGAGGAATGCAAGTATGACAAACTGTCGTATGAGCGTGCCTATAAGGACATGAAAGAGCAAAATGATCTTTTGAGAGCTCAGCTGGACAGTCTAAAAGGGAAGGGTGTGGATACTAAGTTTGCAAAACCATCGACTCCGGAGAAATCAAATGCTTCAAAACCGGTTGAAAAACCAAAAATGTCTATTTCCCGGTCTGCTCCAAAAGTCAATGAGAAAAAGGATTTGACAAAAACTGTCACTACACAACCCTTGTCCGTTGATAAAGAAAAACAAAAAGTTGTTGAAAGTAACACAAACGTGATGACACCTGGCCTTTCTAGGAATAGTTCACCGAATGTGACCACAAAAACTGTTAAAGAATCTGTTGGTTCTAATGACGTGGTCCACAATCACTATCTATAAGAAGCTAGGAAAAAGGCATAGATTAGCAAAGGCGGAATTTTAGGTGCAAAACCTAAGGTTGTGAATTCTACAAGATTACAAGGCACTGCTAGTAGTAGTAAACCATTACCTAGGAATACTCAACAAAAGACTAGGGATTGGCCTGCATCTAAGAGTAGTTGCGCAAAATAAAATGCTATGCACGTAGAACACAACACTAGAAATTCTGAGTCTTTTCCGAACAAAATGCAATTTCCAAATGACAGTAGTGACAAAGTTAAGGTTGCTGTTTTAAACAAGAATGTTGAATTTGTCTGTCCTACATGTCAAAAATGTGTCTTTTCAGCTAATCATGATGCATGTGTTGCACAATTTATCAAGAAAGAAAATTCACGTGCTAAGGTACAATCCACTAAGACACCAAATCAAAACAAACCCGTTGATAAGAAGCAAGAGGCTAAGAAACCTAATAGGTGGATCTCTACAGGACGTAGTTTTTCTCAAAATGAGACTTCCGTTGCATCTGAAAAGAAAACAACTCCTAGATCTTACCTTAGGTGGATTCCCACCGGAAAAGTTTTTAACACCGTTGGTCTTAGATGGATTCCCACAGGGAAGATTTTTGATAGCTGCACCAAGACAAATAATAGTGAAAATCAACATGATAAGGAAGTAGAAACCACTACAACCGTTGATAGTAAACACCCTCAATGTGAGGAAACATGTACTTCTAACATTGTTATTTGTGCAAATTCTTCCTCTGTGGATGCAGGTACTTGTGAAAGTGTTGAGGGTTCATATACCCGATGTGGAAAAGAAGAACTTTATGCCAACATCGCATGTGGAAATCCTTGTCTAATCCCACTCTTAACTCCACTTTTACTTGTTCAAACATAATTTTTCTTTCTTCAATTCTTTTTTGTATATATATATATATATATATATATATATATATATATATATATATATATATATTATATATATATATATATATATATATATATATATATTGAAAACCAAATACAAAATTTGAAAACACCAACAAAAACAAAATACAAAAATAGAAAATTTTTAAAAATACAAAAACAATATAAAATCGAAAAAATCCAAAAATATTCTTCTAACGACATGTCTCTCGTATAACCGATATTCTGTACGTTTCTAGAAATGTCATTCAACAATGATACGGACATGTACATATGCTTGAGCGAGAGTTCTCTATAATATTTTCAAAACATGTCGTTTCTCAAAATTTTCTTCATAATGACTTCTAAACACTCAGTTTAGGACTCGTTCTTCAAAATAATGGCTTCTGGACACATCAGTTCAGGACCTGCGCTTCAAAGAAAGGAAAGTGCTTAATCAAAACAAAGGTTTTAAATATTTTTTGAGCACTTATCCTAAAAACATAATGGCTTTCGTATACTTCTGTACGAAACCCGAACTTAAATGATGACTTATGATTATTTCAGATCAGGACTCGTATTTTCAAAGACGAAATCATTTTCAAAATGTTCGAGTATAAACAAACGAAAAGATTTCAAATAACAACTCGTTTCTACAAAAAGACTTATGTACATTTTTAGTACATAACTCGCATTTCATAAAGTAAACTCCCTCTAAACCCTTAATAGATTTTAAACTTTATGTTTGAAAATATGCTTTCATCAAGGGGGAGTATAAAAATCGAAAATGTTTCGATTTCATGCAAAAATAAATTCGTCTAACTCTCCAAAAGCATTTCTATTAATCAGTTGATATCAAAAATATCTCGAATATGCTATTTTTGAGAGGGGAGAAGACGTGATTAAAATGTGATCAAAATTTTTAAAGATCGTTGTAGAATCTCAAATGAGCTCGACTCAGATATAACCAACGAATTGACGAAGCTTAAATGTCAGTAATCGAAAAGACTTGTCCTGGACGGGTAATAATTTCAAGCTAGTCTAACTAGTGATGTAAGCGTGTATCGAATAGGACTTGTCTAAGTAGAGTGTACCGTCTCAAGAGACTTTCTTTGAACGTGACCAGGACGGGTAATAATTTCAAGCTAGTCTAACTAGTGATGTAAGCGTGTCTCGAATCGGTTTTGTTCATTGAAAATCGATCAATCCAAAAGTACAAACTCTACCCAATATGTGTGAATCTATCTTAAAACTTATGAGCACATGTGAAGGGGGAGTATTTCAGAAAATGCAAAACTCTCGAAGTGTTAACAAAATATGTTTTATAATTATAAACACTTTGAGAGATTTTCACAAAAGGTTTTATGGCATGTGATCAATGAACCTAGGATAATCATGGAGTAATAAGGTGATTATGGTTAGGTTTATGTCCTATGATCCGCCAGAGCCGGAGGGATCTACCCAAGGACAATTCCAATAGATTAGAATTAGAAGACCTTAGGTATGATTGAAAAAAGGAGTAAAGTGATGAAAGGAGAAAGAAGGGGTTGAAGAATTAAAAAGAAAAGTTTGTGAAAAGGGTGAAAAGAAATAGCCCTCCAATAAACTTAGGGCAGAAACCGGGTCAATACATCTGCTATCGGTTATCACTAAGATGATACCGGTATTGAAGACAAGACGTCATGGACCCAGTGACGCGCTGCACAGCCCCTCATAGCCACTCAGATATCTCTTAAAAGATATTTGTTTCATTTCTAACGGAGAACCTTGCATAATCTATCGACCTCTCACTCCGAGATGTGTTGATATTGAAAAAGAGGCCCTCTGTTCCATGCCTCCGACGACTAAAACCAAAACGCACGTAATCGAGTCTAGAGCCATGAGATTCATTAAAAGATCTCTTAGGATACACTTTCCAAAACATACACTTTGTTTCGCCAAAAAGAACACAAGTTGCAAGAGTCTTATATGAGATCTACGGATCTTGCCTTATCTATCTAATGGTTACTTGTTTTAAACGGTCTACAGTCGTGGAGTGATACTTCGGTATACTTCAGTGGCTTACCTGAATTGTGGGTATACTTCGGTATATCTGTTGTAAGCCTTCTTGAGGGTATCTGACCGGATCTAAACACACACGAGTTGTGTTGGAGATACTTTGAATATATACTTGATAGCACGCGGAATTTACTACCAAGTACTTAGAAGAATATGTGTTTGGTGAATGTATGTGATCGAATGAATGTAACAGTAAGAACAACGAGACAATGTTTAACCTAACACTTTGCTTCAATATATTGAACGATTACAATGAAAAACGTGAAGCTCTTAACAATGCATGTACGTATAGGATGTATCAATAAACCCTAACTGAGGATCTCTTTTTATAGCACAAAGAGTCCTTTTACAAGTAAACTATATTCGTATCAATCTATATAAATAAGATATACATCATATTCATTCCATATTTATCTTCACACGGTTTCACCTTGATCTTGTAAGCAGTACGAACTTTTCTTCATCAGCAGTACTAACTGTTCTTGTATTCTTCAGCAACTGTTCAACCGTACTAACTTATACAGAACCGTACTAACTGCTTAATTTAATTCCCAACAATCCTCCCCTAAACTTATGATTTCTATGAAAATCAACAAGTTTCTTGAATTAAACTTCAACGTTATATGATGGGGTGGATTCTTTCAAACACTTATCTTCAATCTTGAAACACTTGGGAATTTTCTTCAACTTTTTGACCAATATTCATAATAATACATCAAATTTGGTCAACTCCTCAAAAGTCTCCATAATTAAACTTATTCCTGTAAGGAATTAATTCCAAATACCAACCCAAAGAATTTAATTCCTAATACCAACCCTGCATTCAATGGCTTTAAATCTCCATTGGTTCTATAAAAAGCCTTGAATTTTCAACACTAACCCATCACATTCTTCAAATCACAACTATTAAACACAATGAGTTCATCTAATCCAAACATTGTTGAGATTTCATCAGATTCATCTTCGGATTCGGAAAGTGAAGGATGGAAGAATTACTTTCCACCGAACTACACTAATCTGACTATCAGAAACCCATCTCCACAAGCTCAAGAAGTATCTTCTGATGATGACCTTCCAACTTCCTCTGATGATGATGATCAACAAGCACATCCACTACCACTATCAGTTTTACTGACAAGAGAGATCGAAAAAGCTGTGTCAGGTATGAGTAGGATCTCAGTGCCTGTAAGAAATCAACCACGACCAAAACCAGATAAACAAGTGATGGGGCTCCCAAGTCCGAAGGTGTGGAACTCAATCAAAGACAAAGGAGTTCACAAGTCCATGCCTGACTTTAAGGATAAAGGGAAGAGGAAGCTTGAGTAGTGATGAAGGTGTTAGGTTTATGTGTTTAGGTTTGTGTGTTGGTTATGTTGACTTTGAGTCCAGGATTGTAACAAAACTTCTTCTTATGTAATGAATGCACCACTTACTTCACACTTATCTAAGATTCTGAATTTATAACCTCCCCTGAATTACATAATCATCTTTAACAGCAACTGAACAAACTTTTAATTCCTCCCCTGTTTGGAAGAATCTTCACCATCAGATGAACTAGAACATAGGACATTCGAGCTCAGCATCCAATATGACAATTTGTACAAGTTACCATCAATTCAGTTTTGTAGTTTCAAACTGCTCTCAACACTTCCAGATGTGTAACCTTCTGAGAGAGGTGAATCATAGAGCATAAACTTAGAATGAACCAAGTTTGAAAAAGCAGTACAAACTAGTTGAAACTAGCAGTACTAACTGTTTAAAAATTTTCTGAGATAAAATCAAAGTTAATTGTAATGTGGATTTGAAAAACTTTTGTCCACTTATAGTTTTTAGCAAACTATCAGCTATCAACGGATTTGTTATGTCTTTACCAATAGCCGTTTGCTATGGACTAGCCAACTCTTCACACTTAGATATGGTGAGTTGATAACCATCCAGTTTTTGGTAAACTGTCAACCATAAACGGATTTGAGAAGTCTTTACCAGAAACCGTTTGATCTGGACTAGTTGGTTCTTATGTGGATTAGACATGGTGAACCAATTACCATTTGTTGTGTGACAAGCATGCACACTTGATAGTCCAAACCACCATACTTCCCAAAGCACAATCCAAAGCAAAAAGCTTTTCTTAACCTGAAATGTTAGTCCAAAACCAAAGAAAACACAATACACAATATTTTCTTTTAACAGTTATCACAATTGACTAACAAATTCACAAACAGTACTAAAAATTACCAAGCAGTACTAACTATACAAATAGCACAACTAGCAGTACAAAAACCAAAAATACTTATACATTAATCTTTTGAAGGATTAAGCATTCCAATACCTGTCACCAAGTACTGAAATATTCCTACATCAAAACCTTTTGTTAAGAGATCAGCTAAGTTGTCATCAATATGTATTTTAATAACTTTTATTAATTTCTTTTCAGCACGGTCTCTTATAAAATGATGTCTAATTTCAATATGTTTAGTTTTTGAATGTTGAACTGGATTCTTAATGATACACATTGTACTGCTATTGTCTAAATGTATAATTGTGTTTAAGAAATTGTACCCATAATCAAGCATCTGGTTTAGAATCCAAAGAACTTGAGCACAACAACTTGCTGCTGCCACATATTCTGCTTCAGTAGTAGAAGTGGCCACCATAGTCTGCTTCTTACACTGCTAAGAAATTAATCTACAACCCAAGAACTGACAACCACCTGTTGTAGATTTTCTATCCATGCTAGCACCAGCATAATCAGAATTAGAGAATGCCACTAGATCAAATGCAGACTCTTTAGGATACCATAGCCCCAAGTTAGGTTGACCTTTAAGGTATCTGAAGATTCTCTTTACTGCTGTGAGATGAGACACCTTAGGATTTACTTGGAATCTTGCACAAGCACAAACTGAGAACATAATGTCAGGCCTGGATGATGTGAGATACATCAAAGACCCAATCATAGATCTATACATGTGCACATCCACATCTTCACCACTGTGATCCTTTAACAACAAATGTGTCTCCTTATCAACTGGAGTGCTAACAACCTTGGCATCTGTGAATTGGAATTTCCTCAATATTTCACCAACATATTTATCCTGAGAGATAAATATTCCATCAGGCTTCTGCTGTACTTGAAGCCCAAGAAAGAAAGTAAGCTCACCCATAGAGCTCATATCAAACTGATCTTTCATTAATTTTTCAAACTCTCTGCACATTTCTTTGTTTGTAGAACCAAAGATGATATCATCTACATAAACTTGAACCAGTAGAATATCACCCTTGTTCTTCTTGATAAACAGAGTTTGATCAATTTTACCCCTATTGAACCCTGATGAGTGCCTATTTACTCATCATTTTATACCCATATAAGACACAAAAATAGATCAAATATTGTTGCAAATATTCTTGGTTTGTGTTTTTATGTGTTTCAGGTACAAAAGAATTAAAATGGGGCAAAAACGGACAAAACCGAGCATGAGATTGGAAAAAGTTCAAAAAGCCGAGGCCGGGGAAGAAATTTACCAAAGTGGATCATAATTATGCTCAATTTGTCAAGATTGATCCTTGGAAGTATTTTTGCAAAATGACAACATTGGTCCCTGAATTTACAATATTGGCAGAAATGGTCCTTGGATTTTATCAAAAATACCATTTTAGCCCTTATGCTAAATTTAACTAACCTAAACCACATTTTTATCCTAAAACTAAAAAAACCCAATCCCTTTTTATCCAAATAAGCCAAGCCCAATCCCAATTAAATAAACCCACCCCGTTTCTTTTAGACTAATACCATGGTCAACACAGTCAAAACCACCCATCTTCCCAAACCATTACCGCCAAAACCACCACCATTTCCCCTGACAAAACCACTCTCAACCACTCCATGCTTCTCCTCTGCCACACTCCACCCCCCCCCTCACTTAGCTAATTCCCATGTACTTATTCACGTGATACATTCCAGCTTGGAAATCCACCCAAACTGTTTTCCCGCCAAAAACTCAATGGACGGCTGAGATGACCTGGAGGCTATCCAAAGGATGGGATTTGCTCAAAGACTTAGAGAAGCCTTTTAGTGATATAAAAGACCCCTTTTACTCACACAAAAATGGGGTAACTAGGAGTAGTGTAATTTAGGTAGTCGTATTAGTAGTTATAGTAGTTTTCAGTTTCAAATTCAGTTCCAAATTATAATTTAAGTTCTTTTAAGCTCATTTGTACTTAACTTAATCAGCTTTGTTCCTACTTCAATGTTTAATGCAATTTCAAGTTTACTGATTAATTCGAATTTAATTCCTTAGTTATTAAAAATAGAAATAAGCTCCTTTTACTGTTTTTATAAGCTTATATAAGCTCTTAATGCTTATTGTGAGCTTATCATGGTTTAACTCAGTTCCAATCCAAGATTTCCAAAATAGTCAAAGAAAGTCAAAAGAGGTCAACAACAGTCAAAAAATGGTCAAAGAAGCTGGAGCATGGTAAATTATGGATGGCCATGGGTTAGAGCTTCTTGGGAAGCAATAGGGTGTGTTAGAACTGAATTTGATCTTGTTTTGAGCACAAGGCTGTTGTAAGTTTCATTTTACCAATTTAGCTCATTTTCTGAAATTGCACTGTTCATCAGCTTATTGAGTGATCATTTGCTTTTTCTGTGCTTATGTGTTCTAGTAGATGTTAATTGATGTTAGTTTGTTAGTTTTAATATGCTTAATCTCATTTAGCTCTTAAGTAGTTTTAAAAAGCCAAAAAAATAGCTCATAATAGGATTAGCTTAATAAGTGCTTATTTCCTTTTGAAATCTGGTCAGTAGGACTTAATTAAGTTGGTAAATCAGTATTAACTTAGAATTATAATTTATTTTGGGAGTTTGATAGTTTAAAATAAAAAACAGCACTATAAAGGACTGTTTGGATTAAGGCTATAAAATGGGGTAGATTCTTAGTTACTGTTCATTTGCATGTTGAGAAACTTTAAGCTAGCTTAATTTTGCCTATAGAAACTGTTTACAGGTTGTTTTTAGCTAATTTGAAGCCTTTTGAGATTTTGAGTGGAAATTGCTAGTTTCTAGGTTCATCACTGCTCATAACTGCTTATCATTGAGATAAGCAGTTGTGGTTCCATTTTGTGCTATTCCTAAGTCCAAATTAGTGTATTAAGTTGTTATTCTAAAGTTGGAACCAGAGGGTTAGGATTTGAGGGACATTTTGTCCATTTGCAAAATCTGCACAAAACTTATGCAGCCTCAAGTCTGAGTAGCAGCCCACATAAAGCCCAATTTAAGAGCTTGTCTCTAGTTCTCATTAGTTAATTTTTATTTTTCTTAGTTGTTTGCTACCTGTTCTTTGCTTATTCACCTATTTTCAGAACTACTTGGGCTTATTGAAGCTTAAAAATCTGTGAAAGTTCACCTCAGTAGGCATATACTAAGTCTGCACATTTTGTTTTTTTTTTTGCTTTTTATCAGTTTATTTTTATTTTTAATTTCTTAGCTATAAGTTAGAATAATCTGAAATTTTGCACAGATAAACTTGGCTTGCTTATCTAGTTGTTCCCATTTTTTTGATTTTTTTAGATATTTCTTTAACAGCTTTTTAAGGGCTTGAAAAAGCCCTTTTTGCCCTGCTCTCTAGTGTATCAGCAGCCCTTTTGGGCTTTTTAGCTTATTTTGTCATTGCTTAGTGCTTATTTTCCCCAATTGTGGCTTATTTCAGTTTTAATTTTAGCTTATGATTAGTTACCTCAGCTTATTCTAGCTTCCCATAGCTTATGATAGCTTATTGAGCCCATTTGATCAAACCTTAGCTTATTTCTTGTTTTTGTTAACTGCCCAGCCTTTATGGCTTATTTATTTGCTTATTTCATGTTTTTATAAAAATTGTAGTTTTGAAAATTTCTTATTTCCATGTGCTTATTCAAAGAAAAATAAAAAATAAAAAAAAAAAAAAATAAAAAAATTCAATCAAGTCTCTTATAAGCGGCACCCTTAATCTGCTTTTTCTGTGCTTATTTCAAGTTTTTGTAAAAGTTGCTTATTTTCTTGTGCTTATTAAGCTTTTAAAGAAAAAAAATATAAAAAATAAAAAAATAAAAAAATAAATAGTTTTTAAATCATATTAAATTAATTATTTATCAGAAAAATATAATTCTTTTTTTTTTTTTTTTTTTTTTTTTTTTTTTTTTTAATTTACTTTTATTAAATAGAACCTACGAATAATAGATTTGTACCCGTAGAGTTAGTATTTCACCATTTTGACGTTTAGGCTCGGTTTTCCCGGTTTAATGCGCGTTTTAAGTTTTCTTTACGTTTTTAGATACAAGAGCTTTAGATTATAGTTTTCCTTACCTTTTAAGTCGTTTTTAGTTAATGTTCACTTATTTTAGATTAATAACCAAAAATCTCTTTGTTTCCGCTATTCAAACACGTTTCACGAACTCGAATTCACAAATTCCATTCAAACCTTCGTTGGGGATAACGACTCGGGTTTACATATTTCTTTGTAAATCCTGGAAAAAATACGTGTTGATTCCATCGAATCAAGTTTTTGGCGCCGCTGGCCGGGGAAGGTTGAAGCGAATTTTAAATGCTAGTTTGTCGATGCGTGTTTTGAAGACCCTTCTCTCGAGAAGTTATCGTTTTCTCTCGTAAATATTTTCTTTTCAAAATTTTATTTTCCTTTTTCTTTTGTGTTCTTTAAATGTTTCTAAATTTTAAAAATCCAAAAATATTCTTCTTATTCCTCTATTCGTTTAATTCTATTATCTTCTCATTCCTCTCATCCGATTAATTCTTATGTCGTCACTCGACTATCACTGTTTTCATTGTAAAAGTATGTTGGGTGATGATCATCGTTGTTACAAGTGTTTGTGTGAGCGATGTGGAAATAATGCACCAAACGGATCTTGTTATTGGTGTGAATTATCCATTAAATCAAATCCTAATTCCGTCGATAATTCTCAAAGTTTTTCCGACCACCCTCCACAATCCCAGCTATTCTCATTCAAACAGCAAAATTGCTATGTATGTGGAGATCCATTGGGAAACAATTCACTTTGTGAACGATGTTTTTGCAAAGAATGTGGGTTTACTCATGGACTTTGTATATGTTGCACTTCTGAAATCGGAAATACATTCACTTATCCAAATTTTCAAAATGATTTCAACCACCTTCTTCAGAATTCATTTGAGCAAGAATCGTGCTATCAAAATTTCAATGATACATTGTTTCAAAATGCTCCGAATGTTCCTTGTGCAAATTGTGGGGGTCCTCATGACGATTATCAATGTCAACCGTGGAATCAAGAACCTAATCCTTGGTATAATACTCCCGGTTTTGACAATGTCCAACCCCCAAGTATTCCATCATTCATCCTCATGAAAAATCTATGGGAGAATTACTAGCCGAAGAACGAGCAGCGAAAAAGCGTGCCAAATTTCTCAAGGCTTCCATTCTCGACGAAGATGATGAGGATACTATTCAAATGAAGGAATATTATGAGAATTCTCAGCTGCAATCACACCTGTCCAGAAAAGGCAGGAAGACAAGAGTATTGCAGAATTGCTAGCAGAAGAGCAAATGGAACGTATAAAAGCTATTTATGCTAGCAATAATGATGAGGAAGACGACGAGGAGAGTGCTATTCCTTTGAGTGATATCATTTCTCAACTCCCTCAGTCTATTGCGATCACATCCGTCTTACCATCTATGGACCCCGAGGACTCTCTCATAATGGGGGATGAGCATCTTAGCACTATTCCTGAAAAGGAATCGGACGAATTCATAAAGTCTAGTGCTGAGAACCTTGTCCCAATCCCAAGTGAGTCCGAGGATACATCCGACAGTGAATATGATTGGTCTTTTTGTGATGATTATCCTCTTGACACTTCAGAGGATTCTTCCGGGATTTTCTCTAACCCACTTTTCAATTCCAATGATGATTTTTCCTCTAGTAATGATGAATCACTTTCTGATGAGGACGTTCCAAATGGAAGTCTCAAAGTCTATTCAAATTCTCTTTTTGAATTTGATGACGAGTACTTTTCAAGCAACGTAAATCCTCTCTTTGATGAAGAGTTAGAGAACAAAGAGGTCAAGGACTCTATTACTCATAAACTTGATGATATGACCTCAATTTTTAATCCCGATATTCCAAAGGACGTTCTTTCTCCGACATATGTGACATTTCCCTTTGAGGATCACCATTATATTGACTTCACATATGTCGTTCGAGTTTTTCTACCCTTCTTCACCTATACGGTGACTTGTCCTCTCCTTCTCTCCTTTGGAAATGAGGACAAAGTTTTTGACCCCGGCATCTCCATTTATCATTCTTTTGAGCCGGGTGTATCTCATCGGAGTGGAACTTTCAAGAACTTCAATGTTTATCCAAACATTTCGAATGAAAGTCCGATGGAGATTTTCTCTTCCACATGCTTCCCCAAGAACAAATGAATTCGGGGTCGAGTCAAGCTAGTGACTCGGTTAACAAAAACATTAGCACCACATGGGTGACAACCCATGTTTCTGACTTCTTTCTATTTTCTAACACTAAGTGTGGGGGGATTCCTCTGCCGTGCTATGTTTTTGTGTGTTGTTTGCTCTTGTTTGCAGGTTTCCCTTAGATCGTGATGATTGATGCGCCTGTTTTCAATCCAGCCGCCCAATATCCGATCCTTGTGCTAACGATTATCTAGGGATATCTTTTTAATCCTGTTTGTGAAAATAGAGAATTCTTTCACACACTTGGCTATTAGTATTACCTTTTTACGTTCTAAGTGTCGGCATAATAGCCGGTACTTTGAATATTGAGGGCAATATTCAATTCTAAGTGTGTGTGGGGGGGGGGGGGGAATTCTCGCGAATTTTGTCACATGTGTACCTTCTAGTGCCCTAGTACCCCCGTTTTGGCCAAAATTTTAAATTTTTTTTTCGTTTTTAGATAAGAAATTGCAATAAAAAAGAAAAAAAAAAAAGTGTTTAGTCTTGATTAGGTTAGAACAAAGGGAATCCCGACTCTGCCAGAGTGTTGATCTGGCTTCTTCCTTAACGATTAGGCTAAGGTTTTACGATATGTGCAAATGAAAATGCTAAGCGTAGAATAGTGGCTTTCTTTAGAGCTTATATAAGTAATCTATGGCTTTTCCTCCCAGGAGATAACTAATCTGACTTAATAAGTGCTTATTTTCAAACATTTGAACACACAAAATCATTTTTTTATACGATTTTAAAAAATACTAGTTCAAAGCTTTATTTAAACTTCGGAACAAGCATATGTCATAGTAATGCAAAATGAAAATAAGACGTTGCTTGAAAGTTGCAAAAGTTAAGTAATATATGTATGTGCTAAAAAAGATAAGGTTCAAGATCGGCCCTTGGATCCTTATTTCCGGAAGGCGTTTAGGTCTTGGCTACCCTCTTACACCGGCCCTTGGATCTCTAATTCAGGAATGTGTGAGGTCTTGGTCTAACACCCTTGGATCCTCATTTCAGGAATGTTTAGAGTCTTGGAACTCTCCGTTGTAACGGCCCTTGGATCATTTATTCCGGAAGGTGTAAGGTCTTGGTTCCCGTGAAACTCCGTTAGTTTATGTTGCACAAGTTAAAAAAAAATGGAATGATATTGCAAAATGCAATAAGTTTTGATGTTGCAAAAATAAAGATGTATGTGTTGAATAAAGTTTTGAAACTTGCTTGTTGTAAATTTTAAATCTATCTTTCACCTAGTATTAGTCAAAATCTTATAAAAACGTCGATTTTTGTGATCAAAATTTTGAAAATCAAGCACAGTCACCTAAATTTAATAAATATGGGAGTGAAAAGTTAAGTCTCGGCTTACATAGATTATTAGTATAAGTAGTGTTAGCATTTTACAAAAAACATTTGCACATTGAGTTTAAGCTTAGTTGGGAGTATAAAAAAGAGGATGGCGATTTCAATTCCCTGGAGACACCCATTTTGTGTGAATCCCGTTCCATGATACCATTTTTGGAAATCAAGCATGTTATCTATTTTTGTTCTAGTTTAAAATTTTCGCATCAAATAAAAAAGTCAAAACGGGGTATGCTTGGTATTCTTTTGATCCTTTCATTACTTTATATGATCGGATTGCTAGGGACTAGCAATTGATAGTGTGGGGGGATGATGAGTGCCTATTTACTCATCATTTTATACCCATATAAGACACAAAAATGACCAAAAACACCCAAATAGATCAAATATTGTTGCCAATATTCTTGGTTTGTATTTTTATGTGTTTCAGGTACAAAAGAATTGAAAACGGGGCAAAAACGGACAAAACCGAGCACGAGATTGGAAAAAGTTCAAAAAGTCGAGGCCGGGGAAGAAATTTACCAAAGTGGATCATAATTATGCTCAATTTGTCAAGATTGGTCCTTGGAAGTATTTTTGCAAAATGACAACATTGGTCCCTGAATTTACAGTATTGGCAGAAATGGTCCTTGGATTTTATCAAAAATACCATTTTAGCCCTTATGCTAAATTTAACTAACCTAAAGCACATTTTTATCCTAAAACTAAAAAATCCCAATCCCTTTTTATCCAAATAAGCCAAGCCCAATCCCAATTAAATAAACCCACCCCGTTTCTTTTAGACTAATACCATGGTCAACACAGTCAAAACCACCCACCTTCCCAAACCATTACCGCCAAAACCACCACCATTTCCCCTGACAAAATCACTCTCAACCACTCCATGCTTCTCCTCTGCCACACTCCAACCCCCTCACTTAGCTAATTCCCATGTACTTATTCACGTGATACATTCTAGCTTGGAAATCCACCCAAACTGTTTTCCCGCCAAAAACTCAATGGACGGCTGAGATGACCTGGAGGCTATCCAAAGGATGGGATTTGCTCAGAAGACTTAGAGAAGCCTTTTGGTGATATAAAAGACCCCTCTTACTCACACAAAAATGGGGTAACTAGGAGTAGTGTAATTTAGGTAGTCGTATTAGTAGTTATAGTAGTTTTCAGTTTCAAATTCAGTTCCAAATTGTAATTTAAGTTCTTTTAAGCTCATTTGTACTTAACTTAATCAGCTTTGTTCCTACTTCAAAGTTTAATGCAATTTCAAGTTTACTGATTAATTTGAATTTAATTCCTTAGTTATTAAAAATAGATAATAAGCTCCTTTTACTGTTTTTATAAGCTTATATAAGCTCTTAATGCTTATTGTGAGCTTATCATGGTTTAACTCAGTTCCAATCCAAGATTTCCAAAATAGTCAAAGAAAGTCAAAAGAGGTCAACAACAGTCAAAAAATGGTCAAAGAAGCTGGAGCATGGTAAATTATGGATGGCCATGGGTTAGAGCTTCTTGGGAAGCAATAGTGTGTGTTAGAACTGAATTTGATCTTGTTTTGAGCACAAGGCTGTTGTAAGTTCTATTTTACCAATTTAGCTCATTTTCTGAAATTGCACTGTTCATCAGCTTATTGAGTGATCATTTGCTTTTTCTGTGCTTATGTGTTCTAGTAGATGTTAATTGATGTTAGTTTGTTAGTTTTAATATGCTTAATCTCATTTAGCTCTTAAGTAGTTTTAAAAAGCCAAAAAAATAGCTCATAATAGGATTAGCTTAATAAGTGCTTATTTCCTTTTGAAATCTGGTCAGTAGGACTTAATTAAGTTGGCAAATCAGTATTAACTTAGAATTATAATTTATTTTGGGAGTTTGATAGTTTAAAATCAAAAACAGCACTATAAAGGACTGTTTGGATTAAGGCTATAAAATGGGGTAGATTCTTAGTTACTGTTCATTTGCATGTTGAGAAACTTTAAGCTAGCTTAATTTTGCCTATAGAAACTGTTTACAGGTTGTTTTTAGCTAATTTGAAGCCTTTTGAGATTTTGAGTGGAAATTGCTAGTTTCTAGGTTCATCACTGCTCATAACTGCTTATCATTGAGATAAGCAGTTGTGGTTCCATTTTGTGCTATTCCCAAGTCCAAATTAGTGTATTAAGTTGTTATTCTAAAGTTGGAACCAGAGGGTTAGGATTTGAGGGACATTTTGTCCATTTGCAAAATCTGCACAAAACTTATGCAGCTTCAAGTCTGAGTAGCAGCCCACATAAAGCCCAATTTAAGAGCTTGTCTCTAGTTCTCATTAGTTAATTTTTATTTTTCTTAGTTGTTTGCTACCTGTTCTTTGCTTATTCACCTATTTTCAGAACTACTTGGGCTTATTGAAGCTTAAAAATCTGTGAAAGTTCACCTCAGTAGGCATATACTAAGTCTGTACATTTTTTTTTTTTTTTTGCTTTTTACAGTTTATTTTTATTTTTAATTTCTTAGCTATAAGTTAGAATAATCTTAAATTTGGCACAGATAAACTTGGCTTGCTATTCTAGTTGTTAGGAATTTTTATGATTTTTTTAGATTTTTCTTTAACAGCCTTTTAAGGGCTTGAAAAAGCCCTTTTTGCCCTGCTCTCTAGTGTATCAGCAGCCCTTTTGGGCTTTTTAGCTTATTTTGTCATTGCTTAGTGCTTATTTTCCCCAATTTGGCTTATTTCAGTTTTAATTTTAGCTTATCATTAGTTACCTCAGCTTATTCTAGCTTCCATAGCTTATGATAGCTTATTGAGCCCATTTGATCAAACCTTAGCTTATTTCTTGTTTTTGTTAACTGCCCAGCCTTTATGGCTTATTTATTTGCTTATTTCATGTTTTTAAAAAAGTTGTAGTTTTGAAAATTGCTTATTTCCATGTGCTTATTCAAAGAAAAAAAATAAATAAATAAATTCAATCAAGTCTCTTATAAGCGGCACCCTTAATCTGTTTTTTCTGTGCTTATTTCAAGTTTTCATAAATAGTTGTTTTTGTAAAAGTTGCTTATTTTCTTGTGCTTATTAAGCTTTTAAAGAAAAAATAATAATAATAAAAAAAATAAATAAATAGTTTTTAAATCATATTAAATTAATTATTTATCAGAAAAATATAATTTTTTTTTTAATTTTCTTTTATTAAATAGAACCTAGGAAAAATAGATTTGTACCCGTAGAGTTAGTATTTCACCATTTTGACTTTTAGGCTCGGTTTTCCCAGTTTAAACGCGCGTTTTAAGTTTTCTTTACGTTTTTAGATACAAGAGCTTTAGATTATAGTTTTCCTTACCTTTTAAGTCATTTTTAGTTAATGTTCAATTATTTTAGATTAAAAACAAAAAATCTCTTTGTTTCCGCTATTCAAACACGTTTCACGAACTCGAATTCACAAATTCCATTCAAACCTTCGTTGGGGATAACGACTCGGGTTTACATATTTCCTTTGTAAATCCTGGAAAAAATATGTGTTGATTCCATCGAATCAAACCCATTCTTCAACAAATAAGTAGCAAGAGTCCCATACCAAGCTCTTGGAGCTTGATGCAATCCATAAAGAGCTTTAACCACCTTATAAACTTTGTCAGGATGATCTGGGTCTATGAAACCAGGAGGTTGAGATACATATACCTCCTCATCAATTGTACCATACAAAAAGGCACTCTTCACATCCATTTGATAGACTAGAAAACCCATATAGGAAGCATAAGCAAGAAATAACCTTATTGCTTCAAGTCTAGCAACAGGAGCAAAAACCTCCTCATAGTCAATCCCTTCTTCCTGTGTATAGCCTTGAGCAACCAGTCTTGCTTTGTTCTTTATCACAATGCCTCTCTCATCCTTCTTGTTCCTGAATACCTATTTAGTACCAATCACTCTCATTCCCTTTGGTAGATCAACCAGAACCCAAACCTTCTGAATTTTGAATTGAAGCAGTTCTTCTTGCATAGCCTCAACCCAACTTGATTCTTCTAAAGCCTTTAGCACATTCTTGGGTTCTACCTGAGATAGAAAACATACAAACATACACTCATGCTCATCATCATCATGTTTTTCCTCATATACCACACTGAGAAAGCCATGATGATCTGGGTCTTGAGTTTGCCTTCTGGTCTTGACTCCAGATTGTACATCTCCTATGACATTGGAAAGTGGATGATTCCTATGTACAATTGTATGGGGAGTAGAAGGAGCTGCATAGTTGATAGGCATCTTTTGCAGACCATCTCCAAAGAAATCAAACTCATCAACTTGAGAAGCAGTATGAACTGGTGAATCAAGATGAGGTTGACTTGGTCCAGCAACATCACTATTTTGCTCAACAGTAGGAACTTGTGGCTGAGCAGTACTAACTCCATTTGTACTGCTCGTAGGGTTTTCAGTTTCTTTACCATTCTGACCACTGGTTTCAACAACATCTTTCTCTTTGTCTACACCACTTGATGAAGGAATATCATCATTCTTTGTAGAAGACTCATTCACTGGACTTTCCTCCATGATTGGTATGAAAATGCAATCTTCATCTTCCTCCTCTGAACCTGCATCATGGTTAGTATTTGTACCTGTAACAGGCACATAATTCATGGAATCTGAAAGACTGTCAATATCAAAGATCCAATCTGGACCAACACCTGCAACATTTGGTTTATTCTCCAAAAATTCTATGTGCAGATTTTCTTCTACATGCGTGGTGCTTTTATTGTACACCCTAAAAGCCTTACTGTGCAGAGAATAACCAACAAAGAAACCTTCCTCAGATTTCCCATCAAACTTTCCTAGTTGGTCTTTGGTATTAAGGATAGTAACATGACAACCAAAAGGTCTCATGAAGCTTAAAGTAGGGGTTTTACCTCTAAGAAGCTCATAAGCAGTCTTATTGTGAGGTTGCACAACTAAAACCCTATTCAATACATAACAAGCAGTGCTAACTGCTTCAGCCCAAAATGAAACTGGTAGCTTAGAGTCAACTAACATTGTCCTAGCAGCCTCTATAAGAGTCCTGTTCTTTCTCTCAGCTACTCCATTTTGCTGTGGGGTTCTAGCTACACTAAATTCCCTCTTAATACCTTTTTCTCTGCAAAAATCATCCATCACTCTATTCTTAAATTCAGTTCCATTATCACACCTGATTATTTTAACTTTCTTATCAACTAGGTTTTCTACTTCAACAATGAAGGTCTTAAGGATTTCACTAGTTTCATCCTTAGTTTTCATAAAGAACACCCAAGAAAACCTACTATAATCATCAGTGATAACAAGACAGTATCTCTTAAAATTCAAGCTATTCACAGAAGTAGGACCAAACAAGTCCATATGCAACATATATAAAGCTTGAGAAATAGAGTTCTGGGTCTTTGGCTTACAAGAGGCTCTGTGTTGCTTACCTTTTAGGCAAGAAACACAGGTTTGGTCATTGAGAAAAGTTTTATTTGGTAAACCTCTTACCAACCCATTTTTAGCAATTTTGTTAATGGTTTTAAAATTAACATGACCAAGCCTTCTGTGCCACAACATTGATTCTTCCAATGTGGCTTTTGCAACAAGACAAGTAAGTCCAACCTTAGGAACTAGTTTATTCATCTCAACACTGTATGTGTTATCCTTTCTAGGGATTTTAAGCAATACTTGACTTTCATCAGGTAGCTTGAAATCAGGAGAAAGAATAAGACAATCAGTATCAGTAAATAAAACTTTGTTCTGTTTATCACAAACTTGTGATACACTGAAAAGATTGTACTTAAGTTCTGGTACATAATACACATTTTCAAAATCAAGATTACCAGTTTTAATTACCCCTTTACCAGTAATCCTTCCTCCAATACCACCACCAAAGACAACTGGTCCTCCATCCAGAGCAATAAAGTCTGAAAGATATGACATGTTGCCATTCATGTGCCTTGAACATCCACTGTCTGAATATCCTCTATCTTCTTTACCATTTGAAGGATGTTCCTACACACAAAATAAAGGTATTAGTTTTTTTGGGGATCCAAACCATCACTGGTTTGGATCTGCCTTGTGCATCATGATGAGAAAATTTGTTGGAGGTCTTTGATGCACCATTGGGTTTGGTAGATTTTCTAACCCAATGTGCTGAGGCCTTGACAGCATTGCCCCTTTTTCCCTTAACATTTAAGTGCCTAGCAGTAGGATTTGCTGGTCTAGCAGTTGGAACTGCTGACCTAGCAGTTGTAACTGCTTGTTTAATTTTTGGCACCCATTTCTAATTGGTCATTGTTGTTTTCTTATAAAAATGCCTTTTAACTGTTTGTGCATGATTTGGAAATTGTTTTGCACTTGTAACAGTTTGCTTTTATTAAACCACTTGTTTTGCCTAGCAGTTGAAACTGTTTTGATGCCAGTCTTTAACATAACAGCTTTGGGTGGCATCTTATGATTTGCATTAGGGCTTGTCAATCTAGTTGGACTATTTTGAGTTACCCTAGCATTGTTATTCCTATTCACCCTTGTATTCCCAGAAACCCTCTTTTTCCATGGGTTAGAATCACAATAAGCAGCCATATGATCAAAACTTCCACAAACAAAGCACACTTTTCTAATCATAGCAAACTTATCATCCATTTTCTTAGATTTTGAGTGATTCCAGTTCCTATGACTACCCTCAGAAACTGGTGATCTGTTCTTAGTCCTATACATCTCAGCATATTGAACACTTTTTCTAACTGGTTTTATGTTTTCAGTCTTAACCACTTTAGGAGCATGTTTAACTTCTACCTTAACAACATTAGGTTTGACCTTAACCTTTGCATCCTCATCATCAGATGTCCAATCCTCAATAGTTGGTGCATCTGAGTTCCTATCAGAGGACATCTTTTCCTCAGAAAGAGATTTATCACTAGCACTCACAAAAGAATCTTCTGCCTTAACAAATTTAACAGGATTCTTACTAATCTTAACACCATATCCAGGAAAATCCATATCCTTAAACTCTTCTAAACCTGTATGAGCTAAATCAATTCCTGGTGGAACAAACATTCCTCTAAGAGGGGGTGCAACTGACTTATACCCTAAACCAGACTTAGCTTTGTTAAGTATTTGATTCTCTACTATCTTCTGAACTCCCTTTGAAGTATGTTCAAGAGTTTCTACACTTAACTGGATGTTTTCTTTTTCCTTTTTAAGCTTCTCTAGTTCATATACAAGTCCACTCATTTTATCTTTTATTTGCAAATCCCTTTTTAAAACACCTATCTCATCAGAGAAGTTTGACTCATTCTGTCTATAAAACACAATTTGTTCTTCCAAAACAGCTAGTCCTCTTTTATGATTTGCCAGACTAAAATTTACTTGATTAAATTCTACTCTAAGATCATCATACTGTTTCTTAAGACACTCATAATCTTTTAAAGCAGAACAAGTATTTTAACATTTTTGAACAATATGTACCTCAGAGTCTGAGAAAGCCATCAAAACCCAAGTTAGCTGGTTCCTCTTCTTCCTCCATGAAGCTCCAATCAAATCCAGCTCCATCTACAACTACCATAGCCTTGGAAGAAGGCTCTTCAACATTAACTGTTCTCCTTGTTCCTTGCTGATTCTTAAACCCTTGACCCTGGTTGCTTTGTTGTCTTGGACCTTTACATTCCCTGGCAAAGTGCCCCATCTTGTGACAATTATAGCACTCCACCTTGGACTTATCATACCCAGCAACATCTCTTCCATTAAAGGTAATCTTATTCCCAGTCCTTTGGTAATACTTTTTAGCCCTGATGCTTATCGAAGCCAACTGCCATTTAAATCCATAGCTTCCAAATCATCTTCAGCAATTTGAAGAAGATCTTCATTAAAGATCTTAGACCCACCAGACTGTTCTGACACAAATGCATATATGGTCTCTTCAGTCAAGCCAGCAGTACTAGTTTTTACACTAGCAGTGCTAACTGTTGGTTTAGTAGTACCAACTGCTTCTTCATCTTCATGATTCGAACTGTTTGAAGAAGATAAGAAAGCCATATTCCCTGAACTAGAACTGGTGCTACCACTCTTCTTCACCTTCTGCTCAACAATCTTGAGATTGTTGTAAAGCTCATTCATTGTCATTTTCTCCAGCTCTGGTTTATTACTCCAAACCACAACATAAGTGTTCCATTCAGCAGGTAAACTATTAAGAAAATTCATGTTGAGGTCTTCCTGTGGAATCACAATCTTTAACACAGTAAGTTGACTGATGATCTTTTGAAGCCTATTAAAGATATGGTCCAAAGTTTCATTGCTTGATGCAGTGAAGTTCTCATAACTTTGCTTAAGTAGGGTTTTCTGTGCCTTCTTGGTAGCTTCATTGCCACCAAATCTTTCCACCACTGCTTCAAAAAGAGTTTTAGCAGTCTCGTAATGGCTAAAATTCAGCACTTGATCATTAGGAATTGCCATTAGTAACAAATTCCTAGCCTTCTGATCATTCTTCTTTTTGATTCTCTCCTCGTTTGTGACTGGCTCAGTATTAAGCTTTGTTGTCTTGGAACCATCAGCACGTGTTTCTTCAACAGGAATTGGTTTGAAGGAATCACCATTGATAATGATATCCCATAATGCATAGTCTTGCACCATGAAATATTGCTCTATTCTGAGCCGCCATAAATCGTATTCATTCTGTTTCAGCATGGGGAGTTTAGCAAGGATTGAGGTTTATGGTGTCTCCATGTCCATCTTCTTGGTAGCAAGTTAAAAAATACTTCTGGATCTTCTAAATCAAAGTATCAGAAACCTGTCTCTGATACCACTTGACCGGATCTAAACACACACGAGTTGTGTTGGAGATACTTTGAATATATACTTGATAGCACGCGGAATTTACTACCAAGTACTTAGAAGAATATGTGTTTGGTGAATGTATGTGATCGTATGAATGTAACAGTAAGAACAACGAGACAATGTTTAACCAAACACTTTGCTTCAATATATTGAACGATTACAATGAAAAACGTGAAGCTCTTAACAATGCATGTACGTATAGGATGTATCAATAAACCCTAACTGAGGATCTCTTTTTATAGCACAAAGAGTCCTTTTACAAGTAAACTATATTCTATCAATCTATATAAATAAGATATACATCATATCCATTCCATATTTATCTTCACACGGTTTCACCTTGATCTTGTAAGCAGTACGAACTTTTCTTCATCAGCAGTACTAACTGTTCTTGTATTCTTCAGCAACTGTTCAACCGTACTAACTTATGCAGAACCGTACTAACTGCTTAATTTAATTCCCAACAGTATCCAATTCAGGAACAACCTTTGTAAGGATTAGAGAGGGTTTTCACACTATGCTGTTAATTCTCTCGAAGTCTGAGCCTGTAAGTGCTGGAAATCCCGCCAAGGAGATTCCTTTCATGAATCGAGTCCTTATAAGACGTGTGTCTTTACTTGGACTTTATCCATAGTATTGACAACTGTCCCTCAACGGGATTCGGACGGCTGATGTGCCCGAACAAGGTGAATGGAATCAAGACATTCATCAGTAAAACGATCGTAGTGGTCTAATCTCTAAGAAAAGTCCACCATGATCGATTGGTGATTTCAACTAACATTCTTATGCAGGTACTGATGATAGTCCCTTGGAGGAAATGTCATTTACCACCATCATTTCAACACCTTCACCTCCACATACTCATACTTATGAAGTTCATCCTCAACAAGCTCAAGTGAAGAACGTTCAAGACAAAAAGATCAAGTTTGAGACAAAGAGTTACATCAAAGTCAAGAGCTAATCAAGAAAGTCAAGAACAAGTCCAAGTATTAAGTAAGGAAGACATAAGTATGAAGTTCAAAGTATTTTCAAGAAGTATGAGTATGTTGGAGAAGACGACACGTCAAATCATTAAAGATGTTGATCAAAGGCAAGAAAGATCAATTGCCATTAATCCAATGATCATAAAGCATGAAGGAACAAAGAATCAAGACCAAACTATGACATCACACAAAGTTCAAGATCAAGAAGAACGAAGACCTAATCACGTGGAACATCATTTGAATGACCACCCCTTAGGGGGAGATTATTAGCATTAAAGAAAAGTGATGGTCATTCTCGTCTTAGGAACTTTGTAAACATGTCTTAGTTTATGTTACAGTTTTGTTAATGGGCTCGTGGACTTGAGTAATCTAATATGTTAATAGTTTATCATGTAAGATTAAGAATATTGTAAACCCAAGTCCACCAACTAAAGCCCACGATAAGGCCCATGAAAAGCCTTATGAACTAAGTATATAAGACACCACACACCTCATTTGTGTGGTGTGCTTCAAGGGGTAAGTGTGTGTTTTCTTAATAAGATTTATCTCTTCCATCTCTCTACTTACTCTCTCTAAGTTTACATACATACCTTGTTGTCACCATACCATACGAACATATATATAACAGGAGGCGTTACACGTAGATAATGCCACATAAATGCCACCTCAATGCCACATAATCATAAAAATGCCACATAATCATAAACTATGCCACTTGGCATTTCTTGCTGCAGGAAAAATCAGACAAATTCGGATTAATTAAAAATGTACACTAATGGATCACACATGTAATTTCTTAAGGTGATTACAAAGCACAATATCATGATCACAGGATATCAAGTTTTGCTTGTGCATTATTCTAAATAAAAACCTATATCCTACAAGGTATAGTCTTTATTTATGACTTGAGTTTTTTTTCTTTAAATCTTGCATTTAATTTTTGATCCAATATATGTCTAGAAAAAATTTTGATTTCAAAACTTTTTTGTTAGCAGACATGATTTTTTGCTGTTGGACAATGAGATTGCATGTAATGAGTCTGTTATCGAGGAAAGAGAACAAGGAATATAAGAAATTCAGAATCAAATAGGTGAGGTAAAAAATTCAAATAACTTTCTGTTTTGAGCAAGGAGATATGATTGGTAAGCATGATGTTCTTTCTCAGTTCATGTTTAGGTTATGCAGTTTAATTTGTGGTTACGAATTTTGTAGGCTAGGGTTATGCAGATTAGTTAGTAGGTTGGGAATGCTTAATTTCAACTTTTGATATTTTTTTTAGGGTTATGCAGATTAGTTAGTAGGTTGGGAATGCTTAATTTCAACTTTTGAAAATTTCTTTGTTTTTTTAGTCATATAACATATTTGAGCGGATTCAAAAATCAGAGTGCACCTTTGGAGTCATGTTAAAGAAGTGCCTCATTATATGCCGGATCTATCTTTCTCCACAATTGAGTGCACTTTTTTAATGTTCTATAAATGATTTGTATTTGTATTATTGACGATTTTTATCAAAATATTGGGTAGTTTAAACTTGGGTTAAAGGGGAAGTCACGTGTTGCTTAAGCCTTTGCAATGTTATCCAGACGGAATGGGAACACAGAGAAGCTTGCATCAGGTTTAGTGAAGCCGTTTATGACTCAGCCTGTTGTGACTTCATCTACATATAAATCTGGTGCTTTCCTAAATCCGTGTAAACAATTTCTGAATTCGTATGTAGAATATGCCATTAGGACCTGAGAACGCATAGGTCTTTTATCATCATGTAGGAAAACGTGGTGTAATCAGTAAAGTAAGTGGAGATTTGCATTACTTATTAACGTAGCCGATATTCATCTGTAAGTTACATTTAGTCACTTTGAGAAACCTTAATATAGAAGTACCAATTTTAATTCATTTACCTATTATTGTTTAAATTAATGGTCACTGAGCTACACATGATACGATTGTTTTTTATGCCAATGATGGGGAGTGGGAAGTACATTATCAGGTAACTTGCAAGATTTTTTATTTTATTTTATTATTTTTTTTGTTAATTTTATCATAATCACTGTGATTGGTATTTATACTATTTTGATTTTGATGAATTACTATAGATATGTGGCAAGTATCCTTACGTGAATCAATATCATAGTGTTCTCTCTGTTGCTTATGGACCTTAAATCGCAGTATGTTCTCTATTTGAGCTAATCTATTTACTTGATTCTCATGTTTTCGAGTTTATATGATAATCAATAATTAGAGCAAGTTAGTTTCTTAAATATCTTAATTGTGCTGCAAAGTAATCAATGTACCTGCTGAAATGCAGTATACGAATATCCTTTTTTCTTATCAGGTAAAGTTACTTGATGGATCAGAACATTACAGCTGTTTAAAGCTTATTTGGTGAATCATATAATCTCAAAATACTCACCCATTAGACCCATTACAGCCCCAACCAAACACCCCCTTATAGCATCCATCCAAACACCCCTGGCAGTAAGCAAAACACCCCATTACAACAGCCATTCAAACACCCCCTGACCACAAGCAAACACTCCTTTACAACAACCATCCAAACACCCCCTCACATCAACAAAACAACCCTTTAGCAGCCATCTAAACACCACCTGCAGAACTCTAAATGGAAAAGGTAAATGTATCTCATTTTAAACTATTTATTAGTTAGATATTGTATGGGATATGGCAAAATGGGCCGATTAATAATGGGTCAAAAAGTTACACGGATTGGTTGACTTATTATTGTTAATTGTAAGTGTTTCAAATAGTACTACAAATATTATACCATTTCAAAAATAGCTAATTATTTGTTAAGGATTATTAATAAAAGTATTTTGGATAGTAAATTGCATAATATTGGTGATAATAATATGAGGATGATGGTGAGAAGATATTCAGTAAGAGGTCAGTAAATACCATTTAAAAAATGTTACCTTATCAATAAGACTCTACACAGTTTGTTACGGGGGGAATATGTGATAATAATATGACAAAAAATGTTGTTTATAAAGAGGTGTATTATAATTTGCCTATAGGTATGTTAGATGTGTGTCTAAACTTTGTTTTGAAATTCTGAACTTATTTGACACTATGTCGTGTCGTTTTTTGTAGCTTACGTTCAGCAGCCATGAGCAACCGACATCGTTATATCAGTGAGGTGTGTGCTAATGTCACAGATAATTGGACCGTTAATGTTATGGTTTCACGAGTATGGACTACTTACAACCCAAAAAACAATCAAGTTATTTCCTTGGACGTCATCATAGTGGATGAACGAGTAAGTAAAGTTACATTTTTATAATCAATTTTTGTATAAACCACGACCTATAACATTATAAAATACGAGATGCTTCTTTTCTGTTATATTAGATATTTACAGTAATTTGGTATTGCAACGAATATGTTTGCATTTTTATACATCTGCAACTTTTTGCACAAAAAGTTCTGAATGTGGATAATTTCTGTTGTTGGATGTCATTTGATGAAGTTATGTTGTTGGATGTATCTCAGTCATGTTTAACATGCTTATTGATTCTGCATTTTCCACTTTAACAAATCTTTTTTGTGTATGTAGGGATACCTCATTATACGCTCCACTAATATGGCCAATGCCAGCCACTCTCTGAAGTACCTCATCAAGGCATACCTCGGGTGAGTATCTTGATTTCGGATTCTTTTCAAGTTTTTATTTTTATTTTTATAGATCAACATTTCAACTAAGGCCAATGTTTTTTTTATTTCAATACATGCAATAACAAAATAGTGTAGTATTTAAACTTTGCGTTTTATATCTTCAATAATGGTGGCCTTCCATTGTAGGAACAAAATAGATTGAATAAGGAAATTATTATAAAATTTCGTTTCTAAACGCACCCTAAAGCAAAGGGTGTGTTTGTCACATACGATATCATGTCAGGGACTCATGACACTTATCAAAATTGTGTTTCAATAATTACTGATAGCCGTCCCACACATCCTGCAAACACTAGCCAAATGACAGGTGGGATGGCAAGACGACTCAGGTTTTCTGAGTGGTTGCGGTATTTCAATGAAGACGGAAAATAAGGAGAGTGGTAGGCCAAGGAAGTATGGACTACCATGGAGGTATGTGTGTACTATCCTGGAATATATTTATGGTTTTAGCATTGCAAGATCTACATACAATTAGACCCATCCATTGAACAAATGTTTTAACTTCGATGTAAAGGGGTCAAAAGTCAAGGGCAAACATTATCTAAGGCCGGTCTATACCTGGAATGTTCGTTTTTTTTTTTTTTTTTTTTTTTTTTTTTTTTTTTTTTTTTTTTTCAGGTAAGATCTTTGCATCTCGTGAAATGTTATTTTTGTGTCTCAGTACGTTGACATCCACATAAGTTGCTTTACTGATTAAAAAAAAAAGTCTGCCACAGATAATTGAAGTACTGGTCATTACAAGAACCTATTTTGTGCCATTTGTGTGTTAATTGACCTTTAATTGAAGCAAACGATAACATGTCTATTTTTTCCTGATAACATCAGCTAAATGTTGATTGTTCTTCAAAGAATGTGGGATTTTGGAGTTGTAAAATGTTTTATACTTGCTATCTAACTGTGATATTGTTATCAGGTGGCCACATTCTCAAGCAATGTAGTGTAGAGAGCAACACGATCAAAGAACTATCGCAGTTAAGAATAATAAGTTGTTGAATGATGATTCCTACACTGGTTTGAAAAAGCCGGCGACTTTTATCTGCAAGTTGAAGTGAGTAATTTTTGTGAGATGTTCCCTTTTTATTCGGTGTCGTTACTTAAATATTCTTCTTAATTAATAACAACAATAGATCCATGTTATAAAAATGATATAATAGGGTAGCCTATGTGTGTAGACAGGAAGTATGGCTATGGTTTTCTTATAAAGTAATTTCTTTATTTTTACCCATCAAGCTGTTGGCTTTTGCAGGTCAACCAATTTAGATTCCTGGACACCAGAGCAGTTGAAGATGATGGCCTTTGGCGGCAACAATCGTGCTCAGGTCTTCAAGCAGCACGGGTGGACTGATGGAGGCAAAATTGAGGCCAAATACACTTCAAGAGCTGCTGAGTTATATAAATAGCTACTTTCGAAAGAAGTTACTAAAAGCGCTGCAGAAGATGTTGTCTTACCATCATCGCCTGTTGCTGCAAAAAAAGTTGAAGCTTTTGATGGACCCACTGATTTCAAGGCCATTGAAACCCCAATAGAAAGCTCTTCAGCAAAACATGACACCAATGGCTCTGCTCCAGTGAAAGCTCCAGCAATTCGTGCAGCTACTGTCAAGAAGCCTATTGGCTCGAAAAAGCCTTGAAAGACTGGAGGGCTTCGTGCAAGAAAGCTTAGCACCAAGGTAAATTCTACGAAACATAATTTTGGGATTTGAGCTTCATCCTTACTATTTGTACAAATCTATAGCATAGATTTTACCATTTTGCTTATCGGAAGTCAAAGAAATTGCTGTATGACGAAAATGTCTCAAATTTTTTAAAAACATAAAATATTTATGATGAGGCGTCAACATAATTAGGCTAGATTGTTGTTTAAGCCTATTTTTGTCATCATGTATATTTGGGCGCCGGAATTGGTAAATCCTTTTTATGCTTGGGTGGTGAATTAAGCAGCTCTAATATTTTATTGGCTTAATGAAAAAAGCTGAATACTTTTGGTTGCCTTCGCTTACATCATCCCATATATTAATATTCTGCAAATAGAGTTTGGGATGTAAGCTTCATTTTAAGGATTTGTAGTAATCTATAATTATGCACTTTACCATTTTTATGCAGACAAGTGAAAGCTTATATGATCAGAAGCCTGAAGAACCAGTAGTACAAGTGTCCACCTCGACCAGCAGCATACCACCACCATCAGCTACAACACCTCACATCTCTTGCTTTGACTATACAGATACTTCCGAAACTGTGGAAACAGGTCCTGGAAATTGAACTACAGATTACTTGAGAAGGAAAACACCTGTATAATGTTGCAGCAGATGAGGTATGCTGATGTCTGCAAGTCTTGAAACTACATAAATTGTTTGAATCGTGACCTTATAAACTGTAATGGTGAGACCAGTGACGATAGGGTGCTTCTCGGACATAATTAATGCTATCTAGGATGTCAGACTGACTAATGTGGTAATTTTAATTTAGGTATTGATAGCTATTTTATAGCACATTTTGAATGGAAGAACCCTTCATGTTGGAAGACATCATATTATATCATATTTAAATTTGGATATATATGTATACTATGTTTGGGTGTAATACTTATTATGGTACCATCGTTATTGTTAGTTTTGATCAATTGTATGTCCAATTTTTGGCACCTTAATAGTTTCCATACCTGTAGAGATCGACTCATGAACTGAATCCCAAAGTGCAAGATTCAGCAGCAACAACTAATGTTTCTTCTTCATATAGCGTTAAATCAAGATATATATGATCAAAAGAGATGCCTTCGAGACTTAGCAAGTCATGGGTAACAAATTTATTTGTTATTGGATTTTTTCTGACTTATTTAATGCCATAACATCTACTTATTATATGGACCAATTAAATGTATGTCTCGGTTCTATTTAAGACTGTTTGACTATAAAAGTACACAATTAAATATGAATTTTTATTTCATCAAAATAGAATTTAGTAGTTGAAGGCAAACGAGCAACAATATGCGCCACTAGCCCTTTTTGGATTGCAAAGCTAACTCTTTTGAAAACTACATTCGTGGATTTATGTGTCTTTGACAAAAATAAAGCTATGCGTGATGTTGAGGTATGCATATCGTTCTTATCATGTTATGATTACTGTATACAGAATACATTTATGTTATATTACCTGTAATAAACATTACCGCAACATCACTTTTGCTTCTTATAGTAACAAAGGTATGCAACGATTAACACATTTTAGATATCCTAACCTATATATGCCCATATCATATACTATTTACTAAATTAGCTTGATATTGTGATAGTTCTTCATAGCTCATTTTGAGGTGAAAGGTGGATGCATCTCACTGTGACAATTCTTCCAAATGCATCTCACTGTGATAGTTCGTGCAAAATATATATTCTTATACATATAATACATAAACGTTAAACACCTCTAACATATTCGCCAATGGCCCCAAACCTACACAAATACTAATCCTACACGATTACTGATGACATGAAGAATATCCTTAATCTTTATGTTAAGATATGATTGTGCTATCAACATTGAAGATCTTTTAAAACTCAGTGATGTGATGAATGGATATATATTAACATGCATGAGATGATCATTTTCTACTACCCTTCTTTCGCTACAGTAAAATATACAACAATAATTATAAGACATGCCCGCCTGAAGCGTATGTCAACGATAACTATAAGTCATGCCCGCCCAACGAGCGGGCTTACCTGCCCGTGAGGGCTTATAAGTCATGCCCGCCCATCGGGCGGGCTTCGACAACTAGTGTATATATATATATATATATATATATATATTATATATATATATATATATATATATATATATATATATATATATATATATATATATATAGAGGGAGACTTTCTTGCGAGAACCATCTTATCTGCGAGAACTGACAAAACCACCAAAAACATACATGCACGCCTTTTAAAATAAAATAAAAATACATGCAAATCATCAATAATCGTAAGTATCCACCTATGTTCTTCAATATCATTATGAACTCATTTTTTTTTCCACAAAAACCTTACACACGGCCGCAATATTGTCATTGCACGCCTTATAAGAACATACATGCACACCTTCAAAGAAAAATTTTGTATTTCCAATTTCTTATCAAATTCTTTAGAACAACCATGTTTTTTTTTAAAACATATATGTTGTTTTTAGAACATATGTGCAAAAATACAATTATTGAAGGCGTGCATGTATGTTTTTGGTGGTTCTGTCAGTTCTCGCAGATAAGATGGTTCTCGCAAGAAAGTCTCACTATATATATATATATATATATATATATATATATATATATATATATATATATATATATTGTTGGGTCAAGAATTTGACCCAAGTACCCTGACAAGATTTGAACATAAAATAGCCTAACTCACTAAATAAAATAGTGGGTTACTGACTGATAAAGAAATCATTGAGTGATATAAAGCTCGTTGTTGAAGAAACACTTTACTTACTGATACGGTGTCAGTGAGTAAAGTATATGAGCTACAAACAACCAGTATCACTGAGAATTGACAAATGTCTCAGTGACCCTGAAGATGCTATCTCTACAATGCAGACTGAAAATATGGGCGGGAACTTCCAAAAAGGAAATCAGACAAAGTACATCAAAAGGAGTGTTGGTGCCTTTCAATAAAGAAAAGTGATGGGACTTTTCAATAAAGAAAAGGAATGGGGACCACCAACCCACGTGCATGTGTTTTGTTTACCTCTATATATTGTATGCATTGTAATAGAGATAATATGTTTTTCCTAAACAAACAAAAGAATACACAAAGTGTATTAGTTGATAGGATCATCCTCTCATTGAATCATCAAGCATAGCTTGGATCAATGAGAGTTTATTTGTCACCCAAAGGGGATATTTTCCGAAAGTATCCCCTTTAAGAAGTTGAAGATGTTATCATGTTGTCTAGTGGGTTTTGAGTAATCTTGTAACAATTTGTTCTTATCAATGAATCTGTTCTTAGTTTACTCAATTTCATGGACCAACAATATATATATATATATATATATATATATATATATATATTATATATATATATATATATATTACTAGACTTCTAAGCCCGCCCGATGGGCAGGCATGCCTTGTAATTATAATTTGTATGGTTTTAATTATTATAAAATTACTTTTAATGACGTTTTTGTATTAGTAATCGAAATGTGATTTCTTTATGAAAATACATTTTTGTATCCTAATAACATTAGAATATGGTTTGATGTATACATTTTTAAATTTTATGCTATTTGTTTGTTCAAAAATATATATTTTATAATCAGTATAGTGTATCTTAATCATTACTACTCAAAGGCTATAGTGAACCTATACATGCTCTTTTCATGTAACTATTTTTAATTTGGTATCTTCAAGACAATAAGCATTATTTCAAAATTGAATAGACCAAATTATATTTGATTAAAAAATGGGTGTCTGGATAAAGAAAAGGTAAATCTACAATCTTGATTTTATAATTTTAGTTACGATATTTTGATCTTACTTATTAAGAAACTGCATCCATGAATTGTATTATGTAAGTGTATTTTGATGTAAATAATTTGTTTTATTTTTTTTTTTTTTTTTGGCATGACCTTCTGTTTGTAAAATATTAAGAGAAAGATTTTGAAGAACATGCAAGTTGTGTAGCGTACTCATTATTACTTGATGCCTATACTTAACCTACACTGTCTTTTCATCTCATCATACTTAATTGCTTTTAGTTTCTTCACAGTAGGCATTATTACATTATCGAAAATACCAATTCTTCTCTGATCAAAATATTTGTTCCCGTATAAACAAAAGGTGAACGATACAATCTTGAACTTATAATTTTGTTTACGTTTTGTTAATCTTTGTTACATGGTTTACTTATTGAAAAGCTGAAACCCTGAATCGTCTGATGTTGTAATACAATTCTTCAAAAGAGCATCAATTGTGTAAAATTTTCCTTCTAGTTCTTCAATTTCCTATAACATAAATGAGTTGCATGGTTTAAAAAATACATAGCACCTCTTGGTTTGAAAAATGACCACTTAAATTCATAACTAATGATGAAACTCTTCCATAATGTAACGCTTGACGCTTAACACAAATTACCCCTATCAAGTTTGTAGTTCTGAGGAGTAATTCCAGACACTCCCTTACTAACTTATTATCTGGGTTAAATGTGTAATAGTCAAAGAGATCATTTTCTCCATTTGTTATAGATAATAAATACGTCAATTTTTACTTTCAACCCATTTCGACCCATCTGATATGTTCCTTTATTAGCTATAAACTTTACGTCTCAAATTTGCTAACTATATCTGGTATTATAGTAGTATGTTCTAGAAGTTCGCGCCAAGTCAAAGTTTCTTGTAGCTCTCTCTTATGCATCCTTTTAAGTTCCATTATTTCTTCCTTTTAAGTTCCATTATTTAATGCTTAGTTAAAAAGTGAAAAAAATATGAGATAAGTTTGTTCTGGTTAGAAAGGAAGCCCTTCATTCAACTTATATAGGAGTGTACCTCATTAGTTTAAAGCACAATATAAAAATCCCATCTGGAAGTGCTTTCGTAGAAGAAATAAAATAATGGATAAAAAAACTTACAAATAGTGTGAGTTTATAAGCATATGTACTGAACAGATGGCATGCTTGAATATACATTCCTTGCAACATAATCAAACCGCTAAAGAAAACGACGATCCTAACATTAAATCCATCAAATGAGCAAAACATAGAGTTTGGCTAGCAGTGAAGTGATGCCACAAGAAGCTGGGGTGTTACAAACGAATGTTCCATCAGGAATAACAAAATGGTCAAATGTTTCTAATAATCAATTTTATAATATCAATTTGATACTAACTACAATAAAAAATTGTATAACATTCATCACTTAATGTAACTCATCTTTGCCTTATTTCGAGCAACAAACCGTTCCTTGGCAGCAACTACAACATCCTGGTTTCTTTTTGATGATTGGTTGGAAGTTGAGTTGCTACGCTTTCAGTTTTGGATTCTTGCTCGGGGAATCATTAAATACTTCTTGTTTATGAAGAACAGGAGCAGGTGGTTTCTTTTTTGATGATCAGTTGGAAGTTGAGCTGCCGTGCTTTTTGATTTGGATTCTTGCTTTAGGGAATCATTAGATACTATTAGATACGCCTTGTTTATGAAGAATAGGAGGAGGTTTTGCTTCGACAATTTCAGATCTTACCTCGAACATTTCATATATTTCCTTGGACGCCACCGAGGTTTGACCATGTTTTTCTTCCCGAGCACATGGTGAAACCACCTTTGATGGTTGACTTTATTATGACTTTGATTCTTTGACTCAGGTTTATGCTTGCTGGTTTTGGTTGACACGCGATCTGGTGTTCCAAAGGCGACATTTTTTGATAATCTGTGGTAGAACTCAGACATATCACCATCCTTCTTGGTAATCTGTTGAACAAAAATGGAATCTTGTGAACATGCATTTTTCATTAAATATGAAACATAAACATGACATAAATGGACGCAAATGAAGTATCTCATATCTTTAACAACTTATATGAACCCATTCAATTTCTATGAAAGCGTATTAGTATGTAATTTGGTTTCAATTAAACAACAAAGAATACACATACTTTGTCATCATCTTCTAACAATTTATGTACTCGTTTGCCCATATCCCCACCAATGCATGGGCTGCAAGCATAATAGCAACAACAATATGCAATTAGAAAGTTTGAGGAAATATGTTGGAGTTTGCTATTGATGTCATTAATGGAGATTGCAACATGCTAGAATTAAAGTATTACACGTTAGTTGCATATCAGCTGCAATAAAATTAAAAGAAAGATACAGAAAAAACTAATAGTGAACTAACCTCGAACGGTTGACTGTCCGAGGCTTGTGTTTCCAAGTAAATTATTACAACTTACATCTGGTACTACAGTTATACCTACAATAACTACAATCACGAATACATCAGTATCACGTAAACCGCAAATTGGATACTATTTAAAAGGAAATAAGGCATTTAATATTCACAATTCAACAATTTCGTAGTCACTGAATCTATAAATTAACCTACCTTGAACAAACGACGACTGTGAATAGCGAGGCTTGGTATGCAATTATTTGCGTCTTCTCTGTGATGGTTCGCGTATACCTGTAAAAATAATAGGAATTCAAAATTTAACATGGCATAAATGAACGTCCATTGAACATGTATAGCTATTCTAAAACATAAAAATAGAGAAATTCAATTACTTTCAGCGGCAGGAGGAGTATGGCTCATAATCAGTCTTCATCAGAGACTTGCCTGATCCTGTTAGGCATGATACCGGTATATGCGTATTTTGAGTACTGTAGATAGACCGCAAACTAAGAATCTTGAACATGGACAAAGCGTAATCCGACAAATTTGGAGAATGTTGCAATGCATACTAAAAATATACCAGATACAATCTCTTTTTGTTGTTTCCATCTCATAAATTGACAAAGCCACAACAACCGCCTGTTGCAAATGTCCTATAGCTGCATGTTTCAATCAATGCGATATGTATAGTTAGATATCCAAAGTGAGGCATTTTCGAGTTAAAGAAGTTATTAGACGAAGACAAAAACTATTCGATTTATATGAGAACCCTATACCTTAACCAAAGGTTTGTTACCGGTGAAAGATCCTGAATGCTCCAAAAACTCTCTCAGGCAAATAACAACAGGTTCACCATTCTTTTTTCCATCCATGTCCTTGCGGTCTTCAGAAATAGCAGTTTGGTTCCCTCCCAAGGCTATATAGGTTTGATAAAAAGAAATCAATATTATCTGAAACATTTTAAGTCAAATATAAAGAATAAAACATCATATACAAAGCAGTGAGTTCTTACAGTTTGGGTAAGATAGGAAGATGGTGAAAAGACGATTGAACAAAATAGTGTATCCAAGCAAAGCGCACATGCCAATCCAGTAGGAACATGATGCATGCTTTAATCACCCTCTCACTTAGGGTCATTGTTTATTGATTCACTCTCTGCAAGAAAAAAGCAAAAGCTATAATGTATGGAAGTCGCTGAATACATACATACTGGCTTCATCAAGCACTCTGCTTCTAATAATACAAATTTATATATTGTATTATATATAGCGTATAAATGATTTTGAAAGAGAGATTATTAGTGTATCCCAGAGTGCTCATGAAACTCATTTAAGGATATTGCATTTTGAACATACATCAAAGGAGAAATACAAAAACCCCAAATCCATGAACTCAGGACACTATCTGTTACAACACAGGAAGTAAAAAAAATGGTCAAGAATGTTGAACGGACAAACATCAGTATATAATGACATAGAATTTTGATTGTACCTATTGATATCACATATCCACGAAGAGCAATAACAATTCAGCAGCGCAAAAGAACCAAAGCTATCAAGACAGGATAAAAAATAAAATAAAATAAAAAGTATTACCACGATTTTGTAATGCTGATAATAGTAGTTACACGTTTCTGTCTGTACTTAAAGCAAACAAACGCCAAATCTTTTCACCTTCAACTTCTAAAAAAGCCAAAGATTGTTCCTTTTTTAGCACTAAATAACATTTTTTCTGTTCAACTTTCATCATACATCTATGAAAAATCAAAACTTGAGTGATCAAATTAGGCTAAAATTAATCAATTAAACATACACCGCTACAACAGTTCAACTAAACAGACGTAATTCCAAAAGTTCAGATAACATAAAATACACAATAATATCAATTCACAAACAAAAAATACCTTCAACAGAGTCCATCTCCTTCTCAAGTTTCACTTGAAACTCTTCATCTTTAAACACACGATTAAATGTAAAACCGAAACATTTAATGGATTTCCAACCTCTTACCAACCTCTGTACAACACGACTTCACCTGATTCTTTCGTATTAGCTTCTATAAAACCGCATCTTATTAGCATGAATCTGGTTTTTTGATAAGTATGAGAAAGAGGCGGTGAGGAGTGTGGATTCTGTTAGTGATTTTGTGTCACTAATAAGATTTAAGTGTAATGGATTGACTTAGATGACCAATGTTAATCATAGTAAATGTTCAACAAGTCGGGGTTGTGTGGAGTACACACTTGTTTGACGTTATTATGGTTATGGATGATTAGGTACTGCTAAGGTACTGCCAAGGTACTGCTGGTACATTCAAAGTACTGCTGGATGCCAAGGTACTGCGGGTACATTCAAGGTACTGCTGGTTACATAGCAGTGTATATAACTGCTATAGCAGTTATGGTGCAGTTATGGCTATTCATAAATTACTATTGATAACTGTTAAATGGTTATTTTTATAGTTATGGAGCAGTTATGGTTGTACATCGATTATCATTGATAACTGCTAAACGGTTATGGTTGGTCATATGTATTTATGTTGCAACATTCATGTTGTGGAGGACACTGTGAAATACACAGAGAAATACACAAGGTTTTGGTTCAGGCATAACAAATATAACACATTCAAGTTTCTAACTCTGAGTTTTATCCGATTAAAGATTTCGATAGAACCATCGAAATACTTCAATCTGAAAGTGTTTACACGACTCTCAGATTACTGTTGTTGTGATCATATACCCCAAATCCCCAACAAAGATTGAAGTATTTAGTGATCATGACAACCAGTCAATCCGTGAAAGACATGACGAGCAAGTTTGATAAGTTGGACAAGTTTGAAGGGCAAGACTTTCGTCGCTGGCAAAAGAAGATGCACTTTCTTCTTACCACTCTGAAAGTTGTGTATGTTCTGAGTACACCCAGTCCTGTTTGGTCCGAGGATGAAACTTTGGAAACAACTAGGAAAAGGATGAAGTGGGAAAACGATGACTACATATGCCGTGGTCATATTCTAAATGGTATGTCTGATTCCCTATTTGATGTTTATCAAAACTCTGAATCTGCAAAGGCTCTGTGGGAGTCTCTAGAATCTAAATACATGGCTGAAGATGCTTCTTCTAAGAAGTTTCTTGTTAGTAATTTTATGAATTACAAGATGGTTGATACCAGGCCAGTTATGGAACAATTCCATGAGATGTTAAGGATTCTGGGACAGTATGTCCAACACAATTTGATGATGGATGAAGCCATCTCGGTTGCAGTTATTATTGATAAACTGCCACCTTCCTGGAAAGAGTTCAAACATAGTTTGAAACATAAAAAGGAAGAGTTAAATTTGATTCAACTCGGAAGTCATATCCGAATTGAGGAAGGATTAAGAAATCAGGAACTTGATAATAATCCTAAAGGAAAGAACCAAATTGGGTCATCTTCTGTCAACATGGTTGAAAGAGATGGAGCCAAGAATTTCAACAACAATAAGAACAAAAGGAAATTCACCAGTGGTGATGATAAGTATGCCAACAAGAAGGCTACTTTGACTTGTTGGAAGTGCAACAAGCCTGGTCATATGAAGAAGGATTGTCGCTCTAATAAGGGCAAGAATGGCGCTGGTTCAAATGGGTCTAAGGATCCTGGAAAGCAACAAGGTTTTAATTCTGGTCTTATGCAGAATTTGTGTAATGTTTTACATTATGTTTCTGTCATTTCTGATGCATTTTATGTACAGGATGATGAAGTTGCTTGGTGGGTTGATTCGGGTGCAACCATTCATGTTTGCAAGGATCTTCGTTGGTTTCAAGAATGTAAATCAATTGAAGATGGATCATTTGTAAAGATGGGAAACGTTGCAACTGAACCAATCAAAGGAATAGGGCGTGTTTTATTGACATTCACTTCTGGAAAAACTTTATGTTTAGATAATGTTTTATATGTACCTGGGATTCGAAAGAATCTTGTTTCTGAAATTGTGTTGAATAAGTGTGGCTACAAACAAGTGTTGGAAAGTGACAAGTATATCTTGTCAAGACATGGGTCGTTTGTTGGATTTGGTTATGTTTGTAATAGCATGATTAGACTAAATTTGGATTATCCTTTGTTTAATGCTTCTACTTGTATGATGTCTTCTAGTAATAGCAATAATTTAAACAAATTTGAATTGTGGCATGCTAGACTAGGTCATGTTCATTACAAGAGAATGAAAGATATGTCTAAAATGAGTTTAATACCTGCTTTTGACATGACACATGAAAGTTGTAAAACTTGTATGTTAACCAAGATAACTAGACAACCATTTAAAGGTGTTAATCGGGAAAGTAAAGTGTTGGATCTCATTCATAGTGATTTGTGTGATTTTCATGCTAATCCATCACTTGGACATAATAAGTATGTAATCACTTTTATTGATGATGCCTCAAGATACTGTTATGTATATCTATTGCATGCTAAAAATGAAGCTCTTGATAAGTTTAAAATTTATAAACAAGAAGTAGAACTTCATAGACAAGGTTTAATAAAAGTGTTGCGTACTGATAGAGGTGGTGAATACTATGATCCTGTTTATTTCCAATCAACTGGTATAGTACATCAAACCACAGCCCCTTATACACCACAACAGAATGGTGTGGCTGAAAGGAAGAATAGGACTTTAAAGGAAATGGTGAACTCCTTGTTATCCTATTCTGGACTCAGTGAAGGGTTTTGGGGTGAGGCTATGTTAACAGCCTGCTACATCCTGAATAGAACTCCAACCAAAAACAACAAACAAACTCCTTATGAAATTTGGACCAAGAAGGTGCCAAATTTGACTTACATGAGGGTTTGGGGATGTAGAGCAGTTGTGAGACTAACTGAACCCAAAAGGAAAAATCTGGGTGAAAAAGGTCTTGATTGTATCTTCATTGGATATGCTGAGCATTCCAAGTGTTATAGGTTTTATGTCATAGAACCTAATGAATATGTGTCTGTAAACTCTATCATAGAGTCAAGAGATGCTATATTTGATGAAGAACGATTTACATCTATACCTAGGCCACGAGGTATGATTCAATCATCATCTAGTAAGATGGTTGAAGAAGATGTTGAAAGTACTGCTGATATAGCTGAAAGTACTGCTGATGCACTTGAAGGTACTGTTGGTGTACCTGGTGCATTTGTTCCTAGGAAAAGCACTAGGACAAGAAAGGCAAAGTGAGATTGATTCCATCATGCATAATGATACTTGGGAATTAACTGATTTACCTCCTGGATGCAAAGCATTAGGATGTAAATGGATCCTTAAAAGGAAAATGAAAGTGGATGGAAGCATAGATAAATATAAAGCCAGATTGGTTATCCAAGGCTTTAGACAAAAAGAGGGTATTGACTTCTTTGACACTTATGCTCCTGTTGCAAGGATTTCCACTATTAGATTATTAATAGCTCTTGCAGCTATACATGATCTGGTTATTCACCAAATGGATGTGAAAACTGCATTCTTAAATGGTGAGTTGGATGAGGAAATTTACATGAAACAACCTGAAGGGTTTGTGATGCCTGGACATGAAGGCAAAGTGTGTAAATTGAAGAAATCATTGTATGGTCTGAAACAAGCACCAAAACAATGGCATCAAAAGTTTGATGATGTTGTCTTGTCTAATGGGTTTTCTTTAAACCAAGCTGACAAATGTGTATATAGTAAATTCAATGCCTCTGGTAAAGGAGTAATTATTTGCTTATATGTGGATGACATGTTGATCTTTGGTACTGACCAAGATCAAGTTGATAAGACAAAGGAATTCTTGTCATCTAACTTTGATATGAAAGATCTGGGGGAGGCTGAAGTGATTCTTGGTATTAGAATCAAAAGAGGAAACAATGGAATCTCTATTTCTCAATCTCACTATATTGAGAAGATACTGGCAAAGTTTAACTTTGCTAATTGTACTCCTGTTCGAACCCCAGTGGATCCTACTGTGAAGTTTCGAAATAATAAAGGAACTCCAGTGTCTCAACTAGAATACTCCAGTGCTATTGGATGCCTTATGTATGCCATGATTAGCACTAGACCAGACATAGCTTTTGCTGTGGGAAAGCTTAGTAGGTATACTAGCAATCCTAGTACTCTACATTGGCAAGCTTTGGGTAGAGTATTTCAGTATCTGAAAGGAACCATGGATTATGGTTTGACTTATGGTGGTTATCCTTCTGTGTTAGAAGGTTATTCAGATGCCAGTTGGATTAACAACATGGAAGATCACTCATCTACTAGTGGGTGGGTATTCCTCCTTGGAGGAGGTGCTATTTCTTGGGCTTCAAAGAAACAGACTTGTATTACAAGCTCAACAATGGAGTCTGAATTTGTTGCATTGGCTGCAGCTGGTAATGAAGCTGAATGGCTAAGGAATTTGGTTTATGAAATTCCTTTGTGGCCTAAACCGATATCTACCATTTCTATCAGATGTGATAGTGCTGCTACTTTGGCTAAGGCTTATAGTCAAGTGTACAATGGAAAGTCTAGACACTTAGGTGTTAGACATAGCATGATTCGTGAGCTTATCATGAATGGTGTGATATCTGTGGAGTTTGTAAGAACTCAGTTGAACTTAGCCGATCATTTAACCAAAGGGTTAGCAAGAGATCTCGTGTGTAAGGCGGCTAAGGGGATGGGTCTAAAGTCCATTTAATTAAATCCATATATCAAGATACCCAATTCCCATTTAACACAATGTTAAATGCTGAATTCAATGTGGAAAGCTTGTTATGATTGGATTGGAACACATAATTAATTCATCCCATGGTATGTGTTCGGAACTGCAAGATAAAGGAGGTTGAAATTATATTTCTTAATGGTTTTTTGAAAAATTGCATGTGCAGGTGCAAGAGTAAAAAACCACCTATATAAGCATGAAGTTTAGCTGCTTCAAGAAGCTTGGGACTTGGCTTTGATATGCTTATTGAAGGATAGGACACAAGCTAGTAAAATATGTGTCAGGAAGAACAAGTGAATGTGTAAACTGGTGTGTATATTATCTTCATGTATTCACTATAAATAGAAAGAGTTCAATCCTTAGTGACACTCTGATATTCGAATATTTGGAATGCTAATGTACTAATGTGAAATTCAATCGTCTCGATATTTCATTTATGCATCAGTTTGGTGTTTGTTATGTGTTTGCGTTAAGTTAATAAGATTACACTTAAATGGGGGAGGATTGTTAGTGATTTTGTGTCACTAATAAGATTTAAGTGTAATGGATTGACTTAGATGACCAATGTTAATCATAGTAAATGTTCAACAAGTCGGGGTTGTGTGGAGTACACACTTGTTTGACGTTATTATGGTTATGGATGATTAGGTACTGCTAAGGTACTGCCAAGGTACTGCTGGTACATTCAAAGTACTGCTGGATGCCAAGGTACTGCGGGTACATTCAAGGTACTGCTGGTTACATAGCAGTGTATATAACTGCTATAGCAGTTATGGTGCAGTTATGGCTATTCATAAATTACTATTGATAACTGTTAAATGGTTATTTTTATAGTTATGGAGCAGTTATGGTTGTACATCGATTATCATTGATAACTGCTAAACGGTTATGGTTGGTCATATGTATTTATGTTGCAACATTCATGTTGTGGAGGACACTGTGAAATACACAGAGAAATACACAATGTTTTGGTTCAGGCATAACAAATATAACACATTCAAGTTTCTAACTCTGAGTTTTATCCGATTAAAGATTTCGATAGAACCATCGAAATACTTCAATCTGAAAGTGTTTACACGACTCTCAGATTACTGTTGTTGTGATCATATACCCCGAATCCCCAACAGGCGGTGAGGAGTGTGGATTCTAGAGACGAAAGTGTGTATACTTATCTATGAAAAGAAAAAGGAAAAAACAAACCCAATAGGACTGGGTTGCGCTACTTACAGGCTAACATTAGCACAACCACCATAACCCACGCTGTCTCCCGAAACCGAAGTGAGTTGACCCATGTGTCGGCACTCTTTTTTGGAAGAATTCTAAAACCCTACAAAAAATCTTAAAGTTACTGAAACCTAAAACAAAATTCAGAAACCGAAGAAAAAACCAAACACACCTAATATTAAGAAAACACAACCAATAGAATAGTATAAGTATATTTTAATAAAAGACAGAAACTATATTTTAAACATACAATAATAAAGTATCTACATGTTTGAGCTCTAATTCCTTTTGCAAATTGTCGTGTGTGACGATTTTTATATTATGGCAAAGACGTCATGTTGATACAGGAAGAATGATACAATCCGCAGTGTGAAAGTTTTATTAGGGTTGTAAATTTTTTTGGATAATAATAATAATTTAATTTTATTAAATATAGATTAACAATATCAATTATTTAAGCATTACTTATTTAGTTTGTATTGTAAATCACAAAAACTGGCTTGGTCTAGTGGTTGAAGCATTTGTATGTAGATTAAATGACTCAGGTTCGATTCTTGCAAATGTCAAATTTTTAATTAATCCGAATTTTAATTGCCTAAAATAATGCTTAGGTGGACTAAATGTGATGACATGGCTTTAAATCACAATTACATGACATTGAGGTGACATTATGTGGCATTATCTACGTGTAACGCCTCCTGTTTTATATATATATATATATATATATATATATATATATATATATATATATATATATATATAGTGATAAGGTTGATAAATATACGGTCCTACAACTTTCGTTTCTTACGGTGTAACTTTAGTTATCTCAATATTTCTTTTGTGTAACACCCTCTTAAAAATCCTGGATCCGTACCTGACTTGAGCACTGCATCATTTTCATTCTTAAAAATAAATATTTAATTTTAGGTATGTTTGGCGGAATGAGTCGTAGCTGTAGGTGGAGCATATGTTATAAGTTGTACGGTTGACTTTATTTTTCCACATATATTTTAAAGTTTTGTATGTTAATCTATTATATTTTAAAATGTATTTAAGTAATTTAATTAACTAAAAGCACCTTATAATCCCTCATAAATCCGTTTCAATTGGCTTGTGCCTATGAATGCCATAAAAGCTTCTATAAGCTTGTGTAATGAGTGGAGTTATTTTATAAACTAGCTTATTTTAAAAGCTCAAGCTTTATAATCTCTCTTAAACCCGCATCGAAACAGCTATGAAGCAATGACAAACGCAACGAAAATCTAATTCAGTATTTCCTACAACTCCATGTGCTCGTAAGAATTACGAAAACCACAATCCATTATAGATTTTCAAAAATGTGATAGCTTAACTTTTTAAAAAAATATTGTAATTTTACAACACATTAGGGTAAGAAAATTAGCTAGTACAAATAAAGAAAACATAATAGTTACCGAAAAGCAAGGAAAAACGGAGTAAAAATGAAGAAAACATAGTAAAGTCAAAAGATAGCGACCGTCAGACCAAATCTCAAAAAGTAAAAAAAACATAAAACATGAAACTGAAGTCTTTGAGATGAACTGAAAAACATAAACACAAGCATAAACATGATTTCGAATCTGACAGTGTTCTTTGTCGTACTATGGGCCTTCACTATCTTTTCCGGCGAAAAATTTGCCTTTTGGATGCCTTCTTATTTCACTTGCTCGTGGCCCCCGGTAACTTACTATCTCAGATCAACCATTTTTTTTTAACTGTTTTTACTTCAACTTATATGATTTGATTTTGTAGTTGAATGCTAGATTTAGTTACCTGAGCACTTTTTGTGTTTGTTTTTTTAAAAAAAAGGTCTTACTCCGCCTCTTACTCGATAAGAGATTGAAGACTCGTGTTAATATAATATATTTGATGTTTTATTAACTATGTTATATTTATTACATACGTTACTTAAATAAATTGCAGAAACGAGCACTTAAAATCATTCGGACAATTATAAAAAAACAAACAACATTATTTCGTTCAGATTAAGACTTTCTAGCCACCTCTTACTTGTAAGATGTGGTAGTCAGATTCAGACCTAAAACATCTTAATGAAACAAACACACCCTTAATTGAATGCTAGATTTAGTTACCTGAGCACTTAATGTTTAATGGTAATCATTTTTATGGGTTAATGTTTTGAAAATGTATCAACTTGACTTGACACTTATTCCTTTAGTTTGAATGTATAAACTTTTAATTTTTCGTGTTGTGTGTATCCTTACGGCTAAAATTTGATACATTTGAATGGATAATTATTTGAAAACGTATCGAACTTTACCCGTGATGTTACAGGCAATAGAAAAAATGGTATATTAAAATATAGGAGAAAAAAATAGTTCAGTACACAACAAAGTAATAAGGGGGTGTTTGTTTCGGCTTATATAGCGGGCTTATGGCTTATTAGGTTTTTGGCTTAGCCCACTTTTTGTGGCTCATTTTGAAACTTTTCGGCTTATATATAAACCGAAAAGTTTCAAAATGAGCCAGAAAAAGTGAGCTTATGAAACATATAAAGTATAAACATATGCCGAAAATCACATAAGCCATAAGCCCGCTATATAATCCGAAACAAACGCGCCCTAAGTATCATTGTATACATCTTTGAACCATTATCCCTATTATTATAAGCAATCTTGTTACATCATAGCCATTGCTCCGATGTATGTGGCCTAACTGGTATTTCCGTGGTCATTTCCGGACGATCCCTGGCCATCCCAAGATGTCCACACCTAGCGAACCCGGGTCTCTTGTTAACTACGTTAAGTTGCAACTGGTGCAAATAAGTTATAATAAAGTGTAGATTGGTGTAAGAAGTTCAAATTAAGTTTGAGTTTGAAATTAAAGGATAATTTGTTAGTGGATAAGGGAGTGTTGCAAGTTTGAAACAAAATGTCCTGATTTGTGGCACTTGTTGCATCTAGAGAATAGAGATCTGAAGGGGCGTTTGGTATTGCGTTTTGACTGTGATTTGTGATATGGAATAATTAGAATTAGATAATTTCTCAAATGATCCGATTTATGCGACATGCTTTATTTTGTTAACGTTTGTCCTTGTAAACTTTGTTTGGAAAAGCGGTATTTACCAATAGATCAACCCACCAATTTTTTTGAAGCAATGTACTTATAGATGCTGAATAAAATGGCCAATTTCTAAACATTTTTGGTATACTCTTGTTTTGATAGGAAAAGACACACACCCCGTGGATTAGTCGGCTAAAAGGTAGGAAACCATGGTTACCCAAAAAGACACACACACACCTTTTAATACACAAACATCTCAACTGAGACTTGAACCTACAACCTTTTGGTTGATGGAACCTAGATACACCAAAGACTACAGTTTTATATAAATCTGTTGCATCAATCGAAACATAATGTGAAATCGAAACACTTGAGAAAATATGTGGTATACTACTTGAAAATGCAATAATTAAATGATTACTTCGAAAATGGACGCCACCATTATTTTTTAGAGACTCATGCTTTTAGTTGGGGTGTGTAGATTTATGCAACGGACAATCCAGGTGATTTTGTGAAAATTGCAGTGATAACCGATCCACAGGTATTCATAATCTAAATAGCATCTCCTATAGTATACATGTATCCCATTGAGTAAAGCCCTTACACAAGTTTAATTCTAACAGCTCATGGATAGGACATCACTCCCGTTAGCACCTAAATCACTGATACTTGAGATTGTACAATTTTATACTGATATCTATATGCGACGAGCAATGCTGTCTTCCATCATGCCTTTCAAACCTGACATGGTGTTGTTTCTGGGTGATTATTTTGATGGTGGTCCTGTTCTTTCCGATGAAGAGTAAGGAAAAAAGTATTCCTTTTTTTTTTGCTATAATATAAGAAGCTAGATAATATTAAAAAAATAAGCTTATTTTAAACAGATATCTACTAAAAGAATAAGCAGGTCACAACTTTGTATTTTCAAGTGTTTATCAATATTAAAATAAGCAGATAAGCAGTTTCATGCAAATACTCAAAACGGCTTATCTGCTAATTTTAGTAAGTAGATAAGCACTTAACTATCCAATCCCAAACGACCCTCTAATATGTTTGGTGTTCAGGTGGCAGGATTCTTTAAATCGTTTTAGGCATATTTTCGACCTCAAGACCATTGAAAAAGCTACAAATAATCAAATGTACTTCCTATCAGGAAACCATGACATCGGTTATTCAGGCTATAACTCTAAAATACCCAAGGTATTTTTTGTGTTCTTATATCATAACGTATTATTTTATTGTGTATCATAATTTAAACTTGTTTTCCTTGATTTTTGAATCAATAGGTTATCAGCCGATATGAAAAAGCATTCGGTTCAAGAAACTATAACTTCACAGCAGGAGCAGTGGAATTTGTTGTTGTCGATGCCCAAACAATAGATGGTAAATAATATATTTTTTCCAATGATTGAAACATTAAAATTGGTTTCGAAATATTGATGATATGCTGTCCACAGGCCGTCCGCAACAAATCCAGACCTCTGCTACATGGAAGTTTGTTAACAGTGTGTCTACAGGTATGTCAATATATAACGGTGATGTTTTTCATATAATTGGTAAATTCTTTATTTTTGATAATTAACATCATTTACATTTCTAAAGATTATCAGTCACGTCCACGAGTGTTATTGACTCATATACCACTCTATCGACCTGACTCAACTCCCTGTGGTCCTCAACGTTCTTCTCCTATTATTGATCAGGTTAGAATGTTTGTATTTTTGTTAAAGTCTCACTGTTCATGACTTTTTGTGGAATCAGAAATAATCTCACTTTTTCATGTTCAGAGAATTTCGCGTGCTACTGATGATCGGGACATAGTGTAACTTCCTCATGCTATTATCTTATTCAATTCTTGTTTGGCTAAGGGTTCAGTTCTTACATCATGAAACTGATGCAGGTATCAAAATTATCTTACAGAAAAAACAACAAACATGTTACTGGACTCCATCAAACCTGTAAGTTCCCTCTTTATCTATTGCATATAACCGAATCTTCAAACGTTTGATGACGTAAATGTGATTTGTGTCATTACAGGTACTTGTGTTGTCTGGTCATGATCATGATCAGTGTACTGTTACTCATATAGCTGAACACGGGCCTGTAGTAGAGGTATGTATGTGAGTTTTTCGTATATGTTTATGTGAATGTTATGACATTAAATGTGTTATTACTTTGTGTAGCAAACTTTGGGGACAATTAGCTGGCAGCAGGGAAACTTGTATCCATCTTTCATGCTACTAAGCGCAAGTAAACTCGCATATTCTAATGCATCGGAGACCGTATCAACACATCTGTGTTCTCTTCCTGCACAGACCTTTATTTACTTGTGGTAATCTTCATTTGAAAATAAATTTACGTTATACATTCAAGAAAAAAAGTGTTTTTTATTTCGTTGTATTCAACATACTTTTAACTTACCTTTTATAAGAGGCTAAATTCTTAAATAGTGGCGTGGCATCATTTTTGATGTGCCATGTCATTATTTACATAAAAGGTTACTTACATAAACCGGTAAAAGTTTGAAAGTAGGTTACATACAATGAGAAAAAAACAAATTTTCTTGCATATTATGGTTTTTAAATTTTTTTATGTTTGATTAGTCTATAAATATCAGGTATATTGTGTTATTTGTGGTTACTCTTGTTGTGGTTCTCCTATGGCCAACAAATGGGTTGGGTATTCACCTACATATTGGCGAGTTGGTGAGTAATACGTTAGCCGTCTTCAAAAGCACTAAAGTGAAAGATGACGATGAAAACTGCGACTATGAGATGGTTTGGGATGCAGAAGGCTCGATGCATTTAATTAAGAAAGCCTCAAAGATTGCTTCCTCACGTTCAACCGAGAGGATAGAAAGGTAAGTCTACACACGTAACTTAGTGTTTTTACTTAACAAATGTAAGGTGATTGTAGTAATAAGTTGATTTTTTTAATGGTTCAGGGGAAATGCTACAATACGATCAGCAGCTAAAAAACAGATGATGCAGGAGATTAATGTTACAATGCCACAAGATGTAAGTGGTCAATTGGGGCCCGACGCTGCTGCAAAATTGGGACCATTCAAAACCAACAAGTCAATTGTTAGACTGGTGATTCAGAGGTTGCTACGGGTTTTCCAAGTGCTTTCAGTTGTTGCTGCAGTTAACGTGCCTATCTATATAATGTTGCTATTCAGTGACTGGATTGACAAATGATGTTGATCCAATTTATTTATCAGCTTAACATTAAAAAAAAAAAAAAAAAAAAAAAAAAAAAAAAACTGGAAGAGCATATTAAAATCTTATTAATGTTATGAACAGTAGAAGAGGTGTTGTAATGATATGTTGTACGACAGTTGTAGTTGAGGCTTTGATTAAAAATGGCCCGAGACCGCATGTCCATATGTAACTGTAAAACAGGTCACCATTGTAATATACGAGTATCCATTTGAGAAGCCGCGGTTTTCTTTATTCAGTTTTCTTGACTGTTTCGCCAATGTGGACATGTGGTTAAGCTTAGAATCCTGGGATGCATTCTTATTTATTTACTTCTGCATCTATGTGATATTTACTTTATAATTTGTAGGAAAGTACTCGCACACACTTGTCGCTTTTGTTTGTTGATCTATGTGATATTTACTTGGTATAACTTTTTACGGGAAGTGTATCTTCCTGCACTTAAAATGTTACTGATGAATATATTCATATCATATTGTTGCACCAACTCAAGTAGCAATGTACATTATCGACTAATAGGAAACAAACTCATGATGTGATCAAATAAGTAGTGTTTTTGTACATCATTTATCCCATATATTTTGCTCACTTGCTATGATTTTATATAAGAATCGTTACTTAATCGTTTACTTTAGTGATTCTTAGTAATTTTGGAGAAAAAGAAGGAAAAGACACGGAAAACGGCGTTATTTGAAGCTACCATTAATGATTCATAACCGACCACTTACATCGGTCCCGTTATTCTTGCGTTAAAGGGAGGAAAATCGTGCCTTAACGCACGTTAACTTGCGTTAGCCAATGTGAGTTGATGCGTTAACGTGGCGTTAAGGGTGTTTTCTGTAAAAAAAAAAAAAAAAAAAAAAAAAATTTACACTTTCGGCCCTTGTGCTTTGTTTAAGAAAGGTTTTTTTTTTCTTCATTTTGCCCCTTGTGTTTATGTTTAACGGAAATGTTAGCCGGACATTTTTTCCGGCGAGAGAATAATCGACCGGAGAAGAAATAAATGAAAGTGGTAAGTGAAAGTGGGTAGGTGGCAGTATATTTATAAATAAAGTAATGTGCATGTGCATGTGCATGTGCATGTGCATGTGCATGTGCAGTATATTTATAAATATTCACATCCTTCTAAATAATCGACCGGAGAATAATCTAGTACATGTGCAATATATTTATAAATAAAGGAAATATTAATTATGGTTTAGGGGTTAAATTTGAAAATTTATGTGTAAAAATATTTGTAATTTTTTTTATTAAGTGAGTAATGTAGTATGTTTTAATAAATGTGTTGTTTTAAAAAAAAATGAAGTAATTTATAAGTTAGGGGTTGAATTTGAAAATTTATGTGTAAAGTTGAGTTAAGGTGTGTTAAAGCTGAGTTATTGATGTGTGAGTTAAAGCTGAGTTAAGTTAAAGGGTGAAAAAGCTGACGTGGCAGGCCTTAAATTTTAAAGCTGAGTTAACTGATGTGAGTGGCCTAACCAACAAGGAAGTTCCATATAAGTATAAATACAATGCATAGCTTGGCCCAATACAACAAGGACCTTGTGGTTACACATTTTTTTTAGAGTAAATTGCATTTTTGGTCCCTAAGGTTTGGCCAAATTGCAGGTTTGGTCCCTAATATTTCGAAAGTGCAACGGTGTTCTCATTTTAAAGTTTTTGCTGCATGTTTGGTCCCTGATCGACATTAAATGACTAAATTACCCTTGCCTTCTTCTTTTTCTAATTTCTTTTCAGCTTTCTTACATAAATGGTCCCTGTGTTACTCCACGTTTTACAAACTTAGTCCCAAAATTAATTTTTTTTCGAAATTAATTTTTTAGAAAAAATAATTTTTTTTTCGAAATTAATTTTTTTAGAAAAAATATTTTTTTTCGAAATTAATTTTTTTAGAAAAAATATTTTTTTTTCGAAATTAATTTTTTTAGAAAAATTATTTTTTTTTCGAAATTAATTATTTAGAAAAATTATTTTTTTTCGAAATTAATTATTTAGAAAAATTATTTTTTTTAGAAATAATTTTTTAGGATAATTAATTTTTTTCCCGAAATATTTTTTTTTAGAATTTTTTTTTTTAGAAAAATTAATATTTTTTTCAAAATTAATTTTTTAGAAATTTTTTTTTTCGAAATTAATTTTTTTTAGAATTTTTTTTTAATTAATTTTTTTTTCTAAATTTTTTTCTAAAAAATTAATTTCGAAAAAAAATTAATTTTTCTAAAAAAATTAATTACGAAAAAAAAATTAATTTTCCTAAAAAAAAATTTCGGAAAAAAAATTATTTCGAAAAAAAAATATTTTCTAAAAAAATTAATTTCGAAAAAATATAATGTTTCTAAAAAAATTAATTTCGAAAAAAAAATTTCTAAAAAAATTAATTTTTCTAAAAAAATTAATTTTGAAAAAAAATTAATTTTTTCTAAAAAAATTAATTTCGAAAAAAAATTTATTTCGGGATTAAGTTTGTAAAACGTGGCGCAACACAGGGACCATTTATGTAAGAAAGCTGAAAAGAAATTTGAAAAAGAAGAAGGCAAGGGTAATTTAGTCATTTAATTTTAATCAGGGACCGAACATGCAGCAAAAACTTCAAAATGAAGACCACCGGTGCACTTTCGAAACGTTAGGGAACAAACATGCAATTTAGCCAAACCTTAGGGACCAAAAATGCAATTTACTCTTTTTTTTTATCTTTTGTTCTTAAACTTTAATAATTACACCGCACATTCACGTGTTGTCCATTTCTAACAAAATGGTCCTTTGATCAAACGACCTTTAAACAAATAACGTTGAGTGACTCATGTGCAGGTCACGTGATGGCCATTTTAGACTTTTTATACAAATTGTTGATCAACAACATCTATTTCTTTTATTTTCCTATCATTTTATTATTTTTTGATTCAGAAACACCTGTCGGCCAAAAACATATGATAGGGTTCTTGATAGGTTAGAACAGATTTAGAGAAGAAGAAGCTAAAGAGAAGGATAATTCACCAAATCTGATCTGATTATTCATTGATACGTTTAAACATAAATAGATATGCAAGTTACAATCATACCCCTTGCATAATAGAAAATAACCGAAATTCCCTTAAACTAGAAACATAAATATAAAATACTAAAACATAAAATAATTAACGTATCAATACTCCCTCCTTAACCCACTTTTTTGCCCTCAAAAAGGGATTCAAGTGACCTTGTCTTCATCACCTTCAATAGACTCGTTGGTTGCCTGATCTTCATCATCTATCACCTTGAGCATGTAGATTTGTTTGTTCTTACACTTGTGGCCCGGAACAAACCTTTCGGTACACCAGAAACATTCCCCTTTTGCCCTTTTTAACTCGAGTTCATTGCTCGTCAAACGCCTCGAGCTAAGCGTTCCCGGTTTACTTGGTGACTCGTTTGTTGGGGTTGGGAGCAATGGAAGTTTTGAAGCATTAACCGGAGGTGTTATTTTGACATCTTCGGTTTGCGGCCCACCCTCCCCCTCGTTGAGACGCTTCATCAAGCTTGTGTTGTTGATGGTTTGAATTCTTGCTAACCCATACGCCTCACGTAGTGTTTGAGGCTTGAACATCTTTACCGGCCCTTTAATTTCCGGCTTCAAACCCTTCAAATAAAGGCTAACCGCATAGGATTCGCTAACGGTAACCTTGTTAAGCAAGCGATCGAAACCTGAATTATATTCTTGTAGACCCTTGGCATCATCAGTAAGTTGAACGAGAGATGCAATCTCTTCCATAGGGTCTTCAAACATTGCATTAGAAAAACGACTAGATATTGCACTAACATAATCTGCCCATGGAAAGTTCATCACTGTTACCCCTCTTACCTTCATGAAGGACCGGTGCCATTGTATGGCTTCTCCGTCGAGGTGAACAACTGCACATCTCAGTTTGAGGTTATCCGGAGTTTCATCAAGCGCGAAAAAGTGTTCGCAGCGATAGATCCATCCATCCACATCTTCACCTGAAAACCGAGGAAACTCAACCTTCCCGACCCGCATAGGCCGATTACCCGTCCGTACAGCATCACCAAACAGCCCCTTACCAGCCCCGCCTCCGCCACCGCCGAGGCTGCCGTCGCCGCCGCTGAAACCGGCGCCGCTGAACCCGCCACCGCTGAGCTGTTCCTTGACTGCTCGGAAGAGCTCTTCTTGTTGTTTCATCGACTGTTCTTGCTGTTTCAACAGTGTGGCTAGGGTTTCTTGGAGATCTGAGATAGCCTTGCCATGTTCCTTGAGAGTGTTGTCAATTTCTTGATTGCGAGTGTTTGTCATGGTGATCGAAGATACCGGTAGGGATCGACTGGAATGCTCTGATACCCTTGATAGGGTTCTTGATAGGTTAGAACAGATTTAGAGAAGAAGAAGCTAAAGAGAGGGATAATTCACCAAATCTGATCTGATTATTCATTGATACGTTTAAACATAAATAGATATGCAAGTTACAATCATACCCCTTGCATAATAGAAAATAACCGAAATTCCCTTAAACTAGAAACATAAATATAAAATACTAAAACATAAAATAATTAACGTATCAACATATTTCCTAACACATGAATCTTAAAAAGAATCTTTAAATTTTAATCTACTAAAGTCTACAAGAAAAAAAAATTATGACCAAATAATCACGATGAGACAAACCCCATTTCCAAACTCGTGAATGGAACAAAGACCAACTATAAATAAAACCCAATTGGATAACTTATATATTTGTAAAACAAATCTTATTTTGAAGCTTCAAACTTAATGTATCATTACCCTTGCCGGAATCTAGAATTGAGTTTCGGTTCCAACGTTTTCAAACAGTTTTAGGCCGCCGTTTTTTTTTCGGCGACGACGGTTTTCGGTTTTAGTCGGCAATCAATTTTGTTTGCTTCTCACATCCGAACATCAATTTATTAAAATTGTGTCGAAACTTTTTATTTATTACTATTTTTTATTGTGATTGACACAATGTAAAACGTAAAAGTATATAATATAATTATACTTTTTATTTACAGCATCATTTGAAATTTAAGGCCGTTTGGTTTGTAAATAAGTTTAGGATTTGTATGTAAATAAGTTTAGGATTTGAATTAAGATTTAAGGTAATAGAGAAAAAATATATTATAAAACTAGCATGGTACCCTCGTGTTGCGGCGGATACCATGGCACAGGCTTCAAATGATAATATTGTCGACGAATAAATTGACGTTCCAACATTTTAAAAACTTGTTCCACTAATATTCGTTTATGTTTACATGTACCAATTTTTCATTTCCACTTTTATAAGTTTAGATATACTTTACATTTTTATTTTTCGAAATTTAAAATTTTTAGTTGTTTCAAAATTCAAAATATGTAAAAAAAAAAAAAAAAAAAAAAAAAAAGTATTAGGTCTTCACCTACTTTGTCACATGCGTAATTAGTGGACACATTATTTTAGTTGTCACATGCGTAATTAGTGGTAGAGATGTAAATACCAAGAATAGCCTCAAAAAAGTATTAGCTGTAAAGATGCATTATTTTAGTTGTCACATGCGTAATTAGTGGACACATTATTATAAAGGAATGAGAATGTGCATGGGCAGGCAAGAAAAGCAATTCAATAGTCATTTCCCATAAAGTCTTTGCCAAGTCCCATAAAGCAATTCAATAGTCATTTCCCATAAATTTACTTTATTTTTTACTTACCTAAGGTAGAACTTGAATAATACAACATGGTAGAGATGTAAATACCAAGAATAGCCTCAAATTTTGTAAACAATTTAAAATCATTTAAATTTAAATAACTTTGAAATTTTCAAAATGGAGTTTCAAAAAAATTTTAAAATTTTAAACTTAAAAAATCTTCCAAAATACTCCAACGTAACAAAAACTTTACTTTTCGTGATTCTTTTACAATTTACACATTTAATAATTCACAAATATCAACTAAACGTAAATTTTGATAGCACAGGTTAAACATTTTAAGAAAATTTAATATTTTATGTACCAAAAATATACTAACAATTTATACAACCAAAACTAACAGACTAATAAAAAAAAATTACCAACAAAAATAAGAAAAAATTTACAAAGTAATTAGAAAATAAACTATTCATTTCCGGCAGAGGAGCAATGCAGATACAAGAAGAAACCTTCAAAACTCAAATCTGTAGAAAAATATAGAACCAAATTTATAAAAAGTCACAAAAAAGAAACCTCAAAACTCGAAATATATATAGATCTATAAAAAAAAAGACACAAAAAAAAAACCTCAAAATACATTTTTAGTAACACTTAAGTTTTTTAACAATTTTTTGTGATACACTTAGCCTTTTGATGCATTTGTAGTACAAATTTGTACATTTGTAGTACACTGAAGAAAAATAATTCCTATATAATGATATGGTTAACACCACTAATAAAAAAGATTAAAAAAAATATTGGAATCTTGGGCTTATCATTCACAGAAGAACACAAAAATAAAACAAATAGATCCAGTTCATACTTGTTTTCTCTTTTCAATATCATCAAGAATGTGAGCAAGCTCCACATGAGTTCCAATAATCCATTCCAGTAATCCTTTGACCATCTTCAAGTAACTCTTGCTCTACCTTCCAACTTCCTTATTAAAAATAAAAATATAAAAACACCAATATCAAACTGATAAAATCCTTTCTTTAGCAAATCCATATACAAATTTGTACCAAAAAACTATACCGATCGTTAAAAGATATATGTAGATCGATATAACACTCTACGAACTCAAAACACTACCTTACCATATACCGAATACAAAACCATACAAAACCACCGAAAACACCACCACCAAAGTCTAAAAACAGATCCGGCTAGATCTAGAAAAAAAGGAGAAAAACAACAAAAACACCTAGCTCTGGAACAAAAAAAAACCTCTAAATATGAAGAGAAAAAAAGACCTTTCGTGTTGTAGAGGTTTGTGTGGTAATGTTTTCTGTGGTGGCTGGTCTCGGTGGTGGTGGCCATTTCTTTGGTGGTGACTAACTCAGACGGTGGCTAGCGACTGCAGCAACAGATCCGGCGATGGGTGCATCAGATCTAAAAAAAAGAAAAAAAAAAAAAACATATTCAAAAATGTTATAACAACTAAAAAAACCATGAAAATTTTAAAAACACAAAATAAAAAAACCTTGAGAACCCCTAAAACGTTGGATGAGGTATCGTAGGTGGTGGGTTACGGTGGTTGTGGAGTACTGTGTGTTTTTAGAGAGAGAGAGTTATGATTATTTATGAGATGAAAGTTAGAGGTAATGTGTGTTTTTAGAGAGAGAGAGTTTTTATCAGATTTGAGAGTTTTTGTGAGTTATGGTGGGCTTTTATATTTGATAGATAAGATGGAAGGGCATTTTCGATATTTCGCAACTCTTTTTTTTCTAACATTTTCAACAGGTTACATAATCTTTATAAAGGAGTTAAAATAAATAATTTATTATTTTATAAAGATTTAGAATAAAATATATTTATTTTAAAAACTGAAATAGAGAGAGATAAAGAGAGTGAAATAATCCTGCATATTTTTTAAAATTACAAATAGTAATGTTTAGTGGGTTTCACACTCAAATTCTAAACAAAAAAAGTTAACAAAACACTTTTTTTCAAAAAAGATTTCATTCTTTTATTATAAAACCTCAAACCAAACGGGCCCTTATAGTCAATGTTAAGTACAGACATATATATACACACATTATGCACTTGTACACCGGTTCAAAATGAGACATTCTTGACTGTTAATACTAGGTGTATTTACTTGTACAATCTATGTGTGTCTTGGATTTAATTGATTGTTTGTGGATTTTAATTTGCTTGTGTATTGATTTCATTATTAACCTTTGATTTTACAAAAATATATGTTTTTTGTTTTGATTTTAAAAGAATAAGGGCCCGTTTGTTTGATAGTCTTGGAATGAAGGAATGAAATCATATCACAATTTAGGGTGCATTTGGTTTGACACTTTGGAATGGGTTTTAAGTTTGATGTGACAAGAATTTATTATTTGGTTCATTCTTTTAATAATATGAATGATAGAAGGAATGAAATTTAATTCCACATAAATTTGGAAGGTTTTGGCAAAACCCGTGGGACCCACCACTTTCTACTCTCACATACCATTTTTATATAAATTTTTAAATGATATTTTTTATTATAATTTTATTATAAAATACATTTAATAAATATATTTTCTCTCTCCAAATCTTAAATCAAATTCAAATCCTAAACCAAATCCAAATCCTATTCCAAACCCAACTATAAACCTTGTTTGGTTGATTGTGGTCCCACTATTAGGTATCAAATATTTAAATGAAACCCTTAGATATTTATTTTATTTTATTTTTCTCTTTTTTCATTTAATTCAAACTTATACTAAATTCGAATCCTAAACCCACCAACAAACCAAACGGGCCATTGTGTTTTTGTTTTAGAAATAATTGGGTTTTCATTTAAAAGAAAAATAAAAGACAAGAAATAATTTGATGTTGAGGAAGAAGTGGGATAAGAAGACTAAAATACCTTTATTTTATCCGACTTAACGGAAGGAAACTAACGATCGTTTGGTTAAAGGACCAGTATGTTAGAAATGGACAACCACAGGGATGTACGGGTGTAATTATTAAAGTTTAAGGAAAAAAGGCGAAAAAAGTGTAAAACACAAGGATTAAATTAGTAAAATTAACTCTATTTTATATGACCAAATAAGGGTCTTTTGTTTCACCACGTATTTCTGCATTTTTTTTGTCAACAACAACCACATTAAGATTCACACTGCTATTTCTTCTTAATATTCAGTACTCTTGAGGGGTTATTCATCTCATCCAATTGTTTCTTTTCAATCAGTTCATATGAATATATTTTCCCGAATAACTGTTTAGCTTTAGTAATAACTAGCTTCAATGGCATCTACTTCAACATCATCAGTTCAAAAGAGCTTCAAGTATGATGTTTTTCTGAGTTTTAGAGGTGAAGACACTCGTAAGAACTTCGTTGATCATCTTTATTACGCTCTTGAGCAGAAAAGCATTCACACATACAAAGACGATGAAAGAATCAAAAAAGGAAAAATAATAAGTGATGAGCTTATAAGATCCATTGAAGACTCCAAATTCTACATCATCGTTTTCTCCAAGAGCTACGCCTCTTCGTCTTGGCGCTTAGATGAGCTTGTCAAGATTATGGAGTGCCAGAAGACGAGTGAGCATGCTGCTTACCCCGTATTCTATGATGTGGAACCTACAGAAGTGCGTAAACAAAGTGGAGCGGTTGGAGAAGCCTTTGCCAGACATGAAAAATATGAAGCTGCTGGGAAATGGAGAGATGCTCTTAAGGAAGCGGCAGATTTGGCTGGGTGGGAGTTGAAGAACACCGCAGATGGGTATCCCTCATTATATCTTTCATTTTTTTGCCTTCGTCTAGTGATCTACGCTTATAAGGATCATCCATGCCATCTTATATGGATTAGGATCCTCTTACGTTTAACCTTACATGCATGATGGGTATTGTTCAACTTTGTGAGAGTCATATATGTGGGCTCTATTTTTTCATTCAAAATAGAACATTTAATCAATTATCTATTTTGTGATTGGTGAACATGACGTATCATGTTCATTTCAACTTAAACGATCTCAATCCACCTTATATATATACTAGACGAGTACCCGTGTATAGCAACGAGATTTTATAGTGGCAAATAGTTTTAGTGATAAAAAAAAGTTTATGGGTTATAAACGAAAAATAATACTAGTAAAAGTTTGAAGATTTGGGGATTAAACATAATGTTTTGAAACCCGGTTCGACCCGGTGAACCGTTCCGGTCGAAAAACGGGTCAATTTAAACTGGGTCAACCCGATGGGTTTGGGTCCAAAAAAGGGGTCAAATCAAACCGGGTCAACCCGCAGGATTTGAAGCGTCCCGGGTTAACCCGGTTTTCGATGTGTATTAATAGTTTCTTTTTGAAACATATGTTTTCAACATTTCATTTTTTAGTTTCAACTTTTTACGTGTCACTTTTTGGCTTTTCCTTTATATATAGTATAGATATAGATATATATAAGATTTTATCGATTTGACCCGTTTACTTATAAATGGTTCAATTCCGGTTAGTTTATCTTTTCTATTGAAAAATGAAAGGAAAATTTATAGCATCAAAACTCGTAAGATGCTAGAGTTACGAAGAGAATAAAGAACAATCATGTTGCAAAAACATGAAGAGGTCTCCAAGACTCCGGAACAAGAGAGAATTTCCTGCACTCATGACCATTCAATTAAACAAAACAACCTTTACTTCCTCAATTAAACTGCAATTTTCTGTTCACACCTACCAAGATTGTGAATGTTTTATGGTTCCTGTGAGACCATAATAACAAACAGCCACTCACCCTGCAACTTCGATGCCACGTCTTTACATGCTTAAGTGTTGAGCATTACTTTATATGGATCAGGTTCAAGTTAGTTTCATTTGACCTAAAATCAACACCCGACGATGATTTGAAAACACACCATAAGTCCTCAGCCGCCTCACATTTAACAAATATGTTATAATTAATTGTATCCATGTCCCATTTGTTCCATGAGGTCTTCGCTTTAATTATTAATTCATGGAAAATCCCTACAAACAGGTTAACCCTATTTTCAAAAAATAGATTATTATGATATTTACAACACTACTTATTTCTGAATACATAAAAGAGATGTGCAAAAAATTTTACCCCGGTTAATCCAATTCGACCCACTCGTTCGAACTACACACATAAGAAATTACCCATTTCGACCCATTACACAATACACAAGACCCTTACAATTTTGCCACATCTATAAAATATGATTGAATGACTGTTATAATTCCATGTACAACAGTATTTAATAGATTATTTTATCTAATCATTCATGTTGGGAATATAATTAATCTAAGTAAATCCTATATAACATACAGGCATGAAGCTAAGTTCATCCAAAAAATTGTTGAAGAGGTTTCATTAGAGATGAATTTTACCAGCTACGTTGATGAAAACTTAGTAGGAATGAAAGACCGGGTAAAAGATGTTGTTTCATGTTTAGAAATTGGTTTGAATGATGTTCGTATGATAGGGATCAAAGGGATGGGAGGTAGTGGGAAGACAACTTTGGCTAGAGCTCTTTTTGATCATATATCTATTGAATTTGAAGCTAAAAGCTATTGGATGTTAAACTAAACTTATTATAGTTTGGTTAGAAATTGTAAATTAGAATAGTATATGTATGTATTCTGTAAAGCCTGTAAACACTTGGGTTATGGGCTGGGTCAATATGGGTCGTTTAGTTAATTAGGGTATAAACGGTTATTTAGTTTAGATAGGTTACAACGTTTAGAATAGGTATAACGTTTAAGAATCGACATGTCTCTTTGTGAAGACACCGATTCATGTAGTATAAATAGGATAGATTTCTGTAAACAATTCATTCCATATCAATACAATTCAAAGTACTATCATTATATCAGTTTCTATACTTCTGTTATTTCGATTACAAGTTGCTGTCCCAAAATCAAGGAAGTTGTATAAGTGCAGAAACAAGGTTTAATCGCAAAGAAAGAGCAACAATTGGCATCAGAGCTAAAGGTTAATCGACCCAGGGAAAGACGAAAACAACGATTCCTGTTACAGAACTTATAACCATTGATTTCAGAAGTTATTAGAAGAAGAAAATCGATTTCTGTTAACAACACAGGAATTAGTTTTTTTCTGGCAAGTATTTAATCAATCAGAGGGGAATCAAGAACGAGGGAAGGATATTGGAATCACGAATCAGAAAAAGGAAGAAACCGTCGAGTAACCGCCATCAGAAGAAGAAGAAAGCACGTCTGGTGTTTGCCCTAATCGACCGGTTTTAATTCTTTCAACCTATTTACTATTTACTACTCCATATAAATTAGGAAAAGTTTTTATTGATTGTTAGTAAGATAGAAATTCCCCATTAGCATGGAAAAATCCCGATTGATTAAAGTAGCAAAGACCGAATCTTTTTGAGATTCATAGTAAGACAAACGATTTTTCGTTTCGGCAAGTAGCAAGCAAGAACAAATCCTTTGTGGTACAAATCCTTAGTGGCAACTTAAGTCCTCCTTAGTGGCAACTTAAGTCCTCCGTGGCAATATCCTTAGTGGCAATCAAGAACTTAGTGGAAATCAAGTCATTCGTGGCAAACAAGATCTTAGTGGCATAGAAAGAAAGAAAGGAAGACAATGCCAGAAACAACTACAACACGTGAACAAAACATTGCACTTCAATGCCCAAAACTTACTGAAACAAACTACACAACATGGGCAATCATGATGGAGACAATATTGAAGGCATATGGCATTTGGGAAGCAATAGAAGTAAAAGAAGGAGACAAAGCAACACCTAATGAGAAGAAAGAAAACACATCAAAGGCAATGATCTTCCAAACATTGCCTCAAGATGTTTTAATGCAAGTAGCACAATACTCGACTGCAAAAGAAGTATGGGATTCAATTAAAGTCAAGTATTTGGGAGCCGACTTAGTTCAAAAGGCAAGACTGCAAACTTTAAGAAGTGAACTAGAGACTCTACGAATGAAATCGGATGAGAAAGTAAGTGATTTTGGAGGGAAGTTAAGTAGTATAAAGGCAAAGTTTAAAAGCCTTGGTGGAAATTTGAAAGATAAAGTGTTAGTAAGAAAGCTACTCAACTCCGTTCCAAAGAAGTTTCTACCAATAGTGGCGTTTATCGAGCAATATCAAGAAATTGACACCATGTCATTTGAAGAAGCAATAGGACGAATAACTGCTTTTGAAGAACGACTCAAAAGTCAAGACGAACATGAAGAAAATCATCAAGACAAACTTCTAATGGCAAGTTCAAGAAATCAAGGACATGGAAGGGGACAAGGAAGAAACTTTAACAAAGAAAGAGGTACATATCGAGGAGAACGAGACAGGAGTGACAGGAAATGCTACAAATGTGACAACTATGGACACCTTTCATATGACTGCACCAAATGGAAGGAGAAAGACAACAATGAAAAATCACATAGCAACAAATGGAAAGACAAGAAAGAGGAAGCACTTCTCGCGTATTACTCTGATGAAGATGCAGCGTTACTGTGAAGACAAGTCAAGAAAGTTGAAGACTCACCTTGGACAAGTTTAGTTTATGGGGGAGTATTGGATGTTAAACTAAACTTATTATAGTTTGGTTAGAAATTGTAAATTAGAATAGTATATGTATGTATTCTGTAAAGCCTGTAAACACTTGGGTTATGGGCTGGGTCAATATGGGTCGTTTAGTTAATTAGGGTATAAACGGTTATTTAGTTTAGATAGGTTACAATGTTTAGAATAGGTATAACGTTTAAGAATCGACATGTCTCTTTGTGAAGACACCGATTCATGTAGTATAAATAGGATAGATTTCTGTAAACAATTCATTCCATATCAATACAATTCAAAGTACTATCATTATATCAGTTTCTATACTTCTGTTATTTTGATTACAAGTTGCTGTCCCAAAATCAAGGAAGTTGTATAAGTGCAGAAACAAGGTTTAATCGCAAAGAAAGAGCAACTAAAAGCTTTGTTGAAAATGTCTGAGAAGTTTCACAAGCCACTTTGTCTGGTTTGAAGATATTACAAAAACAAGTACTTTCGGCTGTGTTAAATGAACACGTCAGTTTAGATAGTGTCCATGATGGGAAAAATATGATAAAGAGGAGAATGTGTGGTAGAAAAGTTCTTCTTGTACTTGATGATGTGGATCACATAGACCAACTTGAGGCGTTAGCCGGTAAGCCTAGTTGGTTTAAACCGGGAAGTAGAATTATCATTACAACAAGAGATGAGCAAGTGTTGGTAGCATACGGAGTGAGCTTGATTCATAACGTCAATCTGTTGTCACATGAGGAAGCAGTTTCCCTGTTCAGTAGGTATGCATTTGGGAGAGAGATACCAATTCAAGGTTTTGAAGAGCTATCAGGGAAAGTTGTACGTTATGCTGCTGGGCTTCCCTTATCAATTAGAATTTTAGGTTCCCTTCTCCGTGGTCAAAATGAGATTGAATGGAAAGATTCCATAGAAAGACTGAAAAAAATTCCACTGGTGGAAACTCAGAAAGTTTTGGAATTAAGCTATGACAGTCTAGAAAATGATCGCAAGAAAATGTTCCTAAATGTTGCATGCATACTCAAGGGTGAGCAGAAAGACAAAGCAATTCAAGTGCTTGAATGCTGTGGATTTCATGCTATAAGTGGTATCAAAGTTCTTGAGCAGAAATCTCTCATAACTATATCTCGTCATGGTGACTTGGGCATGCATGACCATATAGAAGAAATGGGCAGAAATATTGTTCGTCGTTTTCACCTCGATGAGTATAAAAGACATAGCCATTTATGGATTGCCGAGGAGATTGAAGATATATTGGCTAATAATCTGGTGAGGCTCAAGTCTATTGTAAAGTGGATAAAAAACCAACTTTTTTTCATTAGGCATGAGACATATTATTTATTACTACTTTTTGGCTTACAGGGTAATGAAGCAATCACATATATAAGATTTTCGCCATTGACACTTAATCTGGAAACTGTCATGAAAGGTCTCAGAAACATGAAAAAACTTAGGTTGCGTTTAGTTCTGTACATGTGTTCTCTACCTAATTGGAAAGAAAGCAAAGTTAGCCAGCACTTTCCAGATGGTTTACGATATCTTTGTTGGCTATTGGAAGTTAATTCATTAATCCATGTGAATTTAAAGTATAGGGGTCGTTATGTAATTAGTTATTTGTGTATTTAGAGTCGAGTATGTAAAGTTTATAAGTTTAGGGTCCTAGTGTGTCAAGATTAAAGTTACTAACCGAATGGTAGTTATGGTAGTTATGGTAGTTTCAGGTAGTTATTTATGGAAAGTTGTGACTTTTCATGAAGAGTCACAATGGTTCGTATGTAGGTCTATAAATAGAAGCGTCCATGTATTGTAAAATAATCAGTTAAATCAGATTCAATATACAGAAAGTTTGTGTGTGTAAGTTTGTTCAATAGATATGTTTGATTCGAGCCAGTGATGATCCGGATGGGCCAACAGTGGTATCAGAGCCTGAGGCTTGAATCAAACCGGTGTTTCCGTTTGCGTTTCATCAGAGGCAATTAGAGGAGTGCAGTGATTCAAGAGGAATACGTTTTGCAGATTGCAAGAAACTAAACCAGAAACACGAGACAAAGAGAAGAACAATTTGATCAGGAGTATCAAATTGACAGACGATTCAGAGGAATCGTTATAGAGAGAAGAATTGATTCAGAGGAATAAATCAAGAGAAGAGAAATCAAGAGAAGAGAGATAGAGAAGAAATTGATTCAGAGGAATCAATCAAGAGAAGAGAAATCATGGGAAGAGAGATAGAGAAGAAATTGATTCAGGGAATCAATCAAGAGAAAGACATGATTCAGAGAAGAGAGAAAGAAGAACCAGATCGGGATTAGATCATTCTTCAAGAAAGGGTTAGAAAAACCCAAATTTCGATTTAGGAAAAATCGAATAGAGAAAGAGAGACACGATCCGGTCGAGTGAAGATCGAATCATAGAAAGTGGAAGTTAGGAATACTTCAAGAAATAGAAATAGAGAAACAAGAGTTTGAGAAGAAAATAAGAAATAGAGAAATGGTATTTGAGAAACAAATGCAGAAAGAGTTAGAGAACCTCAAGAAGTTGAGAGATTACACAAGCAAAGAGATGAAAGAGTTAAAGCCAGATTGAGAAAGACATCAAGTCAAGCAACAAGAAAGTTGAACCAGAAGATCGTGATATAAGAGATAGATTGTTAGAGATTCAAGATTATGAAATAATACAAATGAAGGAAGATGGTGACAAAGGTAACAAAGATGATCGAGGTGAGATTTGAAGACAAAGAAGAGACCGAGACCCGCTACAACATATTCAAGATAAAGATGATCGAGTTTGAAGACATGAAGATATTGAAGACATGGATTAATAAATTAAGGGGGAGTATTGGAAGTTAATTCATTAATCCATGTGAATTTAAAGTATATGGGTCGTTATGTAATTAGTTATTTGTGTATTTAGAGTCGAGTATGTAAAGTTTATAAGTTTAGGGTCCTAATGTGTCAAGAATAAAGTTAATAACCGAATGGTAGTTATGGTAGTTATGGTAGTTACAGGTAGTTATTTATGGAAAGTTGTGACTTTTCATGAAGAGTCACAATGGTTCGTATGTAGGTCTATAAATAAAAGCGTCCATGTATTGTAAAATAATCAGTTAAATCAGATTCAATATACAGAAAGTTTGTGTGTGTGAGTTTGTTCAATAGATATGTTGTTGGACTTTGTAATTAGTTTAAGACTTGAAGGGTGTAAAGTGTACAAGGATAAAAAGGAATTGGAGATAACCGTTACAAGGCATCATGACTGTTCAGAAAAGGGGTCAACGGTTTGGGCTTCTCACAGCCAACCGACGTGATGGTTTGAAGCAACACAATGCTTCAGAAATAACCGCCAATAGATACTAGTATAAATAGAAGTAGATTTCTTTCAGTTTCGATCCCAACTTTGTAGTCAAATAAACATACAGTGATTGTATTTGTGTTCTTGATTAATAAAGAGTGATTCTTTCTATCAATTGTGTTCTTTGTGTTTGATTACATTCCTGGGCATCAGTGGCATCAGAGACCACGGTTAAAAGATCCTGGAAGAAGAAGAAAACCGAGCGAGTCGGTGTAGAAGAGTCGGTGTAGAATCAGAGCAGGTTGAAGAATCAAAGAGAGAAGGCTGTTCGTTTGTGATAAACAACAACCGAAACAAATCCAAAAAAATCGAGTAATTCGATTAGGAAGAACAAGGACAACAGGGGCGGCTCCATTCGTGAATAAGAACAAGAAAAACAGGGGTTGTTCGTTTGTGACTAAGGACGATTGGCTGTTGTTTGCGGTGCGAAGCCACGAACAAGGGCAACGGTTTTTCAAAGAAAAAGACTAGGAGCAAAATAATTGTGGTTGGTTGATTGCGATAATCAGGCAACTTTCAGAGATAGAAGAAAAGGGAAACAGGGATTGTTTCATAATTGTTGGTGGAAGAAGTAAAAACAGAAGAAAGGAAATATTTTTGTGAAGAAAAAATCCATCGAGAGGATTTGGGTGTTTCTGTTCGAAGTTGGGACAGAATACAAACAGAAGGGTGCATTTTTTTTGACAACAAGGAACGAGGGCTGCTACTTTTGATTAGCAATTATTGTGATTTAAAAGTATAGGTTTAATATTGTTATTCATGACTGGTGTGAGGCCACTTTCAAGAGATTAAAGAAAGAAGGATATTTATTTTGTGGGGGTTTGTGATAAGCACGAGAAGAAACAACGGAGGAAAAGCAAAATAAAGTGAATTTATTTCCTATTGGTTTATGGTGGATTAGTTGAAACAAAGCATACCTTTTGTGAAGATTGGTTTGTTGGTGAATCAAAAGATCGAGAAGATCAGAAGAAAATAAAAGAAATATACGAGAGCGATTCTCAAATTTCCAGGTTTTGCGTTCTATTTTTAATCTGGAAATTTATATTTAATATCAGAATCATTGGTTTAGAAGGGAAAAGGGTGTGAAGCCTAAGTCGTGTGAAACAATAAAGTAATAGAAATCAAGTGATTTGATTTTTATAAAGAACAAGGCGATCAAGAAGCAATCGCGTATAGGAGTTTAATGTGAAGACAATTGATCATATGATGTGATCAAACCGCAAAGGATTACCCAAAGAGAAAATAAGATTGGTGTGAAGCCAAACTAATCAAGAAGATCATGCGATATGAACCAAAGATACTTGATTGTGTGACACAATCAAGGCAAAGCCGTGTGATGTGGAGAAGTAACCTGTGAAGGGTGCAATGAGAAGATTCAATGAATGGATCAAGTCAAAAGCAACGACCGTGTGATGCGATCAAAGCAAAGCCGTGTGATGCAGAGAAATAGCCTGTGAAGGGTGTAGTTAATTCAGTGATTGAGTTATAAGAAACACGCATGATGCGGTTTCAATTCGTGAAGGATGTTCGTGAAGAACAGATCAGTGATTGATCAAACTGAAGACGATGTGAAGCCAAGTTTGTATGAAACAAACAAGTAAAGATAATCTATTAAGGAAACTGTTGATTCAGAGTGGTGAGAAACTACAAAGCAAGTTTGTGTGAAGCAGACTCGTGTGAAGCAAATTTGGGTGAAGCAAATTCATATAAAGCAAAGTTCGTGAAGAATAACTTGATTGAAGAATGAAGATTGCGTGAAGCATATCAACAAGAAGATGGTGTGAAGTCATCAAAGATTTATAGAAGACAAAGTTTGTGCTACAAGTCGAGAAGATTTGGATCAAAAGAATAAGGCGTGATGCAAAGACAGATGATGATGTCTGAAGATTAGAAGAGCAAGTCTTAAACAATTAGGGGGGAGACTGTTGGACTTTGTAATTAGTTTAAGACTTGAGGGGTGTAAAGTGTACAAGGATAAAAAGGAATTGGAGATAACCGTTACAAGGCATCATGTCTGTTCAGAAAAGGGGTCAACGGTTTGGGCTTCTCACAGCCAACCGACGTGATGTTTTGAAGCAACACAACGCTTCAGAAATAACCGCCAATAGATACTAGTATAAATAGAAGTAGATTTCTTTCAGTTTCGATCCCAACTTTGTAGTCAAATAAACATACAGTGATTGTATTTGTGTTCTTGATTAATAAAGAGTGATTCTTTCTATCAATTGTGTTCTTTGTGTTTGATTACATTCCTGGGCATCATATGTTTGATTCGAGCCAGTGATGATCCAGATGGGCCAACATTGTTGGCGAGCTTACCCTTTTTCGTCTTTACATGAAACATTTCAAGCTGACAATCTTGTTGGACTTGACATGTCTTTTAGCTCAATTGAACAACTATGGAATGGGCCAAAAGAAAAGGTAGAGTACTGGTAATTGGTTGGCTGTTTTTCACGATTGATTGTGATTATGTACATCTATATTAGGTTGTTAGTACACCAATATATATTCATCCTTTTTTTTTTTTTTTTTAATGATAGTTTTTTTTTTTTTTTTTTTTTTTTTTTTTTTTAATGCTAGGTTCTTAATAAGCTGAGATTCCTTGACATCAGTTATACACCGTTGAAAAGGTTGAACCTTGGCCTGACTCCAAATCTCGAGGTATTAAATCTTGAACAATGTAGAGACTTGATAGAACTTCACATACGTGATGAATGTCCAAATCTCAAATCTCTTGGCGTCGATCATTCGAGTTTGAGGATACTTTACCTTGGGCTGACTTTAAACCTAGATACATTAAGTCTTGTAGGATGTTGTGATTTAATTGAACTTCACATTCCTAATGGATGTCCAAAGCTAAAATCTCTCAGCTTAGATAATTTAAATTTGAGAAAACTATACCTTGGGCCAAATCAGGATCTCGAGACTTTAAGTCTTGTAGGCTGTACTGATTTGGAAGAACTTCAAATGCCCTTCCGATGTCCAAAGCTCAAATCCCTCAACCTCAGTGGTTCAAGGTTGAAGACCCTTGACCTTGGGCAAACTTCAGATCTTGAGACCATAAGTCTTAGAGGATGTGAATTGGTAGACTTTCACATGCCCAAAGAATGTCCAACGCTCAGATCCATAGACCTCAGTCATTCAAAGTTGAGGACCCTTGACTTTGGGCTGACTCCAAAGCTTGAGAGGTTAGATCTTAAAGACTGTTTGTATCTAGAAGAGATAAATGGTCCCATTGGTTGTCTTAAAAAACTTGTCTACTTAGAATTAAGTGGATGTGAGAGGTTAAAATATTTTATGTTTGACAAACTGTCTAAATCAGTTGAGCTTGGTTCTTTATCGGAATTACATCTCATTGCCAAGAACACAGTATGCCCATTACATTCTGAAAATAAGCCAGTATTTCAATTTACATGTATTTCTAAAGAATATCTGCCGTCATTTTTTGGAAATCTTGATAAGGTTATTTCTATGGGTCTTTGTGCTTGTACAAACCTTGAAAATCTTTCAAAGACGGTTTGTAGTTTACAGTTTTTGAGAAAGCTTATATTTGAAGGCTATATTCCAGAAGCGCCTGAGGACCTTAACCGGTTAGAATATCTTGAGGAGCTAATGTTATCATCCACAGCTGTTAAACATCTCCCAGATAGTGTTTGTATGTTGAAACAATTAAAATCTTTCAAACTTCAAACGTGTTATAAACTTGTGAAGTTACCCAAGGATTTGGGTCAATTAGAATCTCTTGAGGAGCTATTCTTGTCCAAAACATATATTCAGTCTCTTCCAGATAGTGTTTGTATGTTGAAACATTTAAAATCTCTCAAACTCCAAGATTGTTATAATCTTGTGAAGTTACCTGAGGATTTTGGTCAATTAGAATCTCTTGAGGAGCTATTCTTGTCCAAAACAAATATTCAGTCTCTTCCAGATAGTGTTTGTATGTTGAAACATTTAAAATCTCTCAAACTCCAAGATTGTGATAATCTTGTGAAGTTACCTGAGGATTTTGGTCAATTAGAATCTCTAGAGGAGCTAATTTTGTCCGATACAAAGTTTCAATGTCTTCCAGATAGCATTTGTATGTTGAAACAACTGAAATATCTTGAAGTAAGAAATTGTTCGTATCTTGAGAAGTTACCTAAGGATATTGGTCGATTAGAAAGCTTAGAGAAGCTACTCCTAGAGCGGTGTATAGCTTTACGAGATATTCCAGAAAGTGTATCTAACATGAAACGTCTTAAATATCTCAATCATTCAGATTGTTTTGAAGTTGAAACATTGCCTGAAGAGCTTGGATGTTTAGAATGTTTAAAAAATTTACATACATTCATATTCCGGGTAGTATTTTTCATTTGCGGGTCTTGATATACGGACATAAATGAAGCAAGCACACACAGCTGGAGTCTCTTGTACTGTGCTCCAGTGTTGATTTTGGGAAGCGCTAAAGGCCCAAAGGAGCCAATACAGCCAATACTCAATCCACTTTTCTTGAAGGTACTTTCTTGATATTCTCTTAATCCGTTTTACTTTTATTTATATTTTGGATTTCATAAGATATTAGTAATTTTTTTCCATTTCAAAATCAATTTCTATACTAAACATATCAAGTAGTATAAATAAAGAAGATATTTTGTAAGATCAACTGACATCCAAGAGTGTTGAGTAGATAAGTTGGTCTTGCGATTGCATATGCAGTTTGAATTATACTGCTCATTTGTCTAATGAAAATTGCAATAATTTTCGTCTTGTTTGAAAGAAGTTCATGGATAATGTTAGTCTTAGGTTATTTGTAAATAAGTTAGACTTGATAAAGGTTATTTGTAAATAAGTTAGACTTGATAAAATAATATATGTTAATGCTGATTCTATGATTTCTTTGCTCCTTAAAATCTGCATAATTGGCTTTAATCATGTTTTGCTGAATGGCCTGGATATCAACATTGAAATCCTAATGTTTACAGCCAATGAAAATGTATGTTAAAGATGAGACCAACTTAACTCTATAATCTTGTAACCCGAGCTTCTAATGCAGTGTTTTTATATGAATATGAAGATTGAGGTTATCTATTGCTATGTTTATATATGTTGACGTCTTATTCAACTGATGCAGGAGGGTACACCAGTTGTTATTGTTATGGATTCTGGTTGTGCTGATGTTGCTTTTGCAATGAAGAACAAAAATATTCAATCTTTTTTGTTTTGCGGGTCAGGTGTCTGGTGCAAGCTGGAGGTGATTGCTGATCATGTCAAATTTGTAATTGTTCAAATTCAAATTAAGATAGGTTTTATTACATGTACAACAATTTTGCTATCAATTGTGAATTTAATAGATATATAAATCTTGACCAAAAAAGTCAAACTAACAGATATTTATCTTGAACATCAATCTATGGTAAAGTATAGTACTTCATTTCATGATTGACAACAAATCAAAAACAGTAGCAAAGGTATCAAGTTTAACCTGCAGGTAATCAAAGGATATACACTTAAGTTATAACCCATGGTTAATATCACATGCCAATGACAAATATTAGTATTTTCGAATACATAACTTAGAATTATGCACTATACTATAAACATTCTTCTATCCTCTCTGCTTTTCCTCATATGCTTTCTGTAGCAACTACTATTAGCGTCTAAAAAAAGGCAACTGATGCCTCGATTTACTGTTTTAAAGACAGTTGCATTCTGTTTTCAGCTCAACTTGAGCACTGCAAAAGACTTGGCCAGGTCTATTGCTTTGGTTACATGACTTATGCCAGGTCCCTGCATATCAAAACAGAATTAACCTGAACTAAATTTGGGTTCACACATAGCAGATCACATAATCAATAACATCTACCTTAAAGAAATCCACAGAATTAACCTGGACTAAACAGAATTAACCAACTGTTTGTAAAAAAGCTGAGTGTTGTATTGCCTTGCTTTGTTATAGTCTTAGACTGCAAATACACCTGCTGACCATTTGTATAAGAACTTCAAAACTTTTTAGCAATGTTTTTTTTTTTTCAGAATAAAATGTGAACTCACTATTGCATTTGTCCGTTTTGTAGTTATTATACTTTTTATTTGTATATCTCAACAGGTATAAGACGGCTTTGTGTCATGTTTGAGCCATTTTCTAGCCAAAAAACCCTTAACAAATCAGGCATTCACTAATGACTTTTTTACGTAAAACTGTTGGATTCTTATGTAATGCTATGTCTTATAAAAATATTGGGTAAAATTTGACCCAAAAGGGCCACAAAGCCACCTTTTAGTGACTAAGAGTGAAACAAAGTACAACGGTTAAAATGGGACAACTGCAAAGTATATTGGCATCTGATACAATAACTCCAATAAATCCAGGCTTGTGAAATATCGCTAGATTTCATAGCCTATGCTACGAACTTTTAGCAACACATATAAGAGATAATACGGTATGAAAGCGAATAAGCTACCATATTTTACACACCATATTAACATTGACAACCTGATCTGCATACGGTATCATATTAAGAATATACAATGTGTTTGAGGTTGAGATCTTGACTAAAATTTGGAAGAATTTAACCAGAAAAGAATCTTTGGCAAGATTGCCATGGTAGAAATCCACCTGCAAAATCGACAAGATACTACAATATTAGCTACCATTAGACTTGTTAAAAAGCTTCCAGATTTTCTATATGGGTGTTTTGTATTGCGTTATAAAACTGATTCTGTGATATATTGATCAAAATCATATAAATAGCTATAACAAAATGCAGACACAATTAGGGCAATAACTGATGATCGTTTCGAAAATACAAATGCAAAACGCCCCTTAATAATTCACTAATCATTGTATTTTGTATAGCAAAAAAGATCAATCTTGATTCTTTCTTACCACAATTAGGGCAGCGTATATACTCCTTTTCAATCAAAACAAGTCCTGAACCTCCACACTCAACACATTTCTTCTGAGCTACCTGCCATGGATAAAATTATAAGTTCACAACCAAGATTAAGGGGTGTTCGGGATTGCTTATTAAACTTGTTAATGCTTTTGTAATAGTAAAATCCAAATATCTTTTGGATTTGCTTTGTCGCAACCAAACACAACAATTTTCACAATGGTTATTCACGGACCTAAAAGGTAAAATGATCAAGCGACTATCAAACCGTTATTCAGAACTCATAGTTTTACACACCAAGTCTCCAATAATCCAATAACCATAGTTAAGGAGTGTCTGAGATTGATTAACTTAGCTCTCTACTTCAAAATTAAACAAGTCCACACGCATGCGATCTTAACTCAAACCACTTATCTGTAATAGACATTTTAATCGGTATTCTGACACACCCTCTTAAATTGCTTCTATCTAAGAGAGTGTTTGGGTATGCTTATATCTAATCTAAGGCTATGCTTAATAGCTTATTCTTTCCCTAAAAGAGATATAATCCCATGATATTAAGCTTTACCCAAAGACCTTAAATGTATTGAATATATTCATATCATATTGTTGCACCAACTTGTGCAACAAGATCACAACACCATAATATATAATCAAGTAGCAATGTACGTTATCAACTAATAGGAAACGAACTCACATAGTAGCAATATAAGCAGAAACAGAAACATAAATAAGTACCCGATTGGTAATCGATTAGACACACGTACACTTGCAGCAAATGTCCACAAACATAAGCGAATAGATACCAAAACGCAGCAGTGAATTATGAATATATAACCTGCACTCATGACCAAAACCATTAAAGGAGCTCTGCACGGGAATATAGTTCCCTGTCTTTAAAGGTTTTTACGTGCTCTATTCGCTGCAAGCCTCACCCCAGGATTTTATGCAGAGCTGTGTTGTATTTCGTCAGCGAAACTATCACAACACAATGCATTTGGCGGAGCAGAAAACATGACTCGAGTATTAGGTGGCCATAGTTACACAACAGCAACCAAAGATATAATTATGGTACTTTCTGTGATTGTTTTATTTTGTACATAAACAAAGAAACCAAGACATCTATTTATTACTAGTATCATTTTGGCAGTTGAAAAACTTCTTTCCCTCTATCTCAAAAGTCCGATTTATGCTGCATGAATGTACATGTGATTTAGTTCCATGAAGAATTGGTCTTCATTCTCTCTACTAAGCCACTAATTCACCAAAATAATACATCAAAGACTATTTTAATAACACCATACACATTATATTGTTAGGTAAATCAATATTTAATTGAAACTTTACAACCTTATTTTTATTTCCAACAGTTACAACCACGTATTAATGCCCATTTTTAGTTGTCTGTCATGACTCTTCCAATTTATACAGAATTTTGAAAGAAAAATAGAGTTTTTGATGCATAATATATAGCGTTCTTTTTGTCACGTTTTAGTCAATTAACTTTTTTTTTTTTTGTCTGAATCATTAAAAGATGCATATGTGTTTGTGTTATTTTGTAGCAAAAAACGCTTTGATTCCGGCTTTTAGCGATGGTAATCTGTCCCCTACGACATGTTGAATTTTAATATCATGACAGGCATAAATAAAACACATAAAGCATCAAAGTATTAGCGGAAGCGAGTAGGAACATATAATGCATAATTAATTAACCAAACGTAAAAGTATGCGTACCTTAAGATTCTAGCCAAACAAGAATCTAATTCCAAGCAATCAACTTTATGAACCCTAATTAGGGTTTATGTGGATTATGGGAATTACCCCTTACCCTTTTGTAATTCAATCCAAGAATCAAACAATAGTGTGTTTGATTCACGTTCTTGTACACACGTACTATAACGAATTAAAGTAATGCTAGTTTTAGAACACAAAACTAAACCAAACACTTTGTTTTAGCAAACAAAACCGATCGTCCCTTTGTAGAGGGTGTTTGTCGATCGGCCAAGAACAAGAAGAAAGGAAAACAAGTTTAGGGTTATGTGTGTGCGCACAAGAGATACAAACATTGAACCCTTAACCTTGTTTATATAGTGTGTGAAACTTGGAGCTCAAGTTAGACAAGGAATAGGAAACCCTATCCCTTGCGGATAGTTTCCAGAACTTTCTTGACTTGCCAATTATTCATACACAATACTTTCCTTTTATTAGTTAACGGTCGTTAGTCATTATTCGTTAAATACTAACGGTCGTTAGACGTTTTGTGTAATTAATAATTAAACATAACCTTTTACATTTAATTATTAAACTTTAACTCTCATACGTAAAGTATGCAATCCCGTGATCTCGAGTTCGATCCTAACATACGACTACTAAAATAATGTTCATAAAACTAACAGCTCCCACTTGGACATATTTTAATAGTGTAATCACATCGGTTAGCGTCTGGCAACACTTCGATGCCTCTAGTACAACTCGAGTAGGTCTCCTAGAAAAACCTTTAATGATTCATCATTATTATTATCCTTTTGTCACTAATACAATGTTAAATAAAGATGGATTTAAGTCATTCTTTATTCAACTATTCTGTTTCTCGTTGTTTGTGATTGAGCAAGATTACAAAATCTTCTGAATATATTCAGGAGAGATCTTGGGCGTGGCCACGCAAACATCTTGTTAACCATACGAGGGGCCCAGCAGTATTAAACTCCAAAATAAATTTGAAGGAACAAATTATATCTTGACTACAAGCATAACCCATGAATTTTGTAACAATTCTGAAAACAATCCTTATGACTACCAGTTACGTGTAGCGTTAAATTGTTCCACAGAATGCACTACATTCATAACAGTTATCTGGTATCTCAAGTCTGAGGATAACTATTCATGATTTACTTAATAACAATATCCATAAAGTAACATCATGTAGTTTGAGATAAGTCATATATTCAATTCATTGAATATCATGTGAATTTAGTATGTCAACGCATCAATATACTTTCAAGTATATTATACCAAAACTCACATTTTTCTTAATTTAATGATATTCCCATATCATTAATTGACAACGGACAATTTAGAATAACTAAATTATTCATGGATTAAACATGCAAATATATGACACAATTTATTATTAATGAAAATAAACGTACCAAGTACTTAAATTCATTACAAATAATAAACACTTAACATCATTTATCCAAATACTAAATAGATCAATGCATGAAAATTCTAGTTGATGAATTATGCCTCAAGTAATGACATTCATACTTGTTGACAAGGCATAAATCAACCAATTTTGATCTATCAGAATTTTGAGAATACTTATTTCAAGAATTCAACTGGTGAAGTTCTTGTATGTGTACATTCAAATAATTTGATATTGCCACATAATATTTCATAAAGTGTGTGACAACCTCAATCACCAATTTATGATTATCAAACTTTCAAACGCTTTTAAAGTTTAAAGTATTCTTATTCTTTTAATATATATAATGCAACTATGCTCTTAGTGACACAACTAGTACACATGGCCATTAACAAGGATGAAATCCTACCATGACTAGTATTGAGTGTCATCTCAATTTCATTAGCATCATTGTATGCAAACAACAATATGCTCTTTAAAATTTCGTAAACTTTAATATTTACTGTGTAATGTTTGATGTCTTTCAAACTTTCAAGTTTGTTGGTTATGACAATTTTCACAACAATTGAAAAATTATTCATCTATAGAATCTGGAAGCTGTTCCAGGCTGAGGATGTAATTCTATATCCAAACATATTCCATTAGAATATTCATTACACTAGTTATCTAATAACTTTTTAATTAGATATCAACATTGTCATAACATCTTATAACAATTCGTCTATGTAACATGATGTTCATGAAAAAAATCTTCGAGTCATACTTAGATTTTGTTCATATTCTATCTTTTCAAAAAATTCGTATCCATTTAGACTTTCTAAATGATATATCATGTTCTATTAGATTTATTTACTGCATATGTTTATAATAATAAACATATATTCCAAGGTTATATGTTTTTTTTTCCTAAATCTTTTATGTGAAGTTTCATTCCAAATTAAGTATTAACATTTAACTTATATGGAATGTTACTTCCTATATATTATACAACATATATGATTCAAGAAAATAAACATAATACTCCCACTAGCTTTCAGAAATACTTAGAAATTATCTTATTTTAATTATCAATTCAAAACTTGAATTTAATATTTAAACATAAGAATTATCTCCTAGATGCATGCATTAATTCATTCATGAATTATTGCACTTTGTACACTTTCAAAGATTATTATGAATTTAAAAATCCTTTCGATTACTTACCGTCCTCGCTCAAGTAATCACTCAAGAAAGAGTTTTGATATTCCATTGTCATTTTTCATATTAATGAAAATAGGTATGACAATTATCATCTTAATATATTTAATGTGCATATGAAAGAATATTCAATCACAGTTAATTACTTAAGTGTGTTCAATAATCTTGTCATAAGATATGCATTAAATATGCGTACAATATTGTCCATATGATTTCTACATAAAGATTAAAACCACTATAGGGTTTTCCATCTCTTGAAGAAACTCATTTTTATTCTCTAGTCTAACTATAGAGTTCAAGATAAACCAAATTTCCAAAATTGATTATCCTGATGGACAACATCTTTTCATTCATAGAGTGAGTAATTTACCCAATTCAATATTTGGTAATGCATCATAATGATCATCAGGTTTACCATAATCCTATTACTCATAATTCTCAGCATATTAATCAAATATCTGAGATATCCTTGCAGATTTATGAATGAGAATTCTATCATCTTGAGGTTTAACATTTACATATCTAGCCTCATCATGATATTCACTAGTGTATTTTAGAAGATTAGGTATCTTGTAATTTTATCCCTTTAAGATAAAACTCCCACTTACCTTTTGTAATTTATAGACTATCTATAAATACTTAGCAAGTAAAGCAACAATACAATGTTCTCTTTTTGTGATATTACAAATACATATTGACAGTTCCTGACATTAGTTTGTTAATAACCTACTCATAAGTAGTTTAACAAATTCAAAACTTCATTTTAAGACTTAATGTGATTCATCACATTTCATAATACAATGGTGTCTTATTAATCTTCTAGGAGTCTGATTGAGTATATTGAATCCATACTCAATCTTCTAACCTTGATAACTTTTGGAAGAAAAGAAAATATAGTTATCTTGAATCAAACAATATAGCAAGAGTTTTGATTTTCCTAACTGAACATACCATAAACATGTGGTATTTCATTAGAATTAATATTGCAAGACAATCTAACAATATGTAAGATAAATATATTTCTTTCAGCTTACCTATTTTACCAACTAAGTCAACTTAATGGTATAATAGACTTTCCAAGCCAATTGCATGCTTTATAACACAAGTACTTTTTGACTAAGTCACTTCATGTCCATGACTTAACAAGAAGACATAGACAGTTATAATCCCACTATACGTTATAAGTCATTTAACAATTTAATGACTTCATGTATATGTCTTAATTAAAAAACATAACAAGTTAACGTCTTACTTTATTATAAGTCTTGTAACAATTAAAAGACTTCATGTTTATATCATTACAATGAAACATAAACATGTTTAACTAAAGTAATTATGAACACCATCTCTTGATTTCAATAGTAATTGCAAGTTAATTTATTACTTAACTTATTTATGTCATTCCAAGAATATATAACTATTCAAATTGAAGTAGTATTAGATTACTTCATTTATTTATGTCATTATAAGAATACATAAATATTAGAGTTGAAGTAGTCTTGTTATCATATTTACACATGTTCTAATAGGTGTCTAATTTAGAAACAGTAAATTATCCATGTACGGTCTCACGTAATCATGGAAATTCACCTTGTTGTTGTAATCTAGTCAAGGTCACACTTATGCTAAATTGCAACACCAAGTGTTTCTTGAATTAGATGTGTATAAGTCATATTAGAATGTTAGTCTCTTACCTTGCAGTCAAGAGAATCCTTTAAACCATATTTCTATGTGTTGTACCTTGCACACAATAAAGATTTCTCCCACTTGTGCATGAAACAACATCGTGTACCAGATAAACAACACGACACACGTTTGTTAATGTGAACAATATGATTGTGTCATTGATATTAGCATAACTAGTAGATATAGAGCTACTTAAATAACAAGGAAATGCACATGACTATCCTTGAAAATATTAGTGTCTATATTTGAAAAGTATTTATCTTGAGATATTCAAAAGATAATGTAGATTACTACCAAGATAACAAAACTTGTAGCTCCCACTGAATTAGAGATCATTACAATAATTCATTATTCAGTAATAAGAACACAATGCTCCCACTGGATTTGACAACATCATAAGTGTTTCATTAACCAGTGAAAGAAAATAGTGTGCTATTAACTTTCCTACATCTTTTAGAAAACCCATACGTAACAATTACTTAGGTACAAAAAGAATGTATTCTACTTTGTAAATGATGGACTATCCATCAATGCAATTAACTTGAAAAATTGGGCATACAATTTCTTCCTTAATAGGTCTACCATTCCAACAATTGTATGTAGTACCTTTAAATGGTCAAAACAAAATAACTAGATAAAATATACTAGTTTGTCTTTTACCATTTTGCAGTAATTAGTCTAGCTTCTAATTTAATAACTCATAAAAATGTGCAATAATCTTAACTATTAAAGTTTGCTATAAGTTATGTATTTAGAATTTAGACAATTCTAATTTTCCTATCATACCTTTCTCATTCATGAAAAGGAATAGGATTAAGTCTCATGCTTCTCTTATGGAAAGGAGACTAGATTTATTCTTTTAGTAAAGTTGACTCTAGCCAAAACCCCCTACGGGTGTAGATCAATTTACCAATAAAAAAAATCTCACGTTTACGGTTTAATGTTGCATTAATACATTTAAAAGAATTTACAAAATTTAATTTTAATATTTTCGATAATACAATCTTTAAGAAAATTAAATACCCATTGGTTAATATTCATATAAACCATATAATTTTCTTAAAGCTAGGATCCTAATTGTCATAATTCCATTACATCAGTTGATCTGCTAGTAATGAAAGTATTCAACAAGGTAATTGTCGAACAATAATTGGCAAACAATTTCCAATTCCTAGATCTTTATGGAATTTACATTGCCAAACAATATTGCAATGTAATCATGTTTTATTCCCATCTTATGCCTTGAGTCCAACCTCTCACTTACAACTCAATTAAGTCGTCTAATTTAAAGAACTGCAAATTAACATAGTTCCATTACATCAGTTGATCTGCTAGCAATGAAAGTATGAATTTACCTTTCCATTGCAATCTAGTCCAAGCTCTCACATGACGTAAATCACAACTTCAAGTGTTCTTTTAATTAGATGGCATCAACTTAATTTTAAGGGTACTAGTTTTTTATGTGTATAATCAAAAATATGTACGAAGAAGCATGCATACAACTTTGTATCATAAGCTTTAATAAAAACCTTTTTATTAACCAATTCACTAAGATTAAATAAATAAAGTTTTGACTGAGGTACTGGGTTCACCAATCAAAGAATTTACCTTTAATTATCGTCCATTGTATCGGACTTTTGCATAAGTCCAAAGAATTAGTGTTTCGGATAATTACCACAAAGTGGCGCATGGAATTAAAGCTAATTCACCCTTAAGATGATTTTGTATATAAAAATAGTCGTACTTGGTAGCTCCAATTTGACGCACAAAGGAGCGGAGAAACTAAGGTTAGCTAAAAGCAAATTAAAAACCCGTTTCTTTAAGGTCTCAATTTAATGTGTACCCTCCTTATACCCCTCTTATAGTTTGTCACAATTGGATGAGCCGTTTTTACTATTGGTACAAAACTCATCACTCAATTAAACTCTTGAAAATTTAACTCTTCTAAAACAATTCATTGTTTCACCATTATTTAGTCCATATTATTTTTCTATTCAAAATTACCCTTTGTTTATAAACATGTCATAACAAAAAATAAACAAATAAGTAATAAAATTAAAAAATAACACAACTAAATAAACACACATAACATAACAATTAATATGTGTAAAACATGTAGCCACATGCAAACTTTATTTGATAAAACCTATTAATAATCAATTCCAGGTATATAATGTATATATTTAACTAAGGCTCTCTCTTGAAAAGCAAGTAGATTCACATGCATCGACGAATCGATTTCGTAAGCCATAATTAAATATATACCACATAGCACGTAATTGATTCATTAATTATATTGAGATCTTCCCCAATTCAAGATTTATCAATAGATAAACATGTGTATAATTAACAATTAATTATAAAGTCATCTTAACAATTAAATAAATCGACAATAATTCATGCCAAACATGCACGTTTTCATGGATTGAACATAATAATTATTCACGTTGTCACAAGATCGCATACAATAAATACGTAATTATATCATGCAATCCTAGGGTTTCTAATTCAATTAAAAAACAAAACTAAAAAAAAAAAAAAAAAAAAAAAAAAAAAAAAAAAAAAAAAAAAAAAAAAAAAACGGATGAACATTACCGGATGAACAGTATCTGTTAGCATTGATTTAAAGTGATGGTCATTCCGTTATTAACATCGTTGTAATTGTGTCGTGTGTTATATGCTAGAATAGAAAAAGGGCGTGTGGACTTGGACTAGACTAAGCATCTAGTAGTTTAAGAATACTAGCTCATATATTGTGTAAATGTCCAATCCACTTAAAAGCCCAAACGAGCCCAAGGAAAGCCCATAAGGGTTTCATCTCTTGTACTATATAAACCACTTAAACACCTCATTTGTAGGTGTTGCAAGTGTGTGTAGTGTGTGTATGCTTAATAGAAGTAAAGTTATCATTTCACATCTCTTTCTCTCCAATATATACGATCCACACATATCCCTTGTCCCATCTCCATTGTGCTTAAACGACATACATATATTTGTGTGATAAAGATAGAGTTCGAGTCCTTCAAGTGGTAAAGAAGGGATTTCGAGCAATAACAACTGGTATCAATGAGCCGATCAACAAGGTAGGACTTTAGTTGTTGATGAAGCGAAAAGTGTACCGCTTTTAGGGGGTCATTTAAGCCCTAAATCGTATTTATTTGATCAAATATTGCCCTAAATCGTTCCTTTTGTCATTTTAGGTACTTTGGAGAAGAAATCTGGAAAAGGAAGCATTTTGGACGTTTTTGGAGCATAAAAGTGAAGAAAATGACAAAGTCTCAAAATCGGCTGGAAAAGTACCTGTGACGGCGTCAAGCACCATTGTGACGCCGTCAACCCTTGACGCGCCAGAGAGGATTTTGGATGATTAAAAGGAGACGGCGTCAAGAAGGCCATCAAGAAACCCTAACCGCGGCGAGGTGACGGCGTCAGCTCTATAACGTGACGCCGTCAGATCTGATTTTCTATATATATTCTCATAATTTTTAGTCATTGGTGTGCAACTTTGTGAGGAGAAACCCTAAGACGATTTTTCTGCTACTTTTAAGGGTTTTATACCCTTGGATCTCCCATGTTCAATTGAAGATAAGTAATCAATTAATCATTCAATATGTCTATGTGTTGTTTGATTATATCTTGTTCTTGTCTTTTATTTAACATGCTAGGCTAGATTTATCTTGTGTTTGCTTAGATCTAATGAAACCTAACTATTGATTATTGGTTGTTGGTGTGTTATTAATTGTATTGGATGATTGTTTATCGATGTTAGGCTTAAGAAAACTGGCTAACCTCCTATACGGTAACTTGCTTGAACGTCTTAAGAAACATGAACCAATGCGTACTAAAGTTTTTATGGTTGTATTTAATGCATGAGTGAATTCTAGTGATCCCATGTTAGGAGCTTCTTAGCCGGCTCGACATAGAAGTGAAGTAGGAGCTTATAGAGTTGGGGAAGTACGTACGCCACCCCACGATTGGTATTAAGGAATACACCCGTCATCCACGCAATTAATACACACTAATCAACCGGTAAAAGATAGTTAGGGAGTAAGGAAATCTAAGTAAACACATTTCTCTTCATATAAGTTCCACAACCTTTTTATTTTCAGTTATTTTATTTTATTTGCAATTGTAGTTATTTGGGTTAGTTGACTAGCAACTAATTCCGCCCACTCCTTCAAACCCGAGATTTTACTTGCTTTTATAAAAATATAAAAAATACAAAAAGAATCTTCCCTCACCCTTAGACCTATTAGAGTAGTTTTTCAATCCTAACGACACTATTCCCCTAGAGAACGATCAATCCCCCGGTACTTGCCACTACACTATACTATATCGGTCAGGTACACTGCCTGGTGGGGATTGCAAGCCTCTTGAGATCCCTCGAGAGGTAAAACCTGTTGTAAGGTCGCAAAACCACGCATCAAGTTTTTGGCGCCGCTGCCGGGGAATAGTTATTGTTTAGGTTGAATTTTTATTTTATTAGGTCTACTCACTAGATTCCTTTCTAGTGAGATTTTTATTTTATTTTTCTAGGTTTTCTTTAGTCTATCTATTTTCTTCGTGCTTTTGTTCGTATAAGATTTCCATTGACTCTTCTGTTCACCATTATGGAGAACGCGAATCCACCATACCACCAACCACGTAATTCACCCACTCCATATGACATCTTGATGTTTAAACAACATAAAGATGAACCTCTCTATGATGCATGGACTCGTTTTAAATATTTACTCCAAAAAGTCCCTCATCATAACTTCGATTTTTGGTCCCTAACTCAAATCTTTTACAATCATGTCGACCGACATGCCCAAAGGGACATTTACCATTTTGCCGGCAGGGATCTTAGGGAATTAAGTGCTGAGGAAGCATGGGAAGCTATTGAGAATTGTTCCCAATATTATTATATAGTAGACAACCCAACAAACATTAATACAAGTCAATTGACCACAAATTTCAAGGATCATGAAACAAGTTTGTTTGGGGATGAGGGTAGAGTTGAGCCACCTAGTTGCATGTCATGGTTAGGCACTACCATAATACAGGATGAACACATAGGTGACCTTGATGTGATGGAGGATTTAGCCGAACATGATCACATTAATCAAAAAGACCTAGGTTTTATGATTGATGACGTTGAATCTCAAGAAACACATGATGAATCTTTTGGGCAATTTGAATATAGCAGTCAGAATATTGAGGATGATCCTTATGATTCGGATATAGAAGTTGAGATGCCTAGAGAAGAACTTGAGATACTTGGGAAAATGTTAGGGTTAGATCCTACTAAAACACATGATGAGGATATAGGTGATCTTGACATAAGGAATGATGAGGTAAGTAACATAAGCCCACCAAGTACCCCACAAGTCCTACCATCATTTGAGGCACACACACCACCCGTGACTTACCTAGAAGAAGTAGAAGAGACTATAGGAACCCCAATAGAGGTAGAACCCTTGGACCAAACACAACTAGAGGATATAGGTTTGAATACTTGTAGTCATAACCTTTCTTTTAGTTGTATGGAAGTTCCTAGTTTTGATGAACTGGAGCCTCAGCCAAAACCGTTACCTAATCTTCCATCCTTAGATGTGAATTTAGGAATTGAAAAAGGTCCTGATCCACCCATCAAACCATGTAGTCCGGGTAATGTTAAGATTAAGGTAGTAGACTCTAAGCCTTGTAGAGTGGAAGCTAATATAGGAGTGAACCATGACCTTACATACTTACATCACCCATTCATGATTGATCACAAGAAACATTATGGGTTTAAACCGGGTTTATTAGGTCAAGATGGATTCCCAACTAGGAATCTCTCGAAGTTGATAGAAGATGATCCCTTTTTAGGAGAAAACTTTAATTCACCCATTGACCAAAGTGAACTAGGTAAGGTTATGATGAAAGGAGCACACCCCTTTGAGTATATAATTCATCCACCACTCTTTCCTCACACGGCATACTTCCACCAAGATGGTGTGTATCGCTACTATCACCCGCACTTAATCCTAAGTGTAGGAAAAACCTCTCCTTTATCCGTTAAATAAGGTAGAGACAGGCTCGTGACTCGAACAAAAACAAGCGCTTCTTGGGAGGCAACCCAAGCTTTATTTGCTTTGTGTGTTTATTTGTTTGTTTGTTTGATTTTATTTGCTTCCGTATGTATGTTTAATTTTTATTTTTATTGATTCATGTTTCAAATTAAATTGTGAAAATGCTTTATTTTGTTTTTTAACTTCGTCTTAACTACATATAAAGGTATTTTGCAAAAGATAAGTGTAAGGGAAATCCAAATCGGTTTATTAGAACAAATGAACATGAATCATAACAATATTAAATTAACATACATATTAGTAATTGTTTGAGTCAAATGCTTGTATCGAGTCATAATGATATTTTGCAGGATTTCCAGGAAATAAGGATTGAGTTTTTCCAGAAATTTTCCGGAAACTTAACATGAAAAATCTGTTTGATCACTTCTGACGGCGTCAGACCCCAGTCTGACGGCGTCAGGAACAGTTTTCTGGAATTTTTTTTTGAAAGTTTTGTTTTTCTTCCGGAATCATAAAATGCTTTATTAAATCTCTAACTTATAAACTCCAGGAATCTGCAAAATAATCACTCCACAAGCATTATATCCTTATACAGATTTATCCCGCCGATATTATGCAGGTTTTCGTGTTTGTTTTCTCAGGTTTAACAGGTTATTTTGGACAAGGAGATGTATGTGGAATCTAGCTTTTGGCGCTGCTTTAATCTTGAAGCTTCAACATTACCTTGGAAGAAGATCTAACCATGTTACCTTTTTATCCACCGAGCGAATCAGGGGTGTGGAAAACTAGAAGGGGGGGGGGGTTGAATAGTTTTACGTCTTTTTAATTTTATTATGAAAACCTTTGTTTTATACTTTTAAAAAACTTTAGATTCTAGTTTGTTATGAAAAATAAAACTTAAATCTTATTATTAGTTATATATGTATTCTTTTAAATTGATTGTAAAAGTTTTGGTTTCTTGAATGGATTTTCAATTTGATCTTTATGTGAAGTCGACCTCTAATTAATACTAGCAATTATATAAGCCTATGTGTATGAAAGTAATGACGATGCAAGTAAAGAAATAAATAAGGTATGGAAAGATCTAACCAAGACACGAGAGATTTATAGTGGTTCGGCTACAAGGACACCTTCCTTGCCCTACTCCATTCCCCGAGCACACCTTGCTCGAGAGTTTTCTTCACAACTTCAATAAGCTCCCTTATGGCGGTGAAAACCGTACACAACTTTGGCTTACACGGGTTTAACGACACAAAGCTAAATGTCGAGTTCTAATCGTAGCTAGAACCAATCTCACAACTTCACAACACAACTTCTTCACAACTTATTCATGACTACTTCACAACAGCTTCACGACTGCTTCACGACTTCTTCACGACTTCTTCACGACTTCAACACGACCGCTACACAACCTCTATGATGCGGCTTCACGACTTCAACACTATGTCTTCATGACTAAGACTTCACGACTTCAACATGACCGCTACACAACCTCTATGCTACGGCTTCACGACTTCAACACTAGGACTTCACGACTAGGACTTCACGGCTTCAACACGACCGCTACACAACTTCTATGCTACGGCTTCACGACTTCAACACTAGGACTTCATGTCTTCTAAGCTACGGCTTCACAACTTCTACACCACGGGTTCACGACTTCTACACAACGGCTTCACGACTTCTACACTTTGACCTCACAACTTCTATACCACAACTACTTATACAGCATCTTCACTACTTACACACAACACTAATCTACAACACACACCTTACATACAAATGAATGAATGATTTACAAACTTTGTTAAACACACAACTTAAGTAACAAAATGATACTAAGTTGTAATACTTCTAATCTTGATTGATAGAAGTATTCTTCTTTTGCACTTGGATGGTGGAAGCTTGGATCACTTGGAAACCAATGCTTAAGATTACATGATCAAAGGTTTTTTTAAGATATGAAATGAGATCTACAACAGAAAGTTTTAGTGCAAAAGGGTGAGTAAAAATCCAGGAGAAGGCTGGTATTTATAGGAGAAAAATCTGGACAGCTGGAGCCTACTGGAGCGGGGGCGGTCCCCTTAATTATTAAGGGGGCCGCCCCTACTGAACGTTGGCCAATTTTGTCCTTTTGTGGGGAAGGTTTTTCTGGAACATTTTAACTGATTTTGGTTAAAAATTTGAATTCATATTTTTATAAAAGATTAAACATTTTTATTTAATACCAAAAATGTTTTTCAAAAATATATAAAATGTTTTTGATGTTTTATAAAAAATCTAGTTATTAAGAAAATGTTCCTTTGATCATATAATGCATTAAGCACTTGTTTATTCATACCTTAAGTGATTAAGTTGTAGAAATGAATATTTACAACTAAATACTTGTTTATTTGATAAGTTTATGTTTTAATGAGTTTACATTTTGTGATCATCAAAACATAGAGATATGAATAAATATTGATAATGTTTTTAGGCATTATTTATGTCAACAAGGGGAGTATTTGATTTTATTCTTTTACCTTATTTACTTTTACATCTTGTTATTTGAACATTGAGGATAATGTTCATCTTAAGTGTAAGGGGGGGTAAAGTACGATACCTTAGAGAATGCTATTACGCTTGATTTTTCGTCTGTTTAATGGTAGATGTGTAATAAAACTGAGAGAAATACCTGTTAAGGCAATTTTAGTGCCAAATTTAAAATTTTTTACAACATATAGGAGTGAAACTTTGGTCTTAATGAGCGTCTCACGGATAGGAGTTATATGACTAGCACAAAACCGTACCACTAAAAAATTTTCCACCCCCAAATATGTGAGGTTCGCCCCTAGAATTGGTAGGAAAAACATTTATGCTATGATGTGTGTACCGGTAGCACTTAGATTCTAGAACTTGCATTAGGACCATTCCGAGGCCACAAGTGAGACTACATTCGTGTAGTTAGATTTACTACATGATAAGAGGCATTAGGATTAACCCATTGTTTTACACCTGTGTTTTTGTTATAATTACATTGGCTACATTGGTCAAGTAATTCTCCCACACCCTTTGCGTTGTACTCATTTTTAGTACACGATACCCCTAGTACACCCCTCAGAGCCTGTCTTTTCGTTTCTAACTTTAAGCATTTTACTTAAAGTAAGAATTTGTTTACACCCCACTTAAATGTACACCCAAATCGCCTTAGCCTACCTTGTATGCACTCATTTTTAGTGCATTATTGTGACAACATTTGTTTAAACCCCAAGTTAATTATCTAATTGATTACATGGTTGCTAAGTCGAGTCATATCCTTGTACATATTGTTTTGGTACGATTGGGACTCATGGGTAAAGTACTAGTGTAATGGAGTAATGGGGAAGAACAACATTATTACCCCCATATGTGCTAAATATTTTAAAAGTACTCCAAGTGTTTCGATTATCTTAATTCGAGTCATTAGAATAGTTAATTGTAAAGTTATGTAAAAGTTCAAGTGTAAGGGGGATACAACCCCCCCTACGATGTATTATTTTGGATGGTAGGGCAAGAGTGTATGCACAAAAAAAAAAAAAAAAAAAAAACATACGGACTACCATCCCGTTTCATTTTATGTTTATTTTATCTTTTTGTTATTTTTTTCATTAGCTTAAGTCGAGTCTAGTCTTGGCTTAGCAACGCCATATTGTACATGTAATTAATCAAGATCTTTAACTCGCCACCAGTAAAATATCCTTTATCCAACAAAACCGTGTTTATCATATCCCTACACCTAACGTTATAACCCGTTTAAAAGCCCTCTTTGATAGTTTATCTTAGGTGCTTACGCCTAGTGGAGGAGGTTTTTGATCCTTTCCCAAGCCTATGGTAATCTATTTGCTATGACAGGTAGTGAGAGATATTATTCATTTTCATTTATGAGATATACTTTTATGACACCTGAGAGATGTGAGTATCTAAACACTACTTGTGAGGTGCTAGTTTGTAATCTCCGTGCTTATTATGATTAAAGTGGAACGACTATTTGTTGTAATTACTTTTATATTAGCGTTAAATGACCCCTAACTTGTATTTTGATTAGAATAAAAGCGCATTTGCTTGAGGACAAGCAAATCTCAAGTGTAAGGGTATTTGATGAAGCGAAAAGTGTACCGCTTTTAGGGGGTCATTTAAGCCCTAAATCGTATTTATTTGATCAAACATTGCCCTAAATCGTTCCTTTTGTCATTTTAGGTACTTTGGAGAAGAAATCTGGAAAAGGAAGCATTTTGGACGTTTTTGGAGCATAAAAGTGAAGAAAACGACAAAGTCTCAAAATCGGCTGGAAAAGTACCTGTGACGGCGTCAAGCACCATTGTGACGCCGTCAACCCTTGACGCGCCAAGAGGATTTTGGATGATTAAAAGGGGACGGCGTCAAGAAGGCCATCAAGAAACCCTAACCGCGGCGAGGTGACGGCGTCAGCTCTATAACATGACGCCGTCAGATATGATTTTCTATATATATTCTCATAATTTTTAGTCATTGGTGTGCAACTTTGTGAGGAGAAACCCTAAGACGATTTTTCTGCTACTTTTAAGGGTTTTATACCCTTGGATCTCCCATGTTCAATTGAAGATAATTAATCAATTAATCATTCAATATGTCTATGTGTTGTTTGATTATATCTTGTTCTTGTCTTTTATTTAACATGCTAGGCTAGATTTATTTTGTGTTTGCTTAGATCTAATGAAACCTAACTATTGATTATTGGTTGTTGGTGTGTTATTAATTGTATTGGATGATTGTTTATCGATGTTAGGCTTAAGAAAACTGGCTAACCTCCTATACGGTAACTTGCTTGAACGTCTTAAGAAACATGAACCAATGCGTACTAAGGTTTTTATGGTTGTATTTAATGCATGAGCGAATTCTAGTGATCCCATGTTAGGAGCTTCTTAGCCGGCTCGACATAGGAGTGAAGTATGAGCTTATAGAGTTGGGGAAGTACGTACGCCACCCCACGATTGGTATTAAGGAATACACCCGTCATCCACGCAATTAATACACACTAATCAACCGGTAAAAGATAGTTAGGGAGTAAGGAAATCTAAGTAAACACATTTCTCTTCATATAACTTCCACAACCTTTTTATTTTCAGTTATTTTATTTTATTTGCAATTGTAGTTATTTGGGTTAGTTGACTAGCAACTAATTCCGCCCACTCCTTCAAACCCGAGATTTTACTTGCTTTTATAAAAATATAAAAAATACAAAAAGAATCTTCCCTCACCCTTAGACCTATTAGAGTAGTTTTTCAATCCTAACGACACTATTCCCCTAGAGAACGATCAATCCCCTGGTACTTGCCACTACACTATACTACATCGGTCAGGTACACTGCCTGGTGGGGATTACAAGCCTCTTGAGATCCCTCGAGAGGTAAAACCTGTTGTAAGGTCGCAAAACCACGCATCAGTTGTGTTCGATTCTAAAAATACCCATTGTAACGTTTTTCTTTAAAAACGCTACACTTTGTGTTTTTCCTTGAACCTCGTACGCAAATTCAAGATCAACAAGGTAGAAGGTATTTGTGTCTCGATTTGTGTTCTTTAATACCAAACTGTCGTGTTTTGTTCTTCACAAATCGTGGCTGCTTGTGTTTTTATTGAAATCGTTCACAAATTTTTAAGTTCAAGCCTGTGGTTGTTAATGTTATATCGACTTGGGTTATGTTTTTGTGAGTATCTTTAACTCGAATCTTGTTTTTAAAAGTTGTATTTTTTGTTGTTCTATGTACTTAGATCGACAATAATTCAAAAGGGTTAGATAAGATTTGTTTTTGGATATTGGTTGATTATTGTGTTGCGTATAATCCTTTCCAAAAGAATTATTGAAAGGTTGGTGATAGTTGGTGAAAGTTGGTGACTTACAAAAGTTAGTAGCATGGGCATGGCAGTGGAAAAGTCTTACAAGTCAGTGGGCAAGTGAGATAAGGACAAAGAGTTGGTAAACCTTCCTTCTGTCGCATTTCACGAGTTCTGTCGCAATTCAGGAAGTAGTCAATTATCGCAATTCATCTGTGATATCGCAATCTTGTAAAGATTGCGATAAGGGCGTTCTATCGAAATTGTAAACTTTGAGTTTATCGCAATTCAGAATCTGTGATTCTATCGCAATTCAAAGTTGGGATCTTATCGCAATTCAAGCCTGAGAAAGTTATCGCAATTCAGCGATTTTATCGCAATTTAGTGATTTTATCGCAATTCAGCAAAACAACTTTGTCCGACATCCTTATCGCAATCCATTTATCAGACAACACTGCCAATTCAGATATCGGACAGAACTACATTTACAGTTTGACAGATTCAGTCCTTGTCTTTTCCAGCAGCTTTTGGGAAGTTTCGGAATTGACAGTTTTGGCCCTCGCACTTGTTTTAAACGATTTCAAAGTTAAATAACTTTTAAGGATTTGATTCGAACGTAATTTCGTCAACACCAAAAGTGAACTCGGTATTTTCGCGCTTGTATAAGTGTGTAAAATACTTCGACAAACGGATATCTACCCTCTTGTATAAGAGTGTTAGATCTTTTATATAAATTACCAATTTATATAAATTATATATATTTCTATCTAAATTGACATTTTGCCATAATTTGTATAAATCTTGGTCAAATTGAAATTTCTATAGAAATTGTCATTTTATCTAAATTGTAATTTACATAACTTTTGTCGAATTTGTAAACTTTTAACTTTGGCTTAATTATACTCTAATTAAATTTTGTAATTTTATTTAATTTGTTTCGTTTATCTAAACTACAACTTCAACGATCATCAACAACAACCAAGTTTAACCTTCAACAACAACTCCTATTTTGTTGCAACGATCCTGAATCAACTTTATCACACACCGCAAGTAAATGGAATCGAGTTCTCAAGAGGGACAGATGTCTCCAGTTGTGCAAAACGCTTTTCATTCGAAGGAACGTTGTCTCATACACCTTAAAGCAGTCAAAACTCAATGTGCAGCACTCACAGAGGCAAAGGTACCAATGTGGAATCCATATACATTTCATCGAATGTTTGCTAGACTCTTCGGATCTGAAATGGAATTTAATCCCTTCAGAGAGAAACTATTGCATAACATATTTCAGATAGAGTACCAGATTGAAAAAGGATTTGACTGCACTGTAGCATATCAAGCACTCAAGACGCAGTTTAAATGGTTTTTCGACTTAGATTTCAGAATCGTCGAAAGATCTCCAGGTTATGATTCAACAAGCCAAATATGGAGTGAATGCGTCACTAAATACCTGGAAGCAATCAGCTGCTTAGTCAAATGAACACATTGGAAATGGTGCTTACTAAAAGATCACTACATCTGAGAGAGATGCGGGAAGTGAAGAAAGTGATAGAACGGGAAAGAATTGAAATGGCGAAGCAGAAACGGGAAAGAGAGCAGATTGAAAAAGAAGTACCATTCAAGGAAACAGTGGTGAATGAGAAAGAGACAAACAAAGATGAACAAACAGTCGATGAGGGTACAACCTCTGATGCTAGCTTGGTTTTAACGGGAAGTGACACATCATCAGAACAACAGGTTGACAACAGTAGTCCACGATACGATTCGGATGCTGATGGTAGACACAGGAATGAAGCTGTTTGGGATACTGAGGCTGACCATATCAGACCTTCATCTGACATGGCAATATTGGAAACGGTACAACATTCACACGATAATGATAAATTTGTTTTGTTCGATAATGTGTTTGCTCATGACAAGATACATCCTGCGCATCCTGAGTCCATATGTAATACCTGAAATTTAAAAACATGCAAAAAGACCAAAATGCCCTTACAAATTTAAAAATTTATTTAAAAGCTTATAAATCACCAAATAAATCCCAAACCATCGGGAATGAACTAGATATGAATCCAAATAATTTTTGTGACTACATTTCAACATTTTAAAAAGTACAAAAATATGCAAATAATTATAATGGCCGGTTGATATTATTTCGTGTATTATTATTATTATTATTATTAATTCAATTTAAATTAAATAAAATACAAGATAATCACCAATAAAATTAGGAAATTATTATATTCAGTATTTGATAAGTCTTGGACCGAAATCCTTGCCAAAAATCAGTATTTGAGTCGGTTTATAAATTATTCCCTATATATATATAATTTCCGAAAACCCTAAAACCTTAGAAACTCTAAACAAAATTCGATCTGCTACAATTCGACTTGGAAAAATTCGTGGGTTATTTTTTAGCATTGCTTGACATCTAAGGAAGCTAGAAAAATTGGTTAGAAGGTCGTGGGTTCATTCATTCAATCGCTAGGATTTTTGATTTGTCGAACTTTGCATTCGAGAAGGTATAATTCTATATATCCCTTTCACACGTTCGATTCTTCATGAAGTATTTTTATTATTTTATTAAGATCATATAAGTCCTAAATAAAATATATAACATGGATCATGCAAACTTGAATGGTCATACGAATTTTAAATAGCTAAAACACACTTAATTCCCAAATATTAGTATACGATTTTTCTGGGTTGTTTTCATAATTTTTACATGTTCTATGATGATCATATAAGTCTCGAAAAATAGTTATTTGATTTGTGGAAGCTTAATTCATGTGTTCTTGAATTGTTTGTGTAATCGGATTTTAATGAAAAAGAAAGAAAATATAGAAAACCCTAGTAGCGATTTAGGGTTAGGGTTTGTATGTATAGATCTGGTCATTTAAGGCATATTAATGATTGGTAATGATTATTTGATGATTATATGAGCTAGGGTTTGTAATTGCTATTACAAAAGTATATACGATTTGTAAAATAAATAACAAGGACTTGTTTTGCCAACTTTGGAACTTAAAGGTTATTTTTATAATGTTAATTAGATCAGTATAAATGTATAAAAATTATAAGATGAGGTCCTTATGTGTAAAATATGCAAGATAATGATTTATTGGTAAATTAATGGTTCGAATTAGAAATTTATAAATTAGAAGGACTAAAAGTGTAAATTCAGGAAACTTATGATTGTTTGGTGTAAATAATATCAGTAGGGAGGTAATATGTAATTTTGGGTAATTATGGGGTCAAGGTGTAATTAAAATAAAGTAAGGATGTAAATTGTAATATTTGTAAATTAAAGGGATTAATTATGTAAATATGAGAAACATGGAGGTGTAATTCGTACCATATGATAGTGTGAGGGTATATTCTGTAATTTAGTAATTTTAAGGGCTTGTGATGTAATTATGAATATTGGTGAGGGTTAGATTGTAAATTAAGTAACTATAAGGTCTACTTTGTAAACTTTAATAACTATAAGGGTGTAAAGTGTAAATAATGAAACTTAAAGGACTAAAGATGTAATTCTGATTTAAAAGAGGTATTTAAATTAGTAACTTGTGATATATCATTTAAAACCCTTAATTTTGATATGTTTACTTTTAAAACCCTAAGTTATGGAAACTTGACAAAATGAACCTTGAACTATCTTAACTTGCTAAAGTGTACCCTATTTCCATAATAGTATTAATTAATGACATAACAAGAATTGATACTTAAATCTTTCTAATTGAGGAAACTTTATAAAAATGGAAACTTACTTGAGATGGAAAGATAACTGAAACCCTTGTAATTTTGTCCTCTACTCCTCTAGGTGTGAAGAAGGAGTAACTCGATCTTTTTCAGCCTTTTGTCTTTGTTCTTGCTTGCTAATAAGGTACAGATATTCTGCCCTTCTTGTAAGGAGCCTTCGTTTCTCTTGATCTCTTGTTTCGATTCGTTTAGGATTCCCCAAACCATTGCTATGTACCCTTGTTTGTGAACCTTAGACTTAAATCTTTGTTTCGAACCTTTGCCTTGATCTTTGCCTTGAACCACTATGAACCTTGATTTGAACCTTGCCATAAAACCTTGACTTGAACCCTAATATGCTTGATGTTGAAATTGAATGAGAAAACCTTGTATTTAAATTATGAAAATGTTTTAAGAAGACCATTTTAAAACTAGCTTATTGAAAACTATTTTAAAGACTATTTTTATGAGAACCAGTTTAAAAGATTATTTTATGGGAACTATTTTAAAAAGATTGTTTTCAGATGATCGTTTAGATTGAACTTTGACCTACTTATGGATATGACCTACTTGAACTAAAGTGAATTGAACCCATTGATATGTAAACACGAACTCGAAACTTGAACTTGACTTGTACACTTGATACTTGACCTTGACTGACCTTGACCACAGTTTGAGACTACGAGCCATACTAGGCATGAGGGTTTCATGTCCTTGTCATTGTTGCACCAATGGCTTGACTTTTGGGTAGGAAAGTGATTACCTATCCCGTCCCTGCCATGACTTGATACTTGACTTGCGCGTAGACGAAGACATTGTGGCAGCCTACAGGGGCGCATGGATGCATCCTAGATTAGTATTGTACATGACTTGATTTACTTGTATTGCTTAGTGATTTGATGGGTGTGTGCGATACACGTCATTCACTCTTGGGAGCACGCGACTCCAACCCTTGGAGGTATCCCCTCATATTATACTTGTCATACCGAGGACACCCCTCCGTATACATGTATACTTGTTACTTGATTGATATGATATGTTCTGGGCTCGTAGAGGATTGCTGTATCTGTTTATCTTTTCGTTTACCTTATTTTTTTTCCAATTGTACATTATTCCTTAATTGTTTCCTATGCCTTTACTCTTGATAACCGTTTTACATTTACATTTCGTAAACCTTTATTGCTGCTTGTTATCGTTATATCTGTTCACTGAGCTCTCGTAGCTCAGCCGCATTTTCTTTTCCTGCGGCAGGTATTTAAGCTAGGAAGCTGGGTTTTGCTTTGGGATGAGAGAAACTTTGAGTGAAGCATGGACCTTAGTACCTTAGTTATACCATTTGAGAATTGATTTGTTTAGTACTTCATTTATTTCTTTTCATTTTCTTGTTGAACTTGATATAAGTCTTGTTGGCTTATTATCTTTTGGTTTAATGTTAAGACTTCCGCTGTTTTATTATTACTTGTTCTGATGTGAAACCATAGCATTGTGACATCTTTGCCCTTCTCGGGTCGGGGTGTTACACCATAAGTGACACATATGTGGTGGAACGGGTTGATAGTAATATCACTCCTACAACCCCAGATATGGATCCTAATGGAGGTGAGCCTGCCCAGGATGGATCTTCTCATGATCAAGATCATGCCTTATTTGCTTCTTTAATCGCTAATTTCAAACATGAACTTGAAAAGTGCAAAGAGGACAATCGTAAAGCTAAGCAAGCAAATGTCTTATTGTCCAAAGAGCTTGAGGGATTTAAAGAAATGGAAAAAGATTTTGAAAAAATAACACAAAACAAAGACATTCAAATCTCAAACCTTAAATCTCAAGCTCGGAAATTTGAAATAAGGGGAGATGTTCTCACACCAATTTTAAAACGAAACGAAGAACTTGAAGTTGTGAATAGAGATGCTCTTTATCGTGAAAAACATTCCATTCAAAAATTGGATGAACAAATGGTACTCAACAACAGAAAGGTTCAAGCGCTTTTAAAAGAAGTCTCTGATTTAAAAAATGAAAATTCGGTGCTTCAGCACACCACTTCAAATTTTAAGATTGTTAATACAAAACTTGAGAATGAAAATCAAGAGTTTTCGAAACGAGCAAACAATCTTGAAGCAAAACTTCGAAAAACAGGACAAAGTGCTCAAACTCTTCAAATGATGCTACCTAAAGATGAGAAAGTTCATCAAGGAAAATCCGGACTTGGTTTTGAAAATACAGATCATGTGAAACATAAATTTTTGTCGACTGATGCTCTCTTCATTTCAGAAGATGAAGATAAATCTAAAAAGGAAAAACGTTTAAGAGTCAAACAAAGAAAAAGCCCATACTCGTACCAAGGCTTTGTGTATGGTTGTACACAATTGACAGATATACCAAAAACACCTTTGAAAAGAAAAGACACAAATGTGAAAAGATATTTCAAAGAAGCTCAACTTGCTACTTATGATGCTAATTTATGGCAAAATAAAGCAAGAAAACAGTTTTGTTATCTTAAAAATCACATTGAGCTTACGTTACAGGTCATTCGGTCTAAACAACAATACACCCATAGTGATTACAATAATCTTTTTGCAACAGACATTTACTTTAAAAGGGAAGTTAATAAGATTTTCAAAGAAGAGATTGAACCTCGTGTGAAAGATATCAGCTTAAGTTTTGAATACTTTGAAAAATATCTTGTCACTAAAATGAGAGAAGATTTAAGGTACATCCATTCTCTTGAAGATGAATTTGATGAAAAATGCTTAACACTTGATATTCAACAAGAATTTTTCACAAATCAAATAGAGTCATTCAAGTCTGTATCTGTCAGCCATGAGTATGAGAATGTGGATTTTGAACAAACATCTTCGTTGAAATATGAAAATCTTTGTCTCAAAAAGAAAATCACTGAACTTTCAAAAGAAGCAACTGACGTCAAAGAAGAATTGTCAAAAAGAACTGCTCATTTTGAGAAAGATTTAACAAAACTCCAAGCTCAAAGTCTTTCTTTCAAACTCAAACTGCAGGAGCAAAAAGCTTCTTCTAAAAAATCTTTGACAACAATGCTTAAAGAAAAGGAAAAGATTTTTGAAGAAAATTGTGATGATGCCAAAATCAAGTTTGATTTGGACAAACTTGATACAAAAAATATTGAATTGGAACATGTTGTGGCATCATTACAAAAAGAAAACGAGCACTTGAAACAGACTTACAAAAACCTGTTTGATTCAATCAAACGTTCACGAGTTCAGACGCAAAAATCAATCACGAAACAAAAAGAGACTGAAGTTTTGAAGTCTCAATTGTCTGAATCTGCTGATAAAAAGTTTGAAAAGGTGTTGCAAAAGATTGAATCAATGAAGAAGAAAAAGGTTGAGTCTCAAATCACAAAAGTATCCTTTCCAAATCCCCTGTTTGATTCTAGCACTCCTGATTTTGACACGGAAACGAAAAATGCAAATCATGTGCTTCAAACAAAAGTGCTTGAGCTTGAAACGCTTTTAGCTCAACGAACAAACGATCTTGAGGATGTCAAAACTGATCTTTTCAACAAAACGAACAAATTCGAAACATATTTTGAAAGACTTGAAAAAGAAAATATTGTTTTCGAACGAAAATTGGCTCGTAAAACGGATGATTCAAAAGCTGAAAAAGATCAATTTTTGAAACAAATTGCCTCTTTGGAATCTAAATTGGCATCTCAAGATCATCTTTCTCTTCAAAAAGAATACAATGATTTGCGAATGTCATACAATGCCTTAAAAGCAAAGTTTGATTTTCTCAATCGATCAAATGGCAAATCTCCTGTTTCAAATCTTTCAACACCAGAGGTGAGTGTTTCAAAGAAGGTTTACACGGGTGAATTGATGTGTCGTTGTATAGGTGATTATTCCTTATCAAGTTTTAAATTTATATTTTGCCGACTTAACCTAAAACAACACTAACGAGCAGTGTACCCGATCAATGTAGCCTAGCTGGTAAGTAGGGTGTCGATCACTAAGAGTGAGATTTCTAATATACTAATTCTAAAGGTATTCGACTCTACTAAATTAATCCTAAACTAAAGCAAAGGGGGGTTCAGCCTGAGAGACTGGCACGAGTTTGGTTTTATACTAAACTAATCAAACTAAACTAAACAAACACTAGAAGCTTGAAGGTATCGAAAATAAGAAGAACGTGTTAACCAAGTTCAGTCATATATGATTAAGTTTTGATAAGTTTCTAAGACATGTAGTGATGGTGCTCACGACTAGGCGCGGTCTATCCTACCTCTAATTTCTTTTAGAGTCTAGATTCCATTTTAAGTCTTTTTGACTGACTAATCCTGTCACAATTAATCAGAACCCGCATAAAGCTGCTTAATGATTACCATGTTTATATATTATTTAACCCTTAAGGGGCTTACATTAATCATGCAAACGATATTAATGAAGTAAGTGTGCGAGCCTAAGGTCGACAAGGCACGATAAACTTAATAAAGTAATCAAAACAAAGACTAAGCAACCAATCGAATTAGAAACTAATTAAACCATCTAATAATCATAAACTTGGCTAACACCTAAGGGTATTAGCCCATAATCTCTGTAACAAAATACAAAAATATAATCAAGACGAATAGAGTATTAAACATAAAGAATATGATACGCTAACCGAATGATTAAGTAGTATAACAATGATAAGAGATGTTCTTCAAGTATAATTGGGTCTTCAAGGGTGATCTTCTGCTGTTTTGAGAGGCTTTGATCGTCTGGGAATGGCCCTAAGGGTTCCCAAAGACGCCCTAATTCGTTAATGAGTTCGGTATTTATAGATTCTGAAATCTGGGTCGATACGGCGCATCTAGAGAGTTAGATACGCCACATCTATAAGTAAACGTAGCTTCCAAGTCTGAAACTGACCCGATATGGCGCATCTATAAATCTGATATGGAGCATCTCCCAATACGGCGCATCTAAAGACCTGATGCGCCGCATCTCCTTCAGATACAGGTAGATCTCCTTTTTCTCTTTCCGTGGCCGCTTGAATCAACTAAAACGGAGTCCGGATGAAGATTTTATGGCCAAAATACGAAAGCATCTTCAAGTGTCGACTTGTAATCTTGACTTCTTCATTAAGCTTCTAATCTCCACTTGATTTCTTGGTAAGGATTGTGTATGGCCGATACGGCTCATCGGATTGGTCCGATGCGACGTATCAATGTAACTTCGTGTGGGGTCCAAGATTATTATATTCCAGAATATTCGTACACCGCCTTAAGATGCGGTGTATCTTCAATCTCTTATACGGCGCATGTTCTCTTGTATCTTGGATCATCTTTTGGTGAAGTCTTGAGAGTGATACGTTGTAGGTATGAAATGTAATGCGGCGTATCTGGTAGTAGAACAAGTTGGTTCTTCTTCGTTGACCAAAGTTTCATATGCGACGCATGATAAAATCAGATGCGGTGCATCCTTCAAAGTCAGGCAATGGTCTTTAATCTCTTCAATTCAGCAGACTTTTTCAATCTTGATCATTTTGCTCCATTTTATGTCCATAATAGCTAACTTTCACCAAATGCTTGTTTATAACTGAAAATTACAAAAGTAGGCGATTAAGTATCAATTCCCATATAAAATAATACAAAAACAAGCAATATACATAGGATACATGATGCTAATAAAATGTACTTATTTGATGTCATCATGAATCTTCAAAATCATTTTCGAAAAAGGTTTCCCAGTTTACAACCTATTCTTTGCAAAAAGGAAGGAAGTTTTCGAAGAAACCAAATTTTTCTGAACCACTTACTCCTCAAAAGCTTTCAAGGTCAAATACTTCCAATGAAGAGAATACAGGTTTTCAAACTCCACACTCTCGATTTACACGGGTAAAGCAAGAGTGGAAACCAAAGCAAAGTCGTTCAAATCTTTTGGAATATTCAAACTCTGAAGTGCTTCCGCTACAACACAAGAATGACTCTGCTTCAGGTTTTAAAACTCAAAGTGAGACACCGGGTTCCTCAACAAGTTTCCAAAAGAAAACAAGTTTTAAATCACCGTTGATTCCACGAGTGTTATTTCCAAATGAAACACCGGTTTTCAGTCCTCGTTGGAATTCAACTTCTTTGAATCAGATTGACACAACTTACAAATGGTTTTCAAAATTTGTTAAACCTGTTGGCGCAGTGCTTAAATGGGTTCCAAAGGTTGTTTTCTAATCTGATCTCAAAATGGCTTCTGAACACATTAGTTCAGGACCCGTGCTTTAAAGAAAGGAAAGTGCTTAATCAAAAACTTTCGAGCACTTATCCTAAAAATCTCAATGGCTTGTAAGTATTTCAGCTTACAACCCGGGCTTCAACGTTTTGGCTTATGCACACATAACAGTGCATAACCCGTTTTTCAAAGAAAGGACCCTGTTGTACGTTCTATGACAACAACCCTAACAAGAAAAGAAGTTTTCATGAAAAGTTTATTCAAACTTCTTAATCTTAAGCAAAATTTTAATCAAAAATTTATCAACAGGTTTTTCAAATCTTTTCAAAAATTTTGCTTAAGATTTTCAAATCTTTACTCCCCATTCGCTCCAAAGTTTAAAAAACTGTCAAAACCTATGCAAGTTTTGAGGGGGAGTATGTCAAAAACAAATTTGTTCCAAAAAGTTCATGCAAATCCGTTTCTCCCTGTTAGCTTTCCAAAAAACAATGATTTTAATCAAACGGTATCAAAAATACCATCGAAATGCTATTTTTGAGGGGGAGAAATGTGATTAAAATGTGATCATGGTTTGAATCTCAAAAAGAGCTCGACTCAGTTTAAACTCTCGAATTGACGAATACTAAATGTCAGTAATCGAAAAGACTTGTCCGGGACGGGTAATAATTTCAAACTGGTTATCCAGTGATGTAAGCGTGTCTCGCAAAGGACTTGTCTGAGTAGAATGTACCAATTCGAGAGATGATCATTGAATATGACCGGGACGGGTAATAATTTCAAGCTAGTCCAACTAGTGATGTAAGCGTGTCTCGCGAAGGTCATGTTCAGTGAAAATCGATCATTTCAAAATGTGCGATCTCTACCCAACATGTGCAAATTTATCTTAAAAATGCATGAGCACATGTGAAGGGGGAGTATTTCATAAATGCAAAACTCTCTAAGTGTTATCTAAAATCTGTTTTCTCATAAACACTTTGAGAGATTTTCAAAAGGTTTTATGGCAAGTGACAAATAATCTAGGATAATCATGGAGTAATAAGGTGATTATGGCTAGGTTATGTCCAATGATCCGCCAGAGCCGGAGGGATCTACCCAAGGACAATTCCAATAGATTAGAATTAGAAGTCCTTAGGTAAGATTGAAAAAAGGAGTAAATGAGAAAGGAGAAAGAAGGGGTTGAAGAATGAAAAAGAAAAGTTTAATGAAAGGGTGAAAAGAAATAGCCCTCCATGAAAACTTAGGGCAGAAACCGGGTCAATACATCTGCTATCGGTTATCACAAAGATGATACTGATATTGAAGACAAGACGTCATGGACCCAGTGACGCGCTGCACAACCCCTCCCAGCCACTCAGATATCTCTTAAAAGATATTTGTTTCATTTTTCACGGAGAACACTGCATAATCTATCAGCCTCTCATTCCGAGATATGTTGATATTGAAAAGGTGGCACTCTGCTCCATGCCTCCGATGACTAAAACCAAAACGCACATTATCGAGTCTAGAGCCATAAGATTCATCAAAGATCTCTTAAGAACACTTTCCATATATTACACCTGTGTTCACCAAAAAGGACACATGGTGTACAAGAGTCTTATTGCTAACTGTTTTATGCAGGTACTGAGGAAAGTCCATCAACCATCATATGTCTCAACTTCTATATTGGAAGAACCGATGCTGTGAATACATGAAGACGTTGACCAAGGCAAAGAAAAACTAAAAGACGGTTATGTTTGAAGATCACAATGCATGAAGGAACAAAGAATCAAGTCTATTCTGCAACGACACACAAAGTTCAAGACCAGAAGTCTAAAGACCTAATCACATGGTGCATCATTCAAATGACCATCCCTTAGGGGGAGATTGTTAGCATTGATTTAAAGTGATGGTCATTCCGTTATTAACATCGTTGTAATTGTGTCGTGTGTTATATGCTAGAATAGAAAGAGGGCGTGTGGACTTGGACTAGACTAAGCATCTAGTAGTTTAAGAATACTAGCTCATATTTTGTGTAAATGTCCAATCCACTTAAAAGCCCAAACGAGCCCAAGGAAAGCCCATAAGGGTTTCATCTCTTGTACTATATAAACCACTTAAACACCTCATTTGTAGGTGGTGCAAGTGTGTGTGCAATTTAATAGATGAAAAGTTGTCTCATCTCTCTTTCTCTCTAAGATACGATCTACATAGGGCTGGCATAACAGGTCACACGAACCTGTTAAGGTCAAACACGAACCTGTTAAGGTCAAACACGAACACGACCTGTTAACTAATCGTGTCATTTTTCTCAAACACGAACGCGACACGAAAATTAACAGGTGCACCTGTTAAGACCTGTTAAGAAACCTGTTAACATGCATATTATAAAATTCTTGACTAAAACTTAAAAAAAAATCCTTAATAATACAAAAGCTCTTACAAATCTTAACTAATCCATAATGAAAATAATCCTTAACATTACAAAAGTTCATAAAACTCTTAATTATTACAAAAGCTCTTACAAATCTTAACTAATCCATTGTAATTTGTAATCCATAACATACTTGCAACCGACACCTTTACTCGTATCTTCCATTTTAAACCTGAAAAGTTAACCCATAATATAATTACATCAGTATATACATAATATAATGCAACCCACTACATATCAGTATATACAATTATACATAATATAATTCAAACAATTCCCATTCAAACAATTCCCATTATATATCAGTAGCACACTAGCACTGTAGCATTACATTTAACTAAATTTTGAGTGTTCAAGAGTCAAGAGTCAAGACCAAACAACCAAATATTTTTTACCATTATACATTAGTACCATGCTTTTACTGAAAGGCAAACAACCAAATATCAGTAGCATTATCCCATTATACATCAGTACCATGCTGTTACTGAAAGGCAAAACATCTAAAAACAACCAAATATTTTTTACCATGCTGTTACTATGATCACATTCAGTCAACTGCACATTTTTATCATCAAGCACGCAATCTAAAACAAGCAATGATCACATTAAACACCACCCGCAAGTTAAAATTCAGACTATATATATCAGTTCTATATCAGATTATCAGCTATATATATATCAGAAATTCAGAATCCAACCTTTGTAAGTGAGTCGGGATTGTTGACTGAGTTTGAAGCACCTGATTCAGGACCAACATCAAGCGACATCGCCATTATATCTTCAGCGAGCTCTTCAAGATGAACATCATTTGAACCTGCAAACAACCAATCTTTTGTGCAAATAAGGGCCTCAAGAGTTTCTTTACTAAGTGAACTTCGATGTTGATCTAATACTCTTCCGCTAGCACTAAATGTAGACTCCGATGCAACAGTAGATATTGGAATTGTCAAAAAGTCTCGAGCCATCCTCGCAAGTATGGGATATCTAAACTCATTGGATTTCCAGAAAGCCAACACATCTAGTTCCAATGTCCTTTCCATTCTTGGCTCCTCCAAATACAATTGCAATTTTGACTTTTTGTTTGTAGTAGATTCATTGCTTTGAAACTCATCAAAACCTATAAAGTAATAATACAAAATTAGTAATTTAATGATTAAAAGAAAACATATAAAATACAAAATAAATTACCAAAAGTTTTGCTCTAACTCCAAAGAGACGTCTTGTTTCTTCACCAACTTTACTAACACTTGAAGTAGTTGCATGATTTGAAGTTGTAAAGGAAACATCACAAGCATATTCATCAAAAGTGGTCTTCAATAACTCATCAACAATATCATATTGAGGGTTGTAGTCTCCATAAATCTTTTTGTAACTCCATTCAATAAAGTGCAACTTGTATCTTGGATCAAACACCACGGCTATGGCTAAAGTGAGATTAAAATCAGACCAATACTTCTTAAATTTGTCCATCATAGACGTCCCCATATCTTTCATATACTCATCACTTGAACTCATACTCTCATGCAAAGTGGTGATTTTGTATCTAGTTGCTCACGTAAAAGCTCAACAAAACGGTCATTAGAAGATGCATTATCCAAAGTTACACAAAATACCTTATTTTCTATGCCCCATTCTTCTAGAATCGAAAACACTTTTGCATTTAAAGCAACACCGGAATGAGGTGGTGGCATGAAAGAAAAAGATAAGACTCTCTTTTGCAAAACCCATTGCTTGTCAATAAAATGCACTGTAATGGCCAAATAACCATCGGTAGTAATAGAAGACCACAAATCCGCAGTTAAACATAACATCCCCGGTGATTCCATAAGCATGTTTTTAATGTTTTCCTTTTCTTTCTTATACAATTTAAACAAATCAGCTTTTACAGTATTCCTAGTAATGACATTTGCTTCAGGTTGCAAGTATGTAAATACATCCCTAATACCCTTATAATCAACAAATGACAAAGGCAATTCATGCCTAACAGTAGCAGCTACAAGCAAATCGCGAAAGATATTTTGATCAAATCTAGATGACCGTAATGCCATGTCACTATTAAATAGCATTTGACCAACATCTTGATATTTTTTACCAAAACATTTCTCCATGTGTCGCTTAAGATTACCCGTGCCTGTAATACTATCATACAAGAAAATATTATTACACTTTTTGCACTTACATGGCACTTTTTTGCTGCCTTTTACTGCGCCTTTCTCATCTTTGTCAAAGAAATTCCATACAAGAGATCGATCCTTACGTTTTCTCTTGGCTCCTACTTCCCTTTCCACGGACTCGACCTCATCAGGTTGTGTAAACTCATTATTTTGTGGGTCAATTTCAATACATTCAGAATCCATCTAAATAAAACATTAAACAATATAATCAGTAGATATCTACATTGGCACCACCACCAATACCTTAAGCTGGTCATGATTAATTGATTATCTTTAGATATCTACTGGTAAAAATTAAACTAATTCAGTGGATGAAGTCACGAATTATATATAAACATTAAACTAATTCAAACATTAAACTAATTAAACTACCAGAGCCACGAAGTGGATGAAGTCACGAATCGGGATGAATCACTGAATCAATCGGGGTGATTGGGTTTGGGTGATTGGGTTTGGATGAATCACTGAATCAATTTACCAGAGTCTGTGAGACTGTGACTGACGATGAGAGTTGAGAGATGAGAGGGATAAGAGAATAAGAGATAGGGGAGGCGGATAGGATAAGAGAATAAGAGATAGGGTTTCTTAAAAATTATATATATGTATTCTTAACAGGTCATAACAGGTTAACAGGTCCCCGACCTGTTAAGACACGAATATTAACAGGTCTTAACAGGTCTGACCTGTTAAGACACGAAACCTGTTAAGGTTAAGACACGAACCTGTTAAGAACAGGTCGTGTCGTGTCGTGTTAACAGGTTTCGTGTCAAAATTGCCAGCCCTAGATCCACATACATATCCCTTGTCCCATCTATTGTGCTTAAACGAGTCATATTAGTGTGATAAAGATAGAGTTTGAGCTACAACAGTATCCGATGAACAATGTTTCGGGTGAACAGTGTTTCGGATGAACAATGTTTTGGATTTTTTTTTAATTAAATTAGGGCAATCGGCCCTCCCTAAAATTAGGGTTTCGAATTTTACAAACCCTAGAATTCGACATGTATAAATAAACACATAACAATTATTCGTTTTTTGCGTGTTTCGGTAATTAATTACACATTAACCTGGCTCATGATGCCACTGTTGAAATTTTAATATCATGACAAGCATAAATAAAACACATAAAGCATCAAAGTAATAGCGGAAGCGAGTAGGAACATATAATGCATAATTAATTAACCAAACGTAAAAGTATGCGTACCTTAAGATTCTAGCCAAACAAGAATCTAATTCCAAGCAATCAACTTTATGAACTCTAATTAGGGTTTATGTGGATTATTGGAATTACCCTTTACCCTTTTGTAATTCAATCCAAAAATCAAACAATAGTGTGTTTGATTCACGTTCTTGTACACACGTACTATAACGAATTAAAGTAATGCTAGTTTTAGAACACAAAACTAAACCAAACACTTTGTTTTAGCAAACAAAACCAATCGTCCCTTTGTAGAGGGTGTTTGTCGATCGGCCAAGAACAAGAAGAAATGAAAACAAGTTTAGGGTTATGTGTGTGTGCACAAGAGATACAAACATTGAACCCTTAACCTTGTTTATATAGTGTGTGAAACTTGGAGCTCAAGTTAGACAAGGAATAGGAAACCCTATCCCTTGCGGATAGCTTCCAGAACTTTCTTGACTTGCCAATTATTCATATACAATACTTTCCTTTTATTAGTTAACGCTCGTTAGTCATTATTTGTTAAATACTAACGGTCGTTAGATGTTTTGTGTAATTAATAATTAAACATAACCTTTTACATTTAATTATTAAACTTTAACTCTCGTACGTAAAGTGTGCAATCCCGTGATCTCGAGTTCGATCCTAACATACGACTACTAAAATAATATCCATAAAACTAACACGACACAAAAAAAGTGGGTCGAACTTATATATATAGACATCAATTGTATGTATATAACTGTTATATCTATGCACAATGTGAGATTTTGATTGAAATATCGAGATTACTTGTTACGAAATGAACCAAACAAGACAACATTTTTTTAATGACTTGGAAGTACAAAAGAAAGTACAACGCCTAAACCGGACTAATGAGAAAGTACATTGGAATGTTTGCAATTACAGTACCAAATAAGCAAGTACTACTTGTTATTCATCTCAGGATCACATCCATTCATAAAGCACTTGTAAATTTTGTTATTGACAACTTTGCGCTTGTCGCACCAACGTACAGTGTAGTACACAACAGGGAATAAGAAGTTATTTTCTACAATTAATATATATTCCATGGAAATTTTTTCATACAATTGAGAGAATAGTAAGATCTTTAGATCTTAAAAGAAATAGTGCTATCTATAATCTCCCCATCAAGCATCCATCTTGATGTCATGTCAGTATCTTTCATTCTGGCATGTCTAAAATTCCAGTCTATGTTAAAATTCGCAAGTTCTTTCTGATACATATGCCCAAAAACCCGTAAGGGAACAAAGAGAAAAAAGGCGTATGTCATGTTAAGAGAGATAGCCCAAACCAGACCGGAGTAAACTGGATGTAACGAGAGATTTAAAAAAATAAAAATGAATAAATAAATAAAAAAACTTGCTTTCGCAAGAGAAAAGTTGTGTATAATTGTTGGTACTAGTAGGATGAGGTCAGCAGTCAGGTGTGAAAGTAGAACAAGGCAAAAAAGGGTGGTAAGTATATATATGCATGTGTTTTCCAAAAAGGGGGAGAACAAGAGCTAATCATCTCCTTGGATGTACCAGCAAAGAAGCATAGTGGCACAACGACGAGCAATATAAAGACGGGCACGTTGTTTTTTTACCAAAGAAGCAAACTTTCTTGTTAGCCCATTACCATTTCTCTTTACGTATGCCATGATCAAAAGTTTATCTTTATAAGCTTATATATATTTATAAGTTTATAAGATATGTGAAAGAAGCATCACAGAAGCTGTATTTATACGGAGACCAAATAGAGGTCAGCTGGACTTGCTTGTACTGTGCAAGTTGCCGTAACATCACAGGGTGGTCGAGATGCGTATAGTAGATGGTGAAGTAAAATAATGGGATGTTGCAAAAGGGACAAAACCAATTAGGAAACACAATGTGATGATGTCCCCTTATTTGCTTTGACTAGCAGGCAGTTTGGTTAATTTAATTGGTATCAAGGTTTGGAATATGTGTCATTGGAACATAATCCATATATTAATGAGAATTGGAATCTAATCATCTAGTCAACCACTCTAAATTTTGGAGTCAATCTTTTAAACATTTCTGAATTTGATCATGTGTTCCTATTCAGTTAGGCAACTCTATCTATCTATTCTAATAAACGAGAGTTTTGTACAACTCTCTGAAGCAACCAATGAAATTAATTATCTGACGTGTTTCTGTTTCTATTGGCATGTATTTTTGCTAAGTACTACTCCTTTTCATTCTCCTTTTCATGCTTATAGATCCAAATCTTCTTTGCCCCATGGTCAAACGTTTTTTCAATCAATACTTATCAGTTTCGATTGAAAAATTAATTTCATCACAATCAAATATACCTCCAAAAATAACAATTAATTTCATCACAATCAACTTCTTCTGTACGACTCGCCCAATTCAATCACACCAAATCAGTTACAACTATACAATTAATTTTGTCAAATTCAAAAACACCTCCAAAAATAACATACGGTTGTTATTTATAGCTTTGATTCCGACAATGAATCATAAACCCTAATTTTCGTTATACAAATCATCCCAAAAATAAGTTACAACTTTTTGATTATATCTCGAGTCCATACCAGTTATTTGCGTCCATATCTTCGATTCAAACAATTTCAACATCCCTTCAAAGTCGATCTAAGCCAGTGGTTTTTTTAAATAATTCACGGTTATATTGATTTGCGTGTTTTTTTTTCATTGTGTTTTCTTAAGTTTGCAATCCAGATAAATACGTCTTGCGTTACACATAGGTCTTTTGTAACTATTATTTTTATGATTTGGGATTTGCTAATTGTAAATATGTTTATTGTCTGGGTTGTACTTGTTAAAGTATATTTTATTTGTGTTTTTTGAGTTTTTAGTTTTAGAGTTTGAAATTGGTGATTAGTGATTAGGAATCTATCTTTCTAATAAACGAGAGTTTTTAAACTCTCTAAGCACCAATGAATTAATTATCTGAGTGTTTTTTTTAAGGCTGTATTTGAAGTACTACTCCTTTTATTCCTTCATGCTATAATCCATCTTCTTGCCATGTCAACGTTTTTTCAACAAATTATCATTTCGTGAAAAATTATTTCTACAACAAATATCTCCAAATAACAATTAATCTCACATCATTCTTCTGTAACTCGCATCATCACACCAAATCGTTACAATACAATATTGTCAAATTCAAAACCCTCCAAAAATACATCGGTTTATTATAGCTTTGATTCCGAATGAATATAAACCTAATTTGTTATAAATCATCCAAAAGTTACAATTTGATTATCGATCTACTATTTGCGTCATATCTCGATTCAACAATTAACATCCCTTCAAAGTCGATCTAAGCCAGTGGTTTTTTTAAATAATTCACTTTATATTGATTTGCGTGTTTTTTTCTTTTCATTTTGTGTTTTCTTTACAGGTTGTTGCAATACCCAGATAAATGACGATCTTGGCAGTTTCTACACAACATAGGGTAGCTTTTGTAAACCTATTTAATTTTTATTGATTTGGTATTTGCTTAATTGTAAACTATAGTTGTTTGATCTGGGTTGTACTATGTTAAAAGTATATTTTATTTGTGTTTTTTGAGATTTTTTAGTTTAGAGTTTAAATTGGTGGATTTAGTGATTAGTGAATCTATCTATTCTAATAAACGAGAGTTTTGTACAACTCTCTGAAGCAACCAATGAAATTAATTATCTGACGTGTTCTGTTTCTAATGGCATGTATTTTTGCTAAGTACTACTCCTTTTCATTCTCTTTTCATGCTTATAGATCCAATCTTCTTTGCCCATGGTCAAACGTTTTTTCAATCAATACTTATCATTCGATTGAAAAATTAATTCATCACAATCAAATATACCTCAAATAACAATTAATTTCTCACAATCAACTTTTCTGTACGACTCGCCAATTCAATCACACCAAATCAGTTACAACTATACAATTATTTTGTCAAATTCAAAACACCTCCAAAAATAACATACGGTTGTTATTTATAGCTTTGATTCCGACAATGAATCATAAACCCTAATTTTCGTTATACAAATCATCCCAAAATAAGTTACAACTTTTGATTATATCTCGAGTCCATACAGTTATTTGCGTCATATCTTCGATTCAACAATTTCAATCCCTCAAAGTCGATTTTAAGCCCTGGTTTTTTTAAATAATTCACGTTTATATTGATTTGCGTGTTTTTTTCTTTTCATTTTGTGTTTTCTTTACAGGTTGTTGCAATACCCAGATAAATGACGATCTTTGGCAGTTTTCTACACAACATAGGGTTAGCTTTTGTAAACCTATTTAATTTTTATTGATTTGGGTATTTTCTTAATTGTAAACTATAGTTGTATTGATCTGGGTTGTACTATGTTAAAAGTATATTTTATTTGTGTTTTTTGAGATTTTTTAGTTTTAGAGTTTGAAATTGGGTGGATTTAGTGATTAGTGAATTGGGATATGCGAAGATATTTATGATTGTTGGTTAAAGTAGCTATCTTTTTTAAACCTGTAGATGTTGGATGGGTGTCGGCAGAGTGTCCTGCGTTGTTTAAGATGGAGATAACTGTAATCCAAGAAAAGAATCTTGAAATACCACAAGATGGAAGTGATTTTTAAGCAGTAAGTATGATGTTGTGATTTTTAAGCAGCACGTATGATGTTGTGATTTTTCTATTTAAGTGTGATAGTTAGTCAGTTTCTATTTTCAACAAAATACATATGTTTGATGATTTACGAAGTGCTACTTTTGTAACTGCTTTAAATGCAGAACTATGCGGGCAATTTCAAGTCATGTATGCTGCAAAAGAGCACAACACCAGGTTATTTATATTCCAAGGTATGTATAAACACAATTTCTCAATTGTTGTTGGTTCGAAATAAGTAACATAAAGTATTATAGTTACTCATGTTCAAGTTAACAATGCACATGCTTGATTGTATATATATTGATATTTGTTTTATTATACCAAACTTTATGGACGGATTTTTTAGTAACCTTATGGCTTTGGCAAAAATTTGGAAGTTTTCAAAACATGTGGTTTCATGTAGTAGAAGTTACCATCTCAAATGGGATCATAAGTATATGGCTTTGCATTTAGAAATCTACTACTGGGCATTGTTTAATGTTAACTATCAAGTATATATATTGCTACCTAATAATTTTAGTTTTTTAAAATGGCTCAAAAGATACTATGGTTTAATGTATTCTTTATCTACTCTTGAATGTAACAACTAAAAAGTGTTAAAGTAAGCCCAATTAACCCTGTAGGAGGGATTAGTATAGTCCCTCTTACATTAAACTTTGCTTAGTTTGAAGTTTTTGGTTGGCTCATAGGGTAGAGTTGTGCATTCAGAAACTTCAAATATGAAAAAGGGAGATTCTTAAAGTGGTTGATTTATATGTTGTCATACAAGAGAATTGATAAGTATCGCAGCTATTCATTTTTTATAAAGGTTTCGATTTTAATCACATAGTCCAACTATTTTGATTTGTTTTGTTTTTTAATAATCAATTTATACGTTCAAACAACCGGTGAGAAAAGTATTCTACCTTTTTCCATCTTCATGCATACAAATTGCTTCTTCAATCTCATTCACTTTTAGACCATAGGGTTTTTTAAATCAACTTTAATAGTAGTTATGCTGCACTTATGCATCAAATTTTATTTATGGGATCATGCATGTGTTTGATTAAATGGGTTGACTTCCGTTTTATTAATTACAACCTCATCGTGCCATAAATGGATTAAAATTAACTTGGCTAAAACTGAATATGAGAAAAATGAAAGGAAATAGAGCTTCGATAGGCGTAGTCTTAACTTATTCTAAGTTTTGTAGTATGGATTATCATTATTCTACTTGGTTTCTTACAATGGTTATAATGCAGTAGCAAGGTTTTTTCTCTCTCACATAGATTCTCACAAACCTAAAATAAAGGAGATATTTCTGAAAATAAAGGAGATATTTCTGCAAGACTTTATGATCAATTTTGACCCATATCAGTAATGGCCCATTTTGACCATGTAAAGGACCCAGATATTTCTGCAAGACTTTCTATTTGTGTATTTTGCGTACTTTAGCCATCTGGGAGTGTCTCATTTAATTTAGCCACTGTTTATCTATCTATTACCAGGGATTTGTACAGGCTTACATGGATTTAATATATAATCATTATTTGCAGATTTGATTATGATGTAATGTTTCACTGCAATCCATTCCCCCCATTTCTATTATTACTCATATTATCCATAATGGGGAATGGATTTGGCCAAATTCTCTGTCTGAATTTTTTTGATGGCCTATCTGTGATCACCCTCCTTTGTTGTATGAAGGGAAAAAATATAAAATTTATGGAGAACTTGCAGAGGTACGCATGGTGACTTCTCTGTTTCTTTTGTTTGGAATGATATTAGGGAGTCCCGTGATTTGGTTCCTTGGGCTAATATAGTGTAGTTCAGTCGATGTATCCTCAGGCACGCCTTCATGGTTTTGTTGGCTATTCATGAATATCCTATTCATGGTAGACTAAAAACTCATGACACTATGGCTCTTGGGGAAAAGAAGAATGATTTGGTTTGTGTCTTTTGTAAGAACAGACCTAATAGTCATAACCATCTCTTCTTTGAATGTGACTTTCCTGGTAAAATTGGGCATGAATCGAAAAGCATGGTTAGAATGGATTACGCTCCAAATTGTTGGACTGATATTCAACAGTATATGTTGAATAGGCCTATCAATAATTCTATTTGGTGTTTCTTTTAAAGATTGGTCATTGGAGCTTCTATTTTATTATGATGGCATGAAAGAAAACTGGGAATTTTTCAAGACAAAGCTAGACCATTGGTTGATGTTTGTAATTTGATTAAAGATATTGTTAGGTTTAGAATCATGAGCCTGAGTTTGAATGCTTCTCAAGTCTTTGAAGCTGCAAATATTTGGGAATTTCATGTTGTGCAGAGTAATGATAGAAAGAGGGTCCAATTTACTCCATGGTAGTAATTCTACTTTTTTGGATAATGATAATGTTTTTTGGTTTTATTGGCAGTTCAAATGGTATTGGTTCAAATGGAGAGATAAGGAAGGGAAATATTTATGTTTGTGTAAGACTTAGGAGTTACCATAGTGATTTTTGTATGGTGAATTTACGGAAAGAGCAACTGGCGATATAGACATAAGTAGTTGTTACAAGGATGGTTTTTGTTGAAATATTGGTCTTGGTAGCAGTGTCAAATATAAAGTTTGGACGGTGCACTTTATTGGGCTTATGTTCATTTGTGTTGTGGACTGGCCTTGCTAATCTAATAAGACTGAATGGCTTTTGGATTGGAGCATGGACATTCTCTCAAAGCAAGAGCTGTTATTTTGATGTATTTTGTTGATTTTTTGTTTTTTGTTTTTTTTTTTTTTGTTTTTTGTTTTGTTTTTTGTTTTTGTAGTTTAGAGTCATTTAAAATGATTTTCTTCTTTGTATATGTTTTGGGATGGTTATTTGACTATGCTTATATGGTCCATATAGTGATCCTTTGTATATTCTTTTAGTGTCTTACTATAGGGCTGTCATCAGTTTGGTTTTTATGTAATTCGGTTTATTCAGTTCGGTTAGTTCGGTTCATTTTTTATTTTGAGTAAAACCAAAAATCGAACTGAAACGAACCGAATTCAAATTAGATTAAACTGAATCGAATATAAGTCCACTTTGGTATTTTTTATTGTCTCAAATTTAATGTCTATTTTCAATACATACTTATTAGGGGGCGTTTATTACACTATTAGTTACAAGCATTATACTCTATACCATCATTGACTTATTAGTTCATATTCCTTTCGAACAAATGATTCAAGCTGTTTACTTCATTTTTTCCCTTATTTTGTTTACACACTATTATTATTATTATTATTATTACTATTATTATTATTATTATTATTATTATTATTATTATTATTATTATTATTATTATTATTATTATTATTATTATTATTTATTTATTTATTTTTTTAATAAAACCACCGCTTTCATTAGACATATCAAAAATTACATAAAATTGGAGGGGAGTCTAGACATAATCTGTGCTCCCACTCCTTTCTGGATGCAAAAACTAAGACGATGAAAACCCGTGGATTATTATTATTATTATTATTATTATTATTATTATTATTATTATTATTGCAATATCTCTTTTAAAAACCCGTGGATTCCACGGGTCTAAATATGCAATTGCTATGAAACCTACATATTTGCTTTTCATCTACATTATCAAGATTGGATCACGCGTGCATGGCCGTTTATTACATTCTTAGTTACAAGCATTGTACTCTATACTATCATTGACTTATTAGTTGATATTCCTTTCGAATAAATGATTCATCCTGTTTACTTTGTTGTTTTTCCTTACTTTGTATACACACTATTTTTTTTTGCACGATCTCATCTAAAAACCCGTGGGTTACCACGGGTCTATAAGCTAGGCAACTCTATATTTGATAAGAAACAGTTGGGATATCTTATATTTGCAAGATAAGTTTAATGGTAAACATAACAAGATTTGATTCCATTTTAGTTGTATGATATGATATGCTATTCTATTCTTTTACTTTTGACAAGATCTGTATGGATATTTGAGCTTTGAATGTGGCATGTGCCTAGTGAACGATGCTTAAGTAGAGTCTAGTTTTGAGTCAAGGTGATTTTGTAAAAATAAAGATAACAAGAGGTGATTTGCGCACCATCGAGATACTTCACACACCACAAGTTGCGGCGTGCAAAGTGATTTGATGGCATACTAGTCACCTCGTGCAAAAATGTTACTGATTGCATGGTCTTAGCGTTGATGAGTAAACTATTATTTCGAAGTAATTTTTGTGGTGTACGAATACTAATTGTGGTCTTATGGTAAACATAACAAGATTTGATTCCATTTTAGTTGTATGATATGATATGCTATACTATTCTTTTACTTTTGACAAGATCTGCATGGATATTTGAGCTTTGAATGTGGCATGTGCCTAGTGAAAGATGCTTAAGTAGAGTCTAGTTTTTAGTCAAGGTGATTTTGTAAAAATAAAGATAACAAGAGGTGATTTGCGCACCATCGAGATACTTCACACACCACAAGTTGCGGCGTGCAAAGTGATTTGATGGCATACTAGTCACCTCGTGCAAAAATGTTACTGATTGCATGGTCTTAGCATTGATGAGTAAACTATTATTTCGAAGTAATTTTTGTGGTGTACGAATACTAATTGTGGTCTTATGCCCAAAGTATGTCTAGGATCATCAGTTCATCACCACCATTGCTTATGTATTTATAAACACGGGACTAACCTAACAAGATCATCATAATCATGGAATTGTCTCACTGTCCTATCTGCGCCACTATGAGAAATACATCACCCAAGATTCGCAGGATATGTCACGGCATCCTAACATCAACTTAGGCTTCAAAATACCCCCAATAGGTTTTATATAAGGCAAATGGCACAAAAAATTACCCAACTTAGAGGTAATTTCCAATCAAAGTACCAAACATTATTTTGGCGCCAATTAGGGACTTTTCGCTAAATATCTAACGATTTTCCTTTAAGTTTAACCATTTCATGTCCACCGCCGCCACCACCCACAGCCATCACCATCATGCTCACCCACCACCATCATGGTTGTAGGTGGCGGTGGTGGTGGGTGAGTAGAATGGTGATGGCGGCGATGGAAAACACTCGGGAACCCTTGTGAATAACATGTGGGAGAGCAAGACACCCTCACATTACACCATTCATACATTTGCTACTGCATCATTCATCCAGTCGTCGACACAGTACTTCAACATTTGCTTCTCAGCTAGGGCTGTAAACGAACCGGACGAACACGAACGGAGCCTTGTTCATGTTCGTTCGTTTAATTTTAACCGGACAAATAAACGAACACGAACGTTTAAACGGACGAATTTTCTTGTTCATGTTCGTTTATTAAGAAAATGAGTTGTTCATGTTCGTTCATTAAGACACTGAACGAACATAAACGATCGAACATAAATGAAAATAGACAAACAAATATACTCTTTATTAAATGGGCAAATGGCACAAAAAGACACTAAACTTAGGGTCCGTTTCCAATCAGTGTACTCTTCTTTTTTCTTGCATAAAAAGGCGCCCAACAAAATTTTCCAGCCGATTTAGGTTTTTTACTAATTTTCGTTAACCCACTTCGTTAGTAAATTACATGTTTGGTCATTGAATTCGTATAATCATTTCATGTTTGGTCCTTAAAACTTTTTTTCTAAAATATTTTTTTCGGAAACTTTTTTACCGAAAATATTTTTTTGAATTTTTTTTTTTCAAAAATTAAAAAAAAAAAAAAAAAAAAAAATCAATAACCTTTTTTTTTTTTTTTTTGAAAAAATATTTTCGAAAAATAAAATTTGGAAAAAAAAGGTTTTGAAAAAAAAAATTCAAAAAAATAACTTTTCTTCCGAATTTTTTTTTTGAAAATTTTTTTTCTAAATTTTTTTTTTCGAAAAAAAAATGGTTGTAGAAAAAAAAATTTGAAAAAAAATATTTTCAAAAAAAAATATTTTCGAAAAAAAAAATAGAAAAAAAAATTTTAAAGACCAAACATGAAATGATTATACCAATTCAAGGACAAAACATGTAATTTACTAACGAAGTGGGTTAACGAAAATTAGTAAAAAACCTAAATCGGCTGAACAAATTTGTTGGGCGCCTTTTTATGCAAGAAAAAAAGAAGAGTACCCTGATTGAAAACGGACCCTAAGTTTAGTGCTTTTTTGTGCCATTTGCCCTTATTAAATTATGCACAATATATTATTTTATAAGTGTTGTTTTGTTTAAACAAACCAACTTTTTAATTATACAATAAAAAGATATGATATACGAACATAAATAAATATATTAACATAAACGAACCTTAACTAACGCATAACCGGACGTTCACGAACATAAATGAACAGAAGAGACTTTTGTTTATGTTCGTTCATTTAACTAAACGAACGCAAAATATTATTCATGTTCATTTATTTAATAAATAAACGAACATAAACGAACTTTTTACCGAACGAACATAAACGAACTTTTTACCGAACAGTTCATGAAATGTTCATTAAACTTTCAGTTCGTTTACAGCCCTATTCCCAGCTCTCAACCTAATGACTTATGCAAAGCTGCTCTCAACCTAATGACTTATGCAAAGCTGACCCCAAAATATTCGACATTCTAATCTTATACAGCCGAAATCCTAGATATGAATGAACAGAAGTACAGAACTATCAACATTTACCAAAACACACAGCTATTTTATGACATTGCTTTAAAAATAATTAATAATAAATGCCATGTAGATGTCCTGTTAGCAAGTTAACTTGTTGAATCGGTTATTAGGGATGACCAGGTGACTAGCATGTTGGAAAAATTAGTGCACTTGAGGGATGAGTTTACACCTGGTAATGGGTTTGGAGGTATGGAGTATACACCCATCAGGTCAATGAACACCCTGACTCATATTATGTGGTTATGATTGTTCTGCTGTTTGTTATCATCAAGGTACTGCTGATGTAGAACAAAGTACTGCTAGCTTGAACAAGGTACTGCTAGCTGAATGAAGGTACTGCTACCTTCATTGCTGCTGATAAGCATTATCTATTCTGCTGCTAGCATTGTTCATTGCTGCTGCTAGTATTATGGTTTGATGTGAAGCTGCTAAATGTAAATGACAATGCTGCTGATGCAGTTGATTCTGCTGCTAGCATTATCTGTTCCTGCTGATAGCATTGTCATTCCTGCTGATAGCTTCATTGCTGCTGATAGCATTATCAATCCTGCTGCTAGTGTTATCAACTCTGCTGCCAGCTTTATTGTGTCTGCTGCTAGAACAATAAAGACTGCTGCTGAGTTGATGGGCTCAGACTCTGCTGCTAGCACGATTTATTGTGCTGCTAGGCATCAGACTCTGCTGCTGGTTATAACCACCGACTCCTACTATTATGGAAAATATTATGGATAATTAATGGGCCGTTAATTATTCATAATACCATGGGCTAGGGTTTTGAGTAGACTCTATTATAAATAGAGATCATCACATGGCATGAATGATATACGATACATGAAACATACGACATATAAACCCTAAACACTAAAGTACAATCGGTTCTTGCTCTGTGCCTAGAATAAGAACTTCACTTGGTTTTATCCCATAGAGATATTCGTGCAACCCAGGCATAGGGTCGAATAGTTTCTATTGGAAAGTGATACCACGACTTCAAGTGAATATCCAGTACCTTGTTTGATTATCTTAACCCTAATCTGGGAGCACCACACACTCAGAAACCAACAATCAATAGAAACTATTCTGAGATAATCAATGGCTGCTGCTATGAGACAAATAGCTGCTAACTTTTCTAAGCTAGAAAAGTTTGAAGGTGTGGATTTCAGACGATGGCAGAAGAAGATGAAGTTCTTGTTGACTAGCATGAATGTGGCGTATGTTCTGACCACTCCTATTCCTGCTGATTATGGGGATGATGCTACCATGGAACAAATGAGGGCCAGAAGCAAGTGGGAGAACGATGACTATGTCTGCAGAGGTTTAATCCTCAATGGTATGTCTGATACTCTCTTTGATATCTATCAAAACGTTGAATCTTCTCAAGAACTATGGGATTCTCTGGAAGCCAAATACATGGCAGAGGATGCATCAAGCAAGAAGTTTCTTGTAAGTAATTTTAACAATTACAAAATGGTCGATTCTAGACCGGTCATGGACCAATACAATGAACTTCTTGGTATACTTGGTCGTTTCACACAACACAAGATGAACATGGATGAGGCTATTCAAGTCTCTTGTATCATCGATAAGCTACCTCCTTCTTGGAAAGAATTCAAGCATATGCTTAAGCATAAGAAGGAGGAGTTAACTCTTACTGAGTTGGGCAGTCATTTGCGAATTGAGGAATCACTCAAGGAGCATGAAATTGACAAGCCAAAGAGCAGCACTGCTGCTGGTCCATCAGTTGTCAATATGGTGGAGCATAACAACTCCACCAGGTACAATGACAACAAGGGCAAGCGTAAGCATCATGATAACACCAAAACAGATCCTAACAAGAAGTCAAAAGCTACTTGTTGGAAGTGTGGTAAAACTGGACACTTCAGGAAGGATTGTAAAGGTGGAAAGATTGGCAATAAGACCAATGGATCAGGCACAAGTGGGAATGGTAACTCCAATTCCCTGAAAGGTCAGAATATATTTAATAAGTCCTTTTGGATTTATTATGTTACATATATATCTGAATTGTTCTTTGTGCAGGATGATGATGTTGCTTGGTGGGTTGACTCTGGAGCTACAATCCATGTGTGTAAAGATAGAAGCTGGTTCAAGACCTATGAGTCAATGAATGATGGTTCTATTCTTCATATGGGGAATGAGTCAACAGCCCTGGTGCATGGAAGAGGAAGTGTTGAGTTGAAGTTTAGTTCTGGAAAGATTGTTACTTTATTGAATGTTTTGCATGTTCCTGTTATTAGGAAGAACTTGGTTTCTAGTAGTGTTTTAAATAATTGTGGTTATAAACAAGTAATCGAATCTGATAAGTTTGTTTTGTCTAAAAATGGTGTATTCATTGGTTTTGGTTATTTATGTAATCAAATGTTTAGACTTAACATTGTTCATGATGTGATTGATTCTGTTTATATGGTGTCATCTAAACAATATGATTCAACCCTTTGGCATGCTAGACTTGGCCATGTACATTTTAAAAGGATGCTAGATATGTCTAAGGAAGGGTTAATCCCAGCATTTGACATGGACACTGAAAAGTGTAATACTTGTATGATGAACAAGATAACTAAGAAACCATTTAAAGATGTAAAACGTGAGACTAATGTGTTGGAATTAATACATAGTGATTTATGTGATTTGCATGCTACTCCCTCCTTGGGGAATAAGAAATACTTTGTTACTTTTATTGATGATGCTTCTAGGTATTGCTATGTTTATTTATTGCATACTAAGGATGAAGCATTAGATAAATTTAAAGTATTTAAGTCTGAAGTTGAATTGCAACAAGAGTCCCTGATCAAGAGATTAAGGACTGATAGGGGAGGTGAGTACATGGATACTCAGTATTTTCAGTCTGTTGGTATTATCCATGAAACGACTGCCCCTTATACTCCTCAGCAAAATGGAATTTCTGAAAGGAAAAACCGAGTGCTGAAGGAGATGGTTAATTCCATGTTGTCCTACTCTGGACTGAGTCAAGGGTTCTGGGGTGAAGCTATGTTAACAGCTTGCTATTTGCTAAATAGGGTTCCTAACAAAAGGAACAAGACTACCCCTTATGAACTCTGGACTAAAAGGAAACCCAACTTGAATTATCTCAAGGTTTGGGGTTGTAGGGCAGTTGTAAGACTCCCTGATCCAAAGCATAAAACTTTGGGTGAAAGAGGCATTGAGTGCATCTTTGTTGGATATGCTGAGCATTCCAAGGCTTATAGGTTCTATGTTATTGAACCTAATGAGTCTGTCTCAATTAATTCTATAATTGAATCAAGGGATGCAAATTTTGATGAGAATAGATTCTCTTCAGTCCCTAGACCAAGTCAGAGGATTCCTGATGGAACCAATGATGTTGGTGTGTCAAAAACCTCTGATGAGGTTGTGGAACAACAACCTGAACCTGAGCTCAGAAGGAGCACAAGGGTGAGGACTCCAAAAACTTTTGGACCTGAATTTCAATTGTACTTGATTGAAGGAACAAGGGATGAGGTCTATAACCAACACTCCTATTGCTTTAATGTTGAGGATGATCCCAAAACATTTGATGAAGCAATGAAGTCCCAAGATGTTGCTTTCTGGAAAGAAGCAATAAATGATGAGATGGACTCCATCATGGGCAACAACACTTGGGTGTTGGCTGATCTACCACCTGGTTGCAAGCCTCTAGGCTGCAAATGGATTTTCAAGAAGAAAATGAAGGTAGATGGAACTATTGAAAAGTTCAAGGCAAGGTTAGTCATTCAAGGCTTTAAACAAAAGGAAGGAATTGACTACTTTGATACTTATGCCCCTGTGGCTCGTATCAGTACCATAAGATTGTTGATTGCCCTGGCATCAATTCACAATCTGGTGATTCATCAGATGGATGTGAAGACAGCTTTCTTGAATGGTGAATTGGATGAGGAGGTTTATATGAACCAACCTCAGGGCTTCATCATGTCTGGCAATGAAAAGAAGGTGTGCAAACTGATTAAGTCATTATATGGACTCAAACAGGAACCTAAACAATGGCATCAAAAGTTTGATGAAGTGGTTTTGTCTAGTGGTTATTCACTTAACCAATCTGACAAATGTGTGTATAGCAAATTTGATGAATCTGGTAAAGGAGTCATCATTTGCTTATATGTTGATGACATGTTGATCTTTGGCACTGACCAAAATCAAGTGGACCTAACAAAGGAATTTTTGTCATCAAGATTCTCCATGAAGGATATGGGGGAGGCAGATGTTATCCTTGGTATTAGGATTAAACATGAAGGTAACAAAATTTCTATCTCTCAGTCTCATTACATTGAGAAGGTGTTGAGGAAATTTAATTACTTTGATTGTACTCCAGTGAGTACTCCTATGGATACAAGTGAGAAGCTCATGCCTAATACTGGCAAAGCTGTATCTCAACTTGAGTATTCAAGGGTAATTGACTGTTTGATGTATGCCATGACTTGTACTAGACCTGACATTGCGTTTGGTGTGGGAAAACTGAGCAGGTATACTAGTAATCCTAGTGCTCATCATTGGCAGGAAATTCAGAGGGTACTGAAGTATTTGAAGAAAACTATGGATTATAGTCTTTCATATACTGGTTATCCTTCTGTACTAGAAGGGTACACTGATGCAAGTTGGATCAGTAACACTGAGGACAATTCGTCTACTAGTGGCTGGGTATTCCTACTTGGTGGAGGTGCAATTTCTTGGGCATCCAAGAAGCAAACCTGCATTACCAGTTCAACCATGGAATCTGAATTTGTGGCCTTAGCTGCTGCTGGTAAAGAAGCTGAATGGTTGAGAAACTTGCTTCTTGAGATTCCATTGTGGCCTAAACCTATAGCACCTATTTCTATCCGTTGTGATAGTGCTGCTACATTGGCAAAGGCTTATAGCCAGATGTACAATGGGAAGTTTAGACACTTAGGTGTCAGGCATAGCATGATTCGTGAGCTTATCATGAATGGGGTGGTATCTATAGAGTTTGTTAGATCTCAACAGAACTTAGCTGATCACTTGACGAAGGGTTTGGCTAGAGACTTGGTTTTTAAGTCTGCTAAAGGGATGGGTTTAAGTCCAACTTAGTCACTAAATGCTAAGACACCCAACTCCCTCCTGAGGAAACTTTGGAGCTGAGTTCAATGTGGAAAGCTGATCATTTAGTGGACTGGAGCACATGTTTACAATCATCCCAAGGTTGTGCTCAGACCTGCTGAAAAGGAGGATGAAGTCTTCACTTCTTAATGGTTAATTTTCTTTGAAAAAGTGCTTTGCAGGGGCATGATTAAAAGATGAACCACCTATGTAAATGTTGAAGTTTTGCCGCTTCAGGAAGCTTTAGGACTTTTAGCTTTTACAACATTTATGAATTGGATATGGACACATGGCTTGTATAGTGTCAGGAGTATTTTAGTGTTTGAAAATGTATGTGTATTTTATATTCAGGTATTCAAATGGGTTGAAGGGTTCAATTCTTAGAACACCCTGATTCTCGAATATTTGAACTTGTAATTTACTAAGATGAAAATTCAATCTTCAAGATATTTTCATTTATGCATATATTTTGTTTTGTGTTTTATTTTTCATGCAAAGGAAGTGAACTAATTTTGGGGAGGATTGTTGGAAAAATTAGTGCACTTGAGGGATGAGTTTACACCTGGTAATGGGTTTGGAGGTATGGAGTATACACCCATCAGGTCAATGAACACCCTGACTCATATTATGTGGTTATGATTGTTCTGCTGTTTGTTATCATCAAGGTACTGCTGATGTAGAACAAAGTACTGCTAGCTTGAACAAGGTACTGCTAGCTGAATGAAGGTACTGCTACCTTCATTGCTGCTGATAAGCATTATCTATTCTGCTGCTAGCATTGTTCATTGCTGCTGCTAGTATTATGGTTTGATGTGAAGCTGCTAAATGTAAATGACAATGCTGCTGATGCAGTTGATTCTGCTGCTAGCATTATCTGTTCCTGCTGATAGCATTATCATTCCTGCTGATAGCTTCATTGCTGCTGATAGCATTATCAATCCTGCTGCTAGTGTTATCAACTCTGCTGCCAGCTTTATTGTGTCTGCTGCTAGAACAATAAAGACTGCTGCTGAGTTGATGGGCTCAGACTCTGCTGCTAGCACGATTTATTGTGCTGCTAGGCATCAGACTCTGCTGCTGGTTATAACCACCGACTCCTACTATTATGAAAAATATTATGGATAATTAATGGGCCGTTAATTATTCATAATACCATGGGCTAGGGTTTTGAGTAGACTCTATTATAAATAGAGATCATCACATGGCATGAATGATATACGATACATGAAACATACGACATATAAACCCTAAACACTAAAGTACAATCGGTTCTTGCTCTGTGCCTAGAATAAGAACTTCACTTGGTTTTATCCCATAGAGATATTCGTGCAACCCAGGCATAGGGTCGAATAGTTTCTATTGGAAAGTGATACCACGGCTTCAAGTGAATATCCAGTACCTTGTTTGATTATCTTAACCCTAATCTGGGAGCACCACACACTCAGAAACCAACATAGCATGACACAGGCTTTATAATCTTGAATGGCCAAATTAAAAAAGATAGATTCATACAAAAGCTTAAACAAAACACTAGAAATAGTACATTGTTATTTTACGACCAAACCCATGAAATAAATGTTCTCGGTTCAAGCAAAATGTAAGTTACTAGAACAAGGTTCAATCGTAGGAACACTGGTATGGCTCTAACACGACAATTCTGAAATAAGCTTTGACCAAACTTTAGGAACCCTATAGAACATAAATAAATATATGAACATAAACGAACCTTAACTAACGCATAACTGGATGTTCACGAACATAAATGAACAGACGAGACTTTTGTTTATGTTCGTTCATTTAACTAAACGAACGTAAAATATTATTCATGTTCATTTATTTAATAAATAAACGAACATAAACTAACTTTTTACCGAACGAACATAAACGAACTTTTTACCGAACAGTTCATGAAATGTTCATTAAACTTTCAGTTCGTTTACAGCCCTATTCCCAGCTCTCAACCTAATGACTTACGCAAAGCTGCTCTCAACCTAATGACTTATGCAAAGCTGACCCCAAAATATTCGACATTCTAATCTTATACAGCTGAAATCCTAGATATGAATGAACAGAAGTACAGAACTATCAACATTTACCAAAACACATAGCTATTTTATGACATTGCTTTAAAAATAATTAATAATAAATGCCATGTAGATGTCCTGTTAGCAAGTTAACTTGTTGAATCGGTTATTAGGGATGACCAGGTGACTAGCATGACACAGGCTTTATAATCTTGAATGGCCAAATTAAAAAAGTAAGATTCATACAAAAGCTTAAACAAAACACTAGAAATAGTACATTGTTATTTTACGACCAAACCCATGAAATAAATGTTCTCGGTTCAAGCAGAATGTAAGTTACTAGAACAAGGTTCAATCGTAGGAACACTGGTATCAAAGGTTCAGGCTCTAACACGACAATTCTGAAATAAGCTTTGACCAAACTTTAGGAACCCTATAATAGATTCCAACTCCAAATCACAATATTATCTCTGTGATCTCGACCTTGGAAAAAAGAACACTGACGCGCACGAGGTTCCAAAAAGATCAAACATCAAGGCCGAGATCAATTGTAAACCATGTATTTAGGAGTAGCACTGAACTTCTGGTACCCCTTGATAACCTTGTTCACTGCATCAAGGAAGTCTTTTTCTGTCACTGTCTTCCTTCGTGCTCTAATTGCATACATTCCCGCTTCTGTACACACACTCCTGATGTCGGCACCTACACATTTAAATTTAGATTCATGTCATTGTTGAGCTTTGAATCAGTTCATTTACATTAAAAGGGTAGATAATTGTAAAACCACCAAACTTCCAATTTATGTTTGGGTCATCTTTTTTTTGCAATTTGTCTGAGAACAGAAAAAACTAAGTTTACAAATCACACTACTACCAAAAAAAATGAGTCAAGGGACTTCATTGACGAAAGAATGAAAAGTTGGTTAGTTGAATCCAACATAAAAAATAAAAGAGTTAAGGGAACGATCACTGTGAAAAAGGTTCAGGGGTTAAACTGCCAAAATTTAAGGGTTAGAGTAATATTAACCCTATATTTAAAACTGAGATGTAAGAAATAAGCAATATACCAGTAGAATTAGGGCAAAGGCGAGCCAAAAGCTCAAACCGAACATCCCTTTCACAGTTCATTGTTCGGGTATGGATCTTAAAAATTTGTGTCCTGCTCTCCATATCTGGTAATCCGAACTCAACCTTTCGGTCCAATCTTCCGGGTCGTAACAGGGCTGGGTCGAGTGTATCGGGCCTGCAAGTACCCAAATTAGTATTTGCAAGATTCCAAGAATAGAGTCAATCAAAGGTGGTAATTACAAGTAAACATATACCTATTTGTGGCCATAAGAACTTTGATATTACCACGAGCATCAAAACCATCAAGTTGATTGACAATTTCAAGCATGGTACGTTGGACCTCATTATCTCCACCAGCACCGTCATCAAAACGTGCACCACCAATTGCATCAACCTCATCAAAGAAAACAATACAAGCCTTCTTTGACCGTGCCATCTGTGAAGTTATGTCAAGTGTTAGTTTTTTATTGTCACTTCGACACTCTTTCAATGATAACAATAGAAATAATCAATTATCGCTGTAGGAATTAACTTAGTCCCGTTCGAATCATTTTGTAACTCGTATTTCTAATAATTCTATATAAACTTACTATGCATAAATCTAAAATTTTAGACATATATTTAACATATTGATATAAGCGTCACCATTTTTATAAGCCAATTTTTACAAGTTTTTTTCCTACAAATGACAAACAGGACACATTTTTACAACTCAGATGTACAAAATATAGCACAACGACCAAAACCGGACAAATGCAGAAGTATGTCGGTATTTTGCATAAAATAAATGCCTCATGATAATAATATAACTTGAAATTTGCTTCTAACCTGGAAAAGTTCACGAACCATACGAGCTCCCTCACCAACATACTTCTGAACCAGTTCACTTCCAATTACACGAATAAAACATGCATCGGTCCTATTAGCAACCGCTCTGGCTAGAAGTGTTTTGCCGGTTCCAGGTGGGCCATAGCAGAGAACACCTTTGGGTGGATCGATTCCAAGCTGAACAAATTTCTCAGGGTGGAGCATAGGTAGCTCAACAACCTACAGTCACATTAAAGAAGATAAATAAGAAAAAGTAAATAAAAAACGATGCACATAGTGATACGAATGTAGCAATTGTTGCACACCTCTCTCATCTTCTCAATTTGTTCCTTACATCCACCAACATCGTTATATGTCACATCAGGCTTCTCCTCCACCGTCATCATGGTCACACTAGGATCAATCTTGGGAGGCAATGGGATTTGAATCTGATATTTAGTGCGATCAACACTGCAATTGACCACAAACATTATAAGCTACCCAACAAGCAGTAATAATACTGGTCACATAAATAAGTTAGAAAGATAAAACATACCCAACACGCATGCCTTCTTCAATATCAGTAGGCGAAACCTTGTCACCCAGCCCGACAACAAACTGAAAAATTACAGAAACAGCATGTCAAATTAACCGGTTCAAATATAAACATAACAGCCCTTGAAAAAAAAACGAACTCGAGTCTCATCTAGTCGTAGGAAAAAACTTTAAGTATACCTTGGCAATTTGCTTGACATTTATTACGTATTTTGCATCTTCCGTATTTGGGTTGATAATCTTCGTGCATCTAGCCACCTGCTTGCAAGAACGAGACCACATTCGTGATTAGGAAGAGAACGAATAAAAAGATAAGGAACCTTTTTTTTTAACGATTAACAGATAATTTGAACCTGAAGAGGTTGCTCCTCTTGCATCATTTGTTTATCGGAAACAAGATCCCACTGACTAGGTGCAGCTAAACCAGTGTCTGATTCCTTGATACCTATTATGGTTTAGGAGGAAATCGATGGTTAGGAACAAAAAACTTCATAGTTTCATATACGTAGGATGTCTTGAATAAGTGAGCATACCGCATAGATCATTGATCCTTTTGGCCATATCTTTTACATCCTTTTCGGCTTTCTTGATGCTGGTTGAATAAGGCCCTAATCCCTGCAAAAATTATGTACCGTGTAAGTCCATCTTAGTCGTTACTACAAAAGTAGATAATCAACTCTAACACAATGTCAAAACGCAATGAATGAAATATGGTTTGGACTTGCTTCTATTCTAACAAAAGACAGGACAATACTCTCAAGTGTTGGGCAAAAGTACTGCTTATTTAAAGAACTAAAAGTTAAGATAATGAAAACATAAGCAGTTTGAACTTTAAATAGGTAACTATCAAGTTACTGAGTGGTGTTGGGAATTGCTTACTGTTGCTAATTTTTCTAAAGCGACTCCAAACTGTTTATTTCACTCGTAGAGTCGTAAATCAAACAGCAGTTTGAATAACAATCCCAAAAACGCTATAAACTGCTTTGCTGTTGTATTTAACAACAAATAAGCAGCTTTAATATGCAATTCCCAAACACCAACATAACCCATATAAGATTGATCCTATCCAAATGCTCAAAAACTAATCAACTTTTATATGAAAACCGAAAATGTTACAAGTAGTTTTAATCCCCGGTCTTTAACAATCCCTAAGTCATTACATATAAAATAACCTCTAATCAGAATCAAATTTGTCACAACTACTAATCAACTAAACAGCCTTCAACAATTAGATAACCACTTTCAAATCTCACTCCCGAACACCAAAACTAACATCAACTCAATAAAAAACAAATCTACAATCTTTTCAACATACAATCAACAAAGATTAAATCTTAACCCTGTGAAACACCGTTATATACCTAATGAGTTATAACCTGCTAATATAGCTCGAGCTTATCAGATAAAAAAACAAACATCCATCCAAATGTGAAAGATACTGTTCTTTATTTCCTTCTGCTATAACAGAGTGTTTCACAAAATTGCTGCTAATTTAGAAACAAAAGAGGTAAAATAATGATATAAGCAACTTTGAAGCTTCTATGCAAAACCGCCTAGGAAGTGTTCGCCATTGCTTATATATCAGTCTACTTGCTTCCTTCGTTTTAAATAGAAAAAATAACGTTTTGAGTTTATGGATAGAAACAAACAGCTTATGATTATGTTATTTGAGGGTGAAATAAGGGACGTCTAGAATTGCTTCTTTATGCTGCAGTTATGCTTGTTGTGATTTGATATAACAGAACATGAGTTTTTGGGGTGTTTGGTCTTGCTAATTGATTTTTGAAGAACCAACTAAGCAGTTTGGATACATACACCTTCAAAACTAATTATCTGTAATAGCAAACCACAACAAAAATGCACAGTTTTAAGGAGTAATCCCAAACTTCCCGTTAATTCTCTCTCAGATAATAAGCAGTTTGCTCCACATCACCTCTAAGCAGCTTTTATAATTAGCTGACCATATGTCACAGATACACCTCTAACTAATTTTCCAATTAATAACAAAAATTACATATTTGCTTCCACTATACGCAAACAACTTAAGGGGGGTGTTTATTTAAGCTTATTTGTTGGCTTATGAGCTTATGCGATCGGCTTATATTTCATAAGCTCGATTTTTTCCGGCTTATTTTGAGACTTATGGGCTTATATATACTCTAATTATTAAATAATAATATGTATATATAAGAAAATAAGCCAGAAAATTCGTGCTTATGAAACATAAGCCGGAATCAAATAACCTCATAAGCGCACAAATAAGCTTAAACAAACACCCCCTTAAAAAAACCTCAAAAACCATATACCCACTTCCAAATCACAATCCCAAACACACCCTAATTCACAAAATACACAAAACCCTAACAACCCCACAAATCTTTTCAACCTAAACCCCCAAAAATCAAATCTTTTTCATCATACAGTCAATAAAAATCAAATCTTGAACCTAATAAAACAAACCCACATCATAAAAATCAAATCTTTAGATCAAAGAACAAAGCTTTATCAAAATCAACCATAAAAAAAAAGAAAACAGGATTAGGGTTTTTTCATACATAGGTTTTAAGAAGCGCGATGTCATCCTCGTCTAAGGGTCTTGGGTTCTTCTCGTCCTTGATCTCGTCTTCAATGTCTGTAGGCATCTTTGATTTGTTGTTTAATTGTGGTTTAATCAGTGGTGTATTGATATAAAAAGATGAAATATGATGCTAACTTTCTATTCAAGAAAACTCTGCTTGGTTCATATACGATAAAAATTAAATAAGAATAGCAAAAAGAGAAATGTGCAAAATACATCCCTCTAGTTACATATTTTGTAAATTTTCACGATTGACATCCACATCAGGAACGTTGAGTTTATCATCATCTATCCGCTATATTTTTTTAGCAAAGGGTAACTTGCAAATTATGTCCCTAATGTTTTCCGAAAACGCAAGGATTACCCCGAGACGAAATTTGTTGCAAAACAGCCACTAATGTTTTCGTTTTTTGCAAAACAGCCACGTAAGACACTGTTTGCTAACGGCCGTTAGTTCTCCCGTTACATGGCCCCACCCCTGAGAGTATTATCGCCATTTAACTCGTTTCCCGCCATTGTCGAGGACAACTTTTTTCAAAGACAAAATTTGCGATGTCTTAACTTATCTTTGCGCGTTTCGTCCCTTTCCCGCCTAAAACACATGGCAACCGAAGAGATTGTCTGAGGACTATTCATTTATGTATCTATCCCGCTTATTTAAGTAAACCAAACCACACACACACACATATCCTAAACCGTTTTCCCCCAAAACACACATAATCCCAACGAACCAAACCACTAACGATGGCAAAAAATGATAAGGGGAAGGCTTTGTACATTGGGTCTGATGAAGAGGGGTGGGAAAAAGTTTTAGACAACTTTTTTTTTCTCTAATTTAGTTATTGAGGGATTTGGCGATAAACCAATTCCTGAATATGGTTCGTATAGGAAGATATTGTTAATATAAATAAACCGTAAAAACATTCATACTGAAGTTATTCTTTTGCCAAATTATAGGACCTGGATGAGGCTTTGTAATACCCTTTCAATTGACATAGACCCACGTTGTATAGTAAAATGAAAATGAGGATGGGACATCAGGAATAGTTGGGATAGCTCAGTTGGTAGAGCAGAGGACTGAAAATCCTCGTGTCACCAGTTCAAATCTGGTTCCTGACACAGGATTAATTTGTATGAATCTCTATTCTACTAATTGATATGAATACATATTCATTAAGACTATAGATAATAATACATATTATCCATCTCGGTCTTTAGAGATATACCTTTTTATAGAGGCGTAAAGAGTTTATTATACAATACATACAAATACATACAATACAAATACAAAGTATGTAAAAAAATGAGTTCTATTTTCGCTTCTTTTTTATTTCTCCTCTGGTTGAAAAAGAATGTTAATACTTCATACACATATACATATTCGAAGGTTAAGGTTGAAACATTCAATAGAGTAGGTGAAGGATGCCAATAAACAAGATTCAGTTCAGATACTGTAAAATAAAAAAATCCGATTTCTTTTCAGTTATTTGTATTTTCTTTTATATTCCATTTTTCTATGTTTTGTTGATAACAATTTTAAAATCATTTTAACGAAATAAATAAAATACGTAAATTTTTTGAGCTAATAGTTTACTAACTCATTTCACTAAACAAACAAACCATCAAAATGTTTCAAGTTTACATAAAGACAAAACCAATTTTATAAAACTCTTATAAGTAACTTTTGTTACTTACATTTTTATAAAATACATAATTAAACTAGCTAATAAATATGTAAGTAAAACAAGATGGGTTATCCATGATCCATAAGCCAAAACCCATGACCCATAGGCCATAACCCAGAACCCATAGCCCATATGCATTACATCATGCATGACATCAAAATAGGTAAAGTCCATGACCCATGACCTAAAGTCCATAACCTATGACCTAAAGTATGCTTTGCATCATGCATGACATCTTGTTGGGTACCAATGACCCATAGTCCATAACCCATGACCCAAAACCCGAAATTGTAACCCAAAATTCGGACTGAACTTACCCAGATGCCGGATCCCTTGGATTACACTAGCCGGATCCCTCTGGGAAAGGACCCGGCTGATCAGATGATCATTTTTCTATAAATAGTGAGCCATTTCCTCATTTCATTTAACCATTATCACACATATATTCTTTATGTATTATTGCTTCTCTAACTTCAGATCTTAGGATCATCCATGTAGCTTTTACTTTAGTGATTCTCTAGGTTCCTCTTAAAGGCGAGATCACGACGTTTTGCATAAAAGACTTGCAAGCTCGAAGACATGGGTTGCTAGGCTTCGTCATCATCACAAGATCACATAAGTGTTTCTTGTAGTTGATCCTTCTTAAGTATGTCATAGATGTGTTGTGATAGTTGGTGTGGTTGGGTTGTGATTCCTCCATTATAAAGGAACTCGGTATTTAGCTTTGTACCTGATAAAGTGTAAGCGACGTAGGTTTGGTTCTACCTTGTGGAAGAACCCGGTATCTAGCCTTGTACCGGATAAAGTATAGGTGACGTAGGTTTGGTTCTACCTTGTCCCGGTATCTAGTTTTGTACCGGATAAAGTGTAAGAAATGTTGTGAAGGATTCTCCGCCAAGATAAGGAGATTGTGGTGTAGTGTTTACGAACTCTCGAGTTGGGTACTCGGGGAGTGGAGTAGGGCATGTAAGGTAACCTTGTAGCCAAACCACTATAAATGCTCGTGTCATGGTTTTATCTTTCTTTACTCTTACTCGTATTATAATTTCTCCATATCTAACTATCAATATCCATACATAAAAAAGGATTGCACATAACTCGATCTAAAAGTTTTAAAACAAAGTTTTAATTTGTAATACTATTCAACCCCCCTTCTAGTTTTCTATGGATAACTAAGGAGTTGAGAGAAAAGATTCTGAATTGGCTAAGTGAACAAAAGTACTACTATGAAGAGCTTTTGGGTGTTATGGAGGAGAAGCAAGAGACTGCGGATAACGGGTTATCAAAGGTTGATGACTTTGAAACAAGGATTAAAAATCTTGAAGCTGTATTTAAACATCTAAAGGAAAAGAAGGAAAGGGATGATAGGAAAAGTAGTGGTTCTAGCTAACTGTATGTTTAGATGATAGGGAAATTTATAATGGTTGTCAACAGCTATTTTGATCAATAAAATTTTGGTTGTTTATGTTACTGATTTATGTTTGATTGTAAATTGCTAAAGTGAACTTGTATTAACATAAAATTGATGCAACATACTAGACCACTATGCATACTACTTAGTTTAACATTCCACTTATGAAATCAAGATAGTCTGCAAATGCACAAACTATTAGAAATGGGGTGTTTGGCATGAGTGTATACATAACTCCCATTTAGCATTTGCAGTTTGACTTTAGAAAGTCAAAATGCAATTACTAAATCGGAGTTTTGACTACATTGGATAAAGGGGGTGTTTGGCATGAGTGTATCCATGAGCATTTGCACGATTTTCAGCCAAATACCCACCCTACATACACTACATGACAGTTGGCTTTAGAATGTCAAAGTAAGCAAACATGCACTACATGGCAATTGAATTTAAAAGGTCATACTAATCAAACATAACATGATTAAACAAACATAAACACATCACATTTACCAAACACTAAATAACAATATAGTTATTACATGAAAACTGTGAATGGTAAGAATGTCTTGAATCTACTAGAGTTAATACTTATAATCCAAAAGACATGAAACTTAACATAATTCCTATTTTTCAAAGATCACTGCATAACAATTGAACAACTTTGACTTGTAAGCTCATCAACTGACTTCTTCCTCTTCTTTGGTGGCCTGTAAACTTGGGTTTTGTGAATAGGTGGTATTATTATTGTTTTAGACTCAACTACTGGCCAGTAGTCTCTGACACTACATGGGTTGATCTTGAATGAGTATACATGTGCCCATGTTTCTAGTCTGTAAGCAGCATGAACCCACTCTTCAGGTATACCAACTCCCATTTCATTCTCATTCATGTTGTATATTGCAGCCACAACATGTTTACATGGTATTCCAGTCAGCTCCCACTTTCTACAAGAACACACCCTTCTATCCATGTTAAGAACACACTGATCCTTGTAAGGCACAATTATTACTTGATATAAAGAACCTCCATTCCAATCAACAACGCAGTAAATAGCTTCTTTTTTTATAGCATCAAACATGGCTGTCACAGTAGGAGTAAGTGGTTCAACAGTCTTTTCTATCACTTTCTGAACTACTACAATCCTTTTCATTAAGTACTCTCTCATATATTCAAGACAAGTAATGATGGGTTGATCTCTGACATCAAATAACTGGCTATTGAACACCTCACATATGTTGTTTAAGAGTAGATCACATTGGGCTCTGCCTGTTAAACAAATCACACACTATATAAGTATATGACCAATTATTAGTATGCTTTTGTCTAATGTAAGTTAGTTAATTACCTGAAAAATGTGATCTGCTACATTGTTCAGCTGGAATCTTGATCAACCAATCATAAGCATCAAAATTGTATAACTTGAGATGAGCCATTTCTTTGTTGAATTCAACAACAGTAGTGGCTCTAGCTGCATTCCAAATCATGTCCTTGTAAACACCTCCTTTAAAATGTGACTTCATATTCTCATGAATATGCTTAACATAAAACATGTGTTCAGCACTTGGAAACACACTTGCGATGGCTTGTATCAGTCCCTGTGAACAGTTAAAGTCAAGGATGGAATTAAAACTGTACAATAAAATGTGTACTTTTTGCCTATCAGAAATGAAAGTGAAATTGAAGTTGGTTTCTATACCAAGATCCTCTCCAAGTAATTTCAAAAACCAACACCAAGATGCCTTATTTTATTCTTCAACTATAGCATATGCTACTGGATAAATCCCATTGTTTGCATCAACCCCAATTGCTGTTAGAATTTTACCTGGAAAAGGACCTGGCATGAAGCATCCATCTAATCCTAAGATTTCTCTGCCACAAGCTTTGAAACCTTGTTTTAGAGCTCCCAAACATATATACACCCTTCTAAAATTTCTTGTTGAAGACTCTGGATTTGGTTCTAGTTGTACATCAATCCTAACACTTGAAGTGTATGTTGATGATCTGGTAATTAAGAGCCACATACCAACGTCTAGTGGACAAAGCGTTCGAAAGACAGATTGGAAGGAACCTTGAAGTGTATGTTGATGATCTGGTAATTAAGAGCCATTCGGAGGCGGAAATGCTAAGGGACGTGGAAGAAACCTTCATGACACTCCGGAAGATAAACATGAAGTTAAACCCAAAAAAGTGCACCTTCAGAGCAGAAGAAGGAGTATTCTTGGGGCACGTAATCAGCAAGAAGGGAATCAGGGCTTGCCCGGAGAAATCCGAGGTCGTTGTCCGGCTACCCTCACCGCGGACTCTTAAAGAAGTGAAAAGCTTAAACAGAAAATTGGCAAGTCTAAACCGTTTCCTATCGAAGTCCGCGAAAAAATCCTTACCATTCTTCAAAACACTAAAGAAGTGCATCAAAAAAAGTGATTTTCACTGGGTACCGGAAGCGGAACAAGCATTCAAAGAGATGAAGCAACACATTGCTAATCTTCCCACCCTCACGGCTCCCCAACCAAGAGAAGAATTGATCATGTACTTGTCCGCGGCTAAAGAAGCCATCAGCCAAGTCCTTTTGGCAGAAAGATGACTGCGCCAGGAGCCCATCTACTTCATCAGCCGCACATTGCAAAGTCCAGAAATAAACTACAGCCTAATGGAGAAATTGGTTCTGTCACTGGTTCACGCGGCCGGAAGACTTAAGAGGTACTTCCAAGCACACCCAATAGTGGTCATCATGGACCAACCAATCAAACAGATGCTGGCGAAGACCGAAAATACTGGCCGAATGGCTAAGTGGGCTATAGAACTAAACGGACATGACATCAGTTTTAGACCCCGGACAGCCATAAGGGGACAAGTGTTAGCTGATTTCATCGCGGAAGTTCCAGAAGAAGAAACCCTGGCAACGGAAGCAACGGCGGAAGATTTGCCGTATGTTGAGCCATGGAACTTATATACCGATGGATCCTCTTGTCAAGAAGGATCCGGAGCAGGCTTAATCCTCACAAACCCTGAAGGTACCGAATTCACTTATGCTTTAAGATTTGAATTTGATACATCCAATAATGAGGCAGTATACGAGGCATTGCTATCCGGGCTAAGGATAGCGGAACAGATGGGCGTGAAAGACCTATCTGCGAACGTGGATTCCAGGTTGGTCGCGAATCAGATCAACGGTGCATATGAAGCCAAGGAAGAGAGCATGGCGCGGTATCTCGCAAAATCCAAGGCCTTGATTAAGAAATTCCATACATTCTCCATAAAACAAATTCCGTGGAGTCAGAATAAGCAGGCGGACGCACTAAGCAAAATAGCCTCCACTAGTTTCGCCCACCTAACAAAGAAAGTTTTGGTTGAAGTCTTGAAAGACAAATCAATAGAGGAAAAAGACGTGATGGCCGTACTAGAAGAAGAAGGGGACACTTAGATGACCCCGCTCCTCGAATATTTGAAAGATGGAGTGTTTCCTGCAGATCAAATAAAAGCAAGAAAACTAAAGATCAAAGCAAGACAATACTCCATCATCAGCGAAGTCCTGTTCCGCAAATCATTTCTGGAACCATGGTTACGATGTGTGGGCCCGATACAGGCAAATTATGTGATTAGTGTAACCACTCGTAAAATTTCCTATTTACTTTACAGAATTATTATCCTTTTTCCACGGATAATTTTTTTTTATTTGATTGTATCTCTCATCTTATGTGACGTAGCTCACATCCTTGATAAACGTGCTCCCACAAGACCTGCCTAACAAACCTAATGTTTATTTCATAAACATAATGATATGAAAACATTACAAAATATCATTTACCATTTTACGAACGTATGAACAAAACATTCATTATCTATATAGAGTTTCTATGAAACCCTAAATTCATCACAACACCAAATAAGAGCAACTAAACCCCATAATATAAAGGTACAACTTATCTAAGCTAATGTACAAGTTACCAAAGCACCAGAAACCCTAATTCCATTTTGTTCCCGATAAAACCCTAATTTCACAAAACTATGATTATATGTGTTCATTTCACAAACCCTAATTTATTTACACAATATTTTTACAAAATAATAAATGTACAAGTTATATAAACAAGAGTACAAGTCTTTTATGCAAGAAACCATATATTTACAAAATCCTTATTAAATCCTATTTATATTTATTTTTAAGGCATAATTTACAAACCATTCATGCATAATTCTTATAAATTATTTTTCCTAAACTCACTAAATATTTTTACAAGTCTTTAAAACCCAAAGTACAAGTGCTTAATGCACAAGAACCAAAAATTATATTTATTTACTTTTAAACATGATAAAAATTAACAAATAATAACTTAACTAAATATTAAAACTATATTTTTCATATATTTTATATAATAGTACAACCTTATTAAGCATGTTTTACAACTCCTATAAGCTCAACCCATTTTTCTTTTCACATAAATTCGGTTCACCTAAATAAAAATAACAATCTTAATTATTTTCTAATTAACCAAACCTCTTAACTAATTTAGTTCCTCTCCCTAAACCCTCAATACAACTCACCAAAGCCTATTGTACAATACCCTCAAGCTCTACTCGATCCCTCCTCCAAAAACCTGGTTCGATCCCAACTTAAAAACCATAACTAAATTACATCTTGATGATACATTGAATATAGCCATGAACACACTCTATTTCCTCTCCTCTCTTCTCTTCAATAAAACCCTCCACATGTCTCCCTTCATTAGCAAGAACACACCTTATTGGTAGATAAAACCTTAGGCTAATATTCGGCCACATCACCTTCCCCCTCCTCAACCCAAGTGGCGCATTCCACAGCTTGCCTCAGCCCTTGTCTCCTCTCTTTGTCCCCTTATCACTTCCCACATAAACCCTAATCATCTTCCTATAAATACACAACACAACTATCACCTTTATTCCACCATCACTCGACCAATACTCAAACACAGCCCCATATCATTTCATTATTGATCACAGCCCCACACCATAAACCTTAGGAAGCTCGGAAGTGGAGGAAGAATCATTAGTGTTCAAGAAACCCAACTATCTCTCAAAACCCTACCCGAACCTTAACCCTAAGTAAGTTATCTAAACTATTTTATATTTGGTTTATTTTATTTTATATATCACTTAAACTATCCTAAAGTAACCATTAATAATGAACATAATTAAAAACATTAAGTTTTCTTTTCCCCTTTTGATGTCTGATCAACCAGAAACCCCAACACATACCCAATATGTTCGACTTTAGTAGCAAGTAAATCAAAAACTCATAAAACATGTTAAAACATATAAAGTAATATCATATCATACCTAAAGGTTAGTCCTAAATCTTTAAAAATCTTAAAAACCAAATCGAGTATGGTTTCTGTGTTTCTATCGAGTAAAAACCAACCCACAGGCCTAACTTTCGCCCTATAAACAAACCTCTAAACGATCTCTATAAATTCTGTATTTTGGTATTTATAAAGTTCACATGACAAACAAAATATAGGAAGAAGAATCACTAAGAATGATTAAGTAATCATTAAAATATCGAGTCCTAAAATCTACCCTATATCGCTAAAACTAGAGTTAAGAATTTCAGTTATTTCTTTTCAACATATGTCGACCAACAGCCCAATTTGTGACCCTTAAACAAACCAACAAACGACTTTTATAAAATCTAATTCTTGGCATATGGATAGTTCACCTAGCAGACTTTAATTAGGAGAAAGAATTTCGTGAAAAGATCGATCGAGTCAAAAGATATTGAGTCCTAAAGTTTGTTCAATATCGCTAAAATAGGACTTAAACATTATCAATTATTGATTTTCCGTTTTGTCGACCCAACTTACTGATTTTCAAACCAGTTTTCGACCCTTATTTGATCCCTATAAATTTTGAGTTTTTGGCATATTAAAGTTCACCTAGTGAACTTATTTTAGAAAGAAGAATTTTACAAAATGATCAAACGAGTAGTGAGTTATTGAGTTTCAAAATATGGTCGATCGCTAGTTTAAAAACCCATTTTCCAGATTTTTGTAAAAACATGTTTTACCTAGTCGACTTTAGTAATTTATTTCGAGTATCAAACGATTTCCATAAAATATGAAACTTGGCATATTAAATAACGACTTGGCTAGCTATTCATATGAACAGACAGTACGCAAAATGATTTACTTATCGCTAAATAATTCGCGTCCAAAACTCTAGCCAAGTCAACTATTTTATGTGTATTAATTTTATTTGATAAGAGTTATTTTGGGGCTAATTTTGTAAATAATTATTATCAAGTGTCATTTTTGTCAATAACAAATGAACAGGGTAGAAAATGTCATTTTTAAAACTTAAGGGTAGAAACTGTCATTTTCTGAAAGTTCAGGGTATAAATTATCATTTGACCAAACTTTAGGGATTAAAGTGTAACTTTTCATAACCCTTATTTTTATCATTTCTATTTTATTTTCCGATCTAATAGAAAATATAACAGCGTAATACGTTTATGTCCATAACGAACCAACGAACGAAAGTTATCTTTAACGAAACAAACAAACATATAAACAACGAAACGAAACGAACAAAAGAACGTATATCATCTGAAATTGGTTACTAAATATTGGTATAACGAACCAGGTAGCGTGTCCGGAGACGTTTATCAACTTTATTCCATTTTTTTTCCATCCAGACTGCTCAGGTGAGTTCATAGTCCCACTTTTTATATACGTTTTTCTACATTTGTGGGGAGATACATGCTACCAAACTGAACACAAGTAATTTTCCGTATGCTTTCCTGATTTATATTGCATAAGTTTAACTGTTGCCTATTTAAAGACCCTCTATCATGAACCATTAATCACTTCCGGGTGAGCGCGAATATAATGAATAGATCTATTGGATTGACAATCCCTTTCAGTTGCTGGATAAGTAACTCAATGCATTTTATTTGAAATCGTTTAATAAAGAGTTCAGGCAGACTCCTACTCGAGGGCATAATTGCTACATTTAATTATGTAGTGATTTACGTCATAGCTTATAACTATGATGTCCATCGTGTTAAAGCCTTGCGATTCATGAGACTTAGATGCAATATATAATGAACTGTGATATAACCGATTTACTTTCTATTTAGCTTGTGTTCAAATCGATTATTTAACGTTAAACGCTATGGATTCACTCAACCTTTGTGTTGACATTTTAGCATGTATTCTCAGGTTATGGGAAGCATGGCATGACACAGGATTGGCTATGGACTGTCTATTTTGTTATCATTCAACAAATAATGTATTTTCATTAATGTATTTCGGAACCTCCTACTGCGACCTGCATATTGTAACTCTGATATAAATGAATGATAACAATTTTATCTAAATACGTCTCTTTTCGAATCGTTTTCTAGTATCATGACTGTGAACTGTGAAGTAGCACCCCAACTTATATTTCCGCTGCGAATATCGAAAACGGGGGTGTTACAATTAGGGAAATTCAAGAGGGTTCGTGCAACATGCACTCTAGACCCCGGGCTATCGTAGCAAAGGCAATAAAATCTGGATATTATTGGCCGACCATGCATAGGGACACAAGAAAAGTGATCAACAAGTGCCAAGACTGCCAAGTCCACCGGCCGGTTCCCAGGAATCCGCAGCATAACTTAACTCCTATCACCTCCCCGTGGCCGTTTTATAAATGGGGCATTGATATCTGCGGCCCATTCCCAGAAGCTCCAAGGAGAATCAAATATTTGATAGTAGCAATAGATTACTTCACAAAGTGGATTGAGGCTAAAGCCCTTGCAAGTATCACCGGCAACCAAGTCAAGAAGTTTGTGTAGGATAATATCGTGTGCAGGTTTGGTCTGCCGGGGGAAATTGTGGCGGACAACGCCAAACAGTTCAGAGACAAACCCTTCAAGGACTGGTGTGAGAAGCTCAATATCAAACAGCGGTTCGAATCAGTAAGGCATCCGCAGGCAAACCGGCTTGTCGAGAGAGCAAATAGAAGTTTGGGAGAAGGAATCAAGGCAAGAATTGATGAGGGAAGCCGCGACTGGTTGGAAGAGCTACTGCACGTACTCTGGGCGCACCGAACAATGATCAAATCGAGTAATGGAGACACGCCGTTCTCCCTAACCTATGGGACGGAGGCTGTGATTCCCGTGGAAATTGGAATGCCATCTCTCAGATGTGCTCTATTTGACCCAATAGCGAACGATGAAGCCTTACAGCTGAACCTAGACCTCCTGGAAGAAAGGAGAGAAGTCGCGGCTTTTGAAGAGGCTAGAAGCAAGTCCAGAATGGAAAAATACTACAACGCCAAAGTCCGCGGCAATACCTTTAAGCCGGGAGACTTTGTTTACCGCAACAACGATGCTAGCCTGGTTGAGAGCACCGGAAAGCTAGGCCCCAAGTGAGAGGGTCCGTATGAAGTTGTAGAAGCATTGGGAAAAGGAGCATACAAACTCCGAAACCAAGATGGACAAGATCTACCCCGGACATGGAATATCCAGAATCTCAAAAAATGTTACTTGTGATTTAATGTAAGTATTCCCATCTTTTGTGGCTGATCGCGGTTCAATCCGGCAGCGGGAAATCATTTTAGCACTTGTCATCTTTTATGTATATAGTTCATTAAATTAATGATATGTGGAGTCCGATCAACTCCACGAATTTTCTAAAAATTTACTTGTCATTTTTTATTTTCTGTCATATGCATACGTAAGCCCGAAAAACAACTCCGCAGTTCTAAAAATGCTTAAGAGGCATTGCAAGCCCGGCATGAGGACATTGCACCTCCCAATTATCTAAGGCATATACGTGGTATTGCAAACCTATTGACCTACCAAGCTATCCCCGGAAATCCTAAGTACGGACACACATAGATAGTAAATTAAGTCCGGCCATATGAGCCCTGGCAAAAACAAATACATAACATAAATAAACAAGTGTTAAGACACATCAGAAATGGTTAAGTTATATTCATAGTCAAGTTACAATATACGCGGATACATTCATCCGGATTACATCAACAAAATTTCAAGATTAAAAGCTTCATATTCACGGCAGGATAGGTATAGTCAAAATACCTCCCAAGGAACAGCCGAACACAACTAATTCTCAGGATTTTGAGAGTCAATAACGGAAGTATCAAACATGTCATCATGCTTGATGCCACCATCTCTGGTCAAAGCAGCTTCTGGAGTGACAACGTTCACAGGCTCAACAGCCGCGGGGCCAGTACTGGAAGAGGGTCTGGAAACAATAGGAGCGGGAAGCACAACGGCAAGACCTTTGTCACTGTAGTCAAACTCCAGCCCGTACTTCCTATTCTTTTATTCCTTATAAGCTTCAACAGCCTTGGGGCGGCGAGTAACAAACCGGAGAACAGACTCTGGTAGGATGGTCTTCTCCACGACTGGGGATTTAAAAGTAAATTCCCCGGACTTAGGATGGCGATGCTCTTCCAGCACTAACTTTGACATTAAATACTCCAACGGAGCATCCTTGTACACCTCCAAAGCTTCCAACAAGGGGAATGGCACATTGGCCAACCTGACCACAGACTCATCGAAACGTTTCTTTGCCTCCGGGTTATAGGCCTCTACTTCCCCGAGCTTAACACCCTTGGCCCCATAAACAACCCTGGCGTACGCCCTCCGCTATTGCCGCAGAAATGCAACCCCCCAACCTTGTCTTCAAATCTTCGGACTCTTTAAACTTGAGGAAAGCATAACGAAAGCCATGCCCGATAACCCAACGGCGGCCTTCCACAGCCTTCAGACACTGAGGAAAAAGTTCCGTATCAAATTATTCATTGATAGCGATCAACCTCTTATCCATCTCCGCCAGGTGCTCCTCAAAAGTTGCACAGGCCATCTTCACACTCTCCTCAACCTGAATGTTTACCTGCTGCTCCAGTGTACCGCAGATAACCTCCAAACCAGATATCTTTTGACACAACACCCCATTCTTGCCGCGGAGCTCTATAATCTCCGAGGCCAGCTCCACATTCTTTTGACCCAGTGACCCAACCATGGCCACAGCTTCTCAAGAGAGGGGCCCGAAGACTCTAAATACACGGACTCAGTTTGATCCATGTCGGGTGCCTTAGAACCCTTACCCTCAGAATGATCGGCGCATTTTACATACACCTTAATATTGTTTAATTGCTTAATTATGTATTGGTATTATTCTTTATATATGTTACTTTAAGGTGTTTTTTGATTATGTAGGTTTGGCGCATAAAGGAGCTAAATTGGCGATATTGCAAGCTTAAAATAAATATATGAGAGATTTGGACATTGTCGCACTATTTTGGTCATAATTTCTTCGTCCGAGCTCCGTTTTAAGTGATTCAAAAGGCCATGGAAAGAGAAAAGAGAAAGCTACACTTTTAAGTCATAAATGGGACAAAAAGCTGGATTAAATTCGTGCTTATTTCTGCTGGAAGCAGCAGCTCGTGATTGAATTTCTGATTGAGCCATTAATCATCTTTGTTAATTATAACATATTGGGCCCTTTGGATTTCTTTTGGACTGGCTGATTTGGACGAAAAAAAAGAAGAGAGCCCAAAGGCTGTGTTGGTCTTGGCGTGGAACAAAGCAAAAGAAACAAAGGGTTTTATCCCTTTATATATACATTCGATAGAAACAGAAAAAAGGGGGCTGTCATTATTTTTTATTAATTCGGAGGTCAACACATCAAAAAGGAGAATATTCAGCCGCCTTTTTCTTTTCATTTATTCGTGAGCCAAGATATGTATTATTTTCTGGACGGCATGCAAAGATCAACGATGAGGTCTACCATTGTGATGTCCGGCTAAGCCTCTTGTAATCTCTCCCGGTAAAAGATATTTGGTTTGATCATGTTTACGGATTATATTTTGTTTGTCAAACATTAATTCATTTGATTTTAATGCATATCTTTTATTTGATTTTAATGTTTTAATATATTTATTTGGTGAATTATTATGATACATATTATTGCGAGTCAACAATTCGTACCGAGCCTAATTAATATAGGGGTTAAGACGGTCGTATGTTAAACATAATTTGTACCCATAATTGTTCACTTGAGTAATTATTAAATTAATTGATAGGATTATTATAAGACATGTTATTGCTAGTCAACGAGTTGTGCCGAGTCCACTAGTTTAGGGATTAAGACGATTTGTGTGATAAACATAACTTGTGCCCAAAATTATCCTTTTCAATTAATAAAAACTATGTCTATGTGGTTTGAAGGCAAACATTAGAATTAATCCGTAACTTGATCATATCATTATATCTGGAGCCGGGAGGGATTGCTTTTTACTCAACTGTTTAAACTCTTGCTTTTATTTGCTTATTTAATTTTTATTTTTTTATTTACTTTTTATTACTTATTTGCTTTCTAGTTAATCAGTAGTTTTATTATTAAGTATTAAACAAACCAAAACTTTTATTGATCAGTGATCACCCCAAAACTTAAATTAAAACCACATACTCCTCGTGGATACGATACCCACTTGCCCTATCTAGTATAAGGTAATTAGGTTTATTTTTGATCGGTACAACGACATCGATCAAATTTTGGCGCCGCTGCCGGGGAGTGTGTGCGCTTTTGGTTTAAGTTTTTGTTAATAATTTAAAAAAAAAATAATAAAAAAAAATAAAAATAATAATAAAAATAAAAATACAAAAAGATTTTCTTTTTCTTTTTCTCTTGTTTTGTTTGCTTGTTTGTTTTGTTGGTTGTGAGTGTGCAGGTTAGTGTATGCGCACGCGTAGATCGAGCTTCTATGGATTCATGTTGGACTTGTGGGAATCCATTTCATTCTTATGAAAATTATCCGGAGGAGAAAGCAAGTAGGAAGGAGCGAGTACTTGAGACATATGACTATCAATCTCAATATGATGATTATGAGCATAACACATATCATCCTAATTACAATATTGAGATGGAAGATTACACGAGGTATCGAGGGGAATATGGTGGTCAATATTATCATCCTTCATATGAGAGCTCTGGTTTCTTCAATCAACCACAGAGACCGACTCAACAATATGATCATCAAGGCCAAGGACAAGGTGATAACCATCTCTCGTATCTTGACCAAAAATTGGATATGCTCATTTCAATGATAGAATCCAACATAGAGGAACATCAAAGATACGTCAGTAATGCAGCTTTTGAGACACATGTGGATCCATTGGCAGATCAATTTAATAGGCAAGAAACATATGAATCTCAAGGCGTCACCATATTTGATTTTGATGATGAAGATGAAGATGAAGAAGACGAATATAATATTAATGCTCATAACAATTCATTCGATGATCTCATTTTTCCGGTTAAAGATGATTGTGAAGAATTGGTTCGTCCTAAAGTTGGGGAGGGAGTTGTGGAGACTAATACCACACCTTATCTCCCAACTTTAAATGAAACAACACTTTCATCAGTTGAGGATACAAAATCAAATGAAGTTAAGGACTCTTTGGCTCTTTCACCATATGAAGATGAGTGTTCAGATTCATTGAAAGAACAACAATATCTCAATGAGGAAGAAATCGAAGGCCCCCGTATCGATCCAAACCCACCACATGTGCTTCAAGTATTAATCAAGAATTTTGGTATGGGTGACTCAACTTATACCAAGGGGAAAGCACAAGCAAGGTTGTTACTAATAGAAAATCATTATGCTTTTGAGTGGTGTAACAAGAACTCTAGCAAGGCACTCCTTCATATTATTCTTGAGCAAGTTCATAGGAAAGCACGAGTAGGAGTTCGTAAGTTGAGAGAACCCCTGCGCAAAGAAGAGAAGAACTTTCATGGAGTGCCAAATTGTGGTAAGTTGATCAAGGATGCAAGCAAGAAGGCCCGTGTGAAACAGGTTCGTAGTGCATCCAGCCGAAGAAAAAGGAAAAGACGAGTATGGGTTTCAAAGCATAAACACTTCTTATGCATAAGGGAAACTAATATTCATAAAGTGTTTGAAAAGAGGGATATGGCATGGACCCGTAAAGTTTCATTGCGTCTAGGTAACTCGTTTGGTAAATGTTCCATCAAACCACCGTGAAACTAATACCAGGTATTGTCGGGCTGACGACGGTAAACTTAGCGCTTCGCGGGAGGCAACCCGTGGGTTGTAGTGTGTGTTTATGTTCTTTCTAATTTATGTTTCTTTTTATTTTCTTATTTTTGTGTGTGTTAAAAACTTTGTGGGTGTGTTCACTACAAACCCTCACGAGACTACAACTCGTCCACTCGGGCTACCGAGGGGTTTAAAGGCTTGTTGCATACGCTAAATGCAACCGTGATTCCTACGAAAGTGAGTTTTAGGAAATTTATTTTTATTTTCATTTTTCTTTTTCTTTTTCAAATCATTAATTTTTAACTAAATTTCAACTTGGAGTTTGCATTGGGGACAATGCAATGCTTTAAGTTGGGGAGGGGGGTACCATAATATTTTAATTAGAAAATGTGGTTAAAAATGCGGAAAAAAAAAAATTAAAAAAATTGTCGCATTGTTTAAAAAGCTTTGTGCTAATTTGGAAGTGAGAAGCCTCTTCTACACGTATTTGTTAAGTTTTGCAGATTTTGGAGATAAACATTTGGATCATACTATGTCACGAGATAAAGATCCAACCACAAGTGCTTAATCAGGTGAACCCGCTCCTTTTTATTTTATTTTTGGTTGAATTATTTGATTTGAATTTTGCATATTTTTAGTTTACATAATCAAACCATTAAATCAAGTTTCCCTAATTTACTTTTTACTTGGAAGAGGAAGAAAAAGAAAATGTTTTGATAAAATTGTTTTTTGCATGTGAATTGGACAGTGTACGACACATAAGAGAAATCTTTCATTTTGCAATTATGTGCCGTCACTGGCTACGATAGTTTATTTGAGGATTGTATTTACTGTATAAGCTCTTAGAAATTGAAGGATTAAACTGGTGAGAGTTCTGAGCCTTTGTTGACTGACACATCCAAAATCAGTCTTATATTTCTTTTCATGAGTGATAGTCTTCCCATGCGATGTCATCTAGAACTTGCACTTAGTCTCTTCAAGATTGCATTAATTATGTATGTACAACGCATGATGATGGCACCTAGGATTTAACCCCGTTTTAGCCTGCTTTTGTTATAATTACATTGATTTCATTGGTCAAGTAATTGCCCCTACCCTTTTGTTGCACTCATCTTTAGTGCAAGATACCCCTAGTGAACCCGTCTGAGCCTACCTTTTCGTTTTGTTTACACTCCATTAAATATGTTACACCCAAATCACCTTAGCCCCCCCATTTGTGCACTCATTTTTAGTGTACGTACCCCTTGTGAAAAATATATAAACCCTTAGTTAATTGTTTATTTAGTTACATGGTTGCTAAGTCGAGTTGTATACAGTTTTGGGATGATTGGGATTCATGGTAGTATGGTTATTTATGGAGAAATGGGGAAGAATGTCAATTTATTGCCCCCGCGTACGTTAATGTCTAAGTGCTCCATGTGTATTGATCCTCCTAATTGGGGTCGCTAGTATTATGATTTTATGTTATGTTCAAGTTATCATGTGTTATGTATTATGTTAAAGCAGATTAAAACGATGGCAGAGCAAACGTAATGATCAAAAAAAAAAAAAAAAAAAAAAAAAAAAAAAAAAAAACATACGGACTGCCATCCTGCTTATGTTTAAGTCAAGAAAGAGTCGAGAAAATTAAAGAAAAAGTTGTTCTATTGTTTTTTGTTTGTTATTTATTGTGTCTTGGCTTAGCAACGCCACGTTTATACATGTAACTATTTAGATGATTAACTTGGCACCAGTGAAAAAATCCCCCATTATCCTAAACCGTTTTTCCTTACCCTACACCTTACGTTATAACCCATTATAAGACCATCTGAGTTGTGCATGTGTAATCTTAAGTAGTGGCGAATGAGACTATTTGCAAGCCTATGGAGAATCATCTCTTGAGGAATGACAATAAATGAAACACATAACCCCATTAAACACTTGAGAGATGAGTGATTATCCTTGTGAGGGCCTTCAATTCTAAGTTGCTTTATCTTTAAGTTGATTATCGTTCACTATTAGTTGCAAATGATGGATATTATCGGTGTGCTTGTTATGTGCTTTGAAGATCCATGTGCTTAAAATGATTTCTATCTAAACTATTTTTAATGTCTTTCTCGGGACGAGTAAGAGTCAAGTTGGGGAGGTTTGATCGGCGCATTTTACATACACCTTAATATTGTTTAATTGCTTAATTATGTATTGGTATTATTCTTTATATATGTTACTTTAAGGTGTTTTTTGATTATGTAGGTTTGGCGCATAAAGGAGCTAAATTGGCGATATTGCAAGCTTAAAATAAATATATGAGAGATTTGGACATTGTCGCACTATTTTGGTCATAATTTCTTCGTCCGAGCTCCGTTTTAAGTGATTCAAAAGGCCATGGAAAGAGAAAAGAGAAAGCTACACTTTTAAGTCATAAATGGGACAAAAAGCTGGATTAAATTCGTGCTTATTTCTGCTGGAAGCAGCAGCTCGTGATTGAATTTCTGATTGAGGGGTACCATAATATTTTAATTAGAAAATGTGGTTAAAAAAAAAAAAAAAAATTAAAAAAATTGTCGCATTGTTTAAAAAGCTTTGTGCTAATTTGGACGTGAGAAGCCTCTTCTACACGTATTTGTTAAGTTTTGCAGATTTTGGAGATAAACATTTGGATCATACTATGTCACGAGATAAAGATCCAACCACAAGTGCTTAATCAGGTGAACCCGCTCCTTTTTATTTTATTTTTGGTTGAATTATTTGATTTGAATTTTGCATATTTTTAGTTTACATAATCAAACCATTAAATCAAGTTTCCCTAATTTACTTTTTACTTGGACGAGGAAGAAAAAGAAAATGTTTTGATAAAATTGTTTTTTTGCATGTGAATTGGACAGTGTACGACACATAAGAGAAATCTTTCATTTTGCAATTATGTGCCGTCACTGGCTACGATAGTTTATTTGAGGATTGTATTTACTGTATAAGCTCTTAGAAATTGAAGGATTAAACTGGTGAGAGTTCTGAGCCTTTGTTGACTGACACATCCAAAATCAGTCTTATATTTCTTTTCATGAGTGATAGTCTTCCCATGCGATGTCATCTAGAACTTGCACTTAGTCTCTTCAAGATTGCATTAATTATGTATGTACAACGCATGATGATGGCACCTAGGATTTAACCCCGTTTTAGCCTGCTTTTGTTATAATTACATTGATTTCATTGGTCAAGTAATTGCCCCTACCCTTTTGTTGCACTCATCTTTAGTGCAAGATACCCCTAGTGAACCCGTCTGAGCCTACCTTTTCGTTTTGTTTACACTCCATTAAATATGTTACACCCAAATCACCTTAGCCCCCCCATTTGTGCACTCATTTTTAGTGTACGTACCCCTTGTGAAAAATATATAAACCCTTAGTTAATTGTTTATTTAGTTACATGGTTGCTAAGTCGAGTTGTATACAGTTTTGGGATGATTGGGATTCATGGTAGTATGGTTATTTATGGAGAAATGGGGAAGAATGTCAATTTATTGCCCCCGCGTACGTTAATGTCTAAGTGCTCCATGTGTATTGATCCTCCTAATTGGGGTCGCTAGTATTATGATTTTATGTTATGTTCAAGTTATCATGTGTTATGTATTATGTTAAAGCAGATTAAAACGATGGCAGAGCAAACGTAATGATCAAAAAAAAAAAAAAAAAAAAAAAAAAAAAAAAAAAAAAACATACGGACTGCCATCCTGCTTATGTTTAAGTCAAGAAAGAGTCGAGAAAATTAAAGAAAAAGTTGTTTTATTGTTTTTTGTTTGTTATTTATTGTGTCTTGGCTTAGCAACGCCACGTTTATACATGTAACTATTTAGATGATTAACTTGGCACCAGTGAAAAAATCCCCCATTATCCTAAACCGTTTTTCCTTACCCTACACCTTACGTTATAACCCATTATAAGACCATCTGAGTTGTGCATGTGTAATCTTAAGTAGTGGCGAATGAGACTATTTGCAAGCCTATGGAGAATCATCTCTTGAGGAATGACAATAAATGAAACACATAACCCCATTAAACACTTGAGAGATGAGTGATTATCCTTGTGAGGGCCTTCAATTCTAAGTTGCTTTATCTTTAAGTTGATTATCGTTCACTATTAGTTGCAAATGATGGATATTATCGGTGTGCTTGTTATGTGCTTTGAAGATCCATGTGCTTAAAATGATTTCTATCTAAACTATTTTTAATGTCTTTCTCGGGACGAGTAAGAGTCAAGTTGGGGAGGTTTGATCGGCGCATTTTACATACACCTTAATATTGTTTAATTGCTTAATTATGTATTGGTATTATTCTTTATATATGTTACTTTAAGGTGTTTTTTGATTATGTAGGTTTGGCGCATAAAGGAGCTAAATTGGCGATATTGCAAGCTTAAAATAAATATATGAGAGATTTGGACATTGTCGCACTATTTTGGTCATAATTTCTTCGTCCGAGCTCCGTTTTAAGTGATTCAAAAGGCCATGGAAAGAGAAAAGAGAAAGCTACACTTTTAAGTCATAAATGGGACAAAAAGCTGGATTAAATTCGTGCTTATTTCTGCCGGAAGCAGCAGCTCGTGATTGAATTTCTGATTGAGCCATTAATCATCTTTGTTAATTATAACATATTGGGCCCTTTGGATTTCTTTTGGACTGGCTGATTTGGACGAAAAAAAAGAAGAGAGCCCAAAGGCTGTGTTGGTCTTGGCGTGGAACAAAGCAAAAGAAACAAAGGGTTTTATCCCTTTATATATACATTCGATAGAAACAGAAAAAGGGGGCTGTCATTATTTTTTATTAATTCGGAGGTCAACACATCAAAAAGGAGAATATTCAGCCGCCTTTTTCTTTTCATTTATTCGTGAGCCAAGATATGTATTATTTTCTGGACGGCATGCAAAGATCAACGATGAGGTCTACCATTGTGATGTCCGGCTAAGCCTCTTGTAATCTCTCCCGGTAAAAGATATTTGGTTTGATCATGTTTACGGATTATATTTTGTTTGTCAAACATTAATTCATTTGATTTTAATGCATATCTTTTATTTGATTTTAATGTTTTAATATATTTATTTGGTGAATTATTATGATACATATTATTGCGAGTCAACGATTCGTACCGAGCCTAATTAATATAGGGGTTAAGACGGTCGTATGTTAAACATAATTTGTACCCATAATTGTTCACTTGAGTAATTATTAAATTAATTGATAGGATTATTATAAGACATGTTATTGCTAGTCAACGAGTTGTGCCGAGTCCACTAGTTTAGGGATTAAGACGATTTGTGTGATAAACATAACTTGTGCCCAAAATTATCCTTTTCAATTAATAAAAACTATGTCTATGTGGTTTGAAGGCAAACATTAGAATTAATCCGTAACTTGATCATATCATTATATCTGGAGCCGGGAGGGATTGCTTTTTACTCAACTGTTTAAACTCTTGCTTTTATTTGCTTATTTAATTTTTATTTTTTTATTTACTTTTTATTACTTATTTGCTTTCTAGTTAATCAGTAGTTTTATTATTAAGTATTAAACAAACCAAAACTTTTATTGATCAGTGATCACCCCAAAACTTAAATTAAAACCACATACTCCTCGTGGATACGATACCCACTTGCCCTATCTAGTATAAGGTAATTAGGTTTATTTTTGATCGGTACAACGACATCGATCACCCTTACCCTCAGAATGTTCTTGAGAAAGGGTCTTGGAAGAAGAAGTAAGAACGGTAACATTCTTCATGATATTCTCATTTATGTGAGGCCCAGAGCGCTCCAAATCAGACCCCGACTCATCATGAAGCTCAAACATAGGAGGGTCTTCCGCGGGAGGATCACCTAACAAAAACAAAAAACAAGACGTATGTCAGTATAGACAGCATACGCGGCAAAAAAAAAAAAAAAAAAAAAAAAAAAAAAAAAAAAAAAAAAAAAAAAAAATAAATAAACAACTCATACCTGATCCGGCCGCGGTCTCCTTGCGGGCAACTTTCTTCCTCTTCTTGGACTTCTCGGGCGCATCAAACACCACCCTTTTTTTCCCAATTTTCTTCTCAGCCTTAGCCGCTTCTATTTCATCTGCAACAGTGTGCTCTACCACCTTCAACACATCCTCGGACGGCTCAACAACACGTCCAGCCGTCTCCGCCCTCAATGTTTGCTCACCCTTATTCAAGGTGCGCTCACCAACCGTCACCTTGAACACATCCGGTTGATTGATGTAAGCAAACAAATCCATCTCTGCAAAAAACAGAAAATAAAGTTAGACGTGGAAGCACACGAATAGAAAGCAGCGATAAGACAACTAATAACCCACCCGTATCATACGGCCTTAAAAAGGTCGGGCGGCAACTATCATCATCCCAGGTTTGGCTTAAACCTATGACGTTCAGAAAGATCTCCGGATATTTTTTGAAAGCGGCCCTATTAGTGTCAAGGCGCCGCAACAGCTCTAGATCCAAACCCTCGTCAGAAGGGGGAGGGTCGTGGTCTATTGATACCTTCTCATACCATGGAATAGAGAGGGGAAAAATGGTCTTCTTCACAAAAAAGAAACGGTCCTTCCAGTTTTTGACCGAATCAAGCGCGGCAGTGTAACAGACGGGGACAACTAAAGACTTAGGACCTTTTCTCTTTTCTAGGGTCATCCAACCATAGTTAATGCCGACATAATAGAACTTCCTAAATAAGTTGACGGTAGGGACACCACCGTGGACGCGGCAAAGAATTTCAAAATGGATAATCCTACATGCCGCTAAAACCGACAACTGTGATAGATGAATCTGGAAATACTCTAAAACACGAAGCAAGAACAATGAGAGGGGAATCCTAAAGTTACCTAACTCAAAAAACCTAGTATATACACCTATCTTCCCTTCCGGGGCATCCCTAATAGTATCTAGGGGTCCGGGTGCTTGCGGCTGAAGATGGCTCGGAATTTTATATTTCTCACAAAAACTATCTACATCCGCCTGAGATAACATAGAGGTCACAGTACTTATATGATCAGGTGCCATTCTAAATAATCAAATGACGAATTGGAAATAAACCTAACCTGAGAACCTAAAGTCCGGGAATAAAAGAAGCAAGAGGAACGAAGGCGGAAGATGTTCTTGTTTTTTAGAGAGAAGGAAAATTTATTACCGTGTGTGAAAAAAGATTAACAGTGGTGTATATCTTGGTATTTATAGCCACACACGCACGTGCTATCACTTCTATCGGACGGCCACAAAATGGCCACATCCCCGGATACTTATTGAACGGTTAAAGATCTACCCAGATGGACCGTCACGATTGTCGCAGAAAACACACGGTTAGGCCGCCATAGACGTCACATCAGTCAGTAAATGCGTGGATGAAAAACGTTTCACGATTACCCATGACAGGCTGTCACCACCAACCACGCGGAAAGTGGAATGTCTAGTCAGCAACATGGGACACGTAGCAATATCAACCGCGGAGGCTACAAAATTCTCCAACAAGGCGCGGCTTCTTAAAGCCGCGTAACGCCTAAATAAGTCTAGAACACTTGCTCTTCAACAAAACAAGTATACTAGATTGGGGGGACTTGATCGTGTATAGTATCCCCGGACCCAGCACTGGGCTAGTCACGCTTATAACTTGAACCGCGGCAGAGTCAATACATTATAGAATCTAGTCTTACCAAGCCAGGATAAGAACGTACCCCGGTTTCTCCAGACCGGGACGGAACACTTATTTAGCCGCGGTCAGGCCACCGAAAGCCAGATCTTGTGGGATTGTGTCTCCCACTTGATCTGACACTTACCTACTAAGGTAAGGTGCAAGTTGACTCTGCTCTGACGCTTACCTACTCGGTAAGGCGTATGTCAGCCCGCAGATTCCCGAAGCAGCTACAGTAAGTATAGGGGTAGTATAAATACCCCCATCTCATTTATTACCTACAACTAACTGCATTTACTTTCACCTAGTCCGCACTTACACTATCTCTCTCAAACAATATACTTACTCTCACACCGGAGGCCAACCGCGGAACCCCCCTTCCGTGGTAAGACTAACGGTGTTGCTTTTTTTAGCAGATTAAGAAGTACTTAGCGCAGGATCTACACCCACCAAGAACTAGTCTAACCTAGATCTGGAGGTGTGCCCAAGATTTGTACTAACAATTATCAAGCTAAAGCATGGTTTATTAAGATATGCAAAAAAAATACATGTGACCTAGACTTCAATTTTTAAATGTAACAATCTTTACAATTTTGTTATGAAATTAAATTAACTTTTATACTAGAACACCATGCACGAGATTATAACATATATATACACAAATATTTACTAAATATGACTTTTAACCAAACTCCGTTAGTGCGACTTATGTTAAAGCCATGCTCACGCGAGGGTTTAAAACTTGTAACCATATATTATATAACCAGAAGATATAAAAAGGATCATAATATATTAAGTTTGGGTATCTCCGTGACCGTTTCCAACCCTTTTATTTTTTGACATTCTGATGTAGCGTGTTCTCTCTCTCTCTCTCTCTCTCTCTCTATATATATATATATATATATATATATATATATATATATATATATATATACTAGCTTTCGAAGCCCGCCCGATGGGCGGGCATGACTTGTAAATATCCTTTGAAATAATTAAGTTAAGAAAAATAAGTTATAAACATACCAAATTATTTATTGAATTCATTAATAACGAATAAAATGAACATTTTTATTGAATATGAGAGAAAAAAGGTAAAAAGTGGTACGCAAGAACAAAGTATACAACCAAATCAACTCAAATGTAAAATAAAGCTTCTTTTTATACAACGGTTGCTGTTGATTTTCTATAATTACCATCATTATCACAATAAAGGATACGCTACCCCTTTACGCTCTTTATTCTTGAGACAACCACATATAGTTGTCAATATGAGAAAACTGCTTATGTAGAAGCAACCTAACTTTCGGCAAAGTTTGGCCTCGATTTTTATTATTTGTCATTGCAAAATAGACCGAAACTGGGATTGCCTACAGTTGAGTTTAAACGGCACCTTTTTGTCCGACGGGCGAGTGACCATACGCTGTAATGCGCAAATAGTAGCAACACTGCCACCTAATATTATCTTAACTTCAATAATATTTGCACTTATCTTTAGTAAATGTTCATCCAACATATTTATTATATGCAGTCTAGGTAAATCATTTTTAAACATACCAACATATTTATTAAATGCATTACGAAAATAAAAGTTAATAAGTTGTCCGCAAAAACAAAGTATATGTTCTCAATTCAAACGAAGAAAACTCATTTGAATTAGATATTTGTAGGGTTCTAGCAAAAAGAAAATTCACTGAACCTTCTACATTCAAATCTGTAGAGAAGCTCATTGTAAACCACATTAGTAGTGTAGCTTGAGCAATTTTTGTCTTCGTCACAACATTTAATATTGCAATCCGTTTTTGCTCTCAAATGGTTTTGGAAGCTGGACATACAAATGTTCAAAAATTTACATAATGTTCTTGTGATCGGACGGCATGTTCATTCGAAAGCATTTTTCATAAATGAACCTACTAAAAGAATCATTTAAAAATTGCTTAAAGGTTGGTCAAAACTATAAATATTTGACTATGCTCTTACCATATAGATGAATAGCTTGAGTAAACTCTATGAAGCTACTGAGGTTGAATCTCATTAAACTCTATGAAGCTACTGAGGGTGTATTTGTAATACCATATGGAACAGTGAAATCCAAAATATTCCTAAAGCTTTCCGGGTAAAGTTACAATTTCACTCATTTTTTTCAGTTTGTCTAAACGATATGTCCGAAGTGTTGTTTGTTAACACCAAAATACATACAAAATAAATTATAGTGAGCAACCTGGCAGGAATAGAACCTTCAATGGTAAGTTCTCATTATACGTATTCCTTAGGTGTCGAGTTTGGGGAATGACAGTTTACATTACTGCACAGTAAATATAAAATTTTAGTCTCATATGGGTAGAAATTGATTTAGAAGTAAACAGAACCTAGAAAACAAAATACTTTAATATGATGGCAGTGAAAGAACACCTATTGATTGATAAGCATAGTAGATGTGTATATCAATATAATAATTTGAGACTTAAGACATTGGCATGCGGGTTTAGATACTTACATATTTGTCGGGTTTGTCATTGGTTCATGACCTTAATGGGCTAGACTGGTCCTTTTTTTGTTGTAAACAAAATATAAGTTGTAATGATGATATAGATGTAATCTTGGATCGTAGATAAACAGAAATCTGCAATTTAGAACCACTTTTTTCAAGAGGCGACATATTAAAATAAGAATCATCAAAATTTATAAATAAAATTAATATAGGAGGTTTGTGTGCCAATCACCTCCTGTAAGTTAACTTTGGGAGACTTTCAACTTGTTTGACCGTGTACAATTAACCATGAAATCTCCACAGGAGAGATCCTCTGTTATATGTCCTAGATTCAGTTGAATGAATTGTCATACATGCATTACTCAGTTAGTACCAACTCTATGGTGTCTTGCAAGTTCGAAGTATATGGAACAAAATATCAGTTAGTACAATTCTATAAAATGAGTACTTCAATGAGAAACCAAAATGTTAAAACTCGAATTAAGCTTACCATATTCAGCTCTGGTTGTTCGATTTAAAATCGTGATAGCTCCCGTGATTTCTCAATCAACTTGCAATCTACAAAACCCAACGGTAAGAAAATAAAGATAAGATGTATTATATAGATAAGAAGGAATTATAGGTTATTTCCACAATAGTTTGTTGTTATCTTTTACAAAAATAATTAGAAAAATTATGTGCTTACAGATAAATACCAAAGTTTTTATTTTATTGTTAATTCGTACTTTTACGGTGTAGCTTCTTCTAACATCTCATGTGTTCGAAACACAACAACATTGTTTTGCATGATACGCTGCATATTCAATCGAATCTTTGAGGTATCTATTGAACCATTTCTTGATATTGTCATGCAATAATCTTCTCTCATGCATCATTTGGTAATGGCTTTTGTTTGTTACCTTTATATGAGCAATGTGAGGCTATATAATGCTCAACTAATTTTGCAAGTTATATGCAAAGATCATGGAATGCAACTTCACCTAGCTTATGGGTCTCTGCAACTATATCAGCAAAGTCACGACCAATGACGCAATGGAATAGTTAAACGGGTCTATCAGGTCAAACCAAGCCCGTTATGACCCTTTACCCTCCACCTAGTCTTTCCATCTTGCAACCTAAAGTCATGCATAACAGTTTTGCATATTAAGAATTACCTCCTCATGGTAATTGTTTGGGATTACACCCATATTCTAATGAACAGTAGCTAAGACCAGAATTGGCTCCTTCGACCTTCTCGGATTTCCATGGTCAACGACCTTGTAACGATATAGCTTGATGCAAGATCCTTCGCTGTAGCCGCCTTTCGAGAGATTCGAGCTCGTTGGTACTCAATGAGTCAATTTCCTGACCATATTAATTCCTGAAAGTTAAAGCAATTAAAACCAACTTCGCAGTATACTAAACATGGATAATAAATCTGCTCAACCAACTTCTCGAGTAAGAAGTGCTGTTAATAATACCCATTATATACTTATCATTAGTTGGTTGATTATCATTGCCCGTTGGCTTTAGTATGAGTAAAACTCGAGATGAAGTGCTTCATTTCCTGTAACCTTTGCAATACCTTTGCTATGCAATACTTGTTTGATCTTTTACCTTAAAGCTGTAGTTGAATGCAGGAATAACCATCCTCTTAAAATAAGTGATGCTGCCGCAGAAGGCGTGCTTTATTGTTTGGAACACTTTCTGATCAAGTGTCATGTAGCGTCCCTCGACCAGGTACTATTTCTATCACACCCCTTCGTTCCTTCATTTTTTTATTATTATTGTTGAAATGACAAATGTGCCTCGGATTGATAACACCTTCACGAAACTCCTCTGATGCTTGGGACGGAGATAGCAATGTTGTGTTAGTGAGCTTTTTCAAGAGTCCAACCATCTGCATATATTAATTAAAAGAGGCACATTTGTCATTTCAACAATAATAATAAAAAAATGAAGGAACAAAGGGGTGTGATAGAAATAGTACCTGGTCGAGGGACGCTACATGACACTTGATCAGAAAGTGTTCCAAACAATAAAGCACGCCTTCTGCGGCAGCATCACTTATTTTAAGAGGATGGTTATTCCTGCATTCAACTACAGCTTCCAACAAAAGCACGAATGGAAACAAAGTATAGCTGAAAAGACAAGGAGCATATATATAAATAATAAAACATTGAAAATAACTTTCGAAACATGTAAAGAGATAAAGAGCATACTTACATGAAGAAAGGTTGGAGATGGTCAGGAGATAAAAGGAGAATAAAACAAAAAAGAGGCATGAATTGAACGATATGGAGGTCCTCGCTCGGATTGGTTTCTCATTTAATTCTACTTCTATCGGGTCAATTTTAGCTTCAATAGCAGCATCATTTATATGAAATAACACAGCTTACTAAAATAAATTCCATGTGTTAAGTAACTGTCTCGCACACATATAAGCAAAGAAAGACACTAACATAAATTTTTGTACACTCTATCCAACGATCAGAACTCGCGGGTTCAGAAACCCAACATTCTTTTCTTTTTCTAAGATAACCTGCAACTGCTTTTCACGTTCTAGTCCAGTTTCACCGTATTATCTCGTATGCCATGAAAGTTTACTCAACAACTGTCGCTGCAGAAACCATAATTAAAAATGCATCAGAACGTGAAAGGCTAATACACAGACATACAACACTGATATAAGGTACTAATAAATAACATAGATGCGATCACACGGTTACCAATAAGAGGTTCAGGCCTTGCAACAGAAACGGGTGCCGTTGGATGACCTGACCGTCTGGTCTGAGAACATCCAAATAAGTTAAGTGACGGCCAAATAAGTTAAGTGACGGCCTTTAGCACGACAAATGTATATATATAATTACTCATTGCGACATCCAAACTGAACGATCTTGGGCCACTATCAACAACGCGTCTTCTCATACATCTTGTATCAGATCTAAGGCGTGACACACCTATAGCCAATGGCTTATAAAAAAAGGCGACGATTACGTATAATGGTAACATGTAAAAGCATATTTTCATATTAGCAGGTATTAGGAAAAAAAAATGCTATTTACCTTGATTTTGATAGCACGAAAAGCAAATAATAAAAGAGGGCGAAGAACTCTTATCTCTTCAATTCCCTTGTAAGTAGCACCAATTTTCCAATTCAGACAACAATGGTTGACATATTGTCCATTGCCAAAAGAGTAGCAGTTGCTAGCCAGGTATCAAGAGGCAGGCAAAAACCGGGCACGGTGCACACTGCAAGAGCCTTAGAAGTCGTTTGAGATCCATTGTAATCATACTCATACGCGAGTACTCCTAATCCAACATCAACACAATACCCGAGTAGCCCAACCACAGGATCTTGTTTAAGTGTTGATATCATAGAAACCTGTCGTCGTATAATTAGAAAAACCTCATAAGCCGGAAAAAGTAAGGTAAACAGCTTTCCTTAAAATCTTCAAAATTTAAAACCTTTTTCAAGTACAGTAATCCTAAATTAAATTAGAACCAAAAAAAATCAAGTAACAACAATAACAGGTAACAATACACATGTGTAAGAAATTTAAATCTTCTGAATACAAAATATAATCACACCAAAACGCGTACGAATAAAACATGAAATATACATTGGTGACTGCTCGTGGATGCGTGTGCGTGTATATTTGTTGCAGGGCGGCGCACAGCTGCGACGGACATTCCAGCTGTAACAATACCACAAACACTCATTATAATTCATGTTCAAAAGAGATCAATTATTAGAGAAATCAGGGAATTACCAAAACATACGTTGGTAAGCATATGTAGACTGGCCAGCATGAATGCTAAGGCTCGAAGGGCTATCAGCAGAGATACCACTGACCGGTGTAAGAATAACGCCGACAGATAGATTTGTGTCAGAATGCAGTACCGGTGTTTCCAAAAAAACAAAACTTACGATACCAAGACATAGTTGTGACAGATAAATATCCAACTTACATTGATAAGCACTTGTAGAGCGATGTGACTGTGTACCCGTGGCATGACAATGAAAATAAGAAGCATTCACCCTAGATTTAAATAAAACAAAACTCCACATAACAAACACAAGGACATGACAGAACAACCCTTCCAATTCAAATGGTGAAACAAAGCAAGCAAATATAGACAACAAAAATGGACACGAAAAACCTGCAATGTACAAACTCGAATTTTATTTAAGAAACCCAAATAAAATACATTCAAATGATATTTTTTTAATTAATGGTACAATGATGGCTATTACCGACTCAACACCATTTGTGCAGTTTTTTTCTGAGCCTGTGTCAAACTCCGCAAGTTTCCAAGCAATATCACCACAAGTTGCATACTGGAAAAGTGAATAGAAAAGAAACATATATAGCAAATAAAATTATGAAACCTGGGAAAGATGATCAAAAAGAGGTCGATCTCCCTGAGTGAACTCCCTAAAGAAGTATAAAATATTTTATATATTCAACCTTTCAAAAAAAATATTCTATATATTCAAGGAAAGATAAGACGTATAAAACAGAACCTTTGATAGGTTTGTGCTCTTCTTCCAGTTGAATCAACTTAGCTGCCACTTTGTCTTTGTTCTTCTTACCTGCAGCGCATACAAAAGGTTGATAAAGATCTCCAAAACATTTATTATCTATTAGAGAATTAATATTTAATTATACTATCACAATTTTTATCAGACAGACATTAGTTAGGAGTATGAACATGCTGGAAACATAATCGGGTTTTAGGGTTTTTAGAAAAAGAATATTATGAATGAATTGCAATTTTTTTTTCCGTATGTGTTTTATCAGGAACACTTACTTTAAAAACAGGAAGCAAGTCAAAGCATGCTCACAAATTTCATACCTTTTTAAACGAATATTAGTAAAAAGCTTCCTTGCAGCAGCTCTTGTGAACATCTTAAAGCCACACTGCCATGTCAAACTTTGTATTAATATAAATCCAGCAGATCAACATTGTAAAAGGATATAAAAAATCATAATCAAAAACAAAAGTCTGAAGAACGATTACCTGTGTATCACGAACTCCAGGACCAGCAGCTAGGAGAACCACGACATGGAACCCTTTCATCAAAAAGTTGCGATACCACTTCCTCTGAAGCCTAAAGCGAAATTGTTCAGGAAAGAAAACTAAATACTAAATGCCACAATAGGGATATCCTCTATGACTTCACTTGATTCTCCAGTCGATGTGTTCATATATTGTACAACGACGGATAATTAACATCCTTCATCAAAAACTCATCAACAACTCCTAATATATGTTAAATTAGGGTTTGTATGATATGGCTTTTTTCTGTATGTATCGTATTCTTTCTTCTGGATCATAAGCCCACACGTATTATATAATTCCCAAAAATAAAAATACAAACGAAAACAAATCGTTTTTTTTTTTTTTTTTTTTTTTTTTTTTAAATACGGTATTAATTTTTTGTTCAACATTATATATATGGCTTTGCAAGATGTAACTCAAAAGTTAAGTTGCTCTAGTGGTAAGCATCCTCATTACTATATTAACAGATCCTAGGTTCGAATCCTCCTACTTAAATTTTTAAATACGAATTAATTAACGAATTTTAAGTAAAAAAAATTAAATAACGAATTTTAAGTAAAAAATTTTATTACGTAAAAATTAAATTAACGTCTAATACAATCATTTTCGAAATTAATTAATTAATTAAAAAAATGCAAATAAAATAAATTAAAAAAATTGCTTACATGGCGACAATGTGATGACATGGAGTTAAATATGATTATTTGGCATTGAGGTGGCATTGAGGTGGCATTAATGACGTCATACGCCTCCTGTTATATATAATGTATAGATATATATATATATATATATATATATATTATAAAAAGTTAGCATTTTGTGGCAAAGAAGCCATTTTTTTCTTTTTTTACTTTGGGGCATAGAAGCAAACTGCAGCAAACACATAAGTAACATAACCTTTGAATGTGTAACACCCCCTAACTCGAAATATGGAAGCGGGACTGAGTTTGGGGTGCTACTCGAGGGGTAAGAGAGTCACGATCACAGAAAACGATCTCACAACGTTCAACATTCAGAGTTCAAAAGACTCAGTCACAAAGTTCAACATTCAGAGTTCAAAAGACTCATAACACATTTAGCAGCGGAAAATGAAATAGTTTGCAGCGGAAAGTAAAATAGTTTGCAGCGGAAAATGAAGATAGAATTAGCAAAACATAACCCACAGATAGCCATCCTGAACCTCCAGCCCTTCCTCGTGCACACTTCATACTTCAATTTCCTGAGATAAACATGCTAAAAAGTCAACACAAAGGTTGAGTGTAATCCATAGGTTTAATAAAATAATAGTTTGAGCACAAGAATTTTAGTCTGGAAGATATAAGCAACAAATGCAAATATCGGGTAAGCGTCACATAATTCTCTGGATTGCTAAGCTCATGACACACAATGCGTTAACCGGAACCAGTAATTCTGGCGTAAGTCGACAGTAACCGCGGATTTCATAATCATAATAGTTGCCCCCAAAGTAGGTATCTTGCCAAATACCTAGGTAACTCAATTATAGTACATCACATGTTGATCGACCTTAGTCAACATGGCGGGATGGTCAAATCCTATAGGCCTATAAACTACAATCGCGCTCACCCGCAGGTGATTAATGGTTCATGATCGAGGGACTTGCTTTTGGCAAGGAAGGTACTTAGCATTCATAGCGTCAATCAGGAAATAACATACAAGTAAACAATTGTGCTCAGAAAATAGTAAATAGCATGTATCACCCCCACGGGATTTATAAACATTTAAAAAGTATTAAAAGTGGGGCTATAAATCACACCTTAGTCACAGAGAATACGAGATAAACAATTAGATGGTACGGCACAGCAAATGAACCTCAGCACAACCTAATCAATTAAATGGCATAACTCAGAAATAATACTTGAAATGGTTTAATAAACAATACTCGTATAAAAAGGTTTTAGTTTCAATGGCGTTTGAAAGAAAAGATACGTTTAAGTCTCATGTGGAAGACAAGAAAGGTAAAGAGATAACAAGTCGGCGAATACGAACAAATACTCAAGAAAGACGAGAAAAGAAGAAGAAAGGAATATAAAAGAAAGAAGAAATAATATCAAGAAAAAGAAGAAGTAGACAATAAAACAACATCGATAGATAGTTTCGGTTTTTCCCCATGTTCCCAAAATAGATGTTATATTCGCATAAAACATAAGAGTTTTGAAAAGAATTTTAGGACATTTAATAATTCATAACAATTTAAGTTTATAAAAGATTTTACAAAATTTCGGCATGAAGTGCCCGTTTATAAGACGTTCCCAAGTCATATGACTTATTTGAATAATTCAATTATTGACAAGTTTTACAAGTTTTAATATATAATTGGACATGTTATTCGCGTATATATTAGTTGTTTAGTTTTATCGACCATTTTGTATAGTTCGGGTCCAGATAGGTTAAGCTCTTATGAGTCTAACGTATCCTTCCGTCTCGTGTACCAAAGGGTCCATAATAGTCCAATTAACCAATACCGTAAATCCAATACGTCCAATCCTTGTCCACAATGTTACATCATTACAATATTATCCAAGTCCAAATCGTTATATATTAAGTATCTCATATGTTGCAATTTATATCTCGTATCGTTTTCAAATATTCCGAAACTCTCATATCGATAACAAATGAACAATTAAATAATTAACGTCTAATCCTAAATTATCATGACTCGACAATCAAATAAATAAAATAAATAGTAAATTGCAAAAATCGTCCTTGTGGTTTGGTCAAATTGCACGTTTGGTCCCTACTGTTCATTAAGTGCAAAAATGGTACGGATTTGGCACTGTTTCATTCACTTTTGGTCCTTCGTCCTCCGAACCACAAGGACGAAACGTGCAATTTGACCAAACCACACAGACGATTTTTGCAATGCCGAAGGACCAAAAGTGAATGAAACAGTGCCAAATCCGGACAATTTTTGCACTTAATGAACAGTAGGAACCAAACGTGCAATTTGACCAACCCACAAGGACGATTTTTGCAATTTACTCTAAAATAAAACAATAAAATAAATATCGACTAACTAATAATCGCGACTCAACGAAAATAAATAATAAACAACGACAAATAATTAAACTTGGCCGTGACTCGCCACGAGTCACGGCTCGACTCAAACCGAGCCGTTGAGGCTCTCGGCCGCAACTAAATCCTACACAAACACAACCAAATCCACTTTAACCTAATTATAACACTAATCCATTCGACAACAATAATCCAAATCCGCAAACACAAGTTCAAATTCAAACGCAACCTCGTCAACACTAAAATAATTCTAACTCACAACTCGCCTTGCCGTGACTCACCACGAGTCACGGCTCGGCTCGGCTATGTGCCGGCTGTCGCAACAGAAACCAACCAAACGGACCTCAAATTAAATCCAACTTCAACCAAAATATTACCACATCAAAAGAAAATAAACAAGAGAACAAGAAAATATCAAAAACAAGCAAACCCTCATCGAGTCAACGGTTGACTCGGTGAGTTGACCGAGTCAGCCGAGAATGGGGGGGTTTCCACACGAGGGTTTTTAACAAGTTTTTATCACCATTTTTATTAATAAAACACTATTTATTTTCGGATGAAAATAAATAAATAAATAAATAAATAATTATTTAAATTAGGGTTTTGAAAATATTAAAGGGAAAATAGAAAATAAGGGCGCGTGGGGTAGGTTTACCGAAGGAGAAGACGAAGGAGGGGTTGTGGTGGTGTCTCGGTGATGGTGGCAGTGGCGGAGGTGGCGCGTGACGGTGGTTGTGGTGGGAGCCGTGAGCTCAAAAACTCCAGAAATGAATAAAAATGGCCAATCTAACGATTCGGCTAATAAAAACGTTCGCCAGAAAATTTTCCGGTGGCCGGAATTTGGCCGGCAGTGGTGGTGGTGGCCGGACGGTGGGTCGCCGGCGAGGATAGAAAGAGAGGAGAGAGAGCTAGTGAGAGAGAGTGTGTGAGTAGTAATGAATTATTTTAATAATTTTTGGGTTTAAATATTTTTAGGGAAGGGCTAGTAGTGTAAATATGAGAGTGTGTGAAATAGAAATGTGGGGCGGAGGGACTATTCCTGCCACTTTGGCTAATCTTTTGCAATAAACACTGCGGGTCCCATTCGACATACCAAACGGACTCGAAAATCAACGAAACTTGCGCCATTGTTCACGAAATAATTTTTCCAGCGAAAACGAGTATAAATATGCAATACTTTCACGAAATCAATATATTTGGCAAATATGATACGTTTTGTGCTTTCTAGGTTGTGCCGGTTCAATAAAGGGACAATATTCTCGTTTCTTAAGCCCAAATAAGTGCAATGAAAAGTTTAAGTTCTCAGGTAACGCAAAATTTTAAAATAGTTGGCTAGAAAAGATTTGAAAAATTACCGGGTGTTACAGAATGATTGTGGCATATAAGCTAATTTTCACTAGAGCTGGCAAATTGGGTACCTGTTAAGACCTGTTAAAGGAAAAAATGTACTATGCAATTTTTTGATTTTTTAAAATAATTGTTTTCAGTATTAGAGGATTCAATATTTAACTTTTTTGATATATAAAACGTATAACTGCCACACTCAAACTACTAAAGCCAAGTGTTAAACGAGTCATTTTGAGGTTTGAAACTTGTGTTATTCGCGCGCTCCGAACCTGTTAAGACATGATTTGACAGCTCTAATTTTCACTTATCTGTGCAGATGCTGAGGAATAAGCAACTAGTGTATGTTCACATACCGATCCTTTTAAAAATAATCTCCATGGAATCATATAGAGTTTAGAATATTGCATACATTCCTGCTTCTAAATATATCTATTTCTTCTCTAAAATTAGTGTTGTAAGTTGTAACTAGATTGGTACTGCTGGTATGTTAGCACATCCGTGGTGTTCAAATCAATTTGAAAACCCCCAAAATAAACTTTAAATCACCATGGTATCTATGTAACTTTGGCATTCGAGTTCCATACAGAGTCAACATCAAGACCGAGATCAGTTATAAACCATGTATTTAGGAGTAGCACTGAACTTCTGGTACCCCTTGATAACCTTGCTCACTGCATCAAGGAAGTCTTTTTCTGTCACTGTCTTCCTTCGTGCTCTGATTGCATACATTCCCGCTTCTGTGCAAACACTCCTGATATCGGCACCTACACATTTAGGTTCAGGATCATGTCTTTGTTAAGCTTTAAAGGGTGGATAATCGTGAAACCACCAAACTTCCAATTTATATTTGGGTCATCTTTTTTTTACAATTTTTCTGCTAGCAGAAAAAAGGTTTACGGATCTCACTACTACTACCAAAAAAAAAAAAAAAAAAAGGGGCAACTGACTTCATATATGAAAGAATAAAGTTGGTTAGTTGGATCCAACATAGAAAAAAGAAGTTAAGGGAACGACCATCGTGAAAAAAATCTCAACGGTTTGCCCGCCAAAGTAGTGAAAATTTAAGGGGTTAAGAGTAATATTAACCCTATATTTGACTATGAGTTGTGAGGATTAAGAAATGTACCAGTAGAATTAGGGCATAGACGAGCCAAAAGTTCAAACCGAATATCCCTTTCACAGTTCATCGTTCGTGTATGGATCTTAAATATTTGGGTCCTGCTTTCCATATCTGGTAATCCAAACTCAACCTTCCGGTCCAATCTTCCGGGTCGCAATAGTGCTGGGTCCAGAGTATCGGGCCTGCAAGTACCCGAATTAGCACAAGCATTTTATTGAACCAGTGCTCATAGAAAGTAGTTATAAACATCTACATTACCTATTTGTGGCCATTAGAACTTTGATGTTACCACGAGCATCAAAACCATCAAGTTGATTCACAATTTCAAGCATGGTTCGTTGAACCTCATTATCTCCACCAGCACCGTCATCGAAACGTGCACCACCAATTGCATCAACCTCATCAAAGAAAACAATGCAAGCCTTCTTTGATCGTGCCATCTGTGAAGTGAATTCGACTGTTAGTTATCTATTGTCACTTCGGACACTCGTCTAATGATGATACTAATAAAGGTTTCTTGCATAAAGTAACAATGTACTTTCTCATTTGTCCTGTTTTAGTCATAAGTCATTAAAATATGGCTTTGTCTCATTTTGGATAAAGAGGCTAATAATAATTCTAGAACTTGGATTTTGCTTGTAACCTGAAATAGTTCGCGAACCATACGAGCCCCCTCACCGACATACTTCTGAACCAGTTCACTTCCAATTACACGAATAAAACATGCATCAGTCCTATTAGCAACCGCTCTGGCTAAAAGTGTTTTTCCAGTTCCAGGTGGCCCATAGCAGAGGACACCTTTTGGTGGATCGATTCCAAGCTGAACAAATTTCTCAGGGTGGAGCATAGGTAGTTCAACGACCTACAGTCACATTGAAGAAATATATTAGACAAAAAAGTAAAGAAAAAATAATGCACATAGTGATACAAATGTAGCAATTGTTGCACACCTCTCTCATCTTCTCAATCTGTTCCTTACATCCACCAACATCGTTATATGTCAAATCAGGCTTATCCTCCACCGTCATCATGGTCACAGTAGGATCAATTTGGGGAGACAATGGGATCTGAATCTGAAATTTAGTGCGATCAACACTGCGATTGACCAAGAACATTAAAAGCTACCGAACAAGGAATAACATCAGTCATGTAAATAGACTAGAAATATAAAACCTACCCAACACGCATGCCTTCTTCAATATCGGTGTGCGAAACCTTGTCACCTAATCCGGCAACAAACTGAAAAATTATAAAAACAGAATATCAATCAACTGCTTCAGATATAGAACATAATAGCCGTGAAAAAATGTTAAAAAAAAAAAAAAATCAACTACTTGTGGAGAAAACAATAATTAAAATTTACGATTGTATACCTTACCAGCGTGCGGCACATTTATTACGTATTTTGCATCTTCCGTATTTGGGTTGATGATTTTCGTGCATGTAGCCACCTGCTTGCAAGGACGAGACAACATCCGTGATTAAAAAGAGAAAAAATAAAAGGATAAGAAACCTTTTTTCAACGATTAACGGATAATTTGAACCTGAAGAGATTTTTCGTCTTGCATCATTTGTTTATCAGAAATGAGATCCCACTGACTAGGTGCAGCTAAACCAGTGTCTGATTCCTTAATACCTATCATGGGTTAAGAGGAAAACAATGCTTTAAGAACAAGAGTGTTTTCATGGTTTCATATAAGTAAGATGTCTTAAATAAGTGAGCATACCAATTAAATCATTGATCCTTTTTGCCTTGTCTCTTATATCCTTTTCAGCTGTCTTGATACTGGTGGAATAAGGCCCCAATCCCTGCATAACAATACCACGTAAGTCCATCTTAGTAACATATTCATTACGTTTAAGGGGGTGCCTGAGGTTGCTTATTAAAACTGCTTATTGTTTTATAAATAAGAATGATCGGATGACCAGCTGTAACATAAAATAACAATATAAGGGCTTATTCCCAACTCTTTGCTAAAGGTTTAAAAGGTAACATAAAATAACACACACACACACACACACACACACACACACAAAAACTGCCTATATAAGGGTAAAAAAATTCAATCTCAACTCTTTGCTTAAAGGTCACCGGAACATGTAACCATTGCCTCGACCCTTGGGGAAGGGTCAGTCGGCACCCAAAAGTGGTAAATGGGGTCAAGGTTTTCCCGCCGAATTAAATCTTTATAGGAATAAGCAGCTTGTATAAGTGTATAACGAATCCCAAACAGCCTCAAAACTTCTATCCACTACATCAAAGCACAATGAGCAGATAAACAATTTACAGTAATAAGCAATCCCAAGCACCCCTTACTTCACCCGCCAATAAGCACATATACTTAACCAAATTGATTCTACCAAAATCAATAACCATATAACTGATTTTACATAAATAATCCGAAACACCCCTAACTACTATGTAAACAGCTGAACATTGCTTGGGGCCGGTCCTTGGGGAAGGGTCAGTCACGGGTGTACGAAGTTGGTGTTTCTCCGCCGATTAAAACCTTTTGGAGACTACCATGTAAAATAACGAAAAACACCCCCTAATTCACACTAGGGTAGTGTTATTGGTGCCCCCACCCCCTCCCTCCCCTCCCTCATACTTTATTGACAGGACATAGACAGTTTTTTGTTCTATATCTTTGCTTTTAACTTGTCAAACTTTATATTTATGTTCCGTACTTTTTTTCCGACAGTTAAACCCATCACAAAAAACACACAAAACCCCAACAAACCCACAATTCTTTTCAGTATACATTCAATAAAAATCAAATATTTAAACTAATAAAACAGACCAACATCATAAAATCAGATATTAAGATCAAAGAACAAAACTTTAATCATATCAACTAAAATTTAGTAAGTTAAACAAAAACAAGTGTAGGGTTTTATACATATGTCTTGAAGAGAGCAATGTCGTCTTCATCCAAAGGTTTAAAGGTCTTCTCGTCCTTAATGTCGTCTTCATTCGGCATCCTTAATTCGTTCGAGTTGATAGAATGAGGTGTCGTTCGATATATGAAGGATGAAGAATGACAACTTTTTGTACAAGAAACCCCTGTTTTGAGAGGTTTTTATATAGTTTGTTCAAAAAAGAGTGCGAAATTTATAGAAAGTATAATAATGAAGAAAAAAGGAAATCTATTTATTTGGGAGATAAATATGTTTAAATTAAGGGAAAATTTCAAAAATGCCCTGTAAATACCACTTCTAAGTGCACAAGGTGACTCGGCAACCTTTAAATACCACTTTTTTGGTAAAAAAATATACACTATTTCAATATTTTGTACATACTTTTGTAGTTTTTTTTTTGGTCAAAAATAGACCGTATTTCAATATTTTTGTCAAAAATAGACCGTATTTCAATTATTGACGGGACACGTGTCGCACATATGTTCAGTTGCCCAATTTGAAAGTTGCACAAGGTCTATTCTAGAGTTAAAATAAAAGTGGTCCAAAAGTTGATGCGTGGGGATGCCTCGGGGGTATTTTTGGAATTTTCCCTTAAATTAAACTAGCAGGTACTCGTGCGTTGCGACGGCAGATGCTTTCTAATTAAAATTTTCGACAAACGATATTTTTTGATAATACGTTTTTCGTAACAATAACTTTATAGAAGACGGGAATTTTGGGTTATATTCAAACAATGACAAATTATATTATGTTAAATGTAGATAGTAAAGAATATAGATATGCCATTTTTATTTTTATTATTTTTATTTTTTTTATTTTTTTGATAGATTGTATTAATTTTTATTTCATGAATATTTTAGTGTTTGAGGAGAGTATTAATTTTTTTTTCTTCTAATAACTTGTTTTGTAACATGTAGTTTATTGATTGTATTTTTGCATTGAGGGTGTTTTTATGATTATATTAATTGAATGTGTTAAATATATATATGTTGGTGCATAAGTTAATTCTACAACATGCATGTATAATTATATTGCTTAATATTAAGTTTTGAAGTTTAATGGAGAGAATGGTCTTCGGGTGTGTTTGTTTCATTAATATATTTTAGGTTTGAAGAAAATAATGTTGTTTGTTTTTGTATAATTGTCCGAATGATTTTAAGTGCTCGTTTCTGCAATTTATTTATTAAACCAACGCAATGCGATAATAAGTAACTTATGTAAATATAAAACAGGACTTTTTATCATAAATATAACATAGTTAATAATCCATCAAATATATTATATTAACACAAGTCTTCAATCTCTTATTGAGTAAGAGGCAATAAGACAAGCCCCCACCTCTTATTGAGTAAGATGTCATATGTCTGACCGGGCCTGACTCAAAAAAAAAAAAAAAAAAAAAAAAAAAACAACAACACACACTAATGTCTGACCACCTCTGACTCGGTAAGAGTAAACACTAATGTCTGACCACCTCTTACCGCCACTGACTCGGTAAGAGTAAGATGCTAGTAAGACATTTAAAAAAAAAAAACAAACACGCCCTTCCTCTATTATTTGGGGGTGTTCATTGTTTGGTTGAACACGCTGTATAAGTTTATTTTCACTTTTTTGCACAGATGCTGAGGAATGAATAACTGTCTCCGTTTCGTTTTTACCAATCTTGGCTTGATTTCAAAGGTTTTGACCAGATGGTTATCACTGCTTGGAATGGTTTAACTCTTGACGACAGTAATGATATGATCAGATTCAAGAAAAAGCTTCAGCTTCTTAAGAAGGAGATTAGGCAGTGGGTGTTTAATTTTAAGAAGGATCAGACTAGAGATGTTGATGATTTCAAAAAACAGCTTCGTGATATCGATGAGATTCTTGACAAAGGAGGTGTGAATGATAGTTTGCTGATTGAGAGGAAGGAGTTGGTAAAAAATATTCAGATTCTTCAATCGTCTGAAGCTCGTGACTGTGCTCAAAAGGCTAAGGTTCAATGGGCAATTGAGGGTGACGAAAACACTAAGTTCTTCCATGGTATTATTAATAGGAAACGTTCTCAGTTATCTATTAAAGGTGTTATGGTGGATGGCATTTGGTTGGATGACCCTTCGTTGGTCAAAGAAGAGTTTCGTACCCATTTTGCTAATAGGTTCCAAGCTCCGGGAGATGTTCGTAGTCGTATTAATTTCCAATTCCCTAACCGTCTTAACACGGATCAAGCTGCTGAATTGGAAAATACGATCTCTCATGATGAAATACGCAGTGCTGTCTGGAGTTGTGGGGATAACAAATCCCCGGGCCCTGATGGTTTTTCATTTGAGTTCTTTCGAAAATTTTGGAGCATTATCGGTCCGGATTTTTGCGCTGCGGTTGATTGGTTCTTTTCTCATAGTTCTTTTGCTAAGGGCTGTAACTCGTCATTCATCGCTCTCATTCCTAAAGCTCCAGATGCTAAGTTTGTCAGTGAATTTAGACCTATTTGTTTGATTGGGTGCTTGCATAAAGTGGTTACTAAAATTTTAGCTAATCGCTTAGCAAACGTGATCTCTAATTTAGTTGCTGATGTTCAAATAGCCTTTCTTCCCGATCGGCAGATTTTAGATGGTCCTTTCATTGTTAATGAAGTTCTTTCTTGGTGTAAATTTAAGAAGAAGCAGGCAATGGTGTTCAAGGTCGACTTTGCCAAGGCATACGATTCAGTTCGTTGGGACTTTTTGGAAGATGTTCTTGCTGCGTTTGGGTTTGGTTCCAAATGGCACTCATGGGTGATTGGTAGCTTATCTTCTGGTATGGCATCTATTCTCATCAATGGTAGTCCGACTGCGGAATTTAAATTTCATTGTGGTCTTAAGCAAGGTGATCCTCTAGCTCCTTATCTATTTATCCTCATTATGGAGTCCTTTCACCTATCATTCTCTAGGGTGGTTGATGCGGGTTTGTTTAAGGGTATTAAGATTGATCCTACTACTACGATCTCTCACTTATTTTACGCGGATGATGCCGTTTTCATTGGTGAATGGTCGGATAATAACATCAAGCTCATTCTTCACGTTTTACATTGCTTTTCTCTTACATCCGGTTTAAAGATTAATATCAAAAAGAGCCATCTCTTAGGGTTTGGAGTTCCTGGTGATAAGGTGAATGAAGCTTCAGTTTCTCTTGGATGTGAGGTCATGAAGACTCCTTTCAAGTATTTAGGGGTCATGGTAGGCGGTAACATGTCGTTGGTTAATGCTTGGGACGAGATTATTGGAAAACTTAAATCTAGGTTATCGAAATGGAAGTGTAACACTTTGTCCATTGGTGGAAGACTAACGCTTCTCAAGTCGGTCTTAGGAGCTTCTCCTATATACACTTTATCGTTATATAAGGCGCCTAAAGCTGTTCTCAATGTGATGGAATCTCTGAGGCGTGATTTTTTCTATGGTATTCATGGTAATGATAAGAAGATTGCATGGGTAAAATGGACTAAAGTTCTAGCAGCTAAAGAATATGGGGGTCTTGGGGTGTCTAGTTTTTTCACTCTAAATAGGGCTTTGTTATTCAAATGGGTTTGGAGGTTTATATCCTTTGATAAATCTTTATGGTCTCGTGTGATTCATGCTATTCATGGGCCAGAATCTATTTTGCGTGCCCCGCGGTATGGGTTTGTTTGGGGTACTATAATTCGTGAAGTTCATGCGATTAAATCTCAGGGGGTGGATTTGCTTTCGTTCTGCCGCATTCGGGTGGGAAATGGTATTCAGACGAAATTCTGGAAGGACCATTGGATTGGTGATGCGCCTCTAAGTGTTCTTTTCCCTCGTATGTTTTCGCTTGATTTGAATGGCGATATTACGGTAGCAGATAAACTTCAAGGTCAGCTTTCGGATTCTTTTCGTCGCCCAGCTAGAGGTGGATTAGAAACTCAACAGCTTTCTCATCTTCAAGACCTTGTAGGTACGTACATGCTTTCGAATTCTGGTGACCGTTGGGTTTGTAATCTGAGTGGAGATGGGTCCTTCCATGTCAAAGTCATTCGAGGTTTGCTTGATGAGTATTTCCTTCCTAAAGATTCGGTGGCTACTCGTTGGGTTAAATTTATTCCTATCAAGATTAATGTGCTTGCTTGGAAAATTTCTTTGGACCGCCTCCCTACTCGCATGAATCTTTGCCACCGGAACATTTATGTCCAAGATCAGTCGTGTGCGGTTTGTAAAGAGGGCGAGGAAGATGTTTCGCATCTTTTCTTTTCCTGCGTGTTGGCCGCTGATGTTCATAAGCTTATATGCCGTTGGTGGAATTTGACGTGGTCTTCGTTAAGTTCTTATGAGGAGTGGTGGGTTTGGTTTAAGGATATTCGGTTAGGGTCTACGCTCAAGTGTATTTTGGAAGGTGTTTTCTATGTGTCTTGGTGGCACGTTTGGTGTTATCGAAATAGCGTGCTCTTTGCAGCTCATCCTCCTCGGAAAGATACCATTTTTGATGATATAGTTACTCGCTCTTTTATTTGGTGTCATGCTAGATGTAATAAGGCGTTTAGTTGGGATAGGTGGTTACAACATCCTTATTTACTCTCTTTGTAACTCTCTAGCTCCTTGCTAGTGTTTTTTTTGTTTTGTTATAAAGTTGCCGTTAAAAAAAAAAAAGAAAAAGAAAAATTGCAATATAATCCAATTTCTGATCCTTCTAAAAATAATCTATGTCGGATCATAGTGTTTAGAATATTGCAAATAGCATATAACTTTTGCACCAAGGAATATGAATGATATACATATGCAGGCATTATGTTGAACCAAGACAACCTTAGGAATAATTATTGAACATCGTCAATCACAAAACTGTCAATAATCCTTGAACGTGTCATGAATTGAACAACAAAACTATAAATCAGATCCATGTCAGTTTAAATACATGGTTCAAACAAATCAAATTTTGCATCTATTTCTTTTCTAAAATTAGTGTTGTAACTAGATTTGGTGTTGCTGGTATTTTAGCACATCCGCCGTGTTCAAATCAAACTCCTTGCAGATGTCTTTTAATGTACATTTGCTAACCTCATTTCCATCTCCAACAAGTCTTTCAAGCTCCTCCGATGCCTGCATTATCTGCACACGCACACACACAATTTTTACACATTACATGAAACCCGACAGTCCATTATAACAAGAGAGAAAGATGTAATTTACCAATGGAGGATCCTGTGAACTGTCGGTTTCCTTATTTGAACCGTTTTCTGCTGCTTTATTCTGATTCTTCGAGGAATCTGATACCAGCTCAAGAAGTTTCTCACTTCCCTGAAGATAAAGAAGATGGTCAAGTATCCATCACAACATAATTTGATTTAAACAAATCACGAAAGGAGGTTTGGGAGGTGCACAAAATCATAGGTAGAGTTTGGTTTGCACTAAGGAATAACTACAAGCATGGGTTTACGGGAAATGGGAATCATTATTGTGGAGTATGCCTAATATTATGGGTATCAGCCCATACCTATATAACAAACATATTCTAACACTATGAAATCCAAACCAAGCCCTCCCAAGCAAACACACCCATAACCTCATTTTAATAGACGGAAAAAAAAAGGAAATGATCATCAGTGAGTCATAATAAATCAACTACTGACTTGATTATACCTAATAGTGAGGTATTTATAAAGTTAACAGCAACATAACTTAGTTCACGTGATTTCAGAAGCTTAAACTCACATTGAGAGCCCTCCAATGGGAATACGTGCGAAATAGCATCCAAAAGAATGGTACATTTGGCAACGGTAGAACCTGAAGATAAAAAAAGGTAAATCTTTGCAGCATTTTACTGAGAAAGAACAAGCTTCACATCAATAAGCAATTTAACACTAATTAAAAGATGCTGAAAAAAATTATGTCAAGATTAAAATATTTATATGTGATGCAAATCTTGATATACATACGGCAAAAGCAGATGTAACTGGGAGCAGCGTGACTGATCCATAAAAGTAGTTCTTGTGAACAATAGTACCCCTGCAGACAGAATATATGTTTTTTCAATTCAGTATCATAATATATTGCTACCATTGATTTAGCAAATCAAATACAAGATAAGCAGAAATCCATAAAGTACAGCTTTCACTTTATTAATGACATTTACTACTTTAGACCTAGAACATCATTGTAGACAATCATGTGCAAGTGTGTTCCACAAACTTGTTTTCATTAGTATCGCCCACACAATTACGCTGGATTCTTGGAAAAGGTCAAAGTCATAATATAGTTGTACCAAAGTAACTATAATTTTCACATATTTGAAAGTAGGAAGTTTGAAAAAGCTTTTATCATTGAATATTCACTTAGAAGATATTCATAGCAAACAGGGGTGCAAAACAATATGAATTGACAGGCCTCTTTTAGCTCAAATCCGCAACTATAAGAGAGTAAACTGTGCTCATTACACTGTTTTAACCATAGCTGTACAAAGGCTAAGAATAATTTGACAGTGATCATAACATTGTAAGTGTAGATTGTCAAAACCTTACTCAGAATAACTATTAGAATTAATTTATACAGATTAGTAAACCACAAACAATCAATACTAATCCCAAGTATTATACTACATTAGAAGGTTTACCCATCTCTGTATATATCGGTATGCAGTATACTCTAACTTCATCAGATGCCATTCGAAAATAAAAATAATGAACAAAGGGAAATACTCAACCTTACCTCATAGCAATATGTCTTAATCTTCGTCGAACAAGCCTTGCATTTAAGCTTCAAAAAGAATCAAACACAAGGAGTCAATACTCAGCGATGTCCAAGTGTCCAAACATTATCTAATAAAGTAGTACAGTGAATTAAAAGGACATCGTTGCTTCTCCTAAATGTTAATTTGATCATGCTCTTCACAATTACTGCTTCTATCAAAGAAACTATTAAAGGCTGGAAATACTTGCAAAATAAACGCTTATACTTATAATTTTGTTATATATCGGTCTCTTTTTTAAGGCTGATGTTCTTTACATTGGAATTTAAGCAGCTATATAACCATGTGCCAATGACTTGTACTTGAACATGGACGTCTTTCGTTTAAAAATACAGGTACAAATCCTATTATAGAAAGGAACTCACACATAAGAATTGTTCGAGACCAAAAATACTGTTTTTTAACAAGTAATCCCAAAAAAGCAAGCCAAAATCCGTTATCCACATTAATGATTAAACACTATGGGTTGTTTGGCATTAAGTTCTGAAAGTGATTATCTGAGTATCGCATTTTCAAGTGGTACATACTCAGTTTCTAGTGTTTGGGTCTAGTGATACCAGCTTCTAATAAACAATCTTTTTATGGTTCACATAATCAGTAGCTATAATCCATATTTAAGCATTATTCGTCAAACACTATGAAAAATTGAATTAGTAATCATATGTTCATCACAACTTCAAACTGCAGAGCAAATCTAAATATTATACGATTCTGATTATTCCATATCACATAATCACGTTAGAAACGCAATGCCAACCCTTATCCCTCTTCAATTATCCACATTCCCAAAGCAATAAAACGAGCTGCGCAAAAGCTACAACATAAACATAAACAAAAACAATAACAAACCTCGATGGGAAAACAACCTCCACACCAGTCAACTGCTTCGGAATGGATTTCAAAAATATCTCAGTCGGCTTAACACGTGACAAAAGCTTTAATCCCAATCTACACATCAAAACCAAAATAAATAAAAATAAAAATACAATCAATATTTTACAAAAACATTCTTGGTGACGAGATTTTTGGAGTGGTTGAATGTTTGTTTGGCAACGAGCGTTTAGCTTATGGATTTTGTTTAAATGCTCCCATTTGAAATGCTAATAAAATAAGCTAAATTTACATCATTGTACACCTCATAACTACAGCTAACAGCGTTACCAAACACTTCTACATATCTAACAACTACTGGTTTTGCTTAAAGCTACTGCTAATAGCTACTAGTCCTGCTAAACATAGCCTCACTCTATCACAAAATATGTCATCATTTAATCTTGGTCCTTGTATACAAAAACCAAGAGGTACAACTGTCAATTTACCCGTGGATCTTATTCTTAAAACTTCCTTCAGGAGCTTGTTCCAAACCAGACCACGCTTTATTCATCTACAAAAATACAAAAGAACGTTAATAACCGATGACAATGCTGACATCAACACAATAACAATAGTCCAAAAACTAAACAAACTCTAAACATCATAATAACAAAAAATACGAAAAAACTTTAATAACCGACATAGCTGACATTAGCATAGTTGCAAAAGTACAAAATACAAACAAACTATAAATATTATAATTAACAAAAAGTACACAAAAACGTCAATAATCAACAACGCTGACATTAGCATAGTCACATAAAAATAAGTGAAAAAAAAATGATATTCATAAAACTTCCTTTAGGCGCTTTTACAAGACTGGACCATGCTTTATTCATCTAAAAACTCACAAATCTTCACAAAACATTAATAACCGACGACGCTGACATTAGCAATTTAGCATAGTCACAAAAGTTAGCATTTTGATGTTTAGATTGGGTATATAACTATATATGGACTTATCCCGCATAATAACAAAAAAAACGTTAATAACCGACAATGCTCGCAATAAAAGAAGTTCATAAGCCTAAACAAATTAACAAACCACAAACGTCATAATAATAAAAAAATACGCAAAAACGTTAACACAATAACAGAACTACAAAAGCCTAACAAAATAACAAATATCGAAAGAAAATAAAAAAGTAGTTAGAACCTTATTGGCAGCAAAATCAATACAAAGTTCAAGATTAGCAGCAGAAGCTTTAGTTTGAGAAGAAGATATTTTTTGCCATAGTTTTTTTAAACTGTCTGGTGTATTATTTGATGATTGTTGTGATGATTGTGTTGATGTTCGATCGATTGATCTAATGAAACACCAGTTTCTTCTTCCTTTGATTGGGAATACTAATAACCTAGCTCTCATTTTTTTTTTTTTTAAATATATTTTGAATGAGGAAATAGTCAATGAAATGAAATGATATAAATGTAAAAAATGTTTGAATTGAATGAATAAAAGGTGGTTGTACGGAATTTATAGGGAGATATTAATGAGAATGTGATGATGAATAGTCTGAAATCAAAGAGCGGCAGGCGCGATAATGGTTGCGCTGGCGGTGCCTGTATCAGGAATTCTTTTTTCATAACTGGCCCTTTTACTATTGGGATCTTTTCATTTGTTATGTTTTAATCTACACTATCATAGACGCATCGGGTATGTTTGGCGAAATGGGCGGGGGCTGTGATAAGCCGAAATTGTAATTTGTATTTTCATAAACTTATTTGGCAAATTAGCTTAGACTTGAACTTTTTATTTCTAAATTACTAAAAAGGACATAATTAAATAAACTTATAGTATATGTTTGATATTTTTGTGGGTAAATAAGTAATTAATAGTTTAAAAGCCCTGGTGTAAAATTTTTAGCCTCTTTTATTGGGTTAGGGCTTATAGTTTTAAAAGACTCCATAAGCCTCGACGCCAAACGAGACTTATTATACAAGCCGGCTTATTTTAAAAGTTTAAGCACCTGTAAGTCCCAATAAGGCCTCTCTCAAACACACCGTGAGGAGTTGCACTAAAAATCAAAACGCTAAACGCTCACAGCTCACTACTCCTAAATGCTCTGCGCCAAACACACCTCATCTTCTGACCACGCACATTTAAGTTATAGACTATCCCTCCACGTAACTTTAACAGGAAAATCTTTGTCCCTTGACTTGTTTACGTATGTGTTTGGACCTACGGACTGCTAAGTTTATAGACCAAAACTAGTGAGAAGACTAGAAAATTGGTCCGACTAACTGGTGGACTTTGGGAACATCATGGCTTCAATGCAATCGATAAACCAATGTCTACAAAAACAAAGTGCATCTAATAATGTACATGGGTTTTAGACCCAAATAAACTATACAATATTGTAGGCAACTTAGAGCTAGAGGCACTTGTCCGGGTTTTCGGTTACTAGCCTTTTCAGCCAAACAATGAGCTTGTCACATTTAAAAAGGGGGGCTTGTCTTCCCATTCAACTATACTATCTAATATACAGCAGTAGAAAAAGACCATGAATGCCCTTATGAAAAAGAAATGCTGAAATTCTAAGATGTCTACATTAGTCATTTTACTTTAATAATTTTGAAATAAACACTAATTAAGGAATGAAGCAAAACTTATGCCAGAAGCCTCACCAAATTCGGACCAGTTGTTTCCCACCCCCTTTGTTATGTAACGCCAATCTTCTTCAATACGCTCCCTGTCTAAAAATTCAAAACCATTCTACAAATGAAATCCAATCCTTTCCATCTCTTCTTCCACACCATATGATTCACGATTCAAACCCAAACCAGTTACCTTTACATCCAAAAACAAGTAACGATTTTTCAAAAAAATCACCCACAACAGTTTCGATCTATGAGAAAATAAAAATCACCCACAACAGTTTCGATCTATGAGAAAATTGGTTAGATTCGATCTATGACTAAATTTGTAATTTTAAAACTATTTTAAAAATTAGCAAAGCTTATGGTGAAAGCTTCATTTTTTTCGGGCCGTTTGAAATATTGTAGCCCACATGCGCATCAGTTTGCATGAGCCGAAAAAACTACTAATTTTTAGCTATCCACTATGTAAAAGTCAGAGCTTTTCATGGAAGCCTCATACAAATTGTTCCACTCCAACCTTCACCATTTGTACTACCGATTTCATTCAACAAACCCCAACCCAATATCAATCACAAACCCTAATCCGCCATCAACATCAAAAAATACACAGTATTTGCAGCTTCGATTCTTCCGGATTTTATTCATAGAAAGCATATTTTTTTCTCAATTCGAAACAGTAAGTATGTTTATCTTTTGTAACAAGTTTTCAATTGTGAAACCGTGAATTCACGAGGTTAATCTGATTAAGTCTCCACAGGTTCATCTCTCTGATTAACCGATTATATTGAATGTTATAACGATTTTTAATTTGGGTTAATTATATTGTTTGATTTTGCAGGGAACTATATAAAGTCTATGAAGGGTTTACAAATACTATGTATGTACATTAATGATCCACAATATATTTGTACCCATTATGTAATGTACATTATTTGATAAGTAGCTTTAGTTGTTTTCTTCCTTGCCAGAATTTCCTTTATTACAATATTCACCACAACAACCTCTTGAACAATATACTCAGAATGGTAACATTTTTTTCCCAAAAAACTTATTGATTATTCATAATGTTAGGTGTCTTGATGTTTTAACGATAATAGTAAAAATCAGATAAAAGGGAACAATGCAAATGTGGATGATGCAATCATGCTTGGCAATGATGGTTATGTGTTGAAAAAAGATGCTACAAACATCGTAAGCCCGTACTTTGATCTTTATAATACTTGCAATTTTCTTTTTTAGTTTATAACAGTATTTCAACAATTCGAAACTTTTATCTTGGTAATGCAGTTCTTGGTGAAGAAAGGCATTGTTATGACACCTCATGTCGGCTACTGTCTTCCGGGCATCACTCGAGCAACTGTAAGACATCATAAAATCCATCCTTTCATTATCTGATCTTATTGACGATTATAACATTTCATGCTCATTCGTACCCATGGTTCACTTCTTGCAGGTTATGGACCTTGTGAAGAATGAAAACTTAGTTTTGGAGGAGCGACGTATTAGTCTATAGAGTTTCATACTACAGATGAGGTCTGATTGAACAAAGTATTTTTAGAAATGATGTTTGATCAATTCAAACATCAAATCCTCATATAGATACATGCGTTTTAAAACCTAATGTGTTTATTAAATGAATAACTAATTACAGGTGTGGACTACTGGAATTATGGGAGAACTCAGCCTGGTATGTTATTAATTAGAAAATGCGTATCCTGTTTGTATAAATTAGTTTTGCGTTCCACTTGTGTTACATTGTGATAACTAAATATCTTTGTCAACAATACCAGGTTACAAATATCGATGGACGTGTAGTTGGTGATGGTACAGTTGGGCCTGTTACTAAAAGATTACAAAATTCATTCAAAAAGTTAGGCCTGATTATCATTAACCAGCCTGAATCCTACAGGTTTGAACATTTTGTTTGTTTTCACATCTGGATTATGAAATTAGCGGCATCCGAAACCAAGTTAGAGAGTTAAAGAATGTAAGTAGCTTTTATTTTACTTTTTTTTTTTTTTACTTATTTTGTCTATCATGAGTAAAAAACCTTATAGACTAAGCTTCACAACAAAAATGCATACGCTTTGCTACTTTTAAATGGGATTTCGGTTATGTTTGGTCTCAAACATGTCAAATTAAAACATTTAGCTAACGGGTCAGATTGGTCAAAAGTTGTTCCTAATGGTAAATGGATGCTAAAACACTTTATGCAAACATTTTGGATCATTATTGTAATGATATAAGCTTTCAACCAACCCGATATGGCTCATTTAACCCATATCAAAATATACTTTTTACGCAGCAAAAGGTGTTCCAACATTCCTCTTCATGAAACAAGTGTTTCTCCTGATAAGGTTCTTCAAAAGCTTGGTGCTTTGTGGTGTATTCAGGTATGTCTCATCTTCTAAAGTCAAAAGATATTGCAATTTTAATCTAAACCTATTGTTGGTACATGTGGGATTTAGTATTTTAACTTCAACGAATCAAAGTTAACTAAATCTAAAATGGGAAAATGGGTTGAAATTCATTTAACAATTGTTTAGGGGATGCTTATTAAAAGAAAACTAGATAAGATCAGAACCAGCCTTAAATGTGCATTTTCAGGAGATGAGGAACATTATTTTCAACAGCTGAGAGTGCAGTGGAGTCTTGGGCGATGTTAGCCACTTCATTGGGCCACCCGAGTTTTTAAAAATCAGAGTTTGAAAAGATATGTTTCTTGGATAACCCAGTGACTCATACACAGGTCAATCTAATTGCTATGTCCATGTATAAATTACTTTGCTAACATTTAATGTGTAAAAATTTCTTTTTCGATGTCTAAAGTATTTGCATTACTGATGTTCTAATTGATAGATTTTAAAAGGTTATGAATTGAAGTAAAACTTAGAAAGATGGTTGAGGAATTTCTTATATAAATCTTTTATATCACACTAAAGTGTTTGTATGTCTTATCATGTGCATGTTTAGTTCTTATAAGACTATAACATATAATTATTAGTTTGCCATGTACTAAAATTATGTTCCATTTAGTCCGTCTATTAAACTTCTTAAAAGGAAAGCATATAACCTGTAGTTATATTAAACTATTTTTAAATGACGGCAAAAAGAGTAGGTTATGCACGTTTTAAGTGCTGCAAGAGTTGGAGATTATTTGATTTTTATAAGTGTTCATTTTCGTGGTTGATCAGTGTTGCAATGACAATGATGTGCCACATTAAAATTATACTCCCTCCGTCTCAAATTGATTGTCCATATTTTCCTTTTGGGATGTCCCAAAATAATTGTCCACCTTCTATTTTTAGTAATTAAAAGGGAATTTTATGAGGGAATATTCTCTTTGTGTGGTTAAAAATTGTAATGGCCCCACTTTTATTAAACTTTGTGTTTTTTGTCTTCTGACAATAATTTTGAGACGGAGGGAGTATGTAATAAGGTGAAGTTACCAAATGGGTTGAATGGTTTTTAATGGGTATCCAAAGTCTAACTTATTGAATTTAACATCCCAAATCATCTATTATTCAAGTTCATATTAATGTTGTGAAAGGCTCATTCAATAGTCCCACAACAAGTTATCTTTTTAATATGTCTCTTTGATCACTTATAAATAAGTATATTTTTTTTCCAGGAAAGTATAAGCTTTGACCTTTCGTCAGCTCAATGATGTGATGTGTTTAATTTGCCTTTCTTATTGAATAACAATCTACTTTATTAATAAAAACTTTGGTGACATGGCAGATTTTGATCCGGCGTTATGGTCTGTGTTGTGGTCGGCGTTGCCATGGCAACGTGGGAGAGAACGTATATGTGGACAAAAAAAGAATTACAAAACCACCCCCGATATGATTTAATTTAGTTGTTTTTGTGTTTTTGCAGTGTGTGTGTGTGTTCTTGAGTGTGTGTGTTTTCACCGTGTGTATGTACAGATGGATCGGGGAAGATGAATAGATGATATATAAATGAAGTTGGCAGTTTAGTCCCTGTGAACTTTACATTTCCTGCTGTTTTGCAATTGTTTTTTTTTATGTGGCGGGGTGTTATTCCATAACTTAAGTTACGATGCCAGATGCTCTAATTATTTTAAAGTTAAACATGTATTTCTCATCTGCAACTTTAGCAAAGCGTAAGGATACAATTTGTTTTTAATATACATTTTAGCCGGAATGTCAAATATTTGAATTTATGTTTTTAAATGGAACGAACATTTTTGTATGTCCGTTTGTTTATTTCAGATATAGAGAGCCAAACGTGAGATGGTTTAAGAAGCAATATGAGAGTCTTACTCAACAAAAGATACAATAAAGAGCCCAAAGGTATTATCTAAGTTAGCAAAAATATTATCAGATCATGTTACCAACGTACTTTTGGTTAGTGCAAATTACTCTTATATTTGTTAGATTACATTAATATGATGATGATGATGATGATGATGATTATTATTATTATTATTTTGCAGACAAAGCTTGATCAAATGTCATAAAGAGGTAAATTTGTGGATCCTTATCCATCGTGAAATGATAAATCCTTTAATGCTCATTGTTCCCCGTTCCTTTTATATAAAATCAATGTAGCATGGTTTAATTTTTTTAAATTTGTTAATGGTGGATACAGGTTTTGTTACACAGTACTGGGGGTTTGTATTATGCCAAGAAGAAGTGACGGTAATCATTACATGGTTCAATAATACATATTTCTACATAAAAAAGCTTTCAATAATTGCCTTATGGGGGTGTTTGTATGTGCCTCTGAAAGTTATTATGTGCACTAAACATATAGGTCATAAAGATTCTCTATTTTCTTATGCATTTGGGACATGGTACTCATTGACTATAGTAGTTAGGTCGGTCAGGCATTTGTGTCAGCCTTCATATCAATGTTACCATGTTTTCAGTTTATCAAGTTTTACGATGTTATTTGATCATTTATTTGGTTCATGGTCGATGCAGGTGAACTATGGACAAAAAGATGGATCAAAACAAGTAAGAACCTCATTGATCACAGTTATGTGTAAATGGTAAGTTGTTTAGATCTTCAATTGGGACTTTGGAAGGTTTTGATTTGTCTCTTAGCTTTACATATTATGAATTTGTGTTGATGGACTATTAGGAATCTTCTTTGATTCTAATAAATATAGCACACTACAAATATACTTTTTATCAGTTATCAACAATCGCAAACACCCCATTAAGGCATTAATATTACGAATAAAAATCATGGAGTGCTGCTCAATAAGGACCCAACCATATTAGCATGGGGTTTTGCAGGACAGGAATAGCTCCATTAGCATAAGCCTACCCAGTAATAACTTCAGTGTTTATTATGATGAGAAATATGGTGTAACTTTGGTGAATAAATTAGTCTTTGTTTGCTATTGGTAAAACATATAATGAGAAATATTGTCATTTGCTTGAATTTTCATTAACTCATTTGTACACGCTAATTATGCAAATGAATCGGGTTAATCATTGCTGCTGGTTTGCAGCTTGCTTGCTGCTAATTATTCAATTTTAACCGTCAACCAATTAGTTATTTTTCATGGTTGTATGATTGAATATATTAGAGCAATTTATAACTAATTATATGCTCATTGTTGTTGTCTTTGAATTGCATATCAGGGCTTTAGTTATTTGTACAAATTATATGCTCATGGATATTATTTTTGATGTATCACAAGTGATGATCGTGTATTATCACAATTGAGGTAATTTTTTGTGTTTTAATTTTATTTGTTAATTGTTAAAATTTAAAAGATCCTTACGGAATTGACTGGGCAAAGGCAAGCATTTTCACCACTTTCCTTCTTTCTGTTCAGGATGATATTGTTCAATATATTGAAGTGGTTATGCCTGTTTATAGAAACAACTTTTACGTTGTACAAGTAACTAACAAAAAGATGTATAAGGACGATCGTTAATGGTGGTTTGGGGATTTGTGTTGATGTCTTTTCGTCACTTATCATGAAGATTGGCTTATGTAGGTATGGTGTGAGTGGTTATACAACAATCAAGTTATTCGCAAAGACTAACAAAGATGGTGAAGACTATGAAGTTGGGCGTGCTATAGACAGTTTTTTTACCTTCATCAACGAGAAGTGTGGTACCAGTCGTGATGCGAAGGGCCAACTCACCTCCACTATTAGTATTTAACTAATAAACTGAGTCTTAACCACGACTTATGTTATACATCTAATGTTTCCTTTTTCATGTTCCATGTAGGCTGGTATAATTGCAGAATTGGATAGCTTGGTGAAGGAGTTTGTAAGTGCCGGTAGCGACGAAAAGAAGTCAATATATGCCAAGATTGAGGAGGAAGCTGGAAAGCTCACACGTTCTTCTGCAAGGTATTCTTCTAATTCAGCTTCCTATATACATTCTTCTGATTAATTTACATAATTTGTGAGGTCTGACATATCTTTTAAGAAATGGCAAACAGAGTGAGACAATCGAGTTTTGTAATGGGTCGAAAGTGATGGCTCGGTTCACCAAAAATCAAAGGTTTGTCTTTGTTTAAATTGTATTTATTTTCTCACCAGTTAAGTAGAATGACGATGTTTTGATATCTTATTGTTGACATTTTAACTCAAACTGGTGACAAACAGGTCACCAAAGTGCCCTTTTATTGTATACAAATCTCTTAAATAAGTTTACGGATCGTTTATAACTTTATAAGCTTTTGGAATACTATGATCTTTGATGTAGAATAAAGTGTTGGCGCAACAAAAAACATGTTTCCAAACAAAAAAACATGATCTTCGATGTAGAATAAAGTGTTGTTAGTGATCTATTAAACTGCAAACTATTAATGCAAAATTAAAGGATTCAATATGAAAGATGCAAATATTTTAATCATATCTATGTCCCCATTGTAATATCTAAGGCCCACTTGTGCTAAAAGGTATTGAAGGCCCACATATAGATGAGTATCTTTGGATTCTGCTTTCATTTTCAAATTTCAAATACTAAATTCGGTTTTCGGTTTTGTTCGGTCACAAATAATTTCGGTTCAGTTCGGTTTTCGGATATAACCAAAAAAAACGAATAACTCGAGAACCGAACCGATAAACACCCCTAGGCCGGACTAAAAACGCTACATAACACCCCACATGAAACGACAAAGTTTCATGTGGGTGATGTTACTTAAAGAAAAGAAGAAGCTACATCCTTCTAAATCGTTTTTTAAAAATGACGTCGAACGTCATTATTTTAAAAAGAAATATAATTTGTGTGATTGTTTACACTATTAAAGTATAATGGAGTAGTAAAACAGATGACGAGCTTTTACCTTTTGCCTTATTTGAAGTAAAATCTAGGCCCATCCGATTATGGATTCACAGGGGGCCTCAAGCCCTACTTACGAAACTAAGTAGAGCCTTTTGCTTTTATTTAACTTTGTTTTCAGACCATTGCTTTTAGAAGCCTCTAAAAGTCAAAAGTTCATGAGTATGAATCCATCTACTATTTCAATATTTCTGGAGTATATCCACAATTGTTGAGAATATTAAATTGCAGATCATAGATTTTAGTTATGTGTATTATAAGGAGGTTCATGCTACAATTCATGGTATGCACTTACACTTCCAGTACAACAGAGAAGACAATGAATGGACAACAACGAATGTTTAAATTTTACTTTTTGTTCTTTTACGGTTATTTGACAGTTCTGTCCTTTGCAATCAGTTTATTTTTCTTAATATATATGCAAAATTCAAAGTTATTTCTCTAAATAGACATTTGAGGTTAATTTCTTAGCCTTTTTAGTTTAAATGATTATTTTAATTATTAGTTGTTCCTCATTACGAAACCCCGAACAATCACTTTACAAGCACCGGTTATTATTTGGAATTCCAAGTGAATGAGATTGAGAAGGTTGAAACAACCATTTCATCATGTAAGCAATCCCATACAGCAAAAGAAGATTTATCTGTTCTTAAGAGTTTAAGCTCTTAACTTGAATAGCTAAATGTGTAAGGTTTTATATAGAGACCTGACCTATCCAAGATGCATTGTGTGTTTTGTAAATAATGTGCTAGAAGCCTAGAATGAAAAAAGTTACTTACGGCTCTTCCATAATCTTTAGTACAATTAAATATTGTTATTGCAATGGACCAACTTACAGATTCACTTTTTATTTAATAAATTAAATGTGTAATTCCAATGGCACAATGATGATAACACAAAGTACGTAGTGATGGTAACTGATCTTTAATAATAGCGATGGACCAAATTACATGTATAGAGCTCGCTATCTTTGATTAATGTATTATGCCAATGCCCAATCTTAGTTCACAACATTTAAACATTACATATCATGCTAATTTCAACATAAAACATCTTGATCCATAAATAACTTCAATATATGGAAATGATATGTCATGTCGAGATTGAACAACAATAATGCTTATTTTTATATAGATTTTGTTTGTTAACGTGTCTATAAGAGTTAAAGAGATTTATTGGTGTCTATTTTAGGATGGTTATCATAAAAAGATAATCACAAACTTGGTGTTTGACTAATTATTTGTACCGAGACAAAAGCTATTTTTGCTATATCGGGATTGTTTTCGAACATTATGCTTTTTTTCTTACTCGGAAAATATAAACAATTTCGAGTATACAAATACGCATGGTGATTTTTCAACTCAATGTTGTAGACATTTCACATAATATCACAAATCGATCTCTTATATAAACGCTATTCAACGATTTTAAATTTACTCCCGTGAATTTCACGGGTTAATAACCTAGTCTTCCCATTCAACAATATAAATAACTGCAATAAACCAGTTTCACTCGTTGGAACATCAGTAAAGAGATATATTCATATTAGCTCTATAGACAATACAAATGCATTCTGCTTGGAATAGGGAAACACCTTGAATTCATGGAATGCTGATATCAATGTGTAGACAGTTAATCGTTCAAAACAAAATGTGTAGACAGTTAACCATACTTGTGCTGCGACAGAAAATCAAACACACATTTTCAGCCCCATTAATGTGCAGGTATGCTCGTATGTTTTATTTATTTATTTATTAGGAATGTACACTCGAACCAGAACAATCTCAACGCTGCTTTAAAAACATGATTTTAAGCAGCTTTTAAAGTGTTTCCATCTTATACTTGCACTCCAATCAGAATTTATCTAGCAAAATCACTAGTTATCAATTTGCAATCTGTAAAAGAATGAGATGGTTTGTAATAGGCATAGATCAAAAAGGAAAAACATGCATCGTCGTCATCACATGTTTTTTTGTCTAAGCTTGACTTTACACTTTAAACGTACAACAACAATGGCTACTACTACAACTACTTCTACAGATCCTCTTCCTCTACCTCTTCTTCTTCTTCTTTTTCATCTTCCTCTACGTCTTCATCTCCATCTTCAATTTCATCATCAACTTCAACCAGTCTCCCACAAACCCATCTTCTTCCTTTGCTTCCTTTTTCCTGTTTCTCACCATCTGCTCCCACTTCCTTCGTCTGTAAATTCAAATCACTCCATGATGACGATGTCGACAACGAGGATGACGATGATGATGATAGCTTTACATGCTCCATTCCATTCACATTCGTCTGTAAACTTGCCTCACCAACCTTTGCAGTTTCTACAGCTCCATTCACTCCTATCTGTTTTATCTCACTTGCATCCTCAACTATCTCCTCCTTGTCAGGAACAGCCCCTGCAGATCCACTATTACCAGTCTCTATAGACTTGATATAGCTAATAGCTTCAGCGATCAACTTCCTTGTTTCAATTAGAGATGCTTCAGCCATTGGGCTCTTTGCTGCAGCCGCCTCTAACGCCTCTGCAGCTCTCTGGGCTTCACCAATCAAAATACTGATAAAGAAAAAATGATTCAATATCAATACACATGTTTTAGGTGATTGGAACAAAGATTGTATAGAAAGTAAACTCACTTGGCTCTTAAAATAGCTTCACTTATTTTGGGATCAGAAGCTGCTCTTTGCGCTCGGATACTCTTTATCATCTCTAACTTGTATCTAGCTTGAGGATCCTTAAATCTGGCATGTGGTTGTGGCTCCTTTACAGTACCGCTACTGGTCTTCAACTTAGGCCGTTGACTTCTCATCCTGGTGTCATACGAGCTTTCTCTCTTCTTCACGGGCCTGGCTTTTTTAGGTTCCTTCTTAATCCCCCATTCTGGATCTCTAGTGTCGGGATCTTTGCCACGGTGTTTTGCTATCCCACTGTATACCCGATCACGGTATGCCTGCTCCAACGTAGAATAAATGAATAATTTCCTCCAGAATCTTAAGAGGGTTGAAATCTATGTTGTGTAATAAAAACATGGGTTTTATGCATATAGCAATAACATAATTTTTTCTCTGTCCCATTTTAGTTCTCGTACTATTTTTTGTACATATAAATGGCCTCCTCTTCTGTTTGGTCATTTTGTACATCTCTTGAGTCATTTAAAAATGTTATATACTTATATATAATATGAAAATACTATGATTACGGGTTATAAAAAGACCCAACAAAGACACAAATAAGTCGTGTACAAAAAAACAGTACACTGACTAATACGGGGCACATGAAAAAGTATGTTTGTATTTTATGTTAAAAACCCTAAAAACTTACAGGGTCAGCCCATTTGGCAGCAATGGCTTCTGAGATTTTCTTTCTTTGTTCAAGGGTCTTGGGTGCTCTTACTCCTGGGCCAGATCCGCGTTTCTTCTTTCTTGATTCAATACCCTCTCGAAATTCCTTATCAAGTTGCTTGCTCATTATCTCATAGGAGTTCCACTGAAGCTCTTCCTCACCATAAAGCCCCTTTCTAGAAGCTTCTGCAATCAAGTCAAGCCACTCACGATGGCAACGGGCTATCATCCTACGGGTGAAACGACGTCTATCCCATGTTTGCCGCACTGCAGCCGCAATCTTTTGTCTTGTTTCACGACTGCATAAATATTGTAAGGGGTTAAGCGATTAGAATAGACATTAACATTAGACAGTTAGAAAATGGTATTGAAAAATGGGGATGAAAAGACACCGACGTTTGATTATGTATTCCCTTCATCAGTTTCTTCTTGACCTACATAAACAGAAGTTGTGAATATGGATTGGTTCAGACTTATGACAGATATACATACGATACAAGGAAGAGGAAAAGAAACATCAGGACAACTGCTACCACACAAATATTTGTTTTGTAGCTTATTTTTGCCTTAAATCTATAAAACAAAATCACCTCAGGATTACGCATAGCAATCTTGGTTCTCTCACGTATCTTCTGCCGGGTCTCTGCAAAGATTTTAACGTTAGGAGGTGTCTGACATTGCTTTTGAAAACTTACGGTATGATCATTGTCTTTTCAGGCCAATCAGTTTCTAGTGTTTGGTTGAAGTGAAAACTAATAATGTGGTTCGGAAATCAGTTTATCAGTAGCTAACGCAAAACAGATTCTGATGCTCTACATGTAACTTAAATAATTAGAATTGGCCAAATATTCTAACGGATTTTTCGACTAGCACAACTTTAAGCAGCATGAACACTAAGTACTACAGCATGCTTTAATAGCTGGGTATCTAACTATTTAGGGGCCATTTTGCACGTACATACTTGATAAATTTGCCAAATACACAAAACATTTATTTGTATCGTCACAAATTTAATCAGCACTATGTACTACAGCCTGTTTCATAAGCAGTATATCTAAATATTTAGGGGGCACTTTAAATGTACATACATAACTAGAATTTTCCAAATACTTGATACAGTTTATCTTGAGTCTTAAAACTTCAAGCAGCATAAGCACTATCTTCTGCAGCCCATTTTATTAGCTGATTATGTAAACTTTAGGGGTCATTTTAAATGTAAATATAAAACTAATCAAAAGTCGCCAAGTACTCAAACAGATTATTGATTGTCACAACTTTAAGCCGTATAAGCTCTATCTACTACAACCCGTTTCGCATGCCGATTATCCTACTATCTAGAGTCATTTGACATGTAAATCCTTGTTAGAATTTGCTAAATACTAAAACAGTTTATGCAACAGTCATTTCACTATCTAGTGCAGCCCGTTTCCTGAGCTGATTAATTATCTGATTAATCAGCATTCATTTTACATATCAATAGACGCACAAGCCTCAAACTTTATCTATTTGTCACAAGTAGCTTCTATCAAGATAAACGCTGTCGATTACATCCGATTTCCTATCCTAATTATTGATGTAATCAGGACCATTTTACACGTAATTCCTTAAATACTCATTATTCGCCAAATACACAAAAACATTATCTATTTGTCGCAACCTCTAGCAGCATAATTATCGTATTCCAATCAACGCATGTCACATAATCACTTTCAAACCATAAACATTAACAAACATCCAAATAACATAATTAATCAATCAAGCAAAGCACCTGGACTATGCTTAACGCCCTTATTCCACGCCTCCCGTCCTTTATTCGCCTTCGATATCCTATTCCGTCTCAACAACTCCTTCTCATCATAAACTACCTTACCCGTCTTATCCACCTTATCCTCCCCAACCGAATTTGGCACCTGTTGTATTACCACACTATCATTTTCCTTATCCGAACACATTGGTTCAAGCGTAGCAACTGCTTTAATCATCAGTCTGCCACCGTGGCACACTGGAACCTCGCCAGACCACCACCGGAATATTCTCCGGTTACCGGAAAACAATGAAACATTTTTATTATTATAATGAATTCGGTTTAATCCTATTGAATACAGGTTGTTGTTCCTGAACGAATATTGTACTGTAGCAATATCTGCAATAAAAAAAGTTAGTTAAATTAATTGAAGTTAGTTAATTACAGTTACATTTAGTTAAAAATAGTGGGCTTATTTGTACGCGTACGAGCGTATTTGATTTCGGCATATATTTCATATAAGTCTGGAATTTTCTTATATAAGTTTATTACATAATAGCAAATTTGGGGGTGTTTGTTTCGGCTTATATAGCCGGCTTATGGCTTATTTGGTTTTGGGCTTATATTTCATAAGCTCACGCTTATTGTGAAACTTTCCGGCTTATATAAGTTCATTATGTCCGTAAAGTGACAAAATAAGCCAAAAAAAGTGAGCTTATGAAACATAAGCCCAAAACCAAATAAGCCATAAGCAGGCTATATAAGCCGAAACAAACACCCCCAACTATAAGTCATAAGTCTCAAAATAAGCCAGAAATCCGGGCTTATAAAATATAAGACGAAACCAAATAAGCTTAAACAAACAGTGAGGTTAATTATGTTGAAAAATAGTAGTACCTAATAAAGGCATGAGGAGGACATTCAGTCAGGAAAAGAGTTGAGTTTGTGAAATTGAGTGTGAAATAGTGTGTGTGAATATGATTGACATGAAAGGTGAATAATAATAATAATAATAATAATTAGGGTTTTTACAGGTTGTTGAAGATGAAGATGAAAAGGGGAGACAGCCACACACACCAGGTTAATTGAAAAGATAACGATATTTTGCTCTAAATCTTTTTTCTTCTTTTTTTGTTATTTTTAGATTATCTTACATATATATTATCTTTTATATAATAAATCTTGTTATTGAAAAAAAAAAAAAAAAAAAAAAAAGACGTAGAGTTCAATTTTGACATGTGGATTTCGTCAATATTCATCAATTTTCGTCTATGGAGAAAAAGCCTCATAAAAACATATGTGTCCAAAATCTAAAAACTTAACTTGAAAAAGGCGGACATAATTTTACAAACTTTGGAGCCAAATATGAAAATTAAAGCAAAGACATCACTTATTGTTTTCACTTTCCCGCTTTCAAAGATACACACATAGAAAATCAGTAAACCACCAAACAAAAAACCACCATCGAAAACATCATATCCTGTTGCCTAAAAACATCTACACCATGGTGGTATAAATTTAAAACTAAGACAACACACATGCCAGTGAAGAAGATGCCTCACGTCTTGAATCCCATTACAATCGATCTCTTTCATGGGACCTTAAAACCCTAAATCAATGCATCCAACCTCTTATTGAAGAAAAGTACAGAGGTAATTTTTTCTTTATCTCACAAAACTTAAATTCTCATCATATTAAGTGATACCCACATGCTAATATAAAGATAATTTATTTTTTGTGATAATGATTTTTCTATTCAGTCACCTTTGAAGTTTGAACCCACTTTGATATTGACATGTTATTACTTTTACCAATATCAATCTTAGTGCAAAATGTGTGATAGAGTATGGATTAGGCTTAGTTTGCGTATTAGGTATCTTTGCAGACTGCCGGTGAGTGGTATCTGCATTAATTCAAGTAATGGAATGATTCCATGCGCGAATGAAAGTAAACCGTTAGCCTTACGGTGGGGACGGACCCCACGATTAAGCTCCAGCGTGAAAGTAAGTAATCATGTTTGTTAGAGAATATGTGTGTATTGTGATGTGTGAGAAAGTCATACCTCGTAAATGTGTTTAAAGTTTGCCTTTTATAGGCGAGCTAAATACTAGGGTTTCCTAGCATTTCGCTTATTGTTGTTAATGGCCAGAGTGGGACCCTTGTCGGGCAAGGGTCTGTAACTTAATCGTGATTGCGGACACAGATCATCTTCCGTGGCTATGGGCTGGTCCGTGAGCATATTACGGAAGCATTGCTCGGATGATCTGCGTGCGTCTTTTGCGAATCTAGGCCGCACCTCGATCGTGGTTGGGCTTTGGTGGCGTCCAGTGTATTTGTTTGTCTACTCTGTTGTGTTGGGCCGGGGCCCAATTGTGTATAATACAGTCCAGGCCCAATAGGCCTGCTATCTGTATTATACGTCATCAAGCCCCCCAGTCTAGTGCGTTCATTGCGCGCGTTATTGTTGGTAGCGTGCGGTGGATGTTACTAGACTTAAGGCTCCGTTATGTTTCCTTTCTATAGTTGATTCCTTTCTACGACGCTTCCTTGCGTCTAGTAGATGTGGTCGTGGACCGTTTTTGGCCTTTCGCCTTCTGACTAATTTGACCAAGTGGACCATTTGTCTTACTCTTGTCCTCGTCTTTTACTTTTGATCTCCACCGTTGATTGAACCGTTTTTTATCACGTGTCCTTATCTTATCTTATCTTGAATTAATTATACCATGGGTATAAATACTCGATTCGTTTTTTACCATTCTCTTTTTCCTTTTCCTCATTTTTTCCATTCGTGGTTTCTTCTAGTTTCTTTTAAGCTATCACGTTTTCCTCCAAAGGACCTCTACATTTTCAGGTTGGATCTCGATACTTTTCTTTCGTCATAGGTATTCTTACGGACGTTACATCCCGTTTTTCTCAAGGATCATATAACCTCAAAATTTGGAACAACCATTTTTTCCGGGTTGACTTCTTTTCTATTAACTGGTTCTTTGGGTTACGCAGCAATGGATGTGTCCGCATTTGTTGAGGTTCCAGGTTTTACCCAAGTGATGCCTGCTAGAAAGAGGCAATTGGACGGTGAATCGAGGCCGTTGGAAAATACTATTGGGTGTTAGCGTTGACGGGCCGTTTGTTGGTGTCGGTCGGCAAAATTCTACTTCTGTTGGTGATGATATGGGGCCGATTGGCCCCAGTACCGATGATGGCAATGGTACCGGGCCCCATGTAGTCACGTTAGCTGAAAATGTCGAGCCGGGGTGTCTAGTTATGAGTTTTAAACCGAAAGCTGGAGAAGAGGATGTTCTTGCTGGTGAGTCTTCCCCTCTTGCTAAGAGATTAAAGAGGGATCATGGGACTTCTGACAGGCCTTCTACTGGTGGCCGATCTGTAGCTGTTATCAAGCGGTTATTAGCTAATAGTGTTGGTAGCGCCGAGGTTAGAGCTGGTGTTTTGCCGACCCAACCTTTTGTTACTTCCACTATATCCACCCTTCCGGAGCAAGATTCCATTGATGGTTCTATACTCCGCACGATCCATCCTGTCGAAAGGTTTGTTATCTCTTCAGATTCTTCTTATCAATGTAATACCTCTGTTGCTGACGCTGAGGTTGACTCTTTTGCTAGGTGCAGTCCCCTAATGGTGGCGGTGACTACTATTACTCCCGTTTCTGTCGTTGTTGCTTTGACTCCAAAGGATGGGACAGATGAAGGTTCTCCGTTTTTTGATTCGAGTCCGTTTAGCAGTAGTCCTAAACTAGACGCCGGTAGCTTTCCAGGTCATTCCGGTAATGACATTCTTATTAGTGATGTTCGTGCTGCGGTCGATGTTGATTCCAGCCTGTTGGAAAATGTCTATGTTCCAAAATGGAATGTTGTGGGGTCCGTCAGTACCCAAGCGTTCTGAAAACAGGATTTGGACACAAATTAGCCAAGTGTTAATCAACCTTAAACACTCTTAAGTCACTGAGTGAACAGTCACTCAGTGAGTTACCTTCAAGATGCTTAGGACGAGTCTAAGAAGAAAGATTCACCATTCAGTGAGGCGGAACTCCCTGAGTGTCACTTAAGCCAAAGAAGAAGGTAATGGGTTCAATGAGTATTTGACAAGAACTCACTAAACCCCCAGTCTCCTCAACAACAATAAATGATTGAAGACTGAAGACTGAAGACCTAGACTGAAGAATATGAAGTCTGAAAGAAAGGCGGGATTAGGCGAGAAGAGTTTGAGAAGATAAGGAGAAGTCTTATCGGGCCAGAAACAAACCTTCCCTAAAACGGCTTAAAGTCAAGAAGTGTCAGACCTGACACTCGGAAAGACTTTTAGCCTATTCCTATTGGTTCTTGGAAATGACAAATACTGTTGTAGTTGTCAGACACGCTAGGTTATTCTTTTTGTATTTTTTAATCATAGGTGCTCTTTATACTTGTGTATAAATAGGAACAGAAAGGAGAAAAGTGGGTTAAGTTTTGTGCATTAAAAGCTTAGACTTTCACAAAACCACTTTTCTCCTCCAAAGAGTAACCAAGTCCCTGAGATAGCTCAGTGGGTCATTATTGTTGCCACTCAAAGCATATCTTGAGTTTAGAGAGGAGAACACACCATACCTTGTCTATTCGATCCCAAGTGTTTATTCCGCAAACACTTGGGTAATAGATTCTTTTGATTGATTTCTAATAAGAATTTAAACGTTGAAAAACTTGTGTTTTTATATTTACGTTTTACGTATCTGTTTAAATTAATCATTACGTTAATTCAGTCATAGAACACAATTAGATTAACTTTGTAGTTATTTCTACTTGTGTAAAGGGAACAACAAGTGGTATCAGAGCCTCTGGTTTATAAAATCTTTTCAAAAAACTAAGAGTGCTCAAGGTTTTTAAAACCAAGATCCTACTATGGCTGATATTAATGTGCCCCAGCTTGTCGATAAAAAGGGTGGTAGCTTTTCAGCTGTTGCCCCCAGACTTGAAGCTGAAAAATTTAGCAAATGGAAAAAGCGAATGCTTTGCTACTTGACTGGTATGGAACCATACTACATCACTTGTATCAATGAAGGTCCTTATGTCCCTAAGACTGCTGAGGGGTTAAACAAACCTGAAGCTCAGTGGACTATTGATGAGAGAAGGGTGGTCAATCAAGACCAACGCCTGAAAAGCATAATTATATCTTGTCTTCCTGACGATATAATGGAATCAGTCATTAACTGTACTACAGCCAAACAAACTTGGGTTGACTTGATTAATAGCTTTGAAGGTCCCTTAGATACCAAGGAAAACAGGATTATGGACCTGAAACTTGAGTACAACACTTTCAGGGCAAAGGACTCTGAAAGTCTCTCTCAGACATATACCAGATACAAGACCCTGATAAATGAATTGTCAAATGATAGTGTAATTTTGTCTAAGCATGAGATCAATGTTGGCTTTGTCAACAGTCTCCCTGAGAAGTGGCTAAACTTCTCACAGGGCCTCAGGAATGCTAATCACATTCAGACCCTTGAGCTCCCTGAGATCTACGGGAAATTTGTCTATGAAGACAACTTAATCTCTAGGAGATACCCAGACTCAAAGAAAGCTCTTGAGACCAAAAAGGCCCTGACTTCCTCACCCATATCAACTGCCTTTTATTCTAATGGTGTTGTGCAGGATTTTCAAGAGGATTCTGATGATGAGATTGATGAAAGAACTAGTGATGAGTACCTAAATGATTTAAACTTGGAATCCCAAGAAAGGGCACTCCTTGCTAATTCAAAACGTTTTATCAAAAGAAATCAGTCAAACTTTTCAAAAGCTAAAGCAAATGAAACCACTGAATGTTTCAGATGTGGTAAAAAGGGTCATTTTGCTAAAGACTGTTATTCAAAAACCATCTCAGAACCTTCTTATAAATTTTCTGGAAACAGTTCCCCAGGAACTAGCAAGTTTCAACCTAAAATGCTTCAGTCGACCTAACATTTTCAAAACAATAATGTTCAAAAGGGTCAAAAAGACTTTGAGGCTAAATATAGGAAAGCTAAGGCTAAACTTGCCCTCCTTGAAACTAATCCCTCAATGTCTCAGGCTGCTCAAACTTCCAAACCTGTTCAGACAAAGAACAAGGTTCTTGTAGCAGAAGCTTATGACTGGGATGAAGAAGAGGTCTCCTCAGAAGATGAGGAAATTAGAGTAAGTGCACTGATGGCACTTTCTGAAGGTGATCAGCTGGCTGTTGGAAAAAGCCATGCAAGGAATGAAGAATGGGTGAACATAACCATGAAGAAGGTAAATATTTTACTTTCAATGAATGATGATTCTGACTGGCAGTACTCCTATATGAATTACATTTGTGTAGATCTTAAGTTTGTAGAAGAACAAAGGCTTAATTTGCTTTCAAAATATAACAATCTTGTGTTAGAATTAAATAAGTGTAGATATGAGTTGCTTGTATTAAAACAGGCCAAGTTAGAAACTATTACACTACAAATTCAAAACACTGAAATTTTGAAACAAAATCAAGCTCTTCAAAATGAACTTAACAAAGAAAAGGCTGTCATTGAATGCTGGACTAAAAAGAACCCCAAAGTCTATGAAACTGTGAGTCTAATTCCTAGTGAAAACAAGAAAGTTATAGGAATAGACCAACTCACTGAAACCCCCAGTGATAGTCACAGAGAAAAGACTTTTATTTCAGCTGGCATATCTTTTGAGCAGGAAATGGAACCCGAGTCAAATGACTGAATTGTCAGGGACAACCCAGTCAGTAAGTTACCAAACTTTAAGACTGGAAAAATTTTGCTTCCTGAAAGTCAGGCTCTGAAAAATATGCTTGGACTCACTGACCAACCCAGTAGTACTGAGTCAGTCAATGAGTCTGAATCAGAATCATTTACACCACTCCCACCTCTGAAAGTCCTTCAGGGAGCTGCACCAAGCTCAAACCTCACACCATTGGTCTACTCTCAGCATTCTCCAAAGGAGAAGCCAAGAATGGGAAAAACCATCCTGAAAAGGCAAACCCCTGAAGTCTCAGTTCATACTGATGACTCATCAACTTCAGTCCCTTCTGAAGTAAAAACAGAAAGCCCTGACTCAAAAATTGATCAGTTGGCTGAGCTTGTCAGGAAGCTGAGTGAGAAGATTGAATCTTCTGAGAAGCCTTCTCAATCTAAGATGAAGGAACCCAAATCAGCTTCCTCAAGCACCAAACCAAAACCCTCCAAACCCCTGCAAAGGTGTGAGCTGTGTCACTATACCAATCATTCCACTGATGATTGTTTTAGAATCCTTTACTGCATGATATGCAAAAAGGAAGATCACAGGACCTCTGATCACCAATCATACACAGCCACATCAAAGATGGCAAACTTTAAGGCACAGGCTTTAAAGTATCCCTCTGATTCTAAGCAGAAACAGAAACAAAGGCACAGGCCAAACCTTTTGCACCTTGCCCTCACTGTGGCTTCAATGACCACCTTCCTAAGGATTGTCTAATGGACAACAGTTGTGAAATTTGTGGAGATCCCGCTCATGACACCTCAGGACATGAGAAGGTCATTCAGACCAGAAGAGGTATGACCAAGTCATTCTCTCAGTCTACTGAGTCTACCTCTGCAATCAAATGCAAAACCTGTGGTAGCTCAGTCCACTCAACCTCTGACCATGAATCAATTGCTACTTTTAAGAAGGCTACTAAAGCCAAGCCCTCCAAGAAGAGGGTCCTAGAAAGAACTAACTCAGTTTACCATTTGTGCAGAGACATGCCAGGGAGCCAGTTTGGCATCTAGATAGTGGATGTTCAAGGAGCATGACTGGTGTGAAAGAGTATTTGCACAAATATGTAGAAGAACCAGGACCCAAGGTGGTATTTGCTGATAATTCATCATGTCTCACTGAAGGTTATGGTTCAGTAAACTGTAGTGGTATAGTCTTTACTAGGATAGCTTATGTCAATGGTCTTAAGTACAATTTGATCAGTGTCAGTCAACTATGTGATGCAAAGTACATAGTTCAGTTTGATGATAAACAAGGAACCATCTTCAATGCAAATAAGGAAGTTGTCCTTATTGCACCAAGAAGGCAAGATGTTTATGTGTTAGACATCTCCAGTCTAACTCGGAATGAAACTTGTCTCTTTGCTAAGGCCACTGAAACCCTCAACTGGATTTGGCATAAGAGACTCTCCCATCTGAACTTCAAAAACATAAACAATCTTGTGAAACAAAACAAGGTCTTTGGCTTACCATTACTTGTGTTTTCAAAGGATAAACCATGCTCTGCCTGTGAAAAAGGTAAACATCATAGAGCATCCTTTAAAACCAAAACAAACTTTTCCACCAGGAACTGCCTTCATCTTCTCCATATAGATCTCTTTGCGCCCATCAGTCCTAGATCCATTAACCATGAGAAGTACACTCTGGTCATTGTGGATGAATACTCAAGATACACTTGGGTTTACTTCCTGATCAAAAAGAGTCAGGCAGCTGAAACAATCATATCCTTTGTCAGGAACATTGAAAATCAAAATGACATTAAAGTCAAACAGATTAGGACTGACAATGGGACAGAGTTCAGAAACTATGAACTTGAATGTTTCTGTGATGAGAAAGGAATTTCCCAAAAATTTTCCTCTCCTTACACACCTGAACAAAATGGTGTTGCTGAAAGGAAAAATAGAACACTCATTGAAGCAGCTAGGACAATGCTAAATGGATCAGTCCTTTCCAAACACTTCTGGATTGAAGCAGTAAAAACTGCCTGTTACACTCAAAACAGATCCATCATTGTCAAGAGACATAGCAAAACCCCTTATGAGTTATTCAAGGGAAAGATTCCTAACATCAGCTACTTTCATGTCTTTGGGTGTCCTGTGTTTATTCATAATCACAAGGATCACTTAGGGAAATTTGATGCCAAAGCTGATGATGGATACTTCTTAGGAAACTCTCTTGTCTCAAAGGCCTTCAGAGTGTTCAACACTAGGAGACAGCAAACTGAGGAAATATTTCATGTTACCTTTGATGAGAGCACTGATGCAATCAGTGTCTCTAACACCTCAGTGGAAGAGATAGGTATTGATGATTCATCAAGATACCCTCCTGATGAACATCATCCTGACAATGATCCTTCCACTCAGTACCAAGCAAATGCTGACATCTCCTACTACATCATCCCTCACAACCTTCCTTACCCAACCATCACTGAGTTTTTTGAAGCACAAAGAAGTACTGATGCAATCAATCAGTCTGAACCAAGTGCTCAGGAACCAAACAATCTCAGTGATCATCCAACCCTGTCAGACACTCAAGATTCTTAAGATCATCATGTGTCTACACCAGACCATACCAATCAGGCCTCCACAAGTTCCAATCAGTATCCTAGACCTCAGGACAGTTGGACTAGGTCTCATGATATAGAACTTGTCAATATAATTGGAGAGCCTACTGAAGGCATGCTCACCAGAAGCATGGCTGCTAAACTAACTGCAGCCTCAGCCAATGAATGCCTATTTGTGGACTTCATCTCCATAATTGAACCCAAAAGTATCAAAGAAGCACTTAAACATCCAAGTTGGGTTCAGGCCATGCATGATGAACTGGAACAATTTGACAGAAACAAGGTAATGACCTTGGTCAAATGTCCTGAAGATGTTTCAGTCATTGGCATGAAATGGGTGTTCAAAAACAAATCTGACGAAAATGGCATAGTCATTAAAAACAAGGCCAGACTTGTGGTCAAAGGCTATAATCAACAAGAAGGCATTGACTTTGAAGAAATATTTGCACCAGTGGCAAGGATGGAAGCCATCAGGATCTTCCTTGCATTTGCAACCTACATGAACTTCAAGGTGTACCAAATGGATGTAAAAAATGCATTCTTAAATGGCTCACTGAAAGAAGAAGTTTATGTTCAGCAACCTCCTGGATTTGAAAGCAGTGAGTTTCCTAACTATGTCTGCAAGCTTAACAAAGCCCTTTATGGACTGAAACAAGCACCCAGGGCATTGTATGAAACTCTCTCAGCCTTCCTGATCCAAAACAAATTTGTCAGAGGCAAGATAGACAACACATTGTTTATCTATAGGACAAATAATGATGTCATACTTGTACAAGTATATGTTGATGACATCATCTTTAGCTCAACAAGTTATAAACTTTGCAAACAGTTTGAAAAACTGATGGCAAAGAAATTTGAAATGAGCATGATGGGGAGAACTGACTTACTTCCTTAGACTGCAAATCAAGCAGACTGATAAATGAACCTCTATCTGTCAAGAGAAGTATGTCAGAAGCCTACTGAAGAAGTATGAGCTCAGTGACTGTGCCTCAGTCAAAACTCCCATGGTTCCACCAAACAACCTTGGTCCTGACCTTACTGGAAAACCAGTGAATCAAACTCTTTTCAGAGGAATGATTGGGTCACTGATGTATCTACTTGTATCAAGGCCTGACATCCAATTCTCAGTCTGTTTGTGTGCCAGATATCAATCTGACCGAAGAGAATCTCATCTCACAGCTGTGAAAAGGATACTCAGGTACCTGAAAGGTACTCCAAACCTTGGATTATACTATCCAAAATGTTCAGGCTTTGATCTCAAAGGATACTCAGACTCTGACTATGCTGGATGCAACATGGACAGAAAAAGCACCCCAGGCTCCTGTCAAATCCTTGGTGGAAAATTAGTCTGTTGGAGTGCTAAGAAGCAACAATCAGTTGCCATGTCCTCAGCAGAAGCTGAATATGTTGCAGCAGCTAGTTGTTGTGCAAATGTACTCTAGATGAACAGTCAACTCAGTGACTATGGAATTCATTATAAGATGGTTCCCATCTTTAGTGATAACACAAGTGCAATTGCCATCTCAAACAACTCTGTTCTTCATCAGAGAACAAAACACATTGATATTAGATATCACTTCATCAGGGACCATGTCATGAATGGTGACATTGAATTACACTTCATTCCTACTGAATATCAGCTAGCTGATATATTCACCAAACCTTTGGATGAACCAACTTTCACAAGACTGAAAGTTGAATTAGGAATGTTGGATATTGAGAATCAGTCCACTGATTGAATCCATCCAACTAAGTGTAAATTCTGAAAATCTCAGGTCCCTGACTCAATGTGTTCTTCAGTAAAAAAAATCACTGAGTCACCTTCCCTGAACCCCTCACTGAATGAAAAGTCATTCAGGGCCCTCAAGATGACATTCAATGCTAACTTAAATGCTCTAAGTATCTAGTTAGTAAATGTCCGAGGTTGGTAACTGAATACCTATTTAATATGGGAATATATGTTCCTTTGCCTTCTGGCATGCACCTCTTGGGCCCCCACTTACCCACTTGGCATTTAATGCCTCTTCTCTCACATAAAAAATATGTGATGATGTAAACTCTGCAAATTACACTTTTTGCAGACGGCACAACTGTTCACCTCGACTGTTGCGCAAAACCCGGGAAAGTGGAGTGGTGGCATTTAATGCGGATCCCAAACGTTTTATACAAAATGGTTTTCAATTTTTGAGAATAAACCGCTTAATGCCTAAATCACCCTTCCCTCCACTTCCCTATAAATACCCCCAAACAAATCAACACACACACGTTTTTTTAAAACTATTGTGTGGTTCAATTTTTGAAACTATTGTGTGGTTCAATTTTTGAGAATAAACCACTTAATGCCTAATATGAAGAACACACACACAATAAAGATGGTCTGGTTCTTTCAAAAACTATTGTGTGTGTGTTCTTCATCTTTGGAAAAACCAGACCATCTTTTTGTCAAAACCAAGACTCTTTAAAAAAATGGCTGCTTCTAAAGCTATCACCTACGCCCCAAATGTGGAATTCACAATGGAGGGCGTGGACATGACCAAAAATAACGTCGTAGGAAATTTTGCCTACCCCGAAAACTTTTGGGCGTACAAGAATGTAGTCAAATATCTTCAAAACTGCTTTCTTGCTACGACGTTTACAAAAATCCCCTTAGTCATATATCATGACTATCCGAGGGAATTCTGGTGTACAGCAGTGGCAACAAGCCCTGAGGACACCAAAGACTCCATAATCACGTTCTCAGTGATGAATGGGAGAAGGACCCTCTCCCTGGATTATCCAACCTTCATCAAGGCCACAGGTCTTAATTTCACTTAGAACTTTGAGCCTCACCCCACTGACGCAGAAGTAAAGGCCGAATTGCTTTTACTAGGGCCACATGATGAAAAACATCCTAAAGTGGCCCCAGGAACCCTTTTGGCCAAAGCGCCTATCATTAAGACCTGGTTCCCTGCTGTCTGGAGGATCCTGATGACCTTTTTCATTCAGGTCCTTGGAGGCAATAAATCCTCCATGGAGCAATTGAATGCATCACAACAATTGATGGTGTTCAGCCTCCTGGAGGGTAGAAAGATAGACATTGGAGGAATAATCTTCCGAGACCTCGTAGCCAAGCTATCAGGTAAATCTAGGCAAAGACACATGTCTTACCCTAGGTTCATTTCCTGTGTGCTTCAGGACTTACTAGGCTCTGAATATGTTAGGCCAAACGTTGAGGGATCTAAACCTGACGTCTTACACAAAGCCAACTATTCAAGAGACCTTACTGAGGTACAACCAGTCCCCCTGACCAACTACATGCTGATAGTTATTCAGGGGGCAAATGCTGTCTCACCAGTACCTTCTCCTACAAAAAAGGAGAAGAAGAAGAAGAAGGCAGGGTCCAAGAAGGTGGTTAAACCCAAACCACTCGCCCTTGAGACTTCTGCCTCAGAGCCTAAAGAAAGGCAAACAACGGGAGACCCTCTTGACCTTAAAACAAACGCCAACGGAGGGTACTGAGAAATCATCCTCAGTGTCCTCGGGCAAAACCTTTCCACATGGCTCTACTGACATACACAAGTCAGTGGGGTCTGGAACCTTCACCCTTTCACATCCCGATGAAGGCATTAGTCAATCACAACCTTTGCCTGAGGGAGTACAGGGTCCTATACCCTCGGTAGAGCAGCACTACTCTACTGAGAAGGGGACCCACACCCATTCACATCCCGCTTACGGCTTTGGTATATCACAACCAGAGTCTTAGGGAGGAACGGTCTCTAAATCCTCATCAGGGCAGTACAACCCTGCTGAGAAGGGGGACCTCAACATCTCAATGCCTCATGATAGTACTGGAGAACACCCACCAGTCCTTGAAGGCACTCATGGGGACAAAGACTCAGGGGCATACGACCACCCACTGATACGGAACCAAAACCCTCTCATGGCGATTCCAGTCTCTCGGGAACTGACCCTGCGTACCAGGCTGAGAAAACCCACTCAGTTCTCCTAGAAGGGTAGAACCTGACCACAACAAAGGTGAGCCCTCTTCTGAGGGGGGGGGGCCGGATTCCCACAAGGTTCCCACTCTGGCAGATCTTGAAAGACTGCTGGATGATGTATCAGAGGAGAAAATGGTCGATTTTGGCGATGAAGACGTTTTTGGTGCTGGGGAGGAAATGGAGACTGAAACATACAACTCTCCTCAGCACACTGAACAACAACAATCATCTCCTCCTCCTGAGGCTCAACCAGAACCCCAACCACAACCAACACCATCATCATCAGGTACCTCATCTGCTTCTGCTACTCCTCAGTGGTTGCAGAAGTACAATAATATTCTTCCACTCACTGAAAGGCAGCTGGTAATGTTTCTCCGCAAAGCCAACCATGCTCTCTTTCATGAGCTTACTGAAGAACAATGGGAACAGCATACTGAAGCAGCCGCCAACTACGCTGACTTCAGGGCTACTGTTGAAGAATCTCAGGGCAAGTTACATCAGGTCGCCAAACTCACTGACAAACAACTCGGTGACCTGAGGGAATCTTTTGACAATATGGGTACTGAACAAGACAAGCAGCTCACCAACATATTGAAGACTCTTGATTCCATCCAAGAGGAAGTCAGAGATGACCCAACCCTGATCCAAAAGCTGACTGAGTACATGGATACTCAGAAGACCACCTCCACCAACATTGTTGAGCTTCTAAAGCTTCTTCAGGGGGTGGATCTTAAACCCATAAGGTCTCAGCAAGATTCTATTCAGCAGTCAGTCACTGATTCCAAGGAGTGCCTGACCAAGATATCCTCAGCCTTTGATCAGCTCTCCAACAAACATAATGAGCTGATCACCCACTACACCACAAAGGTAACTGAACTCGCTGACACTCAGGCTACAATGGCGGCAGACATCTCCGCCCTGAAGAATGAGACCACTGACATAAAGAAGATGGTCTCCAGCATCCTGTCTATTCTTCAGGCCTCTCCGGTTACCCCACCTCCTCAGTCAACATATGCATACACTGAAGTTCCAGCATCTGTTAAAGGGGAGAAACTTGATGATCCTACTCCTGATCCTTCAACTTCTGCACTTATTGTTACTACAACCCCTGTTCAACCTGAAGCAGTAGCAACAGAAGTACCTGAGACATCCACCAGTCAACTCCCTCCCACTGACAAAGGGAAAGGAATCATGGTGACTGACGAATCTCCTCAACTGTAATTGATTCCGGCATCAACTGAAAGGCGTCCAGACCCTGATGCACCATTTATGGTTGAATTGGATGGTGGAAGGAAGTTCTTTGGAACTCCAGTGGAAGTGGCCGTAGTCTTGCATGAACAAGACATAAGAAGGGCCAAAGAAAAAGCTGAGCAACTCAACAGACCTATAATTGTTGAGGTTGCCAAGGAGGTAATCAGGGAGACTGACAAGGTCATCAAGGGGGAAAAATTCCTCAAGCTTCAAGCTGACCTCATTCTGGAACACAATCAGCAGGCCAAGCTTAGAGAAGAAAGGAGGAAGAAAACCTATGAGAGGTATATGTGGCACATGACAAAGACCAAGGGAGAAGGCACCATCACTGATATGACCATTCACCTGATCAAGCCTATAAGCGTAACGGTTCACAGGGGACCAAGAAAGTCTGAGGTAAACAAGCCCTTCAAGTTATCAGACTATGGGCTAAGGGAATGGGACATGATGATGCCCATCCTGAGGAAGAAACAAGGCAAGATCGTTCCAAGTCTTCGAAAAACCCTGAACTCCAAATACGAAGAACTGGAAAAGGTAGCAAAGAGTTTAGGAATAGATCATGAGAAGGCGCTTGCTTCTCAGGGACTGTCAATCCCTGAGCCTACTTAGAAGACCGGGAGGAAAAGAAAAACTGTGGGTTAGGAGCCTGAACGATTCATAGCAGCTCTTCATTGCGACAGGATTCCTCCTCAAGGAGTCAAGTTTGTTCCCAACCTGGTCATCAAGGAGCCTGAGTATGGTATCTTCTTTGTCGATGAGTTTGACCAACCGGCCTTCCAACGAGTCAGTGATATAAACCTTGTGGAAATGACAACTCTCCTAGCATACAAGCTAATGGCACTTCAAGTGAAGGGCCCTGAAAATGAAGAGTTTGTCAAGCTGTTGGATAGGATGATGAATGAGCGACCTGACAAAGAAGTGTTAGTATCGAAGAAAGCTAAACTGGAACTCATGGGTATCTTGGAAGGCGGAGAACGAGAACCCTGAATATTTTGTTAGATGTTACGACTTTGTAATGATATTAATAAAATGATGGCCCATGTTTTTGTTATATCAGTGTCCTTAATAGCTTTCTAGTATATTTAGTATGAGAAGAAGCCCATTTGCTCACTTATAACTGATCAAAACATTTAGGCATAATTTATATCCAAATAGGGGGAGATTGTTGGGTCCGCCAGTACCCAGGCGTCCTGAAAACAGGATTTGGACACAAATTAGCCAAGTGTTAATCAACCTTAAACACTCCCAAGTCACTGAGTGAACAGTCACTCAGTGAGTTACCTTCAAGATGCTTAGGACGAGTCTAAGAAGAAAGATTCACCATTCAGTGAGGCGGAACTCCCTGAGTGTCACTTAAGCCAAAGAAGAAGGTAATGGGTTCAGTGAGTATTTGACAAGAACTCACTGAACCCCCAGTCTCCTCAACAACAATAAATGATTGAAGACTGAAGACTGAAGACCTAGACTGAAGAATCTGAAGTATGAAAGAAAGGCGGGATTAGGCGGGAAGAGTTTGAGAAGATAAGGAGAAGTCTTATCGGGCCAGAAACAAACCTTCCCTAAAACGGCTTAAAGTCAAGAAGTGTCAGACCTGACACTCGGAAAGACTTTTAGCCTATTCCTATTGGTTCTTGGAAATGACAAATACTGTTGTAGTTGTCAGACACGCTAGGTTATTCTTTTTGTATTTTTTAATCATAGATGCTCTTTATACTTGTGTATAAATAGGAACAGAAAGGAGAAAAATGGGTTAAGTTTTGTGCATTAAAAGCTTAGACTTTCACAAAACCACTTTTCTCCTCCAAAGAGTAACCAAGTCCCTGAGATAGCTCAGTGGGTCATTATTGTTGCCACTCAAAGCATAGCTTGAGTTTAGAGAGGAGAACACACCATACCTTGTCTATTCGATCCCAAGTGTTTATTCCGCAAACACTTGGGTAATAGATTCTTTTGATTGATTTCTAATAAGAATTTAAACGTTGAAAAACTTGTGTTTTTATATTTACGTTTTACTTATCTGTTTAAATTAATCATTACGTTAATTCAGTCATAGAACACAATTAGATCAACTTTGTAGTTATTTCTACTTGTGTAAAGGAAACAACAAATGTAACCAATGGTTCCCTTCTTAATGATCATACGGAGTGCCATGAAATGATTGACGAGTTTGCTCCTCCTTTCTTATTTGCTTTCGTTTGTGGCATGGAGCATGATTAGTTATTTTTTGAGTTTAATACTGGCTTAGTTCGTCAGACAGTATTGAATGCTGAGGTGTGGATGCGCGCTGAGTCTAATATCAAGGAAAAGAGAAGGTTGTTTGCTCAAGTGGCAGCACTGGAGGCTAAACTTTCCTTAGTCGAGGCCGAGGCCACGGAGGTAATTCGTCTTCGCGTTCGAGTTTCCACTATTGAATCTTCAGAGAGTTCTTTGAAGAAATAGAATACCGTGCTTCAGGGAGAGGAATCGATACACTATAAGGTGGTTAAACCTTCGCGACTTTGTGTATATGATATATTGAGTTAATATGATTAAGTATGCGGAATCTACTTAACCACACTTAGAAGGTTATTTGGTTTTTGGAAATGGAAAGTAATGCTTTAGTAATGAACAATGAACATGCAATGTTAACACCAAACGATTCAATATTATTCAAGATAATACGAGTGATCTTCACTATCACTAGGGTTACAAAACTTTGAATCTTATATTTTTATGAATTGTGATGTTGTTGTGTTTGTTCTATGTTCTTAACAGTTATGATCTAAGCACTTAATTAGTCACTAGATAGACACACATATATCTAGTCTAAGATCTTTCTTTTATAGTTCAAGAAAGATCTTTACAATATTGTTAAGTCTTGTCGAACACTTGCTAGCTTTATCTTATGTGTGTCAGTAACTTAGATACAACATGTATCTATGTACACAACTTGTTACTGATCACTTTGTCCAAAGATATTATCTACCGTATATTCTTGACTTTAGTACAAAATATCTTCGTATACTTATCCATCCAGCAAGCAGACTTAACATTCGAAGAGCAGACTTAATTTTGGTACTCACCAGAATTAATCACTAGATTTAACCACCAGACTTAATATTCAAAGACCAGACTTAACCAACAGACTTAACCAGGTAGTAGACTTAACACAACTGCAACCAGAATTAATCACTTAAGAGAATTTTCCGATACTTAATCTTCAGAATATTTAATTCCCAACAATCCTCCCCTAAACATGTGAACCCTTTTCAACATGTTTTCTGAATTAAATGAGGAATTGTGAAGATCTTGCAAACACTTCATAGTCAGACCCTTGATCTGAGCTTTCTTCTGTTCTGTGAGATTGAATATCTTTCTCAGTAACTCATCTGCTTTCTGTTCTTTGACTTCAACAATATCAATACACATCTTCAGGCTTTAAACATGACCTAAAATATGGTACAATTTCCTTGGATGGAGGAATTATAAGAGGCAATGGTGCTGTGTATCTTGGATGCTTGTTTCAACAAGTGAAATCATCTATCAGCATGCCTTTGCAAGTGATGAAAAAACGTAGTGAACTGAAATTGAAACTTTTCTCCATTTGACCTAGATAGAACTTTCTCCTTTTGAATGCTTCATCCCTTCTGAATATACATAATACTCCAGAATCTTGTTCATGAAGAAGAGATTATCAGCTCTATTCTTGTCATTTTCAACCTCTATGTCATCATCTTGTATGCTCTTGTCTTTTCCTCCCTTTCATTGGTTAATCTTCCTTCTTTGGGTTTATTTCCTCCCCTGAGATATTTCCTCCCCTGGATTGCAAATAGCATTTCCTCCCCTGTTTGGAAGATCTCTCACAATGTACCAAAATATTTCTCTCCCCATCATCTGATCTATCAATTAGAACTTGTTATCAGACAATGTTGTACATGTAGCCATCAATTCCTTAAGAGTTTAAGTGCTGCCCTCATCACTTCTAGGTGTGTTAACTCCTATGAGAGGTGATTCATGGGACATTTGACTCATGGTCCATCATTTGATGGTTTTTGTGAGTCTCTTTGAAAATCCTTTTTAAGAAACTTTTGACTTAGCAGTATGTTCATGATTTTATTATAGAAAATTCATGCTGCTTTCAACCATTTTGAAGGGATTAAGTGTATAACAGACACTTAATCAAAATTTCGGTTTAAAGTAACCTCTGGTTGTGTGAGAACCAATGTTTTCAGTTATAAATAACTGCCTGTGTAAAGATAAACCTATTCAAAAGGCTTTCTTGACAGGGTTTCCAGCTCATAGCAATTGTTACCTCTAACACAAGTGTTAGATTCACTGTTGCTAGCTGTTCTTTCTATCAGATGTCCTTAGACTTGCTCATTATACTTAAAAGTATAAAATGATAGAAAGTGAGTTGTATCAGTTACTTTCTGATCAACTAAGTCATCAATTCAATGTGAAATTTCATAATCATGTTTCAAGAAAGAAGTTTTAAGGAGGTGTAAATTCCCAAACTCTTTATATCATTAACCTATTATGTCAGCAACTGTATTATCATTCTGCTGCTCACACATTTCACTTGAAACATCCTTTGTGTTCACATGTTCATACCTGAAATTATTAGTCTAAAACCAAAAGAATAATGTACAAAGTACTTGTCTTAGATTAGAATAAACATATTACTAACTGTATGAATAACACAATTCAAATTCGTACTAATTGATAATACTAGCAGTAGAAATCCATTTCATATATACAAAGACACACATATTTAAATCATTGAGGATTAAGCATTCCAATACTTGCTACCAAGTACTGAAACCTTCCAACATCAAAAGCTTTTGTTAGCAGATCTGCAAAGTTGTGTTCTGAAGCAATTTTAAGAACTTGAATTAATCTTTTCTCATTGCAGTCTCTTATAAAGTGATGTCTAATTTCAATGTGTTTTGTTTTAGAATGTTGTACTGGATTTTTAATAATGCAAATTGTACTACTATTATCAATATGAATAACAGTGTTCATAAAATTGTACCCATAGTCAAGAAGTTGGTTTTGAAGCCATAGGACTTGAGCACAGCAACTTACAACAGCTACATATTCAGCTTCAGTGATTGAAGTAGCCACAATTGTTTGCTTCTTACACAACCATGAGATAAGTCTACACCCAAGGAATTGACATCCTCCAGTTGTTGACTTTCTGTCCAAGCTAGCACCAGCATAATCACTATCCGAAAATGCTACCAAGTCAAAAGGTGACTCTCTAGAATACCATAGTCCCAACCTAGGTTGACTCTTGAGATATCTAAAAATCCTCTTGACTGCTGTTAAATGAGAAACCTTTGGAGTTACTTGAAATCTTGCACAAGCACAAACAGAGAACATGATATCAGGTCTTGATGATGTAAGATACATCAAAGAGCCTATCATAGATCTGTATGTGTGTACATCCACATTTTCTCCATCTATATCCTTAAGAAGTGGCTTCTTAGAGTCCATTGGTGTGCTTGCCATTTTTGAATCAGCAAAGTTGAACTTCCTTAGAATCTCAGCAACATATTTATCTTGACTAATAAATATGCCTTCACATGAATGTTTAACTTGCAAACCCAAAAAGAATGTAAGTTCCCCCATGGAACTCATTTGAAACTTATCATGCATAAGCTTCTCAAACTCTAAACACATCTCCTTCCTTGTAGATCCAAAGATGATATCATCCACATACACCTGAACTCGCAAAAGATCCTTCTGTTGCTTCTTGATGAAAAGTGTCTTATCAATCTTGCCTCTTTGAAATCCATTCTTTTTTAAATAGGAAGCCAGTGTTTCATACCAAGCTCTTGGTTCCTGATGTAGGCCATATAGAGCTTTTACAACTTTGTACACTTTGTCTGGATTGTCAGGATCAATGAAACCAAGAGGTTTTGAGACATAAACCTCTTCTTCAATAGTACCATATAAAAAAGCACTCTTGACATCCATTTGATAAACTGTGAAGCCTAAAAATGAAGCATAAGCTAAGAAAAGCCTAATTGCCTCAAGTCTTGCTACTGGAGCAAAAGCCTCATCATAGTCTATCCCTTCTTGTTGTGTGTACCCTTGGGCTACTAATCTAGCCTTATTCTTAATCACCATTCTCCTTTCATCCCTTTTATTCTTGAAAACCCATCTAGTGCCAGTTACCTTTTGATCCTTAGGTAAATCAACTAGCACCTATACCTTTTGAATCTTGAACTGAAGAAGCTCCTCTTGCATAGCCTCTAGCCAGCTTGAATCATCTAGGGCTTTAAGAATGTTCTTTGGTTCATCTTGTGAGAGAAAACATACAAACAAGCAAGAGTTTGAAAAATCATGCTGTTTTGAAGCATAAAGGGCATCAAGAAGCCCTTGTTGGTCTGAAGACATCAGTTGTTGTCTTGTCTTCACACCTGATTGTACATCTCCAATCACATTTTCCAGGGAGTGAACTTTGTGAATCCTTGTGTGTGGTTTAGAAGGAACTTGATAATTTGGTGGGAGATTGCTCAAATCCACCTCATCTTCTGTTAATTCTGCTTCTTCTGTTAATTCTGCTTCTTCAGTTAATTATGCTTCTTCAGTTATGTAACACCCCCAATTTCGTGATGTGCAGCGGAATTTAATTTGGGTGTTACTTCATGGCACAACAGTTGAATAGTAGAAAACGATCACCAATTTGGTCGTTTTAAAAGATTTATCATTCGAATATCAGAGTTTACAAAGTAAGGTCCCCAGTGGTTCCAAAGTTTATTAAATAGGTTTTCGAATGATATTTATAGCCTTCATAATTTTCTGTGCTTCTCCGTACCATCCGTGCTCATTGTGAATCTGAGATAAAGACATGCTTAAAACGTCAACACAATGGTTGGTGAGTTCGTGGAGTTTGATAGAAAATATCTTTCTTTGAAAGGTGTATAGTGATTGTTGAAATAAATAATAGTTCTTCATAAAATAAATAACAAGTTGTGTTGTATAAAAATCCACAAGCGTATCATGTATGATTTCCAAAATCATAAGTTTTACGTTAAGAATGAAGCTGAGCTACGTTGTTATACGCTTGAAATAGAATGTTGAGTTAACTTTTAAATGTAATGATATACCAAGCATTCTGGGTTGTCTTGTGTAGAGTTCTCATCTAAGTCACATATGATAACAATTAAAGTTCAAGTACAGGATTCAAAAATCATATCACATAGTGGGAATAGTAATTTAGAGTCTGAAATCTATCAGTGTAAAGTGTTGGTCTTCTAAATACAGCTGTATCCTAGGATATATATGAAACATTCATATATTCATAAAGTTATATTGCCCTAAGCCTCATGACACGCAAAACGTTAACAGAGTACCGTAAAACGGCGGTGCCCCACCAGGGTTACTGATGGGTTTTTATAGCCCTCATGTTAATAGGTGACTTGCCAATTCCTATTTTTCTCAAATATAGTGCATCGCGACTAAATACGACTAACCATGTAGGCATTCCGTCACAGTATTTAGTGGGATAGGTCGTCAGCCTCTAACAGGTTTCGAAGCTGTTCACTATATTCGCGCTCACCGCAGTGATTAATGGCTCATGATCAAGGGACTTTATGGCAATAAAGTGTGCTTAGGCAATATAGGTCTCGGGGTTCATAAAATATACGTACTCTGATCTTGGCAATTATTTCCAGTGAAATGTAGAAATATCATAATAAAGTAACAGTACATTCATTTGTCACATGAATGCATACAGTAAGCCTTAGTATCATGTTACATCAAGTAGCTTATAAATGTTATCTTCCAAGTTACGTGTTTAAGCTAAACAGACAATTTGCACATATAATGAGCATGTATTCCTTTCAAGTATGATTCAAACATGTAAAGCATAGTGGATGATTTTGAGTAAATCATGAGAGTTTTATATATAAGTAACTTAAAACAGTTAAAGCATGTATCTCCCCCAAAAGAGTTATTAAAACAAGGGTTAAAAGTAGGGGCCACGACTCACCTGGAGCGTATCTGACAAGACGAAATTTTAAGACCAAGTAAACGATCACGAAAACTTCTTCAATACTAGACCTGAATATAAGCGAAGTCTAAGAGTCTAATTTACTACTAATACGAATGTGGAAAGGATAAATCGTGTAACGATTTGATCGGTGATGTGAGTGTGATATGCTTAAAATGCCTCAAGTTAAAAATATGCTATATCTATAACATTATGTTGATTCTTATATCAATCGACTCAAAATATTACTTTATCAAAATATGCGGAAATGATATGCAAAGTGATGTTACTAATATTTCTAATAACGAAACTTTAATAATGCATAACTTAAAATGAAACATGCATATGAAATGAAAGGTGCAAAATGAAAATAAACTAAGAATTTCAAGTGAAATTAAATAGGTCCTTGTTCTTTTCAGATTTTATCCTTCTTAGTCTAACTGTGGTTGCGTTACGTCGTTAGTCCTTGGTTAAGTCCATAGTCCATAATAGTCCAAATCTTGTCCATATGTCCACATAAGGCTTGGAGTTCAATGGTATGTCAAATTAAGTCCTTTATAAACTGTTTTCACAGCTTCAGTCCATAAGTTTCATAGTTTGGCAGTTTTGGTCCTTCTAGTTAAATCGCGTTACGTTTTTAGTCCTTTTTGCATAAAAATGACGGGAAAAATATTCTGAAAATTTCTATAATTTTACTAAGTTCATATTAACTTATTCTAAGTGCTTATTCCAGAAAGAACTTATTTTTGTATTATTGGGCCTATTAACGAAATATACATAGGCCCGTTAAGAAATCGAGAGGCGAGGGCATGAAAATAGTTTTGGGCTTGGACTTGGGCTATTTTTATGATTCTAAAAATATACCATATGGGCCTGTTGGGCTGGTTAATCACAAAAACTTAGTGGGCTTTATTTAAGTCCAAACCGAAATTATAAATTTTATGAAATTCAAGTTCTAGTTCGAGTGACAACTAAAACGATTTTATTTGAGCGTGCTTCAGAGCTTATGAGGTCGAGGTTAAAACACGAAAAAGGTAGTTTGCTAGGTGGTCTATCAACAGGTGTAAAAAGGTTGGGGTGTTACGTTGGAAAAATCGAGTATAATTAGGTGAGAGTTGGCCTAGTCGAACACATGTTTGTATGTGAAAAACACTTTGAAAAATTTAATTCTTTCATGCCTGGTTAAATTTTATTTTTAGTTTGAGCTCGTTTGGAGGTTTAAAGATCTTGTATTTGTTTTCGACTTTGTATAATCTTGTACTCGAAATGTTAATGTGGTTATGAGTTATTAGATTCATCTAGATATGAAAACATGATTTCGAATAATTAACAGTACGCGTATAATGGAGAAAAGAAATATATACAATTCAAGTTATATTATGCATGCACTAATGTAAACGTGAGAGGGATGCTGCTGAGACTTCCAAGATGAAGACTCGTCATCTCTCATGAGTTACTCTTAGAATATCGAATGCATGAAAACCTAGGAGTGAATATATATACGTTTAAGTAAAATGAAGAAATGATGCATGGAGATTTTTAACGTGCAAGTGAGATGTGAGTGATATATGAAACTAGACATGGGTCTTGTCCATGCGTTAATATAGTATTCATATGAGCTTGTAGAACTTACAATGAGTGAAGGAGGGATTTCTGTACGTATGATCGGTAGGAATTTAGGCTGCTTCGAAGGAACCCAAAACAGTTTAGAGTTAAATATTCTCTCTTCGAATCGAATATAAATGAACCACTACTTTCTGGATGTTATGAGCTTAGTAAGATGAGTTTATAATGTGTAAGATTATTTGTGAATGTACAAGGATGAGTGTGTGTGAGAGATGGTGAGGGTGAAAGGTAGTAAAAAGGCAGTGGGGTTCGACTGGAATCACAAGGGCGAAGTAAACAATTTATTAACTGAGTTCGAATTACATTTTTACAGGTTTCTGCTTTGCTCGGTTGTTTCCTGAGTTTAGACGAAAGTGACTGGACTTCTAAGGAGATTAGTGAGAGTGAAAGGGAGGAGAATGAGAGTTGTGTTGAGGGTGGTAGGGAGTGATAGTTTTATAGCAGAAAATGTATACACGTTTCTCTCAATTATTTGCTTCTACTGTTTGTGTTCAGGAGAGGTGGCATGTTTTGGTGGATAGAAAAAATATGTTAGGTAGCATTTGTCTTTTGCTGTTTGTTTGTATAGATTCTTCACACGTTTGTATTTCTTATTGTGTTTTAAGAATGAAGCTAGCATACTAGCTTAATCTCTTGTTTTCCCATTATATATGTGTCGACATTCTTAACATGTTAAAGTGTACTCTAGCTCGTCTAATGAGTCTTTTAGTTCGATATTAAAATGTGTATGTAACATAGAAGAGAGTCGTATGAAGTCTTACAAGTAGGTTCGAGTGAAAGGAGTTTGACACAATGGAATGAACTGTGGACACAACCTACAACCCTTGAACTCTCTTGACAGTAGCTCTTGATATAAATACAGCTTAGTAGACTTGAAGGGAACCGAGTAAGCTTCTTTTACTCCATATTGTGGCTCGATAGTAAGTACAACGAAGTAACTATATTTGTTTTTGAGTTTTTAAGTTGTGGTGATTGTAACTGTGTGAATGTGGACTGAATATATGCAACTTACAGTTGTTAGTGCTGGTATTTTGTGTTGGCCAAATGAGAGAAGGAGGCATGTATGGGCTATGTGGGTGTCGAACCAAGAAGGAATAATAGTAGGCATGTGTTTTAGTTTTGAGGTCAGTCAGTGGAAAAAGGGGACAAGTCTGGGCTCAGTTCTTAAGAAGCATGGGTTGAGTGGTCGGATGGGATAAGACATGCTTGCATGGCATCTTGGTGTGTCTTTGTTGATTACAAGGAGATTAAAAGGGTTATGGTTTCTGGTCTTTGTGGTGATCGAAGGGAGTAATGTATTAAGGGATGATGCATGCAATTGGTTAAATAAGAAAATGTCGAATGGGATTGAAATCGAGTATCACTCACATGGGGCAATCATGGTGTCATTTGTATAGATATTATATAGATTCAATGTAGTTTATTAGCCAATATGTAGTATATGTCGAATCAGAACATGTTTTAGGAATAAAATGTTATATCGGGTTCTAAATGTAACGAATTGGTTTTGTCTTCGAAACTGGGTCACACATTCCAGTTTTTGTAAAAATGGGATTCCGTTCGTATTATATTATTGTAATGTAGAATATGGTATTAGTGTAGATGGGGTTTTGTGAAACACTGAGTCTCGAGGTATGCGTGGTCATTTAATGTATGTTGTCAAAACGAATTGTGGTAATGCTAATAATAAAAGAAAATTTAAATTTTCCCGCAAAAATGGGTTTTGTTAAATGGTAAGTCGAGGTTATTATTAATTAACAAAGATTATCATAACGAATTTTCGCAGGATCTTACAAGTTAAGTCTGTTTCAGCAGCATTATCAACAGTAGAACTATTTTCTTGTTCCTTTGTTCCATCTTTCTTGTGTTCATCTTCAACATCTTCTTTAGATTTACCAGAAGAAGATTCATCATTTATTGAAGTTGAATCCACACTTGTACTTGACCATATTGGCATCATCACATAATCTTGATTTGTCTCATTTTCTAACCTTGCCTCATCTGATGTTTCATCAGCTTTTGAACCTGAAAATTCATTAGTTTCTACAACAATAGGCACATAATTCATTGAATGGGTTAGAGTCTCAAGATCAAATAGCCATTTCGGTCCTTGACCTTCTACATTGGATTTATGCTCTAAAAATTCCACATGCAGGTTTTCCTCTACTTTCTTAGTTCTTAAGTTGTATACTCTAAATGCTTTACTATTGAGAGAATATCCAACTAAGAATCCTTCATCTGCTTTACCATCAAATTTTCCTAAATTGTCTAAGGTATTCAGAATTGTCACATGACATCCAAAAGGTCTAAGAAATCCTATTGCAGGAGTTCTACCTCTAAAAAGTTCATATGATGTCTTATTGTGAGGCTTGACAACTAAAACTCTATTCTGGACATAGCAAGCAGTGTTGACTGCTTCTGCCCAAAAAGTGATAGGCAACTTAGAGTCAGCTAACATAGTTCTAGTAGCTTCTATTAGTGTTCTATTTTTCCTCTCAGCAACACCATTCTGTTGTGGAGTTCTAGCAACACTAAATTCTCTCCTAATACCTTTTTCTTTGCAGAAATCATCCATAACTCTATTCTTAAACTCTGTCCCATTATCACATCTAATGACTTTTACTTTCTTGTCTACTAGGTTTTCTATCTCTGTAATGAATGTCTTAAGAATGCTAGGTGTCTCATCCTTAGAACTTAAAAAGAAAACCCATGTAAATCTACTATAGTCATCAGTAATAACTAGACAATATCTCTTATGCTGCATACTTCTAACATTTGTAGGACCAAATAAGTCCATATGAAGCATAAACAATGATTGATTGATAGAGTTAAAAATCTTGGGCTTACAAGTGGCTTTGTGTTGTTTGCCTTTAAGACAAGCAATGCATGTTTGGTCATTTTCAAATCGTTTTTGAGGTAAACCTCTTACCAAACCATTCTTAACAATCTGATTTATGGTTTTGAAGTTAATGTGACCAAGCCTCCTATGCCATTTAAGTGACTCCTCTAATGTAGCTTTTGCAAGTAAATAAGTAAGTGCCTCTTTAGGAACAATGTTCTTAATATCAACACTGTACATATTGCCCTTTCTAGGAATTTTAAGAAGTACTTGACTTTCATCAGGCATCTTAAAATCAGGAGAAAGCACAAGACATTCAGTGTCACAGAAAAGAACTTTGTTCTTTTTGTCACACATTTGTGAGACACTAAAGAGATTATACTTAAGTTCTCTTACAAAGTATACATCTTCAAAGTCTAAATTTCCAGTTTTAATGGTACCTTTACCGGAAATTTTGCCACCAACACCTCCTCCAAAGGTAACATAGCCTCCATCTATTTATTGAAAATCTGAGAGATAAGACTTGTTGCCTGTCATGTGCCTTGAACATCCACTATCTGAGTATCCTTGATCCTCTTGTTTATCAGTTGAATGTTCCTGCACAATAATAAGGAGTATTAGTTTCCTTTGGGGACCCAAGCCATTACTGACTTGGACCTGCCTCTTGCATCAATGAAATTTAATCTCTTGAGAACAGTTGATGCAATATTTGATTTAAGAATCCAACATGCTGAGGCCTTAACAGCATTTGCCCTGTTTTCCCAAGCAGCAGAATTAACTACTTGCCTAGCAGTATTAACTGCTGGCTTTGCAGTTGTACCCTTAATTTTCCAAACTTGTTTTTGGACCACTGCTTTTGATTGAATGGGCCTTTTAACAGTTGTTGATGCATGTTTTGAAGTTAATTTTTCATTTTTAACTGTTGTTCTTGGGTTAACAGTCATGAATGGTCTAGCAGCAGAAACTGCTTTTGTAACTGCTCTGGGTTTTATTCTATTAAAATTAGAACTAGAGTGAAAGAGAGTTTGAGGTGTTTGCCTTTTGGAATTCACCCTATTGTTTTCATACCCAGATACCCATTTGTTACAGAAAGCTGCAAGATGATCAAAACTACCACATGTGTAACAAGCTTTATTATAAAAGAAAAAATCATCACCTAGTTGGTGAGACCTGAGGTTATTCCAACTCCTTTGGTTACCTCTGGGCTTGTTTGTAGTTCTATATTGTTCACAATATCTAACTGGTTGGCTAACATGTTTAATGTTTGCTCTAGGCTTAACAGTATCATTTTTGATCACTTTAGGAACCCTTGTTCCTGCTTTCTTAACTACTTCAGGTTTAGACATAACCTGTTCATCTTCATCATCATCAGATACCCAGTCTTCAATGACTACTCTATCTGATCTTCTATCAGAGGACACCTTGTCCTTAGGAAGTGAAGTTTTACTTAAACTTTCACTTACCTTCTTAGGTTCATCAACAACTAGCTTTGTTTTTGGCTGTACACCATATTGTAGCTCAGGTTGTTGAAATTCAGGGACACCTGGATTTTCTAGGTTAATCCCTGGGGGTTTAGGGATTCCTCTGTAAGGAGGTGGGACACTCTTATATCCTATTCCTGACTTAGCTCTGTTGATCACTTGACATTCAATCATGTTAGTAACACCCCTAGAAGCATGATCTAGAGTTTCTACACTTAATTGAATATTATCATTTTTTGCTTTAATCCTATCATAAGCATCTCTTAAAAGCTTAATTTCAGCATCTCTAAAGAATATGTCCTGTCTTAGAAGAGCTTTGTCATCAGAAAAAGCAAGTTTATTTTCTTTGTAGTATAGGATCTGCTTTTCTACTGATTCTAAACCACACTTATAATCAATATAGTTTTGATGAGTTTTGCTTAGCTCTTTCTTTTGTTCATCATAATGTTTGATTAAATTTTGTAATTCTTTAACAGCTGTACAAGCATTTGAACAAGCTTTATGAGATTGTACCTCAGTAGTAGAAAAAGCCATGAGTGCCACCTGTGAAGAATCTTCTTCTTCATCTGCCATGAAACTCCAATCAAAACCTAAGCCATCAATAGCTACCATAGCTTTTGGCTCAGTAACCTCTCTTGTTCTGGATTTGCTTCCAAAACCTCTGTTCTTGCTATCTTGCTGCCTTGGTCTTCTATAATCTCTTAAGAAGTGACCCATCATGTGACAGTTGTAGCATTCTATCTTTGACTTGTCAAAACCAACAGTATCATTGCTGCTGATTGTGATCTTCCTCCCCGTCCTTTGATAGAACTTCTTAGCCCTCATGCTAAGAAGAGAAATTTGCCATTTTAGGTCCATTTCCTCCAGATCATCATCATTGATCTCTTGGAGGTCTTCATGAGTTAACATGGACCCATCATTTTGACTTGTTAAAAATGCACAACAAGTCTTCTCATCCAAAATACCCATGGTACTGCTTGATGAACTAGCTACTGCTTAATGAACTAGCAGCACCAACACCATCAACAACTTTCACCTCTTCACTTGATTTTGAGGTACTAGAAGTTGACATAAATGCCATGTTCCCAGTATTAGAACTAGTACCTCCATTTTTCTTCAAATCTTGCTCCACAATCTTAAAGTTGCTATACAAATCTATCAGTTCCATTGTATCAAGGTCTGGCGTATTCTTCCAGACAACAACACGTATAGCCCTCTCTTCAGGTAAGCTTCTCAGAAATTTTGAGTTTAAATCTTCTTGAGGTATTTCAACACCAAGAATAGCAAGTTGGCTCACAATATTCTGAAGCCTGTTAAACATGTGGTCTAAAGATTCATTGTTGGTTGAGGTGAAGTTTTCAAACTGTTGCTTAAGAAGAGTCTTCTGGGTCTTCTTGGTGGCTTCATTCCCACCATACCTTGCAATAATGGCCTCAAAAAATGACTTTGCATCTTTGAACTTGCTGAAGTTTAAGAGTTAATCATTTGGAATGGTCATCATCAGCATACTTCTGGCCTTGAGGTCATTCTTCTTCTTTATTCTGTCTTCTACAGATGTTGGCTTTGTTTGCAGAGTTGTCACCACTTTGCCTTCAACTGTGGATGTAGTGGTTGTAGTGTTTGAAAGAGTCTTCATCTTCAATAATTTCCCAAAGTGTATAGTCTTGCACTTGGAAATATTGCTCTATCCTTAACCTCAACATCTCAAACTCATTCTGTTTGAGCATTGGTAACTTTGCAGCAACATTTGTCTGAATAGTTTCCACGTCCATTTCTTACTTCTTCTTCTTCTAAATCAACTATATCAGCCTGGCTCTGATACCAATTAAGAGGATGATTCGATACACTATAAGGTGGTTAAACCTTTGCGACTTTGTGTATATGATATATTGAGTTAATATAATTAAGTATGCGGAATCTACTTAACCACACTTAGAAGGTTATTTGGTTTTTGGAAATGGAAAGTAATGCTTTAGTAATGAACAATGAACATGCAATGTTAACACCAAACGATTCAATATTATTCAAGATAATACGAGTGATCTTCACTATCACTAGGGTTACAAAACCTTGAATCTTATATTTTTATGACTTGTGATATTGTTGTGTTTGTTCTATGTTCTTAACAGTTATGATCTAAGCACTTAATTAGTCACTAGATAGACACACATATATCTAGTCTATGATCTTTCTTTTATAGTTCAAGAAAGATCTTTACAATATTGTTAAGTCTTGTCGAACACTTGCTAGCTTTATCTTATGTGTGTCAGTAACTTAGATACAACATGTATCTATGTACACAACTTGTTACTGATCACTTTGTCCAAAGATATTATCTACCGTATATTCTTGACTTTAGTACAAAATATCTTCGTATACTTATCCATCCAGCAAGCAGACTTAACATTCGAAGAGCAGACTTAATTTTGGTACTCACCAGAATTAATCACTAGACTTAACCACCAGACTTAATATTCAAAGACCAGACTTAACCAGCAGACTTAACCAGGTAGCAGACTTAACACAACTGCAACCAGAATTAATCACTTAAGAGAATTTCCCGATACTTAATCTTCAAAATATTTAATTCCCAACACAGAATACCGTGCTTCAGGGAGAGCGGGACTCTCTTGATGCGGAGGTATTGGAACTGCAGTCTTCTGTTGAGGCCAAGGAACGTGAACTAAGGTCTCAGAATGATACCCTTGCAGATTGGATATGTGACTTTGAGTTTGTGTTTTTATCCATTCTTCTTCTTCCCTTTTTTGTTTTACCTGCCCTTTTTGGTCATAGGTGTGTGAATTGGAGACCACATGTTCTGATCTTCGTGCTGAAGTGTCGACTTTCAAAAATTTGAAGGAGCAGTTTGAAAACATTCAGGATGCTCAGATGGATGAGGTTGTCCGCAAAGTAGCTAAACTGGATACCGATCTTACGGAGATGGCTTTGCACCTTGATGAGGAGTTCTATCCTCGTCTACTTACTGTTATAGCTGGCCGACGGTGGTTGTTGACACACGGCATGAAGCTTGTTATGACCAATTGTTTAAATTCTCCGGAATATCTTGCAGCCTTTGCGAGGGTCGTAAGTTGTGCTATTATCAAGGGGATGCAAGATGGGTTGATAGCTGGAATTGCTCATAGTAATGTATGTACGGACCTCTCGGGTGTGGCTGCTTACCGTCCTTCGGCGCAAGCAGATTATGAGTCTGCATTGCAAACTCTTCGTGAGTTTGAGTTCCCTTTATTAGCTACGCTATCAACTCACAAGGATGCCAGTATTGCAGATATTATGGATCTTCTTCGTCTTGAGGGTCCGCTCGCAGATGCTCCTGGCATGGCTGACTTACAACCTGACCCATAACATCTTTTCGTTCCTGTGCATAATCCTGAAGATAATGTGGTTGTTGGGGTACCTTCGTTTCCTTTTCTTTGGAAAATGCTCAACGAATGGTTGATAAGATTAGGGACAACATGGCTGCTTATCGATCTGCGCTTGCTGATGTTTATATTCCTTTAGTTAAACCCTTATCTATTGGTATTTTGATGGATACAACAGCTTCCGTGGATGGTGAATCAGCTGCTGTCGCAACCACTTCTGCTTTGTTGACTATATCCTCCGCTCCTGTCGTGACAGAAGATTGTGACGTAGCGGACACGGATGTCCAAGCTACTCATGGGGACAGCCCAACTACAGCCATGGATGATGCTTCTGCCTTCCCTTCTGAAAAAGAGATTGAGGCTACTCCGGTGCAGGAGCCTGCTAGTTAGATTTGTTTATGCTGTAACCACATGCGGTAGTTGTTTGTTTGCGCACTTGTCAGACAATATTTATGGTTTCTAAGTACGTCTTTTGTTTGTTTGTCGTGATTATCTACGGTCTTTGTTATGGCCTTTTGTTTGTCATGACTTTTGTTTGCTATTATTCTAAGGTCGTACTGGTACGCTTGTCTAATAGTCTTGTTTGAATATTTGTGGGTTATTCTCCCGGTACCGGGCTTGCAATACCTCTTACGTACTTAGAATGAATTTTTGGGGTTGTTCATTCTTTTGTTATCCGGAATAACATTCTTGGGTCTTGCCCTTTTTGTGTGCGCGTGTTATTCACATATATATGCATAATATTACAAAGTGGAATTTAAAAACTTAGTAAGGTAAACTGGTGGAGGTAGCTAATCTCCACTTTTTTCATTAAAACTTTAAATAGGAAAAAGTACAATAGGTAAGATAGTTTTAAGTGCAAATTTCCACTGCGGGGTCCGCGTAAGTGGTTTTCTTACATTTGATTTATATAGCACCTCTTGAGGTTACAAACATTTCATGTCCGAGGTAGGTGATTCCCTTCTCGATCTTTTAGCTTGTATGCCCCTTTTCCTAGTGCTTCTCTGACTTCATATGGTCCTTCCCACTTGGGTCCTAGCTTTCCTCCTTCTTTAGCATGGCTTGCATCATTGTTGCGGTATACCAGGTCTCCAGGTTTAAAGCTTGTGTTACGTACCTTGGAGTTGTAGTATTTTTCCATTTTTACTTTGCTTTTTGCTTCGCGAATTGCTGCCTGCCCTCTTCTTTCTTCCAAGATGTCTAAGTTAATTTCCAAAGCTTCATCGTTTTGTGTTGTATCTACTTCCGCTGTCCTCCACGTGGGCATTCCTATCTCAGCTGGTATGACAGCCTCCGTTCCATATGTTAACGCGAACGGAGTGTCTCCGTTGCTAGACTTAATCATTGTGCGATGTGCCCATAGAACGTGTGACAATTATTCCATCCAATTGTTACTTCTTTCTTCTAATCGAGCTTTGTTCCCTTCTCCAAGGCTTCGATTTGCTCTTTCTACTTGTCCATTAGCTTGTGGATGCTTAACAGAAGCAAAGTGTTGCTTGATACATAGCTTTTCACACCAGTCTTTGAATGGGTTATCTCAGAATTGTTTTCCGTTATCAGATATGATTTCTCCTGGGAGTCCAAACCTGCATACTATGTTATCCCATACAAATTTTTTTATCTGGTTACCCGTGATAGTTGCAACCGGCTTGGCTTCTATCCACTTTGTGAAGTAGTCTATGGCTACTATTAAGAATTTGACCTTGCCTGGACCTTCCGGGAAGGGTCCGGCTATGTCAATGCCCCACTTGTAAAACAGCCATGGAGAATTAATTGGGGTTAGCTTTTCCTGTGGGTTTCTTGGGACAGGTTTGTGCACTTGGAAGTCTTGGCATACCATTATCAGTTTTCTTGTGTTCTCGTGCATAGTCGGCCAGTAGTATCCAGTCCGTAAGGCTTTAGCTACTACAGATCTTGTACCTGCGTGCATGCTACAGGACCCCTCATGAATTTCCCTTAGCACGTAGTTTGCTTGAAGTGGTCCGACACATCGCAACCATGGTCCGAGGAAGGATTTTTTGTAGAGAATTCCATTTATAACTGCGAACTGTTGCGACTTTCGTTTAACCGCTCGTGCTTTCTTTGGTTTCGCAGGCAACGCTTCTTTTGTTAAGTACTCATAGATTGGGGTCATCCATGTATCTCCTTCTTCTTCCACTACTGCCAATACTTTTGTTTCTTCTATTGACTTTTGCTTTAATTCTTCCACCAACACCTGTTTGCTTAAGTGCACAAAGGTGGTGGACGTCATTTTGCTTAGGGAGCCCGCTTTTTTATTTTTGCTCCGGGGAATTTGTTTGATTGAAAACATTTTAAAGCCACTAAGAAGTGCTTTTACCTTTTATAAGTATTGGATCATTTCTTTCTCCTTTGCTACGTATGACCCATTGAATTGATTTGCCACAAGTCGCGAATCCACGTTTGCTTGAAGGTTTTTTATGCCCATTTGTTATGCTATTCTCAGCCCTGCTATTCGAGCTTCGTATTCTGCTTCGTTGTTGGTTGCTTCAAAGTTGAACCTTAAAGCATAGGTGACTTCCGTTCCTTCTGGATTGGTAAGTACCAATCCAGCTCCGGAACCATCTACGCAATATGACCCGTCTGTGAACAAGGTCCATGGTTCTGGGAGTTTCTCTTCTTCTTCCATTATCTCATTTGTGGATTCGTCCTCCGGACGCTCTACTATGAAGTCTGCCAGGATCTGTCCTTTTATTGACATCTGGGTATGTATTGTATATCATATCCTCCCAGCTCTATAGTCCATTTTTATAATCTTCCTGCTACCTCAGGTTTTGACATTATCTGCTTAATGGGTTGGTCAGTGATCACTATTATAGTATGTGCTTGAAAATATCTCTTTAAACGTTTGCTGGCGTGCACCAGAGCCAGTACTAGTTTTTTCATGGGAGTGTAGTTGATTTCCGGTCCTCTCAAGGCGCGGCTTACAAAGTAGATTGGTATTTGCTTAGCTTCCCTTTCCGTCATTAGCACTGCACTCACTGCTTCCTTTGCTGCCGCAAGGTAGATAATGAGTTCTTCTCTTTAAACGTTCTGCCGATTTGCTTATAGAAAGCTTTGTCTACCAGCCGTTGATAGGTTGCTCCTGCGTTTTTGAGTCCGAACGGCATTTTTGTGTAGCAAAATATCCCTTGGCTTGTGATGAATGTTGTCTTCTCTTCGTCATCTTTTGCCATTTGGATCTGATGATACCCTTTATATGCATCCAGAAAGTATTTGAAGGGGTACCCGTAGAGGGATTCCACCTTCCAGTCTATTTCTGGTAGCGGATAACAGTCTTGTGAACATGCCTTGTTTAGATCCTTGAAGTCTACGCACATTCTCCAGCTGTTGTCATGCTTTTTTTTACCATTACTGGATTGGCTAGCCAGCTGTGATAGTGTACCTCCTTCATAATGCCGGCCTCAGCAAGTTTCTCAACTTCTTCTCGTATTGCCTTACTTCTTTCTGGTGTCTGGCCTCGTTTCTTTTGCCTGACAGGAGGGCACCCTTCACGCACATTTAGATGATGTTCCGCTATGTGTCGCGGAACGCCTGTCATGTCCACTGGGCACCAGGCAAACACGTCCAGGTTGTTCCTAAGCAGTTTGCATAATTTTTGTCGACCTTCCTCCGTCAAGGTAGATCCTATGGCCACCGTCTGTTTCGGGTGCTCTGGGTGAATCGCAACTTTGATTCGTTTTTCTACCGGCTTGTTGTTGGCGGGAGGTTGCCCCTCTGGTCCGGAGACCATTGTGCATTCGAGCTGGATGATCCTGCTGCTACGAAGCGTGAGTACTCCTCCTTCCACTGGGAATTTTAGCATACCGTGTGTTGTTGACAGGACTGCTTTTATTTTCCGAACTCCCGGTCGTCCGATAATCCCGTTGTAGGGTGATTGCGACCTTACTACCAAAAAGTTCATCCATGCGAAGGTTGAGTGTTCTTCATCTCCTATTTTGACCAGCAGTGTTATCTTTCCTATCGGCCATATGACTTCACCGCTGAATCCGATAAGGGGATTCGTGGCCGGGACCATCTGGCTTCTTATCTTTGGCCGGAGCCGTTTGAAACAGTGCTCATACAATATTTCGGAAGCTGATCCTCCATCTACATACATGCGATGTATGCAGTGGCCTCCGACTTCCGCTTCGATAATCATTGGGCCTCACTCCCTAGGGATGGGAATGAAATCTCTTGATCAGTAGAGAATCTTTGCGTTATTTTTTGTCTAGCTACTTTTTGCCAAGTCTGCACCATCAGGATTGCTGGGGCCTTATCTTTCCCAGATGCCTCCCCTTTTTTAACTATTTTCGATTGGTCTTTCCCATTATTTTGCTTTAGCTCCTTGATTAAATGTGACAGTTTTCCATTCTTGAGCAGTTCCTCTATTTGCCTTTTTAAGTGGTTACACTCGTCCGTGTTATGCCCTACTTCACCATGGAATTCACAAAATTTGTTGTTGTCCCTTTTTTCAACCGGAGTTGTCATCGGAGGTGGGGGCTTGAATTTTGCCTTTTCCAGAACTAAAATTTCCTTTAGGGATTTAGAGAGGAGGGCGAACCTATCCTGCTTTCTTTTCATTCTTTGCTGGCCCTTAAATCCCTCTTTTTGAAAATTTTGCTTTTGACCTCCCTGATGCTGCTTCCATGGCGGAAGTGATTTCTTCCACTCTTGGTTTCCGGCCGCTACTTCTCCCCTGAGGAAGGACGTAGTTACCCTCATCATTTCATCCACAGACTTCGGAATGTTGTCATGCAAACGCTTTATTAACTCTGGGTTGGATATTCCATGCATGAATCCTGAAATCTTCAGGACTTCTGGTGCTCCTTTCACGTGTCTACTTTCTTCCTTGAACCTCCGTACGAAGTCTTCTGTGGATTCTCCTTCCCTTTGTTTAATATGATGGAGCTCTACCGGATCCTTGACGTTAGTTGGCATGCGAGTTTTTTTTGGCAAGTCAAAGTAACGGATACGAGGAGTGAACGGATCAGTTTCCTTGCATACCCATGGCTGCCTAGGTCATCATCTTCAATGCTCGACCTTTGCCTTTTCGACCTTGACCCCTTATGTCTGCCACCTCGCTCCTCCTTTTCGGACAGGTCATCCCTCTGTCGAGAAGATGCCTCGTGGCTATAATGCCTTCCGGAATCTCGAGAACAAAAACTCTGATAGCAGCTTTCTTCCCTTCTTCCGCCGCTACGGTAGGATTGTCTTCGGGAATCCTGTGAGTAAACGGGCATGCTCCTTTCTCTGTCTCCTAGCCTATTGAACACACCTCTTTCCAATCTTTTGAACACCGTCTTCTTCTCCGGACCTCTTCCCCTTGGTGACCTTAACCGGCCACTCCTCGGGTCAGGACTTCCGGATGCGTTTCGGTGCCGCTTGGCCTCAATTTTCGACCTGAGGTCCTTTCTTCTGCTAGGTGTCCCGGATTTGGAGTGTTGCGAAGCTTCCTCAAAATTTAAACGAGCTTTCATCCCTTTGAGTTTCTTCTGTTGCAACTCTTCTTGATGAACTTTCTCAGCTATAATTGGCAATATCTGATGATAGTGCTTGTCACAGTACTCTCGAAGATCTACATCAGGCGTTCGACCACCTTGATCTTCCAGTACTTTCTCATTTCCTACTGTATTCCGCACAGTGGATGTAGGTACGGAATGGGCAGGACTGGAATTAGCGGGGCCGGAGTGATTGCTCATGGTGAGTATTTTTAAGTACGCAGTTGTGCACTGGTCCCACGGATGGCGCCAACTTGTTAGTGCAAAATGTGATGAGTATGGATTGGGCTTAGTTTGTGTATTGGGCTGCCTTTGCGGACTGCCGGTGAGTGGGATCTGCACTAATTCAAGTAATGGATTGATTCCCTGCACGAATGAAAGTAAACCGTTATCCTTACCGTAGGGACGGACTCCACGATTAAGCTCCGGAGTGAGAGTAAGTAATCATGTTTTTCAGAGAATATGTGTGTATTGGGATGTGTGAGAAAGTCATACATCGTAAATTTGTTTAAAGTTTGCCTTTTATAGGCGAGCTAAATACTAGGGTTTCCTAGCATTTCGCTTATTGTTGTTAATGGCCAGAGTGGGACCCTTGTCAGGCAAGGGTCCGTAACTTAATCGTGATTGCGGACACATATCATCTTCCGTGGCTATGGGCCGGTCCATGAGTGTATTACGGAAGCATTGCTCGGATGATCTGCGTGCATCTTTTGAGAATCTGGGCCGCACCTCGCTCGTGGTTGGGCTTTGGTGGCGTCCAGTGTATTTTTTTGTCTATTCTGTTGTGTTAGGCCGGGGCCCAATTATGTATAATACAGTCCAGGCCCAATAAGTCTGCTATCTGTATTATACGTCATCAATGACCCATATGTGAATATGTTGTGATTTTGATGATGTTTGTAGTTTGATTTGTTAATTTGGCTATGTTTTTAATGCCTATTTAATTAAAATTGGGGCTTTTTAGTGGGTATGATTTAGATTATTGTTTGAAGTTTGAAAGAGGTGGTGGTGCGAATGAAGCTCAAAAATTGAACCAATAGGAGAGCTTAATTTTGACACATAGGAGAAATCAAGCAATATGATTGCCCAATAAAAAGTCAAAATTGAATTGATTTTGGTCAAATTTTAATAAATTTGGTGGAAAATTTGATTGGGGAAAAACCCACATAAAAATATACATGTCAAAATTATGAAAATAAAAACTTAAAAAAATTAGGGGATGATTAATAAAACTTTAGTGGTTGAATTTTAAATATATTATATAGAGTTAAGTGTAAAATTATAAGTCTCCATGTTTTTTAATAACTTTAGATAATAAACAAATAACCCTTACACTTTATACCCCCTATACTTTATGAACTTTTTTTACAATTACATGAGTATTAGTATTAGCTTCATACTTTTATCCATTTAAATTACAAAATTTTGTAAATATACGAATTAGTTTTAATATACATTAAATATTTTAAAATAAATATTAGTTTTAAACTTTCATATATTAAAATATTTTTTTTACTATATACGTTAAATAGGGACTCATGTTATTCAATTTAAAAGTTTAATCTATGCGTACACGGGTTTGAATATTAAATACGGCTAAATTATTATTAACGGTAATATAAATATTAAATGTTAAGCACGAGTTACTGTGATATGAAAACAAATATACGTGATTGTACATATAACAACGATTCATGTAATTATTATTTAAAGTTTATATACGGATATCCCGAAAAACATTTTTTTAAAACTTTACGGAGTATATTTTAACTTCATCAACGCTCATTATGTGCTACTAAACTCGCACATTTTGTACAACATGATATCAAATATACGCGATTGTACTTATAACAACGACTCATGTAATTATTATTAAAGTTTATATACGATTATACAGATATCCTGAAAAACATTTTTAAAAAACTTTAAGGAGTATATTTTAATTTCATCAACGCTTATTATGTGCTACTAAACTCACACATTTTGTACAACATGATAGCAATAATTAAAGTTAAACAACAACATCAACCTCAACATCTATATCAGCTAAATAAAAGTTTATATACGGATATCCAGAAAAACATTTTTAAAAACTTTACGGGGTGTATTTTAACTTCATCAACGGCCATTATGTGCTACTAAACTCGCATATTTTGTACAACATGATACCAAATATATGTGATTGTACTTATAACAACGACTCATGTAATTATTATTTAAAGTTTATATACGGATATCCGGAAAAACATTTTTTAAAAACTTTGCGGAGTGTATTTTAACATCATCAACGCTCATTAGGTGCTACTAAACTCGCACATTTTGCACAACATGATATCAATAGTTACAATTAAACAACAACATCAACCTCAACCTCAACATCTATGTCAGCTAAACAAAGTTAAATCTTTCATCCAATAAATTTTTTACAAAATATTAATAGATATTAATACATAATGAAAAACTCATGCATATTTATTAGTTGTACTTATATAACAATTTTCACGGGTAAATTCTTATACGTCCATATAATAAACTAAAATTTTAAAATAAATTTGATTTATGTGTAAACCCCGTGCGTGCACAGGACTTATAACTAGGTTATATTATGTGAGTTTTTTAACTGAAAACTTTACCGGTAACATTAATCGATTTTTCCTTGAGAATTAACTATGATTATACACAATTTAGGTAAGAGAAATGATAGGCATGCCAAAAAATATGCCTACTAATATGGCTAAAAAGTGTGTGCGAAGAGTTTATTGGTTGTAGTAGCCGGACTTACTTTTTTACAAACCAATAAACTCTTGCCACATAGTTTTAGGCATATCATTAGACATGTTTTTAGGCATGCCTATCATTTCTCTTTCGATAAAGGGGGTATGAAAAAGTTAGGATATAGATTGTTTCTTTCCGTGAAAATATTTAGGGAATGCTTGGTAGGGGGTTATGGGGGGTGAGGAATGGGAAAGATAATGAAAAAAGGTGCTTGCTAGAGTATAATGCAATAACACATTACCCAATAGTGGGTAATTGGCCATTACCTAATAAATTGGGGTGAATGTTTTTCTTTCCCTTTCCCTTTCCCCACAATTATCATTGTCTTTCCCTTTCCCTTTTCCTTTCCCGAGTTTGAACCAAGCACACCCTTAGCTTAATGTCGTGACATGTGTGAGAACATGCATGTCTATGACATTAAGTTTTGGATCTAATTAAAAGAGTGTTTACATTCTATCTCTTTAAACTTCGTCCTTATCCTAGTGGGATTGAGTATGTTGTTATTGTTGTTGTGATTTAAGCGAAATCATTGCTATTACTATGTTATACAATCATCAACCACAAATTACTATTTATAACAATTTTATAAAAATTTAGCACTATTATTTAATAAATACAAAAGAAATGAAACCTGAACAGAAGAATGATGTTAGCATGATGGTCAAGTCTTTGGTTGGTTAAAAGGAGATGTGAAGTTTTCAAGTGTTCTTTTAGCCCAACTTTTATTTTTCTTTTTGTTTAAAGCATATTTGAAATGAGTTTATTCTTCTTTTAGAATTTTTATATCTAGTAATTTTTGTTACATAACCAAAAATTAGTATAACAAAATAATTTAAACTGTTTTATATATATATACTATATATATATATATATATATATATATATATATATATATATATATATATATATATATATATATAATATATACTGTTATATACATATATACTAGCTTCATGACCCGGCCGATGGCCGGGCAAGTCTCATGTAATATATTGTTAAACACTTGTAATTTGTATATCTAAATTGGTTAATATTATGATCTAAATGTAATTTCGTTTCTTACCAATTTCTTATTAGAATTAAAATTGTTTTGTTGAATATAAAAACAAATTTGCAGAAAGTGTGTGAAAATCTTGATATGTTCAATTAGTGTGTTTTTATAATGGTTTGATATTCATGTTTGACTTATTTTAGTAAAGTTGTTAAATTTTATGTTGGTATTTTTTTTTCGAAATAATAACATATGGAGTTCATTTTTATTTTTTTATTGAAAATCCATCTTAGACTCTAAAGATTTCTCAGCAAGTATATATCTAAATTGGTTAAGATTATGATTTAAATATAATTTTGTTTCTTACAAATTTGTTATTAAAATTAAATATCAGTATTGTTTGTTATTAAATTTTATTCTAGGCGAGCTTCATGTGATATATTTCTTGTGATTTTTAATTTATGTAGTTTAGTGGTTAATATAATAAGTTTTGCAAACATAAGCGGTAGGATATAATGGGTCAATCTTAATCTAATGCAAAAGAAATATATTTCAAATAAGGAAATACTACTATTTACTACTTTTCCCGCTTTCGTTTGTAATAAACTCTACATCAGCAACATGTCATATGTAGGCCCAAGGCGTGGTCTAGTTGGATAGGTGACCCAAGGCGTTGTTATATGTAATTCCACGGTGTTCTTTTTAGGTGTTTTTTTCCAGACTTGGGGTGTTTTTTGTATGATCTCTGTCTTGGAGATCTTGTAATTTGTTCTCTTTGTTTTACCTTGGCCAATTGTGCCTTATAAAATCTTAGCCTTTCGAAAAAAAACATGTCATATGTAGGCCCACCCGAGAAGTAATTGGAATGCATTACAGTAGTAATTTTGAACCAATCGATAGATGTAATTTCATTTCAAAGAGATATCGATAATATTCATATTCAAATGCATTTTGGCACACTTAATCATAATCTTATCTTTTGATGGAAGGCGCACCTTCGATACAAAAGAAGATACATAATTGATATTCACAACATTCCCCCCAAGTCCCACCACATATAACATATGTTAGATAATAAATATTTAGTTTTTTTAGTATGGTTATATACATCTATTCCACCCAAGTCCCACCGCTACATATAATTTATGTTAGACAACAAATATTTAAATTTATCGTATACATCTTGAAAGCCATGATGAATTCATAAGTGAAAAAAGGATAATGATTATAAACATAGGCTTAACAGATAGATGAATTGATTATTTGTTATAAACATGTTGACATAAATAATGCCTAAAAACATTATTCATATCTCTATGTTTTAATGATCACAAAATATAAACTCATTAAACATAAACTTATCAAATAAACAAGTATTTAGTTGTAAATATTCACTTCTACAACTTAATCACTTAAGGTATGAATAAACAAGTGCTTAATGCATTATATGATCAAAGGAACATTTTCTTAAACACTAGATTTTTTAAAATGTCAAAAACATTTTATATCTTTTAGAAAAACATTTTTGGTAATAAATAAAAAGGTTTAATTCATTATAAATTTATGAATTCAAATTTTCAACCAAAATCAGTAAAAATGATTCAGAAAAACCTTCCTCACAAAAAGACAAAACTGGCCAACGTTCAGCAAGGGCGGCCCCTTAATTTTACTAGGCGGCCCCCTTAAAATTAAGGGGACCGCCCCCCTATTTAAGGGGGCCGGCCACGCTCCAGTAGGCTCCAGCTGTCCAGATTTTTCTCCTATAAATACCAGCCTTCCCCTGGATTTTTACTCACCTTTTGCACACTGAAACTTTCTGTTGTAAATCACATTTCATATTTTCAAAAACCCTTTGATCATATAATCTTAAGCTTTGGTTTCTAAGTGATCCAAGCTTCCTTCATTCAAGTGCAAGAGAAGAATACTCCTTCAATAACTAGAGAAGAAGTATTGCAACTTAGATACCTAAGTTGTTTGTGTCATCATACATTTGTATATAAGTTGTGTATTGTTGTTAGATAGTTGTGTGAATAATTGTTTGGGATAGGTTAGAGTGTTAATAGTGAAGTTGTGTAGTTAAGGTGTGTTAGAAGTAAAGGTGTGAAGAAGTAGAATTGTACATAGGTTGTGTTAGGTTGTGAAGAAGGTGTGAAGTCATAGTAAATAAGTTGTGAAGAAGTCGTGGAGAAGTTGTGAAGAAGTCGTGAAGAAGAAGGTGTGATTAAGTCGTGTATAAGTTGTAAGATTGGTTCTAGCTACGATTAGAACTCGACATTTAGCTTTGTGTCGTTAAGCCGTTGTAAGCCAAAGTTGTGTAAGGTTTTCTCCGCCATAAGGGAGCTTGTTGACATAGTGAAGAAAACTCTCGAGTTAGATGCTCGGGGAGTGGAGTAGGGCAAGGAAGGTGTCCTTGTAGCCGAACCACTATAAATCTCTTGTCTCTCGGTTAGATCTTTCCATCTCTAACTTTCATTTCATTTTATTACCTTACTTGCATTACTTATTTATATTTACTTATATATATATATATATATATATATATATATATATATATATATATATATATATATATATATATATATATATATATTGTTCAAGAGTTGAGATCACATAAATTCGAATCTAAGTTTTAAAAAGTAAACAAAGTTTTTCATAATATAAATTTTAAAAGGACATAAAACTATTCAACCCCCTTCTAGTTTTCCACAATTGGTATCAAGAGCCACGTCAAACAAGATTTTTAAAATAAACTGTATTTTAAAACTTGAAACGATCTATGGAATCTTTAAAATATTTAGAAGGGCAATCTATGCAAAGACCACCACTATTTGAAAGTGATGGTTTTCTTTATTGGAAAAATAGATTCGAAACTTATGTGAAATCAAAAGATCTTGATCTTTGGCATGTTATTACCTATGGTGATTTTCCTCCTATTCAAAATAATCCTTTAACTAAAATAGATGAAATTGTACCTTTTGTAAAACAAAATGATGATTTGAAAAAGAAGCTAGCAAAAAATAATGAGGCTAAAATGGTAATTTATTATGCGTTACCACGCAAAGAATATGAAAGAATTTTTATGTGTCAAACCGCAAAAGAAATTTGGGATTCTTTACTAATCACTCACCACGGTAATAGTCAAGTCAAAGATAACAAAATAGATCTTCTTGTTCAACAATATGAACAATTTACAATTCCTGAAGAGGAATCTATTGATAATGCATTTGCTAAATTTAACACAATCATCACAAGTTTAAAAGCACTTGCTGAGACTTTTTCTAGCAAAAATTGTGTAAGGAAATTTCTTAGGGCATTGCATTCGAAATGGCGCGCGAAGGTCACGGCTATTGAAGAATCGAAGAACTTGATGACGCTATTGCTTGATGAACTTATTAGCAACTTGAAGGTCCATGAAGAAATTATAAAAAGAGACTTTGAAACGGTCAAGAGTAAGAAAGATCAAATAAAAACTCTTGCGCTAAAACTAAAAAAGGAGGTTAGTGATGATGACGATTCAAGTGACGATAGTGAAGACGAAGAATATGCAATGGCTGTGAGAGAATTCAAGAAGTTCTTCAAGAGACGAGGAAGATTCACGAGACAACCGCGAGATGAAAGAAGATCGCTTCAAAGAAATAAAAATGAGAACTACGGGAAAAGAAAGTGCTTTAGATGTGGAAGCCAAAACCATCTCATTGGCGAATGTCCAAAGCCACCGGGTTATGATTACGAAAGCGCATTTGTTAGCGAAACATGGAGTGATAGCGACAAAGATGAAGCGGACAAAGCAAAAGACGAAAAGTGCCTTGTAGCTCAAGCCACTGATGAAATATGTCTAGGGATAAATTTGGAGCCCGACGAATGGATTAAGGATAGTGGCTGCTCGAAGCACATGACGGGGAACCGGAAGCTATTCTCCTCCTACAAGGCATACAACGGAGGTAATGTTATTTTCGGTAGTGATTTTCGTGGAAAAATCATTGGCAAAGGTACGATCTCTCAAGACTCCCTAACTATTGAAAATGTTGAGCATGTAGATAATTTAACATATAACTTGCTTAGTATAGGACAAATATGTGATAATAAGTGTAGGGTTACTTTTACAAGTAAAGATAGCGAAATAGTTAAGGACGGAAAGGTCATAGGTAGAGGAGTTAGGAAAGGTGGCGTATATGTTATGAAACTAGGAAATAAACCGGAAGATAAAATATGCCAAGCAACCTTAGATGAAAACTCTACATTGTGGCATATAAGATTAGGTCACGCAAATATGCAAGAAATACAATCCCTATCCTCTAAAGAATTAGTTAGAAACTTGCCTAACCTAAGATATGACCAACACTTTTGCGATGCATGTAAAATAGGAAAACAAGCACATGCTAGTCACAAAGCTAAGAATATAGTCTCCACTACTAGATGCCTAGAATTATTATACATGGATCTTTTTGGTCCATCCGCTGTGCGGAATTACGGAGGTAATCGTTATACCTTAGTAATTGTAGATGACTATTCACGATACACGTGGACTAGATTTTTAAGTGATAAAACCGAAGCCTTTAATAAGTTTAAAATATTTAGTAAAATGATTCAAAATAAATTAGGATGTTCTATAGTATCAATTAGGACGGACCATGGTCGGGAATTTGATAACGAAGTGCAATTCGGAAAATATTGTGATTTAAATGGGATAAATCACAATTTCTCCGCTCCTCGCACTCCACAATCAAATGGGGCAGTAGAAAGAAAGAATCGAACATTACAAGAAATGAGTAGAACAATGCTAAATGAACAATCTATCCCACAAAAATTTTGGTGCCATGCCGTAGATACATCAACATATATAATAAATAGAGTCTCAATTAGGCGAATTTTAGGAAAAACCCCATATGAGTTATTAAGAGGTAGAAAACCTAATCTAAATTACTTTAGGGTATTCGGGAGCAAATGTTTTGTTCTCAATACAAAAGATTACCTTACTAAGTTTGATCCAAAGTCGTACGAAGGAATCTTTCTAGGGTATTCACAAAATAGTAAAGCATACATAATTCTTAATAAACACACTATGAAAGTAGAAGAGTCCATAAATGTAACTTTTGATGAAACTCCACCACCACCTAAGACATTGCCCCTAGAAGATGATGACCTAGTTGAAGAAGAAGCTATTGAGGTTAGTAAAATTAAACCCTTAGGCGATGATAATGAAGATATAATATTAGGTGAAAACGAAATAGTAAATGTTAAGGAATCTAAATCACACCCGTTAGATAATATAATAGGAAACCTAAATCAAAGAACCCTTAGATCACAAGCTCAAGATAAAAATAACTTCTTTTGTTTCCTATCAACTATAGAACCTAAAAATATAAATGAGGCATTAAAAGATGAAAGTTGGGTTATGGCTATGCAAGATGAACTAAATCAATTTAAGACTAATCACGTTTGGGAACTAGTCCCAAATCCCATGAACATGACCATCATAGGAACTAAGTGGGTTTATAGAAATAAGTTAGACGAAAATAGAATAGTTACTAGGAACAAAGCTAGGTTAGTTGCCCAAGGATATAATCAACAAGAAGGAATAGATTATGACGAAACTTATGCCCCCGTAGCTAGATTAGAATCTATAAGAATACTACTTTCCTATGCATGCGCCCTAGATTTTAAGTTATTTCAAATGGACGTGAAAAGTGCATTCCTTAATGGTTTTATCAATGAGGAGGTATACGTGGCACAACTTCCAGGATTCATTGACTTCGCAAAACCTGATTATGTTTATAAACTCAAGAAAGCTTTATATGGACTCAAACAAGCTCCCAAGGCTTGGTATGATCGATTAAAGGCATTTCTTATTAAACATGATTATTCCATGGGAATGGTAGATAACACTCTTTTCACGAAAAAGAAAAGCCCAAATCTCATCATTGTCCAAATATATGTCGACGACATTATATTCGGATCGACTTGTCAGGATATGTGTGATGAATTCACCAAAATCATGCATGATGAGTTTGAGATGAGTATGATGGGTGAACTTAATTTCTTCCTAGGATTACAAATAAAACAATTAGAAGATGGAATATTTTTTAATCAATCTAAGTACATTAAGGAAATGCTTAAGAAATTTGGATTAGAAGACGCTAAGCCCATGAAAACACCGATGTCTACGGAAGTAAAACTCACAAGAGATGAAGAGGGTGAGTCCGTAGAAAACACTAAGTATAGAGGAATGATCGGTAGTTTACTATACTTAACGGCAAGTAGACCGGATATCATGTTTAGTGTCTGCCTTTGTGCTCTCTTTCAAGAGGATCCCAAAACCTCTCACCTAGAAGCGGTTAAGCGTATCTTCCGATACATTAAAGGCACTATACACTTAGGATTATGGTATCCTAAGGGATCCGGCATAGAAACCATCGTCTATGCGGATTCGGATCATGCGGGAGACTACATGGATAGAAAAAGCACTAGCGGAATTTGCACGTTAATGGGATGTTGTCTAACATCTTGGTTCTTGAAGAAGCAAACCACTCTTGCTATTTCTACCACAGAAGCCGAATATGTAAGCGCTGGAAAGGCATGTCAACAAGCACTATGGATGAAACAAGCTCTCGTAGACTATGGCATTAGGTTAGATGATGTCCCAATTATGTGTGATAACAAAGGTGCTATAGATTTAAGTAAGAATCCCGTTCAACACTCTAGGACTAAACATATAGAAATACGCCACCACTTCATCCGCGATAACGTTCAAAAAGGAAATATATCTATAGAAAAGGTTGCATCGGAAGATAACTTAGCAGACATATTCACTAAGCCCCTTAAGCGTGAACTTTTTAACCACTTACATTTAGGTCTAGGGATGATGGAACAAATTGACTAAATTTTCTGCACTTTTGGTGACAATTTTCTTTCCAGATGGGCGGACCCCTTAATGTTATAAAGGCGGTCCCCTTAATTATTAAGGGGACCGGCTTGTCATTAAGGGGACCAGCCATCTGTTTGTAAAATTATTATTATTTTTTTTCATCTGAGTCTAGGAATCTGTTTTGCACAAAACAAAAGATTGGGAAATATTTTTCTTGCATAAACATATTTATAAACAAAACCCAATCTATTTTCTACAAATCATTCTCACATCTAGGAAAACACATGAAAACTATTTTCCTCACATTGTTGAATAATGCTAAAAACATTTTTTTTCATGCATAAGATCTCACATGAATTGTCAAAATATATAATCTAATATATATCTTTGATATTCATATATTGAGAAAAATCAAATCAAGGAGACCTTGGATTGTTTCTTAGGAAATTTTTGCATTTAGGAGTCAAAACAATCACATCTCCACATTTGTTGCATATAGGCACACACTAGAACAAGCTTATTAATCACATCCTCACAATTGTTCCATCACCTATTCCCCATTAGTTTCTAGTGCCTTTGCTTCATTGTCCTTGCCTTAGATGATTAATTGCCTTAATTCTCTAAATTGCTAGATATATCTTATTGTTTGCTTATTTGTTTATCTTATATGCCATGCATGCTTAATATGTTTCTCTATTGCCTCAAAGAGTGGGACTTGCCAAAAACCAGAAGCTCAAAACATAGCTATCCTCACCTATTTCTGCAGAAAAACCCATTTCTGAAACCCAGAAAAGTACCAGATGGGCGGCCCCCTTAATTCATAAGGCGGCCCCCTTAATTATTAAGGGGACCGCCCATAATTAAGGGGACCGGCCATCTGCTGGACAGGTTCACAGAATCTTTTTCCGCTTTTTAGTCCATTTGATCCTATACTTCCCCAAATTCACAAACACATTTTGTCCTAATCACCCAACAAGCCTATCCATTCCTAAACCACACAAATCCTCCACTATAAATGACCCCATATCTCACAACATTCAATCATCCCATCATGTCTTCTCCTATCAACCCAAAACCAAAAACCTCAAAGCTAGCAAGGATGACCTTAAAACCCGGGTGGAAGAGAAAACCTCACCCTCACCACAAGCCCATCACAAATGGTGCAACTAGACAACCAACACCTCCATCATCATTCATCCCCAACTACTCTCCAAGATCACAACCTCATTCCATTGAACCATTTCACAAACCCTATCATTTTGGCCAAACATCCACATTCATTCCAAACTACTCCCCTAAACATCAAACCAACTTCAATGGAATCCTTGAAAACCCTCATCACCTTGGTCAAACATCAAACTTTTCACCCCAATACCATCCATTTCCACCAAATAACCAAATCCCTATTCATGAAAGACAAAAGCTTCATGAAGAGATTAACCAAATCCATGATCTTAGTGATCTCCTTGCTATGCACCTCACACAACGCAACAAGGGACAACCTCCATCCTCACCTTACTCAAATTGCCTACCCCACTCTCTTAACTTGGATCAAGTTACAAATCACACCCACTATTGCCCTTGTTGCATCTTCCTTCAAAAACAAATCCTCCACTTAAGTGAAGATATTTCTTGGATCGAATATCTACTCACTCGTCCTCATCCCATTCCTCCACTACAACGATATAACATCAATAGATCCGCTCCATTTCCCTCACCATCACATAACTAAAATCCATCCACATGCTTTCCGCTTCAAAATAAAATCCCTCACCCTTTTGTGTCGCAAGCAAGTCCAATCGCTCCCTTTGGCAATATGAGGACCATTAGTATTTCTAGTTATGTTGTAATCTCTATGTTTCAAGTATTTTATGTAATGTAATGATGATTCATATGTTATATATGATCATCTTGAATGCATAAATAAATTAGTTGGTTGTTCCAAATATTTTTGCTATGTATATGTATCTTGTGTCTCCTAACTTGTTTTTGCAGCCAAGATTTCCATAGCTCGTCTCCTTGGTGCCCTCGAACGAGGGGGAGTAAACATCAAGGGGGAGTTCTCGTCCCGACAAATTTAGTTTCTAAAACTTGTCGGCATAACCTTTTTGATTCTACAAAAAGGGGGAGAAGTGAATATAAACTCACTAAATACTTGTCCAAAAATAAATTTTTGGATTTAATAAGTTTAAGTTTTGTAATCATCAAAAAGGGGGAGATTGTTGACATAAATAATGCCTAAAAACATTATTCATATCTCTATGTTTTAATGATCACAAAATATAAACTCATTAAACATAAACTTATCAAATAAACAAGTATTTAGTTGTAAATATTCACTTCTACAACTTAATCACTTAAGGTATGAATAAACAAGTGCTTAATGCATTATATGATCAAAGGAACATTTTCTTAAACACTAGATTTTTTAAAATGTCAAAAACATTTTATATCTTTTAGAAAAACATTTTTGGTAATAAATAAAAAGGTTTAATTCATTATAAATTTATGAATTCAAATTTTCAACCAAAATCAGTAAAAATGTTCCAGAAAAACCTTCCCCACAAAAAGACAAAACTGGCCAACGTTCAGCAAGGGCGGCCCCCTTAATTTTACTAGGCGGCCCCCTTAAAATTAAGGGGACCGCCCCCCTATTTAAGGGGGCCGGCCACGCTCCAGTAGGCTCCAGCTGTCCAGATTTTTCTCCTATAAATACCAGCCTTCCCCTGGATTTTTACTCACCTTTTGCACACTGAAACTTTCTGTTTTAAATCACATTTCATATTTTCAAAAACCCTTTGATCATATAATCTTAAGCTTTGGTTTCTAAGTGATCCAAGCTTCATTCATTCAAGTGCAAGAGAAGAATACTCCTTCAACAACTAGAGAAGAAGTATTGCAACTTAGATACCTAAGTTGTTTGTGTCATCATACATTTGTATATAAGTTGTGTATTGTTGTTAGATAGTTGTGTGAATAATTGTTTGGGATAGGTTAGAGTGTTAATAGTGAAGTTGTGTAGTTAAGGTGTGTTAGAAGTAAAGGTGTGAAGAAGTAGAATTGTACATAGGTTGTGTTGGGTTGTGAAGAAGGTGTGAAGTCATAGTAAATAAGTTGTGAAGAAGTCGTGAAGAAGTCGTGGAGAAGTTGTGAAGAAGTCGTGAAGAAGAAGGTGTGATTAAGTCGTGTATAAGTTGTGAGATTGGTTCTAGCTACGATTAGAACTCGACATTTAGCTTTGTGTCAATAAGCCGGTGTAAGCCAAAGTTGTGTAAGGTTTTCTCCGCCATAAGGGAGCTTGTTGACATAGTGAAGAAAACTCTCGAGTTAGGTGCTCGGGGAGTGGAGTAGGGCAAGGAAGGTGTCCTTGTAGCCGAACCACTATAAATCTCTTGTCTCTCGGTTAGATCTTTCCATCTCTAACTTTCATTTCATTTTATTACCTTACTTGCATTACTTATTTATATTTACTTATATATATATATATATATATATATATATATATATATATATATATAGTTGAGATCACATAAATTCGAATCTAAGTTTTAAAAAGTAAACAAAGTTTTTCATAATATAAATTTTAAAAGGACATAAAACTATTCAACCCCCCTTCTAGTTTTCCACAAAACAAATTCCGAAATAAACCAACTACCTAACTTATTCATGCATGCGCTAATGTTAACGACTCCAAAAGTCAATGCGTAATTGAGAGAGTTGTTTAAAAATGAAGAGACAAACCACGTGATTAGCTAGTTTGTTTCTTGGCCATCGTCCATGGTTCATACATGGTTTGACCCAATTCCATTTGTGCGCTTTAATTTACGTATCACTTCTGACCAAACTTACAAAAGTTACAAACTGAGATACTACGTAATAAGGAATATTGGATACAAAAAAATTATGGGTCAAATTTGGTTTATATTTAATTCCAACGGGGGTCCAATGGGTTCAACTTTATTGCTCAACTAATAATGAATGGGTTCAAAATTCAAATGATGCATAACAACAAAAGCAATCTGTTGGCAAAATATAACACAAACGATGAAAATGGTGACTTTTTATTTTGAGATAACAAACAGAAATATTGGACACCAATTCACATTTGTCTCAAACTTGCCTCGCCAAGCTTTGTAGTTTCTACAGCTCCATTCAATCCTATTTGTTCTATCTCACTTGCATCCTCAACTATCTCCTCCTTGCAAGGAACAGCCCCTGCAGATCCACTATTACTCGTCTCTATAGACTTGATATAGCTAATCGCTTCAGAAATCAACTTCCTTGTTTCAATTAAAGATGCTTCAGCCATTGGACTCTTTGTTGCATCCGCCTCTAACACCTATGCAGCTCTCTGGGCTTCACCAATCGAATTACTGATAAAGAAAAAATGATTCAATATCAATACACATGTTTTAGGTGATCTGAACAAAGATTGTGTAGGAAGTAAACTCACTTGGCTCTTAAAATAGCTTCACTTATTTTGGGATCAGAAACTGCTCTTTGTGCTCGGATACCCTTTATCAGCTGTAACTCGTATCTAGCTTGAGGATCCTTAAATCTGGCATGTGGTTGTGGCTCCTTTACAGAACCGCTACTGGTCTTCAACTTAGCCCGTTGAATTCTCATCCTGGTATCATATGAGCTTTCTCTCATCTTCCCGGGCCTGGCTTTTTTAGGTTCCTTTTTTATCTCCCATTCTGGTTCTCTAGTGTCGGGATCTTTGCCATGGTGTTTTACTATCCCACTGTATACCCGATCACGGTATCCCTGCTCCAACATAGAATAAATGACTAATTTCCTCCAAAATATTAAGAGGGTTGAAATCCATGTTGTGTAATAAAAACATAGGTTTTATGCATATAGCAATAACATAATTTTTATTTGTCCCAGTTTAGTTATGGTTATTTTTTCTACATATATATCGACCTCCTCTTCTATTTGGTCGATTTGTACATCTGAGTCATTTAAAAATGTTATATACTTGCATATAATATGAAAATACTATGATTACGGGTTATAAAAAGACCCAACAATGACACAGAAACCATAACTTAATAAGTCGTGTACAAAAAACAGTACAATGACTAACACGGTGCACATAAAAAAGTATAAAAACTTACAGGGTCAGCCCATTTGGTAGCAATGGCTTCTGAGATTTTCTTTCTTTGTTCAAGGGTCTTGGGTGCTCTTACTTCTGCCCAGATCAGCGTTTCTTCTTTCTTGATTCAATACTCTCTCAAAATTCCTTATCAAGTTACTTGCTCATTATGTCATAGGAGTTTCACTGAAGCTCTTCCTCACCATAAAGCCCCTTTCTAGAAGCTTCTGCAATCTAGTCAAGCCATTCACAATGACAACGGGCTATCATCCTACAAGTGAAATGACTTCTATTCCATTTTTGCTAGACTGCAGCCACAATCTTTTGTCTTGTTTCACGACTGCATAAATTTTGTACGGATTTAGAGATTAGTATCGACATTAACATAAGAAACTTAGAAAAGTAGTATCGAAATAAGGGCATGAAAAGACACCGATGTTTGATTATGTATTCCCTTCATCAGTTTCTTCTTGACCTGCAAGGATAGAAGTTGTAAATGTAGATTGGTTCAGACTTATGAGTTATGCGAGATAGGAAAAGAAACATCAAGATAATATGACACAAACATTTGTTTTGAAGCATTTCTTTTCCCTAAATCTATAAAATAAAATCACCCAAGGATTACGTATAACAATCTTGGTTATCTCACGTATCTTTTTCCGGGTCTCTGCAAAGATTTTAAGGTTAGGAGGTGTTTGACACTGCTTTTGAAAACTTACAGTACGATCATTTTCTTTTCAGGCCAATCCAACCCTCATGCACCATATATACACAAGTTAGAGTCTAGTTTGGTCGAACAATCCAACCCTCATGCACTATATATTCACATCTTTGGATATATTTTTCTAACAGGTTTAGCAAATATAAAAATACCGCAAGAGATACTTTTCGTTCAGAAGTATTATTTCACCACACCCATATGCAGTAATTCACAAATTTCAGAACTTTGCAGCTTGAAATGATATTGGCTTCAAAACTTTGTAACTCCATCCAATAGTCTTTGTATAATCTTAGTATATCTTGCACAAAAAAATGAAAGTATAATATTTGATGGATGAAATAATTTTATCTAAAACATGCATTAGTGCTTTATTTATAACTATTAGTATAAACTATTCATACTTCAAGTATTAAACTCACTATAATATATTATTTATGGTTAAACTTTGTTCATTTCATCATATCAGTTGTGGATGTGTATAATATACAACTTAACCTAGTAATAAACCTCCTTACATTTTTCAAGCTCCTCTGCAGCCTTTGTTGCACCTTCTTCAAGCTGTAACTGGTGAATCCTAGCCCTCTTTTTTGTGTGCAAGTTATGCATAACTGAAGTGGCAATACCGGTCATGAGCGAATTCCACATAAAACAACTCTGCAATAAAGGTAAACTATGATAAGTTGCAAACAAATATTTTTAAAAGTTATGAAATCCAACATATATATTGATAAAATATTTTCATTGAATCCTTATCAATACATGTTTACAAAAGAAAGATGGTCTCGATTTATGAAGTTTTAAGTTGCAACAGGCACCTTGAACATTGATGATCCGTATAGTGTCTCCTCCAACCTGATGAATTTCATTTTTGGATCCGTAAGCTACTTGAGTCCGGTCATCAAGATTTACGATAAACTTATCTAACACAGACTATGTCCCATCACTATTGTAACCTCCAACATTCTCGATCAATATGCCAATGCTAATGCATACATACCCCTATAGCGTAGTATATGATCTTGATCACGTGTAATTTGCTCAATCAGAGTGTCTGCCTCTTCTTCCCTTCAATAAACCGCCTGCACAACATAATTAATATTTTTAAAAGTTGAAAAATATCATAATGATTGAAGGTGGCAAAATGTTGGTGGTTGACCTGGTTCAATAACGGGTCAAAACATATAGATTTGAGTTGGTTGGGTTAGCCCAAACACTTTTTTGTCCAACTTTTTACAACTTATTAATGTACAAAAAATGGTTAAAAAGAAGCATATTTTTCAAATATTAGTAATTCTGTTAACATGGTGATTTAGAGGTTCTACACAATAACCTGATTCGACCCACACATAATTACATGAGCGGATTTAGGGATATCTGAGAATGATTTGACATATTAAAAGAAGCAATTTGAAATCGTAAATTCACCTTATGATCTTTGTGCTGTTGTGTCTCGTGAGCATACACTACATCTCTGTTGCTTTCTCACTCGGAGTCCCGACCATTAATAGACCCATACTAATACCAGCCGCTTCACCCGCAACAACACTGTCTGTATACACGCAATATTTAACTCATGATAAATACCTTCATTAGCAGTCCCTAAGCAAGCACCATGTTGAACCCTGCAACAAAATAGGCAGTATAAATACACGGGTCAAAAAAGTAAAGTTAGCATTTCCGAAATGCTTAGAAGACAAGCACCTCGTCATTAGTACTGTGCATTTGCGTATATTGTTGCACTGTGGCAACAACTGTCCCTCATCTCTATCGATTCCTTTATTGTCTTAAGAATAAGTAAATTCGACATGTTTAAAGATTCATAACAATATGAAAGTATTTCTAAACTAGAATATTGGACATGTTTATAAGTGTATAAAACTAAAGAGTCAATTGTACTTTTGAGTAATCTGGTGACGCAAGATCCTGATATACTTTCACAGGAAGAAGTACCTATCCTGATATAATTTGTCGTTGGATTTTTTTTTATCAGATCGCATGGGCAATTCTTTCTCATATCCCTCAAGATTCTTCAAGGCTATGGCTTCTTTGGTATCAATTCCAGCTAATGCTACAAAATCTTGTGAGAACCGCTAATAAAAACAGCATACAAAAAGTTGAATTAGAGGTGTTTTCCTGTTTCTTTTTAAACGGATAAAAAGTGGTCAAAAATACTGAAGTGGGTTGCACATTTAAACGGGTCGAAAGTCGCCCTATAAGAAATACTATAAATAACTCCAAAGTCATTCAGGGTCTCATGTTTAAGTAACAAATTCTTAATATCATATTCAAGAGTGCTTGTTGATCCTTCTATGTAATAATATTTAGATTTATGAATGTTCTATGATATAAAGGAAGCTACTAAAATATAAGTTGGTTCCACTTAATGAGCAGATAAGAAATCGAACATGAAACCCTTCTCCATTTTATATATAACTTTAACATGCTTAATGATACATCAAAGTACCCAATTTATGATTTTGCTTTTATAGAATTAAAGTATGAATAAGAAGGCATGCAACATACTATTTTCTGTGAGACGGCAGATCATCATTTGCTTTGTGGAGGCTAGCAATAATGTCCATCATGTGCATAACATAACTCAATTTGGATTTCAAATCCTTGGAAGATTAGCTCTTGGAAATAAGAAATGAGTTATTCTAGATCGTGATCAGCTCTTGGAAGATTACTGGCTTAAGTTAAGTTCGCAGTGGTTGAATCCCTTCTACCGAGCCTTAGTGACCATGACGGACCAATGTTCAAAATCAAAAAACATCCTAACTTGATAAAACTTTTAATCTGTTATGTTACACTTAATAGTGGTTATTATATATTGAGTTTATAAGCTTTATGTAAATATCTACATGATGTCCCACATAGATGAAATAGTAAACTTGAAGCTACTTTATAAAATGTGATGTGCATGAGAGGTATGTGTTGGGCTTAGTATGAAGTTCTATTATTTATTGGACGGTTATTTGTAATTATACATTTAGCCGCTCAAGTTATAATGGAACTTTATATGAATGCTTAACTTTTTTTTTAAATAACAATACTGTACCAAACAAAAAATTAAATCAGAAATTTGGGAGGACTTGAACATGCACAAGTACACAAAAGGAGAGATCGTACACAGGAAACGGTGTTACCGAGTCAATCTGCATGCGGTTTTACACAGACATAACCCTTTTAAGATAAAAGCTTTGATCATGGAGGGAAACTGGCATCAGTTTGGTCAAGATTGTGGCTTTGAAGAACAAAAGATGATGCGCCTGAAACTGGTGGGTTATGAGCAGAGGCGTCTCTGAGGATTTACGTGCCCTATCCGAGCCGTTAAAAAATATGCCCCTTAGACCCCTTAGGCTTTAAGCGAATTAAATAATTGGGCTTATAAATATATTATGGGTTATAGGTTTAGTTATAAGATTGGAATTTAATTAGGCCCAAGTTTAAATGTTTAATACCTATTTAAAAAAATACATATAATATATATATATATATATATATATATATATATATATATATATATATATATATAGGCTTTTTTTTTTAAAATGTGCCCTCGCGTAAAATGGACCCTAGCCCGTTGGCCTTCCCGGCCCACCCAAGAGCCGCCCCTGGTTATGAGATTCAATTAATCAATGGTGAACTGCACAAAGTACCTATATTCCATGTGTGTTAAGATAGTATAGCGGCCTAAACGTGATTGGAATATCATTAACACATATTACTGAAACATAAAATATCCAGACCAATACACAGGGATAATATTAGATTACATAATGCTAACAATATCACAACAAAATCAAGTTTGTTTCAAAACATCAACAACATGGGTAGGTTATAATATTTTCGTAAATAAGACCAACACATAATTACCAAAGTAATCTTAATACATAATCCTACCGATACCGTACTACATTACCATAAACCAAAGTTAAACACTTACATAATCCATAATTAATCCAGCATACCATCTGACATGTATTTATCATCAAACAAAACACAAAAAAATTCAGTTAACCAATTGTCTAACACACATGAAATACAGGGTACACTCCTGGGTTATCACCATCCAAGACCTCTAGATTGAGCATGTATCTGAACCTTAACATTTGGTGAAACTTGATGGAGCACTCAGAAGCAAACTTTTTCCATTTACCAGTAATGATTACATGATTTGTCCGTTCCAGTGCTTCATTGTGAGGAACCATTTTCACAACCATCCTATACTCTATTAGTTGATGTCTAATGTAACAGTTTGTATAAGTGTGCATTGGATAATCATCAAGAAAATCAGCTGGTATGGTCTGAAATTAAAGACAATCAACAAAATAATAAATATTCAACTTTGCACAGTTAATATGTTATCAAAAATAAAATAAAAAAAAAAAAAAAAAAAAAAAACACACACACACACACACACACTTACAAGTCGTTGCCTGTCTACAATTTCAGCATAAGGAATATAGAATGATTCATTCCTTTCACCAAAGTGTTCCTTGTGTCGTTCCCAAGTGCATTTGTGTAACATCCTCTTATCACCTTCAATTAACGTAGGAGACACATATATGTAAAACATATTATAGGTCCTAATATACTTATTGTTTACAAAATCCATACAATTCTGAAGCTTGTCATTCAAATCAATTTACCCCTAATTGAAAATAAGTCCATCAAACACTACTTAAGTAACAAGTACACCATAAGTTAACTCAACAAAAAACCAAAGTTTAACCTTTCCTCAAAACACAAAGCATCAGACTACCATCATCTTATGTAAAGATCAAGAAACATGTTCAGGAGGTCGGGGGAATTCAAAATAAAGATTAGACATGGTATTATTAGATGAATGAATGGGGGAAGGTGTGTATGTTTTCTAGAGAGAGAGAGTGAAACCACACACACCTTCAAAGAATACAATGAATTCCCTGACCTCCTAGTCTCAACTAGGAGGGTATTTATACAAAGAACATAGCTTAACTATCCGCTAATTGCTAAACTAGTCCCTGTACATAATAACTATTGCAATTCCTAATATAACATTACTTTTAAGGCTAACAATCTCTCCCCAAAGTGATGTTATACGGGAATTGCTTACAAAGTTCCCTACAAGTAAAATATAAACCATTAAGCACAGAGAATGGTCTTCAAACTTCATCACTTCATTCAGCTTGCAGAATCTTCTCAGCTTTCATTTCTTTACATGCAGAAGAACGTGAGCAAATCTAATTAGGGTATAATTCTGGGTGCCCTGAGTGCTCTCCCCTAATTAGTGCTCTCCCCCAAACTGACAACCTTTCTGATTACTGCCGTGATTCTGAAGAAGTCTTTTGATAGTTAACTGCATCCCGTCTTTTGTCTTCTAACACGCAGCGGAAAATGTAGAACAGACTGAAGACTCGACCTTCTTCAAGATTATCCATTCGGGGGAATAGAGTATCAACATCTTCTTCTCACAAAATGCATCCCAGTTTCCTATGATAAATCAGCCCATAACGTACACATGAAATGATAACACCAAAGTAACAAGTTGAACCACTGATCATCTTGATTTTGTTGCCCGAAATTGGTGAAGGTGGATAAGGTAGAAGTGCGTAGAATAAGATGAGTGGAAGATAAGACATAGAATCAACCAATCTCCGACATAAATCAAATCATTTCATAAATCATTAAGCCCGATCACGTGAACTTGTTGTGCGTCCTTGATGTACACATTTCTCTCCCCTGCTGGTTACGATTAATCGGAATCAGCATAATGATGTGTACGTGAAGTATTAACTGGAAGCACTTTATCATTAAACCAATCAGCCTGTGAGAAGATGTCGATAAACCCAATCTACTAACAATACCATTTAAGATGTCTAACTCTTTATCAACCTCCTGTATCAAAAACAACGGCTTTTTGAAGTAACCACATGAGAAGATAATCCAACATGACGAACTTGAGAATGAAGTAAAATCACCCAGATTTGTGACTTAATCTTGTACGATCCTTGTGACTAAGAACGGTGTACCCTATACCCTTAACAAAAGTATTAGTACAAAACCTCTTGACGTATCCTAACTACTTTGTGAGTATAGAGAGAAAGAATCACAAAAGTAGCTAGATATCCAAGTCTTCGTCATCATTAATATAAGCCCAAACAAGTCATCTTCGCGGGATGGTAGAAAGAAAGAAGATGAAATAAGTACACGCGTCCATATAACCTTACTTCAAACCCAAATGAATAATAACGAATCATCCCCGTAGTCACATTTCATTGCAAACTTTAGCCATTGTCATTTGATAGTGAATCTTGATCAGGATCGTTTAAGCAATACGTGGTGTTTTGAGGATGATGACCGGTAATATTTTACACATTCACATGCAGCTTCACATGTCTCATGTAAAGTCACTATCATTGAATATAATACACATCAAAAGCAATGTGACACGTATCCTTAATAACCATTAATACGAGAACATGTAATCTATTGAAAGTAACCACGCGTGCACATAACACGTCCCATGCAAAGGATATAACCAACTTTCATGCAAACCAAATGTCAATACTGTCGACCAGGTGTTAAACGAATCTCATGCAAACTTCACGTTAAAGTCCAAGGCTTGAAAACCAATATAATCTTCACATGAAAACCAATATTAACCTTTTATCCTAACCAACACTTCAATATTATACCACCCTCCAATTCCTCAATCAACAAGTTCTTCATGAGTGTCTTGTTTGAGTAAACTTTTTGCGCATCTTAATGCCATGAAGAAAAGTGCTTGTGTTTACGATCAATCATAGAGCATCCATCGGCACAAAGAAGAGTTGGAAAAGTAGTTCGATTAACGTACAAGTTCGATCAATTAAAATTGGTGAAGTTGTTCGGTTAAAATTTGTTTGATCAAGTTGTTCGGTTAAAATGTTTGGTGAAGAAAGTTCGATCAAGACTTTTTCGGTGAATGAACATTCGATGAAAAGTTGTTCGATCAAACACATTTCTCGATCATATGATAGTTCGGTCAATCAGTAACTCGATGAAAGCCTAGTTCGATCAAACAAGAAAGTTCGGTGATGTGAAGTTCGATCAAATAGTTCAGTGATGTGAAGTTCGATCAAATAGTTCGGTGATGTGAAGTTCGATCAAATAGTTCAGTGATGTGAAGTTCGATCAAATAGTTCAGTGATGTGAAGTTCGACTACACACAAGTTCGGTGAAAAAGTTCGGTTAAGAAGTTCGATCAAACCTATCTTGATCAATGATCTATCTCGATCAAAGAGTAGTTCGACTATAGTCAAGCTCGACTAAGTGAACTTGTTCGATGAATGTACCAGAAGCTCGACTAGTCTAACTCGACTACTTGCTCGACTATAGTTCGACTAAAAGAAGTTCGAAAATAGTTCGACTAGTCTAACTCGACTAACAAAGTTATAGTTCGACTAAAATGAAGTTCGGTGAACAAGTTGCTCGACTATAGTTTAACTCGACTATAGTTGATCAAATGAAGAGTTGTTCGATCAAGTGAATACAACTAGTCTAGCTCGACTAATGTATGAAGGTTCGATGAACTGAAGAGAAGTTCGACTACCTTGTAGTTCGACTAATATAGCTCGATTAATCTCACACAAGTTCGATGACCAGTTGTTCGATGAATCTAGTAGTTCGACTAGAAAAGAAGTTCGATCAATGGTGAAGTTCGACTAAAATAGTTCGACTAACTGTAGTTCGACTAACTCTAGTTCGATCAAAGAAGAACTTCTGATGAACCGTAGCACTTTTTACACCTCAAAACCCCACGAATCGCCCCTGGTTAGCTCTGATGCCAATTGTAATGATCAAGATACATGTTCAGGAGGTCGGGGGAATTCAAAATAAAGATTAAACATGGTATTATTAGATGAATGAATGGGGGAAGGTGTGTGTGTTTTCTAGAGAGAGAGAGAGTGAAACCACACACACCTTCAAAGAATACAATGAATTCCCTGACCTCCTAGTCTCAATTAGGAGGGTATTTATACAAAGAACCTAGCTTAACTATCCGCTAATTGCTAAACTAGTCCCTGTACATAATAACTATTGCAATTCCTAATATAACATTACTTTTAAGGCTAACATCTTACAATTTCAGCATACATCAAACACAGCCACCAACGGAATAGGCCCATTAAACAACTGAACTTCAAAGGCCGGATCGACTGTTGTTCCAACCATCTGGAATCTGATCATTTTGTTCATTGAAAACTGGAAATCTTCAGCCAAAGTCCTCCAATTTGTCCTAAAGTTCATATGATCGTTTCTCCATGGCCTATCAGCGTGATGCTCAATTTTCATAACTACACGGCGTTCACTGTCCATCCTCCTTAGAATCGCATGGTCAAATTGTTATCAGAAACAAAACCGCTTGGTATAGTCTGAAAGCAATTACAACAACTTATTAACTTCAACGCTTTTACTATTAAATATTTATTAAAACTTTCACACAACATAATCTATATAAAGTAAGAACCCTTACCATTCTTCCAGAATCAAGCACAAACGGGAAAAGCCTTTGGTAGAAAGTATTCTCTTCAGACAAGTGCACTCCATGTTGGAACCAGTTACACCCGTGTACCAACCTTTCATCTAACGAATATCAGACACAAAGTAAACGTTACTCAGCCGCAAACTCATACAACTGATTCACCTCAAATTAACACGTAAAATTGAATAAATATTACAATAAAACATAATACTACCTGGCTCATTTGCATCATGTCCTTGAACAAACGCAAGCCGTATGGGGTAATGTTGTTCATGTATGAGCTGAAAACCATCGTTATCAAACCTCATCAACGCCAATCGCATATCAGTCTTTTTGGTCAACACAACTCGCTTACCAACCATTAGATTTGCATGACGAACAACCATGTTCCAGTGAACATTAAACTGAAAACCAACGCTATCCAAAGTCCCAGGAATAACAGCCAGGTTTGCAACCGCATATATTTCAGAATCCGAAATTTCAATAACAAAATCATTGCGTTCAACATCTTGAAGGAACTCCACAGGAAACCACTAATAAAACAAATTTCGAAAGTTTTAAAACAAACTTTATGAATTCAAAATTTTTTACATATATACAAGTATAACATAACTTTACCGGTGATAAGCTTCGATTAATACCAACTTCAGCAATGCACATAACCAGCCTGTTCCGTGTATGAATTCTCCCATAACCACCGCTCTCCCATCCATCTGCATCATACGCTGTAACAAAAAAGGTGTCTGCAGCCTCCTTTATGAAATGCAAAGTCCTAATATTCAAATAGCCACTTTGCTCTATGAAGTTATTCCAGCTTGCACCAGATAAACTCCATTCTTCGCTCCCTCTTTCCCGACAAATAAAAAGTTTCCTTTTAACCCTATTATTATTAATCAGGTACACATAGTCCTTATTGTTATAGTAGTTAATATGATAGTAATCAGGGAGTACCTACATACAACAAACAAACAAATACATAAGCAAACAAACTCAAAAAAACGTGTATAAGAAGATTATTATTGGAATATAATCACATAAACACTTACCAAAGTTCCCATATCTTCTACATGATTATAATCCTTGATGAATTGTGTTGTCATTATTCTGCAACCAATCAAAACAAGTTAAACAAGCACATCATTACAAAACATACCACAATCCAAATACATCTAACATCTATCAAACATGAAAACCAGGAATCAGTCCTTCAAACACACTCAAATACCATTATAATAAGCAACGCCATTACAACATGTATGCAATAACAAACATCAATTTCACAACATATCATATTAACACGATTAAATCATTATACAACAAAACAAATATCACGCGGAACATGAACCATATCACAAACCAAAAACACCTAACATGTAGCAAACATGAAAACATGAATCAGTCATTCAAATACACACTCAAAGACTATTATAATAACGAACACCAGTACAACATGTATGCAATAATAGACAAACAAAACATCTACATCTAACAAACATCACTTTCGCAACATATCATACTAACAGGGTTAAATCATTATACACTAAAACAAATATCAACACATGGTTTTCTATACATCCTACCAAAATCAATAATATTTACAACCTATATTAATCAAAAAATACAACTTCAATACTTATTGCAGATCAACAACTAAAAAATCTATAAACGACAGTTAAACAATACTCTTAACAACATAGAAAACAATTTAGGGTTTATACCAACAAACACATACATCACCTACATACAACTTAAATTAGAGGATTATAATCAACAACAACAAAAATATTGTAATAATCAACTGCCGAAATCAACACATACTATAAAACCCTAATCAAATATAATTAACAGAATCAATAAAATTAACTACTATATACGGTTAAGAGTGAAAACACGATTAAATAATGCTACGAGATTAAAAATCTCTTACCTTTCACACAATGCAGATGAGAATAGTTGATGCCTGATAACTTTTGAGTTTCTCTCTATCTTATCTCTAGATGGCAAGAACAAGTAACCGTTTTAATAAATAAACTGAAGCTAAAGAATCAAATAAAGATAGTAACCATTGTAGGCTTAAGTCTACTCACAAGTAATCATTAACTTGCATGCAAATGTATTCATTCAATATTGATTATAAAACAAATATTTTTTAACAAAAAAAATAACATAAGCATTAAAAATGTATACATCAAACCAGGTTCAAATATTATTAGGATACAAAAATGTATTCTCATAAAAAAAATACATAAATAAAAAATAACGCCATACATGTATTCTAAGAAGATAATAATACTGAATGCATAAAAAGTTGAGCCAGTAGTAACTAACAAATCACTTTGACAAATAAAAAGAACTACAAATACACTAATACTGACAATGTATAACACAACAAAACATAAAATAAACAACATAGACAATTGCTAATCTCTAAATAATCCAAGATTTGTTTTTATGTGTCTCGGTAATTAACAATTATAATAAAGAGCGTGAAACTTACAAAAGAAAAAATTACAAAGCATGGCCGCCCATCGGGCGGGCTTCGACAACTAGTATATATATATATATATATATATATATATATATATATATATATATATATATATATATATATATATATATATATATATATATATATATATATATATATATATATATATATATATATATATATATATATATAGGGAGGCGTTATTGTGATATACACTATAAAATACAAAATAATAGGTACACTTGTAGATTGTTGAATCAATCATCATTGATGAGATTGAGATTTAATTAGATAATTAATTGACAATGGCAATCTTGTTAATAGGTGAAACACAATGGCTTCTTTTATACACTGCATTTAAGTGTAGACACCATCCACAAGTTCTGCGTTATAAGTTCCCTTGACTATTTGATACACAGTTGCTTCTTTTTTTTCATTCCTAGAATTCACGTGTTGTTGGCTAAATATTTGACACGCTACGGATTAATTATTAAATTATTTTTCTTAATATTATTATTGACACACTTGTTATTGACACACATGAATTTTTAATTAGCACACGATTGATGTATTAATACCCGAAATTTCAAATATTCAAAATGACAAAATTAATTCCAAACTTTTGGTTATGAGCTACAAATGAAGTGAAATAATTTTGAGGCAACATTTTTAACACTTTGCAATGTACAAAAAAATATAAACATCAGATGTGAACCGAAAATATACTTTTATTTATTTAATTATACTTAAATATTAATTTATAAAGAGATAAATTACATATAAATGGGAAATAAATCAAGGAAAATTAAGCCTTTGATTATTCATAATTTGGGCCGGTTCTTAAGCCAATTCCCCCCCCCCCTAATCCGGCCAATCTTCCTTATTTAGTTAAACCACCATTTAATTCTTTTTAACAAAATACCGAGACACATAAAACACACACAAAAATTCATCTCCTTCTCATCCGATTTTCTGGAAACTTGGAATCTTTTTTTGGTGTTGATCTTCATTCAAGGAAGCTTAGAAAATTGTTTGGAGGTCGTGGGATTCGTTCGTTTGGTCGCTAGAATTTTGGTTTGTCGATTATTTTCATCCGAGAGGTAATAATTCATACGACCCGTTTCACTTATTCGAATCATCATATGATATTTTTCTTATGTTCTTAACATCACATAGGTTCCATATAAAATATATAAACCAAACCATGCAAGCTAAATAGATCGCTGTGATTTTTAAGAGATAAAATGTACATAAAATCTAAAATAAACCATACGAATTTTCTGGGTTTGAAATCTATTTTATTTGAGCTCTATACGACCCATATGACTATGGAAAAATGCTACGTCGAATTGTTATAGCCTATTTTGTCAATGTCGAATTTATTTTGTAACCGAGTTTAAAAAGAAAACGAGAAGAAAAAAGAAAAAGGAAAACGTGCGATTTAGAATTTGGACTTTTGGGGTTGGATTTGGCTTATTAATGATGAACTGATGATGATTTAATGATTGGTTAATGATTTGGAAAATTAGGGTTAGGGTTTTGTGCATAAAATGTGTTACCGAGTGGATTTTTAAAATAAAAGGGGGTGTTTTGTAATTGTTTAAACACATGGGTTATTTTTGTAATATACTTTAGATCAGGGGTATTCTGTATAAAATATAACATGGGTGTCCTTTTCGTAAAATATGTAACTTTGGGGTTAAATATGTAAATCGTTAATTTGTGTAATTCGATTGGTAATTTTATAAAATAGAGGGACTTGTTTGTAATTTCTGGAAACTTAAGGGTGCCTCGTGTAATAAAAGATATAAAGGGTTTAATATGTAATTTTGGATACTTAAAGGTTTAAGGTGTAAATATGATTAATTGGTAAATCGAATTGTACTTGTTATAAGTTAAAGGACTAATTTTGTAAATTATGAAAAGATAAGGGTAATTCGTACATATATTAAAATAAAAGGGTATATTCTGTAATTTTTTAAATTAAGGGTTTGATGGATAATTATGATAATTGTAAGGTTTAAAATGTAATTTAATGAATTATAAGGTTTAAGTTGTAATTTATTTAACTAAAGGGTATAAAGTGTAAAATTGGTAAACTTGAGGTATTGAATCGTTAATATTGGTAACATATGGATTAAAATGAGAATTTGTCATAATTGTATTTTAGACCTTTAACTTTGATATAATTACATTTTAAAACCCTAAAATATGGAGAGTTGTTATTATTAACCCTAAACTATCATAACTTGCTAAAATATACCCTATGTCCATAATATGCTTATTTAATGACTTAACTTAAATTATAAAATTTGAATCTTGCTAATTTTGGAAATCTTGCTAATTATGGAAACTTGCTAAATAAGGAAACTTTCTAAAAATGGAAACTTACTAATTTTGGAAACCTGCTAAAAATAAAAAGCCGACTAAAATGAGAAATCTGATTTAAATAAGATATTAATAATAAGACGACAATGTATTCGTGTAGATTCGCGGAAGGTGGAGTTTGTTTCTGATCTTTATACTTTTTGATGTGTTATCACTTGGGGTATAAGGTACATATATTCTACCCTTTCTCAGTAAGGGTTTTCGTTCTCTTGACTTCTGATCTTGATTCATTAGGATTCGCCAAGCCATTGCTATGTTTCCCCTTGTATTGTGAACCTTTGATATGATCCATTTAATTTGAACCCTCGCCTTGATTTCTTGTTTGAAACCTTGCAATGTTCCCTTGATACTTGATATACTTCGTTCATCACCCTTTGACCTGAATATTCAAATCCTTGGATACCTTGAAGATTCACTTGATATTATAACTGGATGCGAAAACCTTTCTTAAATTACATATGAAAATGTTTGAGAAAAGCTATTTTAAAAAGAAGCGATACCACTTTAAATGGAAGTTACTAAAAGTTTTAAGAAAACTATTTTTAAGACTATCTTTATGAAAAACTGTTTTGAAAGACCATTGTTGTGAAAACTATTTTGAAAGATCATTTTTACTAAAACCATTATTAAAGGATTTCTTTTAAATGAACTTTTAAATTGAACCTTTGCTATGATCCCTTGACTTGAACCTTGATATACTTGAATTGGAAACTTGACTTGAACCTTGATACACTTGAATTGGGAACTTGACTTGAACCACTTGAAATGGGAAACTTGACTTGAACAACTTGATATGGAACTTGAACTTGAACTTGGAACTTGAACTTGATACTTAACCCTTGACCCACAGTTTGAGATTATGAGCCATAACTAGGCATGAGGGTTTCATGTCCATGTCATTGATGCACCGATGGCATGACTCTAGGGCAGGAGAGTGATGACCTGTCCCGTCCCTGACTTGATACTTGACTTGTTACGTAGAGGAAGACATTGTGGCCTACTGGGGCGTATGGATGCATCCTAGATTTGACTTAACTTGACTTGACTTGTTTATATTACTTGTTATACTTGGTGACTGATGGTGTGTGCGATACACGTCTTTCACATCTTGGGAGCTCATGACTTCACCCCTTGGAGGTATCCCCTCACCTTGTACTTGGTACCGAGGACTCCCCTCCGTACACCTTGCTATTTGATATTTGATTTGGGCTCGTAGTGGATTATTGTTTTTTTCCCTTTACCTTATAACCTTGTACTTAGTATCCCGAGGTCACCCCTCCGGATACATACTTGACCTGACACTTGACTTAATACTTGACTTGACTTGATTTGACTTGGGCTCGAGTTGGGATTATTGTTCCCTTTACTCTTATCTAATGTAACTATTTCTTACTCTTGATATATCTGCATAACCTTTTTATACTTTCCTAACTCTTGTTATACCTTGCATTGTTTCACTTACTTCAATATCCCATTATTGCTGCTTGTTACCTTTATATCTGTTCACTGGGCTTTTTACGCTCAGCCGCATTTCTTTTCCTGCGGCAGGTTTTAGTTTGGAAGCTGGGTATGAGTGGAGAGTACCTTAGACTTAGAAGACCTTGATAGCTATTTATAAATAGAGATGACTAGAAGAGCTTATATTCAGACTTAGTAATTATTGTATATCTCATTTGTAACCTTGTAGTTTCAGACTTTTCATTGTAACCATTGGAATTCAATTGTATTATTTATGTCATATGCTTGTGTTTGTTCTGATATGAAACCATTATTGTGACATCTTTACCCTTGTCGGGTTGGGGTGTTACAGATGTATTATTGACACACTAATTTTTATTGGCGTATATGTATAAAAAAAAATTGATGTGTCACTATATACATATCAAAAATTGGTGTCTCACTATAAAGGTGAAAGAAATGATTTTTTGTTTTGTCGAAAGTATATCAAAGTGCACGTCTATAGAAAGATAATTAAATGCTCGTCGCGATGGTGTAATTATTTTCGCTTAACGATTAACGATTTAAGAGATATTTAAATTATAAAAAATAGATGAAATATTAAAATGTTTTTAATCTCAACAATTGATTTCATTTTAAATGAATGGTAAAAATGATTCCTTTAAGATAAGTTTGGTATGTAAAATAACTCTTCTCATATATATAAACCACAATACGATGATCCCTTTTATGCCTTTTCTAGTTCGTAATTCTTTTTGAAAATTTGATACTGTACAAGCTTATTATCTTATTTCAAGCTATAAAAACAAATCCAAGAATAAAATTCAAATGCATACCCTTTTTTTTGTACATACTATTGGACAAATCTCCACCCTCCATCCTTTTTGATCTAATGGCCAAAATTAATCTAAGATTTAATCAATTAAACCTAATTTACCCCACCTATATAAAGTTCTATTTTATTTATTTTTTCCCATTCGCTTTTTTTTCCACACACAGTTTGTGTGTGTTTTCTCTCAACCAACTTCCTTCCATAATCAGTTACGCTTTCCCTCCATAATCAGTTTCCACCGGAAAACCGCCGCTACACCATCGTTCGGATCATCATCACCATCACTATTCCAATCACCATTCCGATCATCATCTCATAATCACCTCCCGATCATTATCATCCTTTTTTATGTCTTCTTTTGATTTGAATGAACCATTTGTTTTCAGAAGCTGATTTGATGGATATTGTTGCTGTTGATAGTGTTGTTGAATCGTTTGTTAATTATGTGGATCAAGTTGTTTAACATTCCTTGTGATCAAGTTGCACACCAAGTGTTTGATAAAATGTGTGAGTGAAAAATATTTGATAATTTTGTTATCTGCTTTTGCAATTTTGCTTATTAATTAAGTTGTTAGTTGAATTTATGTTTTTAACTGCATTTGAATGCTGTTTTTGTGTCTAATTTTGGTTTTGAATTTGCTCTGTAGCATACGTTTAGTATCACCAGTGATATTTGAAGTTGATGATTATAAGCTGGTTTAGTATCACCAGTGATATACGTTTAGTATCACCAGTGATATTTGAAGTTGATGATTATAAGCTGGTTTAGTATCACCAGTGATATACGTTTTGTTGATGATAATTGTGCAGTATCACCAGTGATATGTTTAGCTTTTTTATAAACATGATGATAATTGTGCAGTATCACCAGTGATATGTTTAGCTTTTTTATAAACATGATGATAATTGTGCAGTATCACCAGTGATATTTTTAGCTTTTCATAAACATGATGATAAATATGTTTAGCTTTTCATAAACATGATGATAATTGTGCAGTATCACCAGTGATATGTTTAGCTTTTCATAAACATGATGATAAATGGGCAGTATCACCAGTGATATGTTTAGCTTTTCATAAACATGATGATAAATGTGCAGTATCACCAGTGATATGTTTGTTTATTTAGTTTAGCCTGTTGATGATATATGTGTAGTATCCCCAGTGATATGTTTTTTATAAGCTGTTTTTTGTGTTATCCTTTTGACTATGTGTTTTGTTACCTTCTTTTACAGCTTCTAGTGTTCTTAAAACTCCACAATCTTTTGCTCATCATTGGGTGTTAAGAAGCCTAAAAAAAAAGAATGTTAACAATCCTTCAAGAGCTAGTAATAAGGGATATATGAAGGATCGTATTAAGAGTGGGCGTGAGATAGCACTTGAGGAAAATAATAATAAGAAGAAGGGATGTGGTATTTGTGGGTTTACTGATCACAACAGGCGAACTTGTCCACTGAGGAGTGGAGCAAGCGGAAATGGAGGTGATGGAGCAGGCGGAAGTGGTGGTGATGGAGCAGGCGGAAGCGGAGTTGATGGAGCAATTGAAGTATGATTTTTAGTTATTGGTTTATTCTTTTATTTTTGTGACTTTATGGAATATTTGTGACATTTATCACTTGTGATAAAGCATTAAAGTGTTTAAATAGTTTTCATCATTTTTTTTTTATGAATTTTTTGTTGATTAGAATGATTGAATTTCTGTGTATCCCTTGTGATACTTTTTCTAGATTTATTAGTTTATAGCATCTCAAGTGTTTATTTGAGTTTTATTTTGATTTTTAAGCTTATCAATTGCTCCTTTTGATGCATACCTTTTTTAAGCTTATCAATTGCTCCTACAGGTATCAATTGAACATTTTGATGGGCTAAGTTTTTATTTCTTTAATAGTCCAATAATTAAATATAATTTGGGCTTAGTGACTGGCCCAAAGAGTTTCTGCTTAGAGACTTGCCCAAAGATATTTTAGTTATCACCAGTGATACAAAATATGATGTATCACCAGTGATACATTCAAAATCACACACTGGTTTATATAATTCAAAGGCATTTAAAACCATAAAGAATAAACTTCTCATTTGTACATTCATTGCATCAAACTTTGTATATTGTAAATATGCAAGCTGTTTCATCAACCATTTATCAGATATGACATAAATAGAAAACATTCATATGAGGTATCACTAGTGATATCACTGGTATCACTGGTGATATCACATTCATATGAGGTATCACTGGTGATACCTCACTGGTATCACTGGTGATAGTATCTCCTGGTATTCTAAAAGCAAAGAACATGTAAAAACAAAAAAATAATTGCATGTATATTTAAAACCATAAATAATAAACTGCATCTGTCTTCATTTCTCAAAATCCAGATGAAAGATAATACAAAGATACCATCGTTTTTTTTTTTTTTTTTTTTGCATAGCTATCAGCTAATCCTAGATACATTTAGATTCCGCAAAATCCAGAACAAAATATAGCACAATATCCACCACCAGGGAATGTGGTTCAGGACCTAATAGAGCCTCCCGTCATTCTTAGGTAACCCCAAACATAAACATAAATTGTCTTTGAAAATAAATTGTCTTTGGAAAAGCATGGAAGTCAACTAATTCTTTTCTTCTGCTGCCCTTTTCTTCATAGCTGCTTCAACCATAATCTTCATCTTTTCTTTATCACTGTTTTCTTCACCAAACTAACCGCTTAAAGCTGTTATCGAGCCCAGATCCGCTTAAAGCTGTTAAGAGAATGTATGCAATTTTTTTGTTTAAAGATTTATTAACATAAACTAACCGCTTAAAGCTGTTATCGAGCCCAGATCCGCAAAAGTATCAGAATCTACGTTTTTTCAAAAAGCAAAAAATTAGTCTCTCATCATATATACTAGTTATCAGTACAAGTGCTCATCTACAACTGTTTTATCACTAGTGATAACCTACCAAAAACTGAATAAGACATCTACAACTGTTTTATCACTGGTGATAACCTACCAAAAACTGAATAAGACATCTACAACTGATTTATCACTGGTGATAATCTACCAAAATCTGAATAAGACATCTACAACTATTTTATCTCTGGTGATAATCTACCAAAATCTGAATAAGACATCTACGACTGTTTTATCTCTGGTGATAATCTACCAAAATCTGAATAAGACATCTACAACTGTTTTATCTCTGGTGATATGCTACCTAAAATTGAAGTGAGTCACTACAAATGTTTCGTTATCATCGCAGATCTTCTACTAGCAAAAACTGAATTAAATAGCTACAACTGCTTTTTATCACTAGTGATAACCTACCAAAAACTGAAGTAATGCATTACAATTTTTTTATCACTAGTGATATAATACCAAAAATTGAATGACATCTATTTTATCATCATCACAGATCTTCTACTACCAAAAACTGAATAAAATAACTACAAATGCTTTTTATCACTAGTGATAAACTACCAAAAACTGAAGAAAAGCACAACATTCATCACATTATTATAAAAATTATCGAAAATTAACTAGTAAAACACACTAATAATGATTCTATAACAGTAAAAACTAAAGTATTCATTGTTTTAGATGTCGATTGTTTCATTTTCTGTGTGCTTTATGTGATTTGCACGGTTAAGTCAAATACAAATATCACTAGTGATAATATACATATACAGTTCAACTTCAAATATCACTAGTGATACACACGTATGATACTTTTCACTCACACATTTCATCAAACACTTAATTTGCATCTATGTATACAAAGTTTTTTACTCAGAAACTTAACCAAATGTAAACACTAAAAAAACACAACCAATAAAACATCTAAATAATTAGTTGGAAGCATCGTACCTTGTTCTGGACATTAAATAGGTTCATTTTGAACCGGTTTTTTTTGGGGGATCTGCTTGCGCAATTGATGATTCTTCCATTTTTGTGATTTTTTGATGATTTTAACGGTAAAAATTGGTTGATTTTGAGTTTTGTTACAGTTTTTTAATGGCGTTAGAGAGAGAAAGTGCAATTTTTTTGATATCAATTGTTCTGGAAAGTGAGAGGTCAGGGGGTGGGTTGGTGGGGTAAGTTTGGGGAATTGGCAAAAGTGGTCCCTCCGTATTTTTTATTCTTAAATCTTGTCTCTTTGATCCGACGGTCACGATCCGTCCTTTGGTATGTACCACTTTTTGGGTATCTAAAATAAAGCGCCTCAAGCTATCAAAACAAATCCAAGCATATCTTATTTTCATTGTCAAACATCTTCTAATACAAAGATCAAGAATCGGAGTTCATTGTGATAACGGTCAAACATTATCAAACATCATGAAAAGAAACATTCAGGTTATGTTTGGCGCGGAGCTTTTTGGGGCGATGAGCGGTGAGTAATGAGCTTTTTGATTTTTATTGTTCGTTTGGCAAATGAGCGGTGAGCTTTGCGATTTTTTAGGAATGCTCATTTTTTCAATATTTTTTTAAGAAGCTGTAAGCGGTGGGCTGTGAGCTGTGGCTACTGCTCACAGCTACTGCTCACAATTCACTGCTACAATTCACTGCTACTTTTAATAAATACACCCTCAAAGTCCAAAAAATCAAAAGAAGAAGAAAATAAAAAAATAACACAATTTATAAATTAACCCCTTATAAACTTGACACAAACCTTAAAGTTTTAAATTCTTAAAATCTCAATATCATATATTCAAAATGAGCCTTAAAATAAACATTATGATCATGTCAATTATAGCTTAACTCCTAGTCATGTGCTTTACAATCGCCGTTTGTATCTTCTTTAGACGATGTCTACAACATTCTGATGTCTCGAGTGACTCGGACTGTGAAGAAGGATTGGTATGTGTAATTTGTTTGTCGAATGTAGAAGAAGGTGACAAAGCTCGGATATTGTTAGAATGTAATCAGGGCTTTCATGTCGAATGCATTGAAATGTGGTTTCGATCACATTATACTTGTCCCATATGTAGAAACACAAGCAATAATCAAACGAAAATCTCGATAAGATAACACCACCAACACCACCACCGTCGCTACAACGACGACAACCACAACAACCTCCGCCGCTGCAACCTCTACCGCCACAACCACCGCCACAACAAAGACAACCACCTCCACCGCCACATCGACGACGACTGCCACCACCACCACTGTGGCGACCACCGCCGCTACAACGTCGATGACCACCACAACCTCTGCCGCCACCGCTACTCCGACGACAACCACCCTCACCACCATCTCCTTTGCCGCCACCCCAAGTACGACTCCCACCTGCGCCATCACCACGGCGACGACGACCACCACCACCACTGCCGCCACCATCATCATCATCATTGTAGACACGCAAGGATACACAAATACCACATTTGGCAATAGACATACCACACAAAAAAGGCAAACATGAGATAAAACAACTTTTTTTTTGGAATGTGACTTTCATTTTTTGGTTGGAGTCACAACCTGCCACTTTGGCAAACCCTCATCCACCACATGCCCAGACTATGTTGTCTGAACCGGATCCACGCTGGGCATAGTGGGGACTACAAACGGCATCCGCCCGGAAACCGTACCGCCTCCACACGACTTCCTCGCTGGAGTAACGGCTGGATGAAAACCGGAGGTGGCTCGGATTTGAACCTGCGCAACATTGGCTTACAGGCTCTCCTCTTCATTGCCTAATACCAACAGAGCTTGTGGTCCACAAGTGAGGACTTCCCGGTAGGTCACCCACCCGGTACTACTCTCACCCGTGGCTCGCTTAACTAACTAAGCTTCAACCACTAGACCACAAAGGTGTTAGTAGGCAAACATGAGATAAATGAGAAAAACCTCAATGGGCATTCAGTATTGAGATTGATAAAGAGGATAGAAAGATCCCTTAGCACGAGGTTTAATCCCTATAGTCCAAGCTCTAGTACCGGAACTATTGAATCTGACTTGGACTAGCACATTTGATTCTGAATCTGAGGCGTAAATGTTTCAATTTGAATAAAATATAAAACAATTTCATTCTTAGGATACATAAACGTTTATAAACATTATATAAAACAACTGAGTCATAAAATTAACAAAGCATAACAATGTAAAAATAAAATGTGTTAAAGCAAAACAATAAAGAACATTGTGTCGTAATTTCATCTCTTAAGTAGTCATATATTGTTGATATGTTATAAAACATGTTGTTAAACATCTTCACCGTTTTATAAACTATCACCTATTAATTAATATATGATTATAAATTGCGAAAAAAGTAAAATATTTTATAATATACTTAACATTGTCAATTAATAATTAAAATATTTTTTAATGAAAATAATTTAAATTAATGCTCAAAATATGCATGTTATAATTTGATTTCACAAACTAGTTATATATTATTTATTGTTTCAGAGACTTTTGTGCTTTAGCATTTTCGTCGTCATCATATTATCATATTTAACCTTTTTATATTTAGCGAAAGAAATAACAATGATTCTTTTGAACGTATTATCAATGCTATAGAAAAAGTCGGGAAAATATATAATAGGAAATGAAAAAGAAGAACCAAAGAAAAAAACTAAAGTAAAAAAGAAAAAAATAAGAAAAAAAAATAAAATAATAATAAATAAATAAAAAAAAAAGAAAGAGAGGAAGAAAGAAAATAAGAGTTCAAAGTCATTTAGAGGTAGTAAGACATATCATCCACATCTTGTTAGTTAAGAGGTTTGAGTCTCTGAACGTGTCCGAGCTAGAAAAAGAAATGCGCACTTAATGACCAAAATTTATGACCTCGTCTATATGAGTCTGAATGACCAAAATGTCTAATCAATGTAATAATATCAACGAGTCTGAGTTCGAGAGTAACTTGTAGTGTTCCACAATAGTTTGTTTGAGGATTTAGTATAGTCATAAAAGGAAACTTAACAATTTAAGTGTTACATATAACAAGATTCATGCGGAATTTTATATTTTCAAGAAGCCTTATGCAGGGACGGACCTAGGATTTTCAAGTGGGTGTTACACAAAATTTTTTTTCGTAAACACCAAAAAAATAATAATAATAAAAATAAAATAAAAAATAACGTTATATTATTTGTAAACATGAAAAACTAATTAATAAAGTACCATGTCTTTTAGTATTGACTTTTTCGACGTTTTGAGCCTTGAAAGCGCTCACGTCTTCATTTGTAACCTTCACGAATAGTCCTTTTTCTATGTTACAAATTAAAGCATCATTCATATAATTTGTTAGTCCCAGCCGTTTTTGTTGAAAACTTGTGGCCCCTTGGTCGGCAAGGACCTCTATCCCAGTAAATTCGCCTAATTTCCTCTACGATGTTAGGGTCATAACTATAGATGATTGGCCTATCTGATGGATCCCATGGAAGATCATCTAATTTCATATTAATTGGTGCTAAAGGAGTTAGAGTAGGTTGTGAAACAGGTTGTGCAGTAGGTTTTGGAACTGAATCTCCACCTCCACTACGACTAGGAACATTTTCCCAAAGCTTTCTATATTTTTCCATAGTTCCTAAAAGAAATGATTTAAACACAAATAAGCAAATAATCATACAATTAACCCTTTACATTGTTTAAATGGTTATGATATACACTAGTATTCATAAAACTGTGAAAAAAGGCTCTTAACATGCTTGTAGTATTCAAAACCCTAAAATAAAAAACAACACTAAATCATAAAGCTAAATTATATTCTATGTAAATTTTAGTCCTTTTCAAGTAATAATAAAAATATTATTAAGAGTTAACTACATTTTTGGTCCTCGTGGTTTATCGGGTGTAACGATTTTGGTCCAATAGTTTGAAAAGTAACAGATCTTGTCCAAAATCCGACGACCCGTAACACTTTTGGTCCATTTTTCGGATGATGATGTCCAATGACTAATAAGCCCTTTTCTTTATTATTATTATTATTATTATTATTATTATTATTATTATTATTATTATTATTATTATTATTATTATTATTATTATTATTATTGTTATTATTATTTATTTTTCTATTATTTCTAAATACATGTATAACCAAGAACAACTTCTGTATAACCAAGAACAAATCCTTGCATTAGCCAACTTCTGTATAACCAAGAACAAGGTATCTCAAACTATGATTATATCTCCCAATATAACCCAAACCCACATCGGTTAATCCTCCCCATATGCATATACCTAATCTCCCGAAACACTAAAATGATCAATCCCAACCCCAACTCCATCCCCATTCGTCCTTACAATCTCCCGAAACACCTCGAGCGCTTCACCATAAAATCCCATCAAAGCATTCATAGCAAAAACATCATCTTCAAACTCCATTTTGACAACCAAACCATGAATTTCAGACCCCAAATCAATATTGAAAACACAAGCCCAAATCGAATCAAAAATCAAAATTTCAAGACAACCCGAAAAGGGTTTCGGCCCATATTATAAAGAATCCAAATCTAAAACACGAATCCATACTAAACGAAAAGAGACACAACTAGGAAATATGCTCGGTTTCGAAACGGGATAAGCTCTTCGAGCTTTTTGGACACCAAAACAACTCGATACACGAAGAGGAGTGATACCCTTTGAACTTTAAAAATCGTTTTTCACAAAACCCATTCGTTTCACATGATTTATTTATAAATCGATTCACAAATCTTTAAATAACACTAAAAACCGATTCACACTTCGTGTGAATCGTATTTTTAACAACCTTTAATTGCTTTTCATTTTTAAAATACTTACCACAAGAAAACTAAGCTAAGAGGACGGTGGAGAGACAAAAACGCGAGTAACAACTTCGATCTACCTTCCAAGACCTTCAATACTATCGGATTTGTGTAAGGGATTGGTGGTTGTGGTGTTTGGTGGCGGCGGTGAGGTGGTGGTTGAGGGTGGCGGGGCGCGGCTGGAAAAAGAGAGATTGAGAGGGTTTGTAAATGAGTGGGTGAGTGAGTGGTGTGTATCTTATAATAGAATGATTAAATGAAATGACAAGATTACCCTCATATTTAACGGTCAAAGAGAGTCAAACTAACAGTAGTAAAAATGGACCAAAAGTGTTACGGGTCAGCGAAAACAGGACAAGATCCGTTACTTTTCAAACTATTGGACCAAAATCGTTACATCCGGTAAACCACGATGACCAAAAATGTAGTTAACTCTATTATTAAATAGTTACCTTTTGATCTTGAATTATGATCTTTTGAGTAGTGAATAAATGATGATGGTTAATGTTGAATCGCTTGAATTAGAAATTCGGAAGGAACAGTCGAACATATACTTTTGTTTGGTAAATTGATTGTGTATTATTAGATTTAATTAATTTGGGTTTAGTGGGCTATTTATTTTTTTACAATTATATCTTGGGCTAAACAAAAAGTGTGTTATAAATAATTCCTAGAAGAAAGTCATTCAAGTTATGCATTTAACCACGAATCATTAATCAGATATTGATGTTATATATGTTTCTATCTATAATTATTTGAGTTACATTTTGTTTCGACATGTGTTTTCTTTTTCCATCATAAAAAATGAAAATAGCAAAAAAAAAAAAAAAAAAGTAAAAAAAAATATATATATATATATATATATATATATATATATATATATATATATATATATATATATATATATATATATATATCGGAGGTCGCACATATCAAGAAATGACAATTTTTGAAAAAAATTTATACTTCATGACCTGAAAAAAGGTGTAGCCCGTGCCACAACCAGCACCAATGTGGGTCCGTCCATGGCCTTATGCCAGGACACTACAAGGCTGCAAATCACCTTTTGTGAAATATTAAAAGAATATTGTATTTTTGTTATATATAATAAGAAAAAATAATAAATTACATATTATTACATCAGCAAAATAGCAATTAATTAACCAATTGAATGACATCTATGCAAAATGACATCAGCCGAAACTCCTCTCTAATAGGATGTATAGATATCGAAACCCTTCGCTAGGCTAACTCCTCGGGTTCATGTTAAGGAGTTTTTTGAAAACATGGTTCAGTAATCTTACCCATTTAAATACGCAAATACATAAACTCATAAAGTACACTTCTCGCTTATCTTAAATCCAATATTTATCAAACCGCTTATTTTTTTTTAGCGTTTATTTACTACTCCCTCCGTCTCAAAATAAGTGTCCAGTTTGACTTTTCAGAGTCAAACTGGTTCAACTTTGACCTTAAATTTTTTTTTTTGTTATATAATACTTGATGAATAATTATACCATTGAAAAATACACTTAAAACACAATACATTTATATATTTTGTATCAAATATTATATAGCACCCACAAAAATAGTTAAGGTCAAAGTTGAACCAGTTTGACTCTAAAAAGTCAAACTAAACACTTATTTTGAGACGGAGGTAGTATGAAATAAGCCGGTACAAACACGTGCAAATGTAAGAAGATCAAGTGTATGTAACGTTGAAGTTTATATCAACTTGGTGGAGCTAATATCTAGGAAAATGAAGTACTTGCATAATAAGTTTCAAACTCATAGCAAACCTCAACAGGGCCGGCCCGTGAATTTTGGAGGCCCTGTGCTAGCATCAAAATTTAGGCCTTTTTAGTCGCATGAAAGATTTATATATGCAAAAGTACTAACTAAAAAGATCGTTAAAGGTACATTAAAACAACAATCTTTAACGAAATTATATATATTGCACTGATAATGGTAAACCACCTATAAAGCCTTTAGTTATAGAGCATATATAAGTTATATCAGCCCTTAAGAAACAAATTGGACTTTTCTTAAACTTTGACCAAAATCTTGATTGAAAATGTTAATTTTATAACCCATTTATACTTATTATGGAGTATTAAATAAAACTGAAACATTAGAGTAAAACTGTCAAGTGTAGAAACTATAGGGTGCTTAATGAAATTTGCCCAAAGATATCATCTTCTTTACCCAGATGACATTCATAACCTCTGTTTCTGCCATTTACTTTTAAATCGTTTAAAACTTGTAGATGTTTAACTTAGATTCGTCAAATTCAGTGTAAGTTAAGTTTATACTACACTTTTCATCTATGTTACGTGAAAAACCAAACTAAAACACCACTGGTCGTTACAAATCATGAGGCCCCTCGAAATTTAGGGGCCCTGTGCGGTCGAGCACCCCGCACTCCCTCAAATCCGGCCCTGATAGCAAACCTCAAGTAGCTTAAAAATAAGTTATGCATTTCGATTTTGGTTCTAGCTTTAGCTAGTTTTTGCCAAACATATGCATAACTCTTAAATAACAATTTCAAACATCTCAAAGTAGTTGTTTTGTGACGTACAAATCACGTATCTTACTTATTTTAGGGCTAATGGTCTGAAAATACATCCAACTTGCCATCTTTTTCTTTTGCAGGCATCCAACTTTTTTTTCTCCTAAAAGATATAAATACTTTCTTAATTTTACTATTGTAGCCATATAACGGGTGTGTTTTGATGTGACACTTCTTAATTGCATTTTTCTCGTTTTCTTTTGTTTCTCACGTGGATTTATGTTAAATATTTTTATTTAATTTCATTTCTCCCAATTATATCCACCACCATCCTTTCCCCTCTTTCCCCATTTAACCCAACGGTCAAAAAAAAAAAAAAAAAACACCTACATTATGAGTTTGTCATCTTCAGCTCAATCTCGATTAATTGGAGGCAAGATTGAACACTTTTGTAAGTGCAATCATCAATTAAGAGTGCAGACTTCAACAACAAGGAGGAATCTGGGTAAGCGATTCATAACATGTTCCGTTTGTCAAGTGTATCAGTTTTTGGATGATGATCTTCCAAGTAAATACTACAAAGACTTGGTGTATGGATTCTCAAAGGCATAAACGAATGAAACAATGTGGATAGTGCACCCATCATTGAGGCTCTTGCTTTGGACAAGTCAATCTTGGAAGATGAGTTTAAGGCTACAAATTCAAAGTTGCAATTGTATGATAGGTTGTTTTTCATCATGTTAGGATCTTTCTCTTAGATTTGTGTTGGGTTTGGTATGATACTATCCAAGTAATGTAATGATTAGATTTAGTTAACGAAATGATATTAAGTATGATATCCAAGTAATGTAATGTAATGATTAGATTTGAAATGTTAATTGTTAAGTTTGTGTATTAATGCACTCTTGAAATGGTATAAGTTTGCACATTATGAAATGGTATAAGTTTGACTGCATAATAATGCACACATATGTGCAGACTCTCAAATGAAATGGTATAAGTTTGCACATATGAAATGCTATAAGACTACATATATGATGTGTAAATGACAATGAGAATGCACATATAAGTTTGACTGCATAATAATGCAGACATATGTGCAGACTGCATAATAATGCACACAATGAGAAAACTGCACTTTTGAGAACAAATTCAAGAAAATTGCATACTGCATTTTTCATTGATCTTAATAGTTTAAAAATGACCATCAATTAGTGCCCTGTATAATGTACAAATGGGCTATTGCTCGATGGTCATTACATAAATTGATTACATATGCTGCTGCTAAAGAGTAGTTGTTCTAGCATATTACAAACCCAAGATATGGTTTCAATGTTTACCAACCTATGCACAAGATGTACAAAATGGGCAAACTAACATTGTTCAAAGCATAACAGTGCACTTAAACAATAAAAAAAAGATGTGCACATAAAATTAGGGTTGTTTAAGCATGATTGATGAGTGTGTAAATACTCATCATTTTTGTCCCATCTGAACTGCAAAAACATTGAAAAACACTCACAAATGCTTCAAAATACAGAAAATATCCTTGAATTGTGTTTCATGTGCAAAAGAATTAAAAACGGAGAAAAACGAGCATTTTTGGATCGACTCGGCAATAATTGTGCATTTGATCAAGTGAAGACGAAAGTCAAAGACGGAGTCAAAGTCAACCCCAAAAACACCAAAATGACACAAATGGTCCCTGGAAATAGTTTTGATTTTTGGCATTAATGGTCCTTGGATTTTCAGCATTATACAACAATGGTCCCTAAGGTTTAACTAAAATCCAAACCATATCCTAATCCTAAATAACTAAACCCAGCAAACACAAATAATAAACCCAAGCCCAACACAAACCATACCCAGCCCACACCAATAACCCAACCCACACCCTTTTTAAATAAACCCAAAACCCAACCTGATATTTAAATGACTAATACCAGGTTTGACTTCGGTCAAACCTTTCTCCCTCACTCACCCCGCCAAAACCAAAACCATACCACCCTTACCCATGGTTTCTCTGCAACATCACCTCAACCCTCCTCCTCCTTCCCAATACAACTCCCTAACAGTCCAAAGGAAGCATTTAATGCTTCCCCACCACCACTAGGTCTGTAAATCCCACTATCCCGAGTTTCCCGCCAAAATTGGTAAATGGACGAATGAGATTGCTTGAGGCTATTGAATGGTGGGATTTGATCAGAGGGATGAGTCCAAGCTTTTGGGATATCTATTTAAGAAGAAGAAGACCAGAAGAAATAGTTGTCACCAGTTTTAGACCATTTTGTAGTGTAAAATTTATTTAATGTCTGTTCCAGTTTAAATTTAAGTTCTCATTGTAATTTCAAGTTTATTTCAAGTTAACTATCACTTATGTATTGTAATCATTCCAAGTTTTATAAGATTTCAAGTTTTCATGTTTCTTGTTAATTCGTATTAAGTCATATACACTGATTAAAAGTCACACAAGCTCTTTTACCCTTCATACAAGCTCAGATAAGCTTATTGTAGCTTTTCATGAGCCTGTATTAGACTCTAGTAGTTTAATTTAGAAAAACCAGAAAAGTCAACAAAAGTCAACAATTCAGTCAAATAAGCAATTGGGTGGGGTTAAGCTGAAGTGATGAGCTGAATGGGGTTTTAACTTGGTAATGACAAACCAAGTTTTGTTTCTGATCTAGTTTCATTGTTCTATAAGCCCTCACAGTTGTAAGCTATTTTCAAGTTTTTGCTTTAATTTCTATTTTTACTGAACCATAGCTTATTTATAGCTTATTTCCATTACTTTCTGCTTATTACTTGTTTTTATCCATATTTCTTTAGTTTTTATCAATCTTAAATAGTTATTGCTTTGTTTTGCTTAAACAACCTTAAAAAAAAGTCAAAAATAGCCTTATATAGTATAACTTAGTAAACTGCTTATTTCTATTTTAAAAGTTGTTAATTATAGTCATATTAAGTCATATAATCCATAATAATCAGAAATTATAAGTTAAGTTAGGTTGTGCTAGTTCAAAATCCAACACAGACCCTTTAAAGGGCTGTTTGGCATAAAAGGTCAAATAGGTCTATTAGCTTAATTACTGTACATTTTCCATTAGCTTAACTTTGATCTTGCTTAAAATAGTTTAAATAAGTTGTTTTTAAGTTATTTAGAGTTAATTTGAAAGTTTTTATAGATTGGAGTGGACTGTGCAAAATTTAGATACCCAACTGTCATAATAAGCCATAAGCAGCCACAAGCTCTTTTGGACCTTGTTTTTGGCACTTCTGAGGTCTTTTAAGTCCATTTAGTAAGTACACAAGAGTTGGTTAAGCCCCATGTTGTTTTGACCAATTTGGTCAAGTCTGCACAACCAAGTCCATAGTGCAGTCTCTACACTTTTTCAAACCAAGCTTTTAGTGCTTATTTGTGTTATTCAGCTCTCAATTTTTGATTTCTAGATAGTTTACTAGGTCTTCTTTGCTTATTCCAAAATCCAGACCTTAGTTTAGCTTATTTTTAGCTTTAAAATAAGCTCAAAAGTCTGCTAATACAACAAGCATACACTGAGTAAATCAGTGTATACTTGCTGTGAATAAGCACTTTCTCAGCTTATCCACAAGCCCTAAATAAGCTCCTCTTGTTCTGATTTTTGGTTTATGTTAAGTTCATAGTATAAGCTCAAACTGTTTTCACTTTTTAGGGCATAGCTTATAGCTTTTGATAGCTTTTGAACAGTTTAAAATACCTCAGTCACCATTCATAGGACTGCAACAACAGACCCCTGAGGTGACTTGGCTTATTTGAGCTTATCAACTTATTTCCATAGCTTTTTCTGATCATTTTAGCTTATTTATAGTAATCTCAGCCCCTTTTAGCTTTGTCCATCTCCTTTTAGCTTATTACACAGCTTATAGCTTATTTTGTAAAATCCAAGTACTAAAAAACTTTTAACTAGACTGTTAAGCTTTTAGAGCTTATTGCAGCTTATTTAGTGAAATATAAAAATAGTTCCTTTCTTAAAGTTGGTTAATATTAGCTTATTTATAAGTTTGAAAAAGAAAATTCCAAAAATAAAATAAAAGGGGAAGGTGGAAGTCCAAGGTGAGCAGGGCTCGAACCTGGGACCTCAACACCCTCAACCCTTTAACACACACACTCAACACCACTAGCGCCCTTGGGTCTTTTCCGTTAGAGTTTGCATTAATAATATACTTAACATTTGTTTTCCCTTTTTCTTATTCGAATTGTTTAGCTTATTTTCTGCTTATTAGAATAATCTGGTAACTAGTCTCTATTTTTCTTAGCTTTGTTTTATCATAAAGTATTTTAGAAAAAAGTTTCAGAATTTTCTTAATAGTTTTAGTATTTTTAATCATTTAATTAGTTTAAATTAGTTTTTAAATCATAATAAATTAAATAATTATCAGAAAAATATAATTTTAATTTCAAAAATTTTCTTTTGTCATATAGGACTTAGGAAAAATAGTAGTACATTTGTAGGATTTATTTTTATTGATTTCACTTTTTAATCGCGTTTTTATAATTTCCGTTTCGCCCTTTTTTTTTATATAATTTGTGTTAATCTTAAATTTCTTTTGAGAATTTGTTTCTCATTTGTTAATTAGAATATTAAAAAAAAAAAAAAAAAAAAAAAAAAAAAAAAAAATCAAAAATTCCATATCATTAGTCACTCTAATCTAAACCTTCAACAATTGTCCATTCACTCCTCGTTGGGAAACGACCCGGGTAATTACTTACCTGGTATCACACACACAACGTGAGTTTTTGTGAGTTAGCCTTTTTCCTAAAAGGATAATTTGTCTTTATTCACGTGTATCCGTCTGCATAATATTTATATACACTATTTAGCACGGATCAAATTTTGGCGCCGCTGCCGGGGAGGTTGTGTTGCGACAATATTGTTTAAACTTTAAGCGATTAGTGATTTGAGATCCTTCCTTGTGAAGTTCCTATTTCCCATAAACCATATAAAATACAAAAATATTTTTCTTTTCTTTAATATATATTATCATATAAAAATAAAAAACCCAAAAACATTTTCCGTTTTATTGTTAAAATAAAAGATAAAAGCAAAATCAATATAATATTCCTCAACTTGGGTATTATCATAATAAGTTCCCAAACATCAGATTAAAACTTGCCTTTGTGTCGCTTGCGAATTCGGCTCACCTTTGATTGATAAACAAACTATAACGGAGGTTTAAGGAGGGTTTGACATTAAATTGTCGAACCGAAAGAAGCGGATTTTTAAGGAGCATTTATTGCCCACCTTTGCTTCTCCGCCACTCTGTGCGTTTTTCAGTCAGAGAGCTACCGTACGCTTGTTGATTTAAGGTTTAAGTTCCTTGTGTTTTGCTTCGATCTTGTTTTAATTGAATTATTTGATTTAAGGTTTAAGTTATTTTCCAAAAATCCAAAAAAATTGAAAAAAACCAAAAACCCAAAAATATTTTTCCTCATCCTCTTAAACCGTTTGATTCTATCTTCTTAACCCTCCTTAATATTTAATTCTCATGTCGTCACTGGGCTATCACTGTTTTGATTGTAAAAACCCGTTGATTGACAGTCTTCTTTGTTCAAAGTGTAAGTGTGAGCGGTGTGGAAATCATGCACCAAAAGGATCTTGTTATTGGTGTGAAGTAGCCCTCGAAAGAGAGCTTAATTCCATCGATAATTCTCAAAGTTCTTCCGACTACCCTTCACAGCCCGAGATACATGCTATTAATGACAAACCGTCAAGAATCGATCCTAACCTTTCACGATTTACGGTTAAAAGTTTGTCAAGCAAACGTACTGAGCTTAAAGCGGTGACTAAAAGGAACAACTTGCCTAATCTTCACGTTTATCAAGAACAAGAACCAGAGACCATAACGGAAGTGGTGGAAATTCCTAGCTCTCAGAGCACACCACTTGTCCCACCTCCGGATTCTTTAAGATGTTTTTCGAAACTTGATAGTCATTCGGATTATCGTGTTGATTTTGTTGATTCTTTGAATGATCCAAACTCTTTCGATAATTTTCAAAACGATTTCAGCTCCCCTCCTCAAAATTCATTTTGGCAAGAACCGTGCTATCAAAACTTCAATGATACATCATTTCAAAATATGCCAAATGATCTTTGTGAGTATTGTGGAGGTCCTCACCAAAGTTTTGAGTGTCAAACAAATAACATGCTTGTCTATGAGCAGGTTTCTTGTAACAGTCAAAATCTTGGTTATGACCAATATCCATATGATTCACCGAATCAGTCACAGCAAATGTATTGTTGTGAGTACTGTGGTGGTCCGCATTATGAATCCGATTGTCAAACGAGGACCCCGCTTGTCTATGAGCATGGCCCTTGTGACAATTATGATATTTCTTATCACGACCAGCCTCCACAGCATCAAACGATTCAAACTCAGCCTCAGCTACCTCTTGAAGAATCTTTCGAAGATGTATTCCAAAAACTTCAAAATGTGATGGATACACTTAATGATTTGGCTGTTAAAAATGCCCAAGAAAATCCTCATGAGAAATCCATGGAAGAATTGTTAGCTGAAGAGCAGGCTGCTAAAATAAATTCCCAAGATGCCTTTGAAAAATCTGTTAGGGAAACAATTGCAAAAGAAAAAGCAGCCAAATCTAGCTCTCGATTCTGTTTCATTCCTGATGACAGTGATGATGAAGATATCTTTGATGATGATTCATCAAGTTCATCAGTTGAGACTCCTTCCATGAATTTTCAGGGAGAAAAGAGCATGATGGAATTACTAGCAGAAGAACAAATGGAATTTGTAAAATCCATGTATGCTAGTCCTTCTCAACTCCCTCAGTCTACTGTTATCACACCCGAAGTTCCCACTAATTCTCTTATTATGGGGGACGAGCATCTTAACACTGTTCCTGAAAAGGAATCGGACGAATTCATAAAGTCTAGTGTTGAGAACCTTGTCCCAATCCCAAGTGAGTCACGGGGAATTTTTGATCAAATGTGTGATATCCCTCCTCTTCTTGATTTTTCAAAAGATCATGTTGAGATGTTCTCCGATTCCACTAATGATGATACTTTATCATGTGGAGACATCATTTATATGGAGGAATTACCTTCTGAGCTTGTCAGCTTAGAAGAAGAGAATGATGAAGAAATAATCAAAGACGAAACTCTTCGTGCAACATTATTGAATGTCAGTCTTCTCATTTCTAAAATCGAGGCTTTCAAAGAAAAATCCATTTCATCTCCTATCCCCACTAAGGATAGTGATCTTTCTTCCGATGACTCTATACCGGAATTTGAAGCCTTCCATTTTGATCATATGGGAGAGAAGACTAGTGGCAGTGCCACTTCTCATTCTCATATTTCTCTCCCCGAATATGAATCATTTGCCTTCGAGGAGTTCTCCGATGAACTCACTCATATCATATCTCCGCCGGAGTATGATAACTTCTACTTTGATCTTGACAAAGATTATCTTTATGTCCCGGAGGGAAATATTCTCAACACTGAGAATTTGCTTGATATCAAAATCCCATCCCTCCCACCCAGAATATGTCTTGATCAGCCAAGCTTAAATGATGAGATTCATGATGTGGAAATCATGAATTCTCCTTTTGAGGATGAATATCTTGTCATGATTTTTATCATGACTTTCTTTCTTTTCTTCACCTACACGGTGACATCTCCTGTTCTTCACTCTTTCGGGAGTGAGGATACTATCTTTGACCCCGGCATTTCCATTTACCATTCTTTGTGAGCCGGGCATTTATCTCATCGGAGTGGAACTTTCATTAACTTCAATGTTTATCCAAACCACATTGAATGAAAGTCCGATGGAGATTGTTTCTTCCACTTGCTTCCCCATGAACCAATGAATGCGGGGTCGAGTCAAGCTAAGTGACTCGGTGAACAAAAATATTAGCACACCATATGGGTTTTCACCCATATTTCTGTCTTCTTTCTCTTTTCTAACACTTAAGTGTGGGGGAGTTGCCCCTGCTGATATATATATAAAAAAAAATGATAATAATTGTTGTGTTCCTACGCTTGGCTAGTAGTATTACCTTTTTACGTTCTAAGTGTCGGCATAATAGCCGGTGCTTTGAATATTGAGGGCAATATTCAATTCTAAGTGTGGGGGGGTATTCTCTCGAATTTTTGTCACATTGTACTTTATAGTGCCCTAATACCCCCGTTTTGGCCAAAAATTTTAAAATTTTTTCATTTGGTGGAAGTGCTTTGCACTAACACAACAAATGGTTATCAGTCCACCATGTCTAACCCACATAAGGACTGGCTAATCCGAGAGCAAACGGCTCTTGGTAAAGATATCTCAAATCCGTTTATGGCTGACAATTTGCCAAAAATTGTATGGTATTCAACTCACCATATCTTTGATAGTGAAGAGTTGGCTAGCCCACAAGGTTATGGCTTGTGGTTAAGGCAGTAGAAAACCATAATTGGTAATCACCTCACCAAGATGATAATTGTATTCTATCAAAGACTTGGCTAGTCCAAAAGCAAACGGCTTTTGGTAAAGACAAATCAAATCCGTTGACAGCTGATGATTTGCTTAAAATCATTTGGTTATCAATGTACCATAGTATCATACTAAAACATTGGCTACTCCAGAAGTAATGGCTATCTGGTAAAGAGACATAAAATCCATTAAATTTTCAAAAAGGATTGCTAGGGACTAGCAATAGTTTAGTGTGGGGGATTGATGAGTGTGTAAATACTCATCATTTTTGTCCCATCTGAACTGCAAAAACATTGAAAAACACTCACAAATGCTTCAAAATACAGAAAATATCCTTGAATTGTGTTTCATGTGCAAAAGGACTAAAAACGGAGAAAAAACGAGCATTTTTGGATCGACTCGGCAATAATTGTGCATTTGATCAAGTGAAGACGAAAGTCAAAGACGGAGTCAAAGTCAACCCCAAAAATACCAAAATGACACAAATGGTCCCTGGAAATAGTTTTGATTTTTGGCATTAATGGTCCTTGGATTTTCAGCATTATACAACATTGGTCCCTAAGATTTAACTAAAATCCAAACCATATCCTAATCCTAAATAACTAAACCCGGCAAACAAAAAATAATAAACCCAAGCCCAACACAAACCATACCCAGCCCACACCAATAACCCAACCCACACCCTTTTTAAATAAACCCAAAACCCAACCCGGTATTTAAATGACTAATACCAGGTTTGACTTCGGACAAACCTTTCTCACTCACTCACCCCGCCAAAACCAAAACCATACCACCCTTACCCATGGTTTCTCTGCAACATCACCTCAACCCTCCTCCTCCTTCCCAATACAACTCCCTAACAGTCCAAAGGAAGCATTTAATGCTTCCCCACCACCACTAGGTCTGTAAATCCCACTATCCCGAGTTTCCCGCCAAAATTGGTAAATGGACGAATGAGATTGCTTGAGGCTATTGAATGGTGGGATTTGATCAGAGGGATGAGTCCAAGCTTTTGGGATATCTATTTAAGAAGAAGAAAACCCAAAGAAGACATTGTCACCAGTTTTAGACCATTTCATAGTGTAAAATTTATTTAATGTCTGTTCCAGTTTAAATTTAAGTTCTCATTGTAATTTCAAGTTTATTTCAAGTTAACTATCACTTATGTATTGTAATCATTCCAAGTTTGATAAGATTTCAAGTTTTCATGTTTCTTGTTAATTCGTATTAAGTCATATACACTGATTAAAAGTCACACAAGCTCTTTTACCCTTCATACAAGCTCAGATAAGCTTATTGTAGCTTTTCATGAGCCTGTATTAGACTCTAGTAGTTTAATTTAGAAAAACCAGAAAATTCAACAAAAGTCAACAATTCAGTCAAATAAGCAAATTGGGTGGGGTTAAGCTGAAGTGATGAGCTGAATAGGGTTTTAACTTGGTATTGACAAACCAAGTTTTGGTTCTGATCTAGTTTCATTGTTCTATAAGCCCTCACAGTTGTAAGCTATTTTCAAGTTTTTGCTTTAATTTCTATTTTTACTGAACCATAGCTTATTTATAGCTTATTTCCATTCCTTTCTGCTTATTACTTTTTTTTATCCATATTTCTTCAGTTTTTATCAATCTTATATAGTTATTGCTTTGTTTTGCTTAAACAACCTTAAAAAAAAGTCAAAAATAGCCTTATATAGTATAACTTAGTAAACTGCTTATTTCTATTTTAAAAGTTGTTAATTATAGTCATATTAAGTCATATAATCCATAATAATCAGAAATTATAAGTTAAGTTAGGTTGTGCTAGTTCAAAATCCAACACAGACCCTTTAAAGGGCTGTTTGGCATAAAAGGTCAAATAGGTCTATTAGCTTAATTACTGTACATTTTCCATTAGCTTAACTTTGATCTTGCTTAAAATAGTTTAAATAAGTTGTTTTTAAGTTATTTAGAGTTAATTTGAAAGTTTTTATAGATTGGAGTGGACTGTGCAAAATTTAGATACCCAACTGTCATAATAAGCCATAAGCAGCTACAAGCTCTTTTGGACCTTGTTTTTGGCACTTCTGAGGTCTTTTAAGTCCATTTAGTAAGTACACAAGAGTTGGTTAAGCCCCATGCTGTTTTGACTAATTTTGTCAAGTCTGCACAACCAAGTCCATAGTGCAGTCTGCACACTTTTTCAAACCAAGCTTTTAGTGCTTATTTGTGTTATTCATCTCTCAATTTTTGATTTCTAGATAGTTTACTAGGTCTTCTTTGCTTATTCTAAAATCCAGACCCTAGTTTAGCTTATTTTGAGCTTTAAAATAAGCTCAAAAGTCTGCTAATACAACAAGCATACACTGAGTAAATCAGTGTATACTTGCTGTGAATAAGCACTTTCTCAGCTTATCCACAAGCCCTAAATAAGCTCCTCTTGTTCTGATTTTTGGTTTATGTTAAGTTCATAGTATAAGCTCAAACTTTTTTCACTTTTTAGGGCATAGCTTATAGCTTTTGATAGCTTTTGAACAGCTTAAAATACCTCAGTCACCATTCATAGGACTGCAACAGCAGACCCCTGAGGTGACTTGGCTTATTTGAGCTTATCAACTTATTTCCATAGCTTTTTCTGATCATTTTAGCTTATTTATAGTAATCTCAGCCCCTTTTAGCTTTGTCCATCTCCTTTTAGCTTATTACACAGCTTATAGCTTATTTTGTAAAATCCAAGTACTAAAAACCTTTTAACTAGACTGTTAAGCTTTTAGAGCTTATTGCAGCTTATTTAGTGAAATATAAAAATAGTTCCTTTCTTAAAGTTGGTTAATATTAGCTTATTTATAAGTTTGAAAAAGAAAATTCCAAAAATAAAATAAAAGGGGAAGGTGGAAGTCCAAGGTGAGCAGGGCTCGAACCTGGGACCTCAACACCCTCAACCCTTTAACACACACACTCAACACCACTAGCGCCCTTGGGTCTTTTCTGTTAGAGTTTGCATTAATAATATACTTAACACTTGTTTTCCCTTTTGCTTATTCGAATTGTTTAGCTTATTTTCTGCTTATTAGAATAATCTGGTAACTAGTCTCTATTTTTCTTAGCTTTTTTTTATCATAAAGTATTTTAGAAAAAAGTTTCAGAATTTTCTTAATAGTTTTAGTATTTTTAATCATTTAATTAGTTTAAATTAGTTTTTAAATCATAATAAATTAAATAATTATCAGAAAAATATAATTTTAATTTCTAAAATTTTCTTTTGTCATATAGGACTTAGGAAAAATAGTAGTACATTTGTAGGATTTATTTTTATTGATTTCACTTTTTAATCGCGTTTTTATAATTTCCGTTTCGCGTTTTTTTTATATAATTTGTGTTAATCTTAAATTTCTTTTGAGAATTTGTTTCTTATTTGTTAATTAGAATATAAAAAATAAAAAAAAATAAAAAAAAAATAAAAAATTCCATATCATCAGTCACTCTAATTTAAACCTTCAACAATTGCCCATTCACTCCTCGTTGGGAAGCGACCCGGGTAATTACTTACCTGGTATCACACACACAACGTGAGTTTTTGTGAGTTAGACTTTTTCCTAAAAGGATAATTTGTCTTTATTCACGTGTATCCGTCTGCATAATATTTATATACACTATTTAGCATGGATCAATGATCCACATCCAGTGCAGACTCTGGAGTGCTGCCCTGGCCATCCAACTGTTTTGCCAACTTCTTTTTGATGATTCTTTCACTAGATCTCCTCACTTTTACCTCTACTGCTGGATCTTGCATCTGCACTTGTTCATCATGTTGTTGCTGGTGCTCTTGAACTAGAGGTTGTTCTTGAGTTTGATATGCTTCTTCCTGCATGTGGTCAACTTGAGTTGCTGTCAAGTCAATCTCTGTTTGAACTTCATCTGGCTGCTCAATTTCACCTTGGTCATGTTGTTGCTCACTTTGACCAGCATCCACACCATCAAATTCATTAGTCTTCCTTTTTGATGAATTTGGTGGGACAAATAGGAAGAGATTGAAAAGCTGATGAGCAACCCCTTTTCAATCTCTTCCTATTTGTCCCACTCACTGAAGTTGAACTACCAGCAACATTCCCAGTCTTCCTTTTTGACCCAACAACTGTACTTGACCTACCAGTCTTCCTATTTACAGTCTTCTTTTTTGACTAGTAACTGCACTTGACCCACCAGCGACATTAACACTCTTCTTTTTTAACCCAGACACATTCCCACTCTTTCTTGACCCACCAACTAACTCTGTTTGTCTTACCTCTATATCATCATCCTCTACAACTGTTTCATCCTCATTTCCCTTTTTCTTTCTAGGCCTACCTCCCACATCTTTTTCTTTAGGTGCCTTTTCAACTGGTGCTTCTTTGCAACTTTTTTTGTTTTGCCCAGGTTTGTGGCATTTAGTACAATTAATCTCAGTACCTACCCTTGATACTCTAGTTGAGCTACCACCCTCACCCTTTGCTCTGATTCTTTTCTTTCTAGGCCTACCAGGCATTATTTTTGGTTTGGGAGGCAAAACAACTGAGTACATACTCTGATCAGGCCATAAATCAATACCACCAATTGGTTTCATAAAATGGTGATATGTCACATAATACATATCTGTTTCAAACCAAGCTGGGACATAGCTCTCTGGTACCCTGTTTAGCAAGAATATTACCTTTGTTGCATGTACACAAGGTATACCTGATAACTGCCACATTCTACAAGTGCAAGTCCTCTTTGGTTCATCAACTGTGAATGCCTCACTCCCTGATCTCACCTCAAACACATTCCCGCCAGCTGGGCTAACATGCCAAAACCTGCAATATAACATAGTTATAAGTGTCAATTAAAACCTCTTCATAAGACATTTAACTTTAACTTCAAAAGGAAACATATCTTTGTTGTTCTTTCAGCCATTCCAATCTCTTTTGGATGTTGGGACAAACTCTAGGGTTCCATTTCTTACTGATTTTCCTCATTGTGTGCATCCTCTCTAGTACTATGACTCTAATAGCTTCTAGCATAGTTAGCAATGGCTTATCCCTAACACTTAGAATAACACTATTGAAGCATTCACTGAATCCATTCTCAACTACTTCACAACCCCGGTTATCTTCAAAAAAGGCTCTAGACCATGTTTTGGGATTCTTATCTATAAGATACTGATGAGCCTTTGGGTTAGCCTTTTTAACCTTGTCCATTATCTTATTGAACAGTTGTGGATATGAGGCCTTAGATGCTGCCCAAAACAACTCCCTAAACTCCAAGCCACTGAATTGTTTCCTAAACCCTTCATATATATGCCTTGCACATTGCATGTGTTCAGCATATGGCATGACATTTTTGACAGCTTCAATAAGACCCTATATAGAATAACATTGTTAGATTATATGTAAGACTTAGACATTAACAAGAAATCATGGATATAAGCATACCTTATGTTGATCTGACATAAGAGTTAGACCCTGTCCTTTAGTGCAACCCAAGTCTCCTTCAAGAAACTCCAAAAACCAGGTCTAATTATCCTTGTTTTCAACATTAACCACTGCCCAAGCCACTGGGAAAATGTGGTTATTTCCATCTTCCACTAGCAGTAAGAATTTCACCATGATTTGGACTTTTCAGAAAACAACCATCTAAGGCAATTACTCTCCTACACCTAGCCCTCCACCTATCTGCTAGTCCAACAAAATACACATAAAACCTATCAAAGTAGGTTTTCTGATCAGGATTAACAGCCACCCCTAATTTCACAGTGGACCCAGGATTGGAATCTAAAATTGCTCTTCCATACGATCTCAGAAAATCATAATGTTCATCAATTGTTTTTTCATACTCTGTCAAAGAAAACTTCTTTGCATTTGTACACTGATTTGGGCTAACCTTACACTTATACTTTTTCATCACTAGGTCAGCTATAGGACACAACTTAATCTCAGGGTTAGCCCTAATCTTATCACCAAAGACTATTCCTATCCACTTAAAGTTGACCAATGAACCAAATTGGATTCCTAACACATGTATTTTCATCATTTAACGACTGTATCTGAAAAGTTTTCTCTTTAGTCATCCACCAAGCATAACATCTCCAAGGACAGGAATGTAACTCATCTGTACTAACACTAGGTTACCTTTTATGCTTCCTCTGGTTACCTTTGTCAGGATCAACCAACCTTGGTGGTCTCTGTCCATATTTTACCACACCCCTCTTCCCAGAACTCCTCTCTTACCACAATGAAAAAACATTAGCCAATGCATAGTAGGTTAGACATTCTTTAAACTTCTCAACATTCACATACTTTTCACCAACCTGCATTTCAAATAGAACAAATGTTTATAGCCATCATTTATAAACAACATCACAAGTTCAAAATATAGAAAGAAAAAAAAAAACCTTTGGATGCCTCAGTCTCCAGTGGGTACTTTCATCATAGACTAGAAAACTCTCCACATATTTTTCCATAGAATAAAAGGATCTTGAGGTTTTCCATTCTAATCAGTTGCCTATAGCCTTCTCATCAAATTATTCATGAACAAATCATGTTCAACCATAGTCTCACTTCTATGATTATTAGTAGGTAAACTGTTTTCAGCATTTGATTCACTCATTTATGGCATAAACTTACCTTCCTTCCCTTTATTAGCTTTGATCCTCTTTCTAAGTTCAATCAACTCCTCTTCACTAGGATTGAGATAGTCAACTGATTTATCTGAAGCATAGTCACTATCAAACTCACTATCAAACTCAGTATCATAATCACCCTCTGTTTCATCCTGTGTAACCTTCTTTTTGCCCTTATCAACACTCACCTTCCTAGTATGATCACCCTCTTCACTAGTCCTAGTATGATCACCCTCTGTTTCATTAAACTTTTCTTTGCATTTTTCTGTTTTTTAGGTTGCTTAGAAGATGAACCCTCATATTGAACCTCCAACTCAGCCCAATTAACCAACTCATCTACTGAAAACTCATTGCAATACCTCTTTTGGGGATGGCCTTTTTCTTTGGAAACAGAGGCATCCATAAAAGTGGTATTTGTTTGACCTAAATATTTTGAAAGATCCATATCTAAGTGATCAAGATAAAGATCAAGCCTACCAAATAACTCATCAACATCAAACATGTATTCTAACTCTTTATCATTACTTACTCTAACAAAACCCTTCTCCAATTCAAGATTTGGAACTTTGTAATACAAACCTTGAAAGTAGTTTCCACATTTTTCTTCCAAAAATTCAGCAAATGGTTCATAAGGCATCCTTGCAACAGCCATTTCAAGAACCACACCTTGATCATACCTTAAAGGTAAATGGGCGAAATAACCGTCATTTGTACATCAAAATAGTGCAAATTGGTACCAGGTATCATTCTGTTATAAAATTGACAAAAATAACAAATTAGGGTTTATAACTATGTTTAGGCAAATTATGTTGACCAAAACATAGCATAATCAAAGAATACATACCTGAAATTTCAAAACATACATCAAAGGTGGCTACTGAGTAAAATATTGTTGGTGTGAAATTAGGGTTTGTGAGAGAAATTGTGTTAGGTGATCACGTACAATTGAAGAGTGGTGTAAAAGGTTTATGGATAATTGGAAAAACGATCAACGAGGCAAATTAATATTAAAAAAAAAGACTTTGTTAATTGACAAAACGGACCCAAAAGTGAGGAAAACGGGGGGAACTTCAAAAGATAACGGGAAAAATGTAATTAAGAAGTGTCACGTCAAAACACACCCGTGATATGGCTACAATAGCATTAAGAAAGTATTTGAATCCTTTAGGGGAAAAAAATTTGAATACCTACAAAAGAAAAATGTGGCAAGTTTGAAGACTTTTTAGACAATTAGCCCTTTATTTTATTATCTTATATTGATATATTTTCTTCAATAATCAAGGTCTATTGGAATCTCAAATGAACCCGTTAGTAACATTCGATGATCCCTTTTTTGCCTTTTCTAGTTCATGATTCTTTCTGAAAATTTGATTATGCATTAGCTTATTAACTTATTTCAAGCTATAAAAACAAATCCAAGCATACCTCACACAACACATTTTATGATATCACATATGGAGTGAAGATCAAATAACAAATAAAAGTAAAATGAGAAGAATGAGAAATAACCACAGGCGCATATTTCAGATGCGCATTAAAAAAAAGATGCATTTCCCATTAATTTCTCATCTTCAATTGAAATGTGTGGCTATGAATATTTCTCACTCTTCTTATTTTATTTTCCTTTCTCACTAGATCCTTTCCCATCACATATGTCATATTTTTATTGTCAAACATCTTCTAATACAAAGACCAAGAATCGGAGTTCAGAGTGATAACTGTCAAAAATTATCGAACATCTTGAATAGAAACATTCATCAAAGTCCAAAAATTCAAAGGAAGAAGAATATATATATATATATATATATATATATATATATATATATATATATATATATATATATATATATATATATAATATATATATATATATATATACACACACACACTAGACTTCAAAGCCCGCCCAATGGGCGGGCATTGGGCGGGCATGACTTGTAATTATAATTTGGTTGGTTTTAGTTATCCTAAAGTTATTTTTAAGGACGTTTGTTGATGTGTAATATATATGTTGTATACAAATATAATGTCCAACCATAAATTATTATTACCAATTGTTTTTTTTCCACAAGATGTTTAGCAGTCAGAGTATCCACACGCGTTGATCGTGCCTTTTTATCATCAGGTGAAGTTAAATCTACAACTTTGTTTTCTTGTGGCTTTCCATCATCTGATGAATCCAGATCAACAATTATGTTGTTGACTAATTTGTCGTCTTTAGCCAGTTTACGGCGTTTGTGTATAGGTGGGAGAGGCTGCAAGTATTACAAAAGTTGTTAGTTCTCCTGATTGATAGGTATCACATAATATGGATTACAACCATTTTTTATACCTCTTCGTTGTCACATGTTTTTTGTATTTCTTCATCATCTGATGAAATAACATAAAAACTCTTGTTGCCAACTAAGTTGTTGTCTTTAGTTGGTCTAAACCGTTTAGGTGTTGTTTGATGAGCCTGCAATTATCAGAATGATATTTAGATTTTCTAATAGATGAGTTTGACATAATTAAAACTTTATGGAAATACCTCAATATCAGTTTGATTTTCGTAATAATCAAAATTGCATCTGTTTTTACGCCGTCCGGTTCTCGTATTTGACAATCTCCGACTGTTATGTGTTAAACAAACGACCTAAACAGAGCATAAAAAATTAAAAACGATTAAGTATTTTATGTTTACTACAATGTAAATTACTATGCAATAAATTTTTTATATAATACCTCATTATCTGTATCATGTAAATCAACAGCGTCATCGGATATTTTGCATACACACGGATTATGTTGTTTTTGCTTATTACAAAATGGAGTAGTTCGGTATCAATTAACACCAGCAGCATAAATCTGTATATGTCACATTTATATTTAATTCGGTAAATCTAACACAAACCATTATTAATAACAATAACCATAGTTATGTTATAATACCTCGTCATCTGATGGGCCAACCTGCAAGTATTATAAAGATAATTAGATCCTCTGATATATTAATGGATATATGCTATATAATTTTAAGTTGTAGAGATGTATGCTATATAATTTACATATACCAGATATTATATTTAAGCAAAATATATAATTGATTTTTAACAATGGTATATGTTTTTTGTTTTATATTTCGGATTTAAAGGTCAAACATGCGAATTTGATCAAATATTGCTTAGGTGGCATGATTAGATGGATTAATGCTCTTAATCCACCTAAGCACCACCTAAGTAAGATTTGACCAAATCCGAAGGTTTGGCCCTTAAATACGAAAATTTAAAAAATGACCATAGTGAGATTCGAACATGCATCTTTAGGTTAACATGGAATCGTCTCAACCAATGGAACCAAGCCATTGATTGTGATGAAGCACCTAAAACAAAAAACATATATCATTGTTAAAATTCTGATGTGAGAAAACAATTCATGCTAATCTTATAAGGTCATGCTTATGGATTCATTTTTAAACAATCTAATGGTAAATATAATGTCAGTAAGCCAATGCCAACGATAATATTCTGATGTGAGAAAACAATTCATGCTAATCTTATAAGGTCATGCTTATGGATTCGTTTTTAAACAATCTAATGGTAAATATAATGTCAGTAAGCCAATGCCAACGATAATTGTCAATTTAAATATAACTGACACGAATGTTCAAGCATATAATTTCGCTAAAGATAATTGCTAAATAAGTATTCGTATATGTATAACAATGCATGATAATCTTATAAGTTCGAGCTTATGGGTTCGTTTTTAAAACAATATATATTGCATAGGTGATTGTAAATAAGAATTTAAAGAATTGACACGAATGGTCTTTTGTAAAGCAGAATTTTGCTAAAGATAATTGTTAAATAAGTAGATATTAAGTTTAGAAAGAAAGTACTCAGACATGTTATCAAGGATACCTCTTCGTCGTCCAATATATGAACACTGGATATATCTTTTCTGAACAAATCAACTTGTTCATCCTGCACTCATGCTAAACATAATTAGATATTGTGTTTCATATATAATTTAAATAAAGAGTTAATTTAGTTATTGTACATCCTCATCATCTGATATAACAATGTTTGGTATATTCTTATCTAGCGAGCCATCGGCTGATGATCGAGGATGGTGGTGATCTGTTTTCGGATTACCCTGCTAAAATTTTAGTAATTAGAATGTATCTAATTCATCTGATAATCAACAAAACATATTCAACTTAAGATTATGTACCTTGTGTGATCTTCGGTGTGACATTGTTTGTATTTTATGTTCTCAACTTTTGAAGATATATACTCAATATGTGTTAATATATGGCTTTATTTATAGAGTTTGAAGGTGACCATATAATGGAAACCGAAAATTTGTTTGTCATATTTTTGTTATAGATAAAGATTACGTTTACAATTTAAACGTTTTTTAGAGTTTACATGCCTTATATCATGCTTTAAATATAGATTTGGAAATTCTATAGAATATTTAATTATAATGGCTTTGGTAGAATTGATGATGTATAAAAACAATGGACTACGTATATTTAAAGTGATAATGCGTTTTAATATAACTCTTATGAACTGGTTATAATATCAGTACCAAATCGGGAACGTAGCAGTACAAAATTAAAATGCATATTGGCGATAACTTAGCAGTACAATTAAATATATGAACAAAATATTTATACAAAATACATTCTAAATTTATCTTTCAAATCATATCTTCTATAAATTAAACATATTCTTGAAAAAATGTTTATAATATTTATATATCATTTTAAAAATTCAGTATATACATTCAAGAAGTAGAACACAGTTAATTTTTGTGGAAGTGCTTTCAATGTAGACTTCAAATTTCCTTTTTCATTTTTTGGTGTTTATCCTAAACATGTGTATAATTTTTGGTATATTTAAAGTGATAATGCGTTTTAATATAACTCTTATGAACTGGTTATAATATCAGTACCAAATCGGGAACGTAGCAGTACAAAAATTAAAATACATATTGGCGATAACTCAGCAGTACAATTAAATATATGAACAAAATATTTATACAAAATACATTCTAAACTTATCTTTCAAATCATATCTTCTATAAATTAAACATATTCTTGAAAAAATGTTTATAATATTTACATAGCATTTTAAAAATTCAGTATACACATTCAAGAAGTAGATCATAGTTAATTTTTGTGGAAGTGCTTCCAATGTAGACTTGAAATTTCCTTTTTCATTTTTTGGTGTTTATCATAAACATGTGTATAATTTTATTTATTATTTATTATTAATTTTATTTTGATTAATTTTTGGAATGAATGTGTTAGTATACATTTTTTATTTATATGTTAATAAAAAAAATAAAAATGTATAAACATACAAAAATCAATAATAAAATTATATAATGTTGTTTGCAGAAGAAAAAATAATGTTCAATAATAAAATTATATAAACATATAAAAATCAATAAAAAGGAACCCTAACAATTAAATTTATGAGTTTTTGATTGATCATATGCTAAATGGAGATTGTGGCAATCTATTGTTTCCAGATGGTCTTCATCGGAAACATCCTCCTCTTCTTCAACCTCCATTACTTTGTATATTTTTTGGGCTGGACATTTTGGTTTGGGTCTTCTGTTGAGCTTTTCAAACCTGTCCCATTTTTTCTTCCTGAGCTGTTTCAGGTTTTCAAAATACCACACAGCAGAATGTTTTCTGGGACGAACCGCTCCAGTTTTTGTTCGTCTCTTCCTGTTAGATGAACATGTTGTTTTAAGCGTTGCATAGTTAATGAAACCCAGTAAAAACTCTATGAAATAAAGTTTATTAAGCTTACCTGGCATTGTTTTGTTGAGGTCGAGCATGTGCAGCATCAGTTGGCATTCCTGTCTTAGAATCCATGGTATGAGATGAATGTTATTAGAATTTGCTTGTTGAACGTGAAATTCTAGCTCGTGTAGGAAGTTATATACATGAAAATAGGGCAATGAATCGACTTCACTTGACCCAAGGAATTGATAAGGTTGTTATTTTAATTTTAAAAAGTAAATGTGTACATATTCATCCTTCCAAATTTTTGGAAGTTGTTACAACTTCATTAAAGTGTGCAAATCATTTCCTTAACATGCTTATAGTTATTTATGGTTTCAAGGTCGAAAATACATTTATTATAAGAATATAGTAGCATTGTTTTTTAATTTTATAGGTAAGTATCATGTATGCATTTACTTTTTTATAAAATTGTATTAGCATGCTTCCGAATCTATATAATTATGGATTCAAAATCGAGAGTACATTTGTTATACAAATATATGCCTTTGGTTGATTTCATTGATAAAAAAAGATTGTTGGATTCAACCAAGGAAAAAAAATATTGAAAGTTTTGTAACATTGAAACATCCTTTTTTTTAAACCTTAGCACGGTTAATAGTATTTTTAAACGGTTTAAATTTTATTTACACAAAAAAAAAAAAAAAAAAAAAAAAAAAAAAAAAAAAAAAAAACTGCCGCTTCTCCACGTTAGTGCTGCTGCATTTGAGCTAATATAGTGTTATGCATGTGGTTAGCACTGTCATATTATATTAGTACTGCTAGATATACATGATACTGCTACATTGTTTTTTTAAGTAATGATCAACGTTTGCACCGGTAAATAAAATAATGAAACTTAATATTAAAAATTTTGAACAAATAACCACGGAATGTTGGAAAGTAAAAAACTTGCAACTTGTAAATAAATTGTTCAAAAATATTAAAAAATGTAAATGTCAATTAATTGTCTTCTTGCTCCTCTTGACTATTAAGGTCATTAGCTGGTGATTCGTTATCCAGTGTCGCTGGTACACTGTTAATGTGGTCTGTCGTACCCTTGCCTGCATCATCAGATTGAATTAAAGTGGCGTTCGTGGCACCAACACACACTGCTGGAATATCATCCGTTGTATCTATCGATTGAACCACATCTTCATTTGTTGGCTCATGCTACATGTTGTGAGAAGATATAAAAGATTAGCTTGTACTGTTTGTTACAATTTAACGGTGTTTATAGACATTAAAAAATACAATGCACAATACCTCGCTCATATCATCAGAACGTGTTTCCGATCCATCATCTGAACACACGGAATTATACTCCAAACCTTCATCTTCCTCGTCGTCATCCTATTTTGATTCATTCATAAGGATTAGCATACACTTGTTTATAAACACAAACCATTGTTAAGTACATTAAAAGACCAATGAATCAGACCTGTTCTTCTATAAAGCCATTCTTGAAATAGTTGATTATATCAACATCTTCCGTCACTTTCTCTGCTCTATATATCTAACTATTGTTGTTGTGATTGAACTCAGAAAATAAAATTTTGAAAAGATACTTCCTCCCAATAATTTGATTAAGTGCATCTGGAAAGTATTCTTCTGTGTTCACGCCTTCGCTCTCCATTATCTCCCACGCTGTTAAATTTGTCATCTTGTGCACACTCTTGTCAAAAATCACTACTTGTGCAGTACCACTATGGTCAAATATGCGCACAATGATTTTGAACCTACACATATAAAATACTTATCACTGAATGTAAAGTATCCAAACATTGACATTATTTATTATATATTTAAGGACAAATCCAAATAACTATATATATATATATATATATATATATATATATATATATATATATATATATATATGGGTTGTTTTACATACTTGGAAGCAACCGCATATGTTTCTCCATGGTTTTTACAATACCACAACTGTTTCTTGTTCCTTGTGCTTGAGTTGCGTTTTGAAACAATTGGCGTCACTTTAGTACTGCATGCTTTGCAACCCGTATAAACCCACCCATTTTCCTCTTCTATGTTATGTACTTCTGCGTAAACTACACAGTGTGACTCCTGTATTTAGATACAAAACAACGTATAAACATTACTAATGTGGGCTTAATTAGTGATAAAATAATATTTATATTATATCTATAACAATAAATTTTGTTTTACCGGTTCAATACTTCGAATTGTTCCAACTACTTGCTTCACACAGCCGTGCATGAACTCCGCAGGCGTAACAACACGGCTGCCAACTAAATGATCCTCAATTCTGAATTCCCCTGCATCATACCCCTCCTGCTCTTCATATCTGTGAAATGTATAAATAGGTTCCTAATAAATTTAACATGTTTTTAGTTTAAAAATAAAACACATATGTGATGGTATCAATGCCTATACCTTTTCCGGAAAGCCAACAATTGTGGCACATCCCTGTTTATAAATATTCTTGTGCCAAACAAAGCGTTATGTATTGATGGTTTATCTGTGTTGCACAACAAATATAGACAATTTTAAAAGCTATTAATATGAATTAAAAATCTTAATTACGTAACCAAAATTTTAACAGGCATCTATAAAACTTACTGTCCCAATATTTCACTTTCTCGAGCATCAAGAGGATGTCTATATGACCAAGCTCGTCACGTTTGTTGTCGTAGTCATTCCACATTAATGCCCAATTGTCCCAAAACGTACAATCAAGTCTCAGAGATCTGCATAGAATAGGGTACACTCAATATATGATTACATATGAATACTATTCTATACATGTTATTTTATTTTAAATAAATAGTAAGAATTTATAAAATATAGTTACTCGGCATCTTCAACGACGATTGTCCTCCGCAGCTTAGGACCGCCAGAATTGTTCAATGTCACTATTTTCCCAATAGCCACGACTGTACCAACAATATCTGGAAAAAAATTTGTTATAAAAAATATGCACATAAACATTCAATTAATGCCAACCGTTGTATATAATTTTAAAAAAAAAACACGTACCAACACAATCATGGTCATGGTATTCATTATCTGTATCCAGAATACTTGAGAATGGCTCGTTAACGAACCCAACAAAGTTGTCGTCGATGTGATCAATACGGGTAACTTCGGTTCCTTTATAAAAAGATATTTTCCACTGGTTTGGTAACAAAGGTAACCTTCCGGCATTCTCTGCTACTCCAAAATTAGAGATTATGTAACATTGACCTTCTCGTAAAAGAGGTTCAAATTTAAACATAAACTCTTTTTTGACATAAATTTGGATACGGTTCGACTGTACATATAGGTCAAATATCAATGCCACATATATTAAGTATACACAAATATATATATTTGTTAATTTCATCTGATATACCTCTTCATCCTGAAAAACACAATCAAGACTGTAAGGATCGTGCTCTTCGTTAAATTTGTGTGAATGCCATACGGAGATGCACCTTCCTTTAATGGCCATGTTCACATTCATCGGACTGACATCTTTAATGAGAGTCATTGTTCTCTCTCTCATTACTAAAAAAAATAAAAAAAAAATAAAAAAAAATAAAAAACGTTGTATTTTTTTATATCACATTAAAATGAAATATGTATAATGAATCAACCATTTTAAATAAAACTGATTTAGAACTTTTAATTGTAGACACACTCTTTTCATTGTTTTTACTTGGATGAGAATTAGCTCCTAGAAATACACAAAGAAGTTATGACAATGTTATTTATATAAAATAGGTAATTCGGAACAGACATTATCCAGAATGTTCATACAAAACCTGATGAAAATTTTCCATAAGATGATGTGTGCATCACGGTTTTTTTGTTCCGGTGTGAAGGTGCATCCAAAGATGTTGTTTGGTATCTCAAATCTTTTTGTTGATTTCTAATGTAGGCAAATCTTTTAGAATCACCTTTTGAGTTTGTCGCCCCTAGCAACAATAACAAAACAAATTGTTGTACAACATCTAATAATAAAGGTGCGGGTTTTTAAAAACAAATATTCATACCTGATTGAGATTGAAAGTTGGAAGAATCAATCATAGAGTTTTGATATGTGGAACGTGTTTCAAAACATCTTGATTGACTTGCAGTTTTCCTATTTAATGTTCGAACAGATCCTATTATTTAATGGATATAGATTTACCGCAATTTAGAATATACAAACATACTTAATGTATATACTATAACCACAATTTATAATATGAACACAATTAGTTTAGAAACATGTTACCTTCATGAGATGGTTGTGACTCAAAAGATGATGAGACATGGCCAAATATGCCCTTTGCAGGTGGTTTAGATGCTGGAACAATTAACAGTGTATAAATACAATGTATTACTGTCTTAAATAAAAAAAATAATGTTCAATGTACTACCTCTAACTTTAGCAACAACATCATTAACAACTGCTCCAGAAATACTACCGGGTGTATCGCTTTCAAATATGGGATTTTCCAATTCAGACGAAGAAGATGTCTGAACCAAACCTATATTTCCTACTGATTTAGCAATTATAAATTGAGTAACATAATATAAACACCATGTAAAATGTACATAAATAAAATATCAACAAAGTTACTACACGTTGATCACAATCATTATGTATACCGCATGAAAATAAAACATTAAGTAAGCTAATACCTGTTGATCGTGTAACAACATCTGAAACATGGTTGGTTGATCTTGTGCCTGTTGTATCAGAATTATAATGTGGATGATTACCAAATACAAAATCAAAAACTTTCATTGTAAAATAAAACAAATCAAAACATATACCACAACAAAATACCTTGTGAAGGGGTTTTAGAATGAACATGACTGCCAGAACCTTTGCCTGTTGTATCTGAATCATGATGTGGATACAAATCATAAACTTATATGGTAAAATAAAACAAATTAATGTAGGATTCATGAAAACATATATAAGAATAGAATACCTTGTGAAGAGACTTTAGTTTGTTTTTTCCGCATGGTATTACTTGTGTTTGCATCAGCAACTATAATCAGTAGGAAACCATATTATTAATAATGTTGTTGTTGAGGAAAACATTCATGCAGTAAAACATTAGACATATGTTATCTTCACTACTCTATTAGCAGTACTGCTCAATATACTTGGTACTGCTTATGTTAATTATACAACAACAACATAAAAATTACAACATCCTTATCATACCTTCTGAAAACAAAGAATTACGTGTTCATGGGATATATGTGTTGCACAACAAAGATAATCAGTTTTAAAAACTATTAATATGAATTAACAGTATTAAAATTAATGTAGAATAAACACACAAAAGGAGTACCTACTAATAGATCATGGTAGTGCTAACCACATGTAGGCCACTATATTACCATGTAAGTTTATATAAGCAACTATAGAAGGTACTGCTTTTTAAAATTAATACTCCGTATATAATAAACACACAAAAGCAGTACCTACTAATAGATCATGGCAGTGCTAACCACATGTAGGACACTATAAATAATCAATAGAAAAACGTTGTTTATATAAAACATTAGATTGCTTCAACAACAACATAATACACAACAACAACAATAACAATACAACAAATTAATGATTAAATTACATTCTAATGATTAAATTACATGTAAAAAACGTTAAATTACATTCTAATGATTAAATTACATGTAAAAAACGTACCTCCCAAAGAAGCACTGGTGTTCTTCTTGTCAGATCCTTTTGCAAGCCTTGCAGAGTGTCTTTGGCCGTTCATAATGGCTATATTTTTATCAATAGAGCTTATTGTTTTTTTGAGTTTATAAAAAACGTTATAATATGATGTATATATAGTGCTAAGGTGAAACTTTGATCTTAAATATAGGAACAAAAGATTTATACAAAATACGTGTTAAGGTAGAACTATGATGTTAAATATAGGAACAAAAGATTGATACAAAATACATTCCAAACTTATCTTTTAAACTATATCTTCTACAAATTAAAATTAAACATATTTTTAAAAAAAATCCGGAATACATGTTTACAAAATATATATATATAATTGCAAAAATTCGATATACACATTAAAGAAGAAGATTATAGTTATTTTTTGTGGAAGTTATATCACAAAAAATAATTTGGTCTAATGGTAAGATTGACATATACTTAAGCTATATAAACAACCCAAGTTCGAATCTTTAGTGTATTTTTTAAAATTTCAGAATTAAAATTCAACTTTCAAATTATATGGTCAATTCTTGATGATGTGGCATGCTTAGGTGGATTAAGAGCATGATTAGTCATCAATCCAGCGCTTATTCATCAATCCTGCATTTGATGACGTCATGCGCATACTGTTATATATATATATATATATATATATATATATATATATATATATATATATATATATATATATATATATATATAAACCCCTTATATAAACTTGACACAAACCTTAAAATTTTAAACTCTTAAAATCTCAATATCCTTTTTTTTTTTTTGAACGGCAATATATTTTTATAAAATTAAAACTAGCAAGATACTAGAAATTACAACAATCTCGATGAACCATGACCCTCACAGACTACAACAACCATAAAAACAACCCTCGACAACGAACCTAAACTAAACAACATCAACCTCAAATGCATAAACAATTGCGGCGACTCTAGAATCTCTATCCAAAACGAGCTTGCATTGACAGTGGAGAAGATTTAACAATTAAAGGAGTGGACATCCCGCCTTCAAACTCTAGCACAACACCTAACCACTTAAGGGCAACACCCGACTTAGAAACATGGCTATGGGTTAAAAACCCAACCACGAACATGACACACGACCTTAACACTTCCCTGCCTTGAAACCTCACACAAGATACCAACCATGTAAATAATTCGAGTGGTGGTAGAATGATGTGTAAAATCCGTTGATGAAGATGAAAACTCCATAATTGTAAAATCACCACACGTCAAAAAACTACCCGACCTTTGCTCACTTGGACCCGACACCTCGACCCTTCCGGAATACTTCAACTGGCTTACAACGACATGAAATTTCTAGACACACGCAAGATCCGCACCACCAACTCTACATCTACCCACGAGAAGCTAAACCAACCAGCGCACTCACCATCACATGACCTCACCATCACATGACCTCACCATCACATGACCTCATCGACATCATGACCTCACCAACACCACGACCTCACCATCATCGACACCACGACCTCACCATGACACCATGACCACACTAACACAACGACATCACCAACACCACGACCTCACCAACACCTGACCTCACCAACACCACAACCTCACCAACACCATGACCTCACCATCACCACGACCTCACCGACACCACGACCACACCATCTATACGATATCACCATCACCACGACCTCACCAACACCTGATCTCACCATTTCCACAACCTCACCAACACCTGATCTCACCATTTCCACAACCTCACCAACACCACGAAATCACCAACATCACGACCTCACCGACACCACGACCTGACCAACACCATGACCTGACCAACACCTGACCACACCAACACCACGACATCACCCAAACCCACGACCTCACCAACACCTGACCTCACCATCTCCACGACCTCACCAACACCTGACCTCACCACCACGACCACACCAACACCTGACCTCACGACCACAACCTCACCGTCACCACTACCACACCATCACCACTACGTCCTCACCAATACAACACCTGACCTCACCATTGCCTCACCTCACCATCACCACGATGTCACCATCGCCTGACCTCACCATCACCACGACCTCACCATTGTAACACCCCCAATTTCGTGATACGCAACGGAATTCAAACTGGGTGTTACTCGACGACACAACAATTATAACAATAGAAAACGAACTCTAATGGAGTTGTTTTTTAAAACATTTATCATTCAATTTATATAAATATTAGAGTTTACAAAAATGAGGTCCCAGTAGTTTCACGGTTTACATAAATAAGTTTTCGAATGATAATAAAATTTATAGCCCTCTTGAATATCCGTGCTCCTCCGTGCCAGCCTCGATCATTATGGACCTAAGATACATGCTTAAAAGTGTCAACACAAAGGTTGGTGAGTTCATATAGTTTATTTAAATAACAACGGCACACAAGATTTCATATTTTAAACGACTATTGTACAATATACAAAGTCAAAATCAGTTTATTATTGCACTAAGCTCATGACACCAACGCCTTAACACAACATCAATTATAGTGCATCTGGTTACCTAACCGGCTAACACAAATGGAATATAATTGATAACAATTTGCCCTACAGGTATCTTGCCAAATACCTCACATCTTCAAATATAGTGCGTCTGGTTACCTACCCGGCTAACACAAACGGGATTCGTCAATCCCATAGGCCTATTCACGCCTACACTTAAGTAATTAATGGTTCATGATAAACAGGGACTTAATTGGCAATAAAGGTACTTAGTCAATAATAAACACATGCAATTCTGCATACAGTTTTATAACACTTGTGTCCGCAAAAACATAGCATGTATCTCCCCCAAGGGTTTATAAAACAGTAAAGAAAATGGGGCTACAAACTCACCGTGAGTTATTGATGCTTAGTGAGTAGTGCAAGTAATGGTCGTGTCGTGAAAATCTCTACGAGCAACCTATAATATGGTATCGTGTCTTAGTTTATGGAAAGCATAAACGAGCCTATATATGTTATTTATATTGATCATGATGCTTTATATGGTAGTTTTGTGTACGCCGTCTTATAGAAATGGTTTTATGAAACATTTATAGTCTATTTATCTCGTACTACCGTTCGGGCCATCATAATTCAGAGGTCACATAGTAAACGTTCGAGGAGCTAGGACACTTTTAATCGTCAATCCAGCAACTCGTCGATCCGTTTTACCCAAATGAAGCTCCTCACATGAAGTTCCCTAGTTTTGTAGTGCTCCATGTGGAAAATATAAGTTTTGCTTGTTTGAACCCGTACTTGAGCTTTTTCCGTAAAGTAAAATGGAAGTTTATGAAGTCCATAGGTTGTTTAGTTATGATTAGGAAATCATATGGTTATTACAAGTTATGAGTATAGTTTCATAAGCTATTGAAGTCGTGAAAAGATCCTTTTGTGAATTTGTTTGGTATATGTTTTGGTTTGCCAAGGCTAAGGCTTTGGCTAATGGTCTCGGCTTAGGAAGCCTTGAGGCCTTAGCCGTGGCTTTGGTCACGGCTACCAAGGCCTTGAGACCTCAGCCTTGGACTTAGCCGCGGCTGTGGTCTTAGCCTAAGGCCTTTAGGCCGTTTGGTTTGCCTTAGCCGTTTGCCCCTGAGTTTTTGAAGAAAACGTCGTTCCGGACGACTTTTGTGTTTTAACTTTTCGATGAATCGGACCAGAAGTGCCTCGAAAATCATGTTTTTAATTCTGTTACAGCAAGGTTTGCAGTTTTTCAGTTTCGGGTTTTTGGTAACTTTATTTGGCCGTATCTTTTGACTCGTGTGTCCGTTTCGGGTGATTCAAGTTGCTACGGTTTCATTTTAACCTTGTCTACAACAATATATAAATTACTAAATCTATATGTGGTCGGTTTTGCGGCAAAATTGTATATAAGTTCATTAGTTTACACTAGTTAACATAAGTTAACATATAAGTTTTTAAACTTGTTTTTATAGGTTTTGCACATCATGAATGCAATATAATGACCATATATAGCATAGATTAAGAATAAGAAACATGTAAATGGTGTTGATCAAGAGTGTGTTAGACTTTCTTACAACTTTTGGCTTTCAAATAAGAAAGGAAAATAGACAAGGACTAGAACTTTGATTGAGCAATTTCTCCACACTTTAGCAATTCCTTCTACACCTTTGTATTCTTGAAGGACTTTGTGTTGAGATGTTTGGTAACTTGAATGGATTTAAATTCAAGAAGATCACCAAACTTGCAAAGAGTGTTGATGTAGTTTACTTTGATCTTTAATCTTTTCACAATACTTGAAGTTGAGAGAAATATGAAGAGTGTGTTGTGTGTTTGTGTGTGGCGTTTTAAATGGAAGAGGAGGAAGGATTTTATAGCCTCTTAAGGAGGTTACATAATGCATGAGTCATATTACTTACAAAGTAAGTAAGACATGTGTTGCAAGATCTTAGTAAGATTAAGCCATGTGTAGTTAAGTAGCAAACTTTGCTTTCTCTTCTAATTAAATGTGTGCCTTGGTGATTAAGGGTGTGTTTTTTATTGGTTAACATGGTGTGATTCATCTTATGCAAGATTAAACCCTTGCATGACTTGTGTCCTAATGAGTCAATTAGGTGTAAGAGGTAATCAAATTGATTACTTCTACTTAGGGATGAGTTGTAGTAAACATTTATTAGTAGTCTTAGGGACTAAGGGTGTGTTATTAGTTAGACATGTGTTGTAGTAAGATATCATCAAGACATACTGTCTTGGTGATTCACCATAGTGACGCCCAACTTGGAGGAGGAGGGGGAAAGTGATGAGGTGGAAATAAGTAAACTAAAGTGTTTCCTTGTCTAGTATACTAGGTGTTGGACTTTGTTGTGTTACACATTTGTTCTAGGGAATTATTAATGTCAAGTAATCTAAGTAAATAACTTAAATTTGAATTAGGTAAATTATTTAAGACTTATAGAAATTGTTGATACTAGAGAATATACTAAGTCTTAGTATATGAAGATGTATAATTGTTTGTTGGAACCAAAAATCGTAGGTTTGGGATTACGTGAAATATTAATCGTACAATGTTTCCATAGAAACGTAAAAAGAAAAATGTGAATCGTAAAATATTTACGAGATGAATAGTAAAAGTGAATAGTAAAAATACGAGGATGAATAGTAACTTGAAAATGCGAATTATTACAACCATCACCACGACGTCACCATCGCCTGACCTCACCATCACCACGACCTCAATATCCTATATTCAAAATGGAACTCAAAATAAACATTATGATTATGTCAAGTATAACTTTATTCCTAGTCATGTTCTTTGCAATCACCGTTTGTTTCTTCCTCAAACAATGTCTACAACATGCTGATGTCTTGTATGACTTGGACTGTGAACAAGGATTGGTATGTGTAATTTGTTTGTCAGATATAGAAGAAGGTGGCAAAGCTTGGATATTGTTAGAATGTAATCATGGCTTTCACGTCGAATGCATTGATATGTGGTTTCGATCACATTATACGTGATCCGTGTGTAGAAATCCAATCAATAATCAAACAAAAATCTCGAACGGACAAGAGTCAACACCACCACCACCACAGCCGCCACCACCTCCACCACCATCATCATCATCAATTTAGACACGCAAGGACACACGAATACCACATTTGGCAACAGACATACCACACAAAAAAGGAAAAAATGAGATAGACGAGAAAACCCTCGATGGGCATTCAGGATTGAGACTGTTAAAGAGGATACCAAGCACCCTTAGCACGAGGTTTAATCGCTATATAGTCCAAGCACTAGTACCGGAACTAGTGAAGAATCTAAGAGTAATCCAAATGTCTTTTTCCTTAATCAATGTAATAATATATATGGGAGAATTGCATACATATCCCTTCAAAGGTGAATAATTGCATATATATCATTCGTACAAGTTTTTGATGCACATGATATAATGATTTTTATGCATGTTTTGGATATATATGCAATTTTGCATCTTTAATTCCCAACAGGAGGGATATATATGAAAATGCTACGAGTCAGAGTTCAAGAGTAAAATTGTAGTGTTCGACGATAATTTGTTTGAGGATTTCGTACACCGACTAGAAAATTTTAATACATGAAGAAAATATGGAATCAGAGTACACATATCGATACTCAATAAGAAGATCAAAAACCGAGACGCATCAAATTTATAAAAAAATTTATCCGCAGTGATCCAAGATATATAGTTCTTCGTCTATTTTTACATGGAAAAATGACAACAAACTTTGAATCAGGGGCGGATCCAGGACTTTAAGTCATCAGGTGTACAATTTTTATTTTTATTTTCAAGAATAAAATAAAGAAAAGCTGAACTAAAATGTAGGATTTTATTTTCGAGAATAAAGTAAAGAAAAAATGAACTAAAATGTAGGATTGCATTAAAACTAGTAAAAAAATTAAGAGGACATATATTTCTTTTGATATATTAGTCAACTAACTAAACACGACATGTATTTGTCTGACAAAAAATTTCGAGACTAGGTTCATTAAGAGAAATTAGGTTTTTTAACCGAAAATTCACACTAAGCGTCAAACATCCATCGGGTTCCCGTGAACTCTCGAAAACCCCCAGGGTCTGCCGTGCTGAGAACATTTTTACCAATCACCATTTTCCACCTAAAAAACCAAAACGCCAATTCGTGAAAATTAATTGCAGAGATTGTGAGACGAGGTTAAAGTAAATATCTATATATACTAGCTATTTGGTGGCAATGATCTCTTTTATTTAACTTTGTTCTAATTTTTTGTCTATACAAACTTGGTGTGGATTTGTTCATCTTTATTCCAATGTTAGTTTTAGTTTGCTCACCTTTATTTGCTATGTTAGTTGCTTTTGGGTCACATGTTCTGTAAGAGTATTGGGCGTAGTCATTCAAGCTAAAGCCAAAAAGTGATGTCACATCATATCGAATCACCATTTTTCACTTTCATTTCCTTATCACTCAACACAAAAAACCATTTTTCACTTTCATTTCCTTATCACTCAAGCCAAAACCTCACTTTTATGACTCACCATACCCAATTAAAACAAGAGAATTGCTAGACACACATAAGAACTTTCACAAAACACATCCACAAAATGATTTGTCATTGTTTGATTGGCTTAACAAAAAAGAAGAGAGAGCACTATTGCCAAATACACCAATCAAATAATGACAAGTCATTTTGTGATGTGTTTTGTCTAGCAATACTCTAACAAGGAAAATTCATAACAAGGATGATGTGATATAAATCAAAACTACAAAATACAAAATCAGCTGTAGTTTAAAAATGACATCTATTCACTCTTTCAACTTTTGTTTCCTATACATTTCTGTAAATAGAAATAATTTTTAGACAAAAATACACCGTTGGTCCCTAAACTTTCCAGAAAACATCGCCAGGGCCCCAAACTTGGGAAAATCGTCGCCGTGGGTCCAAAACTCAAGTTTTTGAGGCCGATTGCGTCCCTCGCCCCGTAATGGTTAGCTCAACGTCCCGTTATATGTCCTAGAATCCCGTTATCCGTTTCGTTTGGAGGGTATACTCGTCTTTTTACCGAGACACATTTTTCTCTCTCTTGATGTACTATCCACCAGACGTCTAATCCATTTTCCCGCCATTATGTCTAATATAAGTAGGTCGTGTACTCATTGCTCATCTCCAAACTTGTTTTGGAAGCCTACCCAAAAAAACCCTAATGCAATGTCACTCACCAAATCTAATAATCTAAGTAAGAAATTAACAAGCACCAACCTTGGATTTACTCTATGGCAAATCAGAGAAGCGCCTTTCTTTGATGACCATGAGACAGAGCGAATGTGTGCAATCAGGAGATATGGTAAGTGTTTTTGGTGATAATCGTTTACACTGATATGTATTTTAGATTGTTTTATGGTATTTCCATTTTAGGTAAGATAATCGTAACAGTGTTTTGTTATGTGTTTCAACAGCTGAATGAATGAGGTATCGGTTGAAGAAATGGATGCTCTCATGACCGAAATCGGTTATGCAGATGGAGAAACCAATTACTACTATTTTGTTAAGCCTGGTAGTACATTGGATGATGGCTTATTTAGTTTTCGTGAAGCTGTCAATCTTGACTTGTTGAAAGACATTGTCAAAGACCATAAGTTGATAGATGTGTATGTTGAAATAGGTAAGACAAGGTTAGAGTTGTCTGAAATGTCCCCACAGTCTATTAAGACTGTATTTTGGGAGATGGATGAACCAAGTAGAAAAGTAGCTAGTGCTGCTATCCAATCGTGCTGCAGACGTTTGGTTTTAGATGACCTAGATAATGAGCCCGTCCTTCAGCCATTTATGCAACTTACAAAAGTACCTATGGACTTCGATTATCTTGGGGAATCTAGTGAGTTGCCACACATTGAGCCTATTTTTTCAACCCTTGACATGTCTTCCTTTTCCAGCCAGCCTGTTGATACCAGTAAGGGTGCATTAGTACTTATTGATAAGGACAATAGTTTTCAGGACCCTAATAATTTTGAGGTTAATCTGTTTCGAGTGACTCAGGATAAGCCATTAGAGAAAGTAGGAAGAGCACTTGTTGATGCCAATAACAACTTTGAGGAACCTGATGTGGATGTCACTCTATTCCAAGTGACTCAGGATAAGCAGTTAGAGAAAGTATGAGGAGCAACTGTGGGTGGCAATAACATGGAAGAGGAGGCTAATGTTGATATCACTCTGTTCCAAGTGAGTCAAACTAGTCACTTAGCCAATGTAGGTGATGACACAATTCTGGCTAATGAAAAGAATATTTGTGAGGAGAATGATGTAGAACTTGCTTTGGTCCAAGGGAGTCAGAGTCCTGAGTTAGGCAACGCAGGAACATCTACTAATATAAGTGATGACATGAATTTGGAAACTGAGTTACCTGTAATGGATGATGATGCCTTTTACACTACTTATGCTTCTGACTCAGACATAGGTAACTCTGGGGTGCCAAGGGTTAGGTCAGAGTCTGTTCATAATGGTGTTTATGCCACATTCTTTTACTTTGGTCAAGGCTTTGATAGTGCAAAACATGTGAAAGAGAAGGTAAGAGAGCATTTGTTGTTCCCTTAACACACTTAGAGTTAACTAGAAAGTTAATCTATTTGTGTTTATGACTAATACAACGTATTGATTAATTCTAACAGTTAATGAAACGTAAATATAAAAACACACAAGTATTTTTAACGTTTAAATTCTTATTAGAAATGAATCAAAGAATCTATTACCCAAGTGTTTTGCGGAACAAACACTTGGGATTGAATAGACAAGGTATGGTGTCTCCTATCCAAACTTAAGCAATGCTTTAAGTGGTAATAATTCGACCCACTGAGCTATCTCAGGGATACGTTACTCTTTGTAGGAGAAAAGGGGTATTTGTGAAAGTCTAAGCTTTAATTGCACAAGAATACCTAACCCACTTTTCTCCATCTATTTGCTATTTATAGGCAAACAGATCAAGAGTACTGAAGATTAAAACTAGATAAACAAATAGGAAGCATGTCTGACAACTACAACAGTAGTTGTCATTTCCAAGAACCAATTGGATTGCACCAAAAAGTCTTCAAGTGTCAGACCTTACACTTCTTCGACTTTTAGCCACTTGAGGGATGGTTTGTCTGACCCCGATAAGACTTGTTCTTATCTTCTTAAAACCATCCCGCTCAGTCCCGCCTTTCTTTCAGGCATCATGGTTCTTCAGTCTTCGTCTTCATGTCTTCAGTCTTCAGTTATTGTTGTTGAGGAGACTTGGGGTTCAGTGAGCTCTTGTCTAACGCTCACTGATCCATTACCTTCTTCTTAGTCTCAAGTAACACTTCAGTGAGTACCGCCTCACTGTGTGATGAATCTTTCTTCTTAGACTCATCCTGAGCATCTTGAAGGTAACTCACTGAGTGACTGTTCACTCAGTGACTTATAATGTTTTTGGTCTAATTAACACTTAGCTTAATTTGTATTCAAATCCTATTTTAACGACTCTTGGGTACTGAAGGACCCAACAATCTCCCCCTATTTGGATATAAATTATGCTTAAGTGTTTTTGATCAGTTATGAGTGAGCTAATGACTTCTGCTCATATTGAATGTGCTAGAAAGTAAATAAGGACACTGAAATAATAAAAACATCATCTTATTAATATTATTACAAGTCCTAACAAAACTATACATAGTACGAGGATAGTGGTGGTGTTGGCAGATTCATTCACTCGAACTTATAACCTAGGGCTTCAAGCTTTGGCTTCTTGGACTCTAGCTCATGTTGATCAGGATGCTCTTAAATCTTTGTTCTCAAGTCTTGGCAGAACCTCACATTTTCAGGAGTCTTGATTGGTGAGGCCATCATGAGGAAACCCAACATTGCCTTGATTCCTGATTGGTCAATATCACTCTATCTTTGGAAGGCCGGGTCTCCAAACTCATCAGTGAAGAACAAACCTCTTTCAGGTTGTTCGATGACCAAGTTATTCCTGAATGGAATTCCTTCTGGGAGGGCTCTGTTGCAATCCAGACCAGGGACCTTGATCTCAGGCTCAGCTTCAATCTTCTTTCTCTTTCTTGAGGAAGACTGAGAGGGAGCAGGTTGTTCGGCTGAAGCAGGAAGAAGAGAGGGAATACCAAGTTCCTGAGGTGTTGCTGCCAGTTTTTCATACCTCAGACTCAGGGACTTCAACAGACCAGGGACCACAACATTTGACTTTTTCGCTATCATTGGACCCAATTCATCCAATTCAGTGATCCCGAAGTCAGCGAATCTGAAGGGGTTATGAACCTCAAAGATTCTCTTGTCAGCACTTCTGTAGACAGTAAAAATAGCAGGCTTGGTGTTTCGATCAATCTTGACATCAGTGATTGGTTCTGGCTTCAACCTGTTTGTCATGACCCACTGATATCTCTCAATCTTGTTTTGCCTAATCTCTTCAGCCTTTTTCAATTTTTCTTCCCTTTTCTTCCTGAGAGCAATCATCTCAGCAGTCTGAGCTTTCACAAAGCTCTGACCACCCTTCCTTCCAGCAAGTTCCTTAGGCTCAATTCCAAGTTTTTTAGCCTCTTCTCTGACAACCTGAATGAGGACAGACTTGTTCTGCCTCTCTTCCTCAGCAGCTCTTTTCAATCCTTCTTCCTTCTCTATGTGAGCTGATGCGTGGTTTTGCGACCTTACAACAGGTTTTACCTCTCGAGGGATCTTAAGAGGCTTGCAATCCCCACCAGGCAGTGTACCTGACCGATGTAGTATAGTGTAGTGGCAAGTACCGGGGGATTGATCGTTCTCTAGGGGAATAGTGTCGTTAGGATTGAAAAACTACTCTAATAGGTCTAAGGGTGAGGGAAGATTCTTTTTGTATTTTTATATTTTTTTATGAAAGCAAGTAAAATCTCGGGTTTGGAGGAGTGGGCGGAATTAGTTGCTAGTCAACTAACCCAAATAACTACAATTGCAAATAAAATAAAATAACTGAAAATGAAAAGGTTGTGGAACTTATATGGAGAGAAATGTGTTTACTTAGATTTCCTTACTCCCTAACTATCTTTTACCGGTTGATTAGTGTGTATTAATTGCGTGGATGACGGGTGTATTCCTTAATACCAATCGTGGGGTGGCGTACGTACTTCCCCAACTCTATAAGCTCCTACTTCACTCCTATGTCGAGCCGGCTAAGAAGCTCCTAACATGGGATCACTAGAATTCGCTCATGCATTAAATACAACCATAAAAACCTTAGTACGCATTGGTTCATGTTTCTTAAGACGTTCAAGCAAGTTACCGTATAGGAGGTTAGCCAGTTTTCTTAAGCCTAACATCGATAAACAATCATCCAATACAATTAATAACACACCAACAACCAATAATCAATAGTTAGGTTTCATTAGATCTAAGCAAACACAAGATAAATCTAGCCTAGCATGTTAATTAAAAGACAAGAACAAGATATAATCAAACAACACATAGACATATTGAATGATTAATTGATTACTTATCTTCAATTAAACATGGGAGATCCAAGGGTATAAAACCCTTAAAAATGGCAGAAAATTCGTCTTAGGGTTTCTCCTCACAAAGTTGCACACTAATGACTAAAAATTGCAAAACTATATATAGAATTTAGGGGCTGACGGCGTCACGTTGTAGGAAGTGACACCGTCACCTCGCCGCGGCTAGGGTTCCCGGATGGTCTTCCTGACGCCGTCCCTCTTTAATCCTCCAAAATCCACTCTGGCGCGTCAAGGGTTGATGCCGTCACAATTGTGCTTGACGCCGTCTCTCTTTAACTTAAACCGTGATAGCCTTGATCACCTTAAAGGGTGACGCTGTCAGACTTCCTTTGTAAAACTTTCTGGCGCGTCACGTGTATTTGTCATATCCACCTCTTTTTCCAAGCCGTGACGCCGTCAGGAGCAATCCTTGACGCCGTCACGTGTACTTTTCCAGCAGCTTTGGAGACTTTGTCGTTTTCTTCACTTTTATGCTCCAAAAACGTCCAAAATGCTTCCTTTTCCAGATTTCTTCTCCAAAGTACCTAAAATGACAAAAGGAACGATTTAGGGCAACATTTGATCAAATAAATATGATTTAGGGCTTAAATGACCCCCTAAAAGCGGTACACTTTTCGCTTCTTCATGAGCCTGAATTTCAGCCTCAGTGAGAAGTTTCATCACCCCATTGATTTCATAAGGGACCCTGACTTCCTCATCAGGGTCTTGCCTTCTTTCCTTGGAAGCCGGCACCAAGATTGTATGCTCAGGCTCAGTGGTTGTTAGTATGCCTTTGCCTTTGTCTTGGCGGGATGATGATGGGATTTCTTCAGGATTCTCCCCCTCAGTGTGGGAAGGAGGTTGTTCTTGTTCAGGTTGTTCTTCTTCAGTGACTTTCTCCCCCTCAACTGTTGCTTGACCCATGGTGAGAGCAAGAGTTGGTGCGCTCACTGAAGTTGAGGGAGCAGCCTGACCTTTGAAGGCTTGATAGATCTCAGTCATCATTGACTTGATGTCTGAGGTGTCCTTCTGAAGAGTTGAGACCTTAGCCTCAAGAGAAGCCTGAGAAGCCTCTATTGCTGTCATCCTTGGCCCAAGATTCCAAGCCAAGGAAGAAGAAGAATTTGCCAAAGATGCCAAGTGTGACTCCATAAGACCCAGAGAAGACTTGATGGAGTCCACAATAGAGCTGAGTCCCTGAAGATTGGAGGATCTCAGCATGTTTACCAGCTCAGCCAACTGAGTACATTGTTGCTGGTAGGTCTCAGAAGCCTGAAGAATTTTCCTGTTAAGCTCAGGGTCATCTTTCACTGACTCTTGAATAGTTTCAACGCTCTTGTGTATTTTGGTGAGAGACTCGTTGAACAGTTTAAGATTGTGATCAAGATTTGTCAGGGAGAAGGAGATAGATGACTTGTGCTCATTAACATCATCATGATAGGATTCCACTTATTCCTTCAGGTCGACATAATGAACAGCAGCTTCACAGTGTTGGTCAAATAATTCTTCAGTAAGCCCAGTAAAGAGAGCATTGTTGGCCTTTTGTAGGAATTTGACCAATTGCCTTTCAGTAAGAGGAAGAATGTTGTCATACTTCCTGAGTTCGGGAGGGCAGGATGATTCAGAATCTGAAGAATGATCAGCCTGAGATTCAGATTCTTCACCATGTGGAGAAGACTGATGCGATTGTTCAGTAGGTTGTGCATCAGTGTCCATATCATCACCTGCCTCAAAAACTTCCTCCTCACTCTCTTCATTGAGCTCATTATCAGAATCAAGAAGAGCCTGAATATCCACCATAGACTCGATCTCCAAAAGGTCACCCGGCTCCTCTTCATAAGAAGACTTGCCTTAGTTTTGGCCAGGTCCTGACCCCGCCATAAAAACTGAGTGGGTTTGCTCAGCCTGGCTAGCCATAATAACTGAGGGGGTTTTCTCAGCCTGGCTTTTAGGGTCAGTTCCCAAGAGAAGGGATCCGCCTGAGGGGGTTATGGATTCCGTATCAGCGGGTGGTTTTAATCCCTCTGAGTCTTTGTCCCCCTTAGCGCCTTCAAGTCCTGATGAGTGTTTTTCAGAACTATCACGAGGCACTATTTGTGATGATTGATGGACCCCCTTCCCATCAGGGTTGTACTGCCCTTTTGGGGATTCAGGGTCCTTGACTCCCTGAGACCCTGTGTGTGATTTCTCAGGGACGTTAACGGGATGTGATTGGGTGTGGGTCCCCTTCTCAGTTAAGTAGTACTGCCCAACTGAGGATTCAGGACCCTTTACTCCCTCAGGCTCTAATTGTGATTTATCAGTGCCTTCATCAGGATGTGAGTGGGTAGAGGTTCCTGACTCCACTGACTGGTGTATGTCAGTAGAGCCATGTGGAAACTGGGGTTTGCCCAAGGACACTGAGGATGATTTATCAGTGACCTCCGTTGGCGTTTGTTTTAGGGTCAAGAGGGTCTCAATGATGGGTGTCTCTGAGGTCTTGGCCATTGTTACCCCTTGTTTAAGGTTGCTTGGGGCAACAGTCTCAGTGGCGAGTGGTTTAGGTCTAACCACCTTACTGGACGCACCCCCTTTCTTCTTCTTCTCCTTCTTTGTAGGAGAAGGAACTGGTGAAGCAGCATTTGCACCCTGATTTATTACCAACATATAGTCGGTCAGGGCGACTGGTTGTATCTCAGTGATGCCACTAGTATAGTTGGCCTTGTGTAAGACGTCAGGTTTTGAACCTTCAACGTCAGGCCTAACATAGTCAGGGCCTAGTAGGTCCTGAAGCACACAGGAAATGAATCTAGGGTAAGACATGTGTCTTTGCCTAGACTTTCCTGAGAGCTTGGCGACGAGGTCACGGAAGATTATTCCTCCGATGTCTATTTTTCTACCCTCCAGGAGACTGAATAGCATCAATTGTTGTGATGAATTCAACTGCTCCGTGGAGGATTTATTCCCTCCAAGGACCTGAATGACAAATGTCATCATGATCCTCCAGACAGGGTGAAACCAAGTTTTGACTATTAGAGCTTTGTCCAATAGAGCTCCTGCGGCTATCTCAGGCCTTTTAGGGTCATGAGGTCCAAGTAAAAGCAGTTCGACCTTTACCTCTTGGTCAGTGGGGTTGGCCTCAAAACTTTCAGTGAAGTTAAGGCCTGTGGCCTTAATGAAAGTTGAGTAGTCCAGGGAGAGGGTCCTTCTCCCATTCATCACAGTGAATGTGATTATGGACTCTTTGGTGTCCTCAGGGCTAGTTGCCACTGCAGTGCACCAAAATTCCCTCAGGTAGTCATGATAAATGACTGAGGGGGTCTTTTTAAATGTCGTAGCAAGGAAGCAGTTTTCTAGATACTTAACCACAGTCCTGTACGCCCAAAACTTTTGGGGGTAGGCAAAATTTCCTACCACGTTGTTTTTGGTAAGGTCTACGCCCTCCATTGTGTATTCCACATTTTGGGCGAGTTTGATAGCATTAGAAGAAGCCATTTTTCGTTTGGTAGGTCTGGGTTGAAAGATGAACTGGTTTTCTAAAAGCTAAGAACACACACACACAATATTTGTTTTGAGAGAAAAAATGGGCAGTATTTGATTAAGATTTCTAAAAACTCTGTGTGTGTTTTATTTGCTTGGGGTATTTATAGGGAAGTGATGTGGAGGGTAATATGGGCATTAAGCGGATTTTATTTATCAAAAAGAATTTTTGAAAACTGTTTTGAATAAAACGTTTTAGGATCCGCATTTAATGCCACCACTCCACTTTCCTTGGTTTGACGCAACAGTCGAGGTGAACAGTTGAGCAGTTCTGCAAAAGTGTTATTTGCAGAGTTGAGTCATCACATATCTGTTATATGATTGGAGAGGCATTTAATGCTAAGTGGGAATGTGGGGGCCCAGAGGTGGAAGCCAGAAAGGCAAAAGAACAAATATTCTTATATTAAATAAGAATTCAGTTACCAACCTCGGACATTTACTAACTAGATACTTAGAGCATTTAAGTTAGTATTGAATGTCTCTTGAGGGCCCTGGATGACTTTTCATTCAGTGAACCTGTTTGTCAAGACTTGGGTTTAGTCACTGATGGTTCTAGAGTTCAGGAATTTGGGTTTAATTCCTGAGGTTCAAGGGTTCAGGAACTTGGGTTTAGTTCCTGAAGTCCAAGATTTCAGGAACTTGGGTTTAGTTCCTAAGACTCAGTGATCCTTTTCACTGAAGTACACATTGAGTCAGGGACCTGTGTTTTCAGAATTTACACTTATTTTGGATGGAATCAATCAGTGGACTGATTCTCAATATCCAACATTCCTAGTTCAGCTTTCAGTCTTGTGAAAGTTGGTTCATCCAATGGCTTGGTGAATATATCAGCTAGTTGATATTCAGTAGAATGAAGTGTAATTCTATGTCACCATTCATGATATGGTCCCTGATGAAATGATATCTAATATCAATGTGTTTTGTTATCTGATGAAGAACAGGGTTGTTTGAGATGGCAATTGCACTTGTGTTATCACAAAACATGGGAACCATCTTGTACTGAATTCCATAGTCACTGAGTTGACTTTTCATCCAGAGTACATTTGCACAATAACTTGTTGTTGCAACATATTCAGCTTCAGCTGAGGACATGGCAACTGATTGTTGCTTCTTAGCACTCCAACAGACTAGTTTTCCACCAAGAATTTGGCAGGAGCCTGAGGTGCTTTTTCTGTCCATGTTGCATCCAGCATAGTCAGAGTTTGAGTATCCTTTAAGATCAAGGCCTGAACATTTTGGATAATATAATCCAAGGTTTGGAGTACCTTTCAGGTACCTGAATATCCTTTTCACAGCAGTGATATGAGTATCTCTTGGGTCAGATTGATATCTGGCACATAAGCAGACTGAGAATTGGATATCAGGCCTTGATGCAAGTAAATACATCAGTGATCCTATCATCCCTCTAAATAGAGTTTGATTTACTAGTTTTCTAGTAAGATCAGGACCAAGGTTATTTGGGGGTACCATGGGAGTCTTGACTGAGGCACAGTCACTGAGCTCATACTTTTTCAGTAGGCTTTTGACATACTTCTCTTGACTGATAGAGGTTCCTTTATCAGTCTGCTTGATTTGTAGACCAAGGAAGTAAGTCAGTTCTCCCATCATGCTCATTTCAAATTTCTTTGCCATCAGTTTTTCAAACTGTTTGCAAAGTTTATAACTTGTTGAGCCAAAGATGATGTCATCAACATACACTTGTACAAATATGACATAATTATTTGTCTTGTAGATAAACAGTGTGTTGTCTATCTTGCCTCTGACAAATTTATTTTGGATCAGGAAGGCTGAAAGAGTTTCATACCATGCCCTGGGAGCTTGTTTCAGTCCATAAAGGGTTTTGTTAAGCTTGCAGACATAGTCAGGAAACTCATGGCTTTCAAATCGAGGAGGTTGCTGAACATAAACTTCTTCTTCCAGAGAACCATTTAATAATGCACTTTTAACATCCATTTGGTACACCTTGAAGTTCATGTATATAGCAAAATCAAGGAAGATCCTAATGGCTTCCATCCTTGCTACCGGTGCAAATGTTTCTTCATAGTCAATGCCTTCTTGTTGATTATAGCCTTTGGCTACAAGTCTGGCTTTGTTTTTAATGACTATGTCATTTTCATCAAATTTGTTTTTGAATACCCATTTCATGCCAATGACTGAAACATCTTTAGGACACTTGACCAAGGTCATTACCTTGTTTCTGTCAAATTGTTCCAGTTCATCATGCATGGCCTGAACCCAACTTGGGTGATTAAGTGCTTCCTTGAAACTTTTGGGTTCTATTGTGGAAATAAAGTCCACAAATAGGCATTCATTGGCTGAGGCTGCTCTCAGTTAAGCAGCCATGCTTCTTGTGAGCATGCCTTCAGTAGGCTCACCAATTATATTAACAAGTTCTATATCCTGAGACCTAGTCCAAATGTCCTGAGGTCTAGGATACTGACTAGAACTTGAGCCCTGATGGGTAGGATCAGGATCAGACACATGATGATCTTCAGCATCTTGAGTGTCTGAGTGGGTAGACTCATCATTGTGATTGTTTGGTTCCTGAGTATTTTGTTCAGTCTGAATGATTTCATTAGTACTTCTTTGTGCTTCAACAAACTCAGTGATGGTTGGGTAAGGAAGGTTGTGGGGAATGATGTAATAGGAGATGTCAGCATTTGCTTGGTACTGAGTGGAAGGACCATTTTTAGGATGATGTTCATCAGGAGGATATCTTGATGATTCATCAATACCTATCTCTTCCACTGAGTTGTTAGAGACACTGATTGCATCAGTGCTCTCATCAAAGGTAACATGAAATGTTTCCTCAGTATGCTGTCTCCTAGTGTTGAACACCCTGAAGGCCTTTGAGACAAGGGAGTATCCAAGGAAGTATCCATCATCAGCTTTGGCATCAAATTTTCCTAAGTGATCATTGTGATTTGGAATAAACACAGGACACCCAAAGACATGAAAGTAGCTGATGTCAGGGATCCTTCCCTTGAATAACTCATAAGGAGTTTTGCTATGTCTCTTAACAATGATGGATCTGTTTTGTGTGTAACAGGCAGTTTTTACTGCTTTAGTCCAGAAGTGTTTGGAAAGGACTGATCCATTTAGCATTGTCCTGGCTGCTTCAATGAGGGTTTTATTCTTCCTTTCAGCCACACCATTTTGTTCAAGTGTGTAAGGTGAGGAAATTTTTTGTGAAATTCCTTTCTCATCACAGAAACATTCAAGTTCATAATTTTTGAACTCTGTTCCATTTTCAGTCCTAATCTGTTTGACCTTGATGTCATTTTGATTTTCAATGTTCCTGACAAAGGACATTATTGTTTCAGCTGCCTGACTCTTTTTTATCAGGAAGTATACCCAAGTGTATATTGAGTATTCATCCACAATGACCAGAGTATACTTCTCATGGTTAATGGATCTAGGACTTATTGGTCCAAATAGATCCATATGGAGAAGATGTAGGCAGTTCCTGATGGAAAAGTTGGTTTTGGTTTTAAAGGATGCTCTGTGATGTTTACCTTTTTCACAAGCTGAGCATGGTTTATCCTTTGAAAACACAAGAGATGGTAAGCCAAGGACCTTGTTTTGTTTTACAAGGCTGTTTTGTTTTACAAGGCTGTTTATGTTTTTGAAGTTCAGGTGGGAGAGTCTCTTATGCCAAAGCCAGTTGAGAGTTTCAGTGGCCTTGGTAAAGAGACAAGTTCCATTATGAGTCAGACTGGACATGTATAACACATAAACATCATGTCTTCTTGGTGCAATAAGGACAACTTCCTTATTAGCATTGAAGATGATTCCTTGCTTATCATCAAACTGAACTATGTATTTAGCATCACATAATTGACTGACACTGATCAAATTGTATTTAAGACCATTTACATAAGTTATCCTAGTAAAGACTATACCATTGCAGTTTACTGAACCATAACCTTTAGTGAGACATGATGAGTTATCAGCAAATATCACTTTGGGTCCTGATTCATCAACATGCTTGTGCAGATACTCCTTCACACCAGTCATGCTCCTTGAACATCCACTATCTAGATGCCAAACATGATCCCTGGCATGTTTCTGCACAAATAGTAAACTGGGTTAGTTCTTTCTAGGACTCCACTTCTTGGAGGGCTTAGCTTTTGGGGTCTTTTTAACATTTACAATTGATTTATGGTCAGTGGTGAAGTGGACTGAGCTACCACAAATAATGCATTTGATTGTAGATGTAGACTCAGTGGACTAAGAGGCTGACTTTGTCATACCTCTACTGGCTTGAATGACCTTATCACGTCCTGAGGTGTCATGAGTGGGACCTCCACTATTTTCACAACAATTGTCAATTTGACAATCCTTAGGATGGTGGTCATTGAACCCACAGTAGGGACAAGGTGCAAAAGGTTTGGCCTTTTGTTTCTGTTTCTGTTTAGAATCAGAAGGGTAGTTTAAAGACTGAGCTTTAAGGCCTGATATCTTTGATGTGACTGAGTGTGTTTTGTGATCAGAGGTCTTGTGATCATCCTTTTTGCAAATCATGCAGTAAAGGATTCTATAGCAATCATCAGTGAAATGATTAGTATAGTTACACAGCTCACATCTTTTCAGGGGTTTTGAGGGTTTGGGTTTGGTGCTTGAGGAAGCTGGTTTTTGTTCCTTCTTCTTGGTTTGAAAAGGTTTCTCAGAAGATGCAATCTTCTCACCCAGCTTCCTGACCATTTCAGCCAACTGATCAAATTTTGAGTCAGGGCTTTGGGTTATTACTTCAGAAGGGACTGAAGTTGATGAGTCATCAGTACTTACTGAGACTTCAAGGGTTGGTCTTTTCAGGATTGTTTTTCCCATTCCTGACCTCTCCTTTGGAGAGTGTTGGGAGTAGACCATTGGTGGGAGACCTAAGTTTGGTGCAGCACCCTGAAGGGTATTCAGTGGAGGGAGTGGTGGATATGAATCTGATTTAGGCTCACTTACTAACTCAGTACTACTGAGTTGGTCAGAGAGTCCAAGCATATTTTTCAAGGCCTGACTTTCAGGAAGCAAGATCTTTCCAGTCTCAAAGTTTGGTAACTTACTGACTGGGTTGTCCCTGACAATCCAGTCATTTGACTTGGGAAGCATTTCTTGCTCAAATGATATGCCAGCTGGAACAAAGGTCAATTCACTGGGACTCAAATAGGGGTTAACCATGTGATGGTCAATTCCTATTGTTTTCCTAGGGATTAAACCCACAGTATCAAAAACCTTGGGGTTCTTTTTGGTCCAGCCTTGGATGACAGCCTTTTCTTTGTTAAGTTCAGTTTGTAGGGCTTGGTTTTGTTTCAAAATTTCAGTGTTCTGAATTTGTAGAGTAATTGTTTCTAATTTGGCTTGCTTCAGTACAAGCAATTCATCTCTACATTTATTCAATTCTGACACTATGTTGTTATATTTTGAAAACATGTTAAGCCTTTGTTCCTCAACAAATTTAAGATCTACACAAATATAATTCATGTAAGACTGCCAATCAGAATCATCATCCATAGAAAGTAAAGTGTTTACCTTCTTCATGGTGATGTTTACCCACTCTCCATTCCTTGCATGGCTTTTCCCAACAGCCACCTGATCACCTTCAGAGAGTGCCATCAGTGCACTCACTCTAATTTCCTCATCTGAGGAGACCTCTTCTTCATCCTAGTCATAAGCTCCAGCTACTAAAACCTTGTTCTTTGCCTGAACAGGTTTGGATGTTTGAGCAGCCTGAGACATAGAGGGATTAGTTTCAAGAATTGCAAGTTTAGCCTTAGCTTTCCTATATTTTGCTTCAAAGTCTTTTTGACCCTTGTTTTGAAATTGTTGAGTTGACTGAAACATTCTTGGTTGAAACTTGCTAGTTCCTGAGGAACTATTTCCTGAAAATTTGTAAGAGGGTTCTGAGATGGTTTTAGAATAACAGTCCCTAGCAAAATGACCCTTTTTACCACAATTAAAGCATTCAGTGGTTTCATTTGCTTTTTCTTTTGAAAAGTTGGACTAGTTTCTTTTGATGAAACGTTTTGAACTAGCAAGGAGTGCCCTCTCTTGGAATTCCAAGTTTAAATCTTTGAGGTACTCATCACTAGTCCTTTCATCAGTTTCATCCTCAGAATCCTCCTGGAAATCCTGCACAACACCATTAGTATAAAAAGCAGTTGATATGGGTGTGGAGGTCAAGGCCTTTTTGGACTCAAAAGCTTTTGAGTCAGGGTATCTCCTTGAGATTAAGTTGTCTTTATAGACAAACTTCCCATAGATCTCAGGGAGCTCAAGGGTCTGAATGTGATTAGCATTCCTCAGGCCTTGTGAGAAGTTTAGCCACTTCTCAGGGAGACTATTGACAAAGCCAACATTTGTCTCATGCTTAGACAAAACTACACCATCATTTGATAGTTCGTTTATCAAAGTCTTGTATCTGGTATAAGTCTGAGAGAGACTTTCAGAGTCTTTTGCCCTAAAATTATTATACTCAAGTTTCAGGTCCATGACCCAGTTTTCCTTGGTATCTGAGGGACCTTCAAAGCTATTGACCAAGTCATCCCAAGTTTGCTTGGCTGTTGAACAGTTGATGACTGATTCCATTATATCGTCAGGAAGACATGATATAATGATGCTTTTCAGGCATTGGTCTTGATTGACCACCCTCCTCTCATCAATGGTCCATTGAGCCTCAGGCTTGTTTAGCCCTTCAATAGTCTTTGGAACATAAGGACCATCTTTGACACAAGTGATGTAGTATGGTTCCATACCAGTCAAGTAGCAAAGCATTCGCTTTTTCCACTTGCTAAATTTACCAGGTTCAAGTCGTGGGGCAACAGCTGAAAAGCTTCCACCCTTTTTGTCGACTAGCTGGGGTACATTTGCATCAGTCATAGTAGGATCTTGGTTTTAAAAACCTTGAGCACTCTTGGTTAATTTTGAAAGATTTTATAAACCAGAGGCTCTGATACCACTTGTTGTTCCCTTAACACGCTTAGAGTTAACTAGAAAGTTAATATATTTGTGTTTATGACTAATACAACGTATTGATTAATTCTAACAGTTAATGAAACGTAAATATAAAAACACACAAGTATTTTCAACGTTTAAATTCTTATTAGAAATGAATCAAAGAATCTATTACCCAAGTGTTTTGCGGAACAAACACTTGGGATTGAATAGACAATGTATGGTATCTCCTATCTAAACTTAAGCAATGCTTTAAGTGGTAACAATTCGACCCACTGAGCTATCTCAGGGATACGTTACTCTTTGTAGGAGAAAAGGGGTATTTGTGAAAGTCTAAGCTTTAATTGCACAAGAATACCTAACCCACTTTTCTCCACCTGTTTGCTATTTATAGGCAAACAGATCAAGAGTACTGAAGATTAAAACTAGATAAACAAATAGGAAGCGTGTCTGACAACTACAACAGTAGTTATCATTTTCAAGAACCAATAGGATTGCACCAAAAAGTCTTCGAGTGTCAGACCTTACACTTCTTCGAATTTTAGCCACTTGAGGGATGGTTTGTCTGACCCCGATAAGACTTGTTCTTATCTTCTTAAAACCATCCCGCTCAGTCCCGCCTTTCTTTCAGGCATCATGGTTCTTCAGTCTTCGTCTTCATGTCTTCAGTCTTCAGTTATTGTTGTTGAGGAGACTTGGGGTTCAGTGAGCTCTTGTCTAACGCTCACTGATCCATTACCTTCTTCTTCGTCTCAAGTAACACTTCAGTGAGTACCGCCTCACTGTGTGATGAATCTTTCTTCTTAGACTCGTCCTGAGCATCTTGAAGGTAACTCACTGAGTGACTGTTCACTCAGTGACTTAGAATGTTTTCGGTCTAATTAACACTTAGCTTAATTTGTATTCAAATTCTGTTTTAACGACTCTTGGGTACTGAAGGACCCAACAGCATTCCATAGAAACAAGAAAGGAGTTGCTTTTTCAAAAGAATGACAAAAGAAGAATAAGGGTCAGATGTGTTGGTTGTGTTCCACTATCAGGCCCAAGTGAAAGTGCTAGACTGGGTATAGGCCCAGTTAGAGGTCCATTAACCAGAAAGGGTTTAGATGCGTTAATTGCAGGAAAAAATGACCCTTCCCAAATACTCTGCCCATGGCTGTTGGTTGTCGGCAGAGATGGTGAAAAAGGTGCTTGGACAGTCAGAAAATATAATGATCAACACACATGTTTGCAATCAAGGGCGCTCAAACATTTTGACCTTAACTTTATCTCAAAGCAAATAACAGAACAAATTCAAACCAATCCACGGATTCCAGTGAAGTCTGTTCATAATCAGCTTACCAACCAATTTGAGCTTGAAGTGTCAATGCAGAAGGTTTTGAGGGCCAAAAGAATAGCAGTAAGAGGCATTAGGGGGGAATTCAAGCTACAATTTACCATGTTGAGAGACTATGTTCAAGAGTTGCAGAAGAGAAACCCTAATACAACAGTTGTGATTCATGTGGAACGGCCTGCAGAGGATACTCTTCCAACAAGAGAATTCAAGAGACTGTATGTTTGTTTGGGTGCATTGAAGGAAGGATTTAAAGCCTGTCAGAGACAGTTGTTGGGGATAGATGCTTTTCTTATTGATGGTCCTTTGAAGGGTCAACTTATAACAACTGTGGGATTGATAGCAACAATGGTATATACCCATTAGCTTATGCTTTTGCTGAATCAGAAAACACAGGATCATGGACTTGGTTTCTTCATTGTTTATCTGATGATCTTGAACTTGAGCCAAACTCAATCTTCACTTTTGTTAGTGACATGCAAAAGGTACTCCCTTAAACTGATACTGATTTCAAGTTGCTCTGTTTTTAAACAGATACTAAATATATGCGTTTTTGTGCAGGATATCATTCCAGCATTAAGAGAAGTTTTTCCAAATGCGGAGCACAGATTTTGTCTTAGAAGCATTCATGAGCATATGAAACTTCATTGGAAAGGTAGGGCTTTCAAAGACCATATGTGGAGATGTGCAACAGCCTCAACTGTTGTACAGTTTGAGAAAGCTATGGATGCTTTCAAGATATTTAGTCAACCTGCCCATGCTTGGTTAAGTCAGATACCACCAATCCATTGGTCAAGGTCACATTTCTCATGTAAGTCATCTATCTGTGTAACTTAATTGGTATATGTTAAAGTACTCTGAAATGTATAAGTAATACAGCTTTATTTGTCTTGTTTTAGGGAGACCTCATTCTGATGTGTTACTTAATAACATGTGTCAAGTGTTTCATGGGAAAATAATTGAGGGCATAAACAAACCAATTACTGCCTTAGAATACATCAGGAAATACTATATGAATAGGATAATGCATGTTATGATGGCCATTGAGAAGAGTAATGGGCCACTAACACCAACTGCACAACACATGTTAGATGGTATTAAGAAAGAGGCTGTTAGGTATAATGTTTTATGGAATGGGGGAGATAAGTTTCAGGTTATTGGACCATGGGGAGTGATGAAGCGAAAAGTGTACCGCTTTTAGGGGGTCATTTAAGCCCTAAATCGTATTTATTTGATCAAATATTGCCCTAAATCGTTCCTTTTGTCATTTTAGGTACTTTGGAGAAGAAATCTGGAAAAGGAAGCATTTTGGACGTTTTTGGAGCATAAAAGTGAAGAAAATGACAAAGTCTCAAAATCGGCTGGAAAAGTACCTGTGACGGCGTCAAGCACCAATGTGACGCCGTCAATCCTTGATAAGCCAGAGAGGATTTTGGAAGATTAAAAGGGGACGGCGTCAAGAAGGCCATCAAGAAACCCTAACCGCGGCGAGGTGACGGCGTCAGCTCTATAACGTGACGCCGTCAGATCTGATTTTCTATATATATTCTCATAATTTTTAGTCATTAGTGTGCAACTTTGTGAGGAGAAACCCTAAGACGATTTTTCTACTATTTTTAAGGGTTTTATACCCTTGGATCTCCCATGTTCAATTGAAGATAAGTAATCAATTAATCATTTAATATGTCTATGTGTTGTTTGATTATATCTTGTTCTTGTCTTTTATTTAACATGCTAGGCTAGATTTATCTTGTGTTTGCTTAGATCTAATGAAACCTAACTATTGATTATTGGTTGTTGGTGTGTTATTAATTGTATTGGATGATTGTTTATCGATGTTAGGCTTAAGAAAACTGGCTAACCTTCTATACGGTAACTTGCTTGAACGTCTTAAGAAACATGAACCAATGCGTACTAAGGTTTTTATGGTTGTATTTAATGCATGAGCGAATTCTAGTGATCCCATGTTAGGAGCTTCTTAGCCGGCTCGACATAGGAGTGAAGTAGGAGCTTATAGAGTTGGGGAAGTACATACGCCACCCCCGATTGGTATTAAGGAATACACCCGTCATCCACGCAATTAATACACACTAATCAACCGGTAAAAGATAGTTAGGGAGTAAGGAAATCTAAGTAAACACATTTCTCTCCATATAAGTTCCACAACCTTTTTAATTTCAGTTATTTTATTTTATTTGCAATTGTAGTTATTTGGGTTAGTTGACTAGCAACTAATTCCGCCCACTCCTTCAAACCCGAGATTTTACTTGCTTTTGTAAAAATATAAAAAAATACAAAAAGAATCTTCCCTCACCCTTAGACCTATTAGAGTAGTTTTTCAATTCTAACGACACTATTCCCCTAGAGAACGATCAATCCCCCGGTACTTGCCACTACACTATACTACATCGGTCAGGTACACTGCCTGGTGGGGATTGCAAGCCTCTTGAGATCCCTCGAGAGGTAAAACCTGTTGTAAGGTCGCAAAACCACGCATCAAGTTTTTGGCGCCGCAGCCCGGGGAATAGTTATTGTTTAGGTTGAATTTTTATTTTATTAGGTCTACTCACTAGATTCCTTTCTGGTGAGATTTTTATTTTATTTTTCTAGGTTTTCTTTAGTCTATCTTATTTCTTTGTACTTTTGTTTGTGACACCTTCCACCTACCTCATGAGTAATAGTGATCGCTTGATCCCTGTTATTCGTATTTTCCGCCGTGCAAACTTCCAACTACCCGTTCCCGCCCCCATCGTAGAAAACAACAACCTTTCACCCGACCACCACTTTGGTAACAATTCTGAGATGGAGGAGTCTGACCATGAGAATGACTATGCAGTTAGTCCATTTTACGACTCAGACTCCGATGAGGATGCTGGTAATGGAGAAGTAGTTAACGTGGAATGGAGAAAAGAGGAAATTGATCCCTTTAAGTATGTTGACCCTAGGACTAAGATCGAAAAGGATAGCCTCTTTAACATGCAATTTCCATGTAAGATTGGTTATCATAGTCTTTATGCTTATCTTAACTCATCTTTGCCTATGAACATTATCTCTCGCGCTAATTATAATAAAATCATGGTAGATGAGCTAGAATATCAAGGAGATAACATTGTTGCTAGGATTAAGCCACTACACGTATTCGTAGGAAGTTTTGTGTATTTGGTGGATTTTATGGTTATGGAGAACTTAGGAGAATTTATTGATAACAAATTAACCCAAGTCATTTTTGGAGAACCCTTCAAAAGGTTGACCAACCTTGACGAAAAACTTGTGGACGGGTTAATTACATTCTCGGATGGGGATGAAGATTTTGTTTACCAAATGCCCCGATCACATCCTAGGTTTAAGAACTTCTTCATTGAATCTTGCAATAGACTTGTGCCTATTGACTTGTTAAGTGAGAATGATAAGAGAAAGGGGCTCAAATATCCACATGAGAAAAATAAGAGATATTATCATGGATGTCTGGAGCTGAATGATGAATACAAGAAAGATGAGGCAACAATTAGATGGCTCACACTCGGATACGTGAGCATAAGCGACACTAGATAAGCCTGACTTTGAGTCTCGCTACAAGACTCGTTAATAAAGAAAAGCGCTTCTTGGGAGGCAACCCAAGCTTTATTTGCTTTGTGATGTTTATTTATTTGTTTGTTTGATTTTATTTGTTGTATTATTATGTTTATTTTATTATTATTGATTCATGTTCGAAACTAAATTGTGAAAATGCTTTATCTTGTTTTTAACTTCGTCTTAACTACATATAAAGGTATTTTGCAAAAGATAAGTGTAAGGGAAATCCAAATCGGTTTATTAGAACAAATGAACATGAATCATAACAATATTAAATTAACATACATATTAGTAATTGTTTGAGTCAAATGCTTGTATCGAGTCATAATGATATTTTGCAGGATTTCCAGGAAATAAGGATTGAGTTTTTCCAGAAATTTTCCGGAAACTTAACATGAAAAATCTGTCAGATCACTTCTGACGGCGTCAGGAACAGTTTTCTGGAATTTTTTTTTGAAAGTTTTGTTTTTCTTCCGGAATCATAAAATGCTTTATTAAATCTCTAACTTATAAACTCCAGGAATCTGCAAAATAATCATTCCACCAGCATTATATCCTTATATAGATTTATCCCGCCGATGTTATGCAGGTTTTCGTGTTTGTTTTCTCAGGTTTAACAGGTTATTTTGGACAAGGAGATGTATGTGGAATCTAGCTTTTGGCGCTGCTTTAGTCTTGAAGCTTCAACATTACCTTGGAAGAAGATCTAACCATGTTACCTCTTTATCCACCGAGCGAATCAGGGGAGTATTTGATTTCATTCTTTTACCTTATTTACTTTTACATCTTGTTATTTGAACTTTGGGGACAATGTTCATCTTAAGTGTAAGAGGGGGGGGGGGTAAAGTACGATACCTTAGAGAATGCTATTACGCTTGATTTTTCGTTTGTTTAATGGTAGATGTGTAATAAAACTGAGAGAAATACCTGTTAAGGCAATTTTAGTGCCAAATTTAAAATTTTTTACAACATTTAGGAGTGAAACTTTGGTCTTAATGAGCGTCTCACGGATAGGAGTTATATGACTAGCACAAAACGGTACCACTAAAAAAATTTTCCACCCCCAAATATGTGAGGTTCGCCCCTAGAATTGGTAGGAAAAGCATTTATGCTATGATGTGTGTACCGGTAGCACTTAGATTCTAGAACTTGCGTTAGGACCATTCCGAGGCCACAAGTGAGACTACATTCGTGTAGTTAGATTTACTACATGATAAGAGGCATTAGGATTAACCTATTGTTTTACACCTGTGTTTTTGTTATAATTACATTGGCTACATTGGTCAAGTAATTCTCCCACACCCTTTGCGTTGTACTCATTTTTAGTACACGATACCCCTAGTACACCCCTCAGAGCCTATCTTTTCGTTTCTAACTTTAAGCATTTTACTTAAAGTAAGAATTTGTTTATACCCTACTTAAATGTACACCCAAATTGCCTTAGCCTACCTTGTATGCACTCATTTTTAGTGCATTATTGTGACAACATTTGTTTAAACCCCAAGTTAATTATCTAATTGATTACATGGTTGCTAAGTCGAGTCATATCCTTGTACATATTGTTTTGGGACGATTGGGACTCATGGGTAAAGTACTAGTGTAATGGAGTAATGGGGAAGAACAACATTATTACCCCCATATGTGCTAAATATTTTAAAAGTACTCCAAGTGTTTCGATTATCTTAATTCGAGTCATTAGAATAGTTAATTGTAAAGTTATGTAAAAGTTCAAGTGTAAGGGGGATACAACCCCCCTACGATGTATTATTTTGGATGGTAGGGCAAGAGTGTATGCAAAAAAAAAAAAAAAAAAAAAAAAGAAAAAACATACGGACTACCATCCCGTTTCATTTTATGTTTATTTTATCTTTTTGTTATTTTTTTTTTCATTAGCTTAAGTCGAGTCTAGTCTTGGCTTAGCAACGCCATATTGTACATGTAATTAATCAAGATCTTTAACTCGCCACCAGTAAAATATCCTTTATCCAACAAAACCGTGTTTATCATATCCCTACACCTAACGTTATAACCCGTTTAAAAGCCCTCTTTGATAGTTTATCTTAGGTGCTTACGCCTAGTGGAGGAGGTTTTTGATCCTTTCCCAAGCCTATGGTAATCTATTTGCTATGACAGGTAGTGAGAGATATTATTCATTTTCATTTATGAGATATACTTTTATGACACCTGAGAGATGTGAGTATCTAAACACTACTTGTGAGGTGCTAGTCTGTAATCTCCGTGCTTATTATGATTAAAGTGGAACGACTATTTGTTGTAATTACTTTTATATTAGCGTTAAATGACTCCTAACTTGTATTTTGATTAGAATAAAAGCGCATTTGCTTGAGGACAAGCAAATCTCAAGTGTAAGGGTATTTGATGAAGCGAAAAGTGTACCGCTTTTAGGGGGTCATTTAAGCCCTAAATCGTATTTATTTGATCAAATATTGCCCTAAATCGTTCCTTTTGTCATTTTAGGTACTTTGGAGAAGAAATCTGGAAAAGGAAGCATTTTGGACGTTTTTGGAGCATAAAAGTGAAGAAAACGACAAAGTCTCAAAATCGGCTGAAAAAGTACCTGTGACGGCGTCAAGCACCAGTGTGACGCCGTCAATCCTTGATAAGCCAGAGAGGATTTTGGAAGATTAAAAGGGGACGGCGTCAAGAAGGCCATCAAGAAACCCTAACCGCGGCGAGGTGACGGCGTCAGCTCTATAACGTGACGCCGTCAGATCTGATTTTCTATATATATTCTCATAATTTTTAGTCATTAGTGTGCAACTTTGTGAGGAGAAACCCTAAGACGATTTTTCTACTATTTTTAAGGGTTTTATACCCTTGGATCTCCCATGTTCAATTGAAGATAAGTAATCAATTAATCATTCAATATGTCTATGTGTTGTTTGATTATATCTTGTTCTTGTCTTTTATTTAACATGCTAGGCTAGATTTATCTTGTGTTTGCTTAGATCTAATGAAACCTAACTATTGATTATTGGTTGTTGGTGTGTTATTAATTGTATTGGATGATTGTTTATCGATGTTAGGCTTAAGAAAACTGGCTAACCTCCTATACGGCAACTTGCTTGAACGTCTTAAGAAACATGAACCAATGCGTACTAAGGTTTTTATGGTTGTATTTAATGCATGAGCGAATTCTAGTGATCCCATGTTAGGAGCTTCTTAGCCGGCTCGACATAGGAGTGAAGTAGGAGCTTATAGAGTTGGGGAAGTACGTACGCCACCCCACGATTGGTATTAAGGAATACACCCGTCATCCACGCAATTAATACACACTAATCAACCGGTAAAAGATAGTTAGGGAGTAAGGAAATCTAAGTAAACACATTTCTCTCCATATAAGTTCCACAACCTTTTTATTTTCAGTTATTTTATTTTATTTGCAATTGTAGTTATTTGGGTTAGTTGACTAGCAACTAATTCCGCCCACTCCTTCAAACCCGAGATTTTACTTGCTTTTATAAAAATATAAAAAAATACAAAAAGAATCTTCCCTCACCCTTAGACCTATTAGAGTAGTTTTTCAATCCTAACGACACTATTCCCCTAGAGAATGATCAATCCCCCGGTACTTGCCACTACACTATACTACATCGGTCAGGTACACTGCCTGGTGGGGAGTGCAAGCCTCTTGAGATCCCTCGAGAGGTAAAACCTGTTGTAAGGTCGCAAAACCACGCATCAGGGAGACCAATGTGTGGTTAATCTTGTAGACAAGTCTTGTACTTGCAAAAGATGGGAGATAACAGGTTTACCATGTAAACATGATGTTGCTACCAATTGGAATATGCCTTTAAATGGACAACAAGTAGGAGCTGTGGAAACATGGGCTCATCCTTGTTACTATCTTAACACTTGGGAAGCAACCTACAAACACCATGTCCAACCCATAACTAGCAATGAGCATTGGGAAAAATCATCTGTGCCAACAACAATTGTTCCACCAAAACCTCAAACAACTGCAGCTAACTCAACTAGTAAAAAGAGAGTACAGTTAGCTCCTGAAACTGAAGAGCTTGTGAAGAATGGTAAGTTGTCTAAGGCTTGGAAGAGTGTAAAGTGTAGTGTTTGTGGCATTGTTGGACACAACCGAAAAATATGTCTTGGCTATAGTGGAACTCAAAGTAGTCAAACTGGCCGTAAACAAAAAAGTTCAAGTGCTAAGGGAAAAGGTAAACAAGTGCCTCAAAAGGTTGCATCAAAGAAGACACATCCTACAGCTAACAAAGTTACATCAGATAAACAAGCTGAAGGTACATGTGTTGATGAAATTCAAGATGATGCAGTTGAAGGAACTTGTGTGCAATCTGGAATTCAACATCGAGCTACTCAAGATGTTGCAACAGACAAAGAAGGTGAAGTCGCATGTGTTCAATCTGAGAGTCAAGATCAAGCTATTGATGATCCCAACATACATGATGAATCCCAGTCTCAATCCCAGCAACATGATCAATCACAGTCTCAATCTCAGGTCCATTCAAATAGTGTGCAAGCAGTTTCTGTTTCATCCGAGCCTACTGCAAGAAGAATGACTAGGCAGCAGGCTGCACTGGATAGAATGATGCCCTCACCATAGGTCAATTACGTTATGCTAATGAACTACACAATATTTCTTTATGTTTGCTATGGACAAGTTATGTACTCTAATTATCATGCTTTGAAAAGTATGAAATTTTATGCATTTGGAATTATATCCATTTGCATTATCTATGGAACCATGTTATGGACTGTATCTTATAGCAAAGTCTATGACTGCATCACCTTCTACTGCAAATTGATAAAGGCAAAACTAACCAAAGTCAAAACTTCACAACAATGTTGACAATTAAAAGTCAAATCTAACCAAATTCAAGGTTCTAACACTACCATGATGGCCTAATAAGTAATTACATTTCCACATAACACAAAACACGGCCATCATACATTAAAGCTAAAAAGTTAACCAAGTTCATAAACAATCAAAAACAATATCCAACTGAGCACTAGGTAAATCTTCCACTTCCACAAATCACCTTGAGCAGCTTCTAAACTTGCCTCGAGCTCATTTCTCCCCCTCAAAAGGCCTGGTATGATCATTCTTGAACGAGCACACATTTCAGGATCATACCATCCTATCCACCAACAAGAAGACCCCTTATCATGAATATGGCAAGTCATTAAACAACCACCATTGATAGAATGTACTTTGCTACTTGCGAAAACAAAATAATACAATAAATCTAACAACGCACTTACTTCATCAGGACAACCATAGAATCGACGTCCTGAGTTGGCCGATGTCCACGAAGTGCGAGTTATAGCTTGCTTACCACACCAGCAGCGTACCATGTTGAAAGGTTTAATGATTTGTGGAAGAAAGATTTTAGGGGAAAGTTTAGGGATGATAAGTGACGATACAATTGTGGCTCAAAGTAATATAGGGAACTGGGACATTGTACAACGGCTTGAAATAAGACGCTATAGTGAAAGATGATTTTTCCCTCGCCAATAATTCATTGAGCTGACCATTACGGGGCGAGGGACGCAATTGGCCTCAAAAACTTGAGTTTTGGACTCACGGTGACGATTTTCTCAAGTTTGGGGCCCTGGCGATGTTTTCAGGAAAGTTTAGGGACCAACGGTGTATTTTTGTCTAATTTGTAAATGCAAAAGTTTGATGGCCATTGATGGACCATGCAAAAGTTAATAGGATAGACGTATTGAATACCAAGTCACAAAAAGGATTGGTTGAAAAAGTTTGATGGTACCAAACTTACACAAATGTAGTTTGGCATTTTACCAAATTGCATTTCTTTGCATTAAAGGAAAGGGATTAATGTCCGTTCACTGACTTGCACAAAAATTGCGTGTAAAGAAAGGCTAAATACAATTTTTTTCATTTTTATTATTATTATTATTATTATTATTATTATTATTATTATTTTACAAAATTATTATTATTATTATTATTATTATTATTATTTATTTAATTATTTTTTTACAAAATTGATAACATCTTGAGGTAAAACATGAGAAAGAAAAAACGTCTTTCCAATCTACGAGTACAAGAACACAAACTTCAACCTTGAACATGTTCTACAAACGAAATCCGTGACCAAACACAACCTTAAACACATGCTTTTGTAGATAGGGACATGTTTGCCGGTTTTTGTTTGTGAGGCGATGTGAGATAGCTATTCATCTCTCACAACCTTTGTTTATTAAAGTTAAATAGTATAAGTATACGAGCTAGAGTTTTAAGCTAATTTTACCAAATATACATTATAATACAATATAAATAAACAACAAAAATTTAATGTTTGTTAGGTTATAAACCCCTTGTAAAATTTCACGATTATTATTGTATTGCTATAAAAACAAATACAAATATTTTCTATAACAACAATTCACCTATTTTATGATTATCTAATATTTTATGCTACTTTTAAAATTGTTTTTAAATATAGTGTTGTTAGGGGTACCTCTAATGGTTAGTGTCACCCCTAAGCCACTTTTATCCACTCTATGAATAGAAAAAAACTGTTTTTTTTCCCTTTTGTGTCTTGTATTTTATGTCTGTTAACATTTTGAGTTACCAAACTTTATATTTTTTATTTCTTACTTTCAACTATGTATTTTTATAATAAAAATAAAAATAAATATAAATATAACGGAACCAACACCCCTCTCAATAACCTCAAAATAGTACCAAGTCCAAGAAAGGGAATTTTTGGAGTTAAAAACAGTCAAATAAAGAGAACCATTCAAAGGACAAAAAGTCAGAAGAAAAAACCAAAGTATAGAACACGAAATTGAATCATGAGCAGTCAACAGCCCACCTTCATAGCAACCACAATCTATGTCATCATATTCTTCTTCCTTAAATCCTAAACTTGTTTCCAAAACTTGACACAATTTTTTTCACTTTTATCATAAAAATCACATATCCAAAATGAGTAGTAACAAGTTTGAGGATTCGGGTGTAATGGACCTAACAAGAAACATCATGATCATGTCAATAGTCGGCTTATTCGTAGTCATGATCATTGCTATCGTCGTCCATTACTTCTCAAAACGTCGTCTACAACGTATGATGGAAGAGTACAACAACCACATGCAGTCATGTGAGCAACGAGGCTTGGACGCTTCATTTCTGAAAACTATAAAGATTGTAGAATTTGATCCTAAAGAGTTTAAAGAAGGATTGGAATGTGCTGTTTGTATATCGGACATGGAGGAAGGTGAGAAAACTCGGATATTGCCGAAATGTCAACATGGGTTTCACGTCGAATGCATTGATATGTGGTTTCAATCACATTCTACATGTCCCATATGTAGAAACTTGATCAATGATCAAACGGAGATTTTAGTGGAACAACAAGAATCAACAAATGTATTGTTGGAAGGAGATGAAGTTGACAACAATCAGGATCAGGATCAAAATCAGAGTCAGTCATCGTCTTCAGAAGAAGCGTCATCATCATTGGAAACATGCAATAATCGAGAAAGACCAGATTTGGTAATAGATATACCGCGGGAAGAGGGTAATGATGAAGAAGATGAGAAAACTCCGGTTTCATGTTCAAGAATGAAATCGCTCAAGAGAATGATGAGCGGAAGTTCAAAGTTTAATCCTTTTAGTCCAAGTTCAGGCTCTGGCACCTTATAATCAACAATCAAATTTGAGTTGCATATACAATTAATACAGTAATAAATTAGTTCCAACAAAAGAGTAAATTTATCATTTTTTATTCTATTCATAAATTTTTGAATTAAGTATATATTTTCATAACACATTCGCTGATTCGCATATTGCATTTCAACTCTAATAAGTGTTTGCGCACCCGTGTGTGGACATACAACATGCCTCAAATCAAGGGTGGTCAGGTGACTGAAATCTCAGAAATAACACTCAAAAAATAGTATGATCTAGCACTCTAGAATAGCTGATCAAGATTGGATTCTTACAGGGTTCATTTTCCTTGGATTGCTGTAATAAAAAACATGCCAAAACCCCTAAATATTCATAGTACATATACCCAAAATGATCTTGCATGTGACAATGCTGGTATGGTATGGCATTGGGTACCAAAGCAGGGTCTTTTTTACTTTTGAAATATGAAACACTATTACTGTATAAATTAATCCTCCACATTTGTAGCTGACACTAGATGGTAACAATATAAAAAATTAACATTGGGATCAAATCAACTAGACACACTGATCAATGCACCATCACATTACTAATTCTTACTAATCTATTTAAAAATAGCCAACCAAGTGACCAGCCATGAGAACATATTGACAAATGGAGCAAATAGAGGCCGCAAAGGTACCACAACAGCACTACCAAAGTCTGCATCTTTCAGTATTTACAAACTTGTATACTAATATTATCACGTGCCTAGTCATGTGATAACCTTTTGAAAAGTACCAACTAATCTTAAAAATTAACAGTCAAAGATCCCTTCCACAAGAACACAATCACCACACTCACATATAAAGGGAGGTAAACCTGCCTATAATCCTTAATACACACACCAAAAGCAATCATGAACTCAAACTCTAGGACAATGTTTCTTATCTTTCTTGCAATAGTACTACTTATTGGTTCATGGCGTAGTGGAGTTCAAGGAAGACTAGTGCCAAAAAGGTCAATTTTAGCTTCATCAACATCACAGACTCTTAAAGATTTGCATGCAGGAACAAAGGAGCATTTCAAGAAGGTGAAAACGAGCTTCAGAAGGATACCTCCGAGCAGATGGAATCCTATCCAGAACAAGTAACGAGATTTTGGTTTTCAACATGCTAGACCATAGATTTATAATGTTTTATGTTTAGGTTCAAGGGCCATTATGTAGCAAATTTCTACTAGTTTTTTGTATTATCTTAGATTAGTTCATATTCCAACTTAAATGTAACTGTCAGTTTAGAAATGCGAATAAAGTCATCTATTACAATATAAATCTTTTTCACTGAGTACAAAATTGTGAAGATAGAACTAAACCGACCATGCACTTTGACTATATTGGTGCAAGCTAAGAAAATACACTGGAAAGACACTGGATATATAATAATAACGAAAAAAAAACTAAGTTTCACGATCTTTCACCTTATATGATGACTTTGACGAGTGCACGTTTTAGCATAAATCAAGCATTGTGTTTTCTCTTTTTGTGCTTGGTTTTCCCAGCATTGTCTTCCATGGTATGTTTGGTGAATTTCCCAGAACCCCTTTCAGTTCCATCTGAGTGACGCTTTTGGCCTGACTTTTTGAAAGATTGTTGAGCCAGGAATGGAGTGGCATTATGGGTTAGATGAGTGTCAATCTCTTTCCTCATGTCCTTGAGCTTCTCTTGCTGTGATTTTGGACGATTTTCTGTGAAGGATGCATCATATTTTGATTTTATTTCCTTTGAGCCAAATGTAGATATGAAATCATTGTATGCAGATTCTCTTGAAGTCTGTCGCGATTTCCACTGATCAGGTCGTTTTGCATACCTATTTAAATAAGAAAATAAAACCATGAAATACTGGTCGCTGTCAATTGTGATTTTAACTTTAAAAAATATATCAATAAAAGTGAACTTAATATAGAAAAAGAAAATACCCTTCGATATCAAGTTTCCGCAAGAGGTGTGGGCCCTGCCTTGTCTTTGAGAGCTCTGCTTGAACAGTTGACATCTCTGATACAATAACCTCTCTCAAAGCCAGACTGCTCACATCAAAGCACTTCTCAACTGTAAAGGAACCCGATTGAAGCACACAAAGCTCGGCAAAATGTCCTTTAAGTCTTCACATACACAACACAAGTCCAAAGAGAAACAAGTCAAACATCAGTACCAAAGAAAACTAAGAACTTATGGATTTTCGACCACAAAGAGAACATGCACACATACTTGATGATTAATTTACGCTTTTGTTTCCCAGAAGCGTCTGAAGTAAGAAAAGCTTCAATCACCCTTGCCCCTCCAGAGTCCTTTATGGTGTCAAGAAGATGGTCTTCTTCCAATGATGTCATACTCGAGATAAAAGCATGGATGAAATCCTATAGAGCAAATAACACCAAAACTATTAGTACAGTTTGCTACAAGCACGTACAAATATTAACTAATTGCACCATAATCATACTTTCACATTTTTGTCATTGTATAAATTTTCTTTTATTTCCCTATGTATGCAATATACAAAGATTTTAATGCAACCGTATGTAATTACGTGACATCAATTGGTAAAAAAGCGAAAGTATGTTGTAATATACAATTGCATAGAGCTGGAAATATGTTGCTTATAATGAAAAAAAAAAAATGCTGGGTACAATGACACAAAGGCGAAAGTATGTTACATTTGCAATTAACCCTATTCTGCAGGAACTACTTTTTTTCTTCCAGAATACATGATGGAAAGAACAATTTTCGAGAGATAATGAAGTTGGGGAAACATAAGTTAAAAGCATATAAAAACGAAAAATGTCACATACACTTGGAAATTTAAAAACTGATTGAAGAATCAGTGTCCCCATAGTATGCATCCTAGCACCACTTGGCCAATCCCAGTTGGATTTATCTTTGCAGTAGAAGTAGTTATCAAGAAATAGTATCCGAGGAACAATGCATCTCGGGGGCTCAGTTTCCATGGACACAGCACCAGTAAGAGCTTGACAACACTGCAAAAAAAAAAAAAAAAAAAAAAAAAAAAAAAAAAAAGAAAAAAAAAAGAGCTGTCATTAGACAATGATAATTTTTAGTTCAAAGTGTAGTGAGTCGATAGAGAGAAACATCGCATACCTTTTGTTCATGGCTATGGAGCTTCTGACATGCAGCAAGAAGAGATGCAACGACCCCCCACTTGCCCATTCCAAAAAGATCTTTAAATCTTGACCCAAGTTCCTTCCAAATTAGCTCAACCTATATGTGACAAAAAAAGTAAATCAAGGGTTAAATGCCCATACGGGTCAAAGTTTCCAGTTTAAGGCAAGTGTTAACCAACATAAAAAATGCTCGAAACTTTTGGATCACTTACATGATCCTCACTTCTAGCCTGAGAAATTAGTGCTTGAACAATAAAGTTTCCGCAGTAATGAGAAGACATCTCATACAATGAACCTTTAAAAACCTTTGTTATTAACTCGGTGTACAAGGTATCAGGAGCAACTTCTAAGATGACCTGCATTGAAAGACAACAATGTCAAGATTTAATCAATAGTTTAGAACCCACTAAAAAGAGTTGGATTTGTTAGCAAAAACTATTTAATATTCTTCATACCTCCATTAAATGGCTGAACGCAGCTTCTTTCATTAAGCCTATAAGTTTTTTGGCAGCATTGCTGTCTATGAGGTTCCCTTTGCAGCCTAAAATAACCGGAATCGCATGCGATAACTCCTCCTCGTATCCAACCAGCAACTTCAAAGCAGTCTGTAGAACTAAGCTACCATATTGATCAAACTGCAAAGTTTCAATATCTTTCCTAGCAGCTTTAAGAATCTCCGCCACAAGAAACTTTAACATATCGGGAAATCCCATCTGCGTCCCGTGGAACCCACTCCCATCCGACCTAGAAGGCTTCAAATTCAACCGCTGTGCAAGAACAGCAGATGACTTCTTCGAATGAAAGTCTGATGAATCTAACGGCACCCCTTTGCAAAGACACAAAAGACTTCGAAGAACATGAGATCCATGACAGTTGGTCATAACCTCAACAGGATTGGCAACAATTGCTTGACATACATCATTCAAAGTGACTTCAATAAGAGATTGGTCTCCACCTTCTTGAAGATGTGCAGCTAAAGATTTGAGAGCTGTTTCAGCTACATGAGATCCGGATTTATCCATTGAAATACGAGGGAAATCTTTTGAACAGTTTTGAAGAAAGTTACAAAGTTGATCTAAAGCACACCCTTGAAGAAGTGATTGTAATGTGTGACTTATGATGTAATCGGTTGCAAGTTCAACTTCTTTCCCACGCGTTTCTTCCAACGCGTTTCCACAAATAGATGATCGTTCCTCCATATTTTCGGCACCTTCAATTACATTTGAAATTTCTGAGAAGTATTTTGCTGTTTCCGGATCAACGTTTTGTCTGTGACATCACAACAAACACACAAACCACCTTCGTAAGAAGCCGTTACTAAGATTACAGGAGTGTTTGAAATTGCTTATTAAAGCTGCTTATTGTGAATTGCGTTTTGATACAACATCTGTGTAGTTATCTCGGTCAAAAATCTCGTATCGTTCAAGGTCCGATATTTGAAATAGCGGTTTTCGCGGTGAGATATCGGTGAGATATCGGTTTTTAGATATCGGATATATATATATATATATATATATATATATATATATATATATATATATATATATATATTAAACAAAATTGAGTAGCCATTTAAAATCAGTATCCATTCAAAATCAGTAGTAATCACAAAATTGAAGCCCACACGAAAATTATATCAAAAGGAAAAATGTTGCACCAGCACAAGCAAATTTCGGATTTAATTTGGATCAGCCCAACAATTGTCCAACACAAAAGTCCAACAAACACTAACTGAACCTAATTTAATGCCCTAATATATTAAAACTAACCATAATTTATAGCAACCCTAATCACTAACTACAAACACACAAAAGCAGCCACACTCTTTATCCTCTCTAACAAAGTCAGCCACCACAACAATAAAAATTCGTCCTTTGTGTTGCAGATCCAACTGAACATCATTCTTTCTTTATACAAATCGAACATAAACCCAATCAAAAGTAAAAACCCAAATCAAAAAAACCCAATAAAACTAAATCGAACATATACCACTTGCAGCCACTTCACCCTTTTCCATCCTTCAACACATATCAACCGGAAAACACCATCACCACCAAAATCATAACACCGAAAATGGATTCAAAATATCGGGAAAATCTCGAATGTATCGCCGATTTCAAAATATCGGTAAAATATCGGCAAATCTCGCCGATATTATCGGATCCGAGATTTTGGGGCGATATTTTGATCCGATATAATTTCTAGTCGCGATATCCGATATCTCGACGAGATATCGCCGAGATATCGGCGAGATTAACTACACAGCTTATTGTGAATTGCGTTTTGATACAACATATTGCGTTTTAAGCAGTTTTGAGTGTTTGGATAGAAACTAAACTGCTTGTAATTATCTACTTAATTAATAGTGATAATAAGCAGTTTGAAAGTTGCTTACAGGGTGTTTGGGATTGCTTATCTACTTATCTTTAAAAAAGATAAGCAGATTTATGTGTTTGGATCCGTTGTGTTTTTAAATGCTTATCTCCTTTACAGATAAGCAGGTATCAAGACTTCAAGAGAGTGTGTATGATTGCTTATCAGCTTTAAATGCACAGAATAAGCAAATAAGCACTGATAAACAATCCACAAATACCCTCTCAAACTTCTTACCAGCTTCTCATTATTTTACTCTCAAATCCGTAAATAAGCAAAATTGCCAAACACCAAAAAAGAATTGCTTATATGACTATAACATTTCGTTACGCCAATACATTTTCTTAAAGCTCAATTAAAATTCAACTCAAATAGCACAAGCAGTTTCAATAAACTAAAATAAACTCAAATTCCATTAAAAAAAAACTCAAATTCCATTAACCAAAAATACCTCAAAAACGACGTATGTGGTGCAGCAGACCCATCTTGATACTCCGAATAACCATCCTGCCCATAACTATCACCAGCAGCACCACCAGACTCCCCACCTTTACTTTTCTTTATCGACTTCCGACTCATATTCCTTCTACCCCCACCCTGGTTAAAACTACTCCCCTCCCTAACGATATCACATTCCGCTAACAAATCGCAGATTTTCGCTATTCTTAAAGGCAGAGCCTTTAATCCAATAGCAACCATAACCAAAACCAAAACCCTAACAGAATATCTTTATTGACCTGTAGCTGTAACAGATAAAAGTTATACTATTAGATAACAATTAACAAACATAAACTAAAACATGTTATAGGGGTTTTTGTGGTCTTATAAGCTTATTTGATTTCAGCATATATTTCATAAGCCCAAACTTCCAGCTTATTTTGAGGGTTTATACATACAGACCCATAAGTCTCAAAATAAGCCGGAATATTGGGGCTTATGAAATATAAGCCGAAATCAAATAAGCTTAAACAAACACCCCCTACAAAAGTGACATATGATGCAACTAAGACCTATAGTTTATCATTAGTATTAAGAAACATGATAAAAAAAAAAACAAAAAAAAACAATATGTAGAATGGTTTGACTAGCTGAAAAAACCTTTGCTTTTTTTCTTCTTTTTTTCTTTTCTTTTTTTTTTTGCTTTGTCTGCTGCGGCTAAAACAGGGCGATGAAGAAGAAAGTGAAGAAGCTGTTTCTTGTGGCCAATTGGGCTTGTAATTCGTAAAACAAAGCCCAATACAAAATTTTGGTTTGGACTTTTGTATTTTCATAAACATGGTTTCTTGTCTTTTAGGGCCCGTTTGGTTTGTTAAGGGATTTGTATATGTATTTAAATTTGGATTATGATAGAAAAAAAAATAGGAGAGGGAAAATATATAAATGATATAATATTATTATTTAAAAAATATATAAAAGAAAATTAATTAACTTTTTTATTAAAAAATAAGTTTTAAATTAAAATAAGTGATATAGATTAAATTGGGGCCCATATTTTTGAAAGGGACAAAATGATAGCATAATTTTTATTTATTTATTTATTTATTTTTTTTAAATCCTACCTATGTTGGGTGGAATCGAATATGAAAAATATTTGGTAATCTATCCAAATCTTGGGCACACACTTTTACAACAAACATAGTTTTTGAGTTATGAGTCTAGACAAACAGTGTAAATACCATTAAACAAACACTTCTTTAGTTTTTGCCGACTAATCTATGACTTTGAACTCACTGTCACACATACTCAAACCAAACAAATACCTCCTTTTTTAAAAAGCTGGCACGACCACTTCAAAGTTGTTTGCACTTAGCAGGCTTTTAACTTGAGACCTCACACATTTTAGTTTTAGTCACTGACATTTTTGTCACTATACATTATCAATGGGTAGAATGAATCAAAAGTAGTCAGTAATGTATGGGTGTCAACGAAAGAAAAAAACTAAAAGTCGAATTTAACCGAACTGAACTGATTTAGGAATAAATCTTAAAACTAAACCGAACCAAATTCAATAAATAGTTGCGGTTTGGTTTTGGTTTAGCTAAATGAAATTGAGCCGAACCATGATTTACTTAATCTAACATAACACATAAGACGATGACAACTATATCATGATTTACTTAAACAAACATATGTAAGTTAAGACATTTAAGTAAATAACACATAAGATATATATACTTTTCAATGTTTAATTCTTTACTGTCATATATCAAATCTTACAAAGTGTATTTTCAAAAATTAGTAAACCAATATAGTAATATACACTTAGTTGAATGACAAATGTTTTCTTTCAATAAATTCTAGAATTACGTGTGGAAACAATCTCATTTACTCTCGACAAACATTCTTTTATATAGACGTAGATCCAAGTTAGTCACCTGAGTCCATTTTGAATTGCCGAGTATTACACGAGTTAGTAATCATTCTATAAAATGCTTTTATTCTAATTACAATTCAAATTTTACTTTAGTGAATGATTGGGTATTTTTTATAACTTTATACTTACTTTCGTATTGTTTTGCAAAGTACTTTATTCCACTTTAATTTGCATCGAGTAGTGTCGTCTAAGAGTCAAAATACTTTGAGATAGTATAATGTATCTTATAATGGTTGCTAATGAGAGAACACATTGGATCAACGGGCCTTTGTTATTATCTCGTTGACCCAATAGTTGTCTTTATACAATCACTATTTTCATGTGTTCTACTTGTTTGATATCGAATCAACAAGGCAAAATGTATTTTCAAGTACGAAGTAATATTTTGACTTTTGAAGTGTCGCTTATAAAACAACGGACAACACTTAATCATATCATATCAGAAAACTAACTTACATTTATTTTTTATGTTTAAATATATTTATTTTAAGGGTTAAAGTCATAAGATACTAACGTACTTTATAAAATTTCTACATCTAGGTAATTTACTTTACAAAAACTCATTAACACCATTGATACATTTGAATTTGTTCAAAAGTTAGAAACATTTTTAAAGGTGATCGGTTATAACCGATTGCCAAATACAAAATTTGTACACCTCAACATATCAACCGGCCATTTTCTTTTTCCATTATTCATACATATCCATCTCATTAAATGTTGTCCCCCCCCCCCCCCCCCCCCCCCCCCCTTCAAATTTCTCACATAAACCCTAATTTTAAATCCATGTAATTGGCTCAATTAACATTCAATATGACTAAAGGTTAATGTAATTATCACTTGGATCTTGTTTGTTTTTTTGAGTTTAGTTGTCTAATTGTATAATAATGTTAAAGTCCCTTATTTTATGTAAAGTGGATAAAAATGGTGTCTTTACTGTTAACCTAAAACAAGACGGAGTTTTTCTATGTGATCGTTTTGGCTATGTTCAAGGTGATGAAAAGTAATTAACATATTTGAACTTCGAAGGTATGTGTTATGAAGATTAACGTAAAATAGTTAGACATTTAGTGCATGCCAATGTTTAAGTTGTATTATCGCAAAGTAGGCAGACCATTAAAAGATGGTGTAACTAAACTAAAAAATGATAGGAATCTTCAGGACTTTCTAAGGGTTGGTTATAAAAGCAAATGGGTTATTGGCTTGTATACATAGTGGTATGTGCTTATTCACATACTTTTTCTTTACCAAATTAAGACCAAAACGACCAAAAACTAACTATAAATGCCAAAGATATGTTGTTTTTGTGTTTGTGATCATGCAGGTACGGATATTTGGAAATATGGACAAAATCAAGCAAAAACCGGAAAACACGAGCACGGGATTTGGAAGGAATATCTAAAGCCGAAGCCGGGAAAGAAATCGTCAAAGAAAAGATATTTTTGAGCCTAATACTGCATATTCAGCCCTTGGATTATTTCAGATTGTCAAAAATAGTCCCTTGATCAACTTTCAGCACTTGTCAGTTTTGGTCCTTAAAGTTAAATTCATTTCACCACATATCCCTAAATAATAAACACAAAAACTATCCCAATCCAAACCATAAACCCAGCCCACTCCAAAAGCCCACTAACCAATTTTATTAATAAAACCCCACAACCCATTTAACTAATCCGGATCAAACCATACCCAAACCCGAAAGTCAGCCATAGTTATTGGCCGGTCAAAACCAATCCCCAACCCGCCATTTTTTTTACCTAACTACTGTACACCCTTCTTCCCAAAAAATTACCCCGACACCCCATTTAACCCGTACTTAAAAAATCCTTCTAGAAAAGACTGACATGGCAGGGTGAATGACAACATTTAGAATGACATGTGGCAGCTGGAAGCTTTCTTATTGGTCGAAGTGATGTGGAAGTTTAATCCAAGGGCCGAAAATCAAAGATTGGTGACCAAGCTATGATCAAGGGCTGAAATTGAGGACTAGAAGCTTCTATGGAAACCCTAATCTCTCCTCTTCAGGCTATAAATAGTCCCACTCACTCACGGATTGGGGGGTTAGCTGTTAGGTTAGATTATTAGGGTTTTAGGAGTAGGGTTAATTTAGAGTAGATAATGTTTAGCTTATTATAGCTTTAAGTTTTTAGCTTATTGTAATTTTCCTTTCCAGGCCTTAATTTGTACTGAATTTCAGTTTTTAATTAAAGTCAATATTAGTCAACAGCTATTTGCTTATTTTCTGTGTTTCATTATCAGTTGTTATTGCTTATTTAATCTCATTATGGTTTTTAATTCATCTTTCTTTAGATATCTTTGCTTAATTTGGTCTGCTTTAGTGTAAAATCCCATAGCTAGTAGCCTTAAGGGTGTTTGGATCATGGGTTAAAATGGGTCAAATTTGGTCTTCACTGTTCATATGCCTTTTAGCCAAGTTAGATTTGCTCTATTTGATTCATTTAAATTGTTGATAAGTTGTTTTGTGCTGATTTTAAGAGTTTGGCAGTTTTGAGTTTTATGTTCAAGGTTTTAGGCTCAATAGTGTTTTATCAGCTTATTTTTAGGATATTAGGAAAAGGTCTTTTTCATTGTTAAAGTTGAGTCAAATTTAGTTTAACAAGTTTGTTTTTATAATTTAGTTAAGTGTCAAACAGGTTTTTAGTCATTTAGTCTAATTTTCATGTCTTTGTCAAAAATATTTGAAAAACCAAAAATAGTTTTTGAATCAGTTAAGTAAGGTAAATTTTAGTGCTCATTCATGATCAAAAATTCATAAAAAGTGTTTTTTTCAAGTTATTTAGTAATCAAGCTTAAGCTGTTGTCACTTTTCACCCTGTAGCTTATTCATCTACTAGCTTATTCTAGCCTAAAAAAGTCCCAAAACTGCCTCAGCAACCTGTTTCAGGTCTGCACAGATCACTCCAACCATCACCCTTCTCAGCTTTTTTTTAAGCTCGTGTTAAGCTCTTATAATCTGTAATTTGGGATTCTAGTCATTTGGAAGCTTATCTCTTCGTGTTTATGCTTTTTAGGATCTAGCTTATTGTCTCCTAGCTTATAGATTAGTCTAAAGGTTGCCTTTTAGGACTGATAAGGCCTGCTTCAACAGACCTTTCTTGCTTACTTAGATTATCAGTGCTTATTTGTTTCCTCTACTGCTTATTCCTGTCCCTATTGCTTATTTTAGGACTCCCCTTAAGTGCATTTAGCTTTAGTCATCCCTAGTCTAGCTTATTGCAGCCTCTAGATAGCTTTTTAAATTTCAAAATTCCCTTTATAAGCTTTATTCATAACTGCTTGTTTCTTTCCCCTTTTTATCTGCTTATTATTGCTTTTTAGTAGAAGTTGTAGTTACCAAAAATACTTATCTTCAAATGCTTAATTAGTTTGTAAAAGAAAATTACAAAAAATAATAATAATAATAATAATAATAATAATAATAATAATAATAATAATAATAATAATAATAATAATAATAATAATAATAAATAAATAAATAAATAAATAATAAAAGCAAAAAAGCTGAGGCCAAGATTCGAACCCTTGACCTCAGCCTCACCCACACCTTAACACACCACTCCCACACCAGAAATGCCCTTGGGTCTTTTCTGTTTCACTTCCCTTCTTTTATTCTTTTATAAGCTCTTTTCTCTTTTTAGCTTATTCCCTTAAAACTGCTTTTTACTGCTTATTTTAATTTGCTTTTTCTTTCAATTTATTTTTCTTTAAATCCTTATTACATTAGTCAGTTTTTATAAGTTTTTTAGATTTTTCTAAAAAGCTTTAGTATTTTTTTATCATTTAATTTTCTTTATCTAGTTTTTAATTCATAAAAATTAAAATAAAAATCAAAAAAATATAATTCTTCTTTCTAAAATTTTCTTTTGCTAATTAGGACTTAGAAAAAATATAATTTCATATCTAGAGTTACTATTCCTTAGTTTTCACTTTAAAAGCTCGGGATTAGCCCGAACGTGCGCGTTTTTAGATTTCCTTTGCGTTTTTTAGTTACGATTGCCTTAGATTAGTATTCCCCTTGCCTTAGTAATTGCTTTTAGTTAATATTTCATTATTTTAGTTTAAAAAAACCCATATCTCACTCTTATTCCTATTCACTACACGTTTCACGATCCCGAAATCACAATTCCATTCAATCTTCGTCGGGACAACGAACTCGGGGTTTTCACATTATTTCCCTTTTGTGATTCCCTTTTGAGATATAAATTTTGACAAATCAAATTTTTGGCGCCGCTGCCAGGGAGGGTTGAAGCGAGTTCGTGATTTCCGTTTATCGATTCGTGTTTTGAAGATCCTTCCTCGTGAAGTTATCGTTTTCATTTGTAAATATTTTTATATAAAAACCCAAAAAGATTTTCTTCTCCAAATTATTTTTCCTTTTTCTTTTGTGATTTTCAATGTTTCTAAAATTTAAAAATCCAAAAATATTCTTCTTGATCCTCTTATTCGTTTAATTCTTACCTCCTTATCCCTCTATTCGTTTAATTCTTCTTCTTTATGTCTTCATCTTATCATTATTCTTGTGAATGGTGTGGAGGTCCTCCAAATGGCGAGAATTGTCCCGGTTGTAGCATGGTGGAATCGGGAAACGGGTTTGTCTATGACCAAAATCCTTATTCCTACCATGAAACAACCGACTTTTTCAACTAGCCCCCACAACACCAGATGGAGACATACTCTTGTGAGTCTTGTGGAGGTAGTCCTCACTCGGGTTTTGATTGTCAAACAGGGAACATGTTTGTCTATGAGCATGGTCCTTGTAATCAAAACTTCGGGTATGACCATTATCCATATAATTCACCGAATCAGCCACAACAGTATTATTGTTGTGAGTACTGTGGAGGTCCTCACTATAGCTCTGATTGTCAAACGAGAAACCCGTTTGTCTATGAGCATGGTCCTTGTAACAATTACGACTATTCTTATCATGACCAACCTCCACAATATCAAATGATTGAAACTGAACGTGAACCACTTCCTCAAGAGCTTCTCCGTGAATTTCGAGATGCACTAAATGATCTTAAGGATTTTATTATTACATATGCCCAAGAAAATCCTCGTCAAAAAACTTATGGAGAACTTCTAGCTGAAGAACAAGCAGCTAGAGTAAGTTCCAAATATCGTCAAACTTTCGTTTGCGATGACGATGATGAGGATTCTATGTGTGGAGTTTATGAAAGTTCGTCAGCTGCAACCACACCTGTCCAGAAGAAGCTTTGCAGTAGTTCACCAGCTGCTATCACTCCCGTTGAAAAGCAGGAAGACAAAAGAAGCATGGGAGAGCTATTAGCAGAGGAGCAGATGCAATATATAAGAGCTTTATGTGCTAACGATAAGGTTGATGACGATTATGACGAGGAGTATGCCCCTGAAGATCTTGAAATTTCAGATAAACCTCCGAGTGGCATTCCCACTCCGTCTTCCGAACTTATCATTTTTGACTCTTCCCCTTTCCTCACTCCGGTTGAGGGAAGTGATCCTATCTTGGAAGAGATCGATGCTTGTCTCAAAGAAGATTCAATTTCCCTGGAAATTGATGATTCTTATCTTGATTCGGGGGGAGATATTCTTTTTCTTGAGAAATTATTAAACGATGAACCATCACCTTCTCTCCCTCCGAAGGAAGTTGAAATCAATCCTTCAAAAGAATTTGATGAGCTTGTTTCCGAAACATTCAACACGACTTTCACCAATCCTCTATTTGATTTTGGGCCTGACTTTACTTTCATTTCAGATAACCCAATCTTTGATAGTCAGATGGAGGAAAGTGATGAGTCCATAACAGAACCCGAGCTCACAGATTATCATATGATTGATTCTCTTCATGAGGAGTTTTCCGGTAAACTCACTCATATCATACCTCCTCCGGAGTATGATTATTTTAATTTTGAGGAAGATCATGAGCCGGGGGGAGATGTACTATATCCTAAGAGTTTGCTTGTCGATGATATCATCCCGACCCTCCCTCCCGAAGTTTTTGTTAATGAATCTAAGAGCTTTAATGATGAAGAATGGATTCTCATTCTGATAATGATCTTTCTCCCCTTTTTCACCTATTCGGTGACTTCTCCTATCCTTCACTCCTTCGGGAGTGAGGACACCATTTTTGACCCCGGCATCTCTCATTCTTTTAAGCCGTGGGTATCTCATCGGAGTGGAACTTTCGTATGCTTCAATATTTATCCAAACATCTTGAATGAAAGTCCGATGGAGATTTTCTTTTCCACATGCTCCCCAAAGAACAAATGAATTCGGGGCGAGTCAAAGCTATACGACTCGATAAAAAACAAGCGCTTCGTGGGAGGCACCCCATGCTTATCCTTCTATCTTCTTTCTATTTTCTAATAAGTGACGTGAGGAGGGCTTCCTCTTCCATTTCTTGTGTTTCGTGGTTTTTTGTGATGTGTCCACGATTTGCCCGAATAATGAAGACTCTCGTGCTCGTGGTTTGCTTCTCTCCACTCGAGTTTCATCATTCGTTGCTCATCCGATATCCTTAATCTTATCGTGTAACATTTATCTTTGGCATAATTAATAAACGGCCTTAGATTTATGTAGGAGAACCCTTACCTTTAAGACATTGGGGACAATGTCTCGTTTTAGTCTGGGGGGTAATCTTTCGATTTGATTTTTGCCTTGCATTTTTTGCTGTTTACTCATGCAACCCCGTTTTTCCTCCAAAATTGAAAAAATCCAAAAAAATGAGAAAATTTTAAAAATTTTGTGCAAAAATGTAATAAATTTTGACATTTTGTTCACTTTCCGCTGGTGAGAGTAGGAATAAAATTCTGACTTGATCGGGCGTGTTGAGCCCTAGCTTGTCCCCTTAACCTTTCTTGGCTAAGCATTCGCGGATCTTATTATTTAAGATTTTAAATTTGCGAAGAACGAGAAATGATAGAGTTTATTTAGAAGTTAGATGCTAAGCGTGGAGTAGTTGGTTCTCTTTAGAGCTCATCGAAGTTACTTATGGCCTTTTGCTCCCACAAAATTGTTTCACCATATATATAACTGTAAGAATAATTAAAGATGTTAGGTTTTGCCGATGATTAGTTCTTGGTCTTCTTAAAAGAATCTTTGCTTTAAAAATTGGGTACATATCAAGGTTACTTAATAAATACGTTTAATAATAATAAGTTAAGTGCTCTAAGCTACGGATTCGAGATCGGGCCTTGGATCCTTATTTCCGAAAGGCGTTTAGGTCTTGGTTACCCTCTTGCACCGGCCCTTGGACCTCTAGTTCAGGAATGTGTGAGGTCTTGGTCTAACCACATTGGATCCTCATTTCAGGAATGTCTAGAGTATTGGAACACTCCGTTGTAACGGCTCTTAGATCCTTTATGCCGGAAGGTGTAAGGTCTTGGAACTAAACCGTAAAGCTCCGTCGTTTAGGGTACGCAAGTGAAAAGTTAGTAAAAAAAAAAAAAAAAAAAAAAAAAAAAAGTGAAGAATGAAAAAGAGAAAAATATAAAAGTAAAAAATATAAATAAAAAAACCTTGATGTGGACCTCATTTTCAAAGCAACGGTTCTCGAGAGAAGATTGAAAACTACTTAGCGTCTTAATTTAGTATCTTTATCGGACTAAAAACCTATCGAAACGAGAAAATATGAAGCAATTCATTTCTCACCAAAAATAAAATAAATAGAGGCAAATTAGGAAAATGGGAGCAAGAGGTAATTACACAAGTAAGTTCCATGGGTAGTGTTGGCATCTAACTTGTAAATAACAATGATTTCATTTTTAAGCTTAATTTGGGGACTCGTGAAAAATCAGGGATGACGAATTTTATCCGTATGGTCACTTTTTTATGAGTCGTATTTCCTACTCGTTGACCCTTAAAGTTATTGATAGATAATGATTGTCAACAAAGCCGTCACTTGAAAATAAGAAAAATATAAAATAGAATAAAAAGGAAAATCGGGGAGTTTTTTAAAACTTTTGATTTCTTAATCTCTTTTGAAAATTTTGTTACTTTTCAAGGTTAGTAAAAAGAGATTGGAAATTTTTGGTTTCAAAAGCGTGTTTTTATAACATTGCGTGAGGACACTGCAATAACTTAGTCTGGGAGATTTTGGTATGTGCTTATTCACATACTTTTTCGTTACCAAATTAAGACCAAAACTACCAAAAACTAACCATAAATGTCAAAGATATGTTGTTTTTGTGTTTGTGATCATGCAAGTACGGATATTTGGAAATATGGACAAAATCAAGCAAAAACCGGAAAACACGAGCACATGATTTGGAAGGAATATCTAAAGCCGAAGCCGGAAAAGAAATCGTCAAAGAAAAGATATTTTTGAGCCTAATACTACATATTCAGCCCTTGGATTATTTCAGATTGTCAAAAATAGTCCCTTGATCAACTTTCGGCACTTGTCAGTTTTGGTCCTTAAAGTTAAATTCATTTCACCACATATCCCTAAATAATAAACACAAAAACTATCCCAATCCAAACCATAAACCCAGCCCACTCCAAAAGCCCACTAACCCATTTTATTAATAAAACCCCACAGCCCATTTAACTAATCCGGATTAAACCATACCCAAACCCGAAAGTCGGCCATAGTTATTGCCCGGTCAAAACCAATCCCTAACCCGCCATTTTTTTTACCTAACTACTGTACACCCTTCTTCCCAAAAAATTACCCCGACACCCCATTTAACCCGTACTTAAAAAATCCTTCTAGAAAAGACTGACATGGCAGGGTGAATGACAACATTTAGAATGACATGTGGCAGCTGGAAGCTTTCTTATTGGTCGAAGTGATGTGGAAGTTTGATCCAAGGGCCGAAAATCAAAGATTGGTGACCAAGCTATGATCAAGGGCTGAAATTGAGGGCTAGAAGCTTCTATGGAAACCCTAATCTCTCCTCTTCAGGCTATAAATAGTCCTACTCACTCACGGATTGGGGGGTTAGCTGTTTGGTTAGATTATTAGGGTTTTAGGAGTAGGGTTAATTTAGAGTAGATAATGTTTAGCTTATTATAGCTTTAAGTTTTTAGCTTATTGTAATTTTCCTTTCCAGTCCTCAATTTGTACTGAATTTCAGTTTTTAATTAAAGTCAATATTAGTCAACAGCTATTTGCTTATTTTATGTGTTTCATTATCAGTTGTTATTGCTTATTTAATCTCATTATGGTTTTTAATTCATCTTTCTTTAGATATCTTTGCTTAATTTGGTCTGCTTTAGTGTAAAATCCCATAGTCAGTAGCCTTAAAGGTGTTTGGATCATGTGTTAAAATGGGTCAAATTTGGTCTCCACTGTTCATATGCCTTTTAGCCAAGTTAGATTTGCTCTATTTGATTCATTTAAATTGTTGATAAGTTGTTTTGTGCTGATTTTAAGAGTTTGGCAGTTTTGAGTTTTATGTTCAAGGTTTTAGGCTCAATAGTGTTTTATCAGCTTATTTTTAGGATATTAGGAAAAGGTCTTTTTCATTGTTAAAGTTGAGTCAAATTTAGTTTAACAAGTTTGTTTTTATAATTTAGTTAAGTGTCAAACAAGTTTTTAGTCATTTAGTCTAATTTTCATGTCTTTGTCAAAATATTTGAAAAACTAAAAATAGTTTTTGAATCAGTTAAGTAAGGTAAATTTTAGTGCTCATTCATGATCAAAAATTCATACAAAGTGTTTTTTTCAAGTTATTTAGTAATCAAGCTTAAGCTGTTGTCACTTTTCACCCTGTAGCTTATTCATCTACTAGCTTCTTCTAGCCTAAAAAAGTCCCAAAACTGCCTCAGCAACCTGTTTCAGGTCTGCACAGATCACTCCAACCATCACCCTTCTCAGCTTCTTTTTAAGCTCATGTTAAGCTCTTATAATCTGTAATTTGGGATTCTAGTCATTTGGAAGCTTATCTCTTCATGTTTATGCTTTTTAGGATCTAGCTTATTGTCTCATAGCTTATAGATTAGTCTAAAGGTTGCCTTTTAGGACTGATAAGGCCTGCTTCTACAGACCTTTCTTGCTCACTTAGATTATCAGTGCTTATTCGTTTCCTCTACTGCTTATTCCTGTCCCTATTGCTTATTTTAGGACTCCCCTTAAGTGCCTTTAGCTTTAGTAATCCCTAGTCTAGCTTATTGCAGCCTCTAGATAGCTTTTTAAATTTCAAAATTCCCTTTATAAGCTTTATTCATAACTGCTTGTTTCTTTCCCCTTTTTATCTGCTTATTATTGCTTTTCAGTAGAAGTTGTAGTTACCAAAAATACTTATCTTCAAATGCTTAATTAGTTTGTAAAAGATAAATACAAAAAAAAAAATAATAATAAAAAAAAATATATATATATATATATATATATATATATATATATATAATAAAAGCAAAAAGCTGAAGCCAAGATTCGAACCCTTGACCTCAGCCTCACCCACACCTTAACACACCACTCCCACACCAGAAATGCCCTTGGGTCTTTTCTGTTTCACTTCCCTTCTTTTATTCTTTTATAAGCTCTTTTCTCTTTTTAGCTTATTCCCTTAAAACTGCTTTTTACTGCTTATTTTAATTTGCTTTTTCTTTCAATTTATTTTTCTTTAAATCCTTATTACATTAGTCAGTTTTTATAAGTTTTTCAGATTTTTCTAAAAAGCTTTAGTATTTTTTTATCATTTAATTTTCTTTATCTAGTTTTTAATTCATAAAAATTAAAATAAAAATCAAAAAAATATAATTCTTCTTTCTAAAATTTTCTTTTGCTAATTAGGACTTAGAAAAAAATATAATTTCAGACTTAGAAAAAAAAATATAATTTCATACCTAGAGTTAATATTCTTTAGTTTTCACTTTAAAAGCTCGGGATTAGCCCGAACGTGCGCGTTTTTAGATTTCATTTGCTTTTTTTAGTTACGATTGCCTTAGATTAGTATTCCCCTTGCCTTAGTAATTGCTTTTAGTTAATATTTAATTATTTTAGTTAAAAAAAACCCATATCTCACTTTTATTCCTATTCACTACACGTTTCACGATCCCGAAATCACAATTCCATTCAATTTTCGTCGGGACAACGAACTCGGGGTTTTCACATTATTTCCCTTTTGTGATTCCCTTTTGAGATATAAATTTTGACAAATCAAATTTTTGGCGCCGCTGCCGGGGAGGGTTGAAGCGAGTTTGTGATTTCCGTTTATCGATTCGTGTTTTGAAGATCCTTCCTCGTGAAGTTATCGTTTTCATTTGTAAATATTTTTATATAAAAACCCAAAAAGATTTTCTTCTCCAAATTATTTTTCCTTTTTCTTTTGTGATTTTCAATGTTTCTAAAATTTAAAAATCCAAAAATATTCTTCTTGATCCTCTTATTCGTTTAATTCTTGCCTCCTTATCCCTCTATTCGTTTAATTCTTCTTCTTTATGTCTTCATCTTATCATTATTCTTGTGAATGGTGTGGGGGTCCTCCAAATGGCGAGAATTGTCCCGGTTGTAGCATGGTGGAATCGGGAAACGGGTTTGTCTACGACCAAAATCCTTATTCCTACCATGAAACAACCGACTTTTTCAACCAGCCCCCACAACACCAGATGGAGACATACTCTTGTGAGTCTTGTGGAGGTAGTCCTCACCCGGGTTTTGATTGTCAAACAGGGAACATGTTTGTCTATGAGCATGGTCCTTGTAATCAAAACTTCGGGTATGACCATTATCCATATAATTCACCGAATCAGCCACAACAGTATTATTGTTGTGAGTACTGTGGAGGTCCTCACTATAGCTCTGATTGTCAAACGAGAAACCCGTTTGTCTATGAGCATGGTCCTTGTAACAATTACGACTATTCTTATCATGACCAACCTCCACAATATCAAATGATTGAAACTGAACCTGAACCACTTCCTCAAGAGCTTCTCCGTGAATTTCGAGATGCACTAAATGATCTTAAGGATTTTATTATTAAACATGCCCAAGAAAAACCTCGTCAAAAAACTTATGGAGAACTTCTACCTGAAGAACAAGCAGCTAGAGTAAGTTCCAAATATCGTCAAACTTTCGTTTGCGATGACGATGATGAGGATTCTATGTGTGGAGTTTATGAGAGTTCGTCAGCTGCAACCACACCCGTCTAGAAGAAGCTTTGCAGTAGTTCTCCAGCTGCTATCACTCCCTTTGAAAAGCAGGAAGACAAAAGAAGCATGGGAGAGCTATTAGCAGAGGAGCAAATGCAATATATAAGAGCTTTATGTGCTAACGATAAGGTTGATGACGATTATGACGAGGAGTATGCCCCTGAAGATCTTGAAATTTCAGATCAATCTCCGAGTGGCAATCCCACTCCGTCTTTCGAACTTATCATTTCCGACTCTTCCCCTTTCCTCACTCCGGTTGAGGGAAGTGATCCTATCTTGGAAGAGATCGATGCTTGTCTCAAAGAAGATTCAATTTCCACGAAAATTGATGATTCTTATCTTGATCCGGAGGGAGATATTCTTTTTCTTGAGAAATTATTAAACAATGAACCATCACCTTCTCTCCCTCCGAAGGAAGTTGAAATCAATCCTTCAAAAGAATTTGATGAGCTTGTTTCCGAAACATTCAATACGACTTTCACCAATCCTCTATTTGATTTCGAGTCTGACTTTACTTTCATTTTAGATAACCCAATCTTTGATAGTTAGATGGAGGAAAGTGATGAGTCCGTAACGGAACCCGAGCTCACAGATTATCATATGATTGATTCTTTTCATGAGGAGTTCTCCGGTGAACTCACTCATATCATACCTCCTCCGGAGTATGATTATTTTAATTTTGAGGAAGATCATGACCCGGGGGGAGATGTACTCTATCCTAAGAGTTTGCTTGTCGATGATATCATCCCGACCCTCCCTCCCGAGGTTTTTGTTAATGAATCTAAGAGCTTTAATGATGAAGAATGGATTCTCATTCTGATAATGATCTTTCTCCCCTTATTCACCTATTCGGTGACTTCTCCTATCCTTCACTCCTTCGGGAGTGAGGACACCATCTTTGACCCCGGCATCTCTCATTCATTTAAGTCGTGGGTATCTCATCGGAGTGGAACTTTCGTATGCTTCAATGTTTATCCAAACATCTTGAATGAAAGTCCGATGGAGATTTTCTTTTCCACATGCTCCCCCAAGAACAAATGAATTCGGGGCGAGTCAAAGCTATATGACTCGATAAAAAACAAGCGCTTCGTGGGAGGCACCCCATGCTTATCCTTCTATCTTCTTTCTATTTTCTAATAAGTGACGTGATGAGGGCTTCCTCTTCCATTTCTTGTGTTTCGTGGTTTTTTGTGATGTGTCCAGGATTTGCCCAAATAATGAAGACTCTCGTGCTCGTGGTTTGCTTCTCTCCACTCAAATTTCATCATTCGTTGCTCATCCGATATCCTTAATCTTATCGTGTAACGTTTATCTTTGGCATAATTAATAAACAGCCTTAGATATATGTAGGAGAACCCTTACCTTTAAGACATTGGGGACAATGTCTCATTTTAGTCAGGGGGTAATCTTTCGATTTGATTTTTTCCTTGCATTTTTTGCTGTTTACTCATGCAACCCCGTTTTTCCTTCAAAATTGAAAAAATCCAAAAAAATTGAGAAAATTTTAAAATTTTTGTGCAAAAATGTAATAAATTTTGACATTTTGTTGACTTTCCGCTGGTGAAAGTAGGAATAAAATTCTGACTTGATCGGGCGTGTTGAGCTCTAGCTTGTCCCCTTAACCTTTCTTGGCTAAGCATTCGCGGATCTTATTATTTAAGATTTTAAATTTGCGAAGAACGAGAAATGATAGAGTTTATTTAGAAGTTAGATGCTAAGCGTGGAGTAGTTGGTTCTCTTTAGAGCTCATCGAAGTTACTTGTGGCCTTTTGCTCCCACAAAATTGTTTCACCATATATATAACTGTAAGAATAATTAAAGATGTTAGGTTTTGCCGATGATTAGTTCTTGGTCTTCTTAAAAGAATCCTTGCTTTAAAAATTGGGTACATATCAAGGTTACTTAATAAATACGTTTAATAATAATAAGTTAAGTGCTCTAAGCTACGGATTCGAGATCGGGCCTTGGATCCTTGTTTCCGAAAGGCGTTTAGGTCTTGGTTACCCTCTTGCACCGGCCCTTGGACCTCTAGTTCAGGAATGTGTGAGGTCTTGGTCTAACCACCTTGGATCCTCATTTCAGGAATGTCTAGAGTCTTGGAACACTCCGTTGTAACGACCCTTGGATCCTTTATGCCGGAAGGTGTAAGGTCTTGGAACTAAACCGTGAAGCTCCGTCGTTTAGGGTACACAAGTGAAAAGTTAGTAAAAAAATTAAAAAAAATTAAAAATGATGAAAAGTGAAAGGAAAAAAAAAAGAAAAAAAAAGTGAAGAATGAAAAAGAGAAAAATGTAAAAGTCAAAAATATAAATAAAAAAACCTTGATGTGGACCTCATTTTCAAAGCAACGGTTCTCGAGAGAAGATTGAAAACTACTTAGCGTCTTAATTTAGTATCTTTATCGGACTAAAAACCTATCGAAACGAGAAAATATGAAGCAATTCATTTCTCACCAAAAATAAAATAAATAGAGGCAAATTAGAAAAATGGGAGCAAGAGGTAATTACACAAGTAACTTCCATGGGTAGTGTTGGCATCTAACTTGTAAATAACAATGATTTCGTTTTTAAGCTTAGTTTGGGGACTCGTGAAAAATCTGGGATGACGAATTTTATCCGTATGGTCACTTCTTTATGAGTCGTGTTTCTTACTCGTTGACCCTTAAAGTTATTGATAGACAATGATTGTCAACAAAGTCGTCAGTTGAAAATAAGAAAAATATGAAATAGAATAAAAAGGAAAATCGGGGAGTTTTTTAAAACTTTGGATTTCTTAATCTCTTTTGAAAATTTTGTTACTTTTCAAGGTTAGTAAAAAGAGATTGGAAATTTTTGGTTTCAAAAGCGTGTTTTTATAACATTGCGTGAGGACACAGCAATAACTTAGTCTGGGGGATTTTGGTATGTGCTTATTCACATACTTTTTCGTTACCAAATTAAGACCAAAACTACCAAAAACTAACCATAAATAAGATATGTTGTTTTTGTGTTTGTGATCATGCAGGTACGGATATTTGGAAATATGGACAAAATCAAGCAAAAACCGGAAAACACGAGCACATGATTTGGAAGGAATATCTAAAGCCGAAGCCGGAAAAGAAATCGTCAAAGAAAAGATATTTTTGAGCCTAATACTACATATTCAGCCCTTGGATTATTTCAGATTGTCAAAAATAGTCCCTTGATCAACTTTCAGCACTTGTCAGTTTTGGTCCTTAAAGTTAAATTCATTTCACCACATATCCCTAAATTATAAACACAATAACTATCCCAATCCAAACCATAAACCCAGCCCACTCCAAAAGCCCACTAACCCATTTTATTAATAAAACCCCACAACCCATTTAACTAATCCGGATCAAACCATACCCAAACCCGAAAGTCAGCCATAGTTATTGCCCGGTCAAAACCAATCCCCAACCCGCCATTTTTTTTACCTAACTACTGTACACCCTTCTTCCCAAAAAATTACCCTGACACCCCATTTAACCCGTACTTAAAAAATCCTTCAAGAAAAGACTGACATGGTAGGGTGAATGACAACATTTAGAATGACATGTGGCAGCTGGAAGCTTTCTTATTGGTCGAAGTGATGTGGAAGTTTGATCCAAGGGCCGAAAATCAAAGATTGGTGACCAAGCTATGATCAAGGGCTGAAATTGAGGGCTAGAAGCTTCTATGGAAACCCTAATCTCTCCTCTTCAGGCTATAAATAGTCCCACTCACTCACGGATTGGGGGGTTAGCTGTTAGGTTAGATTATTAGGGTTTTAGGAGTAGGGTTAATTTAGAGTAGAAAATGTTTAGCTTATTATAGCTTTAAGTTTTTAGCTTATTGTAATTTTCCTTTCCAGTCCTCAATTTGTACTGAATTTCAGTTTTTAATTGAAGTCAATATTAGTCAACAGCTATTTGCTTATTTTCTGTGTTTCATTATCAGTTGTTATTGCTTATTTAATCTCATTATGGTTTTTAATTCATCTTTCTTTAGATATCTTTGCTTAATTTGGTCTGCTGTAGTGTAAAATCCCATAGTCAGTAGCCTTAAGGGTGTTTGGATCATGGGTTAAAATGGGTCAAATTTGGTCTCCACTGTTCATATGCCTTTTAGCCAAGTTAGATTTGCTCTATTTGATTCATTTAAATTGTTGATAAGTTGTTTTGTGCTGATTTTAAGAGTTTGGCAGTTTTGAGTTTTATGTTCAAGGTTTTAGGCTCAATAGTGTTTTATCAGCTTATTTTTAGGATATTAGGAAAAGGTCTTTTTCATTGTTAAAGTTGAGTCAAATTTAGTTTAACAAGTTTGTTTTTATAATTTAGTTAAGTGTCAAATAGGTTTTTAGTCATTTAGTCTAATTTTCATGTCTTTGTCAAAATATTTAAAAAACCAAAAACAGTTTTTGAATCAGTTAAGTAAGATAAATTTTAGTGCTCATTCATGATCAAAAATTCATAAAAAGTGTTTTTTTCAAGTTATTTAGTAATCAAGCTTAAGCTGTTGTCACTTTTCACCCTGTAGCTTATTCATCTACTAGCTTATTCTAGCCTAAAAAAGTCCCAAAACTGCCTCAGCAACCTGTTTCAGGTCTGCACAGATCACTCCAACCATCACCCTTCTCAGCTTCTTTTTAAGCTCATGTGTTAGGAATATAAATATTCATATGAAGGTTCGGTCACCCCGAGCATCTAATTAGCATTTATATAGCTCGTAGGCTTATTTATATAAGCTTAGTATTATTAGTATTATTAGTTTTATTAGATTAGTCGTATCTATATTTGTGGAGTGGGTCGGGGCTTTCCCCACTGTCAGCTCACTCCACAGCCCACTAGGGGCACCAATATGTAGAAGTATAAATACCCCTTCCCACACTTGGGAAGGGTTGGAACTCTTCACACATTAATCTAATATTCAGGTTTTTCTCTCAAAGGGTTCCCTCTCTCTCTAGTTCTTCATCTCTCTAACAATGGATCTAATCTTCCATGAATCAAGACCACCCGAATCAACCACACAATCAAGATGGTTATTTCCTACAATTGGTATCAAGAGCCATGGTTTCATCTTGGTCAGATCTGTGGTCAATGGCTGTATATTCGGTGGGTTTCATCTAACTCAGATCTGTGGTTAAGGTTGCTATAATTCTTTTTGTGGTCAATGACTTGATTTTTAAACTCTTCATGTGGGCCTTTAACTGATTTTATCTTTTGGTTCTATTTTCGGTTTACAAGCGTGTTTAATCAGATTTAACCTTCTTCTTTTGGTTCTATTTTATCTCAAGACGTAAGCGTGTTTACTAGTATGAAATTGAAATTGAAAGAAGGTTATTCAAATTTTAAGAAGGTTATTTCTAAAATTTTAATATGAAATTTGAATATGTATTTTGGGCCTTAACTGCTTGTGGACGTGGGTTGCCTGGTCATTTTTGAGGTTAATATTGTTCATGGTTTGGAGATTTGGTAGCTTATGGCTGAGGTTAATAATGTCGCTTGGAGTCGTGGGCTTGTATGCTTGGTTTGAACACGATTTTAAGAATGTCGAACACATTTTCATGAATGTCAATGCTGTTCAAGTGGTACAGTTTGTTCATATTTTTGTTTGCATACACAGTTTCATGAAAGTCACAAGATGTCCAAGTGGTTTAAGCTTATTGTGTTTAATATGGTTGTTGGTGGTGGTGTTCAAGATGTGGAGTTGGTTGGGCTTAAATGTTCACCAATTGCACACGAGTGTGGGTTGTTCGAATTAGTTGTTCTTGGAATAATGTTCTTGTTGCTGCTTGGGTAAAATGAATGTTTGTGTTTGATGTTCTTCAATGCGGTTTGTCATGAAAGAGAAAAAGAAAACACAGATCCGGATTTTAAGGAAAGTACGAAAGTGACGGGTTTGACTGGTCAAAGACGCGGTTTGTCTATTGGCTCACAGACTCGGTTTGTCTGTTTAACCCTGGACTCGGTTTGTCCATTCAGTCACGTACTCGGTTTGTCTGTTTGTCATGAACTCGGTTTGTGTTTCTTGCAAGCATGCGGTTTGTGGGTGTTTGTAGAGGCTGTTTGTCTATTTTTCACGAACTCGGTTTGTCATGGACTCGGTTTGTGTATATAAGACGACGCGGTTTGTCGACTCGGTTTGTCTGCTACTAGGTCAAATGTGGTCAATGAGATATCAAAATGAAAGAAGCAGTTAAGCAAACACAAACCAAACAAACAACACTTACATATAACCCAACTGAAAAGAACTACATTCCTCAAACAATCCACGATTCGAAACATATCCTAAAGACACAACAACAACGATTTCACAGTCAACATCAACAAATCCTAACATTTACAAACAACAACTAATGCGTCATCACTACTCCTTCTATTGGCTCAAATAAACTAAAACGACTCACAAATCCAAACCTTCATCTCCAATCGAACGATACTAAGACTCGAAACATTAACGATTAATAACAATGATCTCAGTTTGTTCAAATTCCCTCTCAAAGATCTTTCAATAAACTCGTAAGATTGAACATTATCATCATAGATCAAATTTTTGAAGCTAATCACTTCAATAAACTATCCGAATCTAAAGATAAGAAAGCTAACAAGTATGTTATTTCCTTATCTTCGGCTCGTTGAAAACAATGAACATAAATGTAAATCAACAGTCGAACCTACCGTGACCCCACTTAGGATGGTGAAGCCTCTTAAACGCCTTCTCGATTTGAATACGAGCAACAACTGAAAGAAACAAAGGTTAAGGGGCTTGTGGATTCGGATTGATGACATTGATGAGTTTTGATGTTGAATGTTGATGATGAGATGAGACGAGTTTTTGTTTAAATTTGATGGAAGGTAAGATGCATTTGGAGCATAATGAAGGTAAAGGGGGCGGATTTGATTATGATTAAGATTAGGGTTTGTGGATGAGAGTCGGTTAGAAGTGATGAAGGGGCGGATGTGTTGTTATTAGGGTTTGGGTGTGAGGTTGTTAAGAGGAGAGGGGGCGGATTATAGTAATTAAGGGATTAGGGTTTGACTAGTGTGTTATGTGGGAGTTATATACCGGAGTTTTAGGGTTAAGGGAGAAATGGACATGGGCCAAGAATGTTGATATGTTTATTGGACCAGAGATTTGAATGGGCCGCTTACCTGTATTTTAAGCGGACTGATGCAATGGTTTTAGGCTATTTATTAGTGGGTTGTGAGCAAAGTTGAGTTGCAATGATAATGTCCTATTCGATTACACTAATTTGAATGCAAAGTTGAGTTGCATTGCTAAAAATGAACTGCAATGGATAGTTTTGTCTATTCAATTGATAAAAGAGTGTAATTGAGCTCACGAGTATACACATGTCATGGCTATTTTTTTGGGTTTATGAATGTCTTCGTTAATTCAGAGGTGTGGATTTGTCAGCATTATTCTATGTGTGCCCACAATTTAAGTGAACCTGCGATTTGATAGTTGTGATTTGAGCTACAGTTGACAATTGGCAATTTGATTAATTGTGACTCGTTAAGGTTCTATTTGACTTGTTGCAACTTGTTCAAGTTGTGAATTGACTTTTGTATCTTGAATTTCAATGAGTAATATTGCACTTCACTCTTGGGTATTCTGGTTAATTTCACGGTTTCTCTTGTAGATTTTAGAAAATCCCGCGAAAGATTCGATTTCTCGGTTTAAATCTCAAGAGCTGTAAAATCCCGTAAAATTAATTTTGGACAAGTAGGCGGGACTTGGATTTAGACAAAACAAAACTTACGGGGTTTGACTAATTTTTCGGGATAAGTTTGTGCTTCAAGATCAGCAGGAATTGGGAAATTATGGTAACTTGGTTGGTTTGTTAATTCACGGGTTGGTGTACTTAGTGTCACAAGCATCTCGGGGTGGATGGATGCATGATGTTTGTTGACCCTTGCTCAAGCGTATTTAAGGTGATTAGACCTGGATGTTCAAGAAGTGGATATATACAATAAAGGATGGAAGGTTGGGTATATATCACTACCTATATTTAAAGGAGTTACGTTGTTGTGCTCAATATAGGTTCTAAATCACAATTTGCAATTTAAGGTGATTAGACTTGGATGTTCATGAAGTGGATATATACAATTAAGGATGGAAGGTTGGGTATATATCACTACCTATATTTAAAGGAGTTACGTTGTTGTGCTCAATATAGGTTCTAATTCATAATTTAGTGCAAGTTTAAGTCACGGACTTGTTCTTTATCAAGCTTCATCAAGTGATTGTTGTTTCTCAAGCTTCTAATGGGATTGTTGTTCAAGATCTTCTCAAGAGGTAGTCAGGCTTAAAGACAAGAGGTGATTCGTTTGGAGACATGTTTTAACCTTTTACTCACTTTAAAGTCATATGCATTTCATCAAGCGGTTTTGGCATATTACGAGCTTCAATGAATTGTTAATCTACTAAACCATTGATGATGAGGAAAGCAAGGGGTTACTACAAGAGAGTCTTAATCACCATCTTCGTTGTAGTAGTTTCATTTGTCTCTTTCCATGTGTTGTGCCTGACAAATTCACAAACATCACGGACTCTCAGCTTTGGCAAAAAGGTCATTTCATCTCCTTTTTGAGGGGGAGAATTATCGCAAGTTTCCTAGCAGTTCCGTCTCCAGCGATGTGAATTTTAGCGGTTCCGGTTGCAGCAGGTCAGATCGTATCGGGTCAGTCTCCAGCGGTTTGAATCTTAGCAGTGTCGGTTACAGCGGGTCAGATCGTAGCGATTCAGGATTCAGTGGTTCAGTCTACAGCAGTTTGAAGCTTACTGTTGTGCAGTTAGTTCTTGAATTTATTTCTCAGATAAATCTCAAGAACTGTAAAATCCTGTACACAGTACGACATCTATTTCGCATCCAAGTAGCTGGATCAGACAGCTTTGTTTGATAGGACTGACTATGAGTCATGGGCACTTCTAAGAATTTGCGCATGTTTCTTCTCTTTTTGGCTAGTCAACAGCACAAGATGATCACGAAGTTAATCAGGTATTCTTTATTTGTGATTGAAGTCGAATTTCACGAAGGCGTCTACTTATTTTATCTTGAAGTCGGGGTTGGTTGGATGCATGACCTTCAATGATAACTTGCTCGTGCGTAAAATTTAAGTTGAAGACTTGGGTTATCTAGTTACCAGTAGTCGGGGTAACTATCACTTAAGAGTTATTGGAGTACTCAGTGTCACACGTCAATGACGATGTCGATAATCGCAAGAGGTGTTAATGTCTCATACTTTGGTTGGGTATTGAGCACTTAGAGATTTGCTTGGAGCATTAATTCTCTACACCGTTCTTCCAACATTAGTGCAAGCTTAAGTAACAAATTTGGGGACTTCTACTTCAGTTTTCAGTATTGGTATATCGGGCTTTCTTCATCGAGTGGTTACTAATCTATGTACAAGGTTGGTTAGTTGGCCAAAGGTTTTAAAAGTTGTGATGTGATCTGTAATTCTTCACAAGATATTCTTTACCCAAACTGATGTTCACCAAAAACCAAAATCAGTCATGCCACATTCAATCTGTTACTGCCTCACGGTTTCTTCTTGGTTTTGTAAAATCCCGCGAAAGAACTTATTTCTCGGTTTAAATCATAGATTTGTAAAATCCCGTGATGATGGTCTATGCGCTCTTAACCATGATCGGGTTAAAACCATTATCAAAGTTCAGTTAAAGCATCATAAAGGGCTAGATTTGGGCATTAACCACAAGACGTGACTACGGCGTTAATTCATTATTATTTATTTGAGGCTGAAGTGAAATTTCATGGGTGCGTGTACTTAGTATCTGAAGATATCGGGGAGGTTGGATGAAGATTCTTCGAGATCCTTGTTCGAGCTTTCAATACAATGACGAGGACTTGGATATCTAGTTATTTTGTCTTTCTCTCTATTACAAAATAACTATCACTTTAAGGAGTCACGTTGAAGTGCTCAGTGTCACACGAAGTTGTGGATATCCAAGAGGTGATGTACGTCTTATACTTGATGGTTGGTTGGTTGAAGAGTATAGAGTACTTAGGGATTCGATGTTGCACGAAGTCTCTACACCGCTCTTTGTCACGCATTAGTACAAGTTTAAGTCACAAGTTCGGGTTATATTACTTCAGTATCAAGTTCATCATATTGGGTTTTCTCCATCAGTGGTCACGACTTCAAGCCGACAAAATGATAATGGGGTTGGTAACGAGTTAGATGAGAGAAGTTGTAAAGAGAGAGATAATGACGTCTGTACAAGTCAGTGCAGGCCTCGCTCTTCAACATAATGACGTCTGAATACCTCAGTTCAGGCCTCGTTCTTCAAAGAAAAGAAAAGTGTACGCTTGAGTGCACTTTATCTTCAAAAGAAGAGGAATCTTCTTGATTATGGCCATTCTCATCAACAAGTTTTATGCTCTTTCCGTGCTTATTCAGTCTTCATGTGGATCGGCGCATATTGGAGGATATTTTTATTCACGTGCTCTACCAAAAATTGCAGTTGACAGGCATATGCAATTTTTGAGGGGGGGAAAGGGTGAATAAACAACATGTCAGTCGTCAAGAACCGTCAAGTGGAGCAACTTACCGTTGATGGTATTCATATTCACTAGTTCAATCATCAAAAATTGCAGTTGGAAGGCATATGCAATTTTTGAGGGGGGGAAAGGGTGAATATTAATCTACATGTTGGTTGATGATTGAGAAATGGTCATACGACTCCTGAATACGTCAGTTCAGGAGTCGTGCAAACCATGTTTCTCCAACACTACTTCTTCCGTCTATTAAGGTGTTGAAGAACATGGTCATGGAATGCTAATCTACATATTCTCACGGGCTGGTTCAATCAGCAACAAAGGGTTTCTAGTCAATGCTTCATGCATACGTCATCAGGCTACATGTACACATCATGATGATGATTCCGATTAATCGTAACCATCATGGGGGAGAGAAATGTGTACACCAAGGACGCACAACAGGTTCACGTGATCAGGGCTTAATATCCAGGATGGATAAATACTGTAGATGATAAGTGGTTCAACTTGTTACCTTGGTATTATCGTTTCACTGCTACGTTATGTGCTGATTAATCGTAACCATCAGGGGAGAGAGAATGTGTACATCAAGGACGCACAACAGGTTCACGTGATCAGGGCTTAATATCCAAATATGGATACATTCTATAGATGATCAGTGGTTCAACTTGTTACTTTGGTGTTATACTAAAGACTGAAGAAGGTCGAGTCGTCAGTCTATTCTTCATTCTCTGTTGGGAGTTATCTTCTCATGTGTATGCTGCGGGCTGATGGGTTACATGTAAGGTTACTGGAAGGCATTTGGTGAGATAAAGATGATTGGTATTCTGTTCCTCCACATTGGGCAATCTTGAAGAAGGTCGAGTCTTCAGTCTTCTCTACATTCAAGAATGTTGAGCTCTTTTCTTACAACTTGATATTTAACTTAATCCCATGACAGTTCTTGTTTGATGAGTTGTGAAGTTAAGTTAGGTTCAAGTTGTTCCGTAGTTTTAGGTTAAGTCCAACTTGATGTTAACCTAACCTCATGACAGTTCTTGTTTGATGAGTTGTGAGGTTAAGCTAGATTTCAGTTGTGGCTCAACTTAAACTACCGAAAAGATGCATAAGGTTTTTGACGGCGTCAATCAAGGACGGGAGTGTTAGAAGATTAAAGACGGCATGCATTTGGTTATCAAAAGACTTCTTCTTATTATGGGTGTTCATCCAAAGGCTTCTTCTTCTTCCTATTTTGGGTGTTCATCAGAATGGTTGTCAGATTGGGGGAGAGCACTAATTAGGGGAGAGTGAAAAGCCAGAATCATTCCCTGATTGAAAGTGCTCACATTGCTCTTCAGCAAGTCAAGTGATGAATGCGGTGAAGATTCATAATGCTGAGGAGTAATGGTTTCTGGTTCGTATCCTTGTACATATATTCTTGTTCATATCGTATACCATGTTTGTATATAGATACATAGAAATCTCGCCAATTGTAAATAGAGAAACGTAAAACCAGAAAAACCATAAAAATTAAAAAATTAGAAAAGACCAAAAATAGTTTCACCTAGGCATGTCTTCTGTTTATCGATAACATTTACGGACTTAGAAATGTCATTCAATAATGGCACGGGTCTTTAAATGAAGCTCGAGCAGAAGTTAAAATGGATTGTTAAAACATGTCTAAATGGCTTGCTATTACTTTAGATAGCAACCCGCGCTTCAAACTGGGGAAAGCACGTCGCCAAAAAGACGGCTGTTCCTCCAACTGGGTGATGTTCACCTGGGCATGGATTACTTTATATCCATGTTTCTTCGATCTGATGTACGTTTCAGTGCATCATTTCTTGTAAAAGAAGAGAAGTCTTCTTTGTATACAAATAGTTTTCATTCTATGATTCTTCTGAAAATTATTTGTAAGACACTTGGTGATTATGTGTAGCATGAAATTTGTTTATACTTGGAATATGCATAAAATTTGTCACTCAATCAATGACTACAAAACCTCATGACAGTTCTTGTTTGATGAGTTGTGGGGTTAAGCGTGATTTTAGTTGAGGTTCAACTAGAATACGGGTCATTGATTGAGGGGGAGAGTGAATTCAAATTTTATATCATCAAACGGATTTATTGGTTAAATCATACTTGTTAGAAATGGTTTTGTAGTTAATGGGGAATTAGCTGAAGAGGATCTAGCTTAAATATATCAAATGACCAAGTGTGTTAGTTGCTAGAAAGTTTAGGACATTATGTGCAATTTGCTTATAGTTTCCTAGCTTTATGTATCTAGAAGGTTCATTTGTGTTACTTTGGAATCCTTGTTTAATCCCCTAAACACCTTAAGACTCAAAACCTAAAAGAAGTAAGAAAACCAGTTGTGTTTGATGTTCTTGAATACTCCTATGACATTTGTATGAACTAAGTGAATGAGTTTCAAATGTTGTTTGTCTCTGCTGCTTAATTGTTGTTGATATTGTGCATATGTTCTCAGGATTCGCTTAGGTAGATTGCTATTATGTTAGAATCATGTTCCTAAGATCCTGAATGAAATATTGAAATCTGTGTGAATTGCCATGTTCATGATTGCTATTTGCTCTTCATGCTAGATAGTGGTTTGACGTAGTTCCTGATTGGGGTTTGATTATAAGATGAACTTGGTATTATAATGTGGCATGCTGCTGAAGGGTAGCTATCTAGGAATAGTGTATCTGTATGTATGTATATCTGTGTTGATATTCTTATGCAGATTCCATAGCCAAAATGAATGTACCAGTTCCCATTCTAACCATTTGATCAGACGTTCAAACTCTATTGATTGGCTCGGAATTCACCTCAACAACAATGTCGGCAACAACAACAACAACAACAACACTTTCACCACCATCACCACCATTCATCTATTTTGGTCTCGCTAAGTGGGGATCAACGACATTTGCGAAAGATTTGTTGGTGGTTGGATAGTTGATGTTGACTACTAACTTAGAAAAGCGGATAATTACATCGTCTGCACAAAAAAGGTCAATATCAGTTGTGTCATAATAATCAAGTGTGCAAAATAAGCAGTGAATCTCCCTCTTAGTTTAAGGGGGAGCATAGTATGTTCTCATCATCAGAATATATTAAATCGGACACATTTTCTCCCACATTTTCTAAATTATTTAAATCAATTGGGATCACAAATCTCAAAAGGTTTGAAATTTTTGATCGGGGGAGAGAATGTGATTTAAATATGAAACCTGATGAAAATGTGATGTTTTGGAAAGTATAATGTACGCTCTCCCATATGTGCTAAACTCTTTTGTATATCAATGCACATATTGAGGGGGAGCAAATGTTTTGTGGAAACAAAAAGGATTTGGCATAACATGAGATCGTGACTCAGACTTGACAAATGAATTGACGAAACATATACTGTCATTGATCGAAAGGACATATCCTGGCCGGGTAATAATTTCAAGCTGGTCTAACCAGTGATGTAAGCGTGTCTCGAAAAGGATGTGTCTGAGTAGAGTGTACCGTTTCGAGAAACTTTCTATGGACTTGACCAGGCCGGGTAATAATTTCAAGCTAGTCTAACTAGTGATGTAAGCGTGTCTCGAATCGGTCATGTTCACTGAAAGTGGATCAATTCAAAAAGTGCGAGCTCTACCTAACATGTGCAAATTTATAAAACTATCACTCGAGCACATGTTGAGGGGGAGCATTTGAAAAATATAAAACTCTCAAGTGTTTGCAAAAATGTGTTTCAGAATCATGAACACTTTGAGAGATTTTTCAATGATTTAGCTTATGGCAATCGTGGATGAATACCAAAGACCGACCATTTTAATTAATGCATGGAGTTATAAGGATGGTTAGGTTAGGCTCAAGTTCCCACGATCCCGCTAGAGCCGGAGGGATCTACCCAGGGACAATCCACTAGTTAGTGTAGAAGTCCTTAGGTATGGTTAAAAAGGAGAAAAGTGTGATTAAGGGAAGAGTGCCGACTGAGATGGAGCTAGTACTGGAACAAACCCAACAAGGAACTAGTAAGGAAGTCTCGGTAAGCACTGAAGGGGTTGAAGAATGAAAAAGAATTGTAAAGATAAAGGGTGAAAAGAAATAGCCCTCCTTACAACTTAGGCAGAAACCGGGTCAACTCATATGCTGTCAGAATCACTTGGTTGATTGCTGACATTGAAGACAAAGTATCATGGACCCAGTGATACGCTGCACAACCCTCCCTAGCCACTCAAGGTCCCTTAAAGGATTCTTGTTTCAATTGTCACGGAGTTCAATACATTCCTATCGTCTATCTCACTCCGAGTTAGATGATATTGAAAAGGTGGCAGTTCTCTCCAGCCTCCGCTCACTAAATCAAAACGCACAATAGAGTCTAGAGCCACGAGATGCATAATAAGATCTCATAGGGACACGAATTATTTCTACACTGGTTGTTCAACATTAAGGACACCAGTTGTAAACTTATGAGTCCTACGCAGATCTTAGCAATCTGCCAGAACATTCATGAGGGAATTTACAAATGTAATTCTCAATGATTGAATGGAAATTCCTGCCAGGGTCAACATCAAGCAGCCCTGAAAGCAGGTCACTTCGGTAATTCTTTATGGATTACGCTTAGTGGTTGCGGCAGTTTCTAACGGTCTACAGTCGTGGAGTGATCTCCAGCGACTCACCTAATCGTTGATGTGCTACGGTTCGATCTTAAAAAGCCCTCTGTGGGTTTTCGATTAGGAACGGTCTTGGTAAGGATTAGAGAGAGTTTTCACACTATGCTGATAACAATCTCGAAGTCCAAACCTGTAAGTACCGGTCGATTTGTTGCTAACTGTCGTATGCAGGAACTTCTGGCGATTGTAGCTGATTGCTGTTGCAGCTGTTTGCGGTTGTAGCTGATTGAATGCTGTAGCTGGTTGCTGTTGTAGCTGGTTGCAGAAAAGATGCCAATCCTCTACCACATGTTCACACTACATCATCATTGTAACTCAACAAAGTCATGATCAACCTAAAAGACCTTTAACACGGCTTCTGCAAACTCTGATGCTAAAGATCATGACACCAAATAGTGTGAGCATGTCGGCTCAAAGATTTACACATCACATGGAAACATACTGTTGAAAGATGACTTGGAAACAAATGTTGGATGATAAAGTCGAAGAATACTCAAAGATCATCCAAGACAAAGAACGGTCATCAAAAGATCACTGCTAAAGGCACAAAGATACAAGACGTTGAAGAATCGAAGACTACGAGCTATGAAGTCAAGATCAAAAGATAAAATGCTAGAATTCAAGTTATTATTTCCGGGGTGACCTCCCTTAGGGGGAGATTGTTAGGAATATAAATATTCATATGAAGGTTCGGTCACCCCGAGCATCTAATTAGCATTTATATAGCTCGTAGGCTTATTTATATTAGCTTAGTATTATTAGTTTTATTAGATTAGTCGTATCTATATTTGTGGAGTGGGTCGGGGCTTTCCCCACTGTCAGCTCACTCCACAGCCCACTAGGGGCACCAATATGTAGAAGTATAAATACCCCTTCCCACACTTGGGAAGGGTTGGAACTCTTCACACATTAATCTAATATTCAGGTTTTTCTCTCAAAGGGTTCCCTCTCTCTCTAGTTCTTCATCTCTCTAACAATGGATCTAATCTTTCATGAATCAAGACCACCCGAATCAACCACACAATCAATATGGTTATTTCCTACATCATGTTAAGCTCTTATAATATGTAATTTGGGATTCTAGTCATTTGGAAGCTTATCTCTTCATGTTTATGCTTTTTAGGATCTAGCTTATTGTCTCCTAGCTTATAGATTAGTCTAAAGGTTGCCTTTTAGGACTGATAAGGCCTGCTTCAACAGACCTTTCTTACTCACTTAGATTATCAGTGCTTATTTGTTTCCTCTACTGCTTATTCCTGTCCCTATTGCTTATTTTAGGACTCCCCTTAAGTGCCTTTAGCTTTAGTCATCCCTAGTCTAGCTTATTGCAGCCTCTAGATAGCTTTTTAAATTTCAAAATTCCCTTTATAAGCTTTATTCATAACCGCTTGTTTCTTTCCCCTTTTTATCTGCTTATTATTGCTTTTCAGTAGAAGTTGTAGTTACCAAAAATGCTTATCTTCAAATGCTTAATTAGTTCGTAAAAGAAAAATACAAAAAAAAAAAATAAAAAAAAAAAAAATAATAATAATAATAATAATAATAATAAAAAAAAAAATAATAATAATTATAATAACTTCTTGTAAATCCTACATGTTTATAATAAAGTGATGTTTATAATAAATAAATAAAATATATAAAATAATAATAATAATAATAATATAATAATAAAAGCAAAAAGCTGAGGCCAGGATTCGAACCCTTGACCTCAGCCTCACCCACACCTTAACAAACCACTCCCACACCAAAAATGCCCTTGGGTCTTTTCTGTTTCACTTCCCTTCTTTTATTCTTTTATGAGCTCTTTTCTCTTTTTAGCTTATTCCTTTAAAACTGCTTTTTACTGCTTATTTTAATTTGCTTTTTCTTTCAATTTATTTTTCTTTAAATCCTTATTACATTAGTCAGTTTTTATAAGTTTTTCAGATTTTTCTAAAAAGCTTTAGTATTTTTTTTTTATCATTTAATTTTCTTTATCTAGTTTTTAATTCATAAAAATTAAAATAAAAGTCAAAAAAATATAATTCTTCTTTCTAAAATTTTCTTTTGCTAATTAGGACTTAGGAAAAATATAATTTCATACCTAGAGTTAATACTCCTTTGTTTTCACTTTTAAAGCTCGGGATTAGCCCGAACGTGCGCGTTTTTAGATTTCCTTTGCGTTTTTTTAGTTACGATTGCCTTAGATTAGCATTCCCCTTGCCTTAGTAATTGGTTTTAGTTAATATTTCATTATTTTAGTTTAAAAAAAAACCCATATCTCACTTTTCATGATCCAGAAATCACAATTCCTATTCAATCTTCGTCGGGACAACGAACTCGGGGTTTTCACATTATTTCCCTTTTGTGATTCCCTTTTGAGATATAAATTTTGACAAATCACATAGCATTTTGGGTATGATGCAATTGATTTTAAAAATCAACATGATGTTGGTCACGAATCTGATGAGTCTAGTGATGCATATTGTTCTAGTGATGAAGAGGATATAGATATGTAGACTTTTTTAATGAAGGAGAAGATAATATGATGATTAAGAACTTAACTACAAATGACCCTTTTCTGAATAAGCATTGAGAATGACACTTGAAGAAGGAAACGGTTGAGAAGGATTACTTACAGAGAATATGAGAGGAAGAAGAATGGGAGTATAACCGACAGTGGTACAACCAGAAGTGGAGCCCAGAAAAATCCTTTGAAATAGAGCCTTTGAATAGGAAAGTGCAGACTATTAATGAGAATCTGCAAACACAAGAATCTGTTGTTAATAACAATTCAGAACAACTTGTTGAGCAAAGGGTAGATCAACCAGTTTCAGACTTGGTGCGGATGAAGCAAGTGCGAAAGCAGTTCAAGAAAGTACAGCAGCTGACAACGGCAAAAGAGTTGATAGAAGTACAACAGCTGACAAGGGCAATGGAGTTGATACAAGTGCACAAGAAAAACGAGAAAAGAAGCAAGGAAGAAAAAGGAAAGCTACAACAACTAAATAAAACATGATTTACCACAAGAACATGGGTAGATCTGAGAGGATTTTTAGCATGAAAATGAAAAAAATAGGTTTTAGAGCTAATGAGTGGAGTAGCATTAGAACCTGTTTCTTTATTGCATTTATCTTAGTCATTAGGAGACATTAGCATGTGAACTTGTTGTATTTTGTAATGGTTGTATTTCCATGTGAGATTGTAGACTTTTGTGGTATCAAACTCAAGGGGATTGTCCCCCACATGACTATTTGTCTTGAATATTAGTCTTGATAAATGAAAAACTTTGAACTGTTTTATCTTGTATATTGGTTCTCATTCATTTGTTTGTTATATACCATATCAACCCATATCAAAAACCACATACTAACACTCTTACAAAAGAACAAGAAGCACAACATATTTCATTCATATTTGATTCCCAACATACAACATACACATGCAAATCATGTACAAAAATGGACTAATTTCATTGATAATACAACAACAAGAAGCGAAAACAACATCAAACTTATTGACTTCCATAAAGTCAAATGGGTCATAAGAGAAGGAATAACTTTATCCTGCAACTGCATTATCCTTTGCTCATCTCATTTGCCAATTCATGCCTTCTCGTACATTTTATGCCTGTATCAATCATGTTCAATATCCGAATCAAACCACAACCATATTCCACATTTCTTCTTTGTGGGTTTCTGAATCAATGTACTTTAACAAGTTAGGGATTGTTAATATCAAGAAAAAGGTCAAAAAAAAATCATCAAGAAAGTTACTCTACGATTGGGAAAAACAAGAATCGTCTAGCCGGATTTGTTGGCGTACATGATGTTTGAACCCTAAGATGAAGCCTACAAATCATGTTGACAGTGTGAAAGACTTGAAGAAGATGAAGACATGGCAATGTTTTTATTGGGGGGGGGGGCAGTTAGGTTTAGGGTTAGGAGTAATGACAAGGATAATAAATAAAAATGTGTATTTGGAGTTGTTGTAAACCTGACCCAATCGGGTCTAAAACGGGTATAATAAACCTAGGTGGAAAAATTGAAAATCAACGTGGATTAAAGTAATGACATGAAAAATCATATGGGAACCTTTCTAATATTTACCGGTACCAATAAATATGGATGGTGTTAATGAGTTTTTATAAAGTAAATTACCGAGATTTGGAAATTTTGTAAAGTATATTGGTATTTTATGGCTTTAACCCTTATGTTAATGTAACTAAATTTCCAAAATTCAACTATGTTTAAAAATGGAAGCCTGTAGTAAAAATGAAGATGAAAGGTAAGGTTCATGCACTTATTCATTAGTCGACAAAACACTAACACGCGTAGAAAAACAAACCACAAGTAACAATTCTGAATTATATGTTCATATGTTAACGTTAATTTCACTGATGAGTAGCAAGAGAAACTGATCGATTGTCTAAGACATCCATGACTTGGAAAACACTTAGACGGTGATGATTTGTAGCAACCCGTAGAATTCCCCAGTAATTAGTAAACGTTAATCTAGTATTAACCCATCATTACAATACACTCAACCATTTTTACGAGCAAAATTTGAAAATTTTGTTTATTACATTTCTATAATTCAAACACGTTGTTACGTGAATTACAATACCTTGGAACGAGCTCACACACGCACCACGACAGTCCAGTATATAATTAAACACCAAACGAATCCTTATTTCTTATTCTAGGCCTATTACTATTCAAGCCCAACTAAATTCAATCCCAAAATTTTATTTTCTCTTTTATACTTATCGAACCAACATCCATTTACTTGGCTCCTATATTTCAATATTTTGACACATAACCTACTCTTTATTTTATACAAAATCGAATCTTCATACTTCAATTATTCAGGATTGACCAACCGTAATTTCTAGTTCGAACATTTGGTACTTAAACGAGCCCCAAAGCTAACTCGACTTGACACAAGTACTAACTCATTCAAGTTTAACCAAATTCGACCCAACTTATTTTCTTATGTGTTATACATTGTTTCCTAGCCTAAACCAATTGGTCACGTTAAATAGTCATTTGGACCTTTTGTGTGTCGAATGTAATATATATACATGCCACTTGGTATCTAGCCGAAACTACACACAATCACTTCTCTAAATATCATAATACTCAAGTGGTCTAGCTAGTTTTATTCCCTTATCTCGTTCAGTCGTCAACTAAACATCATCAACTTGTGTTTAAAATTTATTTTATTACAAGTGCATGTATATACTTATACGTATAAGCTCACATTCACTCATCCACAAACTCATTCACACTTAAACATAGAAACCACAATATTTTCTAAGTCTTTTCTCCTGCCAAGCTCATTCGAAGAGAACCAAGACCATTCCCTAGCCATTCGAATCCATTTTCCAACATACAAAGTTGATCTCGATTCTTTTGTATTGGTTCTAACGAGCTACATACAAGAATCCATCGTCCTTGGTTCATTTATACGTTTCCCACCACCATTTATGGTGTAGTAAGTCCATCGAATCCATTTTCTTTACATGCTTATGTTTCTCAATATGTTCATACACGTTATCATCTCATACGACATCACACCTAGCTTTCTATTATTATTTTCGAGAATTCGTTATTTATTTCGTGCATACACATGACCTCCTATTCAATGGATGGCTAGAAAATCAAGTTCTATACTCATTCGTACTTTATTTCATCATTTAATGGCTTATCGAGACTCTTTTTAAACCTATGTTGCTTATTAAATGTTCATAAGTCATTTATTTATTTTTGGACCTTTGTTTTGTTGAGAAGAACACGACCCATTTAAATCAATCTTATCGAGTACCATATCAAATAAATCACACAACCTAATTCCCTATAATCCTAGCTAATAAGCAATTCAAATAAGCTATTGTAATAAGCTTTTATACGACCCTTTTAAACCCACAAGTAATCACACCCGAAACAGTTTTGAACCTTTAAGGTTTTATCGAGTGGGCTTTTAAAGCCCATTAAGCACATAATAAGCACATACGAATAGGCAGTCTATTAAGCAGTTTGGAAATATTTTTAGAACAATAAAATAAGCCCAAGACCGGGCCCAAAACATTCTAAAACCCATTGGATCGAATTCTCTTAATGGGCCTATTTTAAAACTCGTTAAAGCCCATTAAGCGAATTATAATGTAGCAACCGCGAATTTTTCATGCCATTATTTTAATAATAATACTGTTTATTTTTGACAAATAATGCAAATTAAATATTTTCTGACATTACCGATTTAAAAACAAGAGGTTATCTCGTTTTTCCTGAAAAACGATACCACACGCGTACCGACACCACATTAGTAATGGTTCAAATTTTAATTCGTTTTCGGATCAATAAATTTTACTTGATGTAAGTTTTGTAAAAACGACTCCAGAATTTCATTTTTCACGTTTACGTGAAAAAGAATTACCACAATTTAATATTAACTAAACGAGACACGGGGTATACACAATAAACTATAAAACTTAAATCAAATAAATAACCCTCTTATTTTTTTTTGGTCAACACAAGGAATACCTACTCCTTTATCTTTTCCTGATCTCCTTCCCCTATTTCATCTTCACCATACGCAAAAGAAATATTCTCTGCCACAAATCTCATCTTCCATCACCATCACTAGGTTCACTGTAATGTTTATCTTACATTTTCAAAGCCACATCGAGACCCAAACCATTCCCTGGAGGTCGAATATTTTTGAGATCGAGGCATGGATAGGAGAGGTGACCAAAAATGGTAAAACTTTATCCTTGTTAGATCGAAAGTAAGTCAAGAGATTACCATGAGTTACCCTTTAAGAAACTCGGTTCCAGGAGAGGCTATGTCACACCAAGATCACAAATCTCACCTTAAACAAAGTCTTAGTCGAGTGAATCAAGGAGAGAAGGAAGGTGTGACAAGCTTGGAATCGAGTGGGTTTTCTGTGGTGACTCTTGGATTCGATCTATCATCAGCCCTTGTAAGGTTTTAAAACTCAGTCTTGTTATTCTTTTGTTTTCTTTTTGAAACAATCGAGTGGTACATAGATTTGGTGATCTTTGTTTCCTGTTAAATCCTATCGAATTGGTATCTATTCTTGAGATTTTTATGCTTTTGAATTTATCAGTGTATATATCGAGTCATTTGTTGGTTATGGTGTGGTTTTAAAAATGACTTTCGAAGCTAGCAAAATCATGAAAGAACATTATTTAGAAATTGGTTTTTGGCTCATAATCATGAAATCTTGTCGTTTGGGTTGGCTGTGCCAAGTATCCATGTCTGCTTTGTTGTTCTAGTCGAATAAGCTATGGTTAAGTGTTGTCGAAATGCTAAGCTAAGGTCAAGATTAGACCTTGGAAATTTATGTTGTCCGCGAAATGCTACTAAAAACAGTTTATTTGTGTTCATATGTTGGTGGTTTTGGTTAAGAAATCATGCTAGTCAAGATCTTTTGTAACACCCCAACCCGATAAGGGTAGAAGCATTACGTATGGTGACATATCAAAGCAAACACAAGCATAAGACTTAAATAATACAAATGAATTTCAAAGGTTACAAAGGGAAAATATGAAATACAAGGTTACAAAAGAGAACTACAATAAATGCTAAGTCTAAAAATGTAACACTTCTAGTCATCTCTAATCCAGAGTAGCTATCAAGGTATAGTCTTCTAAGTCCAAAGTACTCTCCACCCATAACCCAGCTTCCAACTAAAACCTGCCGCAGAAAAAGAAATGCGGCTAAGCTTAAAAAGCCCAGTGAACAGATATATAAACAAAGCAGAGACGATAATAAGCACAATCAAACGAATATGAATCAGATGGAACACAAGCATACACATCAAATAAGAATAGCTCTAGAGTCAAGGAAGTAAACGTCTACGAACACATCCAACCGAGCCACTCGATTAGACCAAAGATACCTAACAGATAGCCACGAGCGTATCTATACGAGCCACTCGTATAGACCAAATAATCACATCACATATACCTATCATGTCTAAGTGTACGGAGAGGGGAGACCTCTAAGTACCAAAACAGTGAGTGGGGTATAGGGCACATACAGCCAGTCACCAAACCAAATCACATATCAAATCATATTAGCCTAGGATGCATCCATACGCCCCCTGCAAAACAAATCATATACGTACCATGTACTAGACAAGTATACGCATATATCAAAATGGCCAAGAGATCTCACATCATATCATATCATATCATATCATATCATATCATAACAAATGGGGACGCCGGGGATCAATCACACCTCCCCAGGAAGTGTCATGCCATTGGTGCCTCAATGACATGGCCATGGTACCTCCATGGCTAGTTAGCTCAGGCGACAAACAACAAAGCACACATCATATCATCATATCAGAAGTAATCATACCAAAGGCATATACCGACAGAATCATATCAGAGGATCACATAGGTGAGACCATAGCAAAGCTCATATCAAACGAATCATATCAAAAGATCATAGCAAGGGAATCATATCAAAGGAATCAAAGCGTATCAAATCATACGAATCAGAATCAAAGATCAAATCAAAGTATAAGGGAACATAGCAATGGCTTAGGGAATCTTATAATGAATCAGAAATCAAGATCAACAAGTCATGAGGATGAAAACACCCATACTGAAAAAGGGTAGAATATCTGTACCTTATTCGATAGCAAAATAACCAAAGATAGACCACAAGACAACGGATCACTCCCGCTTCACAGAACCTATACGAATTCATAACCACATATTACTTTTAAGTTCATAAGAATTAGGTTACTCTTTTTAGTGCTCTTTCCCTTTTTAGTAACTTTCTATTTTTGGTAACTTTCCATTTATAGCAAGTTTCTATTTTTAGCAGATTTCCCGAATTAGTAAGTTTCTATATTTAGAAGGTTTCCATTTTAAGAAATATTCAAAGTTATCATTTGATAAGTTTAAAGTGACAATATTAATAGTTTAGGGTTCATAATAGTATTTATATAAGTTTAAGGTTATTATGGTAGGTTCACAAATTTTAGGGTTTATTATGTAGATATGACAAGTTTAGGGACTACTATGCAATTATCATAAGATTAGGGTATAAAATGTAATTATCTTAAATTTATATGGTTTCACAAGTTTAGCCCACTAGTTTAGAAAATGACAATTTTAACCCTTAAGTTAAGTATTACACAATTTACCCTTTTCTTTATCTTTTAAACTTTTAACAGCTTTTATACATGAACAGATTACACTTTTTCGAATTTATGAATTACAATAGAACTCAGAAATAAAATCCCCAAAAATTCCCAGAGATACTTCAATGTCTTAAGTATTTTATGTAATTTTTCCAGATTTTATTAACTAGTATAGGTACGAATTAAATCCATTTCCCTAACATGTTCCAGAATCGGATATGATGAAACACCCGAAAAGTATTTATTTTTCTACCCCACCTAGAAAATTTATAAAAATCTAAAAAAAATACCAGTAACTACTAGATATATCAAATATTACTCAGTTCAAAGAACACCTTCTAATTCGACATAGTTTGAAAATGAAAAATCAAAAACACGGACTGTTTTTCCAGACATACGGATTCGATTTGACACTTAATTTTCTAAAAATCAAAAAGTTGCCTTCCCGACCTCTAAAAATTACAAGATTAATTTTCCCAGAAACCTCTTTTCCTGAAATTATTTCTAGACTCAAAAACCACCTAAAACACGTTCACATCATTTAGATACAGTCGGTTAAAGTTGGACAATTTTCAGATCAGTAGCAGTTTCATGATTTCATGCAAGTATTTAGGGTTTTGTCATTCCAATCTTTAGTTCTTGACACAAAACGATTATTGATGAGTTTATAACATGTCTAGGTCAATTTATATCTGGTCTTAACATAATCAAAACAATTAAATTCATCATACACACACATGGGTCGATTCATACATATTAGGTTTTAAGGTTTCATGATCATTATTTTGTGTAACAACTTATCACCGTAAAAAATGATTTATAATTTGGCAAGAACATCACATGAACCGAATAGGAAAAGGATTAAGAAGAGAGGGTGATACAAATTACCCTTGAAGATCAAACGAAGAATCAAGAACACAACAAGGTTGAATCACCACGAATTCCTCCTTCCTTCTTCTTCTTGGTACGAATGGAAGGAAAAAAAAAACACAACCATGGATCGATTAGGGCTTAGGAACAATTCAAATGGATTAATATTTAGACATGTATGACTACCTTGGACAAGAACAAAATCAAGAACACCAAAACTTCCTTTGGTTGCTGCTTAGATCGACAAGAATGAACAAGAGGAGAGGCAGCCGAATTTTTTTGATGGAGAGGGATTTAGGGTTTGACAAATTTTCGGTATAAAGGTTTTAGAGAAACCGTGTATTTTGATTTGTGTAAATAAGGCATGGATCAATTATCATTATGGGCCAAATGAATGCATGATTATCTCCTTATTTTCTTGTAGATATGGGCCAAATTTTTTTTGTGTTGGACACATAATATGGATCGACTAGTTAGGGCTTAAAGTGTAGGATTTTTATTTTGTGATTCACTTATAACGTAATGTTTTTGTTTGGAGCTTAATTCGTTACATAACTTATGATACAATCAATTTAGGTTAAGTATCATGAATGTTATTTATATGATTTTCATAAGTTCTCAAAATTTTAAATTTGAGGGCATTTTAGTCATTTCAGATTGAGTTAAATTTTTGGTTTTACATCTTTAGTCTTAAGTTATGCACGCAATGTGTTTGTGATTATGTCTAAAAAGAAATGTCGACTTTAAAACGAACTAGTGAGTGTTCATAGGTCCTAAGTCTTGTTGTCTTGTTCGATTTCAAGAATATACTCGAGTTCATGTTTGAAATGGTGTTGTAGTCGGGTCGAGTAGTACTCAACTCGAGTTTTAGCAAGGCCATTCAAGCACCTTGAAGAAATCCAAGAATCCCATTCCACTCCATACTGTGTTCATAATTCATAAGTTGAAGCAACCTTGCGTTGGTATAACTTGGCGGGAAATGATATGTCAAGCCAAGGAGTTGAGTCACAGTCGCTAAATCCTCCCAATAGTCGGTTAACACTTGTATGGGAGTCGACCTTACTAGTCAATTACAACACCATTCTTGGATGTTTAAGTTCCACAACGAACACAAGACCAAGTCTCGCCCACTCTAGTGACTCTCACTTTTTGTCAAAACTTTCTTTCGAGCTCGTCACTCGCCAAAATCTACTCGAAATTATGAGCAAGTAAACACTTCAATACCAGTGTCAAAACCACTTTGTTTGTCTACTGGAACTGTTTCCAGCGTAAGAAAGAAAAATAAAAGAAAAGGAGTTGGACTTTATTTCACAAACCAAAAATATGGACATTTGGTACATGGGCCAAAGCCCATCGAATGAATTAGGTTGTTATAAATTTTTGGATCCCTTCTGTCCCTCAACAGGCCGAAAGCCATGTTCACTCAAAGCCCAATATCGAATCCAGTCCTTGTATTTGACGAGGGCCACAACCCCTTTCCCCCTCCTCGACACACACATCTCTTATTATAACTCGACAAATTTTCTTATTAAATTAGAGATCATTTATATATGGCGACTACATAAAAAGAACTCAACAAGAAATAAATAACGCAACTTAAAGTTTAACAATTATTACATGTTTTTCGGATAAAAATGTAAACATGACACGATCTTTTAAAATGAGAACGTTGCGAGACACTTGGTTTCAAACATTTAATTTTTAAAACGAGATGTATATATGCATATATGACGTAGAAAATTTTAACATGTAAAAACATGAATTTTTACTATTGACAACGTATTTATATACGAGCAAGTATTTAAAAATTAGAATTCATAAACTAGCTAAATGTTTTCATAGCTTGCAACTTGAAACGATCATGTCAAAACTTATATAAGTCAAGTAAATGAGAACGGTTATTTCTTTTAAACTTCAAACTTATTAATACAACATTTTCTCGCAAACACAAATCATAACTCACCATATATTGGTGAAACCTTTTCAACTTCACATTTTTTCACAAAGACCATATGTATATATATGAAAGGATATACACACACGTACATTCACTTAACGCCAACATTCTCGTCTATCGTTCAATAGTCATTATCTTTCGTGCGTAGTTTTCCGATCTCTGTCAATTCGAAGGTTTACGAGTCTTAATCTTTTATACGTTTGTACACTCCAATGAGCCAATACCTGCAAATACTAAAAACATTGTTTCAACTTAAATGTTGCCACACCAGCAACACCAACATAACTCTTTAAAACAATTGGAATTCTTGAACTTGAAGTGTGAACTAAAACAAACCTTACTAATATAGGTCGCGTGTCGGTGCTGAACTCTGTCTGAACTATTTTGTGATCTGACTACTATTTATCAAGGTGAGTTCTCGTAGCCCCTTTTTTTCATTATGTTTTCCTTGGGGGAAGATGGTACTCAAATGACATTTTAACAGTTTTTCATGCTGTGATTATACTGTTTTCATGATTTTAGACATTATGTGTGTTGATACAATTATGTGCTACAATTTGTTTGACTGTGTGTACATTGATGCGCAACTGTTAACTCTCTTGAGAGCCGAAACAATTGATAGATCTATCGGGGTAGCTCCCCTATGTGTGTACTATTTATGTGTGCAACCATTGTGCAACCATCGTGGCAGGTTCAGTTGGCGCGACATTATTTGGTTTCGACATGTGTTTATAATTGGTTATCATGCTCACTTTTGTCCTACACTATGCTATCACAGCTCAGTGGTTTTACTTTTAAACCTACGAGCTCACCAACATCATGTTGACGTTTTCTAGTACCATTTTCAGGTGTTATTGAAGTCGTTTAGAAGGTAGAGTATTGGCCTGACTTAGCAAGACTTAGACAAGACCCTTCCGGGTTATAACTCGTGACGCTGCATTCGGTTATTGTTTAGTGATATTGTATAACTCTGAGACTCATGATGACTTGGATATTTGTATTTATCCCAGTTGTGGGAGTTGTGGCCATTATCTGTTCGATGTATTACACTTAGTATTTCTCTATTGTGGCACCTTGTGTTCTTGACAATGAGGTCATACCCCGTAAATGCCATTCTGCTGCGCCGTTTTTGGGGTGTGACATATAAGCACTTTTTAGTAATAAGCAGTTTTTATAAACTTGATTAAGCTGTTTGAAGCTTATAAAACTTTCGAAAAACTTAAATTCATAAGTTTGTGACTTTTGGACTTAAAATGCGAATTATATTACTATTCGGGTTAAATATGTAACTTTTGTATAAACTAGTACCAAACTGCCATTTTTATAAGTTATGGGTCGAAATTGATCATACAGAAACCAAAAGCCATAAAATGTCATATTAGAACATTTTGGACTAAAAGTGTAACTATTTTCTAACCAAGGACTAACGGTGCAAAAGTTTCACCATTAGGGTTAAAAGTGTAAATTTTATACAAATTCAAGGACCAAATAGTAACTTAATTCTATATACATTTACATGAAGTGTTTTATGCATTTTTGTTCTTAAAATCCATTTTACATTTCGTACGCTTTATTTATTTAACAAACGTTACGTTTATATTTAAACAACGTGATTTTTAACGAATACATATAACTTATCATCCACCAACTTTCGAGGGAACGATATTTACGGAATCAATAAACATAAAAACATGATAATATTATATATAATATTATTTTTGAACTTTAATCAATTTAAGTATATCATCCATTCTCATCACGAACCAATTCGTTATCCGATACTTTCCACAATCATTATTCACATCAAACCAATCATAAACCATCGAAATCTCAGACTTCCCTATTATTCAGGTCGTGTGTTGAAGCCGTTCCCGTGTTACATTTGACATAACGTTACCTTGACTTTTACAGCTAAGGTAAGTCATAGCCCCATTCTTACTCTTTTATAGCCATTTTAAACTACTTGGGGGAGATACATGCTTAGAAATACTTTACTCGTTTATCAAATACATGATTTGCATTATGATGCAAGTAGTCAAAACATTTATACTTTATTGATACGCTATGCTTTTATACTTTTTGGACATGATGTGTAGTTTTATTACGATATATGCCTTAATGGGTTAAACTTATTCATATACACACTATTCATAGCAATTGTTTAACTCCTATGGGTAGGAGCCATTGGAGAGGTATTGATAGTAACTATCGGGCTGACGCCCCCACCCTTGTGCCCAAAAAGACGCGACCTTGGGTGAATATAATCCGGAGTTCACATGATACATATATACATAGTCAGGAGGTTCAGTTTGATGCTATTCATTTCATTAAGTGCTCTTGTATATCGTATACACATCTGTCCTACTCATACTTTAGCAGTGGGTTGTAAACACAGAGGTTGCAAGTCTTGTATGGGCGGGACTTGGGACTGAGTGGATTTACAATGCCCTTGCTGTGGAAACTTTATTCAAGGGCTTTACAATTTACACACATGCCCTACTCATACTTTAGCAGTGGGTTGTAGACACACAGGTTGCAAATCTTGTATGGGCGGGACTTGGGACTGAGTGGATTTACAATGCCTTTGTTGTGGAAACTTTATTCAAATGATTTACAATTAAACTAAACTCTATGAACTCACCAACCTTTGGTTGACACTTTTTAGCATGTTTATCTTAGGTTAATAAGGCGATAGTGGATGCATGGATCTTAGAGTCATTTGCATACTTTGGAGAATTATACCTTTATCTTTCACCATTCGATACATCTTGAAAACATTTATGTAACCTTATACTTTGGAACCTCTTGTATTACTCTGATTTAAATAATTCGAATGGTGATATTTCAAAACGTCTTATTTAGAGGTCATTTTCTATATCTTGTTCTATATTATGAAGTAACACCCCATTGACACTATCGTTCCGCTGCGGTAATTTGGGGGTGTTACAGATTGGTTTGAAGCTCAACCACTTTTGTTTGAAGCACATGTTTTTCATTTTCAATTTTATTTTCAAAAAGATACATTTTCTCCCCCTTTTCCTTTTCAAAATCTGGAGTATTAGAATTGACCAGGGGTTTTGGAAAGGAAACTTTTGTGATTTGAGACTCAACCTTTTTCATTTTCATTGAGTCAATCTTTTGCAAAACATTTTCAAACTTTTTATCTGCGAATTCAGACAATTGAAACTTCAAATCTTCAGTCTCTTTTTGTTTCTTGTTTGAGTTTTGTGTCTGAACTCGTGAACGTTTGATTGAATCAAACAGGTTTTTGTAAATCTGTTTCAAATGCTCATTTTCTTTTTGTAATGATGCCACAGTATGCTCCAACTCAATATTTTTTGTTTCAAGTTTTTCAAAATCAAACTTGATTTTGGCATTATCATGGTTTTCCTCAAAAACGTTTTCTTTTCCTTTAAGCACCGATGTTAAAGATTTTTCAGACTCAAGAGTTTGTTTTGACAGTTCAGTTGTTTTGTTTTCTATTAATGAAACAAGTGAAGGACATTTGTCGTGAAATTGTTCAACATTCTGGTCAACCTCTCCTTCATTAGTGAATTTAGGTTGCTCAGAATGCTGTATTTCAGAAGATGAAGAAATCATATCATTGACATAAAAAAATGTTATAATTTGGTACCTCAACCATAGGCTCTGTGTCATAAATGGGTCTGATATATGCACTTTCAGCACCAGTATCATTCCCTGATATGCGTTTTTCTTCTTGTTGTTCTGATTCTGTCCCACTGCTTTTCGTAACAACCAAACTAGCACCCATTTCTTTAACCTCATTAACCTGTTCCTCTTGAGTCTGCAACTTCATTTCATTCATCATTTTGTCATACTCTCTTCTGTGAAGTACTCTTTCAGCAATTGACTTTTCAATATAATCCATTTGTTGAGTCAATATGTCTTTGAAAGTTTGAACCTCGATTTGAGTGTATTCAGGAAAATACTTGCGTGCCATTACACCGTCATAATTCGAAGAGAACCGCGAATTGATGAACAGCTGAAACTGTTCCTTGAGTACTTTAAAGATGACCGTAGATCCATTTTCGTGAAATTTTTCATTTTCAAGTTGCTTCTCCAGTTGATCCACGTTGAGGAACATAGTTTCTGTGAACATCTCAATGTCTTCTCCAAAGAGTGAAGGAAATGCCCGTTTAAATCCATAATCGGTACGAGTTCCTGCTAAGTCTTTGTTTGAGAGGACCTTAAGGTGTGAATGAAGTAATCTAAAACATGCCATGCATTTTTCTTTCGATTCTCTCTCTTTTTATTGCATTAATAGCTCTTGCGTATCTCTCTCTTTTAAACTTGATTCCATTTAATTTTGTTTCGATGTGTGATAAAGTTGATGTTGGATCGTTGCAAAGAAATAGGAGTAGTGATTGATGTTGGTTTAAGGTTCAAGAGTTGTGTTTGTTTGAAGTTTAAGTCCTTTCCCGAGTTTTCTAAGTTGAAGGATTTCTTAATGGTGATTTCTGATTTCCCTCCAAAAATTGAATTTAAAAAATTTCTCTACCAGAATTTGAAGTATACCATAAAATGCAATTCTAAGGTTACTAGAATATTTTGATTTTTAAAAAATTTTGAAGCCAAAATTCACCGTAAAAATTCGAATTTTGACCTAAAATTTTGAATTTTGGGCCAAAATTTTCATCGTTATACCAAAATTTGAATTTTGCGTAAAAATTGAACGTTTAGTCACTCCTAAAAATTAAAGTTTACTCAAATTGAACGTTTAGTAACTCGGAATTAAAAAAAAAATTGTCCCTTATTCGGAAAAATTTAAATTTTCCTAGCTCGGAGGATTGCAATGATTCTCACTTGGAAAGTATAAAATGTTCCTTACTTGGAAGAATTTTAAAAAATTCTAATTCAAAAAAATCACAAAGTTCCCTAACTCGGAAAACTTGTAATTTTCCTAACTTAGAATATTTTTAATTCCCTTCCTAAGTCGGAAATTTTATAGTTTTCCTTATTCGAAAAATTAACAATGATCCTTACTCGGACGATTTAAAGTGTTCCAAACTCGGAAACTTGTGTTAAATCTTACTCGGAAATCTTTTCCTAACTCGGAAAGATTTTATTAAATATTCCTTTCTTGAAAATTTCCTAACTCGGAAATTATGTGTTTTCCTTGCTCGAAGTATTTTTGAACTTGGAACCTTACTCGGGAGTATTTTATAAGGCCTTACTAGGAAACCTTGTTACTCGGAAATCCAATCAACAAAAAATCTTTACTTGGAGACTGTTAGTTACTCGGAAATCCAATAAAGAAATCCTTACTCGACAATCAAAGAAATTACTCAGACATTTTGATTCCTTGTTCGAATTATTTTATTATTTTTATTTTTTCTTTTACTCGGAATCCAGACAATAAACAATTACCAAGAAATGTTACTCGGAAAATATATTTTATTCTTTCTCAGAAATAACTTCCTATCTCGGAAGTATTTTTCACTTGGAATATTTTCCTTAACTCGAAAAATCTGACATTTTTCCTAACTCGGAAAATGTCACGGATGAACAGTAACGTTTCAAAAAAATTATTCCTAAATCCTTGTTAAGCTCTGATACCACTTGTTGGTCATATTTTTGGATCAAATCACACATATATTCAAAATGAATAACATTAACCAACACCCCTTCCCTTCAATGGGAGGGGTATTTATAGAGTTTAGAGTGAAATGGGCTTGGCCCTAAAATAAAAAATAAATGAATGGGGCGCAGCCCATAATGAAAATAATAAAACGCCCACAGCCCATGGGCCTTCTACACAGGCTGTAGAATAAAACTAACTTATAAACCTAAGCAACCTATTACAAAATATGATCGATACTTCAATAATCTAAGACGTGTTCCCAACATCCATTTTCCAACATACAAAGTTGATCTCGATTCTTTTGTATTGGTTCTAACGAGCTACATACAAGAATCGATCATCCTTGGTTCATTTCTACGTTTCCTACCACCATTTGTGGTGTAGTAAGTCCATCGAATCCATTTTCTTTACATGCTTATGTTTCTCAATATGTTCATACACGTTATCATCTCATACGACATCACACCTAGCTTTCTATTATTATTTTTGAGCATTCGTTATTTATTTCGTGCATACACATGACCTCCTATTCAATGGATGGCTAGAAAATCAAGTTCTATACTCATTCGTACTTTATTTCATCATTTAATGGCTTATCGAGACTCTTTTTAAACCTATGTTGCTTATTGAATGTTCATAAGTCATTTATTTATTTTTGGACCTTTGTTTTGTCAAGAAGAACACGGCCCATTTAAATCAATCTTATCGAGTACCATATCAAATAAATCACACAACCTAATTCCCTATAATCCTAGCTAATAAGCAATTCAAATAAGCTATTGTAATAAGCTTTTATACGACCCTTTTAAACCCACAAGTAATCACACCCGAAACAGTTTTGAACCGTTAAGGTTTTATCGAGTGGGCTTTTAAAGCCCATTAAGCACATAAGAAGCACATACGAATAAGCAGTCTATTAAGCAGTTTGGAAATGTTTTTAGAACAATAAAATAAGCACAAGACCGAGCCCAAAACATTCTAAAACCCATTGGATCGAATTCTCTTAATGGGCCTGTTTTAAAACTCGTTAAAGCCCATTAAGCGAATTATAAGCACTTTTTAGTAATAAGCACTTTTTATAAACTTGATTAAGCTGTTTGAAGCTTATAAAACTTTCGGAAAATTTAAATTCATAAGTTTGTGACTTTTGGACTTAAAATGCAAATTATATTACTATTCGGGTTAAATATGTAACTTTTGTATAAACTAGTACCAAACTGCCATTTTTATAACTTTTGGGTTGAAATTGATCATACAGAAACTAGAAGCCATAAAATGTCATATTAGAACATTTTGGACTAAAAGTGTAACTATTTTCTAACCAAGGACTAACGGTGCAAAAGTTTCACCGTTAGGGTTAAAAGTGTAAATTTTATACAAATTCAAGGACCAACCAGTAACTTAATTCTATATACATTTACATGAAGTGTTTTATGCATTTTTGTTCTTAAAATCCATTTTAAATTTCGTACGCTTAATTTATTTAACAAACGTTACGTTTATATTTATATAATGTGATTTTTAACGAATACACATAACTTATCATCAACCAACTTTCGAGGCAACGGTATTTACGGAATCAATAAACATAAAAATAAGATAATATTATATATATATATATAATATTATTTTTGAACTTTAAGCATTTTAAGCATATCATCCATTCTCATCACGAACCAATTCGTTATCCGATACTTTCCACAATCGTTATTCACATCAAACCAATCTTAAACCATCGAAATCTCAAACTTCCCTATTATTCAGGTCATGTGTTGGAGCCGTTCCCGTGTTACATTTGACATAAAATTACCTTGACTTTTACAGCTAAGGTAAGTCATAGCCCCATTCTTACTCTTTTATAGTCATTTTAAACTACTTGGGGGAGATACATGCTTAGAAATACTTTACTCGTTTATCAAATACATGATTTGCATTATGATGCAAGTAGTCAAAACATTTATACTTTATTGATATGCTACGCTTTCATACTTTTTGGACATGATGTGTAGTTTTATTACGATATATGCCTTAATGGGTTAAACTTATTCATATACACACTATTCATAGCAACTGTTTAACTCCTATGGGTAGGAGCCGTTGCAGAGGTATTGATAGTAACTATCGGGCTGACGCCCCCACCCTTGTGTCCAAAAACACTCGACCTTGGGTGAATATAATCCGGAGTTCACATGATACATCTATACACAGTCAGGAGGTTCAGTTAGCTGCTATTCATTTCATTAAGTGTTCTTGTATATCGTATACACATCTGTCCTACTCATACTTTAGCAATGGGTTGTAAACACAGAAGTTGCAAGTCTTGTATGGGCAGGACTTGGGACTGAGTGGATTTACAATGCCCTTGTTGTGAAAACTTTATTCAAGGGCTTTACAATTTACACACATGCCCTACTCATACTTTAGCAGTGGGTTGTAGACACACAGATTGCAAGTCTTGTATGGGCGGGACTTGGGACTGAGTGTATTTACAATGCCTTTGCTATGGAAACTTTATTCAAATGCTTTACAATTAAACTAAACTCTATGAACTCACCAACCTTTGGTTGACACTTTTTAGCATGTTTATCTCAGGTTAATAAGGCGATAGTGGATGCATGGATCTTAAAGTCATTTGCATACTTTGGAGACTTATACCTTTATCTTTCACCATTCGATACATCTTGAAAACATTTATGTAACCTTATACTTTGGAACCTCTTGTATTACTCTGATTTAAATAATTCGAATGGTGACATTTCAAAACGTCTCATTTAGAGGTCGTTTTCTATACCTTGTTCTATATTATGAAGTAACACCCCATTGACACTATCGTTCCGCTGCGGTAATTTGGGGGTGTTACATGATTGCACACACATAGTCTACACACATGCAACAATGAAAAGTTAAGTGTTAACAAATCAACTGTATTGCATACAAACCACCGTTTCTATAATATTGCGCAACCGCATATGTTAACTCTATGTATGCATGGACGAAGCTTTGTAGAGGCATGAGGGCATTATGGCCCCCCCAAATCTAGTACCACTCTGTGTATTTAACACAAAAAAATATATTAAAAGTAAAATTAAAAGTTTGGCCCTTTCGAAATTAAAATAATGTATTTCGGCCCTTTCAAAAAAGTTGGTCAAGCTTTCATGTTATGTGAAAATGAATCTTATTCGATTCATCTTTAACAACATGGCAGATAAACATCGACATGGATGAAACCAAAACAAAAATGTACTTCAGGAAAAATTTAACTAAACAATACTAGAATAGAAAAAAAAAAAAAAAAAAAAAAAAAAAAAAAAAAAAAAAAAAAAAAAAAACAACATGGTTTTATTTTATTAGATAATTAGGTTAACGCGCAAGCCTAATTGTGGGATTAGTCTTTATGAGGTTTAGCGTTTAAGTTTCTTATTGTCAAAGCTACGTGTCTATATAAATAGACATGTAATATCACAAATGTAAAGCATTCATTCAATAATACTCTTTTACTATTTAACATGGTATCAAAGCTTTAGATCTCATCCTCGAATCTTGTCGCCACCTTTAGCCACCGCCTCGATGCTACCCCATCAAATCCTAGCCACCACCGTTTATCGCAACTTAAAAAAAACTCGAGCCACTATTTTAGCCATGACTCTCAAAGCGCAAAAAGTTGATTGACGTTTTACAAGAGGACAACGGCCGCTTCGTAATTAAATTCCGAAGAAAAGCATAGCACAATCGTGATTGTAGCCACAACGATGTGCCGTCACACGCCGGAACAAGAAGCTATATTCAAATGACAACAATCGCTCACTGTTTTAATTTAACTCTCAAACCTCTTAGAGTTAACTAATACCATTAGCGATCGTGAATTCGGAATAAAATCATGGCGGAATCGCTGCCTTCACCAGTTGGACGCTCCGTCACGCGCCGTTATAAGTCAAGACAATCGTCAAATAGAAAAGAAAATCAATCATTTCCGGATTACGCAACTGGGTACATATCAAAGTCTTGATTCTTTATCAAAATAATTATCTTTAGATTCATTTTTATCTCTAGTTTTACTTTAATTATGTTTATTTTCCAATTTGAGTTTTCGCCGTTCGAAAGCGGGAGAGTATTAGACGATAGACGGCCCAAGACTAGTTGTGGGCTTTGGGTACTGATGAGTGTGTAAATACTCATCATTTTATGCCCATTTTAGACCATAAAAATACCAAAAACACCAAAATAGACCATATTATACTGCAGATATCCTTGGTTTGTGTTTTTATGTGTTTCAGGTACAAAATGATCGAAAACAGGGCAAAAACAGACAAAACGGAGCACAATATTGGAAAAGCGTGAAAAGCCGAGGCCGGAAAGGAATTTACGAGTTTGGACCACATTTATGTTCAAGTTGTCAAGATTAGCCCTTGGAATTATTTTTGCACAAATGACAAGTTGGTCCCTGGATTTTCAGAACTTGGCAAATTTGGTCCCCAAACTTAAAACCTATCACCATTTAACTAATCCTAACCCTAAACTAACCTTATCTCAACCCAACCCTATTAATCCTAATCCAACCCAACACAAAACATTAGCCCACCAACAAAGCCCAATCCCTACCCCGTGTTTAACTAAAACCACAGTCAAAGCATAAGTCAAACACTCAAACCTTTCTTCCTAATACCATCAACGCGCCAAAACCACCCCTGATAAACCACCCCCTCACCCATGCTTTCACTGATACACGCCAACCTCCCCCCTCCTTAGCTACTCCACTAGTACCCTCTTCACGTGCCCTAGCCTCCCACTAACCCACGTGCTCAGAAAAGATAAACACCATTTTCCCGCCATAATGGTAAACCAACGATTGATATTAGTTCAACCCAATCCAAAGGGTGGGATTTAATCAGAGGACAGAGAAGAAGCTTTTGGCATTGATATTTAATGAAGAGAAGACACAGAGAGAATTTTTTTTGTCACTGCTTTAGACCATTTCTTAGTGTAAAATTTTAGTTTAAAATCTGTTTTCTAAAATTATTGTAATTTAATTTTCAGTAGTTGTTAACTCTTTCAAGAATTATACTCGTTTGGTTTTATTGCAATCTTAATTTAATCTTCATTCAGTTTTAAAGTTTATTTGGTCAACGAAAGTCAACATTTTGTTCAAACTACTTATTCTCTTTTCTCTATTGCTTATTGCCATGATTCCTGCGTATGCTAGTTCATGTTTGCCTTTAGATGTAATCCCTTTAGTGTAGAATCCTGTTAAAGTCAGTTTAGCCTAAAACAGTCTTAAAAACCAAAAATAGCTTATTAGGGTTGTGGCTTATTCAGTGCTTATTTCAAGTTGATCTCAGCTTTCTAGTTATTTGTTAAAACTGTCTAGCTTGTATCTTTAGTGTCTCAGCTTAATTTGACTTTAGCTCCTTACAGAATTGCAATTTCAGTCCTTAAAGGGTTGTTTGGAAGAAGCTTATTTCTTGGCCATAGGGCTATGTACTGTTCATTTGAAAGATGTATAGTTTTGGTTGAGCTTATTTTAGGTGTTGTAAGCTGTTTCTAGTGTGCCTTCAGTATTTTAAGCAATTTTGTGATTTCTAGTAGGATAGGTAGAAACTTGGTATGCAACTGCTCATTTCAGTCTTCCAATAAGCTGAGGCTTATTTGGTTTAGTTTTTAGCATATTCAGTGGTAATATAGTGTATTAAGTGAGACTGCAAGAGTTGATATCATTTCATGGAGGTTTGTAAAAGTTAAGCTCAATTTTTCTTCACTGCTGCATCAGTTAAGTTTCCCCTTTGCACCCTTTTTCAATCTTAATTTTAATCTAGTAACAGTAGTTGTTAAGTTCTAATTTTTGTTTTATAAGTAGTTTGTAGGATGGTCTTAATCTGTTTTAGCTTAATTATGCATTTGTAGCTTAATTACTAGCTTATTTCTAGTCTGCAAATTAGCCCTTCTGCCCTGTTCCAACTCTGCACTAAGTTTCATGATTTTTAGCCATCTGATCTAGGTTCCAATTAATGTAGTAATTGATTTTAGAATTTGGGCATTTTAAGGGTGAATGTAGCTTGTTATATGAGCTTTTAGTTTCTGCTTTTGGATTTCCCAAATCAGCTTATTTCTAGCTTATAGGACTGCTGCAAAACTGCTTCTCACTCATTCAATTCTGCATTTTTTGCCTACTGATCAGCAGCTTAAACTGCTTATTTCTTTTGCTTATTTGATCTTTTTAGTTGTTTTAAACTTCAATTAGTATATTAATCAGTTTCTGAGCTTTATGTAATTTTTGGTAACCTTTAGCTTATTTTAGCTTATTTTCTAAACTGCTTATTTGCCTCAAATAGCTTATTAGGTTTAGATAAGCTCTGCTTTTATTTTTCCTAGCTTTTAAATATAATTTTAGATTTACTTGAATTTTTTCAGATTTTTCCAATTCAGTTTACTATTTTTAATCCTTTTTATTAGTTTCTAATAGTTTTTAATTCATAGAAAATTAAATATTAATCAAAAAAATGTAATTCTTTTTTATAAAATTTTCTTTTATTAATTAGAATTTTAGAAAATTGTTTTTGTACCCGTAGAGTTTATATTTCATCGTTTTGACATTTTTAGGTTCGTTCTTAGTTCCCGTTTTCTAATAATCGCGTTTTTAAGTTTTTCTTTTACGTTTTTTATTTCGTATCCTTTAGATTATCGTTTTCTTTGTTTATTAAATCATTTTTTAATTAATGTTCACATATCTTAGCGTAGAAAACCAAAATCCCTTTTATTTCACCATTCAAACACGTTGCACGATTCGAGAATACGAATTCCACTCACGCCTTCGTTGGGGATAACGACCCGAGTTACACATACTTCACTTGTGTTTCCTTAGAAATAAAAATACGTGTTGATTCCTTCAAATCAATTTTTGGCGCCGCTGCCGGGGAAGGCTTGAAGTGAATTTTCTATTCTCGTTTGTCGATGCGTGTTTTGAAGACCCTTCTCCCGAGAAGTTATCGTTTTCTTCGTAAATATTTTCTTATAAAAAACCCAAAAAGATTTTCATTTCAAAATTTAATTTTCTCTTTCCCTTTATATTTTTCAAATGTTTCTTAAAATCCAAAAATATTCTTCTTATCCCCTCTATTCGTTTAATTCTTTATCTCATCTTCTAAACGTTTAATTCTATCTTCTTAACCCTCTTTATGTTTAATTCTGATGGAATCATTAATTCCTTGCGTCGGTTGTGGAGAGCCGCTTTTCGGTTTACCGTGTCGTTGGTGTACGTGCGAACGATGTGGTAATGATATTCGGAACGGAAGTTGTTTGTTTTGCGGGTCGAGGAATTCATTTGCTTATGATCCAAATCCAAACTCTTTCAATGAACCGCCAAATTTTTCCGACTACCCAGCCATCTCCAATCAATCAGCAAAATTGCTTTAGTTGTGGAGATCTGTCGGGAAATTGATGTGTTTTTTTTATGTCTATAAAAATCTACCAAGTTTTAAATTTATTTATTGCCGAACTAACCTATAGACTCTAAACACTAACGAGCAGTGTACCCGATCTAATGTGTATAGTTTTTAGGTAAGCAAGGGTCGTTCACTAGGAGCGAAGCTAAAGTGATCTAAAGGTATTCTAATTACTAAACTAACTAACCTAGAAAGCAAGTAAATACTTTTGGGGTTTTAGCCTGAGAGGCTATCACGATTTTGTGTGTTTAATTAAACTAAATACGAGAAAATAAATATTAAACTAATTAAAAGCAAATGTGTATTCAATGATAGAAGAACATGCTAGCCAAGTCTAATCCATCTTATAGTTATATATGTGCTAATGTCTACTTGTTTTACTTCGTTCAAAAGTTAAGGCGAAGATCTAATCACTAAACCCTGTCACGATTTAATAACTTGCTATACGGAGCGGGAAATTGGCCAAGATCATAGTGACCTATCTAGCATCAATACTAACTTATTGCATAATCACCATCTAACCTAGTTTGGCATTACGCGCTACTAGTCCTAATAGTGGCATAAGGCACGGTTCCGATGTGTTCCATCTAAGCCCGTCTATATAGGATTCGGATTACTACACTTATGATTCAATTAAAGTAACCACAGTTTCAGATAGTTAAATTACACCAATTAAACCAATAAGATCATAACCTAGTTACATAGACTTCTACTAGTGATAAGCAATAAACGAGTTTTTAACGATAAGCACCCAATCCAATAACAAAGCAAACATGTAATCAAGAACCCATAATCTCAGTAACAATACACAATGTTTGAATCATAGCATAAAAGATAGAAATCATAATGAAAACTACACGCTAACCGAATGATTAAACAAAGTAAATTGGCTTGAGATGTTCTTCGTGGATGGAATGGATCTTCAATATCGTCTTCTGCTGTTTTGGGATGTTTTCAGACGTCTGGGAATGATCCCGAGGGTCCCCAATGATGCCCTAATTCGTTAATGAGTTCGGTATTTATAGATTCTGAAATCTGGGTCGATACGGCGCATCTATAGAGTTAGATGCGCCGCATCTATAAGTAAACGTAGCCTCCAAGTCTGAAACTGACCCAATACGGCGCATCTAAATACAAGATGCGCCTCATCTCTCAATACGGCGCATCTAAAGACTAGATGCGCCGCATCTCCCTCAGATACAGGTAGATCTCCTTTTTCTCTTTCCGTGGCCGCTTGAATCACCTAAAACGGAGTCCGGATGAAGATTTTATGGCCAAAATACGAAAGCATCTTCAAGTGTCGACTTGTAATCTTTACTTCTTCATTAAGCTTCTAATCTCCACTTGATTTCTAGGTAAGGATTGTGTATAGCCGATACGGCGCATCGGATTGGTCCGATGCGGCGTATCTGGAATAGAACAAGTTGGTTCTTCTTCGTTGACCAAAGTTTCATATGCGACGCATGATAAAATCAGATGCGGCGCATGCTTCAAAGTCAGGCAATGGTCTTTAATCTCTTCAATTCAGCAGACTTTTCCAACTTGATTTATTTTGCTCCAATTTTCGTCCGAAATCATTAACCTTCACCTAATGCTTGTTTATAACTGAGAATTACAAAAGTAAACGATTAAGTATCAATTCTCATACAAAGTGATATAAAACAAGTCAATAACATAGGATAAATGATGCTAATAATATGTCGTTATTTGATGTCATCAAATATCCCCCCACTTGAACTTTACTTGTCCCCATGTAAACCTTAGAATTAATCTTATGAAAATGTATCCTAAAAGATATTAGGATTTATTTTTATATTTAAGCATGTATTCATTTTTGTCATAATCACACAACCAAACACTTAACGAATTAGAAGTAAAATAAAATATTCTGATAAAAGCAAATCTAATCGTTTAACTGTCCAGTCGTGACGAATATTCTATCATAAGCTTGGCAAGTATACACATCTCCCCCACTAAAGCCAAGGAATAACAAGTCTAAAGCGGTAAAAAGGGTTTTTAGGCTTAAGGGTTAATTATTCTCCTTAATCTCTACCGATCTCAAATTCCAGAAAAGGCGAAAAAATCACAAATACATGATCGAATCCACGAACACGATACTTGCAATTGCTCAAATCCTTAACTCGAATAGGCTAAAGATAGGTCCAAACTTCACCAATAATAATATATCAAAAAGGGCGACAAAATCATAAATACATAGCCGAATCCACGACTACGATACTTAAGATTGCTCAAATCCCTAATCTCAATAAATCAAAGGTTTGGTTGGATAAAGAATAATACAGGGTATGGATAATATTCGGGATATAAATTGGTGTAAAATGAAAAATAAATAAAACAAATAAATTAAAATCCTAAGTGTGGTTAATCACTATCCCAACCATCCCATGAATAAGACTCATATCATTGAATAACTCACGCTTTAACACTTGAAACACACGCTTTAGGTAGACACGAATTATACTCAACAAGATCTCAATCAAAGAATAAACCTTAGTTGACGTTCCCATAACTGCCAACTCCCATTCAATCCATAGATATAGTACAACAATTAGTGGTGATATCGACCACTTAATACAAAACTTTACATAAGTTGGTTTAAATCAAACATCCAACTCTTCTTTTTTTCTTTTTCTTTTCTATTTTTTTTTCGATTTTTTTTTTTTTTTTTTTTTTTTTTTTTTTTTTTTTTTTTTTTTTTGACATAAACATAGATGTGTAAAATTTCACCACATCACTATAATGATAATTCTGGATAATTTTTCCATACTTTTCATGACTTCAGAAATAACGGTAATAGTGAAAGTAGTACACACACAAAAAAATAAACTCAAAAATATACAATATTTACTTTCACTCCAATCGCATTGTGCAATTTCCCGACCTAACCATAAATAATGAATTACGCACACGAACACAGGTAATGTAAGGAAACACACTTTGCCTATAGCAATTAACCAACCACGGATTTTAATCTACAGGGTAGGCTAAGGTGTAAGGGTGTAACGAAACATTTTAACAAAGGTGTAAGAAACGAAAGGAATGGCTCTGAGTGTTTTTCTAGGGGTATCTTACTCTAAAAATGAGAGTAAACAAAGGGTTTATACGGGGGTTAACTAACCAGTGTAGTTAGCTAATAACACATAACATATAAAGGCTATTTGGGTGTAATCCTAGAAATTTACCAATTTAGACAAGTCATTCCAATTATATAAAATAATACTTATTATGGTGGTCTCGAATTGTATACAAGCCAAGTTCTAAAGTTTACAAGTCACCGGCACACTCATAGATTTGTGAATTTTTGAAAAATCACAATTTTTGAAAATAAAATTATGTGTGCAGCTATGCAACTTAGATTAAACAAAAACATGCTAAAAAAAATTAAATTTTGATAATTAAGCATAGATTAAAGCTTATTTTTGAAAAATTAAGGACAAGTAACGTTCTAATTCTCCATCCCCCCACTTAAGTTAAACAACGTCCTCGTTGTTTGTATTTGAAATTAAAAACAAGAGATAGAAAGAATTAGAACGGAGAACTCCCCTGAGATTTGCTCGGTATGATCCACCATGTAAGAATGCGAGCATATAAAATGTGGGAGTTCATCAACATCTTCATTCGTCCAGACCTGTAAATATATAGAGACCACAGAAAAAATAGACTCGAGAACATCTCGTTAATCATTGGTTAGGAAAATAAAACTACGGGAAATTACAGGCCAGAGTGTCGATGCGTCGTATCCATGGAATATTGGATACGCCGCATCAACTTCCTGTAACTAATACGCCGCATCCACTAAAAGTGCATGCGCCGTATTGACCAACTGACAGAAATACGAAAATAAAAATAAACTAAAAACAAAATAAAAGACAAGCATGAGTTGCCTCCCAAGAAGCGCTTGTTTTTGTTAGAGTCACGAGCCTGACTCCACCCTTATTTACTAGGCAATATGGTGTTTTTCCCCCCACTTGCGGTCAAGTGTGGGTGATAGTAGCAATAAGCACCATAACGGTGTAAATTTGCTACTAGAGATGGATAGAATATGTAAAGATAATACCTTGGCAATATGTGTACTTTGTTCATTACCTTACCCGGTTTGTTTGTTAAATTGGATGACATGAACATTACATGTGAGAGAGTAGTATGTTGAGGATCAATTAATCTCCCTTCTTCTTCGTTTGTTCTATTGGTAGTAAGGCGTCCCTTGACTTCCATAAAAGATGAGAAAGGGTCTTTGGCGAGTAAAAGTTCGGGTTCCTCTATATCCTTCATAGGATTGAAATCATCCTCTTCAATCATGGTCGTGTCCATCAGCTCATCCTTGAATTCTTTTTCTATTTCAACCAAAAATGGGTTGACAACAGGTGCTTTATATTCATCATTAGTTGGTGTAGTAAATTCCACCTCATCATTCTTTCGTTTTGCAACCTGTTTAGGAAAACTAGCAAGATTATTAGTAACGGGATTAATAATATTAAATAAATTAGTACCACTTTTTGTTGTAAGTGACTCCAATTCATCTTGTGAGTCTCCATCTTCAACTAGTGGTCTTGTAATTTCATCCTTTTCCCGAATAGCCGCATCAAATAAGTCATCCCACATTTCTTCAAAATCCTTTGTAGGGTCATAATCTGGCTCATTTGTTCCACGCATGAATATTTCATTTTGTTGTGGCAATTGCGGTATGGCATCGTACACAATACAATCAAAACTTTCAATATTAGAATACTCATTATCTTCATCCGATGGAATATCATCATGGTGTTTTTGATATGATGAGAATATATTTTCCAACTCGGGTGAAAAATCACAAGTAATAGCACCATACACCATTGTTCCACATTCATCTTCATTTTCATCATAAGCACTTTCGGATGAATAAGCTTCTTTGTAAACAATTGCCGGATTTTCATTCAAATCAAACACTTGTGACTCTTCTTCATCTTGGGCAACTTCCGGAGAAATAACATCATCAATAACTATTGTCGGAAACCTAATTGCACCAAAATCGTATGATTCTTCTTCATCATCATCATTGGATAAAGTCCAAGTGTGTCGAAATGGCAATTTGTTTCTTTCTTTCCCTGATTTTTCCTGCTTTGATAATAAGTACTCTTCCATCGTGGGTTCTTTATCATTGATGACTTGTGCACCATATCTTGCTCTTTCCCAATCGTAAACCTTTTTATTGCACAAGGATCTTTCTTTGTTAAGCCTAAGATATTCTTCCATAGTTATGTCCGGATTATCCATCATGATTATTACCTGAAAGATAAACAACCAAGAATAGCAGTAACCGAAACAAAAACAATAAAAACTAAAACGAAAAATAAAAATTAATAAACAAAAATAAAGAAAAACGATAAAAAAAAAAATTGGTCACAGAACGTCAATACGCCGTATACAATTGACCTGTATACGCCGTATTGATATAAGACAGATACGCCGCATCCACAGACAAGGATACGCCGTATTGCCTTTCTGAGACAGAAACACAGAAACACACACAGAAACAAATAAAACTAACTAAAATACCAATAAATCAAATTAAAACAATCACTCCCCGGCAGCGGCGCCAAAAACTTGATGTGTTTTTTTATAGTCTATAATTTTTAACCAAGTTTTAAATTTATATTTTGCCGAACTAACCTATAGACTCTAAACACTAACGAGCAGTGTACCCGATCAATGTAGATAGTTTTTAGGTAAGCAAGGGTCGTTCACTAGGAGCGAAGCTAAAGTGATCTAAAGGTATTCTAATTACTAAACTAACTAACCTAGAAAGCAAGTAAATACTTTTGGGGTTTTAGCCTGAGAGGCTATCACGATTTTGTGTGTTTAATTAAACTAAATACGAGAAAATAAATATTAAACTAATTAAAAGCAAATGTGAATTCAATGATAGAAGAACATGCTAGCCAAGTCTAATCCATCTTATAGTTATATATGTGCTAATGTCTACTTGTTTTACTTCGTTCAAAAGTTAAGGCGAAGATCCAATCACTAAACCCTGTCACGATTTAATAACTTGCTATACGGAGTGGGAAATTGGCCAAGATCATAGTGACCTATCTAGCATCAATACTAACTTATTGCATAATCACCATCTAACCTAGTTTGGCATTACGCGCTACTAGTCCTAATAGTGGCATAAGGCACGGTTCCGATGTGTTCCATCTAAGCCCGTCTATATAGGATTCGGATTACTACACTTATGATTCAATTAAAGTAACCACAATTTCAGATAGTTAAATTACACCAATTAAACCAATAAGATCATAACCTAGTTACATAGACTTCTACTAGTGATAAGCAATAAACGAGTTTTTAACGATAAGCACCCAATCCAATAACAAAGCAAACATGTAATCAAGAACACAAATAAACTAAATAGACTTCATAAACTTGGCTAACACCTAAGGGTGTTAGCCCATAATCTCAGTAACAATACACAATGTTTGAATCATAGCATAAAAGATAGAAATCATAATGAAAACTACACGCTAACCGAATGATTAAACAAAGTAAATTGGCTCGAGATGTTCTTCGTGGATGGAATGGGTCTTCAATATCGTCTTCTGCTGTTTTGGGATGTTTACAGACGTCTGGGAATGATCCCGAGGGTCCCCAATGATTCCCTAATTCGTTAATGAGTTCGGTATTTATAGGTTCTGAAATCTGGGTCGATACGGCGCATCTATAGAGTTAGATGCGCCGCATCTATAAGTAAACGTAGCCTCCAAGTCTGAAACTGACCCAATACGGCGCATCTAAATACCAGATGCGCCTCATCTCTCAATACGGCGCATCTAAAGACTAGATGCGCCGCATCTCCTTCAGATACAGGTAGATCTCCTTTTTCTCTTTCCGTGGCCGCTTGAATCACCTAAAACGGAGTCCGGATGAAGATTTTATGGCCAAAATACGAAAGCATCTTCAAGTGTCGACTTGTAATCTTTACTTCTTCATTAAGCTTCTAATCTCCACTTGATTTCTAGGTAAGGATTGTGTATAGCCGATACGGCGCATCGGATTGGTCCGATGCGGCGTATCTGGAATAGAACAAGTTGGTTCTTCTTCGTTGACCAAAGTTTCATATGCGACGCATGATAAAATCAGATGCGGCGCATGCTTCAAAGTCAGGCAATGGTCTTTAATCTCTTCAATTCAGCAGACTTTTCCAACTTGATTTATTTTGCTCCAATTTTCGTCCGAAATCATTAACCTTCACCTAATGCTTGTTTATAACTGAGAATTACAAAAGTAAACGATTAAGTATCAATTCTCATACAAAGTGATATAAAACAAGTCAATAACATAGGATAAATGATGCTAATAATATGTCGTTATTTGATGTCATCAGAAATGATTCACTTTGTGAATGGTGTGGGGGACCTCTAAATGGGGGAAATTGCCCCGGTTGTAGCATTGTAAATTCGGGAAACGGGTTTGTCTATGACCAAAATCCCTACAATGAAACACCCGACCTTTTCAACCAACCCCCACAACATCATATGGAGACACACTTGTGTGAATTTTGTGGAGGTTGTCCTCATCCGGGATTTGATTGTCGAACGGGAGACATGCTTGTCTATGAGCAAAACCCTTATAACAATCAGACATCGTCTGGATTTGACACATCTTCATATTTTACACCACCACAACAGTATTACTGTTGTGAATTCTGTGGAGGTCCGCACTATAATTTCGATTGTCAAACAAGGAGCCCGCTTGTCTATGAGCATGGCCCTTGTAACAATTATGATTATTCCCATCATGACCAACCTCCACAGTATCAAATGATTCAACCTCAGCCTCAGCCATCTCCTCAGGAGTTAGCTTTCAATGATGTATTCCAAGAACTTCAAGATGTGAGGGATACACTTAATGATTTGGCTGTTAAACATGCCCAAGATGATCGTCATGGAGAATCTATGGAAGATTTACTCGTCATAGAACGAGCAGCACACAATCATTTCTTGTTTAATCAGGCGTGCATGCGCGATGACGAAGATGAGGACGACGAGGAGAGTACTATTCCTTTTAGTGAAATTATTTCTCAACTCCCTCAGTCTATTGCAATCACATCATTCTTACCATATATGAACTCCAAGGACTCTCGTATTATGGGGGATGAGCATCTTAGCACTATTCCTGAAAAGGAATCGGACAAATTCATAAAGTCTAGTGCTGAGAACCTTATCCCAATCCCAAGTGAGTCTGAGGATATATCGGACAATGAATGTGATTTGTCTATTTGTAGTGATCATCCTCTTGACACTACTGATGATTTTTTCGGGACGTTTTCTAACCCTATTTTCAATTCAAATGATGATTTTTCCTCTAGTGATGACGAATCACTTTCTGATGAGGACGTTCAAAATGAAAGTCTCAAAGTCTATTCGAATTCTCTTTTTGAATTTGATGATGAGTACTTTTCTAGCAAAATAAATCCTCTCTTTGATGAAGAGTTAGAGAACGATGAGGTCAAGGACTCTATTATTCATAAACTTGATGATATGACCTCGGTTCTTAATCCCGATCTTGATCTTTCTCCGACATATGTGACATTTCCTTCTGAGGATAGCCATTATATTGACTTCACATATGTCGTTCGAGTTTTTCTACCTTTCTTCTCTTATAAGGTAGCTTGTCCTTTCCTTAACATACAACTATTATTTTATGTCCATAAACTAACAGCTCCCACTTAAACATATCTCAATAGTGTAATCACATCGGTTAGCGTCTAGCAATACGCCGATACCTCTTTTGAGGAACATTTTGCTACTTTTCAAAATTTTATATATAATAAAATGGTCAAACGGGGCATTTCTAGAACTATTGATTTCTTAATCTCTTTTGAGGAACATTTTGCTACTTTTCAAAATTTTTAGTAGAAAGAGGTTTGAAATTTTTGGTTTTAAAAGCGTGATGTGATAACATTGCGTGAGGACATGGCAATACCTTAGTCTGGGGGATTTTGGTATGTGTTAAATCACATCCCTTTTCTCTATCAAAAACGGACTTAAAAGACCATAAACCGACCATAAATGCCATATATATGTTTGTTTTTGTGTTTGTATACATGCAGGTAAAGGATATAAGAAAAGGACAAAAAGAAAGACAAAACGGACGGAAACGAGCACGAGAATGGAAAGAGTGAGAAAAGCCGAGGCCGGAGATATGATTCTACCTTTTTTATCAGCCATAAACCCAAAATCTCAAAACCAAATCCTTAATGATAAATCATTCTCACCAAAAGTCCAAAATCATTTTCAGCATCAGTCCCTAAATTTTGCAAAGTTAGTCCTAAGTTAACTTGTGTTAAATCCCTATTATACCATAAACAAATAACCAAAGCAAACCCAATCCAGCCCCTTTTATTTAAAACCCAAGCCCAGTCCACTACCAAACTGGATCCTCCCTTAACCCGACCATTCCTTATAACCCGAGGTCAAAACAATTAAAACCCGGGTCAAACTATAAAAAAATGGGGTAAAAGCTATAGAATACCATCCTACTTTCAAAAAAGTACCGTCTTGAACCATTTACTTTTTTATTGCTTACTTTACCAACGAACTTTCAAATTTTAAATCGACTTGAAATATTTCTTTTGACCGTTAGTCTTCATGTGGCAACGTTAGTCCTACTAGTCAACGAACGTTTGCAAAGTTAGTCCTTTTATACTAACGATGTCAACGAACGTTAGCAAAGTTAGTCCTTTTATACTAACGATTGTTTTTAATTAACTAAAAATTTGGAAAAAAATTTAAAAAAATTAGAAAATTTTTTAAAAATTCAAAAAATTTATAAAAATTCGAAAAAACTTATAAAATTTTGAAAAAAATTCGAAAAATTTATAAAATTCAAAAAAAATATAAAATTTCGAAAAAAATTTAAAAAAATTGGAAAAATTTATAAAAATTCAAAAAATTTATAAAAATTCGAAAAACTTATAAAATTTCGAAAAAAATTTAAAAAAATTCGAAAAATTTATAAAAATTCAAAAAATTTATAAAAATTCAAAAAACTTATAAAATTTCGAAATTTTTTTAAAAATTCAAAAAAATTTTAAAAATTCGAAAAATTTTATAATATTTTCGAAAAATTTCAAAATTTTATAAAAATTTCGAAAAATTTTATAAAATTTTTGAAAAAATCTATAAAAATTTCGAAAAATTTTATAAAATTATATAAAGTTTTCGAATTTTTATAATTTTATAAAATTTTATGAAAATTTCGAATGATTTTATAAAATTTTATAAAAATTTTATAAAATTATATAAGATTTTTGAATTTTTATAATTTTATAAAATTTTATGAAAATTTCAAATAATTTTATAAAATTTCGAAATTCAAAAAATTTTATAAAAATTTCAAAAATTTTTATAAAATTTTATAAAAATTTCGAAAATTTTTATAAAATTTGAAAAATTCGAATATTTTTATAAGATTTTATAAAAAATTTCGAAAATTTTACAAAAATTTTATAATATTTTATAAAATTTTCGAATTTTTAAAATTTTATAAAATTTTATAAAATTCTATAAAAATTTATAAAATTTTCGAATTTTTAAAATTTTATAAAATCTTATAAAAATTTTCGAATTTTTCAAATTTATAAAATTTTATAAAAAATTTCGAAATTTTATAAAATTTTTATAAAAATTTTCGAAAAATTTTATAAAATTTTATAAAAATTTCAAAATTTTTTATAGAATATTCGAATTTTTAAATTTTTTTTTAATTTTTAAATTTTTTTTGAAAGTTTATAAGTTTTTTGAATTTTTATAAATTTTTTGAATTTTTTTAAATTTTTATTGAAATTTTATAAGTTTTTCGAATTTTTATAAATTTTTTGAATTTTTATAAATTTATCGAATTTTTTTAAATTTTTTTCGAAATTTTATAAGTTTTTCGAACTTATATAGATTTTTTGAATTTTTAAAAATTTTTCGAATTTTTTTAAATTTTTTTCGAAATTTTATAAGTTTTTTCGAATTTTTATAAATTTTTATAAATTTTTCGAATTTTTTTAAATTTTTTTCAAATTTTTAGTTAGTTAAAAATAATCGTTAGTATAAAAGGACTAACTTTGCAAACGTTCGTTGACATCGTTAGTATAAAAGGAGTAACTTTGCAAACGTTCGTTGACTAGTAGGACTAACGTTGCCACATGAAGACTAACGGTCTAAAGAAATGTTTCAAGTCGAATTAAAATTTGAAAGTTCGTTGGTAAAGTAAGCAATAAAAAAGTAAATGGTTCAAGACGGTACTTTTTTGAAAGTAGGATGGTATTCTATAGCTTTTACCCAAAAAATGGCGCGATTTGATGTTCATCTTCTTCCCAGCTTTTACCCCGACTTTCCAGTAATTACCCACCTCACTTAGGTACAATTAACCCTTCTAGAAGGCTGACATGTTAGGGAGTGAGCTCATCTTTTGTCCACCTTGGCAAAAATCAAGTATCCGAATGGTGGATACTATGTGGCACTCGATCGAAGGATGATGTCGACATTAGTGATTAAAGGGCTGGGATTTGATGGAAGAAACCCTATAAGCATCCTCAGCCATCTATAAATAGAAGCCTCTTCACCAAACACAAGGAGTTTTTTTTTTGGAGTCTTATTTTAAGTCGTAGCTTATGTAGTGCTTATTTTCTGTCTTAATTATATGCTTTGTAATAGTTTTTAAGTATTAATAAAATTCAGTTTACCTTATTGCATTGTCTCTTTTACTTATTTGTTTAAAATGTTCTCATTTGGTTGAAATAAGCTATAATAAGCTCTCAATAAGCTCTTTTAAAGCTCAAACAAGCTCTTCCATAGCTTGCTTTGAGCTTCTGTTACTCAAGCTTGAATTGTACTTAATTGTGTTTAAGCAATTTGACCTTAATGGTGAAATAAGCACTTTTGATGATAAGCCAGATTTGGATGGGCTTATTGCACTTTACCAGCTTGTTTTAAACAAGCTGGAGCTTGTAGATCAGCTCTTAGAGCATTTATAGTCCTTTTTTGAGCAAAGGACCAAGTGAGTTACACTTTTACATTTTAGCTTATTAAATTGCTTATTATTCATTTCTGCTTATTAAGTGCTTATCTGAGTTTATTTGTGTTTTTGTTAGGAATATAAATATTCATCTGAAGACTCGCTCACCCCGAGTATCTGTTAGCATTAACTAGCTCGTAGGATTATCAGTAATGTTAGTAATAGTTTAGTTAATATAGAACTTGTGGAGTGGGTCGGGTCTTTACCCACTGTCAGCTCGCTCCACAGCCCACTCGGGGCAACAATATTATGTACTATAAATACCCCTCTCCACCTAGGGAGAGGTTTGGAACTTCTCAAACATTCAACTAATATATTCTCTCATTTCTCTCTCTAGTTCCCAACTCACTTTCTCTCTCTAAAACCTCTAATACATTCGGCCAAATTATCAACCATACGTGTGTTTGAATTGTTATGAATATGCTACAATTGGTATCAAGAGCCATGATTAGGTTCGTGTGAGTGCATATTCAGATTCGTGGTGTGGTTTTTGGTTGCTTTTTGGTTCGTACTAAGTAGTGAAGAAAAACCCTAGTTTGATCTTTGTTAGCGGTTCAATTCGTTTAAGACTTGTACTTTTATGTTCAAAAAGTTGTTTCACATCTTCCTTGATAATATACAACAGTGTTTGTGTTAGTTTGTGGAAGATTTGAGGTTTTTCTTGGCAGCGGTTTGACATTTGGTTGAGTTTTCCTCGTAGCGGTTTGGACTTCGATAAAGGATTCATCGCAGCGGTTTGTGCTTTTTGGGAAATTCTTAGTAGCGGTTTGGTGTGAAAATCTGACTGTGGTTTATCGGGTAACCAAAACGGGAAAGACGACAAAAAGTACGGATAGTGACGTGTTGTCCTTTTGAAACAGCGGTTTGTGTTCTTTGTCCGCTTGCGGTTTGTCGTTTTGTCCAGCGGTTTGACTTTTGTGTGTAGCGGTTTGACTCACTGCGGTTCAGGTCTTAGCGGTTTGAATTATAGCAGTTTGGTATTCTGATACAGCGGTTTGATCGTAGCGGTTTGTCTGGTATTTTTGCGGTTTGAGTATAGCGGTTTGGTATTCTGGTACAACGGTTTGATCATAGCGGTTTGTCTGGTATTTCTGCGATTTGAATATAGCGGTTTGGCCTTCAGATTCTGCGGTTTGACTTAGCGGTTTGTTGTGTGTGTCTGCGTGTTGGGAACGCAAAAGTGATGATCATAAATGTAATCAAAGAGAGATCTCAATGATCGTCCCTTAGGGGGAGATTGTTGGGAATGCTTAAAGTGACGATCATTATCGAGTCATTGAGTCTTGTAATATGGTCATGTAATAGCTTGTTAGAATCAGAAAAATATAGTCTATATGATTGCAGAAGTGTGCCGTCTAGTATAGTCTTAGTATTTACGTTAATGATGAATTAGTGAAATATGTAAGGACGACACACTTCCCCCTTCTCATTATATGGGAGACTATAAATAGTGTAAATCTCTCATTTGAGAGGTAGTGGTTGATGTATGGAATGAGAAATTCTCTCATTATTCTCTCTAGCTCTTTCTCTCTCAAGAATAATCTTTCTCTCTCTAGATTTATATGTGTGTGATTTGATCTAAATATTGGTGACCTACAAGTGGTATCAAAGCGCCAAACAAAGATTTAGGAGAAAATTTTTTGGGCGTGTTACTGTTCATCCGACAATTCACTGTTCATCCGAGATCCACATTCACCAAGTTGTGCACTTCCTCGAGTTGAAAACTTGATCGAGTTAGATTAAAGTTTGTTTGCTCGAGTTGGAAATTAATCGATTTGGAGATTCTGCTCGAGTTGGGTAAAACCTCACCAAGTTGGTATTATTTGCTCGAGTTGGTATTCTACTCGAGTTGGTATTATTACTTGCACTTTGCTCTACTCGAGTTGGTATTATTTACTCTACTTGGACTGTTCCTCGAATTGCAATATTACTCAAGTTGCGACTTTTCCTCAACTTGCTATTATAATATCAATATCCTCAACTTGGAATACAATATCACCGAATTAAGTGGGTCTTTGACAGTCGATCCTATAATATTATAATCGAGTTCCATTTACAATACAACAAAGATTCTCTTATAATATAATAACATATCCAAGTTACTGATAATCAAATCATCTATTAAAATATTAATCGAGTAGTATAATAGAGATTCTCTTATTATAACTAAGTATTGTAATCGAGTTCATTGTCGAGTTGGAATTTCATCGAGTTGGGTTTGAAAGTTTGCTCAACTTCACTTAGTCGAGTTGGAAATTCATCAAGTTCACTTTTGCTCGAGTTGGAAATTCATCAAGTTCACTTTTGCTCGAGTTCATTTCATCAAGTTGGTTAATCGAGTTGAAATTTTCATCAAGTTGAATTTGCACTAGTTGGATTTGCTCGACTTGGATTTGCTCTAGTTGGTATTTACTCGAGTTGGATTTGCTCAAGTTGGATTTTGCTCAACTTAGTCGAGTTGGACTTTGCTCGAGTTAGGATTACTTTGCTCAAGTTGGAGATTGCTCGAGTTGGGTTTCTTTGAAAGGTTGCTCAAGTTAAAAGTTTGCTCGAGTTGGGTCTTCATCGAGTTGAGATTGCTCGAGTTGGTGCTTGCTCGAGTTGGATTAACCGAGTTCACTTTTAATCGAGTTCAGCTCTAGTCGAGTTCACTTACTCAAGTTGGACAATTTCATCAAGTTCGATTTCATCGAGTTCGGTTACATTTGCTCGAGTTGGAAAATTTCATCAAGTTGGACATATACTCGAGTTGGATCACTTCATCAAGTTGTATTCATCAAGTTGAATTTGCTCGAGTTAGGACTCATCAAGTTGGAATCATCGAGTTGAATTTGCCCGAGTTGGGCTTCATCAAGTTGGTTTCATCGACTTGGGTTTTGCTCAAGTTGGTCTCATCGAGTTGGGTTTTGCTCAAGTTGGTTTCATCAACTTAGGATTCGCCAAGTTAGAATTCACCAACTTAGGATTCACCAAGTTAGGATTCACCGAGTTGGGTGATTATAACCAAGTTCAACCCTAACCGTGTTGGCGGGAAAATTTGAGTAAAATTTATTTTTTTGGAGAGACTAAACGTTCAATTTTTACGCGAAATTCAAATTTTGGTATAACAGTGAAAATTTTGGCCCAAAATTCAAATTTTTAGGCCAAAATTCGATTTTTTTTTCGGTGAAATTTGGCGTAAATTTTTTTTAAAACTCAAATTTTTCTAGCAACATTAGAATTATATTTTTTGGTGTTTTTCAAATTCTGGTAAAGAAAATTTTCAGATTCAATTTTTGAGGAAAATCAAAAATCACCATTAATTAATCCTTCAACTTAGAAAACTCGGGAAAGGACTTAACTTCAAACGATCACATCGTGAACCCTAAACCAACATCAAACACAACTCCTAGATCTTTGCAACGATCCAAGATCAACTTTATCACACATCGAAACGCAATTAAATGGAATCAAGTTCAAAAGAGAGAGATCCGCAAGAGCTATTAGTGCAAGAAAAAGAGAGAGAAACGAAAGAGAAATGTATGACATGTTTTAGATTACTTCATTCACACCTTAAGGTCCTCTCAAACAAAGACTTAGAAGGAACTCGTCCCCATTATGGATTTAAACGGGCATTTCCTTCACTCTTTGGAGAAGACATTGAGATATTCACTAAAACTATGTTCCTCAACGTGGATCAACTGGAGAAGCAAGTTGAAAACGCAGAATTTCACGAGAATGGATCCACGGTCATCTTTATAGTGCTCAAGGAACAGTTTCAGCAGTTTATCAATTCGCGGTTCTCTTCGGATTATGACGGTGTAATGGCACGCAAGTATTTTCTAGAATACACTCGCATCGAGGTTCAAACTTTCAAAGACATATTGATTCAACAATTGGATTCTATTGAGAAGTCAATTGCTCAAAGAGTACTTCACAGAAGAGAGTATGACAGAATGATGAATGAAATGAAGTTGCAGACTCAAGAGGAACAGGTTAATGAGGTTAAAGCAATGGATGCTAGTTTGGTTGTTACGAAAAGCAGTGGGACAAAATCAGAACAACAAGAAGAAAAACGCATATCAGGGAATGATACTAATGCTGAAAGTACATATATCAGACCCATTTATGACACAGAGCCTTTGGCTGAGGTACCAAATTATAACATTCTTTATGTCAATGATATGATTTCTTCATCTTCTGAAAAACAGCATTCTGAGCAACCTCAATTCACTAGTGAGGGAGAGGTTGACCAGAATGTTGAACAATTTCACGACAAATGTCCTTCACCATTTTCATTAATTGAAAACAAAACAACTGAATTGTCAAAACAAATTCTCGAGTCTGAAAAATCCTTGACATCGGTGCTTAAAGGAAAAGAAAACGTTTTTTTGGAGCATACTGTGGCTTCATTACAAAAAGAAAATGAGCATTTGAAACAGATTTACAAAAACCTGTTTGATTCAATCAAACGTTCACGAGTTCAGACACAAAACCCAAACAAGAAACAAAAAGAGACTGAAGATTTGAAGTTTCAATTGTCTGAATTCGCTGATAAAAAGTTTGAAAATGTTTTGAAAAAGATTGAATCAATGAAAATGAAAAAGGTTGAGTCTCAAATCACAAAAGTTTCCTTTCCAAATACCCTGTTCAATTCTAGCACTCCAGATTTTGAAAAGGAAACGGGGGAGAAAATGTATCTTTTTGAAAATGAAATTGAAAATGAAAATCATGTGCTTCAAACAAAAGTGGTTGAGCTTGAAACACTTTTAGCTCAACAAACAAACGATTTTGAGGATGCCAAAACTGACTTTTTCAACAAAACGACAAAATTCAAAAATTATTTTGAAAGACTTGAAAAAGAAAATGTTGAGTTCAAACGGAAATTGGCTTGTAAAACGGATGATTCTAAAGCCGAAAAAGATCAATTTTTGAAACAAATTGCTTCTTTAGAATCAAAATTGGCATCCCAAGATCATCTTCAAAAAGAATACAGTGATTTGAGAACTTCATATAATGCTTTAAAAGTGAAGTTTGATTCTCTTAGTCGATCAAAGGGAAAAACTCATGTTTCAAATCTTTCAACACCAGAAGTGAGTGTTTCGAAGAAGGTTTACATGGGTGAACCTTCAAAACCATTTTCTAAAAAGGTTTCCCAGTTTACATCCTATTCTTTGCAAAAAGGAAGGAAGTTTTCGAAGAAACCAAGTTTTTCTGAAACACTTATTTCTCAAAAGTTTTCAAATCCAAATGCTTCAAAAGAAAAGAATCAAGTTTTTCAAACTCCACACTTTCGTTTTACACCGGTAAAGCAAGTGTGGAGACCAAAGCAAAGTCGTTCAAAATCTTTCAAATATTCCATTTCAGAATTACTTTCGTTGCAACACAAGAATGACTCTGCTTTGAACATTCCAAATACCGGAAGGTTTTCATTTATCACAAAAACAAATCTTCAAAAAGAACCCATGAGGTTCAACATTAGATGGAAATCTTCTTCATCAGATTTTAAAACTCCAAGAGAAACACCGGGTTTCTCAAACAATTTTCAACGAAAAAAGAGTTTTAAATCTCCATTGATTCCACGAGTGTTATTTCAAAATGAAACACCGGTTTTCAGTCCTCGTTGGAATTCAACATCCTTAAATCAGATTGACACAACTTACAAATGGATTTCAAAATTTAGTAAACCTGTTAGCTCCGTGCTTAAATGGGTTCCCAAGGTTGTTGTCTAATCTAAACTTTCAGTGACTTTTTAGTACTTCAGCTAAGGACTCGGACTTCAACATTACGAGTTGTACACTCATTACAGTGTACAACTCGGGTTTCAAAGAAAGGAAAGTGCCTTGCTAAACCATTCTCTAAAACCAAGCATGCACTTATCCTAAAATCTTCATAATCTTGAGCAAAATTTATTCAAAATTTTTCAAAAGGTTTTTCACAACTTTTCAAAATTTTGCTCAAGATTTTCAAATCTTTACTCCCCAATTCGCTCCAAAGTTTAAAAATGTCAAAACATATGATAGTTTTGAGGGGGAGTATTTCTGTGTATAATGTTTTCGTTACCTTGAAGCAAAATTTATTCAAGAATTTTTCAAACTGAAATTTCTAAATCTTTCAGAATTTTGCTTCAAGACGACTCCTTCCCTCAAACTTTAAAAAGTTTAAAATTCTCAAAACAAATGCGAGTTTTGAGGGGGAGTATTTCCAAAACAAAAATGTTCCATCAAAATCATGCTTTATGGCTTGTGTACACATAACAGTGCACAACCCGTTCCTGTCAAGAAAGGACCCTGAGGTACGCTTTAGTGCCTCAATCCTGAACAAAGGAGCGAAAGCTTCTTACTATTGAGTAGAATTAACCAGAATTTTTTCAAAGTTTTTCAAAATTCTGCTCAATAGAACAAGTATTCCCTCGTCAAGGGGGAGTATTTGAAAAATAATATTTGTTCTGAAAAACAAAAGTTCTTGAAATTCTTCCCTAAAACTCAAAAACAGCATATTTTAATCATAACGTTTTTCAAAAACATCATGAGTATGCTATTTTTGAGGGGGAGAATAAGTGATGATTAAAATATGGTAATGGAAAGTTGGAATCTCATGAGTGCTTGACTAAGAATTGACGATAGGAAAAAGTCAGTAGTCGAAAAGACATGTCCAGGACGGGTAATAATTTCAAGCCAGTTCATCTGGTGATGTAAACGTGTCTCGCAAAGGACGTGTCTGAGTAGAATGTATCGATTTCGAGCGATTTTCCTTGAATGTGATCTGGACGTGTAATAATTTCAAGCCAGTTCATCTGGTGATGTAAGCGTGTCTCGCGATGATCATGTTCATTGAAAATCAATCAATTCAAAAAAGTGCCAACTCTACCCGGCATGTGCAAATTTACTTTAACTACATATGAGCACATGTTAAGGGGGAGTCTTTCTGAAAATCACAAAACTCTCAAAGTGTTAACAAAATATGTTTTCATAATCATAAACACTTTGAGAGATTTTCAAAAGGTTTGGTTTATGGCATCAATAGGATAGTCATGGAGTTATAAGGTGACTAAGGTTAGGAATAACCGTCCTATGATCCGCCAGAGCCGGAGGGATCTACCCAAGGACAATACCATTAGTTTAGAACTAGAAAGTCCTAGGTATGATTGAAAAAGGAGATATGAAATGTAAAGAGAAAGAAGGGGTTGAAGAATTAAAAAGAAAAGTAAAGAAAAGGGTGAAAAGAAATAGCCCTCCATTTGTTCAACCTTAGGGCAGACACCGGGTTTAATACATAATCTACTGGTTGACTGAGCATCACCGGTATTGAAGACAAAAGATGTCATGGACCTAGTGACGCACTGCACTAAACCTTCTAAGCCACTCAGGTGTCTCTCAAAAGGCACTTGTTTCATTTCACACGGAGAACCCTTCATCATCTATCGACCTCTCACTACGAGATGTGTTGATATTGAAAAGGAGGCACTCTGCTCCACGCCTCCGACGACCAAGCAAATGTGCACTAATCGAGTCTAGAGCCATGAGATTCATCAAAGATCTCTTAGGAACACTTAGTATTACACTGTTGTTCTACATCATGGGCATCAGTTGTAAATTAGGAAGTGTCCTACGCAGATCTTAGCAATCTGCCGAGAACATTCTTGAGAGAACTCACAATTGTAATTCTCAGTGATAGAATGGAAATCCTGCCAGGGTCAACATCAAACAGCCCTGACAGCAGGTCACTTTGGTAACTCCTTGTGGGTTACGCTTAGTGTTTGCTCCAAAAACGGTCTACAGTCGTGGGGTGATCTCCAGCGGCTCATTGAATCGTGGGGGCACTTCGGTGTGTCCGTGTAAGCCCTTTCGAGGGTATCCGGTTTAGAACGGCCTGGGTAAGGATTAGAGAAAGTCTTCACACTATGCTGTTGATGATCTCAAAGTCTGAGCCTGTAAGTACCGGTTGGTTCGTGCTGTTGCTGCGAAGGAGCTTGAAGACCTGGAGTTCAACCACCATCACGACTCCATCATGCTCATATCCCGAAGATAAGTTCTCATAAAGAATCAGAAATATCAAAAGTTCAAAATATGTTAAAGAAAAGTCAAAGTTCAAGCACTACAACCTTTCACAAGTTAAAGATTGAAGAAGTGAGAACAAGTTGAAGAACCAAAGTCAAAAGACATATGAGCATGGTGGAGAAGGCGTGAAGACACCAGAAGCAGAGACCATTGGAGAACGGCAGATCAGTACCATATCATATCACATCACTATCAAGAACAAAGAACAAAGATTCAGAAGACGTCTGAAGCCAAAGAAGCAAAGACGACGTCAAGCAACCTTGAAGACTAATACTTAGGGGGAGATTGTTGGGAACACGTCATTAGTATTTCAAGTATTGATCAATTTAAGGTTGTAAAATCACAAAGCATGATTGGAACAAAGAATCTAGCAAAGCTATTACTCAAAGACTCAAGCATCAAAGAAGTTTAATGATCATCCACATGTCACAGAATGAGATCTCAATGATCATCCCTTAGGGGGAGATTGTTGGGAACGCAAAAGTGATGATCATAAATGTAATCAAAGAGAGATCTCAATGATCGTCCCTTAGGGGGAGATTGTTGGGAATGCTTAAAGTGACGATCATTATCGAGTCAATGAGTCTTGTAATATGGTCATGTAATAGCTTGTTAGAATCGGAAAAATATAGTCTATATGATTGCAGAAGTGTGCCGTCTAGTATAGTCTTAGTATTTACGTTAATGATGAATTAGTGAAATATGTAAGGACGACACACTTCCCCCTTCTCATTATATGGGAGACTATAAATAGTGTAAATCTCTCATTTGAGAGGTAGTGGTTGATGTATGGAATGAGAAATTCTCTCATTATTCTCTCGAGCTCTTTCTCTCTCTAGATTTATATGTGTGTGATTTGATCTAAATATTGGTGACCTACACTGCGGTTTAGATATAGCGGTTTGGTCTTCATATCTTGCGGTTTAATATTTGCGGTTTGTCTAGTGTGTTTGCGTTTTGATACTGGCGGTTTGACTAGTACCCCTGCGGTTTGGGAATTGCGGTTTGGTACTTTTGTGATTGAAGTGTGGTTACTGTGATTTGAATCAAGTAATCAAATAACGGTTTGTTCTTGAATTTTGTAAAATCCCGCGAAAGAACTTATTTCTCGGTTTAAATCTCAAGAATTGTAAAATCCCGTATAAAGTATACAGTATGGCAAGCATACCAAGCAATGCATCAGATGACATTCAAGCAGCTGGGTCCGATACCCTTCCTCCTATGCTTGATAGGACGGACTATGAGTCGTGGGCACAACGAATACGACTTTACTCTTGGGAAAAGAAAATGGATTTAATATTCTCAAATCCATTGATGAAGGACCATTTCAGATGGGCACCACCAGAGATGTTGTTACTACTGGTGAAGACGGAACTGTCACTTTGGGAATCGACAAGCCTCGAACTTACAATGATCTTAATGAGGAAGAAAAGAAGAGGTATGATGCAGATATTAGAGCCTCAAACATTATCATTCAAGGTCTGCCCAAAGATGTTTACAAACTCATCAAATTCAACACTAAAGCAAAAACAGTATGGGACAATGTAAAAATGCTGCTGGCTGGATCAGAACTCACAAAGGAAGATCGTGAGTCACAACTGTATGATGAGTTTGAGCATTTTAATATGAACCCTGGTGAGAACATTACAGACTACTATGTGAGATTTCATAAGTTGGTAAATGACATGAGGATCATCAGAATGACTATGCCCAACATCCAACTTAACTCAAAGTTTGTAAACAACATGACTCCAGAATGGGACAGATTTGTTACTGCAGTGAAACTCAACAAATGTCTGAGAGAAACAAACTATGAACAGTTGTATGCCTATCTACAACAACATGAGAAATATGCTGCTTATGATCGTCTATTGAGAGAAAAACTCAATCCAACTGCATCAAATGATCCACTGGCATTTGTTGCAAGTGCTCAGCCAATCAACCAATTATCATCTGACCAAGCTTATCATCATCCCTATTCATCACCATTTGCTATGAGTCCACAACTGGATTCAGGTTACACTCACACCGACAAAATGATTGATAACCTTACCAACCAAGTGTCCTTACTTGTTCAACAATTTAAAGCAATACTCCCTCAGACTAACAATCAACTCAGAACCTCATCAAACCCACGCAATCTGGCAACGGTGGAGGACGGAAGAATTGTAGTTCAAAATGTTCAGGGGAGGCAAAACTTGAATCAAAGGAACATGGGTCGAGGTAATGTGCAGATAAAAGTAGGGAATGCAAATCAGGGGCAGGGGAAATAGCCTAAGTGTTATAACTGTGGTGGACTTGGACACATTGCCAGAAACTGCAATCAACCAAAACGTCCTCAGAACTCAGACTATTTCAAGGACAAGATGTTGTTGATGCAGGCTCAAGAGAATGGAGCTGTGTTGGACGAAGAAGAAATGTTGTTTCTAGCTGGCGATGGGGGAAATAATTTTGATGCCGATGTGGACGAACAGCCAGTTCAGGACCTTGCACTTAATGATCCCAACATATTCAAAGATGATGATTGTGATGCTTTTGAATCTGATGTGGATGATGAACCAACAGCTCAAACAATCTTCATGGCTAATCTATCCTCTGTTGTCTCATCACCTTAACAAGCTGGTTCCTCCAATGCATCTGTGATTTCTGAGGTACTAAAGCTTTATGACACATATGACGTGGTTGATAAACAAAAGATTCCCAACGAAGTACAACAGACAGATGGGGTTGATTCAGATACTATTGACATGAGAAATAGTAATATTTTTCCATATGAACAATATGTGAATCACAACAACGTGTCTGATGTACAAGGTGGTGCATCTTTTGTTGAAAATATTGCTTGTGTTGTAGATAATGCCTGTGTGGTAGATAATGCTTGTGAGTGGCATGAAAACACTGAGTTTGTCCCTGATGACCCCTTGACCACTAGACTAAACATATATAAAGATCAGGTGGCAATTTATGAACAACGTGCTAAATTTGAACTAACTGAACGTGAGCAAAAAATGGATAGTCAAATGCGTACACTTATAACTGAGCTTAATTTAAGGGAGGAAATATTGAAACAAGAGTTGAATTCTTTACAAAAACAGCTGGATCAGACTGTTAAACAAAAACAGGAGGCCCTAGAGCACGTAAATACACTAAAACAAGATTTCAAGGAAAAAGAAACACAACTCTTAAATGATTTCTGATGACTTAAAATCTTAAAGAATAAGCTTGAAAATAAGTTGTACACGCAAGACCAATCTAGACAAACGGTTCAAATGCTTCAAAAGCACAAAAAGTTGTGTGATAAGCATATTGTAAGTAATGTAGGTGAACCTAAATTAGCTCTCCTTAGGAAAGCTAAAGTGACCCAACCTGCCTTATATGATGCCAATGTGATGATTATGCCTGGTCATGCCCCACCTGATGTTTCATCTTTAGAAGAGAGTAATGAGATAGATATGAGAAATAGAGAAAGAATGAATGAGAAAATGAAGGATCCCAAATGCATAGCCAATCGAATAATAGTCAAACCCCATGATTATTATGAGGAGAATCGATTGACTGTGTTTGCACCTTAAAAGAAGTTAACACCTAAACAAATATTTTGGTCTTTAGATATGGAAAAGAGAAAGGCCGATGAGCTTGAAGCCAAAACTCCACCCCTTAGGAAAATTGCAGCTGCAACGGTGTATCCTCCCAATACACCTAGGCATTTGGTTCCTTTGACTCTTCCTACTAAATGTAAAACCTTAATTAGCATATATGTAATTTGTCAACTATTTGCTGATTTTGATAAAACATGTAAGAAGAGAATTACACCAACCGAAATTACTAAGGGGGAAAGGGGTTTTGAATAAAAAAAAGGTGTTACTTAACTAAGGTCATTCCATTCTTTAAATTACTCAAGGAACAGTTTGAAGGATTGCAAAACGCCCTTGAAACTGAGGTAAATGAAATGAAAGTAATGTTTAAAGATATGGAAAATGAGGTAGCTCAAAATGCGATAGAACTTAAGAGCCGTGAGATCGAGAGAAAGAACATTCTCATCACCAATGAGAATTTGATTGCTAGATGTATTGCACAGGATATATTTTATACTGCCACTGATTCTGCTTTAACTGCCTGTCAATTTCATGAGTATTCTATTGCATTGAATGTTACCCAGAATCGTGTTGTTGAGCTTGAGGGGGAGAATTTGGAACTGCAAGAGAAAATTCAAAATGATGACCATGATAACATGGTCAAGCGTTTTTCAAAACTAGAAGTTGATCATCTTAATTTACAATTAAAATATCAACACTTAGAAGAAAAATATAAAATATCAAATGCCAAGACATCTCTGGATGCTCCTGAATTTGATACATATTTTGAATTGAGTAAACGTGATGAAAAAATTCAAGCTCACACTAACACGATTCGACAGTTGAGGGCTCAAATTGCCCAATTAAAGTCAAATAAGAGTGTAGCAATTGGCACCAATAAACCATCGTCTTTGGATTCTAAGAATTTTCACTATCAGGACACTATCAATAAGTTACATGGTGAAAATGAGTGTTTTCGAGCTGAAAATTCAAAAATCAAACAACATTACAAAGAGTTATATGACTCAATTAAAGTCACACGAAACAATCATAATGAAAAAATAACTTCTTTGTTAAATGATATTGAGAATCTTAAGACTCAGGTGAAAGGAGAAATGCCAATTGACATTTGTGATAAGGTTGCTCCAAAGGTTTCTGTTGTTAGAAAGTATGATGTTCATGTTGTGCCTATTCTAATTCCCCTTAGGAACAATAGGTCTGCCCATCAAATTTATCTTAATCACCTTAAGGATAGCCTGGATATACTTCGTGAGATTGTAGAGGAGGATAGGATAGAAAAACCACTTGATAAAGCAGTTGTGGATGCCTGCTTCCTCACTAAAAGGTCTCGGGAATTTTTAGAGTACGTCATTGGCACTGGCCCTAAGATTGATAACAAAAGAGATAGATTTGTTGCATCATCATCTACGACTAAAAACAAGCAAGTAACCTTTGATCTACCACTGAGAACATCAGAACCCAGCACATCAAAGTCAGGAAAGCAAATGACAGTAAAACAAACTAATGTTCCCATCATTACATCTACAGGAGTAAAATGTGACACCAAAGCTAGCGGGTCAAAGCCTAGAGGCAATGCAAGGAAAGATAGGACTGCGCCGGCTAAGAGTGGTCACGAGAAGAAAGTAGAAGCCCAACTTAGGAACAATAAGTTTGCAATGAGTAGAATGAATCGTGTTGATTCTAGTATCAAAAGTACTGTAATTAATTCAAATTCTAATGCTGTCTGTAAAACATGTAACGAATGTTTAATTTCTGCTAATCATGATGATTGTGTTGTGTCATTTTTGATGTCTCTTGTACAACCCCATGTTAAGAATGTTAGGAAAATTGAAACATGTAAGAAAGTTTGGAAGGCAACAGGAAAAACGTTTGCAAATGTCGGGTATCAATGGAGACCCACTGGAAGGAAGCTCACTTTAGGAGATCAGTGCCCCTTAACTAAATTGAATAACCATAAAGTAGTGAAGGTTAAGGAATGGAGACCAACTGGTCGAATGTTGCCTTTAGTGACACAATGCCCTACTACTAGGTCAATTGCTTCTTCTAGTGTAATTTCCACTGTAAATACAGTTGCATCTATGAAACCTGTAGTTCCAGAATTTGTGTGTGCTAACCAAACGGACCCCAGCTGTACGTGGGGATCCACATTTTTCAGTTATCCATCGTTGTCTGTTTTCAAATGCAGGTCGTACAAATCGTCCTTTGGTATTTGGACTCAGGCTGCTCAAAACATATGACTGGGGATCGCTCACGGCTCAAGAATTTCGTGAAAAAGTTTATCGGGACAGTTAGATTTGGGAATGACCATTTTGGGGCAATTATGGGTTACGGAGATTATGTGTTTGGCGACAGCGTGATTTCCCGGGTATACTATGTGGAAGGACTAGGACATAATTTGTTTTCTGTTGGTCAATTTTGTGACTCCGATCTTGAAGTTACTTTCAGAAAACACACTTGTTTCATCAGAGAGTTGGATGGTGTTGATCTTCTTAAAGGCAGTCGTGGCACCAATTTATACACCATCTCAATTGAAGAAATGATGTGGTCCTCTCCTATATGCTTGCTTTCAAAGGCCTCGAAGACTAAATCATGGCTTTGGCACCGTCGTTTGAATCACTTGAACTTCGGCACCATAAATGACTTGTCTCGCAAGGAGCTTGTACGAGGCATGCCCAGACTAATGTTTGAGAAAGATCATATTTGTTCTGCATGTCAATTGGGCAAAAGCAAGAAACATACTCACAAACCCAAAACCATCAATACCATCATGGAAGTTCTTCATACCCTTCACATGGATCTGTGCGGACTAATGAGAGTGCAGAATATCAATGGAAAGAAGTATGTTCTGGTGGTGGTCGACGACTACTCTCGGTTTACATGGGTAAAGTTTTTGAGAACCAAGGATGAAACTCCAGAGGTTATCATTAAACTAATCAAGCAGTTACAAGTAAGGCTGAACAAAACTGTCAGAATTATCCGGACGGACACTGGAACTGAGTTTGTTAACCAACACCTCAGTCAATTTTATGAAGATATTGGCATAACTCATCAGAAAAGTGTTGCACGCACTCCTCAGCAAAATGGTGTTGTTGAAAGACGAAATCGTACTCTAGTGGAAGCTGCAAGAACTATGCTAATATATTCTAAGGCTCTGATGTTTCTTTGGGCAGAAGCAATTGCTACTGCGTGTTACACCCAAAACCGTTCCTTGATACACACTCTTCACAACAAAACTCCTTACGAGCTGTTACATGGGAAGAAACCAGATCTTTCCTTTCTTCGAGTGTTCGGTGCCTTGTGCTATCCGAAAAATGATGGTCAAGATTTGGGAAAGCTAAAAGCTAAAGCAGACGTAGGTTTCTTCGTTGGGTATGCACCAGATTGCAAGGGATATAGAATCTACAACAAGAGAACCCGACAAATCATGGAAACTATTCACGTTATATTCGATGAGCTGACTGAGCAAACGGCTCCTGGACAAACCAGTTCTGGACCCACACCTAATCTATTGACACCTGGACCAATTAGTTCAGGTCTTGTACAGAATCCCACGCCTGCAGTTCCTTATGTACCTCCCACCAGTGATGAGTTGAAGAAGTTATTTGATTCGATGTTTGACGAATACTTTGAGCCACCAACGGGTAATGCTACAACTGAAGCTCCACCTGTACCTCCAGTTGCTGATGCTCAAGTTCCACCTAACTCAGAAGGTCCATCTGTGTCTGTCTCAATTATTCTGCCAGTCAATCGCCCTCATCATCAAATATTCAGTCTTCTTCGGTACAACAAGGTTCTACAGAAGACAATTCTTTTGATGTGAATCCTTTTGCTCCTGTTGATGATGTTCCATTTGAAAATGTATTTGCTCCTGAGTCATCCACTGATACATCTTCAGGAGATCACAACACAGCAACATCAGTTCAAAACCCTCAACCACATGATCATCTCAGAAAATGGACCAATGATCATCCAATTGACAACATCATTGGTAATCCGTCTCGTCCGGTATCCACTCGAAAGCAACTTGCCACCGATGCACTGTGGTGCTTCTTTAATTCCGTACTCTCTAAATTCGAGCCAAAAGACGTCAAAGAAGCCATGTCTAAAGATAGTTGGTATACTGCTATGCAAGATGAAATTCATGAGTTTGATCGACTTGAAGTATGGGAATTAGTGCCTCTTCCAGAGTGTGCAATGGTTATCGCTCTAAAGTGGATCTTTAAAGTGAAACTCGATGAGTACGGTGATGTTTTAAAGAATAAGGCACGGCTTGTTGCGAAGGGGTACCGACAAGAAGAGGGCATAGACTTTGAAGAATCATTTGCTCCGATTGCTAGAATTGAAGCCTTCAGAATCTTTCTAGCTAATGCTGCCAGTCAGAATATGATTGTCTACCAAATGGACGTGAAGACAACATTTATAAACGATGATCTGAAGGAAGAAGTCTATGTCAATCAACCAGAAGGTTTTGTGGATCCTGATCATCCTACTCACGTCTACCATTTGAAGAAGGCTCTATATGGGCTAAAGCAAGCACCCAGGGCGTGGTATGATACTTTATCAAAGTTTCTTCTGGGTAATGGTTTTTCCAAAGGTGTTGTTGATCCTACACTATTCACTAGGAAATCGGGCAAACATCTGCTTCTTGTTCAGATTTATGTAGATGACATCATCTCTGCCTCTTCTGATCCTAGGGAATGTGATAGGTTTGCTAATGAGATGAGTTCTAAGTTTCAAATGTCTATGATGGGACAAATGTCGTTCTTCTTGGGTTTGCAAATATCTCAAAGTCCCGGAGGCATCTTTATCAATCAATCCAAATATACAAATGAAATATTGAAGAAATTTGGATTTGAATTAAGTGATGCAGTTGACACTCCTATGGTTGAGAGATCTAAGTTGGATGAAGACCACTCTGGGATCCCGGTTGATCAAACTAAGTTTAGAAGCATGATTGGATCCTTAATGTACCTTACCGCCAGCCGGCCAGATCTCTTGTTCGTCGTATGTATGTGTGCTCGGTATCAGTCCAAGCCCACCAAGAAGCATCTGGAAGCCGTAAAACGGGTCTTCAGATATCTTCAAGGCACTGTTCACATGGGACTCTGGTATCCTAAGGACACCGCAATGGAACTCACGGCTTATGCAGATGCAAATCATACGGGGTGTCAAGATACTCGTCGAAGCACATCGGGAGGTGCTCAGTTTCTTGGGGAAAAGTTGGTCAGCTGGTCTTCTAAAAAGCAAATGAGCACTTCAATATCTTCCAAAGAGGCTGAATACATTGCCATGTCCGCATGTTGTGTTCAAATTCTTTGGATACGATCACAACTATCAGACTATGGATTTGCATATAACAAGATTCCTCTATATTGCGATAACAAAAGTGCTATCGCTCTTTGCTGTAACAATGTCCAACATTCACGTTCAAAGCACATCGACATTAGGCATCACTTCAGAAGGGAACAGGTTGAGAAAGGGATCGTTGAACTCTACTTCGTGAGGACAGAGTTTTAGTTGGCTGATATCTTCACTAAGGCATTTCCGAGAAAACGGTTTCAATTTATTCTCCCGCGGCTTGGCATGAAGAGTTTGTCTCCTGAAACACTCAAGTGTCTTCAAGAAGAAAAGGAGGAGTAGAGGATTTACTTCACATATCCTTGTATATATCTGTGTATATCTTAAACCAAAAAGAAAATAGAAAAATATAAAACCTATAAAAACCACAAAAAAAAAAAAAAAAAAAAATCAGAAAAACAGAAAATACCAAAAATAGTTCTTCTAGGCATGTCTTCTGTTTATTGATAACATTTAAGGTCCTAGAAATGTCATTCAATAATGACACGGGTCTTTAAATGAAGCTCGAACAGAAGTTATACTAACCGGTTAAAACATGTCTATCGGCTTACAGTTACTTCAGACTGCAACCCGTGCATTACTATGGGGAAAGCATGTCGCCAAAAACACGGCTGTTCCTCCAACTGGGTGATGTTCACCTGGGCATGAATTACTTTATATCCATGTTTTTCCGATTTGATGTACGTTTCAGTGCATCATTTCTTGTATAAGAAGAGAAGTCTTCTTTACACCACAAACTCCTTCTGTTCTATGATTCTTCAGGAGAGTTTTGGTGTTTCGCAAGGTGGTAACTGGAGTTAAATTTTCACAAATACTTCACACTCAATTGAATGACTACAACTCTTTAAATAGAAAACGGGTCATTAATTGAGGGGGATAATATTTGTTCAAATTTCTGACACCTTTTTTAAGCATTGTGCAACATCAGCAGTGACACTCTCTCGTGGTTTAAGGGGGAGCATAGTATGCTCCATAATCAGAATACATTTAAACCTGACCACATTTTCTCCCAAATTTTCTAAACATATTTAAATCAATTGGGATCACAAATCTCAAATGGTTTGAAATTTTTGATCGGGGGAGAGAATGTGATTTAAATATGAAATTCTGATGAAAATGTGATTATTTGGTCTTAAATGTAAGCTCTCCTATATGTGCAAAACTCTTTCGTATATCGATGCACATATTAAGGGGGAGCAAATGGCACTACAGCAAAAAGGATGCGACATCTCATGTGACTCAGACCTTACCAATGAATTGACGAAACATAAACTTTCATTAATCGAAAGGACATATCCTGGTCGGGTAATAATTTCAAGCTGGTCTAACCAGTGATGTAAGCGTGTCTCGAAGAGGATATGTCTAAGTAGAGTGTACCGTTTTGAGAAACTTTCTGTGAATTTGACCAGGCTGGGTAATAATTTTAAGCTAGTCTAACTAGTGATGTAAGCGTGTCTCGAATCGGTCATGTTCACTAAAAGTGGATCAATTCAAAAAGTACAAGCTCTACCGAACATGTGCATTTTTAAAATTAAAACATATGAGCACATGTTAAGGGGGAGCATTTGAAAAATACAAAACTCTCAAAGTGTTAGCAAAATGTGTTTCATAATCATGAACACTTTGAGAAATTTTTCAAAGATTTGGTAAATGGCAACATAGGATAGTCATGAAGGTATAAGGTGGCTAAGGTTAGGAAAACCGTCCTATGATCCGCCAGAGCCGGATGGATCTACCCAGGGACAATACCGAATAGTTAGTATTAGAAAGTCCTTATGTATGATCATGAAAAAAGGAGTAATATGAGAAAGGAGAAAGAAGGGGCAGAAGAATTAAAAAGAAATGAAATGAGAATGGGTGAAAAGAAATAGCCCTCTAAATTAATCAACCTTAGGGCAGAAACCGGGTTTAATTCATATGCTACTGGTTGTTACTAAGGTGACGCCGGTATTGAAGACAAGACGTCATGGACCCAGTGACGCACTGCACTAAACCTTCTAAGCCACTTGTTGGTCCACACGAGTTATGGATCCAAGTAGCCTTGTTACTTGTTAGACGACTTGTATAAACCGAATCGATCTAAGTAAGAAACTCTAACACCTTGCTTATTGTTAATGCGGAATCTTAACAACAAACAATGAATAACACAATAACTAACTTCGTATATTGATTTGTTTAATCTAAGTGATTACAATCTTCATCGTTATCTCTAAACTAATGACTAAGGTTCCTTTTATACACTAAGGAAACCCTAGATACAAAACTTGCTAAAGGATATACGTATCTTCTCTAAAGATAATTACGTATCCTTTCCTAACTTATATCTAACAAACTTTCCTAACTTTCATGACCAGACTTAACAGCTAAAGTCAAACAGACTTAACTTACTCTACCAGACTTAATAATAAACAACCAGACTTAACTGTTACAAGACTTAACCAATAGAACTACCAGACTTAATTACATAGCCCACCAGACTTAATTCTGTTCTTCCATTAAGTCTTCTCTTGTCTTGTGATAATTCCCAACAATCCTCCCCTAACTTGATCTTCATGCTTCATGAACTTCAAGTTTCTTCTGAATAAGCTTCTGAGGATTTAATCTTGAACTCTTGGAATTATCTCTAACACTTCAAAAACTTCAAATCTGATCTTAATACAGCAACTTGACTTGAATAATCTTTTCACCATCTGATATGCAATCCATCTGATCTTCACAGCAACCATGACTACTTGTACATCAATACTTTTAAGTTTCATACTATTCTCATCACTTCCAGGTGTGTAAACTCCTGTGAGAGGTGAATCATTGAAAATTAATGGATTTAATGTCTCTTTACCAATAGCCATCACTACTGGAGTAGCTAATGTTTTAGTGTGTAAGACCATGGTACATTAATAACCATATGATTTTTAGTAAACCATCAACTATCAACGGATTTGTTTTGTCTTTACCAAAAGCCGTTTGCTTTTGGACTAGCTAATTCTTTTGATGGAATGCACCTTATCTTGGTGAATTGATTACCATGTATGGTTTTCCACAGCCTTTACCACAAGCCATACCTTGTGGGCTAGCCAACTCTTCACTATCTCAGATATGGTGAGTTGAATACCATAAAATTTTTGGTAAATTGCCAACCATTAACGGATTTGAAATATCTTTACCAGATCCGTTTGTACTGGATTAGCTAGTCCTAATGTTGGTTAAACATGGTGGACTGATAACCATTTGTTGTGTTAGTGCTATGCACCTTCACCAAGTGAGAAGTTCCTATAGTCTCACTTACATCTTGAAAATTCTTTCAAACACCTCAATCCAACAGTGTTTCCTTCAAAGACTGTAACTTAATTAAATCCAAAATCTGCTCATATACCTCATCCCTTTTATCTGCATATAACTTTTTCTACATCATTTACTTGCAAACTGAATGTGAGAGGGGATATTTCACTTCTGCAAGCATATAAACATCAGCATTTTGTAAAGACAAACAATGTACCTTACAGTTGTGAAAATATCTCCAACTGACAATATTTTGCTCCTCTGGAAGTTTCCACACTACATCTGACTCAGCTGGTGGCTCAAACATCACTTTCAAATCTCCCCAAAATACTCTTTCAAATTCTTCCTCAGGTGGATTATCTCCATGTTTGATATTCACCAATTCGTAAAGCTCTTGAAGATCTTGTCTACTCACATCATTTAAAATCCCTGGGAAATTAGTATACACAATATCAGAATTATCCTCCCTTATAATTTGATATGCAGCTCTTTTCCCTGGCTTAATGATTTGATATCTGAAAACTTTAGATGGTTCCTTAGAGCTTATATCAGATATTGTTCCCATAGTTTGTCCCTCAGATGAAGGTTCTTCTTCTGATTCCTCCTCATGTACTACCTTTTTAGACTTGCTCTTTCTTGCTATACTTTTCCTCCTTGTAAACTTTATGACAGGCTTTTTGACTTCTTTCTTTTCTTCCCCAACATCAGACACTTTTTCAGCATTAGACTCCTTTTCAACTTCACTAGATGCTTTCTCAACTTCAGATGCCTTTTCAACCATTTTCTCAGCTTCTATTGTTGGTTCAGATTCTGCTACTTTCTGTCTCATAAAACTTCTTCTCAAAGAATCTTCAAAATCCACTGGCCTATAGCCATGATCTCTCTGATATGCACCTACATATTCAGCTTGATTTCCTCAAATGATCTTCCTCTCATCTTTTCCCATGTTGAGTGCAGCATATTCTTTAGATACACCTTCATCCCATGCATTTGATCTGCTTTAGACATCTTCTTGGGAACTTTGGTTTTCTTCTGAGTTTGTCTTATCATAGACATAAAATCCCCCAAAGTTTCTTCATTCCTTCTAGCATTCATGAACTCTGCTAGTTGTTTAGCTCTCTCCTCAACAGTCAAACCTGGAATAGCTTTAATTTCTTCAAACTTTGCCCTCAACTCATCATCTTTTTCAATCATTTTCCTTCAGTGGGTCATCATTAACCTCTTCTGATATCATTCTTGCAAACATTTCATCTTGTCTTTTCTGTTCTTCCTCCTTTTCTAACTCAGCCTTTTCCATTGCTTGTATCCTTGCAATCTCAACCAAAGAAGCTTGATCTTCTCTTTCTTGTCTCTTTGTCCTCTTGGGCTTAGGAGTTTCCATCATTATTTGTTTTCCTTCCCTTTGAGTTTTAGGCTGCTCCTCATTACCAGACTTATCTCCATGAACAGAACTATCAATCTCACCAGACTTATCTTGACCACCGGACTTAATTTCCTTACCAGCATTAACTTCACCAGACTTAATCTCACCAGAATTAATACCTTCGGCAGACTTATCCAATTCTTCATCAGATTCTTCATCAAGTATTAACTTTCTTTTTGGATATCTGCTTTTCTTCTTTTGAATTTTACTCAGAGATTGAGCTAGTGTTTCTGCTGCTTCCTTTGTTTCAGGACTTATATCTACTTCATCAGCTGGTTTATCCTTTGTTGGTGTCTTTTCAACTTGTTCTTCCTCTAAATTCCTCCCCTGTTTGGAAGAATTTTCATCCTCACCTTCTTGATCATCAAAAGCAACTCCTTTCTCCTTCATTACTTTCTCCAACTTTTTAACCCTCTTAACCAATGTTAGAATAGCCCCACTCTTAGCATTGTTTGCCTTCTCCAAGAATTCTATTCTCTTAATCAAAGCAGGCACTAATGTGAGAAGATCCTCCATAGACATAGGGTTGGATTCCTCCTCCTGAATAGGACTTGGAATATGGGTTTGCTGTGGTGGTGAAGATGGTGTAGGTGTAGGTACCCTTGGTTGGGAAGGTGATGAACTTGGTGGTGGTGTTGGTGATCTTGGTTGTTGCTGAGCTTGCTCCACATTGGTTGGTTGTTCAACAGTAGATGTACCTGCAATGTTAGTTGAACCAGGAAGCATAGCAGGCAAAAGTGGCCAATGTGCCCCATTGAATCCCTTTTCATGTTTGCAAAGATTTTAGGAGTAAAAGCCACAATTACATAAATTTTCATTTTGTCTTCAGGTTCAAAATTTAAAATCATTTGCAAAAATCTTGGGTACATCAAAAACTTATGTTTTGCATTTTTGACATTTGCAACCATGCCATCAAAAATCAATTTTGTAAAATTAAAAGGTCTTCCAAGTGCAAGACAGACCAATGCAGAAGCAATGTTGCTTCCAAACTGATCCCATCCACCACTCTTAGGACTTAGGCAATGGAGCAAATGATGTATTAAAAATCTCCACTGTGGTGTAAAATGGCTTTTCCAAAAAGTAAAGGTACCATCAGTGGGATATCCTATAGTTCTCATTCCCTCAAAAAGATCATCATTAGACAATATGTATTCCCCTGAAGCATCACCCAATCGGAGACTACTCCTAATGGAGGCTTCAGTAATGGTGAAGTCATGGGTGTCAATTGTTGCCCGTAGCTGTGGTGTACCATCAGCTAGGGTTTCATAGGTCACAGACCCCCAAAATTGCTTAACAATAGATGCATAAATAGTAGGATTTGCAGTTAAAGCGTACCGAAGGTTAGAACCTTTCAAGAAATCTACTATTTGCTCAAAGTCGTCACTTTGGGTTGGTTTCTTCAAGAAACCAACTTGATTGTGCTTGTCAACAAACTTTAGTGAAGCCATTGATGAGAGAATGACTAAGTGCTGGTTGAGAATTTAAATTATGGTTTTTACTAGTAGTAGAAAAACAGAGTAAATCTTTGCCGTGAATAAAGATTGTAGAAGTTAGAAGTAAATCATGGATAAAGATGAAAAATAAATTAAATCTTATCCATATATACCTCTTACCCAAAAATATCAACGGTCATATTTAAATAAGATAATAAAATCTTTATTTGACTGACCAGACCTAACGGTTAGAAATTAATTACCTTTGATACTACCAGACTTAAAATTGGTCAACCAGACTTAAACACTGACTCGCCAGACTTAACTAAAGAATCAGACTTACACACTGAGCAAGACTTCATATCACCAATCCATAGTGTTCTGCAAAAATTAGTCCCAACACCAAGAGAAAAACAAGAAAAGCATACAAACAAGAGATTTAAAAAAAATATTAACTACCAGAATTAAAACTACTAAAAACAATTTTATTTTTTTATTTTTTTTAACTAGAATTAAATCTACTACAAGGATTAACTTCTAATATTACCAGAATTAAAAATAACTACAAGAATTAACTTCTAATATTACCAGAATTAAAGAAAATCCTAAGTACTGGTTATTATACAAACTTTACATTTTGACCTCCCCTTAAGTTTAACCTCCCCTTAAGACTAACCTCCCCTTAAGTCCAGCTATGGGTTTATCATACCAATGCTAACCACTAAGTAATTAAACCTAGGGCCATCAAAAGATTTAGTTAAGAGGTCTGCAACATTGAAGTCTGTGTGTATTTTATCCACTCTAATTAATTTCTTTTCATAGCAATCCCTAATGAAATGATGCCGGATTTCTATATGTTTAGTTTTAGAGTGGTACACAGGGTTCTTAACTATACAGATAGTGCTCTCATTATCTATGTGAATTATAGTGTTCATAAAGTTCAAACCATAATCCAGCATTTGGTTTTGAATCCACAAGACTTGTCCACAGCAATTGGCAGCTGCTACATATTCAGCTTCAGTTGTTGATGTATCTACAATGGTCTGCTTCTTGCATTGCCAAGAGATTAATCTTCTTCCAAGGAATTGACAACCTCCAGTTGTGGATTTCCTATCAAGACTTGCACCTGCATAATCACTATCTGAATAGGCTTCCAGGTCAAAAGATGACTCTCTAGGATACCAAAGGCCCAAATTGGGTTTGCCCTTTAGATATCTAAAGATTCTCTTCACAGCATGAAGATGTGAAGTCTTGGGCTTAACATGAAAACGTGAACAAACACAGACTGCATACATAATGTCAGGTCTAGAAGCAGTAAGATACATTAGAGAACCTATCATTGATCTATAAAGATGCACATCTACATCAGCAGCATCTTCATCCTTTGTTAAAGGCACCTTGTTCTCCATGGGAGTAACTGCGGTCTTCACATTTGAAAAGGCAAACTTCTCCAAGATCTCTGCTACATACTTGTCTTAAGAGATAAATAGTCCATCTGCTTGTTGTTTCACTTGCAGTCCTAAGAAAAATGTGAGTTCACCCATAGAACTCATCTGAAACCTCCCCTTCATTAATGCTTCAAATTCCTCACACCAAGACCTTTTAGTAGAACCAAATATGATATCATCCACATAAACCTGAACTAAGATGATATCCTTCTTGTTTCTCTTGATGAACAAGGTCTTGTCAATTACACCTCTTTTATACCCATGCTCTTCAAGGAAGTTGGAGAGAGTTGCATACCAAGCTCTGGGAGCTTGATGGAGACCATATAAAGCTTTGATGACTTTGTACACTTTCATGGGTTTTGCTAGATCAACAAAACCAGGAGGTTGATGAACATATACCTCCTCTTCAAAAGGCACTCTTCACATTCATCTGATAGACTATGAACCCCATATATGATGCATAGGCTAAAAATAACCTAATAGCCTCAATCCTGGCTACCGGAGCAAAAACCTCATCATAATCTATGTAGGTCGAGTATATGATGAAGCAAAAAGTGTACCGCTTTTAAGGGGTCATTTAAGCCCTAAATCATATTTATTTGATCAAATATTGCCCTAAATCGTTCCTTTTGTCATTTTAGGTACTTTGGAGAAGAAATCTGGAAAAGGAAGCATTTTGGACGTTTTTGGAGCATAAAAGTGAAGAAAATGACAAAGTCTCAAAATCGGCTCAAAAGTACCTTTGACGGCGTCAGGGATTGCCCTTGACGGCGTCATGGCTTGGCAAAAAAAGGTGGATATGAAAATTACTCATGATAAGCCAGAGAATTTTGCATGAAAAATCTGACGGCGTCACCCTTTGAAGTGATCAAGGTCGTCGCGGTTTAAGCTAAAGAGGGACGGCGTCAAGCCATATTCTAACGGCGTCAAGCTATGATAAGCCAGAGCGGATTTTGGAGGTCTAAAGAGGGACGGCGTCAGGAAGGCCATCCGAAAACCCTAAAAGCGGCGAGGTGACGGCGTCAGGATCTACAACGTGACGCCGTCAGCCCTTAAACTCTATATATAGTTTTGCAATTTTTTGTCATTATGGTGGAACTTATTGTGTGTAACTTTGGAGGAGAAACCCTAGACGAATTTCTGCCATTTTTAAGGGTTTTCATACCCTTGGATCTCCCATGTTTAATTGAAGATAAGTGTTCATTTAATCATTCAATATGTCTATGTGTTGTTTGATTATATATTGTTCTTGTCTTTTAATTAACATGCTAGGCTAGATTTATCTTGTGTTTGCTTAGATCTAATGAAACCTAGCTATTGATTATTGGTTATTAGTGTGTTATTAATTGTATTGGATGATTGTTCATCTATGTTAAGCTTAAGAAAACTGGCTAACTTCCTATACGGTAACTTGCTTGAACGTCTTAAGAAACATGAACCAATGCGTACTAAGGTTTTTATGGTTGTATTTAATGCATGAGCGAATTCTAGTGATCCCATGTTAGGAGCTTCTTAGCCGGCTCGACATAGGAGTGAAGTAGGAGCTTATAGAGTTGGGGAAGTACGTACGCCACCCTATGATTGGTATTAAGGAATACACCCGTCATCCACGCAATTAATACACACTAATCAACCGGTAAAAGATAGTTAGGGAGTAAGGAAATCTAAGTAAACACATTTCTCTCCATATAAGTTTTACCAACCTTTTCATTTTCGTCATTTTATTTTATTTGCATTCGTAGTAATTTGGGTTAGTTGACTAGCAACTAATTCCGCCCACTCCTTCAAACCCGAGATTTTACTTGCTTTCATAAAAATATAAAAAATACAAAAATAATCTTCCTTCACCCTTAGACCTAATTAGAGTAGTTTTTCATACCTAACGAACACTATTCCCTGTGGAGAACGATCAATCCCACGTACTTACCACTATACTATACTACATCGGTCAGGTACACTGCCTGGTGGGGTTGTAAGCCTCTTGAGATCCCTCGAGAGGTAAAACCTGTTGTAAGGTTGCAAAACCACGCATCAAGTTTTTGGCGCCGCTGCCGGGGAATAGTTATTGTTTAGGTTGAATTTTTATTTTATTAGGTATACTCACTAGATTCCTTTCTAGTGAGATTTTTATTTTATTTTTCTAGGTTTTCTTTAGTCTATCTTTTTTCTTTGTTTCTTTGTTCGTAACCATTACCATCCGACATCATGGAAGGTGGTAATATCCTTGATCCTAACAACCCACCACCACCACCTCCTAGAGCCCGTACCTTAGGAGACTATTCTCGTCCTAGCCACCATGGCTATCGAAACACCATTGAGCTCACTCAAGGAGCCAATGTCACACCCTTGCGATCCGACACCATCCGGTTGGTGCAAAGCGGATGTGCATTCCATGGACTTCGTTCTGAAGATCCTAATCAACATCTCAAGGACTTTCTCAAAATCGTTGATTCTATAGACCTTGATGTTGCCACTCGAGAGACGACCCGACTGCGTCTCTTTCAATTCTCTCTGCGGGACCAAGCTAGTCAATGGCTAGAACGTCTACCCGCAGGATCCATCACCTCTTGGGATGATCTCACCACTCGCTTCCTTGCTCAGTTTTTCCCACCAGGAAGAACTACCAAGCTAAGGAATGATATCTTGATGTTCCAACAACGTCAAGGCGAAACCCTCTACGAGGCATGGACTCGATTCAAGGACTTACTCCAAAAAGTCCCTCACCATGGCATAGAACTTTGGCTCCAAGTCCAAATCTTTTATGACCATGTAAATCTCTCCACGAGGCAAACCATTGACCAATTGGCCGGTGTTAAGCTACGTGATCTAAGTGCGGAACAATCATGGGCTCTCCTAGAAGATCTTGCTCTTTATGACAACGAAAGTTGGAGTGATCCCTGTGATTTGAATAAAACGGTCAAGGCAATATCTTTGCCTTCAAACAATTCAAGCACTTCCGACCGTAGGATCATAGAACTTGAAGACCAAGTCAAGTTTCTTATGAAATCCTACGAGGCTCCTAAATCTTCAAGCCAAGTGAACAAAATCACTTCTTCATGTGAATTATGTAGTGGTCCTCACGACACACGTGATTGCATGGAACTCCCCGAACAAGCTTTTGCGGACTACGCATCCTCGCGTACCGACGGAGCGGGAGACAAGTGGTACACTTTCAAACCCGAGCCAAACCCCTACGGTGATTCATACAACCCCTCATGGAAAAATCACCCAAACCTTAGGTGGAAACAAAACCAAAACGCACAACAAACCAATTCTTCCAACCCACCTAATCGTTTCCAATCAAGCGGTTCCAACTCGAACCGTACTTTCAACAACAATCCTTCCAGCAATGGTAGTACCAATAACTTTGAAGGATTGATGTCTCAATTTATGGCATCTCAAGAAGCTCGGATAGCTAGATTCGAATCCGAATTCAATCAACAACAAACGGAGATGACCAATAAAATTGACAACTTGTTGAAAGCCCTCAATAACCAAGTGTTATCACCTCCACATAAGGACGCTAGGAACACAAATAGCGGACCCCAAGTAAAAGACCCCTCTTCATCCAAACACGTCCACTTCGTCAACATTGTCACTATCAAACCAATTGATAGGAATGAGGATAATAGTGAACCTCAGGATGAGGTTAAGAAAGTCGAGGTTGATAAAGAAGTTAGGGAAAGTGAGATTGAAGAAGTAGATGATGATGAGGACTACTTCAATAGGCTACCCACTAAGGAAGAGCGCGCATATCATACAGACTTATTCGATGACCCCGAGACACCATACTTCCTAGGTAGACCAAGTATAAAGATAGGCGATCCTTCTAATCTCAACATACCATGCAACATCGGACATTTGCATGTGTGGAAAGCTTACATCGACCTTAGATCGCCCATAAACATCATGACTAGAGCCCACTACAACTTAATAATGAAAAATCAACTTGGGTATAGGATGTTCCCTGATAAGGGTTGGATGAGTAACTTCACGGGAAGAGTTAAGGGATTACCGGTTTATGTAGGAAACTTCACCTATGTCACCGACTTTGTAATTGTAGAAGATATCCGCCCAATAGTTGATGCATCCTTAACTCAAGTAGTTTTTGGAAAACCATTTGTTGAGGTCTCTAGAATGACTTATGAGCCTTCCTTAGGGATAGTTAGATTTAAGGATGAGACCGATGAGGTAAACTACCAAATGCCATATAAGATAGAGCAATTCCAACACTTGTCAAATGTTGAGAAGGAGCTTAAGCAAGCGGTCTACTATAGAAATGATGAGGATAGAAATAAAGGAGTAGACTATGTTATGGAAAGGATATCCGGTTTCTACAAGGATTGCTTGAAATTAGGACCGGAGTATAAAACCGGAAATGAGAATGGCCTAGGAACCGTGAACAATGATGGAGTCACGTAATGTACGGTGACTTTGAGTCTAGCTACAAGACTCATTAATAAAGAAAAGCGCTTCTTGGGAGGCAACCCAAGCTTTATTTGCTTTGTGTGTTTATTTATTTGTTTGTTTGATTTTATTTGTTTCCGTATGTGTGTTTAAGTTTTATTATTATTGATTCATGTTCAAAACTAAATTGTGAAAATGCTTTATCTTGTTTTTAACTTCGTCTTAACTACATATAAAGGTATTTTGCAAAAGATAAGCGTAAGGGAAATCCAAATCGGTTTGTTAGAACATATGAACATGAATCGTAATGATAATAAATTAACATACATATTCGTATTTGTTTGAGTCAGATGCTTGTATCGAGTCATAATGATGTTTTGCAGGATTTCCAGGAAGTAAGGTATAGGTTTTTCCAAAATTTTTCCGGAAACTTAACATGAGAATTCTGTCAGATCATTTCTGACGGCGTCAGGAGTTACAACCTGACGGCGTCAGGTTTTAATTTTCAGAAATTTTTGAAAGTTTTGTTTTCATAAAAAGTTTTTATTAAATCTCTAACTTATAATCTCCAGGAATCTACAAAAATTATCATTCCACAAGCATTATATCCTTATATATAGAGTTTATCCCGCCGATGTTATGCAGGTTTTCGTGTTTGTTTTCTCAGGTTTAACAGGTTATTTTGGACAAGGAAATGTTTGTTGGATCAAGCTTTTGGCAATGCATTAGTCATAAAGCTTCTACATTCTCTTGGAAGAAGATCTAACCGTGTTACTACATTATCCACCGAGCGAATCAGGGGAGTATTTGATTTCATTCTTTTACCTTATTACTTTTACATCTTGTTATTTGAACATTGGGGACAATGTTCATCTTAAGTGTAAGGGGGGGTAAAGTACGATTAGAGAATGCTATTACGCTTGATTTTTGTTTGTTTAATAGTAGATGTGTAATAAAACTGAGAGAAATACCTGTTAGGGCAATTTTAGTGCCAAATTTAAAATTTTTTACAACATTTAGGAGTGAAACTTTGATCTTAATGAGCGTCTCACGGATAGGAGTTATATGACTAGCACAAAACCGTACCACTAAAAAATTTTCCACCCCCAAATATGTGAGGTTCGCCCCTAGAATTGGTAGGAAAAGCATTTATGCTATGATGTGTGTACCGGTAGCACTTATATTCTAGAACTTGCGTTAGGACCATTCCGAGGCCACAAGTGAGACTACATTCGTGTAGTTAGATTTACTACATGATAAGAGGCATTAGGATTAACCCATTGTTTTACACCTGTGTTTTTGTTATAATTACTTTGGCTACATTGGTCAAGTAATTCTCCCACACCCTTTGCGTTGTACTCATTTTTAGTACACGATACCCCTAGTACACCCCTCAGAGCCTATCTTTTCGTTTCGACCTTTAAGAATTTTACTTAAAGGAAGAATTTGTTTACACCCCACTTAAATGTACACCCAAATCGCCTTAGCCCACCTTGTATGCACTCATTTTTAGTGCATTATTGTGACAACATTTGTTTAAACCCAAGTTAATTATCTAGTTGATTACATGGTTGCTAAGTCGAGTCATATCCTTGTACATATTGTTTTGGGACGATTGGGACTCATGGGTAAAGTACTAGTGTAATGGAGTAATGGGGAAGAACATCATTTATTACCCCCATATGTGCTAAATATTTTAAAAGTACTCCAAGTGTTTTGATTATCTTAATTCGAGTCATTAGAATAGTATTTGTAAAGTTATGTAAAAGTTCAAGTGTAAGGGGAATGCAACGCCCCTATGATGTATTATTTTGGATGGTAGGGCAAGAGTGTATGAAAAAAAAAAATGAGAAAAAGAAAAATAGAAAAAACATACGGACTACCATCCCGTTTCATTTTATGTTTATTTTATGTTTTTGTTATTTTGTTTTTAGCTTAAGATTGAGTCGAGTCTTGGCTTAGCAACATTGTATAGTACATGTAATTAATCAAGATCTTTAACTCGCCACCAGTAAAATATCCCTTATCCAACAAAACCGTGTTTTCCTTTTCCCTACACCTAACGTTATAACCCATTTAAAAGCCCTCTTTGATAGTTTATCTTAGGTGCTTACGCCTAGTGGAGGAGGTTTTCGATCCTTTCCCAAGCCTATGGTAATCTATTTGCTATGACAGGTAGTGAGAGATATTATCCGTTTTCATTTATGAGATTTATTTTGATGACACTTGAGAGATGTGAGTATCTAAACACTACTTGTGAGGTGCTAGTTTGTAATCTCCGTGCTTATTATGATTAGAGTGGAACGACTATTTGTTGTAATTACTTTTATATTAGTGTTAAATGACCCCTAACTTGTATTTTGATTAGAATAAAAGCGCATTTGCTTGAGGACAAGCAAATCTCAAGTGTAAGGGTATTTGATGAAGCGAAAAGTGTACCGCTTTTATGGGGTCATTTAAGCCCTAAATCGTATTTATTTGATCAAATATTGCCCTAAATTGTTCCTTTTGTCATTTTAGGTACTTTGGAGAAGAAATCTGGAAAAGGAAGCATTTTGGACATTTTTGGAGCATAAAAGTGAAGAAAACGACAAAGTCTCAAAATCGGCTAAAAAGTACCTTTGACGGCGTCAGGGATTGCCCTTGACGGCGTCATGGCTTGGCAAAAAAAGGTGGATATGAAAATTACTCATGATAAGCCAGAGAATTTTGCATGAAAAATCTGACGGCGTCACCCTTTGAAGTGATCAAGGTCGTCGCGGTTTAAGCTAAAGAGGGACGGCGTCAAGCCATATTCTGACGGCGTCAAGCTATGATAAGCCAGAGCGGATTTTGGAGGTCTAAAGAGGGACGGCGTCAGGAAGGCCATCCGGGAACCCTAAAAGCGGCGAGGTGACGGCGTCAGGATCTACAACGTGACGCCGTCAGCCCTTAAACTCTATATATAGTTTTGCAATTTTTTGTCATTATGGTGGAACTTATTGTGTGTAACTTTGGAGGAGAAACCCTAGACGAATTTCTGCCATTTTTAAGGGTTTTCATACCCTTGGATCTCCCATGTTTAATTGAAGATAAGTGTTCATTTAATCATTCAATATGTCTATGTGTTGTTTGATTATATATTGTTCTTGTCTTTTAATTAACATGCTAGGCTAGATTTATCTTGTGTTTGCTTAGATCTAATGAAACCTAGCTATTGATTATTGGTTATTAGTGTGTTATTAATTGTATTGGATGATTGTTCATCTATGTTAGGCTTAAGAAAACTGGCTAACTTCCTATACGGTAACTTGCTTGAACGTCTTAAGAAACATGAACCAATGCGTACTAAGGTTTTTATGGTTGTATTTAATGCATGAGCGAATTCTAGTGATCCCATGTTAGGAGCTTCTTAGCCGGCTCGACATAGGAGTGAAGTAGGAGCTTATAGAGTTGGGGAAGTACGTACGCCACCCCACGATTGGTATTAAGGAATACACCCGTCATCCACGCAATTAATACACACTAATCAACCGGTAAAAGATAGTTAGGGAGTAAGGAAATCTAAGTAAACACATTTCTCTCCATATAAGTTTTACCAACCTTTTCATTTTCGTCATTTTATTTTATTTGCATTCGTAGTAATTTGGGTTAGTTGACTAGCAACTAATTCCGCCCACTCCTTCAAACCCGAGATTTTACTTGCTTTCATAAAAATATAAAAAATACAAAAATAATCTTCCTTCACCCTTAGACCTAATTAGAGTAGTTTTTCATACCAAACGAACACTATTCCCTGTGGAGAATGATCAATCCCCCGTACTTACCACTACACTATACTACATCGGTCAGGTACACTGCCTGGTGGGGTTGTAAGCCTCTTGAGATCCCTCGAGAGGTAAAACCTGTTGTAAGGTTGCAAAACCACGCATCAGTATATCTCAACACCACACCCACGTATGAAAGTAAAACTCGTACTACTATTAATCTAATAAGCTAGGAATAAGGAAATAAGTAAATAAGCAATAAGAGAAGAAGAGAATAAGAGATGAAGAGAAGAGATTTGGATGGGAATTCAATTCATACGATAAGAGAGAAGTAAATAAGCAATAAGAGAAGAAGAATAAGATAAGAAAAGAAGAGATTTGGATGGGAATTCAATTCATACGATTAAGGATCATAGCTTGCGCACCATACATGAATAACCAACACTAGAAATGAGCTCCCTAGCCTTCTATTTATAGGCTACTATCTAGGGCAACTCTTTCATGAATACTTCTAGAAGGATTAATGATTAAATGGGCGGTCCATGGGCTTTTAATGGACCGCACCTTAAACACAATATAAAGCCCTATTAAGCAACATGTTATCGCTATTGATCAAGACTTGAAATATAATAAAAACGAGTTCTTAACAATCTCCCCCTAAGTCTTGATCATCAATGTTGCTCGACGTCTTCTTTGCTTCTTAGGCTTCCGACGTCTTTATAATCTTTGTTTCTTTGTTCTTATTCTAAGATGATATGATGTTGTCTCGATCTGCCAATCTCCAACGTCTTCTCGTCTTCTCCATCATGCTCATATGTCTTTGACTTGTTTTCTGCAACATGCTTTCACTTTTCAATCTTAAACTTGAGAAAGGTTGAGGTGCTTGAACTTTTGACTTTACTATATCATATTTTGAACTTTTGTTGTTACTGAGTCTTTGAGAGAACACTTCTTCAAGATATGAACATGATGGAGTCTTGATGGTTGAACTCCAGATCCTCAGCAGCAGCAGCAGCATCAGCATCAGCACAAACCAACCGGTACTTACAGGCGCAGACTTGAGATTGTTAATAGCATAGTGTGAAGACTTTCTCAAATCCTAACCCAGGCCGTTCTGAACCGGATTCTCCCGAAAGGGATAACACGGACACACCGAAGTGCACCCATGATTCAGTGAGTCGATGGAGATCACCCCACGACTGTAGACCGTTTGGAGCAAACACTAAGCGTAACCCACAAGGAGTTACCGAAGTGACCTGCTGTCAGAGTTGTTAGATGTTGCTCTGGCAGGATTTCCATTAAATCATTGATAATCACAATTGTGACTTTTCTCATGAATGTTCTTGGCAGATTGCTAAGATCTGCGAAGGACACTTTCCTAATTTACAACTGATGCCCATGATGTAGAACACCAGAGTAATTCTAAGTGTACCTAAGAGATCTTTGATGAATCTCATGGCTCTAGACTCAATTAGTGCACATTTGTTTGGTCGTCGGAGGCGTGGAGCAGATTGCCTCCTTTTCAATATCAACACTCTCGTAATGAAAGGTCGATAGATTATGAAGGGTTCTCCGTGTGAATGAAACAAATTTCTTTTGAGAGACACTTGAGTGGCTTAGAAGGTTTAGTGCAGTGCGTCACTGGGTCCATGACGTCTTTTGTCTTCAATACCGGTGATGCTCATCAACCAGTAGATTATGAATTGAACCTGGTGTTTGCCCTAAGGTTGAACAAATGGAGGGCTATTTCTTTTCACCCTATGCTTTGCTTTTCTTTTAATTCTTCAACCCCTTCTTTCTCCTTTCATTCATTTTCTTCTTTTTTAATATCATACCTAGGACTTTCTAGTTCTAAACTATTGGTATTGTCCTTGGGTAGATCCCTCCGGCTCTGGCGGATCATAGGACGGTTTTTCCTAACCTTAGTCACCTTATAACTCCATGACTATCCTAATGATGCAATAAAACCAAAACTATTGAAAATCTCTCAAAGTGTCGATAGTTGTAAAGACATTTTGTTGACACCTTGAAAGTTTGATGATTTTCAGAAATACTCCCCCTTAACATGTGCGCATAAGTAATAGATTTGAAATTTGCACATGCCGGAAAGAGATGGCAGTTTTGAATTGATTGACTATCAATGAACCTGATCGTCGCGAGACACGCTTACATCACCAGTTAAACTGGCTTGAAATTATTACCCGTCCAGATCAGATTCAAAGATTATCGCTCGAAATAGGTACATTCTACTCAGACACGTCCTTTGCGAGACATGCTTACATCACCAGATAAACTGGCTTGAAATTATTACCCGTCCGGGACATGTCCTTTCGACTACTGACTTTTCCTATCGTCAATTCGAGGGTCAATTCTGAGTCGAGCACTAGTGAGATTCCAGCAATGAGACACCATATTTTAATCATCTTTTACTTCTCCCCCTCAAAAATAGCATACTCATGATGTTTTTGAAAAACTTTATGATTAAAATATGCTGTTTTTGAGTTTTAGGGAAGAATTTCAAGAACATTTTTTTTTATGAACAAAGATTATTTTTTCAAATACTCCTCCTTAACAAGGGAATACTTGTCCTTATGAGCAGAATGTTTGAAAAACTTTAGAAAACATTCTGGTTTTAATTCTGCTCATAAGTAAGAAGCTTTTGCTCCGTTTTCAGGATTGAGGCACTGAAGCGTACCTCAGGGTCCTTTCTTTGGGGTCTGGGTTGTACACTGTTATGTGTGCACAAGCCGTAATGTCAAAGGCATGTGGTAAGAATAATGAATAAGAATTATGAATAATGAATTCAAATGCTCACATCAACCTCCTTTGTTAAACTTGGTGAATTCTGGGTCCATCCTTTGATATAGCCTGATAGGAAATGGAGGACGATCGCCCACATAACTCTCAAGTCTCCGAATCTGATCCCTCCGGTACAACCTTCTTTCAATTTTCAAGATGAACTGCATCACTTGTTTGAGCTCATTATGTGTCCACCTTGTTGACTTTTTCAATTCATGATCTCGAACTCGAAGAACTAACCCATCTCTAACGTTCTTCAGCGTATCGTCACAGAATTTATGAATCTCGTGGAATGACATGAAATGGTTTGTATGTGTTGCACTTCTGTAGACGAACCCAAAGACTGGGTATTTCTTCATGGTATATTGAGCATCGCGGTTGTTTTCCAAGAACATTATGGGCTCAACGAGATTCAACTTCTGCTGATAACTTTTCACTCCTAACTGAAGATCTTCTACTCGTTCTTTGATAATCATTCTTCGGATGAAATGGCAGATGGCTGCACTAAAAGCATACTGAAGATCGGTAGAGAGATGTTGCAGTTTTCCTTGTATCTTGATGAGGTATAAGTCTTCAATATCATTGAGACTCAAGTCAGGAAAATCTGCTTCTGAGAACGAGTAGATCTGGTTGTCATGTCGTCTGACGGTGATCGCAGATAGGAATGTGTAATCATACTTCTTCGATCCTGAAACACTAATCACTGCCGTGATTCTGAGGTCACTGTAGACTTGTTCTCGAGACTTTTGGCTGAGTTTATACTTGTACCAAGTCTTCCTTTTATCATACCAGTGATGGATTCCTAATTCAGCATCACGATCATAGATCACTTGCTGTTTGAGGAAGATCTTCTGGTGAATTGCAGCTTCCTCAATGGCAGAATTTTGGTAACTTGCTGCAGGAGTGAAGGTAATTGAAGTTGCATACTTCGTTTTACTTGATGCTCCATGCATGAGTAGTTCAAGATCTTTGTTGAAAAAGAACCGGAAGGGGATTTCTGAAGTTCCATGAGGTTTTTTGATCACGGGTAGTGGCTTAGTCCAGTCTGTGATGTATGAACGGTTTTTGTTGTCATGGCCACCCACCCTGAGTATGTCTGGATTAGTCCAGTCAAACTCACTTGACATTACACGAGCAATGTTTTCAAGGTGATATTCCAGCTCAGCCGCATTTGCAGATTTGTCTTTAAGAAGATTGAAGGCATCATTCTTGATCCTACGAAGTTCTCTCTTTGTCATTTTCTTCACATTTAGAGTATGTTTGATTTTGTGTGTAAATTCAAACGTACTGTCTTCAACTTTAGAAGCTTCGTTGTCTTGGATCTGAGCACTGGCAAGTTGATCAAACCATTCATTGCCGTTCACATCTTCATCATCATCAAGCCATGTGACAACAGCTGATTTTTGAGAAGATTTCTTGCTGCTAGATGGCTTTGATTTGAAAGGTTTAGACTTTGGTAGAGATGGTGGTGGTGATTGTGGTCGATCTTCTTGTGTTTGAAATTCCACATTTTCTTCATGAATATGCTCAGAATGATGTTCGGTTGCTGTAGGACCAGATTCTGGATTTGGTTGAGGTGGAGAAGAAGTTGTAGTTCTTGTAGGCTCAGCAATGTGAATTCCAGATCCGCTACCATTCTTTTGTTTCTTAGTAGTAGGGTCTGGATCTTGTTCATCATCATCATCATCACGTTTCCTTTTGCCCTTATCTGCTGAAGCCTTGCAAGATTCCATATTTTCTCGAATAGCATTCAAGATGGACAGTTCAGTGTAATTGAGAGAAGATTTTGCAAGCAACTTGGTGTGGAGAGCGTCTTGAAGATCTTCAACAGAATATTCCAGAAGATGTTGTTGCTGAATCTTCAGAATTTTGATCTTTTCTTCAAATGTAGTATCAACATACTCTTCAATGATTTTCTGAAGATCAGGAATGTACTTCTTGATATAATGCTTTGTATTTGATTTCATTTTAGCATCAACATCAGCTTCTAGAAACTCATCCATCTTTAGCTTGGTTTGTTGCATTTCTTCCACTTGTTGAGACAAGTTCTTGACTAAGATTTCCATCTCAGCCATTTTTACACTTGTTTGTTTGTCCTTCTTGACTTGTGCACGCTTCACTGCTTTCTTAAGTTTTCTTGCAGCAGGAGATACAACTTCCACTTTTGTAACACGAGCAATTCTTTTCACATGCTTACCTTTCAAGGCCGATTTGATGCTATCAGAAACTGTTGCTTTTTCTTTAGGTGATGGTGATTTCTTCGGTGATGGAGTAAGTGAGGGAATTGGTTCTTCAAAGTCAGGTTTTGAGTCCTTAGGAGATGAGGGTGGAGGTGTGGGATTCTCGGGAGGTGACCCAGGAGGTGTTTTAGGTGATGAAACAGGTGAGGGTTGAACTGGTGGTGATTCCTGTTGAGGGTTACTAATAACCATAGCAAGTTCAGTTGGAGGAACTGATGTAGAACGGATGTAGCTATCGGCTTCCAAGTCAGCTTGAGCATCTTCATTACGTTTCCTCTCTAATTCCTCTTGTCTTGCCATTTCCTCAAGTTCCTTAGCAGCTTCAGTTGTCTTATTGCCAAGAATTTCCTTTTCATATTCAGGATTCCAGTCCATATTGTCCTGATGGAGTTGTTCCCCCCCTTGATCATCATCAAACATGGAGTCTGAGATTTCCTTTTCAGTTAAGACTATATTGCTCTCCTGATCATTCTCCTTCTCACCCTGAGCTTGTGCTTCCAATTCGGGTTGATTAACCGAACTTGGTTGCTGAGGAATGACAGATTCAGCCTTATCGGGTTGAATAACCGTATCAGGCTGAATCTTGGATGTAGCAACTCCAGATCCTCCGGGTTGATTAACCGGATTAGTATGGATCGAAGCTGCTTCTTGACCGGTGCCTGATCCTCCTGCTCCATGCTTCATCTCATACTCCCTTTGTTTTTCAACAGCCAATTTTGCCCTTCTTTCTTCATCCTCCTTAGTTGACCTTAAACTCATCTTTTGTGCATTTTCAAAGTTGATCTGATTTTGAAGTTCAGCTTCTTCAACAGTCATAACAACAGGAGTCTCCTCTTCTGATTCAGATGATTCAGAGTCAGACTCTTCATCAATAATCCCAGATGGTTCAGATTTTGGTTTGGGTTTACTAGGTACTGTTCTCTTGAGAGATCTTGGATGCTATTTCTTTGGAAGTAAGGTACTTGATGCACTGCTAGTCTTAGACCTGCTTCGAGACCTAGTCTTTGTGGATCCTGACCCTTCAACCAAGTTAGAAAGTCCCACTCGATGCTCATGGAATGCCTTATCATATGAAAGATATGCTGGAGTTTCTTTTATTTTATCGGTCATTAGAAACTCTGGCAGTCTTGTCCCTTGTTTGTGCGTGCTCCCTTTGGGAAAGTAGACTTTGCGGAAAGTTCTATCCATCATGTATGGATGGACCTCTCGATCGGTAGGTCGTAGATCAATGTCCTTATGTAAGTCAAGCAGATAACTTATGAGAACTTTGGTGTATCGGACAAAAGGGATTTGTTTGAAGGCTTTCCGCATCTGAAATAGTATATCTTCCCAGATAAGAGCTGCAAAGTCAATCTTTTCCTGGTTCATGAACCCCTAGAAGACTTGAAGATAACTTAGTCTTGGGTGCTCATAGCCACTATCTCTACCGGATATTGAACGGGTTATTATGTAGAAGATAGTTATCCAGGGCTGAGGTATGTATTTAGCATTGACTTTTGAGATCTTGGTTAATGGTGTGTCGGGTTGAACATCATAACCAATGTCTACAAGGAATTGCATGATTTTAGATTCTGAAGGTGTCGGGTAGAATTGGTTGGAAGTTTCAGGTGCATCTGGAAGGTCTAAGGCTTTGCGGAGATGATAAGGTGTGACTCTGATCCTTTTACGATCCAGTTGGATTGTGAAGTACTTATCATCACTGCTTAGTGTGAAAGTATCCCAGAATTGATGTATGTACAGTTCTGGAATGGTGTCAGAGCTGTCAAGAAGGTTTCTGCACTTATGAGCTTTGAGAATCTCCACAGCAATCTGGCATCTTGGGTCAGAACACTTTATCTTATCAAGCTCTACTCGTGCGTTGTTTTTCCCAATTTCCAAAGAATACCCATGAGGAAACACTTCATCTTTAGTGAGTGGTGAAAGAGGTTGTTGTTGTGGTGCAGCCATTGATGTTATCTGAAGCAACAATCAAGTACAAATATGCAATATACATGATTGTTAGCATAAGTTAAAACTAGATACAACACATGGCATCCATTTGCATTTATGATTGGTTGTAACATGCTTGATCAAAGAATTTATCAAGATATTACCAAATTTTATAAAATTTGATTCATTTCGATAAGTATAAAAGATGTACCTAAGGAAATAGATCAAATTCTATAAAATATCACAATTGCGATAATTATGGCAATTCCGATATTTATGTAATTGCGATAATTATCCATTAGCGATAATTAGGCAATAGCGATAATTATGCAATAGCGATAATTAGGCAATAGCGATAATTATGCAATAGCGATAATTAGGCAATAGCGATAATTATGCAATAGCGATAATTATGCAATAGCGATAATTATCCAATCGCGATAATTTTGGCAATTTCGATAAACTCTCATAAAAGAGTTCTCGATAACTTTGAAGATGAACAACCACGTAGATTTTTATCGAAATTCATTACAACTTAGATTTTACAACCAAAGATTATCTCAATCAGTTTTAATGACTAATCTAAACAATCTGACCAAGTTATAACAATTTTCATCCATAAAAATTCAATGATCATCCTGCTAGTGTTCGTAGTTCTTCTTAAACCCTTAAACTCAATTGATCCATTTAACATGTTTCTGGGCACAATCTAAGCATACATACAATCGATTAACCTCAAAACAACAACATTCCAACATACAAATTACACAATGACACTCATATACAGATTTCCCCAAATTTGTCGCTTAAACCCTAAAACATAATTCTAACGATTTGTAGTTTCTGGGAGTAATTAAGCACACAATCAAGGTTTATAATATATATCTAATTATTATCGTACAACATTTCTCAACTAAAACACTTTCATTCAATGATCCCCAATTTTTACGCAAACCCTAGAACTCAAATTCACAATTGTGATAATTTTAACCGTTGGATCATGATTAAGTTAAAAACCATATGTTATAATGACATTTTAAGCACAAAATTACTCACAAAATTTGATGATCGTGAGTGGATTGTCCGATTGAATGATAGCCGTAGATGATGGTGGGTGTGGTAATTTAATACGGTGGTTGAAAATGTCAGGTTAGGTTGCAGTGAATTAACTGCAGTGTATTTAACTTTTTATATCTAATAATTAACTTTGCAATCTTGACACATATAGTCCTCAAACCTTGACATCTTTGAATTCTAAGTCCTAAACTACCATCATACTAACTCTAAGTCTTATATTTTTCATTTAAGGCACACAACTTTTTCCATCTTGAAATCTTATCACCAAAAACTTTGTGAAGCAACAAATTTCTGAAAGCATGCAAGTACAAGTTTAAAAAATTGTGGAAAAATTATGTCTCCCCCTCAACACGTGTTCAAAAATAATTTGTGACATTTTAAAATAAACCACGTGTTGGATAAGGGTTTGTACTTGCAATTTTTTTTTTTTTTTTTTTTTTTTTTTTGAATATATATTTACAAAGATAGTTTGGAGATGTTTGACTCGTTTAATTGTTTTTGAGAAAGTTTTCCAAATCATTTGGAGTCAAACATCTCATACCAATGCGGTGAACCAGATCCACAAATCTTGCATGAGGCAAGGCTTTTGTGAACAGATCCGCCAATTGGTGTTCAGTTCCCACAAAATACAATTCAACAGTACCCTTTTCCACGTGTTCCTTGATGAAATGGTACCGGAGATCAATATGCTTTGACTTGGAATGCTGCACGGTGTTGCATGAAATAGCGATGGCACTCTTGGAATCACAGTACATGGGAATCTTGTTGAATACGTATCCGTAGTCCACCAGTTGTGATCGCATCCAGATGACTTGAGCACAGCAGGCAGACATGGCCACATATTCAGATTTTGTTGACGACAGTGAGGTGCAGTCTTGTTTCTTTGATTGCCAAGAGACGAGCTTGTCACCCAAGAATTGAACTCCCCCTGATGTACTTTTGCGTGTGTCTAAGCACCCTACATGGTCAGCATCTGAAAATGCAACAAGTTCAAACCCAGAATCCTTTGGATACCAGATCCCCAAATTAATGGTTCTCTTGATGTATCTAAGGATTCTTTTTACGGCTGACAAATGCCGTTCAGTCGGTCTAGACTGATATCGGGAGTAAAGATATGTGGCAAATACAACATCCGGTCTGCTAGCCGTGAGATACATGATCGAACCAATCATACTACGATACTTCGTAGGATCAATGGGTGTCCCATGTATGTCAGCATCTAGCTTCGGGGATGAGGAGGACATTGGGGTGTTATAGGTGTCACAGCTGGTCATACCATGCTTTTTCAGGATTTCCTGAGCATACTTTGACTGACTTAGAAATATACCATGGGGCGACTGATGAACTTGCAATCCTATAAAGAATTTAAGTTCACCCATCATAGACATCTCAAAGTTCTGTTTCATCAGTTTAGAAAAAGCGTTTGAATATTTTTTATTGGTTGACCCAAAAATAATATCATCCACATAAATTTGAACAATGAGAATGTCTTCCCCGTGTGTTTGTATAAATAAATTCGGGTCAACAGTTCCTATGGTAAAATGATTAGCAAGTAGGAATGCAGACAGTTTATCATACCACGCCCTCGGGGCTTGTTTAAGGCCGTATAGGGCTTTCTTAAGCCGATATACATGGTTAGGATGATCTGGGTCCACGAAGCCTTCTGGTTGTGACACGTACACCTCTTCTCGGAGTTGTCCATTGAGAAATGCCGTCTTCACATCCATCTGATAGACTGTGAAGTTCTTGTGGGCTGCATATGCCAGAAACATTCGAACTGCCTCAATCCGAGCCACTAGAGCAAACGATTCCTCGAAGTCAATACCCTCTTCTTGGCTATACCCTTTTGCTACCAGTCGGGACTTGTTACGAATCACTGTACCATCTGCATCCAGCTTATTCTTCCAAATCCATTTCAATCCAACAACATAAACTTCATCTGGTCTTTCCACTAATTCCCTAACTTCCAAACGTTTGAATTGTTCCAGCTCTTCTTGCATGGATTTAATCCAGTTGTCGTATGTAAGGGCTTCTTTGATGTTTTTAGGTTCAGATTGACAAACAGTGAGTGCATACATGCAGTGTCCACTATCTGAGTAAAGTTTTTGTCTTGTCATGACTGGATTGTCAGGATTTCCAATTATATTTACCAAGGGATGATCTCTTATCCATTTGTGGGTGGATGGATAATGTTGAATGTTGTTATGGTGATATGACGGGTCCATATTGCTCGAGGAGGATTCCTTAGTTTCTGGAATGGTTGGTTGTGGAGCAAATGGATTGAAAAATGCATTCCCGTCATAGTCTGAAGGTGTGGGAACTTGGTTAGAAGTGGGGAAAGAATTTTCAACTGCAGGTGGAGGTGTTTGAACCATGGGTAATGAGGGTTCAGGTTGAGGTGCATTGTTATCAACTGCTGTAGAAGTAGTTGCAGATTGATCAGGTTCTGGATTTGGGACTTGTTGAGCAGCGGAACTGGTGGAAGCATCTGATGCACTACTAACACAAACTTCATCAAACATTGGTGCAAACAAATCTTCCAAATCTTTCCTGTTAAAGGGTAAGGGTGCAGCCGAAGATTCAGGGAAGTTTAGACGGTTATGTTCGGGTTCTAAGCGGTCTTGCTCAGAAGCCATCTCCGTGAGTTCATCAAAATTGGCGTGTATAGTCTCTTGAATTTCCCCGGTTCGACGATTCCAAATTCTATATCCCTTAGAATTCTCACAGTAGCCAACGAATATCCCAATATCTGCTTTAGCCTTTAATTTACCAAGATCATCTCTATCATTTTTCGGGTAACACAGTGCTCCAAAAACATAAAAGTAGTTGATGTTTGGTTTTCTGCCTTGAATAAGCTCATATGGAGTTTTGTTGTGTCGTCTGTTGATCATGCTGCGGTTCTGAGTATAACAAGCAGTATTAACAGCTTCAGCCCAAAGGTAGTCTGGTAATTGAGCATTGATCAACATTGTTCTAGCTGCTTCCACAAGCGTACGGTTTCGTCTTTCAACTACACCATTCTGTTCGGGAGTGCGAGCAATTGAATATTGATGAACAATCCCATGCTTCTCAGTGTATTCCCGAAGGGTTTGATTCTTAAATTCAATGCCGTTGTTTGTTCGAATAATCCTGACGGTGTTACGGACTTGAACTTGAATCTTTGTGAGAAACGTGATGACCATTGAAGGAACTTGATCTTTTGTCCGAAGAAAGTAGACCCATGTCCATCGTGAGTAGTCATCAACTATTACCAAAATGTACCTTTTCCCGTTTATAGTTTGAACCCGCATTGGACCACACAAATCCATATGTAGCAGCTGGAGGACATGATCTATGCTGTGTTCTGTTTTGGGAGGAAAGTGAGCACGGTGACTTTTCCCTTGTTCACATGTAGAACACAAATGATCTATGGCATATCTGAATTTGGGTAATCCGTCAACCAATTTATTCCTTGCAAGGTCAGTCATGGTTTTGAAATTGAGATGAGACAATCTTTTATGCCATAACCAAGCCATTGTGGGATTAGCCTTGGAGAGTAAACAGATAGGAGATGAAGCTGTCATGCCTTCAAAGGATATGGTGTATAGACTGGTTCCTGATGAGGCGAAAAGTGTACCGCTTTTAAGGGGTCATTTAAGCCCGAAATCGTATTTATTTGATCAAATATTGCCCTAAATCGTTCCTTTTGTCATTTTAGGTACTTTTGAGGAGAAATCTGGAAAAGGAGGCATTTTGGACGTTTTTGGAGCATAAAAGTGAAGAAAACGGCAAAGTCTCAAAATTGTGCTGAAAGTCACCTTTGACGGCGTCAACATTAACTCCAGACGGCGTCATGCTTTGGCAAGAAAAGTTGGATGTGAAATTTACTCATGACGGGCCAGTGAGTTTGCATGAGAATTCTGACGGCGTCACGCTTTAACTAAATCAAGGGCGTCACGGCTTAAATCAAAGAGGGACGGCGTCACGTTATAGGTCCGACGGCGTCAAGCCTTGATAAGCCAGAATGGATTTTTGAAGAGCTAAAGAGGGACGGCGTCAAGAAGGTCACCCGGGAACCCTAAAAGCGGCGAGGTGACGGCGTCACAATGCATAAGGTGACGCCGTCAGATGTCAAAGTCTATATATAGTTTTCTAATTTTTTGTCATTAGAGGAGAGCTTAGTGTGTGGAATTTTGGGATAAAACCCTAAGACGATTTTAGCTACTTTTTCAGGGCTTCTTGCCTTGAGATCTTCCATGTTTCATTGAAAGATAAGTTATCAATTAATCATTCAATATGTCTATGTGTTGTTTGATTCTATCTTATGCTTGTCTTTTGTTTAACATGTTAGGCTAATTTTATCTTGTGTTTGCTTAGATCTAATGAAACCTAGCTATTGATTATTGGTTGTTAGTGTGTTGTTAGTTGTATTGGATGATTGTTTATCTATGTTAGGCTTAAGAAAACTGGCTAACTTCCTATTCGGTAACTTGCTTGAACGTCTTAAGAAACATGAACCAAACGCGTACTAAAGGTTTTTATGGTTGTATTTAATGCACAAGCGAATTCTAGTGATCCCATGTTAGGAGCTTCCTAGCCGGCTCGACATAGGAGTGAAGTAGGAGCTTGTAGAGTTTGGGGAAGTAAGTACGCCACCCCACGAATGGTATTAAGGAATACACCCGTCATCCACGCGACTAATACACACTAATTAACCGGTAAAAGATAGTTAGGGAGTAAGGAAATCTAAGTAAACACATTTCTCCACACATAAGTTTCTCACCACTTTTCATTTTTGTTATTTTATTTTATTTGCATTTGTAGTAATTTGGGTTAGTTGACAAGCAACTAATTCCGCCCACTCCTTCAAAACCCGAGATTTTACTTGCTTTCATAAAAATATAAAAACATAAAAAGAATCTTCCTCAACCCTTAGACCTAATTAGAGTAGCCTTTCACACCTAACGAACACTATTCCCTGTGGAGAACGATCAATCCCCCGTACTTACCACTACACTATACTACATCGGTCAGGTACACTGCCTGGTGGGGTTGTAAACCTCTTGAGATCCCTTGAGAGGTAAAACCTGTTGTAAGGTTGCAAAACCCACGCATCAAGTTTTTGGCGCCGCTGCCGGGGAATAGTTATTGTTTAGGTTGAATTTTTATTTCTATTAGGTCTACTCACTAGATTCCTTTCTAGTGAGATTTTTATTTTATTTTTCTAGGTTTTCTTTAGTCTATCTATTTTCTTCGTGTCTTTGTTCGTAACCATTACCGTCCGACATCATGGAAGATGGTAATATCCTTAACCCCCACAACCCACCACCACAACAACCACCACCACCTCCTAGAGCCCGTACTTTAGGAGAGTATTCCCGTCCTAGCCACCACGGCTATCGAAACACCATTGAGCTCACTCAAGGAGCCAATATCACACCCTTGCGATCCGACACCATCCGGTTGGTGCAAAGCGGATGCGCATTCCATGGACTTCGTTCTGAAGATCCTAATCAACATCTCAAGGACTTTCTTAAAATCGTTGATTCTATAGACCTTGATGTTGCCACTCGAGAGACGACCCGATTGCGTCTCTTCCAATTCTCTCTGCGGGACCAAGCTAGTCAGTGGCTAGAACGTCAACCCGCAGGATCCATCACCTCTTGGGATGATCTCACCACTCGTTTCCTTGCTCAGTTTTTCCCACCGGGAAGAACTACCAAGCTAAGGAATGATATCTTGATGTTCCAACAACGTCAAGGCGAAACTCTCTACGAGGCATGGACTCGATTCAAGGACTTACTCCAAAAAGTCCCTCACCATGGCATAGAACTTTGGCTCCAAGTCCAAATCTTCTATGACCATATCAATCTCTCCACGAGGCAAACCATTGACCAATCGGCCGGTGGCAAGCTACGTGATCTAAGTGCGGAACAATCATGGGCTCTCCTAGAGGATCTTGCTCTTTATGACAACGAAAGTTGGAGTGATCCCCGTGATTTGAATAAAACGGTCAAGGCAATATCTTTGCCTTCTAACAATTCAAGCACTTCCGACCGTAGGATCATAGAACTTGAAGACCAAGTCAAGTTTCTCATGAAATCCTACGAGGCTCCTAAACCTTCAAGCCAAGTGAACAAAATCACTTCTTCATGTGAATTATGTAGTGGTCCCCACGACACTCGTGATTGCATGGAACTCCCCGAACAAGCTTTTGCGGACTACGCATCCTCGCGTACCGACGGAGCGGGAGACAAGTGGTACACTTTCAAGCCCGAGCCAAACCATTATGGTGATTCATACAACCCCTCATGGAAAAATCACCCGAACCTTAGGTGGAAACAAAACCAAAACTCACAACAAATCAATTCTTCCAACCCACCTAATCGTTTCCAATCAAGCGGTTCCAACTCGAACCGTACTTTCAACAACAATCCTTCCGGCAATGGTAGTACCAATAACTTTGAAGGATTGATGTCTCAATTTATGGCATCTCAAGAAGCTCGTTTAGCCAAGTTTGAAGCCGATTTCAAACAAAAACAAAGCGAGATGACCGATAAGATTGACACCTTGTTGAAAGCCCTCAATGACCGAGAAATGGGAGCACTCCCTAGCAACACGGTCAAGAACCCGAAACTAAACGTCAACGCTATTTCATCGGTTTCGTCCCCTAGTTCTTGTCCACAATATTATTCGGTCAATTCCATGAGCACGTGTTTCAAACAAACCCAAATCATTCCAAGTGACCAAGAAGTTATGACATCCAAATTGGTCAACAACATAGTTGAAACACCTCCCACTCAAAACCTTGACGATGAATTCAAGGAGCTCCACCTTGAAAGTCCGGTTGTTGATGAGAAGAAGCTCAAGTTAGGCGAAAAAGGGACCGCCTTTGTTCAAAACAAGCTACCTAAAAAGTTAGATGATCCGGGCTTATTTGTTCTACCTTGCAAGATCGGTAATTCGGAGGCTTATGACACATTAGCCGATCTTGGATCAAGCCTTAACCTACTTCCGTTACCTCTCTACACCTCTTTAAAACTTGGAAAACTTGAAGAAACCGAGGTGATAATAGGCTTAGCGGATGGAAGTGTTGCTTACCCGGTTGGAGTAGTTAAGGACGTGTTAGTACACATTGGAAAACTAACCATTTTAGCCGATTTCCACGTCCTTGATATGGTTAGCGACCCTACATGCCCCTTGTTGATAGGTAGAGGATTTTTGGCGACCGCTAGTGCTATGATTGATTGTAAGGAATCTAAGATAGCGGTAGGAGAAGGAGATACTTGGTCAGTCTATGATGTTAAGAAACACGCCTATGATACTAGTGAGGAACCGACACCCCATTGGTTAGAATTAAATAGGAGACCATCTAGATATGGACCTTGGATGGATAGAGACTTCATAGGACCCCAACGCCCATTTTACCTAGAAGAGGACTTTGTTAACCGAACGCATTCGGTAGAGCAACTCTTGGCTAGGGACACCGAATTGGATCCATTTGAAGACCCTCTAGTTTTTAGAAGGATGATTGATTTCCTAGGAGTTTTGCCAATTAACCTAGGAATGAATAAGTGGATTTGTGAGGAAGATGATCATAAGTGGAATTGGGATAAACCACCCAATGATGGAGATGGGTCATGGCATATCAAGATGACATTGTATGACCCGGATGGAGAGAAGTTTGAAAATACATATCGTACTGAGCGGACCAATAGGAAACTTCAATCCAAGCTTAACCCTAAAGACGTCCTTGATGACGAGCTTACTTACATAGGGTAGCGTGACTTTGAGTCTAGCTACAAGACTCGTTAATAAAGAAAAGCGCTTCTTGGGAGGCAACCCAATCTTTATTTGTTTTATTTGCTTTGTGTGTTCATTTGTTTGTGTGTTTGTTTTATTTGTTTCCATATGTGTGTTTAATTTTTATTCTTATTGATTCATGTTCAAAAACTAATTTGTGAAAATGCTTTATTTTGTTTTTAACTTCGTCTTAACTACATATAAAGGTATTTTGCAAAAGATAAGTGTAAGGGAAATCTAAATCGGTTTATTAGAACACATATGAACATGAATCGTAATAATAATAAATTAACATACATATTCGTATTTGTTTGAGTCAAATGCTTGTATCGAGTCATAATGATGTTTTGCAGGATTTCCAGGAAGTAAGGTAAAGGTTTTTCCAGAAATTTTCCGGAAACTTAAAATGAAAATTTTTGTCAGGCCATTTCTGACGGCGTCAGGGGTTATAACCTGACGGCGTCAGATTTAATTTCCAGAAATTTTTGAAAATTTTGTTTTCATAAAAAGTTTTTATTAAAATCTCCAACTTATAATCTCCAGGAATCTGCAAAGTTATCATTCCACAAGCATTATATCCTTATATATAGATTTTATCCCGCCGATGTTATGCAGGTTTTCGTGTTTGTTTTCTCAGGTTCAACAGGTTATTTTGGACAAGGAAATGTTTTGGACCAAGCTTATGGCGATGCATTAGTCATGGAGCTTCAACATTACTTTGGAAGAAGATTTAACCGTGTAATTTCATTATCCAACGAGCGAATCAGGGGAGTATTTGATTTCATTCTTTTACTTTTTCTTTTACATCTTGTTATTTGAACATTAGGGACAATGTTCATCTTAAGTGTAAGGGGAGGGTAAAAGTACGATTTTAGAGAATGCTATTGCGCTTGATTTTTGTTTGTTTAAATAGTAGATGTGTAATAAAACTGAGAGAATTACTTGTTAAGGTAATTTTAGTGCCAAATTTAAAATTTTTTACAACATATAGGAGTGAAACTTTGATCTTAATGAGCGTCTCACGGATAGGAGTTATATGACTAGCACAAAACCGTACCACTAAAAAATTTTCCACCCCCAAATATGTGAGGTTCGCCCCTAGAATTGGTAGGAAAAGCATTTATGCTATGATGTGTGTACCGGTAGCACTTAGATTCTAGAACTTGCGTTAGGACCATTCCGAGGCCACAAGTGAGACTACATTCGTGTAGTTAGATTTACTACATGATAAGAGGCATTAGGATTAACCCATTGTTTTACACCTGTGTTTTTGTTATAATTACATTGGCTACATTGGTCAAGTAATTCTCCCACACCCTTTGCGTTGTACTCATTTTTAGTACACGATACCCCTAGTACACCCCTCAGAGCCTATCTTTTCGTTTCGACCTTTAAGCATTTTACTTAAAGGAAGAATTTGTTACACCCCACTTAAATGTACACCCAAATCGCCTTAGCCTACCTTGTATGCACTCATCTTTAGTGCATTATTGTGACAACATTTGTTTAAACCCAAGTTAATTATCTAATTGATTACATGGTTGCTAAGTCGAGTCATATCCTTGTACATATTGTTTTGGGACGATTGGGACTCATGGGTAAAGTACTAGTGTAATGGAGTAATGGGGAAGAACATCATTTATTACCCCCATATGTGCTAAATGTTTTAAAAGTACTCCAAGTTTTTCAATTATCTTAATTCGAGTCATTAGATTAGTATTTGTAAAGTTATGTAAAAGTTCAAGTGTAAGGGGATGCAACGCCCCTATGATGTATTATTTTGGATGGTAGGGTAAAAGTGTATGCAAAAAAAAAAAAAAAAAAAAAAAAAAAAAAAAAAAAAAAAAAATTTCAAGAAAAATACAAAAAAAAAATGAGAAAAAGAAAAATAGAAAAAACATACGGACTACCATCCCGTTTCATTTTATGTTTGCTTTATATTTTTGTTATTTTGTTATTTCGTTTTTAGCTTAAGATCGAGTCTAGTCTTGGCTTAGCAACATTGTATAGTACATGTAATTGATCAAGATCTTTAACTCGCCACCAGTAAAATATCCTTTATCCAACCAAACCGTGTTTTCCTTTTCCCTACACCTAACGTTATAACCCATTTAAAAGCCCTCTTTGATAGTTTATCTTAGGTGCTTACGCCTAGTGGAGGAGGTTTTCGATCCTTTCCCAAGCCTATGGTAATCTATTTGCTATGACAGGTAGTGAGAGATATTATCCGTTTTCATTTATGAGATTTATTTTGATGACACTTGAGAGATGTGAGTATCTAAACACTACTTGTGAGGTGCTAGTATGTGATCTCCGTGCTTATTATGATTGAAGTGGAACGATTATTTGTTGTAATTACTTTTATGTTTGCATTAAATGACCCCTAACTTGTATTTTGATTAGAATAAAAGCGCATTTGCTTGAGGACAAGCAAATCTCAAGTGTAAGGGTATTTGATGAGGCGAAAAGTGTACCGCTTTTAAGGGGTCATTTAAGCCCGAAATCGTATTTATTTGATCAAATATTGCCCTAAATCGTTCCTTTTGTCATTTTAGGTACTTTTGAGGAGAAATCTGGAAAAGGAGGCATTTTGGACGTTTTTGGAGCATAAAAGTGAAGAAAACGGCAAAGTCTCAAAATTGTGCTGAAAGTCACCTTTGACGGCGTCAACATTAACTCCAGACGGCGTCATGCTTTGGCAAGAAAAGTTGGATGTGAAATTTACTCATGACGGGCCAGTGAGTTTGCATGAGAATTCTGACGGCGTCACGCTTTAACTAAATCAAGGGCGTCACGGCTTAAATCAAAGAGGGACGGCGTCACGTTATAGGTCCGACGGCGTCAAGCCTTGATAAGCCAGAATGGATTTTTGAAGAGCTAAAGAGGGACGGCGTCAAGAAGGTCACCCGGGAACCCTAAAAGCGGCGAGGTGACGGCGTCACAATGCATAAGGTGACGCCGTCAGATGTCAAAGTCTATATATAGTTTTCTAATTTTTTGTCATTAGAGGAGAGCTTAGTGTGTGGAATTTTGGGATAAAACCCTAAGACGATTTTAGCTACTTTTTCAGGGCTTCTTGCCTTGAGATCTTCCATGTTTCATTGAAAGATAAGTTATCAATTAATCATTCAATATGTCTATGTGTTGTTTGATTCTATCTTATGCTTGTCTTTTGTTTAACATGTTAGGCTAATTTTATCTTGTGTTTGCTTAGATCTAATGAAACCTAGCTATTGATTATTGGTTGTTAGTGTGTTGTTAGTTGTATTGGATGATTGTTTATCTATGTTAGGCTTAAGAAAACTGGCTAACTTCCTATTCGGTAACTTGCTTGAACGTCTTAAGAAACATGAACCAAACGCGTACTAAAGGTTTTTATGGTTGTATTTAATGCACAAGCGAATTCTAGTGATCCCAAGTTAGGAGCTTCCTAGCCGGCTCGACATAGGAGTGAAGTAGGAGCTTGTAGAGTTTGGGGAAGTAAGTACGCCACCCCACGAATGGTATTAAGGAATACACCCGTCATCCACGCGACTAATACACACTAATTAACCGGTAAAAGATAGTTAGGGAGTAAGGAAATCTAAGTAAACACATTTCTCCACACATAAGTTTCTCACCACTTTTCATTTTTGTTATTTTATTTTATTTGCATTTGTAGTAATTTGGGTTAGTTGACTAGCAACTAATTCCGCCCACTCCTTCAAAACCCGAGATTTTACTTGCTTTCATAAAAATATAAAAACATAAAAAGAATCTTCCTCAACCCTTAGACCTAATTAGAGTAGCCTTTCACACCTAACGAACACTATTCCCTGTGGAGAACGATCAATCCCCCGTACTTACCACTACACTATACTACATCGGTCAGGTACACTGCCTGGTGGGGTTGTAAACCTCTTGAGATCCCTTGAGAGGTAAAACCTGTTGTAAGGTTGCAAAACCCACGCATCAGTTCCCCATTTTCCTTTCATCAAATCATTTCCTTGAAGATCACGAATGAAGCAAGTCTTCTCCCTAAATGCTACTTCTAAGTCTCCGTCACAGAATTGTCCTACGGAGAATAAATTGTGACCAAGGCCTTCAACATAGTATACACGACTGATCTCGATGTTCCCATTAACATAATCTCCATAGCCCATTATTGCTGCGAAGTGATCATTCCCGAACCTGACCGTTCCGATGAACTTTGCGATAAAGTTTGTGAGAAGCTTGAGGTTGCCGGTCATGTGTCGGGAACACCCGCTATCAACAATTTAGAGGACAATTTGTATCACCTGCATCCAGTGTTGCAAAAATCGGCCGAATCGGCCGATTAATCGGCGATTCCAAGGTAATCGGCCCTGGAACTTGGAGAGAATTCCAAGGTAATCGGCCGATTAATCGGCCGAGTCAAGAAAATCGGCCGATTAATCGGTATAAAAAATCGCTAATCGGCCCCGGACCGCCTCAGTACCGATTCACGATTTTTGCAACATTGCCTGCATCACAAATATTGGAAACAGGTGGAGAATTGGTAACGGTTGGATCCGTTGGGTTAGTAACACAAGATTTAATTAGCTTAGGAACCCATTTAAAGCTTGCTGTGTTTTGTAACCAACGTTGCCATGTCCAACTAGTCTCAGCCTTTTTCCTAATGAATGCACTAGGTGATTTGGTTGTCTTAGATGTGGCTATGGGTGTTTCAATGGTTTGCTCAGAAACTACTAGTGGTGGTTTCCCTAAAATGGACTTGGCAACAGTTTTGAGCCTAGAGGAACAGCCACTAGTTCGTTTCTTTTTTCGTTTCAACAGAGTTTTAGCAATGCAGTTTTGATGATCACCAGATAATATACTAGCACGACAAACAATACAACTAGCATCAATCAGATCATCAACATTAACATTCATAGATTCAACATTTGTTACATCATTCCTAGAATTAGACTTAGATAAGGTCGATTCTATTCCTGACATTACATCTGTGTTATTCAAACTACTTGCTTTAACTTCTGAAGACTTAGATGATCCATTCCTAGACTTCCTGACTCTACACTTCTGTTGTTTCTTGGGAGTCTTGAAACTGCTATGTTGATGCAAATAATGTTCTAAAAACGTTATTTATATCTTTCGATTACTTCACATTTTGAGGATGACAAAATGTGAAATCACGATACGTTAAAATCAACGTAAACAAGTCTTTAATCGGAAGATCCCGTTTCTACGCAAATCACTCTAGAACAAAGTTACAACTTGAACTAGTGATCAAAGAAGTGAATTTATGTTTTGAAAATTCACATTTTTAAATGGGACAAAACATTTTTTCAAAAATACACATGACAAATTATTTTTGAAATATTAAGAAATGTTTTAATGGAAAAATATGTTTGAAAATCACAACAGCTATTCTTCCCCCCAAAATCAGCACCAACCTTCCCCAAATAAGTTTTCACCAGAAAAGACAAAATTTGGAGCGTCCTAGTCTAGGACGGCTCCACGGTTCCGTTAAATTTAACGGAGCCGTGGGGTATTTAACGGAGCCGTTCGTACCATTTTTTTTGTAACGTTCAGATTTTTCTTGCCTATAAATATCAACCCCTTTCATAGTTTTAGGCACCCTTCACACACAGAAAAATCCCCAAGCTTAATCCTCTCAAACCTTTCACTTCTTTAGATTAGTTTTCTTTGTTTCAAGAGTGATCCAATCATCCTTCAAGTGATCCTCTTCATACCTCTTCATTAGCAAGAGAAGAACACAAGTATCCAAGTAGATACAAGGTGTTGTCATCCCTCTTCATTAGCAAGAGAAGAACACAAGTATCCAAGTAGATACAAGGTGTTGTCATCCCTCTTCATTAGCAAGAGAAGAACTCAAGTATTCAAGAAGATACAAGAGTTATAGTTGTTAGGTTTTTGTAACACTTGTTACAACCTTGTTGTATCTTTGTATACATCAAGCTTTCTTATCTTTTGTGAGTGAGAGTGAAGATCAAGTGTGATCTATAGAGATAGTGAACATCTCTTATAGCCATTGGGCTTGTGTGATTGATCAAGAAGATCAAGGGTCGATAGATTAGTGTTAGTTGAGTAGAGTGAAGTGAGTGTTGATCATTGTGATCGTGTTGAGATCTTGGTGATCTCTTGAAGCCATTGGGCTTGAGTGTTTGGTCACGTGGACCTTGGTAGTGTCGGTAATAGGATAAGCGACGTGTACGGTTTTCTCCGCCTGAAGGGAGGTTGTTGATATAGTGTTTGAAACTCTCGAGTGTGGTACTCGGGGAGTGGAGTAGGGCGAAGAAGAGCTTCGTAGCCGAACCACTATAAATCCTCTGTCTCGGTTTGATCTTTCCAACTCTACTCTTTACTTTCATTATTTTATATTAGTTAGTTTAGTGTGTAGTTCATATTGGTGTTGATTGATAACACATAGAGTTCGAATCAAGGTTTCCAATAGCTAACTTTTAAAACAAGATTTTTAAAAGGATTTTTAAACCGGTAAACTATTCAACCCCCCCCCCTTCTAGTTTCCCACAATTGGTATCAGAAGCCACGTCAGTCAAGTTTTTAAAGTATATTGTATTTTAAAGATTGAATCGATCAATGGATTTCGACAAATATCTAGAAGGGCAATCTATGCAAAGACCACCACTTTTCGAAACTGATTGTTTTATATATTGGAAAACAAGATTCGAAACGTATGTGAAATCAAAGACATTGATCTTTGGCATGTTATTACTGAGGGTGACTTTCAACCTATTCAAATGAATCCGGAAACTAAAAAGGATGAAATAGTTTCTTATGATAAACAAAGTGATGAACTTAAAAGGAAATTAGCCAAAAATAATGAGGCTAAAATGATGATTTATAATGCTTTGCCTAAAAAGGAATTCGAAAGAATTTTCATGTGTAATACGGCAAAAGATATTTGGAAAACTTTGTTAGTCACTCACCAAGGTAATAACCAAGTCAAAGAGAACAAGATAGATCTTCTTGTTCAACAATATGAACAATTCTCCATTTCGGAGGATGAGTCAATAGATAATGCTTTTGCTAGATTTAATACTATTATCACTAGTCTTAAAGCTCTTGATGATGGTTATTCTAGTAAGAACTATGTTAGGAAGTTTCTTAGAGCTCTACATCCTAAATGGAGAGCAAAGGTCACCGCCATAGAAGAGTCAAAGGACTTGGCGGCATTATCACTCGATGAACTTATAGGAAATTTGAAAGTTCACGAGATGATCATCAAGAAGGACTCCGACATTGTCAAAGGCAAAAGCGAGAGAGTTAGATCTCTAGCATTAAAAGCCAAGAAGGAGTCCAGTGATGAGGAATGTTCGAGTTTCGGTATTGAAGATGAAAAGTACGCACTAGCCGTTAGGAACCACTACAAAAAAACAGGCTTTCAGAGACTGAATTTCTAGGGACTGATATATCAGTCGCTGATACATAGCATCGGTAACTGAAACATCAGTTACTGATACTTTTAAGGACTGACCTTTTATTGACTGATTGCGGCGACTAAAAATCAGTCCTCGATTCAGTGACCTCATATCTGAGACTAAATTTCAGTTACTAATATGCCTGTACGGGAAAAAAATTTAGAGGCAAATTTGTTAGTGACTGAATAAGGGTGACAATTCAGTCCCTAGTACATGTACATCATATCTAAGACTAAATTTCAGTTACAAATATATTTGCACAATAAAAAATTTTGGCGGAAAATTTGTTAGTGACTGAATTATAGTCACTGTTCGGTCCCTAATACATGGAGATCATAGCTAAGACTAAGTTTCAGTTATAAATATATCTACACAATAAAAAAGTTTGGAGGGAAATTTTTTAGTGACTGAATTTCAGTCACAGCTGCGTCCCTATTACATGGACATCATACCTAAGACTAAAATTCAGTTACAAATATGTTTGCGCAATAAAAAAAAGTTTGGAGGGAAATTTGTTAATGACTGAATTTGAATCACAACTCAGTCCCTAATACATGGACATCATAGGTAAAACTAAAATGTATAAAAATAGATCAAAACGGACTAAAACGTTTAAAAACGGATGAAAATTTATAAAAACGGACAAAAACGTTTAAAATCAGACGAAAACGGACAAAAACGTATAAAACCGTTAAAATATAACAGACAAAAACTGATGAAAACATAAAAATACGGATGAAATCGTATACAAACGGACGAAAACGGATGAAAATATATAAAAACGTAAAAAAAAGCGAATAAAATGGATGAAAAAGTATAAAACCGTAAAAAAAAAATGGACGTAAAAGTAAAAAACGGACAAAAACCGATAATGTATAAAAACGGACGAAAACGTAAAAAAACGGACGAAAACGTATTAAAACGGACAAAAACAGATAAAAACTGACAAAAACGGACGAAAATGGATTACCGACAGAATATACGGTTCTATATATTGTAATGTACTACATATATTTGTATCGTTGTTAGTAATTGTAAGTTTGTATATAAACCTATTTACGGATTGCTATTTATATGTAACACTTAGGAGCTCACGCACGAAACCTCGGTTTATACCCCCGTGACGAGGGAACTCGAGCAGAATTCAAGTTTCAGACGTTCATAACATCTTTAGTATTCACCGATGTCTTTCATTTTGAGTGTTGACAATTTAAGACGTGTAATCGGGATATGGACATCAATCAGTTGCTTCATCGAGCGCGACATCCCTTTTAAAGAAACGACTATTACGTTCTTACCATATATAATAAGTCATGGTGCCTATAGCAATCGTCAATCCACTATACTAGACACACCACTTCCATTCAATATAATAACAAGAAAGTTGCATATAGGCATATAGCCAATCAACGCACTCTACTTTACACACCACGTAGACCATCAGATTGCCTTTACGGGTTCTCACAACCCTAAAGATCTCCTTATAAATACTAGACCATTTTCTCGAAATAGTCCAAGCCAATCCCAAGCAACATATCCTGCCTTGGGAACTCCACATTCAAGTCTATTATCCTCTAGGGTAATTGACACAAACCAACTGAGCTGACTCGACTCGAAAATAGAGTCGAGTAGCTTAAACTCGAGCTTGACTTGTTTAAATCGAGTTGATTTTGAGTAGTTTACGAGTCGATCTCGAATATAATGATTATGGATATTTTTAGGGTTTATATGTAACTACACTAGATGTATTTATTTATGAATGTATCAGTTTTTCGAGCTAAATTCAAATATTATCTTATAATTCAATCATAATGGTTTAAAAGACAAGTCAATCCAAATAAATCTAGTTTTCCGAACACCTTTTTATATATGTAGGAATACACTTTGGTACAAATTTGTTTGACATAATATATATATATATATATATATATAAATATTAATTTTAACTATTTCTTATAAACAAAATTATATATGGCTAAAATAAAATTTAGATATTTTTTTATACCAAAAACATTTGGCTCTTCCTTCTCCCTCTCATTCTTCCCTCACTGTTGTCTTGTAGTTCTTTCAATCTTGTCATGTCATTGTAACTTTTTGTGTGCAGTTTACTTGGTTACAACAACCTCACTGGTCCAGTTCCTGATCGTTTATTTCAAGTTTCTAAATTCAAGTACGTACATTTCAATTTAAGGATAGAAGAATTCTTAGCTTTAATTCTTCCTGGTGTTTTACATTATCGACTTATTACAGTTTTACAGGGAACCGATTAAACTGGCTTTAATATGACCCACCCTTGCACATCTGGTTCTGGAGGTACGTTGATTATAGAGATTAAAATTTTGATCCATTTGCATATAAATGGGTCAATTCGGTTTCTGTGTTATGGTTCAAATAAAGAAGCAATTAGCTTAAATTCAAGCGGGTCAAACGGATGTAACAAGTCAAACAGAGTCGGCGGAAGTTTATATCATCTAATGTATAAAATATCACAGAGCATTTTATTTATAAATGACATAGGCTAATAGGTAACTTCTAGATTCCTTCTAAAATGCTGATGGGAATTGTTGTGTGACCAAGGTACTAAATTGTTATATTTTCTATTTTACTTTCTGGGATCAATATGCTCAGTTAAAAGAATCTTTCAGTCATATGTTTCCTGTTGTTGGAAGTGGCAAGTTCATCACTACACGTGTGATCACAGCAAATGGTGACCCAATCCAGGACCCAACAGTACTTCCAAATACTACTGAAGGTGATGGTAACGATGATCCATTCACTGATAGTGATATATAGGACGTTCAAATTTATTTCTATTGAATTTGGTTTTATTTTTAAACATATTGAATTGTAAACTCTTGTTATTTGAATTGGTGATTATTATGCTTTAAAGAAATATTGTTGTTATTATTGTTTATGGTTTGGAGTTTTATATACTATTGTAAGGGGTCATGTATGCATTGTGATCGGGGACTGAATTAAATTGTATTTGCCACTAACTTTTAGTTTATAATAGAAATATAATGGAACGGCGCCATCATATTGGAGACTGATTTGAATGTTATTTTGTATCGATTAACATATATTTTGAAACTAATTTTCAGTCACTAGAAAAACAAATTAAGGACTAATTCATATGTTTTTTGTGATTAACAATCAGTCTTTAAAGCATTTCATCGGAGACCAATCAGTTTTTAAATCATATTATTAGAGACTGATTTGGTACGGTAATCTACAAAACAGCGAAACGTATTAGGGACTATAAACAATGTTTATGGACTAATTTTCAGTCCCTAAATCCATGTGTAAGTAACTAATCTAACATAGTATTGGCGACTGACTTTTCAATCGCCGATAATATGCATTGGGGACTGAAATAACATGATACCAACCCATAAAAATAAGGACTGACTTTTTTATTTTGGAGACTGATTTCTGGTCCTCGTTGGTACGATACAACAAGGACTGAATTTCAGTTGATAACGTCACTTTCCGTAACTAAGCTTCTATCACTGATTAGTTACTAGCAAAATCAGTCCTTGATAGACCATCCGTAACTGATCATGGTGTATCGGAGACTGATTTTTCAGTCTCTGAAAGCCTGTTTTTTTGTAGTGAACTTTAGAAAGTTCCTTAGGAGGAAAGGTAGATTTCCTAGACAACCTCGCGATGAGAAGAGGTCATCCCAAAGAAATCATGATGAAAGAAAAGGGACAAGTGATAGGAAATGCTATAGATGCGGAGATCCTAATCACTTCATAGGTGAATGTCCTAAGCCACCAAAATCCAACAACCAAAGAGCCTTTGTAGGAGGTTCTTGGAGTGATAGCGGTGAAGAAGAAGAGAAGAAGCCTAACGATGAAAAGTGCCTAATGGCTCAAGCTTCTAACGAGGTACATTCCGACTCTTCTTATTATAGTGATAATAATTCGTCAATAGATGATAGTGAATTGCATGACGAATACAACAAACTATGCGTAGTTAGTACTAAGATCTTAGGTAGAAACACAAAACTTAAATTAAAACTACAAGAACTAGAACTACAAGTTCTAGAACTAAAAGATCAAGTCAAAAGACTTGAGAAAAACAAGGAAGTAGACTTAGGATGCGGGTCATGTATAAGTCTTCAAGTAGAAAATGAAAAACTTAAAGAAAATGCTTTAAGAATCATTAAGTTTGATGAAGGAACTAAAACACTTAATGATATACTTGAAAACATTAGATATAGTGAACATGACCGTGCGGGTTTAGGTTTTAACCCAAATCAGGCTTCTACAAGTGGTACCAAACAAGTTAAATTTGTAATGCCTGAAACGTCTAAGTCTGAAGGGGACGGCACCACTAAATTTAGTGGTACCGTGGTACCGTCTGGTGCTGAAGATGAAACTGGGTCAATTTTAAAAAATAGCCTAAGTCCTAAACCGAGTCACATAGTTAAAAATAGTTCTAGTGTGTCTACTCCAAGTAAAGAGGAGGTCAAAAGCTCTTACAAACCATTGTCATCTCCCGAACATGGATTTGTAAAGCGTGACACTAGGTCGACTACTCCTCCGCCTAGAAAGGTGAACTCTCCCAAACCTCGGTCTAGAACTCCTCTACCGAGAGGTAACTTTAGAAGACAAAATCATCCAAGTAACTTTCCCGTAACTTGGAATGATCGTCCATCAAAAGGTTACTTACCATGGGAAATGTGTCCTCCATTCTCACATCCTAAACTAACGCAACAAATGCGTAGGATGTTTGACTTTAACAACTTTGGACCCATGAGATATTGGGGACCAGATGTTTGAACTTTTGTTTTGCTAGGAAAACATGAGTGTAAATAAATTTCGGAGTCTAACAAAAGGAGTATGATGTGTTATCAAACAAGTCTGGTGACGCAAAAGTCAAGTCGTGTCTTATATGCTCAACATTCAACAAAGGTTGTCTTATCCTCTAGTTTTAAGAGCAACACCTCAGGCACAGGTACGCTTTCTTAAAACACCCTTTGTTAGTAGTAATGTTTGGCATGAAATAGTGTAGTTAGAATCTAACATGGTAGGCACTATAACACAGAAACTTTATTCACATCTTATCATGTCAAACTCAACTTGTCCAGAAATGTTCGATGATCGCTTAAAGATCTTGCGTGACAAGTTTGAATTAAGCATTGATGAGTGAATAAAGTTTCCTTCCTTGCACATAAGTAATCTTGCCTAAATTAAGTATCTGTTTAAACTTATGTATACTATATGTATGAGATACATAGTTTAAGTAATAGTCTTAATTGACACTGACGCCCATATCCGCAAAAATGAAACTCACAAGAGACGAAGAAGGTGAGTGCGCGGATAAAACTAGGTTAGGGGCATAATAGGTAAATTAGTTTACCTAACGGCAAGTAGGTCCATTATCATGAATAGTGTTGGCTTTGTGCCCACTTGTAAGAAGTGTCCCAAAACCTCTTACATCAAAGTGTTTAATGTATCATACCATACATTAAAGATACTACACACTTGAGATTACGATATCTTGAGGAGATTGATGTAGAAAATGTTTCTATACCAACTTTGATAATGTGAGAGTTAATGTGGATTAAAACATAAAGAGTGATGTTTGTACCTTCATAGGTTGATTAACAAACATCTTGGTTCCCCAAGAAACAAACTACTCTTATTGTCACCACGACCGAAGCCGAGTACGTAAGCGCCGGAAAGGCATGACAACAAACACTATAGATGAGACAACCCCCTATGAAGAGTAGCAGTCAAGATGCCATTAGACTTGACCGGGAACCCTGTAGTTTGCTCATGAACGAAGCTCGTCGAAGTACGTCATCTCCTCCATCTCTTGAATGACAACATTGTCAATTCACCAACCAATACGTTCTCGTCACCCCACTCATGACTATTTAGATAATTCTTTCGAATTATTAAAGTCATCGTCCACCTCTCTCCTCATGACCTCTTAATAATTCACTTGAAATATTAACGTCATTTCTCACGTCTTGTTTCATGACTCATTTGTCATTTCACTCACATCGCCTCATGACTCTTAAGTCATTCCTCTCATCCCGCTTATGACTATTTCGATATTTCAATGGAAATATTAAAGTCATCTCTCGCGTCATATCTTATGTACGTTTTATCCCTTCTATGACTCCTCAAATATTCCACGGGAAATATTGAAGTCATTCTCCATGAATCACCCATGACTTCTTAAGTCATCTATCTAACTCGTCTCATGACTTTTAGAAATTCCTCTAGAAGTTCTAAGTCATTCCCTCACAACTCATCACATGACTTTTTGAACATTTCACGGGAAATATTAAGTCATTCCATGTGTCGCGTACTCCGACTAATTAAATATTTCATGGGAAATATTATAGTCATCCTCTAAAACACAACTCATAACTTCTATTTATTTCACGGGAAATACTAGAAGTAAATCCTCATCAAATGACAACTTAGTCAATTTCCTTGGAAACACTAAGGTCATTTCCGGTCATCTCATTTAATCGTCTTTCGTCAAAAAGTTTATTAGGTGTAAACTGTTTCCTCGTGTCAAAAAGTCTTACTAAATAAGTAAGATTAATCAGACAAAAGTCAAAACGGAAGAAAAATTGGACCATCAGATATACGGCTCCATTAAAGAGCCACGGCTCCATTAATGTTTAATGGAACCGTGGAGCCGTGCATCTGAAAAACGCGCCCATTTCCCTTTCTTCTGCACAGACTTTCCTAACACACCCAAAAACACTTTCGAAACCGAACCATAACACCTTAATTCAACTAAACTCTTGCAAATCAAGATTGAGGCATTGGAATCAACAAATCCTAATCACAACATCACTAATTGTAAGTAAATCACTCTTAATTTCATTTAATTTGAGTCTAGGGTTTGTTCGTGAGTATAAATCCGAATTGGGGATTTTCAAAATTAGTTAAACCCTTGTGAAATTAAGACTAGGATTAGACAATGTAGCATTCACATGATTCCCTAAACCTAGGATTTCCAAAAACCCATTTATGTTGCAAAACCTAATCCGAAATTAATCACTAAATTCAGATTATGATTGATTATTTGTAATGGAATCATGTTTAGGATGATTAAAATTGAGTTAGGAACGTTTTGCATTAAAAGCTTTTCAAACTAAAAGCTCTTTGGCGCCATGTTGAGGCGTTTGCCAAACACCCCAATTCGATCATTTTTCAAAAAACTTCACAAGTCTAGGATCATGAAACCTTCTTCATGCATTGTTGATGCAAATTAAAAACGTTTTTGCATGCATACATGAACTCTCAAATATGGGTCGAAGTACATAATTGATATGTATTGTTCGACATATTTGATTGAGCAAAAGTGAAGTTAGGAGCGTTTGGGTAATCTCATTAGGATAGTTGTTGAGTCGAGATTGCCGCACCTCCACATTGTTTGCATTTAGGCACACACACTAGAAGTGTAATCATTAAAATGCAACGAACTAACATATACAAAATTTTTTTTTTGTAGAAAACAATGCCTCGAAATGATTATCAAGATACCAGACAATACATTCTTAGTACTCTTGAAAATCTAAACATTCCTGATGAGCAAAGAGCTTATTTCGCAAAAGTCCAAAATCGATACATACACGAAGGGCGTGTAGTCGATGCACTCTATGTCACGACAGACAACATCCGTGTATGTTTCCCCTCTATCGAGTTTGATTGTTTATACAAAATAAACGATCAAGTCTGTCCTCGTTTTGTTCTCGAGTTTTATAGTCGAGTTCGTACCTTCACTGATGATGATGGTAATGTATTTCTTGATTTTTGGATTCAAAACCAAAATATCATCCTGTCTGTCTCCGAGATTGGACAAATTCTTGGTGTTCCTGCATATGGTCAGTGTGCATACACTGAAGACCATTCTCTTGAGTCTCTCTTCTACAATCTTGAGAATGTAGGTGCCTATCGCACTGAAATCCCGACCTCGAGTCCATTAAACAAGTCATCCAAACACCTCAAGTCGTCCATACGTATCTAAAGTGTGATGGTTCAATTGTCCACCTTGACCCAAACCGTATCTACCTCAAAGAGCTCTTTCCCGACCTTAGAAGTTGGGAACTCCTTCTTTATGAGAACGTGTTGAGCCTTGCGGGCAACCGTGATCACGTCTCTGCGAGTCTCACCCATATGCTCTACTGTCTTAGTATCGAGGAACCATATAACCTCGCATACTATATGGTCAAAAGGATGGCCAATATTCACAGTCGTTCGGATAAGCTCATGCCATATGGTATGCTGCTTACTCGTCTTTTCCATTGGGTCATGGAAAATTTTCCCAATCTCCAAAGTGTCGACTATGTCCTAGTCAATCCTGTTATGAAACCTCTTGGTGGACCACGACGTCGCACAAAGCAACGTAAGGACAAAGGGTCCAAGCGTGGTCGTAAATCCACTTCCGACATTCCCCTCTCATCCTCTTCGTTCGATCACGAATCATCATCTCAACATATGCATGCGGATGATGATGAGGTGAACGAAGAAGGAACGTCTTGTCCACGTTCTCCTTCTCCCGACATCTACTTTGACAACCTTGACACCTCATCATTTTGACGTACAACCGACCTCGAAAATAGGATGGTTAATCTATCCCACGTGATGAGAAGGCAAACTACAATGTACAATAGACAAGTGGAGATGCATGAGCAAACTATCGGGGGATTCAAGTCCATCGGCAAGGCGATCAAAGGGCTTGGGAACAAGATTAAAAAGTTGGGGAAGAAACGAGACTAGTTAGGATTAGCTTAAGTAGTACTATTAACTTAAGTATTATTAAGCTACTATAAATAATGTCATGGCAATGTCCATAAACATTAACTTGCTTTAAATGTTCTCCTTTAACATTTCACACTTGAACATGGTTAATTTACTTAGTTAATTAACTTTTATGTTAATCAATCTTGCCTAGTTCATGCATGTTCTATTATTTTATTACATGCACTAGATGTTAAACTTGCTTGAATTCATGCATGCTTAATAGTTACCTAAATACATAGATGATCACATGATCATGTTAGTTGCTAGTTGAAACTAGCTTTAGGAATTCTATGTGTTTAGTGATTTGAGGCTTTGAGATTTGCAGCCAATGGATTCCCCAGAAAATTTCCCCATTTAGGCTGCCTAAAACCTGCAGACCTGGAAAGAAGGTCAAAAGAGCCCGCGGCTCCATTAAATAGGCCACGGCTCCACTAAATTTAGTGGTGTCGTCGTACCTTTAATGGTACTGTGCCTCTGGAAGACGAATTTAACAATTCTCTTTCACTTTTTGACTTTCTTTTCCTGAAAAACTGCAAACAAAACCTGATTCCCATGCACCCAAATCCCCAAATCCAACATCCTTTTCAACCTTGCATGCTTTTGATTTGGCTATTTAAGCTAACATCATGCATTGCCATCCTTACACCCATCCTTACACCTTCACAACTCACCATTCATACACCATGTCTTCCACCATTGCTTCCACCTCACACAAGAACAAGAAACCTAGATTCAACATCAAACCAACAAATCAAACCACTCTAGTTGATCAATGGATCAAGAGTATTGACACACCTGAATCATCAACTAAACCTATCACCAATGACATTGCCTTCATTGATCTCACCTTGGATGATGAAGATGAAACCCACACACCCATAACCTCTACCAAATCATCATCTTCCTTCACTACACCCCAAGCTCCATCCAAGGCAACCTCTAACAAACCCACATCCTCATCCTCCACAACAAGAACCAACACACACTCATCTCAACCTAGTCCCATTCACCCTTTAGCCTTAACACTCAACTCATCACCATCAACTTCCCTTGAATTGGGAACTAACACAACACCCTCATCACTTTCACTATCACCACAACCTTTAACTCTCATCCTCACCCTATCACCAAACACTCCCTTTGAATTTGGGAGCAACACATCATCACCTTCCATATCACCATCACTTCAAAACTTAATGGGTTATCCCATCCTTTATCCCCTACACACACACCCCTTAAGTTGTGCCTGTTGCCATCACAACTTTGAGCTCATCATGAACCATAGAGATGAGCTTAGCTTTAGGTTTTCATACCTAGAACACCTCCTCACACCACCCATAGGACCCATCATCCTTCCACCACCTCCACCACACAATAGCCCAAACTAAACATGGTTATGTTTAGTCCCTCCAATAAATGCTTAGGAACTCTTTTGAAGTTGGAAGCAAATCTAGAAGCCTCATATTACTTTAGATGTTTATGTGTCTTCTTGTTAGTTTAATTTGCATTCTATTGTAGTCATACTTATGTATGACATTTATCTTATATTTATGAAATGGGCTTTTCATTTTGGCTACTTAGCCTTATTTTTTTGGTGTGGTTGGATATTTGTCAAATGTGCTACCTGTTAAATATTGTATATTTGTGGTCTAACTTTGTTTTGTAGCACGAACCATTGCTCGATTCCTTTGTGTTCTCCAAATGAGGGGGAGTACACATCAAGGGGGAGCCTTCGTCACCTTTTTGATTAGACAAAAAGGGGGAGAAATGGGAGTAAACTCATTAAAAACTTGTTAACACTAATTTTAACCTAACATGAGTTTATATTTTATCATCATCAAAAAGGGGGAGATTGTTGATGCAAATAATGTTCTAAAAACGTTATTTATATCTTTCGATTACTTCACGTTTTGAGGATGACAAAATGTGAAATCACGATACGTTAAAATCAACGTAAACAAGTCTTTAATCGGAAGATCCCGTTTCTACGCAAATCACTCTAGAACAAAGTTACAACTTGAACTAGTGATCAAAGAAGTGAATTTATGTTTGAAAATTCACATTTTTAAATGGGACAAAACATTTTTTCAAAAATACACATGACAAATTATTTTTGAAATATTAAGAAATGTTTTAATGGAAAAATATGTTTGAAAATCACAACAGCTATTTTCCCCCCAAAATCAGCTCCAACCTTCCCCAAATAAGTTTTCACCAGAAAAGACAAAATTTGGAGCGTCCTAGTCTAGGACGGCTCCACGGTTCCGTTAAATTTAACGAAGCCATGGGGTATTTAACGGAGCCGTCCGTACCATTTTTTCTGTAATGTTCAGATTTTTCTTGCCTATAAATATCAACCCCTTTCACAGTTTTAGGCACCCTTTACACACAGAAAAATCCCCTAGCTTAATCCTCTCAAACCTTTCACTTCTTTAGACTAGTTTTCTTTGTTTCAAGAGTGATCCAATCATCCTTCAAGTGATCCTCTTCATACCTCTTCATTAGCAAGAGAAGAACACAAGTATCCAAGTAGATACAAGGTGTTGTCATCCCTCTTCATTAGCAAGAGAAGAACACAAGTATCCAAGTAGATACAAGGTGTTGTCATCCCTCTTCATTAGCAAGAGAAGAACTCAAGTATTCAAGAAGATACAAGAGTTATAGTTGTTAGGTTTTTGTAACACTTGTTACAACCTTGTTGTATCTTTGTATACATCAAGCTTTCTTATCTTTTGTGAGTGAGAGTGAAGATCAAGTGTGATCTATAGAGATAGTGAACATCTCTTATAGCCATTGGGCTTGTGTGATTGATCAAGAAGATCAAGGGTCGATAGATTAGTGTTAGTTGACACTGGTACAGATTTCACCTATCGTCACACTGGAAATGCGTGACTATATGCATATAGTCACACACGTTTTTTTGGGTGTGTGTGACAAAAAGTCGCGCCACCGTAGGTATCATATGGTCACATTGTTTAGTTTGTGGCCGTTTTCATCGAAAAAGAGTGACCAAAACCCGAATATGTGTGACTAATCAGGCACAAGTTTTGTTGGATTCATCAGTATGTGTGACTATTTCCCATCCTATGGCCACACGAAAATATAATAAATGTGACATTTGTGATGATTTAGTCACACATCGTGTGTTATTTTTTTCGAGTTAGTCACATACAATTTAAAAAACAGTGGCCAAAAGTGTTAATAAGTGTGACCATATGCTGTTTAAAGTGAAGAAATGTGTACTATTGATCATCTAATGGTCACATGAATTCTTAGTTTGTGTGGCCTTTTGTAATATTTAGTCACACAAAGCATGTTTGCTTTGGGTATTTAGTCACATACAATTAAGCATAAAGTGGCCAAAAGTGTTAATAAGTGTGACCATATGCTGTTTTAAGTGAAGAAATGTATATTTTGTGTGACTATTGATCATCCAATGGTCACATGAATTCTTAGTTTGTGTGGCCTTTTGTAATATTTAGTCACACAAAGCATGTTTGTTTTGGGTATTTAGTCACATACAATTAAGCATAAAGTGGCCAAAAGTGTTAATAAGTGTGACCATATGCTGTTTTAAGTGAAGAAATGTGTATTTTGTATGACTATTGATCATCCAATGGTCACATGAATTCTTAGTTTGTGTGGCCTTTTGTAATATTTAGTCACACAAAGCATGTTTGTTTTGGGTATTTAGTCACATACAATTAAGCATAAAGTGGCCAAAAATGTTAATAAGTGTGACCATATGTTGTTTTAAGTGAAGAAATGTGTATTTTGTGTGACTATTGATTATCCAATGGCCAAATGAATTTTATGTTTGAGTGGCCTTTTGAATATTTAGTCACACAAAGCATGTTTGTTTTGGTTATTTAGTCACATACAATTAAGCATTAAGTGGCCAAAAGTGTTGATAAGTGTGACCATATGCTGTTTAAAGTGAAGAAATTTGTATTTTGTGTGACTATTGATCATCCAATGGCCACTTGAATTTTATGTTTGTGTGGCCTTTTATAATATTTAGTCACACAAAGCATGCTTGTTTTGGGTATTTAGTCACATACAATTAAGCATAAAGAGGCCAAAGTTGTTAATAAGTGTGACCATATGCTGTTTAAAGTGAAGAAATGTGTATTTTGCGTGACTATTGTTCATCCAATGGTCACATGAATTTTTATTTTGTGTGGCCTTTGGTGCTATTTAGTCACACATCGAATTAAAAAAAGAGTGACCAATAATGTTGGAGCAGAGTTGCTACTGCTAGCAGTACTAAGGTAGTCCTGCTGAAGCAGAGTTACTGCTACTAGTACTATGCTAGTGCTGCTGGAATGAGTATATATATTATATATAAAACAATATTAAAAACCACAAGAAATTTCAAATTGAATTAAACTCGAATGTATATAACTGGACAGAATATACAATTGTAATGTCGTACTTAATTAATCAAATATCTAAAGACTTTTGAACCTTCACCCCCTTAGCAGTTTGCCTTAAGTCGTTAGCAGATATATATTGTTTCTTCGATGGTGCCTGTGGTACACATTTAGTCACATGGTTTGTTGTTGTAACCTGTAGTAAACAAAAGACGCTTCTATCAAACATTGAATTACATATGAATAATTATATATGTAGGTTGAAAAAACACATGTACGAACCACCTCTTCAAAAATAACTTGATCCTTTGGCCATGCAACGAAACTACCTTCAACATTCTTAACTATTTTTAACCCATTATTTGCTACGTCCGGTACGCATGCTGCATCAACTAACGATTCATCAATCGACACTTTGTAGCAATCACTTGGGAGTGGTCGGTTATGCAACACTTGCTTTCCATGAGACTGGTATACGGTACCCAAAGCAACAATATTTGTTTGCTTTATAATCCACAGTTTGCACTTAAGTGTCTACAAAAAAAGAATTTTTATGTATATATCAGAAATTATTTAAACAAAAGAATAACAAGAAACATGTTGAAATACATACTGTTGGCAGTGCTTGTGTTAGAGACACATCTTGTTGCGATTGGGAATCTGGAGACCCGTTTCGTCGTTTCTTTTGCTTTGGCTTATTGGGTCCGACAGTTTTAGCAAGTTCCTATATGTATATATAAAACACGTTACATTATTTAAACAAAAGAGTAACAAGAAACATGTTGAAATACATACTGTTGGCAGTGGTTGTGTTGGAGACGACACATTTTGTAGCGATTGGGAATCTGGAGACCCGTTTCGTCGTGACTTAAGGTTATGCTTAGGCCTGACAGTTTTAGCAGCAGGTTCCTATACGTATATATAAAACACGGTACATTAGTCGATCATGTATGTAAAATTCAAAAATCAAAGGGCGATCTTTTATTACTATACTTACCATTGTTTCCGTTACCTTTTTAGAAGTTTCCAGGCCATTGGATTTCTCCTCAATTCCCGCATCTTTAGGACTTACAACACCACTTGTCTGAGTGCCATTGGAGTCACCTGCAATATTGTCAATGGCCATTGGAGTCACCTGCAATATAAATTAAGAAATACAGTCACTCATCAGTTTATGTTCAATGCCTAGTATCATTAGCATCAGTGGTGTTAGCATTAGAAAATGAAATTGTTAACAACATAAAAAATGGCTTACAACTGAGGCTATTGGCGATGGTTCAGTTGGCAGAGTTATATTCATCCCTTTATCATTCAACTGTTGCAGAATTTGAGAAAGCATTATATTTGTGTTTTCCACCTCACCGGATAATTTATTGACCTGCACATCTTTTTAGGTCATCTCGGCGGACAATTTCTTGATCAATTTATCTTTTTCTTCACGCTCGCGTCTCTCATTATCCAGTTGAGTTTGAAGTAAGGCAATTTTTTCATTGGCTTCTTGTTTTCTTCGAGGAAGGCCAAAATACTCTTTGTATGTTACTGCACCTCCCACTCCTCTGGCATAACCGCCCTTTTCCTTACCAAATACAAATGTCATGGCATCAGTTCCATCATCAAAACTCGATGTTCCTTCCTTGATCTTGTCATCAGCTTCTTTCTGAACAAAAAATATAGGAAATGTTGGGATTAAAAGTCTTCTTGATGCTGTTAGAGTAACTGCTGGTATACAAGCTACTACTGCTAGTACACAGTTAAATGTTGCTGCTATATAAGCATAATAATAGAATTAGCGGTCAAACTTACAAGTTCATCTCCCTTTGATTTAATATCATCATTTGGGTATTCGTCGTCTTTGTTTACCCTTCCTTTCACCCACATTACATCACGGGGGGGTTCTTCATCCGCTTCAATCTCTTTATTTTGGATCTAATAAACATCAAATGCATACCCATGTAAAGTTAAACCAAGATAAACGAAAATATGAGGATGCTTACACATGTACAGTTAAACCAAGATAATCGAAAATATGAGGGTATTAATGCAAATGTGCAAATTGGGCAATGTAAACAGATTCATTTCTCATACTGATCGTCTCTTAATTGGTAAAACAAACATTGTGTAATCTTACCATTTTCTCTTTGACATAAGCATATCCACCTCGTCCCATTTTATGCTGATAAATATTTTGGGAACGCGCCATTTTACCTTTCTCAGATTTCTCCTAAAAACACAAAATCATAAGGCGTTTAGATGCGGTAATGCTGCAAACTGAAAATAATAAAATGACATATACACTTAATTAAACATGACTAATTAAAACCTTGTATGCTTCGGTGGTCGTGTATTTAACATACTCGACCCAGTCTTCTGATTTCATTATTGTATTATACAAGTCCAGGACTTCATTCAGTTTGGAAGGTGTATTTAGGTTGGGCAAAATGTAGTTGAATTTGAGCTTCCTTCTGTAATTCCTTAGCATTTTACCAAGACGAATCATTATCAATTTTATGTATTTGACGTCAACAACAAAAAATTTCTGAAAAGATTAACACAATGTTGTTAATTAGTTGCACATAATGTAACTGCATACATAAACTTATGTAGTACTTGGTTACAAAATAGTATATATGTACCAAGATTTCATCCCATAGTTTATCTCTTGATTCCTTATTCACCTTCTTCCAGTGTAGAATCTTCACACCTATCTGCTCACGAGCCACATCTCCTAAAAAAACTCACAAACACTGCTCTGTTTTCCCCTGTTACCCTACCGAATGCATCGAAGGTTACCTTGAGCTTTATTGCACCAGGTTTGTCATGCTTCGCGCGAAACTTTACTAGCCTGGTTGAGCCCCTCTTAGCTAGTATCTCAGGTGTTTGGTTGGTTACAGGCTCATCTATATCTTCTTCATCAGAAGACTTTTCGGATTCATATTCTAAGGCGTTATCATCATGTACAATATGATCAGGAGGAAGCAAAGTATGGTTATCAACAATGGGTTCAGTTTCCATGACTCTTGAGCAACAAAGGGTAAAAGAAAATGATTATGGCTTAGCTTGGAGAGTAATGGTGAGAGAAGATTTGATTTTTGTTTTTTATTTGCAGTCCTTTTTTTAAGGAGAGAAAAGAGGCTATACACCAAGAATATGAATCGTTGTGATTCAAAAAATTTCGATCCAAAAATTTGCCTCCAAGTTGTAATTTGAAATTAACAATTGAATTATTTGAAAATTTTGCCTTTGAACCTGTTAATTAAAGCATAAACTTGAATAAATCAAATTTTTGGCTCCAAATTTTATAGAGTACTATCTTAATAATCGCAAATAATGTATTATACTGTGCAACCATCACATCAACAGTACAAACTACTACCCATTTAACAAACCAAAATACTTACATAATTACTAGTTATTGTACCCTTACTAATTACATTTACAAAACACAAATTACTAATTACCTTTTTGTTATTTGGTTTCATTGTTTGCGTGCTTGTGTTTGCCATAAGAATGTGTGTGTTGATTAGGGTTTATTGATTTTTGTGTGTGTTTACAAATGACCGGGTAAAGGGATTAATTGCTGGTTGAATATTGAATTTGTGGTTTGGTTTAACTATAGCTGACGTGGCAAGATTTGTTTAAAAAAAATTAATGGTGATGACGTGGCGGTGAAATCCGGCTATAGCCGGTAAATAGGGATGGCAACGGTTCGGGTTCGGGGCGGGTTTTAGTATACCCATAACCGAACCCGTTTATAATATACCCGTACCCGCCCCATATCCCACCGGATACCCGATTAATATTATCCATCAGTTTTTCGGGTTTCCCCACGGGTATCAGTTATCCGTACGTAGTTGAATATTATATGGACAAAATTGGCGGTATTAAGATTAAGTCACGCTAAAATCGACCGAAAAAACAAAAGAAAATACTCTAACCACTCCCAACAATAACTCAGCTTTAAACTTTAACACAATGCCACGTCAGCTTTAACACACTCACCCTTAATTAACTGAGCTTTAGTTATACACAAGATGTTTAACGAATGAGCCGAGATGATATGGTTGTATACGAGATGTTTAACGAATGAGCCGAGATGATATGGTTGTATATATACGAGATGTTTAACGAATGAGCCGAGATAATATGGTTGTATACGAGATGTTTAACGAATGAGCCGAGATGATATGGTTATACACGAGATGTTTAACGAATAAGCCGAGATGATATGGTTGTATACGAGATGTTTAACGAATGAGCCGAGATGATATGATTGTATATATACGAGATGTTTAACGAATGAGCCGAGATAATATGGTTGTATACGAGATGTTTAACGAATGAGCCGAGATGATATGGTTATACACGAGATGTTTAACGAATGAGCCGAGATGATATGGTTGTGTACGAGATGTTTAACGAATGAGCCGAGATGATATGATTGTATATGAGATGTTTAACGAATTGAATGAGCCGAGATAATATGGTTGTATACGAGATGTTTAACGAATGAGCCGAGATGATATGGTTATACACGAGATGTTTAACGAATGAGCCGAGATGATATGGTTGTATACGAGATGTTTAACGAATGAGCCGAGATTATATGTTTGTACATGATCAACACACCCAACAATAACTCACGCAACCTTTCGACCCTGTTTCATCATTTCTTAAAAGAGTTTAATTTCTAGACCAACCCTGATAGCTGGATGGTCTTGAGGCAACTCACGCAACCTTTCGACCTCTGGATCAGCACGATTATGCATCTGTAGCATAATACGAGTTATCTCACCTAGCAAATTGTTAATCAATTTGAGTTCTTTTTCTTGTTCATTGTGTAATCGGGTGAGGATAGCCTTTTGCACCTCTGCTAGTTAATTTGTTAGCCACAGTGTTTGTGTTAAAATTAGTGATACTTGCGAGAGAGTTTTATAAGAAGTTGTGTGAGAAAACGAAGTGTTGTGAAAGTGGCTTTGATAGTGGAAAGCCGTTAAACTAGCCGTTGGAGGCTATTTTAAAAATCAGATTGAAAGTAAAAGTAACCGTACGAGTATTATTCAAATTCAAACGTAAAGTAACAGTACAACATATTAACGAGCGGGATATTTAAAATTTAAAATTTCAAATTCAAATTAAACAAAAGGGCGGGATATATTTAAAATTTATCAATTCAATTCAAATTCAATTCAATTTATAAATTGAAAATAAAGTATCAAATACAAATACATTAAACATGAAATAGAAATACATTAAACATGAAATAGAAATACATTAAATGTCAAATAAAAACTACGTTAACATAAACAACGATTGATTCACATAAACAACATACGATTAACATAAACAACGGACGATTAATAAAAACTATCATCTGAATCTGGGTAACCATCTTCAGAGGATTCAGAAGGTGTGAAAAAACCAGACTCCCACCTTTGCCTACGTTCTTCATCCTCCCTGGCTTGCCGCTCCAAACGATCAGCTTCCTCTTCTCTTTCAAGTGCTTCCATTTCCAGGAGGACTTGCATATCTGCTTCCTCTTGCCTAAGTTGTTCCTCAGTTAACCCAAACGGATTTGGGTCTTGGTTGGGAACCGGTTCATTTTCAGGTTGATTATTCACCGGAAAATTTTCCGGTTGGAAAACCGGAAAGATATGCTCGGGTGGAGTATGGAATTTTTCATTTTCGCTAGGTGGGCTTGGAAACTGTTGGCCAAAATCCTTTTGGCGAGGTGGGCTTGGAAATTGTTGGCCAAAATCCTTTTGGCGAGGTGGGCTTGGAAATTGTTGCCCGAAATCTTTTCTGGAAGACATCTTGAATTTGAGATGCTTGGATCTTGAGTATTTGAGAAGTTTGGAATGTGTTTCTGTGTGACTTGTGCTTCAGAAGCATTGGTATTTATAGGGTACAAATGCACACGTTTTATTAACGTGACTTTGAATTTTAATTGTTGGGGGCTAACCTGCGTTAACGCAGCGTTAATATGTTGTACTTTATCTTACATTTGAATTTGAATTTGAATTTGAATTTGAATTTGAATTTTAATTTGTTAAGGCTGAGTTATTGTTGGAAGTGGTCAAAATATACCCATACTTCTCAAACACATCTCACACACAAACACATTCAGACTGCGATAGATATTAAAGCATGTATTTACATTAAACATGTACTAGAAAATATCAATTACCCTAATGAAAAAGTCAATTAGTCATTAAAGTTAGCACACAAATTACATTAAACATCATTAATATAGAAAATATCAATTACCCTAATGAAAAAGTCAATTAGTCAATCCAACACCAAACACACTTCTAGATCAACTACACTAGTCAAATCCAAACCAAACACAAACCAAATCCGATCAATATTATCCATCTGTTTACTTTTGGCGCCTCTCGATGGTCCCTCTTCCCGCCTAAAGTATTGGGAACCGTTCGTATACCTCTCTAGCCTATTTGTACAACTCGACATGGAAAACCATTCATAATCAACCGTACCATATACAACTCCTTTGATATTTTCATTAGAAAATAAATTTCAAATTTCAATGGCTGACTCCTCTTCAACTCCTTCTTCCAAAAAAAACAAACGCCCAAGGGATGATTCTCCTCCACCAATGCCTGAAAAATATAAAAAATTTGGCATATCCCAACATATTTGGGAGAAATGTAGTGAAGGCCAGTATGGTGTTGAAAACGCATTGTTAGAAATTCACAACAAGCGTATAAAGATGTATGAAGAAAGGAACAAGAAAGATTTAGAGGTCATTGAGGAGCATCAGAAGAAAATTGAGGAGAGGAACAAAAAAATAGAAGAAGAAAGAGAGAAAATAGTTGATGTTTACAGAAGTATTGAAGCTAGTAAATATGTGTCTTAATGTATCTTTTCTTTATATATTTTGCCTATGTAAATGTAAACTTATTTTGACTTGGTTTAATATATGAATGCAGTTATTATTACAAGTTTATGATATTTGAATGTAGTTATTATTATTGTACTGCTAGGTAAACAATTATACTGCTAGCGAAACGTTGTACTGCTGGGTATCCTTTTAGCAGTGGTTGGGAGTGCAGGGTAGTTTGTATCACTTTTTACTTAAAGTGTATAAACCCCCAATTGCTGCACACAATCACATTCACGCACACATTACTCTCTCTCTTCCACTCCCTAATCGAATTTTAATTGTCAAATTGCAAAACCCCCAAATCAAATCATAATGTCGAACCTAACTTTTACCGAACCTCATAATAATGTTGCCTTTTTAGAAAAATCCAATAAGTCTGTAGATTTTACTGAGATCATTGATTTCCTTAATGCAAGCTATATTAAGTTTGCATTAACAGTAAAACCTACTATATATACTTCCAACATTATCCAGTTTTGGTTGTAGATGGGCAGATGATTATCATTACAGAGGCGTCTATTCGAAGAGATCTTCTCCTAGATGATGCTAACGGAGTTGAGAATCTTCCAAATACTACAATCTTTGAAAAACTTGCACTGATGGGCTATGAGAGATATACAGATGCTTTAAAGTTCCAAAAAGGTAATTTTTCTCCTCAGTGGAAATTCTTAATTCATACTGTCTTAGTGTGTCTAAGTCCAAAGACCACTGCATGGAATGAATTTAGCAGTAATTTAGCTTCTGCTATAATTTGTTTGGCTGAAAATACTCAAAGATTTAATTTCTCAAAATTAATTTTTGATAATATGGTTAAGAACTTGGATAGTTCTTTGGCTAAATATTTTCTATATCCAAGGTTTTTGCAACTCTTTTTGGACAACCAATTTAAAAAAAAGAAAAGTCACAAAAATGTTTCTCCTACTCCCTGCCTTACCAAAAAGGTTTTTGCTAATATGAGGAGGGTTGGAAAAGATTTTTCAGGGAGAGTGACACCTTTGTTTCCAACAATGTTGGCACTAGCCCAAACCCAAATGGGTGAAGGTTCAGCAATCCCAACTGGTACCCATCACACACCCACAGAACAACAACAACAGACCTATAAACGTAGGACTAACACCAAGAACACTGAGCTACCTCAGGCTAGTGGTTCTATACCAACTGTTGCAGATGAGGATGTCACTGGGGGGGGGGGGAGAGTGACATGTTGGCAAGGGCTGCCACTACTGTGTCTAGCTTAGCAGCAGCACAGGACAGTGGTAATGACCCCTCCCAAACTAGTTATCTTTTATTTCTCTATCACACAAGTCAACCACTTGTGAATGGTCAACCGTAATAAATGATAAAATATAAACAGTCTCAGAACGAATACTCGTGTGTAGTGTGAAACCAGGCAAGTGATCACCCGGATCGTTTCCCAACGAAATGTGAATGGAAAACTGTGAAAAGCTAGGATTAGAGTGATTGATGATTTAGATTTCTTTTGATTTTGCTTTATTTAACAATTCTAAATAACAAACAAAAAACAGATATGCACAAGAAAATTAAACGCGAATTAATAAATTACAAACGCGCAACGAAAAATCTAAAATGGGACAAAAAATAAAATTTATAAAATTTAAAACCTAAAAATGTAAAATAACTTAAAACTTATTTAAAAACTTAAATTATATTTTTTTTACTTTTTATTTAATTATTATTAATTATTTATTATTTAATTACTAATTAAACTATTTAAATTTATAAAAAATACTAAATGAACTAAGAAAATTCTAAAACTTTTTCTAAAAATATTACTAAGTAAATAGAAACTAAGAAATTTATAAAAATGAAAATTACTTAATTAAAATTTAAAAAGATAAATTCTATTAAATAGAAGCTATCACTATATTTCTATTTTTGATTTTCTTAAGGACTAAAAATGAAATTATATTTTTCCTAGATTAAAAATGACAAAAGAAAATTATGAAAATTGGATTTATATTTTTCTGATTAATATTCTATTTATTATGATTTAATTACTATTATAAACTAATTAAAAAGATAAAAAATATTAAAACTATTCAGAAAATTATGAAAATTTACAGATAAATCTAAAATATTATTAAAAAGCTATGAAAAATAAAATGAAAAGTTTAATAAGCCAAATAAGCAGAATTGGGCAGATAAGCAGTTTGGAATAAGCCCAAAAATAAGCAAATAAGCACACAAATTCACCAAATGCTCAGAACAGGTTTAATAGACTTATATGAGCTTAAAACAACTTATTTCAAACAACCAATCCAACAAATAAGCACAATCAACACCAAATCTGATTCAAACTTGAGACAGAAAAATGCAGAAAAAGGCAAACTTCCAAGGCAGATTAAGCAGTCAAAATAAGCACTGAGATGCAATATTATGGGGGAAAAAGGTAGCCTGAACTATGAACTATCTTAAAATCCTAAAAGCCCTATCAGAAACTACCCAATTGATGTCCAATTGGATCAAAGATCAGATGTATCAGCAATCAGTGTATACTGATTGCTTATGCACAGGGCAAAAACAGGGAACTTTGATAGTGCTTTTTAATAAGCAAATGTAATCTAAACTCAGATTTTCTTTTTGGATTATGTAAACAACCAACAACTTAACACAAATCAACAAAATTTACTTAATTCCAATCTCAATTAAACCTTGTGCAAGATCTGGACTAACTGACCATTTTGAAAGAATTTGGAATTTTTGACTTTTTGATTTATGAACTAGATTGACTTTTATGAACTTTGATTCAATCCTAATGACTGAATATGATGTATTAAGGTGTAATAAGACTAGATTGAGCAAGTTTAACAACTTCTTAACACAAAAACATGATTTTGGATCCTAAACTCTTAACAGTGAATCAGTAATGAGAGATTAAAAATGATTTTGACTTTCTAACAATTGAGCACAAGTTTTTATGGCTATTCTGAGCTAATATGAACTAGAGTGATATGTTACAACAACAATTAACAACACAATCACTCAGCAATACAACTGGATCAGTAAGATCCAAACAACCCTTAAACAACTGATTTCCAAAGCAACTAATGGATTTAGACCAAAACACTGATTTCAGCCTTTATATTATCATTACACAAGATCAAGGAAGCATAAAACATCAATGATCTAAGCATGAAACACATAAATGGACCAAATGCTATATTGACTGATTTGATGAGATTATAGCAACTATCAAAATCAAAGAACAAGCAACTGATTTTAAGCTTTATATTACTTAACAATCACCACAGAGACATAATAAGATCAAGATTCAAGCAATAAAAAACTGATGCAGTAAAATGCTAAATTTGATCAAAAGGCTTACAAGTGAGAGAGTGGCTATAGGGATAGCATGCATAGGACAGAACCATCTAGCTTGTTAAAAGCAAGCTAGAAAACCCAAAGAAACCTTCATTAGAGCTTTTTAAACTCAGAATAGCTTTTAAGAGCTTATGTTGACTTTTTGTGGACTTTCTTCAAATCTGAGAATTAGAACTGAGGCATACTAAATAAGCTTACAGGAAGCTATATAAAGCTTATATAAGCTTATTACAAGGGTGTGGGAGCTTGTGAAAGCTTTTTAGTAATGGTTCGAATCTTAAATTCTCAACAGAGACATACAATTTTGAACAACAATAAATTCAGACACAAGATAACATGAAACAAGATTTTTATAACTTGAATTACTTTGAATTACAACTGGAAATGAGAGATTACAAGATTACAACTAGATAAAGTAAAATGCGATTTAAACTAAATTAACTACTATTGAATTATCTATTACATTGTTCTATTTATACTAAATACAAATGGGAAACCCTAATTAGACATCTCTGAACACATCAGCACCCTTGAATTGCTCCAAATCGATCTTAGCCATTGATTCATCATTTTGGCGCCAAAATTCTTGCTAGTGGATTGAGCAGGTTATAGCAATTAATGCTTTAGGAGGAGGTGGAGAAGAAGCTTTTAAAGCTTTTGGCATTGTTAGGTAAGTGGGATTGGATGGGGAGTGGTTTAGCAGAGAAAACTAGGGGCAAGGTTGTTTTGGCGGGTTTGTGAGGTTAGGGATAAGTTTGACTGAAGTCAAACTGGTTTTGTATACCAGGCTGGGTCGGGTTTTATTAATAAGGGATTGGGCTTGGGCTTAGTAATAAGATTGGGATGGGTTGGGTTGGTTAGGATGGGTTGTTTTATTTTATTTTGGATCCGGTTGGTTTTTAGTTAAAATATCACAAGGACCAAAAGTGTAATATTCTGAAACTTTGAGGACCAAACTTGCACATCTTCCAAAATTATCACAAGGGTATTTCTTGCCAAGTTTAAATAGTACAAGGGTTATAAAATATAATTTTCCATTTTAAAAACACCCGGGGACTAATTTTGACATTTTTCAAACTTGGGGGTCCAAAGTTGTAATTTTATGAAACTTTGCACCAAAGGACTTATTATGTAATTTTATGATTCTTAAAGGACCTTTGATGACTTTTCCTGTTTTTAGAATAACCAGGGACTAGTTTTGACAACTTTTGAAAGTTGAGGGACTGAAACTGCCAATTATGCAAACTTTGTTCATTTTTCATCAGTTTTTAAACATTTTGCATTTGAAACATATAAAAACAATTCTGGGATAATTTCAGTATTATGATGCATTTCTGAGTGTTTTTGGATGTTTTGGCAGTTCAGATTAGGTAAAAATGATGAGTATTTAGACACTCATCAGGTAACATCATTAAGACCCGAACCAAGACAACTTCTAATGAAGAAAGTTCCTCTGGAACTAATTCAGGTGAAGGTCCCAGTCACATGGAAACAATGGGGGGTTCGGATGTTCATCCTAGGGGTGAGGCTGAACTTAACTTTTCCAGTGATCCACCTCTCGGGCTAGGTAACACAAGCCGAAGTGGTGAGGATAGTCTGCAACTTTTGAATGAATTGAATGATACCTGTGCCAAGCTGTCTGCACAAATTGGTGATCTTCGAGCAATAGCTTCTTCCCAAGATGGAGTCATCAAAGCTCAAGGTGGGGAGATAAAGGCTTTGAAGAGAAGGGTTAGGTATTTAGAAGGAGTCAAAGGATCAAGAATTCCCAAACAAAAGGTTAAATCTTCTGAAGCTTCTAAGGATGCTCCCAAACAGGGGGGAATGAAGGCAAAGTTTCAGGGGAGGATAAAGAGGGTGAAAGTATTTGTGAAGAGAGTGATCCAATGGAATTTCTAGTTGCTGATAACCAAGGGAATGAAGCGGTGATGGATAGGCGTTTGGGCAAGGTTACAACTGTTGATAGTGAGCCACCTATTCCTGCTAGTGACCCAGTTATTCCTGCTAGTGGTCCAGTTATTCCTGATAGTGAGCCAGTTATTCCTTCTATTCCTGCTATTGATAAGGTTAGTTCTCTATACTGAGATTGAAGTTAGTATTGCTGCTATTGATGTTAGTGCTACAGAGACTAAATTTATTCCTGCTATTGATAAGGTTACTGCTACTCAAGGTGATGATGATATGACTATGGCTCAAATATTAACAAAGATGAGGAGTGCAAAACCTAAGAAGAAATTTAAGTTTCAGTCACCTAGTCAACAACAACAACAACCAATGATTACAGATGAAGAATTGACAAGACAAGTGGCTGATCTTGATGCTCAAGAAGCTGCTCAAAAAGCTGCTCAGATTCTTTCAGACAAGGAGTATGCAGAAAAATTACAAGCGTAAAAAAATGCAGAGTTAATAGCTTCATGGTTTGAGGAAAGGGCTCAGGTTGAAACTGATTGTGAGCTTGCTAAAATAGTACATAAAGAAGAGCAAGATAAGTACTCAGTAGATGAAAAAGCCAGGATGCTGAAAGAAATTTTTGATGCAAAAAAGAAGAAGTTTGCAGCACAAAGATATGCAGCTAAGAAGAACAAGCCACCCACTCAAAAACAAAGAAGAGATCTCATGTGCAGGTATTTATTTATTTATTTATTTATTTATTTTTTTGTTGCAAAGGTAAATTTATATTAATATCAACAACACCCAATATGCACATCATAAATATCTACTCATGTGCAGATATTTAAAGAATGTGGCCAGTTGGAAACTAAAGGATTTGAAATTCTTGGATGATAAAAGCATTGAAGAATTGTATGCAATTGCCAAGAGAAACAATGAACTCTTCTTGAATGACAGTTCAAAGAGAGCAGGTGAACAGTTGGAAATAGAAAGCAGTAAAAAGAGAAAACAAGAACAAACTGAGCAAGCTGTTGCTAAAGAACAAATGCAAGCTCACACTGAACTTGCAGTTGACTCTGTAGGAGAAGCCACGGATGCACAACCTTTAACTGTCAAACATCCCATTGTTGATTATAAGTCTGGATCTCATGGGGAAACAATTTATTACGATATTAAGAGGCATGATGGTTCTTCTAGAAGGTTTGTAAGCTTTCTTCACATGGTTCATGATTTTGATAGACGAGATATGATAGCTCTATGGAAATTACTCAAACAAAGATTTGGTAATAAGACACCAGAACAAGCTTATGATAGAGAAGTCTGGAATTATTTGAAGGTAATGTTTGAACCAAATCATGAAGATGAATGTTGGAGAAGACTAACGCACAATACTGTTAAAGAATGGAAAAATTTTCAACGATGTGGAGTACATGCTTTAACTGTGAATGAGTTGGTGATCTACATGCTTGTAGAAAAGGATTACCCTTTAAAGTTTCACAAAGACATTCTACATCAGATGTTGCGTGGGAAGAAAATACTCAAGCTTCAGCTTAATTATGATAACATGGCATATGAACTGATCAAGAAGATGGAAGAGTATCTAGGACCCAAGGACAAGAAATAGAATGTATAGTTATTACTACTAGAATGTATAGTTTGACTTAAACATGTATAGTTATTACTGCTTATGAGATAAACATGTGTAGTTATTACTACTAGAATGTATAGTTATTACTGCTAGAATGTATAGTCTGACAAAATATGCTTACATAAATGCTTACAATCGAGCCAAAACATTGATATTTTTAAATTTTTGACTATTGCATAAGTTATCAGAAATGTGTGACCATATGTATTGAATTGTGACTGCACTTAAATAATGTGTGACAAAATTTGACTATTGCCTATAGTCACATGATTGTGCTATAATTAAATGTGTGACCATACACATTAGGAATTGGCAGGCAAACACACACTTAACTTTAGACACACATATTAACTTACGTGACTATTTGTATCGAATTTTGGTCACACTTAATCATGTATGCCTATGGTTTAGTGTGACCATATATGACATTTGGTCACACATCTCAAGTGTGTGACATATATTTGTCACTTTTAAAAGCATATCGTGACTATGCTTCAAACTTACTTTTCAGTTGTCACACATTTCAAATTCATATGTGGCTAAATTTTTAACAAAAACTAGCAGTCACGCTTAAATAATGTGTGACAAACTTGAGCATATGATTTAGCCACATACACAATTACTTCGTGTGACCATATATGGATTTTGGTCACACTTTTCAATTGCGTGACATATATTTATCACATATGTATATATATAGTGTGACTAATGTTTCAATCTTATTTGTATCCGTCACACGTCCCAAATTATAAGTGACTATAAAATCAAATTTTTTTTACCAGATACGTATAGTCACGAAAATATTCAAATGTGTGGTTGTAGCCTCGGATGTAATTCCGAAATGCTCACACAAGTCGGATCAAGTGTGGCTGTTTATTTTATTCTGGTACATTTAGTCACATAAAAAGGCGACTGTGTGGCTGTTCGAAAAACAGCATGTGTGACTAAATCTCATTTTTGTACTAGTGTGAGTTGAGTGAAGTGAGTGTTGATCATTGTGATCGTGTTGAGATCTTGGTGATCTCTTGAAGCCATTGGGCTTGAGTGTTTGGTCACGTGGACCTTGGTAGATTGGTGCTAGCTAAGATTAGCACTCGACATCTAGCTTAGTGTCGGTAATAGGATAAGCGACGTGTACGGTTTTCTCAGCCTGAAGGGAGGTTGTTGATATAGTGTTTGAAACTCTCGAGTGTGGTACTCGGGGAGTGGAGTAGGGCGAAGAAGAGCTTCGTAGCCGAACCACTATAAATCCTTTGTCTCGGTTTGATCTTTCCAACTCTACTCTTTATTTTCATTATTTTGTATTAGTTAGTTTAGTGTGTAGTTCATATTGGTGTTGATTGATAACACATAGAGTTCGAATCAAGGTTTCCAATAGCTAACTTTTAAAACAAGATTTTTAAAAGGATTTTTAAACCGGTAAACTATTCAACCCCCCCTTCTAGTTTCCCACATGCTAGCCTTAGAGATAGTATCTAGTCATGTGGAAGTAGAAGTGTTTGCATTAGTGGCTGAGTCTGATGCTTGGGTAATTGCTTTGTCTACTACATACATCCCTGGGGCAATCTTATGAACTTTTGCGTTGCCTTTGTCTAAAACTCGGAGTTTCTTCTTCAGATCAACAATGATGTGTTGGAATTCTTGATTTTGTGAATCTAATTTTCTGTTAAGGCGGACTGTGTCATTTCTGTTTTGAAGAATTTCATCCAGTTCCTTTTCATTTTCAAACAGTTTAAGTCTTAAGAAAGCCTTAGTTTCCTTATTATTTTCAGGAACATGACTGTTTTGGAATGATAAAAATCCTATGAGATTTTGAAATTTTAGTTTAAATTCAGCACTTTGATTTTGACACCAATCAAGCCTTTTTTGAAGATTAAAAACTTTGTTTTCCACATCATTGTTGAGTTGTCGAAGATCCTCATTCTCTTTTACCAAATTTGCTATCTCCATTTGCAACATCTCAACATTTACAGCATGATCTTTCACAAGTAACTCATTGCATGACTCATAAAGCGAATTCATTATCACAGAAACAACGTCATAACACAGAACTTTTTCTAAGAGTCGATCATTCTCTTTTTTCAAAGTTTTCTTTTGATGCTTTTGTCTTTGAAGTTTGTCGTCCTGTTCTTTGAAAATGTCCTTCATAGATGCAACTTTCGTGAATAATTCTTGTTCCCATTGTGTTGCACATTTCTTTAGATGTTTGACATGAGGCAGAATTTTCTTTTGAAGAATATCTCGCTTTTCTTTCGCGACTGGGGAAAGAAAAGTAGAGACGTCGATTTGAGAATTAAACTCAATTTCATTTTCTAAAAGAAATATGTCTTCCATAATTGTATCAAAATATCGAAATAATTTACTTTCTGGTAATTTTGGATCAACATCATCCTTAGTCAAAGAATCCTTGATTTGTGCAACATTTTTGGAAACAGGAAGTATTGTAGGAGAAGCATGTATGTTTGTGTTAACAAACATTTGTTCTGTTTCGTCCTTTGAGGGGACAAATTTGATATGACGTCTTGCATTATAATCATGATGAATTTTGGAAAAATCTTTGTCAGTTTTTGGTCGACTCTCAAGTTCCTTTTGACGTTCAAGATGTTCAAGTTCTTCATCATTACTAAGCACAACAACTCTTTGAAAGGTATCATCAAGTAATAATTCTGCATTGTATAACTTGGGATTTTTGCTGAGTGCTTTAGAAAGAAAACGTGGTTGGTCACTGCCAATAGCAAATCCAACTCCTTTCGGAACTGGTTTTACCGATAGCCTTTGAATTTGAGTTATGGATTCACCATTTTTGTATACAATAGTTTGAAACTCTTTAAGTTTGGATTCCAAAGTGACAATTTCTTCAAGATATGAGTTGACGCGTTTACTTGAGGCTTGCTTTTCTTCAAGAAGATTATTTTGAGATGTTGAAAGCTCAGATTGAGTTTTTAACAGCTCAGAATTTAAAGAATTAATTTGTTTTTTGAATTCAAATTGATCCTTTTCTTTTTGAGAGAGAAGCTCAGCCTTAGAAACGGTTAGCTCACGAACTTGATTTTCTAAATTTTGAACTTTGACGTACTCTTTTTGGAAAGCAATCTCAAAACTTTTTTCACGTTTTTCTTGTTTTTGATATCCTGAAAGTTGTAGTTTATAGCACTCATTGTCCTTCGTTAACAATGCTATTTTTGCTTTTAGATTTTGATTGATTTCATTGCATTTCTCAATTTGTGATTGAGTGGTCATTAACAAGGCCTGAAGCTCTGAATCTTGATCGGGCAAAGGATCATTTTGTTCAAGATGATCCAAATTTTCATCTTCAATAGGATCATCAAATGAAACGACGGTTTTATCATCATCAAATGATACAACAGTGTTTATTTGATCATCTGATGGAGATGAGAATGATGAATCATGTTGAACAGAATTTTCATTTGTAGATGAAGATGCAGATGGTGAAGCAATTTCATGTATAAGACATTGTGGATCAGGTACCTGAGATAGACCATCGGTATCATAAACCGGGCCTGTCTCGGACATGTTCATTTCCTGCATATTTGCCATAAGCATGACTGCAGCATTTGCTTCAAGATCTTCCATCTCATCATCGGATGCAGCATTGGCCATGAAGCTTTGTTCATTCTGAGTCACCATTCCTGCAGCCTTTTCATCTTTGAGAGCCATCAGAAGAGCTTCCTTGTGATATGCACTGCCCATAGTACGAGGCTTTGGACACGCATTTGCCATATGACCATTCCCACCACAGTTGTAACACGTGATTGAAGTATTTGCAATGCCTTTCTGTGCATTCCTAGCCATCTGATTTCTTCTCTGAGTAGTTCCCATACTGTTGCTGTTACCCCCTGCAGAATTAAACCTGTTCCCTCCTGACTGAAACCTCTGAGACCCATAGTTTCCACTGTTTCCTGCACCATATCTGCCCGAAGACCGATTCTGAATTTCCACTCTACCATCGTTAATAACAGCTTGATTCCTGGTATTTGATGATGAACGAAGACGATTGTTGGATTTGGTGAACTTGCCAAATGCCTTAGCAATTATTCCAAATGCTTCATTAAGAGAATTGAATGCATCCTCTTCTTCATCATAATCAGCATTTGAGTACAACATGGAATCTGAGTTGTTATATGGAACCATTTGGTTGTCAGAGTATTGGGATGGTGCTTCATATGGGATGATTTGGTTAGAAGGTTGTGGTTGAAAACTTGGTTGGAAAGATGATTGACCAAATTCCTGGTTTGGTAGTGGAAAGTTGGATTGAGCAACAAGAGCAAGCGAGTTGGGTGATGGTGCTGATATGAACCCGCCTCATGCTGCAATTTCCTTATCCACCTCAGATTGATGTTGTTTCAGAAAGTCATACATTAGTCCATACTTGACTTCACCAATCTTTTTAGTTTGCCTGACAAATGTTGCATATTTCTGCCATTCTGGTCCAAGGCAACCCAGAAATTTTGAATTGATAGCAATCTTAGGTAACTTGATGTCATGATGATCGAGATCGTTTACAACATTTGTGAAATGGTGGTAGTATGATTCAATTGTCTCCCCTGGTTCCATGATGAAATTATTGTATTCCATGTAAAGCTTTGACTCAAGATCTTCTTGATTTAACTCTGTCCCTTCCATTAGAAGATGCGCATGTTCCCACATGTCTTTGGCAGTCTTTTGAGCATCAATACTTCGGTAAATAGGATTGGGAATCCCCTGAAGTATGTAAGACATTGCCAACTGATTTGCCTCTTGTTGCAGTGTTTGTTCATTTGTGTAGTTAGCGACAGCAATGGGAGTTGATGTTTCTTCTCTTTCTGTAGTTCCTGGAACAACAGTTACTGGAATTGGGAAGGGTCCTTCTTCAATGGCTTGCTTAAGATATTTCCCATGGGGTTTTCGAAGTTCAATGAATCTGAAGAATCTACTAGCCTATTGCACATAGTTACCAAGTGTCAGCATAGGTGGAGTGTCCTGATTCCCAGCTTCATGTCGGGATTGCTGACTGCTGATTGCCTCACACATCTTGTTAAACCAATGTGGTTCTCTAGAGTAGGATGGATTGTTCAGCATTTGATTCTGTTGCATGATTTGTTGTGGGGATACTTGCGGTGGAGAGAGAAATTGATGCTGTTGCACGAATGCTTGTTGTTGTTGATACTGAGGATGAAATTGCTGTTGAAGAGGATATTGCTGTAGCTGATAGTAGTAATTGAAGTGAGGTGGTTGAGACATGTTTGGATCTTGAAGATAATTAAGATTTTGTGTGATGAGTTATGTTAAGTTGGTTTTTGATTAACTGAAGATTTTTGTCCAATTGCGATAATTACTGTTCACCTAATTGCGATAATTACTGTTCACCCAATTGCGATAAACTCTAAATAGCGATAAGGAAAATAGAAATTGTGATAAAACTTAGAATTGCGATAAAAATGACAATTTGAATAAGTTATCTTAAATTGCTATAGAAAAGGCAATTTGCGATAATTTATCAGAATTGCGATATTTTTATGGCAATTTCGATAATTTTATCTAAATTCCAATTTCGATAATTCTCAACTCTCCTACAAGAGATGAGAAGCAACCAAGTCGAAGTATTTTCACTTTCTCCTACAAGGAAGTAAAATACTGAGTCCCAATGCCGATAATTCTGAAGATCTGCCAATTGCGATGAAACCCTAACTTGTCGCTATTCGAAATGCGATAAACCCTAAGTTGTCGCTATTCACCCAAATGCCAAAAACTCACTTTTCACCAACTTTACCAATACGCGACTTTCCCGGATTTCATTAAATCGTCTAGGAAACCAATAAAACCGAAGCATTTTGAAGTTTTAACGATTAGAAATCACGAAATATGAAGAAATTTAAGATCTATAACGTGGTAAATGGAAAATTTGATGATATTTATGAGGTTTTAACGAGATGAAAGCTACGTTCCAACAAATGAGAGTTTTGATGAATTTGAACAAAAGAAAAAACCTTAAGTAAACAATAACACCAACCTAGAAAATTATTAGATTTACTCAAAACACTATCCTAACTATCCCTTTGGCGAATGATACCACTTGTAGGTCGAGTATATCTCAACACCACACCCACGTATGAAAGTAAAACTCGTACTACTATTAATCTAATAAGCTACGAATAAGGAAATAAGTAAATAAGCAATAAGAGAAGAAGAGAATAAGATATGAAGAGAAGAGATTTGGATGGGAATTCAATTCATACGATAAGAGAGAAGTAAATAAGCAATAAGAGAAGAAGAGAATAAGATAAGAAAAGAAGAGATTTGGATGGGAATTCAATTCATACGATTAAGGACCATAGCTTGCGCACCATACATGAATAACCAACACTAGAAATGAGCTCCCTAGCCTTCTATTTATAGGCTACTAGCTAGGGCAACTCTTACATGAATACTTCTAGAAGGATTAATGATTAAATGGGCGGTCCATGGGCTTCTAATGGACCGCACCTTAAACACAATATAAAGCCCTATTAAGCAACATGTTATCGCTATTGATCAAGACTTGAAATATAATAAAAACGTGTTCCTAACAATCTATCCCCTCCTCTTGTCTATATCCTTGTGCTACTAATCGTGCCTTATTCCTTACAGCTACTCCTCTTTCATCCCTTTTATTTCTGAATACCCACTTTGTGCCAATCACTTTAGCTCCACTTGGTAGATCTACAAGAACCCAAACTTTTTGCAATTTGAATTGCAACAACTCTTCTTGCATTGCTTCCACCCAACTCTCATCTTCAAGTGCTTCAGAGACTTTGGTGGGTTCCTTTTGAGAAAGGAAACAAACAAACAAGAAATGTTGTTGATCCTTGTGGTTGACCCTTTGCTACTTCTTAATAAGACTGATAAGTGCATGAGATGTAGGAATCTTTTTCACTTTACTTCTGGTTTGAACAACTGATTGAGGTTCACCAATTATCTGACTTTTGGGATGAACTTTGTGAATTCTGAGTGTTGGAGCTGGACTTACATCTACTTCAGTGGGTAGGTTGTTGAAGTCAGTAACTACCCCTTCTTCATCATAAGAAGACCCATCAAAAATGCCTTCATCTGGCTTATTAAAGACCTCAAGTTCAGGCATCTTAGAATCATCAAAATCAGCATTTAGAGTAGATTCAGGTTGAGTAGAATTAACAGCATCTCTACCAGACTTAACTGAGTTAATGCTGGTAGGTTTCTCTCCACTAGAATTAATGACAATACTACCAGGATTAACCAGATTAGTGCTGGTAGCCTTCTTCCCGAGATGTTTGTCAGCCAAAGCATTCATTTCTTCTCTGAAGGATAAGATTTCTTTTGAAACTTTTGTAGGAGAACCCTCTTCTTCTTGAGGCTTGTTCACAGTCTCCTTCCTATTTGTAGAAGATTTCTTTGATCCTTCATTTGCAGCAACATGGTTGACTTCTGTGGTAGGAATCACAATAAGATCCTCAATTTCTTTGCCTTGATCAGCAGTGCTTGCATCTTGAGTACCTGCATTGTTAGGCACTTCCATGGAACCTACATTAGGGTTAGCTTGATTCTCCTTGGAGACAGGAATATAGTTCATAGAATCAGTTAAATAATCAAGATCAAACATCCATCTATGACCTAGTCCCTTCACATTGGGTTTTTCCTCAAGAAAATTAACATGAAGATTTTCCTCTACTTTCTTGGTCACTAAATTATAAACCCTAAAGGCCTTACTATTTAGTGAATACCCAACTACAAACCCCTCATATGATTTTCCTTCAAATTTTCCAAGCACACTTAAGGTATCAAGAATGGTCACATGGCACCCAAAAGGCCTTATATAGCTAACAACTAGTTTATGGCCAAAAATAAGCTCATAAGGTGTTTTATTCTGAGGCTTGGTCACTCTAACCCTATTGAATATATAGCAAGCAGTTGCAACTGCTTCAGCCCAAAAAGTTGTGGGTAAGAATGAGTCTGCTAGCATGGTTCTAGCTGCCTCAATCAGGGTCCTGTTCATTCTCTCAGCAACTCTATTTTGCTATGGAGTTCTAGCATTGCTATATTGTTGCTTAATTCCTTTTTCACCACAAAACTCAATCATGCTCCTATTCTTAAATTCTGTGCCATTGTCAGTCCTAATGATCTTAACCTTGTGATTGAGTAGGTTTTCTATTTTCCTAATGAACCTTTGAATTAAATCAGAGGTTTCATCTTTAGTAGACATAAAGAATACCCAGCAATACCTGGTGCAGTCATCAGTAATGACAAGGCAATAACTAGCATGGTTGATACTTCTAACAGATGTTGGGCCAAACAAATCCATGTGTAAGGTATGCAAAGGCTCAGTGACAATCCTTTCTAACTTAGCCTTACAAGAAGCTCTATGCTGTTTGCCCTTATTACAAGCTACACAGGCATGGTCATTCCTAAAAACCTTGGAAGGTAAGCCTCTAACTAAATTACCCTTCACAATTTTGTTCATATTCTTGAAATTAACATGACCTAACCTTTTATGCCACAATTTGGATTCATCCAAAGTAGCTTTTGCAAGCAAACAAGCAGAACCTTTTGCAACTTCAGGTGCTTTCATATCAAAACTGTACATGTTGTATTGTCTAGGAACTTTAAGAAGTATCTGACTTTCATCAGGCATCTTAAAGTCCGAAGTCAATACAAAACATTTAGTTTCACTAAAAAGTACCTTATGCTGCTTATCACAAATTTGTGATATTGAGAAAAGGTTAAACTGCCCTAGTTCTTTTACAAAAGATACATTGTCAAATTCTAAATTGCCTACAACAATTCTATCTTTACCAGTTATCTGACCTTTACTTCATCCAAAGGTAACAGAACCTCCTTGGAATTCTAGAAAATCCTTCAGATGATTCTTGTTACCAGTAATGTGCCCAGAGCACCCACTATCAAATATTCCTTTTTCTTCCATATTCTTCAGTGGATGTTCCTGCACAAAAGTAGAGAAATTAGTTTCTCTTTAGGACCCAAGCCTCTGAAGACTTGGGTCTGCCCTGTGGATCAACAAATTTATTGGTCTTGTATGAGCTTGATCCACTGTTGTTCTTGGATTCATAGGTAAGTGTGTTCTTAAAAGGATCCCAAGACCAACATGCTAGGGTCTTAACAGCAGAATCCTCATTTTCCCTTACAGCACTTGAGCTTGAAGCTTGTGCTGCATTATTAGTAAAAGGACTCCTCACAGGTGAATGAGGTTTGTAAAAATTGTTTCTTTGATTATATGAGTTCACCTGTGGTCTATTTATTGGTTGTCTGGGTCTAGAATGATTAAACCACCCAGAATTAACACTTGGCCTCACATAATTAACATTTTGACCAACAGAACTAACATTTGGTCTACCAGAATTAAAATTTGGCCTACCAGAATTAAAATTTGGTCTACCAGTATTAACAGATGACCAACCAGAATTAACATTAGGCATACCAGAATTAATTTGAGCTGGTCTAGTCACAAACTTATTAGCATGATTAATCCTGTTAGCATTATTCCAAACTAGTTTATCATTCATATGGCCAGCATTAACACTCTTATCTTCTCTAAGCTCAGCCTCTCTTTTCATCCTAACCTCATGAAAATCACAGTCCCTAATTAAATGACTTAAACTACCACACACAAAACATCTTTTTGGACCAAAATTGTGGTTTCTCTTGTACTCTTTTCTCATTCTATCAGGCTTTGGTGATTCTTGATTTCTAACAGACTTCCTAGGAGTTTTTATGTGAGAATCACAACTAGGTTTATCTGTAAGAGGTTTGGGTGTAGTCACAGCTGGTTCACTATTTTTGACTGATCTTGACTCAGAAACATTTTTAGGTACACTCTCTGATTCTGAATCAGACTGCTCAGAGATATCTCTATTAGATCCTTCACTGTCATTGGTTTGACAAGTGGAGTATTGACTAGATTTATCATCTGAGTTGCCTGTCTCAGGATAGATAGGACCCTTTTTACCATATACAAACAAGGAGTTATCTAGGTCTTTCTTTTGTAGAGGGGTGTAGTCTCCACTTAATGGAGGTGGCACCCCTTTAAAATTATCAGCTTTAATGAACCTATTGTACACAGGCTTACCAATAGAATCCTCTTTCCTACATTTGAACACAGATCTGTCCATCTCTTCCTCATAGCTTAGAACTTCACTATCTGACTGTATTCCATAACCTAAGCCAATCGTACTTGTAGAGCTCATACTAGATGCTATTATCTTATCCTGACACTTAGCAGAATGAGTCCATTTATCTACTTTATTTTGCAATTCATCTCTATCCTTAACAGCTTTTAAGCCTGCTTTTCTATATCTCTTAAGTTTTTCATCTTTTTCATATATCTCATTAGCTTGAAAGGTGAGTTTTTCGTTTAAGGAAGCTTGTTTGTTTTGATAGTTATCTATTTGTGCTTCTAAAGTTTTAACAGCTTTAGTATAAGCAAGAATTTTTGCTTCCTGATCACCTATTTGTGTTAATTGTTCATCACACAAAGCTTTAAGATGATTACATGAATCAATGCATAATTTTGAGCACAAAGATACCTTATTACTGGAACCAATAGCCATAAGTGCATGATTTGGCTCTTCATCCTCAGGTGTGTGTTCATCCCAATTCACAGCTCCAGCTTCCAATGTCATCAAACTCGTCTGATTCTTCCCCATCTTATCATCATCTTGAGAGTCAGAACCCTTCTTCTTTTTCCTATCAGTAGTCACTTTTTCTGTGCAATCTCTGGCAAAGTGACCATGCTTGTGACAATTGTAGCACTCAACAGTCCTCCTATTGTATCCCACTGGTGACTTCCCATCAAGCTTAATGTTCCTCCCAGTCTGCTTGTAAAACTTCTTAACCCTGAAAGCAATCATGGCAATTTGCCATTTGATATCCATTTCTTCAACTTTAACATCATTGATCTGTTCCAGATCCTCACTGATGAAGTCTTGATCTTCTGGTTCCTTAGCAAGGAGTGAGTAAATTACTTCATCAGCAAAGCCTGCTGGAGCATCTCTTTCTTTTCTCATGCTGCTAGAAGAAGTTCCATAACCACCAGAATTAATGCTGCCAGACTTAACCTTGTTAGTGCTGCTCTTGCCTTGAGAAACAAAAGCAACATTTGTAGAACTTGAAGATTATTTTCCTTGGATTTCCTATTCAAACACCTTGAGGTTGTTGTACAGGTCATCAGTACTCATGGTGTCAATTTCACCATTCATCCTCATGGTCAATGTCACACTTGACCATTCTTTCAGTAGTGCTCTAAGAAACTTTTGGTTTGCATCTTCTTCTAACATAGATGCACCATGAACCTCCAATTGTGATAGAAGATGTTGAAACCTATCATAACCTTTTTCCAATCCCTCTGAGCTGGATACACTGAAAGCTTCAAAGTGCTGTTTAAGAACAGCCTTTTGCATCTTCTTGGAGTTAGCATTCCCTCCAAATCTTTTCTTGATAGCCTCCCAAATTTCTTTGGCATCGTTCATGCCATGAAACCTTCTCAAATGCTCTTTGGGAATTGCCATTAGCAGCATAGCCTTGGCCTTCTTCTCCTTTTCAACAACCCGTATCTCTTCAGCAGATACTGGTGGTAATATCCTAATCACTCCATCTGTTCCTTGTGAAATCCTTTTCTTCGAGTTCCCATTCTGTATGACCTTCCAGACTTCGCTGTCAATATACTCCAGATAATGTTCCATCTCCATAGCCCAGATGTCATATTCTTCTCTTTTTAGGATTGGGATTTTTATGTTGGATATGGTTGTTGTTGCAGAGATGGGTTGTTGTTGTCTAGATGTGCTTGCTTCAGGTTTTTCTTCATCATGGGTTGATTTTTCATCATCACTGTTGTGAACTGAGAAACCATCATTCTTACTGGGATTTTCAACGCCAGACATGTTGCAGGGTTTAGGTGAATGAATTTAGGGTTTGGTTGTTATGTTTCTTCAAACTCAGAGTCTCTTTACAGGCTCTGATACCACTTGTTGGTCCACACGAGTTATGGATCCAAGTAGCCTTGTTACTTGTTAGACAACTTGTATAAACCAAATCGATCTAAGTAAGAAACTCTAACACCTTGCTTATTGTTAATGCGGAATCTTAACGACAAACAATGAAGAACACAATAACTAACTTCGTATATTGATTTGTTTAATCTAAGTGATTACAATCTTCGTCGTTATCTCTAAACTAATGACTAAGGTTCCTTTTATACACTAAGGAAACCCTAGATACAAAACTTGCTGAAGGATATATGTATCTTCTCTAAAAATAATTACTTATCCTTTCCTAACTTATATCTAACAAACTTTCCTAACTTTCATGACCAGACTTAACAGCTAAAGTTAAACAGACTAAACTTACTCTACCAGACTTAATAATAAACAACCAGACTTAACTATTACAAGACTTAACCAATAGAACTACCAGACTTAATTACATAGCCCACCAGACTTAATTCTGTTCTTCCATTAAGTCTTCTCTTGTCTTGTGATAATTCCCAACACCACTCAAGTTCTCTTAAAAGGACTTATTTCATTCTCACGGGGAACCCTGCATAATCTATCGACCGTTCATTACGAGTTATGTTGATATTGAAACAGGAGACACCGCTCCAGTCTCCGACTACCAAAAATGCACTTATCGAGTCTAGACCCACGAAATGCATCATAAGATCTCAAAGGAACACTTGTTACTTCTACACTGGTCGTTCAACATTAAGGACACCAGTTGTAAACTTATGAGTCCTACGCAGATCTTAGCAATCTGCCAGAACATTTATGAGGGAATTTACAAATGTAATTCTCATTGATTGAATGGAAATTCCTGCCAGGGTCTACATCAAACAGCCCTGAAAGCAGGTCACTTCGGTAATTCCTTGTGGATTACGCTTAGTGGTCGCGGCGATTTCAAACGGTCTAAAGTCATGGAGTGAACTCCAGCGACCCACCTAATCGTTGATTTACTACGGTAGATCTTGTAAGCCCTCTGTGGGTTTCTGATTTAGGAACGGCCTTGGTAAGGATTAGAGAGAGTTTTCACACTATGCTGTTAACAATCTCGAAGTCCGAACCTGTAAGTATCGGACGTTTTATTGCTAACTGCCGTATGCAGGAATACCTGACGGTTGCAGCTGGTTGCCGAAAAGATGCCGATCCATCACCCCATGCTCACACTTCACCATTTTAATCAAAGAAATCATGATAACCAAAAGACCTTCAACACAGCTTCTGCAACTCTGATGCTAAAAATCCATGATTCAAGAAAGTGTGAGCATATTGACTCAAAGATCACAACTTCACAAGGAGACGATGCTGCAAGATGACTTAAAGACAGTTGTTGGATGATAACCTCAAAGAACACTCGAAGATCATCCAAGTCAAAATATCAGTCATCAAAAGCTCACTGCTGAACGCACAAAGATCAATGATTTTGAAGAATCAAGACCTACGAGCTAGGAAGACATGTTCATCTAATGGAATGCTAAGAATTCAAAATATTATTTCCGGGGTGACCTCCTTTAGGGGGAGATTGTTAGGAACATAAATATTCATCTGAAGACTCGGTCACCCCAAGTATCTGTTAGCATTAACTAGCTCATAGGATTAGCAATAATGTTAGTGTTAGGATCTCTGGGAAATAAAGATTTCTCATTGCTGCTGGTAAAATAAAGATTTCTCATTGCTGCTGGTAGTGTAAGCTGGTTCCTGCCGATAGTGTGTGGTTCCTGCTGAAGTTCATTGCTGCTGGTAGTTTATTTTTGTTTCTGCTGATAGTAGTCATTACTGCGGGTATTAGTAATTGTTATCCCGTAAGTTTAGAATGTTTGTTAGATTTATTTTTAGAAGAGATTGATGTATATCTCTTCACACGTTTTCTTGTATGACGGGTTAGGGTTAGGACTTCTTGTTAGTATAAAAGGAACACTCGTCTATGAGTTTTGTATGACTTTACGATCATCAATAAAATCATTATTAGTTCATAAACCGATCCATAGAGGATCAAAACCTTGTTAGTTACTTTCTTCTTTATATTCTTGTGTTTAGTTTCCGCATAGACACAAGTCTTACACCTAGAGATTCTCCTAAGCTGTTTGTGTTTACATAAACGGTTTAACCAAGCTGTAATGGCTCATGTGAATTTCAAGACCATTAACAAGCTGGCTAAGAATGGTTTGGTCCAAGGGCTCCCTCTCAAGACCTTCTCCAATGAACACAATTGTGTTGCATGCAACAAAGGAAAGCAACACAAAGCTTCATACAAGGCAATCATAGCTGTGAGCACCATCACTGAGCCTCTGCAGCTTCTTTATATGGATCTCTTTGGTCCTACTTCTATCAGAAGTATTGACCATAAGTACTACTGCCTGGTAATTACAGATGATTTTAGCAGGTTTTCTTGGACTTTCTTTTTAGGTACTAAAGATGAAACTTATCCAGTTATTAGGAACTTTATTACCTTAATAGAAAATCAGCTAAGTAAAAAGGTTAAGTCAATAAGGTGTGATAATGGAACAGAGTTTAAGAATTCAAATCTAATTGAACTCTGTGGGAGTAAGGGGATAAAAAGGGACTATAGTAATGCCAGAACCCCACAACAAAATGGGGTTGCAGAAAGGAAAAATAGAACCCTTATAGAAGCAGCTAGGTCTATGTTAGCTGACTCTAAGATGCCCACTATGTTTTGGTCTGAAGCAGTCTGCACTGCTTGTTATGTGCTGAATAGGGTATCCATTACTAATCCTCATAATAAAACACCTTATGAGCTTTTGTCTGGGAAAGTTCCAAACATTAGCTATCTTAAACCTTTTCGATGTCATGTCACTATATTGAACACTAGTGATCATCTAGGCAAGTTTGATGGGAAGGCTGATGAGGGGTTTATTGTTGGGTATTCTGCTCATAGTAAAGCCTATAGGGTATATAATCTGTCTACTAAGAGGATAGAAGAGACTCTCAACTTAAGATATCTTGAGGATAAACCTAATTTGCAAGGTGTAGGTCCAGAGTGGTTCTTTGACCTAGATTATCTGACAGATACCTTAGGTTATACTAGATTCAAAGCAAATCAATCTGTTAGTACACATGTTTCTCAAACTAACAATGCAGGTACCTCAGATGATGATTCTGATGCAGAGAGTGATGAACGACCTATAGTTGTTCCTTCTTTTCCCTCTAACAACATTTCAGGTTCAGAGCTCAAAGATTCTTCTGATATGGCTGGAAGTGATTCAAGTTTTGCAGAAGATCTTGCTAGGCTTCAAAGATAAGAGTATAATGCCAAGAAAGCTGCTGAAATGTTTGGTTCTGGATTTTCTAAAGAGACAGAGGAGATTCTGAGAAATGCTGAAGCTGAAGTTCGAAGATAACTGAATTCTGCTGGTGGTATTCCTATTCCTGCTGCTACCAATTCTGCTGGTAGTGCATCTGTTCCAGCTGATCTTTCTAATGATTCTGCTGATGTCTCCACTCCTGGTGTTCCTATGTCTACTCCACCTGCTGACTCACTGGGTTTTGATAACTCCTCTGAAAGATTTCCAATCCCTTCTGACCTTGGAAATTCATTCTCTTCAAGAGATAAGCTGGAAGATCCTCATCATCAATCCAGAACAGGCATTTTCACTTTTTCCTCATAAGATGATGACTTCAACCCCTCCATTACTAATCAGGCATCCACAATTGATGTCAATCCTATTGTTACCAAGAGGATCAATACAGTTCATCCTCAGTCCTTGATCCTTGGAGATCTAAATTCCCCTGTTCAGACAAGAAGCAAGTTACATCAACCCAAGTTTAGAGAATCTGCTTTTCTCAGTTATATCCAGGATCAGTTAAGGAGCAATCATACTGATTACCTACATTGCCTCTATGCTTGTTTCTTATCCCAAATTGAACCAAGTAGTATAGCCCAAGCTCTTGATAATTCTGATTGGGTTGAGGCTATGCAAGAGGAAATGCAGCAGTTCCAGAATCAGAAAGTATGGAAGTTGGTACCTTTGCCTGCAGGAAAGAATGCTATTGGAACTAAATGGATTCTCAAGAATAAAAGGGATGCAAGGGAAATTATGGTCCGGAATAAAGCTAGGTTGGTGGCTCAAGGACATAGACAAGAAGAGGGGATTGATTATGATGAAGTATTTGCACCAGTGGCAAGAGTTGAAGCCATCAGACTGTTCTTAGCTTTTGCCTCATTCATGGGGTTTGTAGTGTATCAGATGGATGTAAAAAGTGCCTTTTTGTATGGCAGGATTGAAGAAGAGGTTTATGTTACTCAACCAAAGGGATTTGTGGATCCTCAGAATCCTGATTTGGTTTACAAAGTGGTAAAAGCACTTTATGGTCTTCATCAAGCACCAAGGGCTTGGTATGCAAGGTTATCTGCATTTTTGCTAAAACATGGTTACAGAAGAGGGGCAATAGACAAAACGCTTTTCATCAGGAAGAATTTCAAAGATATCATCCTGGTACAAGTTTATGTAGATGATATCATCTTTGGTTCTACTAATAAAGCCTGGTGCAGGGAATTTGAAGAATTGATGAAGAGTGAATTTGAGATGAGTGCTATGGGTGAAATGACTTTCTTCTTGGGTCTTCAGGTTAAGCAGAAATCAGATGGGATCTTTATCTGCCAAGAGAAGTATGTTTATGACATACTTAAGAAGTTTGATATGGAAAATGTGAAAACTGCAACAACCCCATTTGAACCTCCAAAGCCTAAATCCAATATTGAACCTGATGCTGCTGTTAATGTTCATCTATACAGGTCCATGATTGGGTCACTCATGTATTTGACAGCTTCTAGACCTGATATTATGTTTGCTGTCAGTGCATGTTCTAGACATCAGGTTACACCCTTGACTTCTAACTTAAATGCAGTCAAGAGAATCTTCAAGTATTTGAAAGGACAGCCTAAGTTGGGACTTTGGTACCCAAAAGATTCTCCTTTTGTGTTGGAAGCTTATAGTGACAGTGATTATGCTGGTGCTAACTTTGATAGAAAGTCAACTACTGGGGGTTGTCAGTTTCTGGGTAGAAGGTTGGTTTCTTGGCAGTGCAAGAAGCAGACTATAGTGGCTGCTAGCTGCTGTGGACAGGTTCTTTGGATGCAAAATCAGTTGTTAGATTATGGGTTCAACTTCATGAACACTAAGATCTTTATTGATAACCAAAGCACTATGTGCATTGTTAAAAATCCTGTCTATCATCAAAGGACAAAGCATATTGAGATTAGACACCATTTCATAAGAGATGCTTATGAGAAGCATCTTATTCAGGTGATTAAGATTCATACTGATGACAATGTGGCTGATCTGCTGACCAAGGCTTTTGATGGACCAAGGTTTAACCATTTGGTGGTCCATATTGGGATGGTAAATCCTTAGGTACTGAGCTTGAGGGGAGGACAAAGCCTAAGGGGAGGCTTTCTGTTGTATAATGTGTTATTTTCTTTTTCTTTGTTTTCTTATTAGTTTAAAAAAAAAATCATTATGTATATTTTGTGCTAACTTGTATGGTTTTGAGCAACACCTTGCAGGTACAGTGTTGGTGTTTACACCTACACAACAAATGGTACTCAACTCACCATGTCTCATAGACAAGAAAGAGTTGACTCACCATGAGGCTACAGCTCTGGTGTGATAATCAAATCCGTTGACAGCTGTAATAGTTTGCTCAAAACTATAGGGTTCTCAACTCACTGATGTTTCATTACTAAGAGTTGAATGGTTTTCAATTCGCCATGGATTTTACTCCTTTGGGGTTTCCAAAGAATTGGCTAGCCCACAAGTGTATGGCTTGTGGTAAAGGCAGTGGAATACCATACTTGGTACTCACTTTACCAAAGGTTATCTTCAACCTAAGAATTGGCTAGTCCTGAGCAAACGGATGCAGGTAAAGACAAGTCAAATCCGTTTAAAGTTGCAGATTTACTAAAAATCAGATGGTTATCAATGTACCATGGTTTAACACACCTAAACATTGGCTACTCCAGTAGTGATGGCTATTGGTAAAGAGACATCCAAATCATTAATTTTCAATGATTCACCTCTCACAGGAGTTAACAGACCTGGAAGTGATGAGAATAGTATGAAACTTAAGTGATTTGATGTACATTTTGTCATAGTAGCAGTCAAGAATGACATAGTGCCCAGCTTATTATTTTGAAGATGATTTCCTTTTGCTGCTGAACTATAAAGGTTGCTGCTGGAAGTTAAAGATGTTGCTGCTGGTTACTTACTATTGATGCTGCTCAAATGCAATCCTCAAGCCTGAGAAGTTAAAGCTCTATCAAGTGGGAATCTTGCAAGTTAACCTAGTCAACTTCAAGATTAGGGGAGGATTGTTAGGATCTTTGGGAAATAAAGATTTCTCATTGCTGCTGGTAAAATAAAGATTTCTCATTGCTGCTGGTAGTGTAAGCTGGTTCCTGCCGATAGTGTGTGGTTCCTGCTGAAGTTCATTGCTGCTGGTAGTTTATTTTTGTTTCTGCTGATAGTAGTCATTACTGCGGGTATTAGTAATTGTTATCCCGTAAGTTTAGAATGTTTGTTAGATTTATTTTTAGAAGAGATTGATGTATATCTCTTCACACTTTTTCTTGTATGACGGGTTAGGGTTAGGACTTCTTGTTAGTATAAAAGGAACACCCGTCTATGAGTTTTGTACGACTTTACGATCATCAATAAAATCATTATTAGTTCATAAACCGATCCATAGAGGATCAAAACCTTGTTAGTTACTTTCTTCTTTATATTCTTGTGTTTAGTTTCCGCATAGACACAAGTCTTACACCTAGAGATTCTCCTAAGTTGTTTGTGTTTACATAAACGGTTTAACCAAGCTCAATCAAGCTAGAAGAACACGATCCTACAGTTAGTAATAGTTTAGTTAATATAGAACTTGTGGAGTGGGTCGGGTCTTTACCCATTGTCAGCTCACTCCACAGCCCACTCGGGGCAACAATATTATGTACTATAAATACCCCTCTCCACCTAGGGAGAGGGTTGGAACTTCTCATACATTCAACTAATATATTCTCTCATTTTTCTCTCTAGTTCCCAACTCACTTTCTCTCTCTAAAACCTCTAATACATTCGGCCAAATTATCAACCATATGTGTGTTTGAATTGTTATGAATATGCTACAGTTTTACATGCTTATTAGTAGTAGATCTATCTATTTTATGGCTTATTTCATAGTTTAAGAATTATTTGTGCTTATAAGTGATTTTATAGTCAAAATAGCCAATAAGTAAAAATAGCCAATAAGCTTTGCTTATTGGCTAAGTGCTTATTTCCTATCAACTTGTGCTTAAAAACCTTTGAATACTCTTAATATTTATCTGTTTTCAATTAAACAGAGGATTTATAGCTAAATTCAGTTTTAAATCAGCAATTCATAACTTAAAGGGGTGTTTGGATTTAGGTTTTAGCAAAAGCTTAAATTTGTGTTTAAGTGTTTTGACCATTAGCCCAAGTTGATTTAGATTTAATTCAATCCTTATGATAGTTTAGAAGGTATCTTAAGTAGTTTTACTAACTTTCATAGCTTTTAGTTGAGTTTTCTAAATTTCATAGTTTTTAGCTCATTATAGCAGCTTAATTTGCATAATCTATAATAATTTCTTTTAGTTGTAGTTTTTGAGTCTGATCTAGTCTAAAATGGTTGTTCACATGTTTTGATTAAGGGTCATAAGGTTTAGAGTCCTATTTTTTACTCTTTAGGTCTGTGTCATCAGTTTCAATAAGCCAAAAAAGCCAGTCTAAGTAGTCTGTTTATCAGCTGATTATTAAGCACTTAATAAGCTCAAAAAGGTCTGAAATTAATTTTATAAGCTCTTTGGTTGCTTAACTTGATCTGTTTGGAGTTTTCATGGCATTGCTTATTGATTAAGTGGCTTATTTGGTAGCTTAAACATACCCCCTCAGGCTTGCAAGTCTCAATAATTGATGCGCTTGATGTGTCGTTGCGGTTTAGCAGTTTTAATGCCTACTCAAGTTTTAAATTTATATTTAGCCGACTTATCAATAACACACACACTTAACGAGCAGTGTACCCGGTCAGTATGAATATAATGGTAAGTAGAGTGTCGATCACTAAGAGTGGAACGTATTATCTCGTTATTCTAATCAGTATTTTAATATCCTAACGCAAGGGGGTTTCAGCCTGAGAGACTGGCACGATTTGTTTGCAATTAAATAATAAAATAAACCAATAGGCACGAATCAGCAAGTAGCACACACGTACACAGATAGATACTCGAGACAATAAGAGGGCTGTCCTTATGATTAAGTAGTTTGTCACTTGTTTTATTGATAGCTTTATATGAAGTGTATGTAGTTAACCCTTTCTCGTTGGTCCTATTCTTATCGGCGAGTAAACCCTTAATGATTACTTATGTCTAAAAGTTATTCCTAAGTGATCAATTTAGTAATAACCGTGGGAGCCACATTATGTCCCGCAGTCAAATGCCCGCAAGCCACTAATAAACACAGAGGTTATCAATGCACTAATAAGTAGTAACCAAAGACATCAACATATAAACTTTAATTGATGGGAAAGCAAGTATTAAAGGGAGTGCAATCTTTCGTTGTCACATTACACAAGCCACCAATCCTGATGAATTAAAGTTTGCTAACACAATAAAACAAAACTACTTAATGAATTAAACACATGCAGCACCTTCTTACAGCTCTTGTATCTTTGATTTGGGTGTGTCTTGTGCTGCCTCCTTGACTGAATTCGTCCTAGGTTTCTCCTGTTCGGTCTTCGAATCTAATATAATGCCTCCGAAATTCGTCTGGCTTTGGGGTATTTATAGTTTCTGTCTGAGGGAAGATGCGGCGCATCTAGTAAGTAGATGCGGCGCATGTACTTAACTTCGCGTGGGGTCCAAGATTATAATATTCAGGAATATTCGTACACCGCCAGAAGATGCGGCGTAACTCCATGATTAGATGCGGCGCATGTCCTCTTGTATCTTGGATCGTATCTGGTGATATCTTAATAGAGATGCGGCGCATGTAGAGAGTGAGATGCGGCGCATCTGGAGCAGATTAGTCTTGATCTTCTTCATTTCAGTAGACTCTTAACTTCTTGCATGTTTTGCTCCATAATCAGTCCAAAATCGCTAAGTTTCACCAAATGCTTGTTTTTACCTGAGAATTACAAAAGTAAACGATTAAGTATCAATCCTCATACATAATATAGTAAAACAAGTCAGATTAATAGGATAAATGATAGTAATAAAATGTACTTATTTGAGTTCATCAAATATCCCCCCACTTGAACTTTACCTGTCCCCAAGTAAACCTTAGAATTTCATTTATGAAAATGTATCCTAAAAGATGTTAGGATTTATTTTTATATTTAAGCATGTATTCGTTTTTGTCATAATCACACAACTAAACACTTAACGAATTAGAAGTAAAATAAAATAAGTTGATAAAAGCAAATCTAATCATTTAACTGTCCAGTCGTGACGAATATTCTATCATAAGCTTGGCAAGTATACACATCTCCTCCACTAAAGCTAAGGAATAACAAGTCTAAAGCGGTAAAAAGGGTTTTTAGGCTTAAGGGTTAATTATTCTTAATCACTATCGATCTCATATTCCAGAAAAGGCGACAAAATCACAAATACATGATCGAATCCACGAACACGATACTTGCAATTGCTCAAATCCTTAACTCGAATAGGCTAAAGATAGGTCCAAACTTCACCAATAATAATATATCAAAAAGGGCGACAAAATCATAAATACATAGCCGAATCCACGACTACGATACTTAAGATTGCTCAAATCCCTAATCTCAATAAATCAAAGGTTTGGTTGGATAAAGAACAATATAGGGTATGGTTAACATTTGGGATATAAATTGGTGTAAAGTGAAAAATAAACAAAACAAATAAATTAAAATCCTAAGTGTGGTTAATCACTATCCCAACCATCCCATGAATAAGACTCATATCATCGAATAACTCACGCTTTAACACTTGAAACACACGCTTTAGGTAGACACGAATTATACTCAACAAGATCTTAATCAAAGAATAAACCTTAATTGGCGTTCCCATAACTGCCAACTCCCATTCAATCCATAGATATAGTACAACAAATAGTGGTGATATCGACCACTTACATAACTTTACATAAGTTGGTTTAAAACTAACTTCCAACTTTTCTTTCTTTCTTTTTCTTTTCTTATTTTTTCGATTTTTTTTTTTTTTTTTTTTTTTTTTTTTTTTTTTTTTTTTTTTTTTTTTTATAAAAACATAAAGATAGATGTGTAAAATTTCACCACATCACTATAATGATAATTCTGGATAATTTTTTCATACTTTTCATAACTTCAGAAATAATGGTAATAGTGAAAGTAGTAAACACACGAAAAATAAACTCAAAGATATACAATATTTACTTTCACTCCAATTGCATTGTGCAATTTCCCGACCTAACCATAGATAATGAATTACGCACGCGAACACAGGTAATGTAAGGAAACACACTTTGCCTATAGCAATTAACCAACCACGGATTCTAATCTACAGGGTAGGCTAAGGTGTAAGGTGTAACGAAACATTTTAAACATAGGTGTAAGAAACGAAAGGAATGGCTCTGAGTGTTTTTCTAGGGGTATCTTACTCTAAAAATGAGAGTAACAAAAGGGTTTATACGGGGGTTAACTAACCAGTGTAGTTAGTTAATAACACATAACAAATAATAGGCTATTTGGGTGTAATCCTAAAAATTTACCAATTTAGACAAGTCATTCCAATTATATAAATAATACTCATTATGGTGGTCTCGAATAGTATACAAGCCAAGTTCTAAAGTTTACAAGTCACCGGCACACTCATAGATTTGTGAATTTTGAAAAATCACAATTTTTGAAAATAACGTCATGTGTGCAGCTATGCAACTTAGATCTTAAACAAAAACATGCTAAAAAAATTTTTAAGTTTGATATATTAAGCACATTTTAAGCGTAATTTTTGAAAAAGTTTAGGACAAGTAATTGTTAAGTGTTCTAATTCTCCAATCCCCCCACTTAAGTTAAACAACGTCCTCGTTGTTTGTATAAAAGGTTAAAAACTGGAAAATAAAAGAATTAGAACAGGAAAACTCCCCTGAGATTTGCTCGGTATGATCCTCCATTAGTATAAGAGCAAAAATCATCTTTTTCTTGTGGATTAGAACGTTAAAGCTTCATACTTGATGTATCCACAGGAAATCCAGGAAACTATAATACCACCAATACTTTAAAACACACCTAAGATAAGAAAGGTTCAAACTTGCATAATACATTAGTAGTTAGGAAAAATAAAACTTAAAAATTAAAACTGAAAATCATCAGGTCAGTCGATGCGCCGTATCTTATGGAAGAAGATACGCCGTATCGAGCCTGGAATAAATACGGATCAGAATAAAGATGCGCCGCATTAAAAATAAACTGATAAATAGTTTTAAAGTCGAAAATAAAAATGCAGAAAAATTAAAATAAGATATGACCATTGCAGGAGATGCGTCGCATCTCAGAATTGAGATGCGCCGTATCCTCATGCGGGCCTGACTGACTCGACACAGAAAACAGAATAATAAAAATTCTCCGGGTTGTCTCCCGGTAAGCACTTGTCTTTATTCCAGAGTCTTCAAGTTAGACTCACGTTCAGCTCTTTATTCCAATACGTGATTCCCACATTGCTTATGTAGGATCCATTTAGCTACTAATTCGTCACGTATATATTAAGGTCCCAAATGCAACACTCCGTTGTAGAATCCTTCCATCAATTGATATGGGTACTCAATCCCTCTCTTATTGTCATCATCACTAACAAAAAGGAATGGAGAAAATTTGTAGCAGATCCTACTAGTGGCATGTTTAAATCCAGGATGAGTTCGGGGCATCATATAAGTGATAACGTCGCTTCCACATTGAAAGGTGATCTTTCCTTCAAATCGTTTTGCATTAATAGTGATCTCCCTACAAAATGGTTTTCCAACAATCACGTCACCCATATTGCTGTCACAATAGGCATTCATGTCTTCAACAACGGCGAACTCAGTTACAATAGTAAAGCGTCCCACGAATATCGGGACATTAATGAAGGCACCAACTACATTCTTTCCCTTATACTCTACTTTATTTCTCATAATGGAATTGTAAAACCTTCTTGACATGACATTGATTGGTAAAATAGGAAAGAAATTGGCGTCAATACACTTGTACCCAATCATGCATGTGAATTGCAAATTGTAAGCACAATCGGCGTGGATCCTTCTACCGTAATCCCAAGAACCATCATATCCCTCAAATTCATCGTAATTCCTAGTAGTAATAACGTTGACTTTTGGACTATCTAGGATTTCTCCATCTTCCAGCTCAGATTCCACATCATCCATGAACAGGTCACTGGATTCTAATGGTCCATTAAGGTCATTAAGTTCAATGTAGTCCCCATTGTAATGTTCGGGTGATTTTTCATGCACTAATATTTCATTCATAAAATTGGCTTCGAAGTCGAAGTCAATCAGTTCTCCGTATCCTTCCATTATCCTTCTGAAACAATCACGAAAAGCATCAGTAGGATTTGTTCGCTAGAAGAGAAATTAATGAATATAGAAACGGATATATGAATACAAATAGCTGATATCAGCAGATGATGCGCCGTATCCAAAAAGTTGGATACGCCGTATCTTATAATCGTTAAAATTAAATCAGACTTTATTCAGAAAATAGATACGCCGCTTAGAATTTTGAATGCGCCGTATCGAATTAAATAATCAAAAATCAGCTTATCTAATTAAAATTAAATGCGTCGTATTAACGAAAGTTAATGCGCCGTATTTTCGTTACGTTTAAAAATAAATATCGATTTTTGATTCAGAAAGATGCGCCGTATCGATATAGATCGATGCGTCGTATCTGTTTAATAATTCGCAAACTGTTTTTAATTAAAATAATAGATGCGCCGTATCTGCAAAGGCAGATGCGTCGTATGGCGTTAACGTTTAGAAAATTTTTTTTATCAAAAACAGATACGCCGTATCTGCAAAAGCAGATGCGTCGTATTACTTTATCGCTTTTTAAAAAATTTCGTATTAAAAACAGATACGCCGTATCTTGGGGAAAAGATGCGTCGTATCGAATTAATTAAACGCGTTGTATTTTTTTTTTAAAAATTAAACGCAATACGCCGTATCTGAGAGATCAGATGCGCCGTATCGTTTGATTTAGCTCAGTACAACGATAGCAAAACAGAAAACACGAAAAAATAAAAACAAAAAATAAAAACACACAAACAAAAATAAACAAAAACAAAAATAAAAGCAAACAAATAACACAAAATAAATAACACACAGTACAACAAATATGCAAAATAATACAATGATGCAATTAATCTAATAAAAAGAAAATCCTAATTAAAATACTAATCAAATTAACAGATAATAATAATTCACTCCCCGGCAACGGCGCCAAAAAAACTTGATGCGCGTGATGTGTCGTTGCGGTTTAGCAGTTTTAATGCCTACTCAAGTTTTAAATTTATATTTAGCCGACTTATCAATAACACACACACTTAACGAGCAGTGTACCCGGTCAGTATGAATATAATGGTAAGTAGAGTGTCGATCACTAAGAGTGGAACGTATTATCTCGTTATTCTAATCAGTATTTTAATATCCTAACGCAAGGGGGTTTCAGCCTGAGAGACTGGCACGATTTGTTTGCAATTAAATAATAAAATAAACCAATAGGCACGAATCAGCAAGTAGCACACACGTACACAGATAGATACTCGAGACAATAAGAGGGCTGTCCTTATGATTAAGTAGTTTGTCACTTGTTTTATTGATAGCTTTATATGAAGTGTATGTAGTTAACCCTTTCTCGTTGGTCCTATTCTTATCGGCGAGTAAACCCTTAATGATTACTTATGTCTAAAAGTTATTCCTAAGTGATCAATTTAGTAATAACCGTGGGAGCCACATTATGTCCCGCAGTCAAATGCCCGCAAGCCACTAATAAACACAGAGGTTATCAATGCACTAGTAAGTAGTAACCAAAGACATCAACATATAAACTTTAATTGATGGGAAAGCAAGTATTAAAGGGAGTGCAATCTTTCGTTGTCACATTACACAAGCCACCAATCCTGATGAATTAAAGTTTGCTAACACAATAAAACAAAACTACTTAATGAATTAAACACATGCAGCACCTTCTTACAGCTCTTGTATCTTTGATTTGGGTGTGTCTTGTGCTGCCTCCTTGACTGAATTCGTCCTAGGTTTCTCCTGTTCGGTCTTCGAATCTAATATAATGCCTCCGAAATTCGTCTGGCTTTGGGGTATTTATAGTTTCTGTCTGAGGAAAGATGCGGCGCATCTAGTAAGTAGATGCGGCGCATGTACTTAACTTCGCGTGGGGTCCAAGATTATAATATTCAGGAATATTCGTACACCGCCAGAAGATGCGGCGTAACTCCATGATTAGATGCGGCGCATGTCCTCTTGTATCTTGGATCGTATCTGGTGATATCTTAATAGAGATGCGGCGCATGTAGAGAGTGAGATGTGGCGCATCTGGAGCAGATTAGTCTTGATCTTCTTCATTTCAGTAGACTCTTAACTTCTTGCATGTTTTGCTCCATAATCAGTCCAAAATCGCTAAGTTTCACCAAATGCTTGTTTTTACCTGAGAATTACAAAAGTAAACGATTAAGTATCAATCCTCATACATAATATAGTAAAACAAGTCAGATTAATAGGATAAATGATAGTAATAAAATGTACTTATTTGAGTTCATCAATAATCCAATACAATTTGTCTTACTGCCCAGTTTTCAGCAGCTTAATTTTAAGGTCTAATTAGTTTCAAATTGTCTGATTTTAATTATATAAGCTCTTTAGTCTATAAGCTTTATCTGTTTTTAGGTTTTGAGGAATAGCTTTTAGGTTTAGTGGCTTATTCAGTAGCTTAAAAGTTCCTTTGAAGTCTGATTTGATAGCAGTTCAATGTAATAGCTTATTTGAGATTATGAGCTTATTGCTTGATTAGGATTGCTAAATTTTGTTTAGAATTGCTTATTAGTTTAGATTTTTGGTTTTAGAAGATTTTTAGGATTACACACAAGCTTATAGAAGCTTGTGTGTACTAATCAGTTAGACTTTTTTAGCTTTTAAGTTACTTTGTCATCTGCTAGCTTATTTAGCTTTCTCCAGCTTATTTCTCAAGTTCTAAAAATATTGTGTTGGGAATTAAATGTTCACAAGATCGTTACTGCTCAAAGAAATACTCTAAGTATCATTCTACTGCTAGTGCATTTGATTCTACTCTAAGTGCATTTGATTCTACTGCTAGCGTTAAACATTCTACTGCTGAATGATGCTGCTGCTGGTAAAGAAGATTCTACTGCTGAGTGGATAACTATTGAAGTATTCTACTGCTGGTTGGATAAGAATACAAAGATATTATGTGTATACTAGTCAACAATACACGGTAGATAATATCTTTAGACAAAGTGTTCAGTAACAAGTTGTAAACACAGATACATGTTGTATCTTAATGACTGACACTCTCAAGCATGTGTTTGATTAGACTTGACAATATTGTAAAGATCTCTCTTGGACTATAAAAGAGAAATCATAGGCTTAGATATTAGATGCATTAATTAGATCATAACTGTTAAGGACATAGAACAAACACAACAATATCATAAGTCATAGAAACATAAGGTTCAAGGTTTTGTAACCCTAGTGATAGTGAAGATCACTCGTATTATCTTGAATAATATTGAATCGTTTGGTGATAAAACCTTCTTTGTTCATTGTTCTATAACAAACATAACTGTTCCATTTTCTAAGTGTGATTAAGTAGATTCCGCATACTTAATCATATTAACTCAATATATCATATACACAAAGCAACAAAGGTCTAACAACCTTATAGTGTATCGAAACCCTCTCAATTGGTATCAGAGCAAGGCTGATATATTTGATTTAGAAGAAGAAGAAGAAGAAATGGACGTTGAATCTATTCAGACAAATGTTGCTGCAAAATTACCCATGCTCAAACAGAATGAGTTTGAGATGTGGAGGCTGAGGATAGAGCAGTATTTCCAAGTGCAAGACTATGCACTTTGGGAAATTATTGAAGATGGAAACTCTTACCAGCCTACAACCACTACATCAACAGTGGACGGCAAAGTGGTGACAACTCTGCAGCTACACCCAACATCTGCAGAAGACAGAATAAAGAAGAAAAATGACCTAAAGGCAAGAAGCATGCTGATGATGACCATTCTCAATGATCAACTTTTAAACTTCAGCAAGTTCAAAGATGCCAAGTCATTATTTGAAGCTATTGTTGCCAGATATGGTGGAAATGAAGCCACCAAGAAAACCCAGAAGACACTGCTCAAGCAGCAGTTTGAAAACTTCTCCTCTACCAACAATGAATCTCTTGACCATATGTTTAATAGGCTTCAGAATATTGTGAGCCAACTTGCTATTCTTGGGGTTGAAATACCTCAAGAAGATTTAAACTCAAAATTTCTGAGAAGCTTACCAGAAGAGTGGGCTATACATGTTGTTGTCTGGAAGAACAAGCCAGACCTTGATACAATGCAACTGATAGACTTGTATAGCAACTTTAAGATTGTGGAACAAGATTTGAAGAAAAATGGAGGTACTAGCTCTAATACTGGGAACATGGCATTTATGTCAACTCCTAGTACCTCAAAATCAAGTGAAGAGGTGAAAGTTGTTGATGGTGTTGGTGCTGCTAGTTCATCAAGCAGTACCATGGGTATTTTGGATGAGAAGACTTGTTGTGCATTTCTCACAAGTCGAAATGATGGGTCCATGCTCACTTATGAAGACCTCCAAGAGATCAATGATGATGATCTGGAGGAAATGGATCTAAAATGGCAAATTTCTCTTCTTAGCACGAGAGCTAAGAAGTTCTATCAAAGGACGGGGAAGAAGCTCATTATCAGCAACAATGATACTGCTGGTTTTGACAAGTTAAAGATAAAGTGCTATAACTGCCACATGATGGGGCACTTCTTAAGAGAATGTAGAAGGCCAAGGAAGCAAGATAGCAAGAACAAAGGTTTTGGAAGCACATCCAAAACAAGGGAGGTTTCTGAGCCAAACTCAAAAGCTATGGTAGCTATTGATGGGCTAGGTTTTGATTGGAGTTTCATGGCTGATGAAGAAGAGGATTCTTCATAGGTGGAAGTCATGGCTTTTTCTACTGAGGTACAAAATCATAAAGTTTGTTCTAATACTTGCACAGCTCTTAAAGAACTACAAACTTTAATCAAACATTATGATGCCCAACAGAAAGAGCTAAGTAGAACTCGTCAAGACTTAGTAGACTATAAATGTGGTTTAGAATCCCTAGAGAAGCAGATCATTCATTACAAACAAAATGAATTTGCTTTTTCTGATGACAAAGCTCTTCTTAGACAAGACATATTCTTTAGAGATTCTGAAATTAAGCTTTTGAGAGAGGCTTATGATAGGATCAAAAAGGAAAATGGAAACATTCACTTGACTACTCAAACACTAGAACATGCTTCTAGAGGTGTAACCAACATGATAGAATGTCAAGTGATTAATAGAGCCAAGTCAGGGTTAGGATATAATGTTATCCCACCCCCTTACAGAGGAATCCCTAAATCCCCAGGGATTGACCTAGAAAATTCAGGTGTACCTGAATTTCAACAACCTGAGCTACAATATGGTGTACAGCCAAAAACAAAGCTAGTTGTTGATGAACCTAAGAAAGTAAGTGAAAGTTTAAGTAAAACTTCACTTCCTGAGGACAAGGTGTCCTTTGATAGAAGATCAGATAGAGTAGTCATTGAAGACTGGGTATCTGATGATGATGAAGATGAGCAGGTTATGTCTAAACCTAAAGTGGTTAAGAAAGCAGGAACAGGTGTTCCAAAGATAGTCAAACAAAATACTGATAGGCCTAAAACCAACATTAAACATGTTAGGCAACCAGTTAGATATTGTGAACAACACAGAACCACAAACAAGCCTAAAGGCAACCAAAGGAATTGGAATGGCCTTAAGTCTCACCAACTAGATGATGACTTTGACTTTTATAACAAAGCTTGTTTTGTATGTGGAGAATTTGACCATCTTGCAGCTTTCTGCAACCAAAGGGTATCTGGGTATACAAACGATAGGGTGAATCTAAAAAGGTAAACTTCTCAATTTCACTTTCACTCTAATTCTAAGAGAACAAAACCCAGAGCAGTTTCAAAAGCAGTTTCTACTGCTAGGCAAGTAGTTTCTACTGCTAGACCATTCATGACTGTTTACCCAAAACAAACAGCTAAAGGTGCAAAAACATCTTTCAAACATGCACCAAAGACTGTTAAAAGGCCCATTCAAACAAAAGCAGTGGTCCAAAAACAAGTTTGGAAACCAAAGGGAACAACTACAAAGCTAGCAGTTTCTACTACAAAGCATGTAGTTCATACTACTGCTTGGGAAAACTGGGCAAATGTTGTTAAGGCCTCAGCATGTTGGGTTCTTAAATCCAATGTTGCATCAACTATTCTCAAAAGATTACATTTCATTGATGCAAGAGGCAGATCCAAGTCAGTAATGGCTTGGGTCCCCAAAGGAAACTAATATTCCTCATTTTTGTGCAGGAACGTTCAACTGATAAACAAGAGGATCAAGGATACTCAAATAGTGGATGTTCAAGGCACATGACAGGCAACAAGTCTTACCTTTCAGATTTTCAATCAATAGATGGTGGCTATGTTACCTTTGGAGGAGGTGTTGGTGGCAAAATTTCTGGTAAAGGTACAATTAAAACGGAAATTTAGATTTTGAAGATGTGTACTATGTGCAAGAGCTTAAGTATAATCTTTTTAGTGTCTCACAAATGTGTGACAAAAAGAACAAAGTTCTCTTTTCTGACACTGAATGTCTTGTACTTTCTTCTGATTTTAAGATGCCTAATGAAAGTCAAGTACTTCTTAGAATTCCAAGAAAGGGCAACATGTACAGTGTTGATATGAAGAACTTTGTTCCTAAAAAGGCTTTAACTTGTCTTGTTGCAAAGGCCATATTGGATGAATCAATGTTATGGCATAGGAGGCTTGGTCACATTAACTTCAAAACCATAAATAAGATTGTTAAGAATGGTTTGGTAAGAGGTTTACCTCAAAAACGATTTGAAAATGACCAAACATGCATTGCTTGTCTTAAAGGCAAACAACACAAAGCCTCTTGTAAGCCCAAAATTTTTAACTCTATTGATCAATCATTGTTTATGCTTCATATGGATTTATTTGGACCTACTTTTGTTAGTAGTATGATGCATAAAAGATATTGTCTAGTTATTACTGATGACTATAGTATATTTACATGGGTTTTCTTTTTAGCTACTAAGGATGAGACTTCTAGCATCCTTAAGACTTTCATTACAGAGATAGAAAACCTAGTAAGCAAAAGAGTAAAAGTCATTAGATGTGATAATGGGACAGAGTTTAAGAATAGAGTTATGGATGACTTCTGCAAGGAAAAAGGTATTAGGAGAGAGTTTAGTGTAGCTAGAACTCCTCAGCAAAATGGAGTTGCTAAAAGGAGAAATAGAACACTTATAGAAGCTGCTAGAACCATGTTAGCCGACTCTAAGTTGCCTATCTCTTTTTGGGCTGAAGCAGTCAACACTGCTTGCTATGTTCAAAATAGGGTTTTGGTTGTCAAATCTCACAATAAGACATCATATGAGCTTTTTAGAGGTAGAACTCCTGCAATAGGATTTCTTAGACCTCTTGGAAGTCATGTGACAATTCTAAATACCTTAGACCATCTTGGAAAGTTTGATGCTAAAGCAGATGAATGATTCTTAGTTGGATATTCTCTCAATAGCAAAGCTTTTAGAGTATAAAACTTGAGAACTAGAAGAGTAGATGAAAACCTGCATGTGGAATTTTTAGAGAACAAATCCAATGTAGCAGGTCAAGGTCCTAATTGGCTATTTGATCTTGTGTCACTAACCTATTCTATGAATTATGTGCCTGTTGTTGCAGAATCTAATGATTTTTCAGGTTCACAAACAACAAATGAGGCAGGGTTAGACAAGGAGACAAATCAAGATCATGTATGGATGCCAATAAGTACCAGCGTGGCTTCAACTTCAACAAATGATGAATCTTCTTCTGGTAAAGCTAAAGAAGATGTTGACGATGAACACAAGGAAGATGGAACCAAGGAACAACAGAATGTTTCTACTGATGATAGTACTGCTGAGACAGAGCATTCTACTGCTAGGCTTAATTTTTCTATTGCTGAGCCAAATGATTCTACTGTTGGCCCTTCAGATTCAAATGAAGCAGATTTCTCAGATAAAGAGGTGGATTTGAGCAATATCTCACCCAACTATCAAGTTCCTTCAACCCCACACACCAGGATTCACAAAGTCCACTCCCTAGAAAATGTGATTGGAGATGTACAATTAGGTGTGAAGACAAGGCAACAACTGATGTCTTCAGACCAACAAGGGCTTCTTGATGCCCTTTATGCTTCAAAGCAGCATGAGTTTTCAAACTGTTGTTTGTTTGTATGTTTTCTCTCTCAGGCAGAACCAAAGAACATTCTTAAAGCCCTAGATAATTCAAGCTGGGTAGAAGCTATGCAAGAGGAGCTTCTTCAGTTTAAGATTCAGAAGGTTTGGGTGCTAGTTGATTTACCTAAAGATGAAAAGGTAATTGGCACTAGATGGGGTTTTAAGAATAAAAGGGATGAAAGGGTCATAGTGATTAGGAATAAGGCTAGATTAGTAGCCCAAGGGTACACACAAGAAGAAGGTATAGACTGTGATGAGGTTTTTGCTCCAGTAGCAAGACTTGAGGCAATTAGGCTTTTCTTAGCTTATGCTTCATTTATAGGCTTCACAGTTTATCAAATGGATGTCAAGAGTGCATTTTTATACGGAACTATTGAAGAAGAGGTGTATATCTCACAACCTCCAGGGTTCATTGATCCTGACCATCCAGAAAAAGTGTACAGAGTAGTTAAGGCTCTTTATGGCCTTCATCAGGCACCTAGAGCATGGTATGAAACACTAGCTTCCTACTTAATTGAAAATGGATTTCAAAGAGGCAAGATTGATCAGACATTATTCATCAAGAAGCACAAGAGTGATCTTTTGCTAGTTCAGGTGTATGTGGATGATATCATCTTTGGATCTACAAGGAAGGAGATGTGTTTGGAGTTTGAGAAGCTTATGCATGATAAGTTTTAGATGAGTTCCATGGGGGAACTTACATTCTTTTTGGGTCTGCAAGTTAAGCAATCTAGTGAATGCATATTTATTAGTCAAGATAAATATGTTGCAGAGATACTTAGAAAATTTCACTTTGCTGATTCAAAAGTGGCAAGCACACCAATGGACTCTGAGAAGCCACTTCTTAAAGATTTAGATGGAGACAATGTAGATGTACACACTTACAGATCTATGATAGGTTCTTTGATGTATCTCACATCATCAAGACCTGACATCATGTTCTCTGTTTGTGCTTGTGCAAGATTTCAAGTAACTCCAAAGGTTTCTCATTTAACAGCAGTCAAGAGGATTTTTAGATATCTCAAGGGTCAACCAAGGTTGGGTCTATGGTATTCAAGGGAATCACCTTTTGACTTGGTAGCATTTTTAGATAGTGATTATGTTGGTGCTAGCTTGGACAGAAAGTCAACAACTGGAGGATGTCAATTCCTTGCTGTTTCTACTCTCTTAGTACTGTCAAGCATAGCAGTTTGTACTGCTATCGTTCATAACTTAGTACTGCTCGTGAACCAAGTTTGTACTGCTCTCGATATTAACTTTGTACTTCTCAACGAACTAAACTTAGTACTGCTTATTACAAGGTTTGTACTGCCACTTGCCATGGTTTGTACTGTTCGAGGGTTTCTCCCATTAAAGTTGTGATAGTTTCAAGGAAAGAGTTTTGGTGTTACTGGTAAATGTACATGCATGATCCTACATGGTTTCTTTAATTTGATTGGTGAGGTCGATGTGCTTGCCTTATGAAGTCGGTGAAGTTTTATGATGTATACATGCATACACATGGGACGGTGACACAATTTATTATGAGGAGCTGTGAAGGACAATGCTTCTTAAACTTTCTCCCTTGATAATGCGTCGGTGATTACTCTTTTCATATTCTTAATTTTCATATCATGGGACGGTGGCACACAAATATTTGTTGGCACATAACTTGCGGATCAATGGTTTATGGATTTTCTAATTTCCTTATTGCATGTATATTTCAAGCAAAAGTTGACAAGGATTTGTGTATCAAGATGCTTTGTGGTGGATATTATAAATTTGCATGGCAGTTATATGCTTTGGTTATTATTTTACATGTGCACAATTCCCTTCTTTTCGGTTATTATGGCAATAGCTTACACGACTTGGTTATACCTCAGTAACATCCTAAGTACAAACCTTATGCTCACAATTGGTATCACAATTGGTACAAACTTCACTCCTGTTTTCCACCTTCACCAATGTAAAGTTTTTAGATTTAGTTGGGTCTCAAAGGTATATATTCTTGCTAGCATTCATTTACGTCAAGATAAAGTTAAACTATAATATCTTGCTCAGATTTTCTGAAAGTAAGGTTACAAAGTAATTATCAGATGTATCGGGTCTGGAAATTGATGACCTTTTCAGTTTGTTTCATTAATGAGCTGATATCTGCAAGTCTAAAATACATGATAGCTGGCTAAAGAATTATTAATATTTTGTTCCATTCTTAGGCATATCTGCAACTGATATACGATGATAAATTGGCTATGTGTTATTAGCATAACTTACAAAACTGAAGCCATTATTAAAGTATTTTTCTGCTATGAGGTCATATTAATTTACACCGATATAAAAAGAGCCCACTGATATTCACCAGAATGTTAATGCCTTGGTTTCTATTAGATGTGACTACATTATATCATGAGACTCTTATAAAGAGATTGTGAGAATTACTATATTGTGATGTCGCACATTAGATGATGATATTTAGTTGACCCATCAACAAGATTAACAGAAGTCTTAATCCCAACGAATTTGGTGGCGTTTTTCATCATTAATTGGTTTACTTATATTATTGCCATTTTGTTTAAAGACATCTAAAAAAATATATAATTCGACTTGAGTTTGAAGTCGCATGCCTTCGTAAAAAGCACCTCTCTCCCAAGGTGAGCCACATTTTAATAGTAAAACCTGCTACGGTGTCATCTTGATTTGTGTGCTACGGTGTCATCTTGATTTGTGTTAAGAGTTATGTTGTAATTTAATGGTGCAGGCCGCGATTGGAAAATTTGGCGTTCTTTATTTGGGAGACATGTTGAGAACCAAGGAGTCTTCCAAGCGCGAAAGCAGCTCAGGCAATATGCTTTCTTTTAGGATGAACAGTCCCCTAGCCGTACTGAAACCTCAACTAACATTTGACCTTGATAGTCCCGACATGTGGTAACTATATATCAAACTTCCATGCTTCCATTAGTTGAGAAAATAATGACAAACATTCAAATACGACTTAACAGCATAAGAAGTCACAGCCTGGCTGAAGAAGGAAAATGGCCAACTATTTGTTGATGTTATATTGGTTTTTTTTACAATGTATGCAAATCGTTTTATTCATGATATCTAGAGTGTATTTGATATAATGTAATCTTTGGTTATCATATTGTACACAGTGTAGTTGACATTTTAAGTAACAATGTTCTGAATAGGAGATAAAACTGGAATAGGGCAAGGGTTTGGCTAAAAAGATAGCAGCAGAGCCAAGAATAGGAAGAACTAGAACTTGAGAAAGCCAAGTATTTTGCAACGACAAGGTAATTACGGCCTTTTAATATGTTTTTTAATTTTAGTACATGTAGAATATCTGAAAAACCGTTATTAACCTTATAACCATAAGAACCCAATGGACTGAAAAAAAATGGAAGATTCACATTTTTCTGTTACATGTGGATGTAGAGATGATCCTGAACGTATGTTCAAGGACAGAGTGAGATAGGTTAACCATGTACCACATTTTGTAAAGGTAATCGCTTCAACATAAGAGCTTGATTATTTAGTATGAGATTGATTTTGAAAGATATCATTTATGCCTTGTAACCAATTTGCAAGAGGTATATGTGTCGTTTCTTGACTTTCATAATGGCGTTGGATTGAATGGCTCCTAAATCTTTTATCTTTTCTTATAGGATATTTGGTGGATCAAGATCATAAAATCGCCATGTCGGTATGTCACATGCACTAAGGAAAATATAACTTTTTGGCATTTGGTATTTGTCTTAATCAGGCCTGATCAAATTTTTTGATAATTATATTATATAAATTTAATGAACGCATTACGCTTTTGTTGTTTCTTATAGTGAAACTGATTGGGATACCTTAATATGCAGCTGTGTTTGTGAATAAAGGAGAGAATGAGGTGCCGTTCGAGTTTGAAATGGATGAAGGTGAGAAGGTGGGTCCCCTCTTGGTGTTAATCTAATTTTTCAAAGTTACTTAAAATACATTTGTGTTCCGCTAAGTTGCTATTCAGTGTTTTAAAACATATTGTTTTCTTTCTATTAACAAAGTTCAATTTATTTTTAGTGCAAAACTGGAGCAAGACACTGTGACATCCTTTGTTGAAGACGAAGGAACTATAGGAAGTGTTCAACATAAAACCAAATCTGGTGAAATAGTAAAAGCGTTTGCACCTCTCACAATTGTGTGTGATGGCTATTTCTCTAATTTGCGCCATTTTCTTTGCAGACCACAGGTACATTATACATTGTTTGATCAGTCTTTACATTCTTTTGGCAAGTCTGAGTAGTCACTTATAAAACTCATATCCAAACACCTGCATTAGGTGTATGTCAAGTATTTTTTATATTGAGCATCGTGGTATTCACTTCGCTAGATGATTCACCTGTGGTTTTAAAAGAATCAGTGTCATTCCGAGGCCGGCCTGGCTCAGATAAACAAATACGCAATCCCAAACACCACCATATGATCATGTAAATTACTTTCGAACTTTATACTTTGATGTAATTAATTCGTGAAGTTCCATTTACTTAAAAAATGATTAGAACACATATTCAAAAGATGCCTTTCGACCCTTAATCTAAATTAAACTTTCACTTGTTATGTTTATTAAGTTTCTCATACAATCGTCACAAAGTACAAGACCAAAATATTCGTCGACTAATGAATTGAAATCAACCACTATTGAGAATCCTTTCGACTATAGACTCAACAATGATTAATCAAAACAATAAACAACACAAGTTCCAATTTAACCAAATATGACGTTATCATCATAATCCAAACAAACACTACAAATATCCAAACATCCCATTATCACAAGTTATCATATGAATCAAACAAGTATTAAGACATCATTCACAAGACAAAGCACATAAGAATAATCACATCACCAACACAATCATAGAACCAAACATGCTTAATATTAAAAGAGAAGATACCAAAGTTCATAAGATGGAATACAAAGTCCTAGGATTCACACATGAATCCTACAATGTTCCACAACCCATTACCAAGCCAAAGACTTCTATTACAACCCATAACTTCTAGAAATCTCAACTAACAACATATAACAAGAGATAAGGGTGTTTGGTAGCAAGGATTGATGGAGATGTATGGATTGTTTGATTGGTTCTTCTTTGTCCTAGCCTTGCAAACTAAGATGAGGGTTAAACCAACCCCCCAACACCTCTGGAAAAGGGTGAGGGGTAGTGAGAGAAGTTTTTGAGAGTTGTATATGAGTTCTTATGAGATTCCCCTCACAAAAATGGCCAAAGGGTTGTATTTAAGCTTGAGAAGTAACTTGTCCTCAAAGTGTCATAAAAATGACAGGGAATTGAGTTATTAGGGAGACATGATCGGACTTGTGGCTTAATGATACTTAAATAAGCATTAAAAATGACTTAGAGAGGTCAGATTCGTCCATCCGATCGGATGCGGGGCCATGCCGATCGGTTGGATGAATAAGTTAGCTCCATCCGATCGGTTGCAGGCTCCATCCTATTGGTTGGAGCATTTTGGCCACCTGAAAGTTGTAGATCTTTCTCTTAGCTTTCCGTGGCCGCTTGAATCAACTAAATCCGAGTTCGTATGCTCAACTTATGGCCAAAATGGTGAAGGTGTGTCGGGAACAACGAGTCTTCAATTATTTCTTCGTTTTAGCTTCTTTTCTTCATTTCTTTTCTCGTTTTCCCTTTTGTGCTTTATTTTTGAGTCTTTGGAGTGACAACTTCATGACTTTATCTTCTCGGATATACTCCAAGAGACTCGCTTTTGTCGGGAATTCTTCGTGTATTCATAAATCTTCGTTTATTGATCGTTTCTTCGTCTTTTTCTTGGTTTTCTTTGTCGTGAGCTTCCATGAACCTAAAATAGAAATTATACTTCATTAAGTACCATAAGTTCATAAAAGTGATCAATATATATGCATAAAATCCACGATAACGCTCCTAAAAACATGTACAATTTGAGCGTTATCAAATTTCCCCACACTTGAAATTTGCTTGCCCTCAAGCAAATCTAGAAAAAGAAAAATCAAAATTCATACCTAAATGACAAAATGAAAAGAAAATTTTAAAAATTTTGATTTTTTTTTTTAATAAAAGAGAAAATGAGCGCAAACTCCCCCACACTTATGGGTTTGCTTGCCCTCAAGCAAATATTAAGAAAAATAGATCCCACATGGTGCATGAAAAATGATTATAAAAATTATGATGCAAATCTACCAAGTACAAGTACAAGATACAATTCATCATTTTTAAGCGTTATGGTGAAAAACCGAGATGTATGACAATACCCATAGATTTTCTTGCTTGAGTAATATTTCTAAACACCTCACGAAAAAGAAACGAAGTATAATTCACTCAATCACTCATTTATTTAGGTAGTGGAGTATATATAAGAGAAATCACACTCATTGCTCAGTCATGATCCATTTATTACCATAGGCTTGTACAACAAACAAAACTCCACCGACGTGGCGTAAGTGCCAAGTGTAAACATCTAAAGAGGTCTTTTATTCGGGTTGTAATGTATAGGCTTCGAGATTGTACTAGGCTTATGTTTAAATATCTCATACAAGAACATATTAGATCGCTAGCGCAAATTCTTGATTTACTCGAACAACGGATGGTCACTAGGGCATATCTTGGATTGCTGGCGCACTATTCACATAACGGATGGTCACCAAAATACACACTAGATCGCTGTCGCGTCATTCGATCACTCAAAAACCGGATGGTCACTAAAATATTAATGCACTACATATTTTCACAAAGCCATCACTATATCCAGATGCTCGAAAGCTAACAACGAATAAAGTAATTTGGTAAGGGTAGGGATAAGGTATGGGAGTATTTATGAATTTAGTTTTAAAAGAAAAATAAAGTCAAGTCTAAGTCCCATTGTTGCTAGTCACCGAACAAACCTCAAACCCGTAAATGATTATAGTTATACAACTTCCTCTTCTTTGAACTTTCCCATATCGATACATCGATTCGCCATATTAATATTCCTCATATTTAGCTCATTGGCTAACAACATATCACATAACTTTCTTTCTTTATCTTCATATATATAGCACATTGGCTATAATTGTCAGCTTATAGTAGCGATGACCTTTTTTCTTTTTTTCTTTTTTTTTTTTTTTTTTTTTTTTTTTTTTTGTCGATTGGTCCATCCGATCGGTCAGAGGATCTAACCGATCGGTTGGGTTGGTTTCCCTTGGGCCAATTTTTACCGAGAGCTCCAACCGATCGGCATGGATTCCATCCGATTCGGTTGGCACTCTGGTGACCAAATTTCTTTCTTTTTTTCTTCTTTTTCTTTTTTTTTAATAAGTTTCAGTTATAAACTTTTATTGACAAAATAAAACAAAAAGACATAAGGTAACGAATACGAAAATAGACACAAGTAAATAAAACACATAAACACATATGTACTAAAAGAACATCAAGAACATAATACGACACTTAAAACAAAAATAAGCAAATAAAAGCACGATCACAGAAAATGACAAGCACATAGACGCAAACAAACTCGTAACACAAATCAAAACAAAACAATCTAAAACAAGATAGTCTTATTCAAAATTAATATGAAACTAATCCGAACAAGAAGAACACGAACAAATAACACAGAGACATGCAAGAGATCACATAACATATAAAACATGAAACTCACAAAACAAGAAAAATACAAACTAGAAAAAAAAATTGGTTCAAAAGCCTCCAACCGAATCGGTTACGGGTGGTGACCGATCGGTTGGGGTGGTTTGGGTGGTTTTTTTTGGAAAACACTTTCGAGCACATTTAACAAACTTTTAAATGCGTATTTTTAGAACACATGAAACGAAATCCCAGCATCAAAAAAAATATTTTTAAGCCAAGATCATTTAAGCAATTATGAGAAATGAGAAATTTTTTTTAGACAAAGAGCAAGAGAGGCAATTAAGCAATCATCATGAGAAAACAAGCAAGCAAGCAATCAAACAAGAACAAAGAAACAATCATTTATGAGCAAGAGCAATATAGCATTCGAACAAATTAGCAAACAAGCAATCGATCAATATATCAAGGAAACGAACAAACAAGCAAACAAACAAACACCTAAGAACAAAAACCAAATCCCCGGCAACGGCGCCAAAAACTTGATCTGTTACGTCGAAGCTTTAAATTTATAAACAAGAATTACCGATTAACTAGGAACACATTCGGGCAAGTATACCCTAGTCATATGTAGTATAGGGTTTGGTAAGTCAAGGTCGTCCCAAGAGACTTGGTTGCACTCAAGTGTCGTTTGTTTATTTAAGCACGTAACAAGTTGATGGTTATAATTGTCACAGATCAAACCAAAAAGAAAAGCAATATAAGAACAATCACACAAAGAACATACATGTTTGGACAAATAATCACATGGATATTAGGATGGTTAGTTTGGAAAACATATTATCAAAAGTAATCCTTACGACCTTTATAACCAATAATAATTTAGTGTTTTATAAATCAAATATGTATAAGCCTCAATCAAATGGTCATGTCATGAGCCTTATGCCTATAACAAGAAAGAATCCTTTCGAACTTTAGACTTTGATGTTATTAATTCGTGAAGTTCCATTTACTTGAAAAATGATTAGAACACGTATTCAAAAGATGCCTTTCAACCCTTAATCTAAATTAAACTTTCACAAGTGTCATTTGTAGATCTTTCTCTTAGCTTTCCGTGGCCGCTTGAATCAACTAAATCCGAGTTCGTATGCTCAACTTATGGCCAAAATGGTGAAGGTGTGTCGGGAACAACGAGTCTTCCATTATTTCTTCGTTTTAGCTTCTTTTTCTTCATTTCTTTTCTCATTTTCCCTTTTGTGCTTTATTTTTGAGTCTTTGGAGTGACAACTTCATGACTTCATCTTCTCGAATATACTCCAAGAGACTCGCTTTTGTCGGGAATTCTTCGTGTATGCATAAATCTTCGTTTATTGATCGTTTCTTCGTCTTTTTCTTGGTTTTCTTTGTCGTGAGCTTCCATGAACCTAAAATAGAAACTATACTTCATTAAGTACCATCAGTTCATAAAACTGATCAATATATATGCATAAAATTCACGATAACGCTCCTAAAAACATGTACAATTTGAGCGTTATCAAGAACACATCAGTACGTCCACGTCATCAGGTTCAGTTTATTACCCTCATTTTTCACTGTTTTGTATTCAGTTTATTTGAATGTGCATTTTTATTTTTATTTATTTTTATTTTTATTTTTTTTCTTATTCTTTTCAGGTTCAGTTGCGCCCTTATGTCAAAAGGAAGGTTAGCATCACCGGTTTTTTCTAAAGTGAGGAACAACAAGTAGTTGACACTATATTCAGCGGAATGTTACCTTCTACGTAAGTAACATATAAAAGTGTTAAATTTGTATAACTAATTTTTTGTGCATCAAAGTGTTATTATTAAAAGCATATCCGTTTGCATTAATAAACAGGGATATCGTGTTCAAGACATTCAGCATGGAGATTCCAAGGGTAGTATTTGAGGCTATGTGTGAAGGTTTTGGAGTAACAAGCACAACAATTGATGTATGGAGTGCCATACTAACCAATGACGAGAAACTGAGAAATAGGGCTTCATCACGTTATGTATTTTTCAAAACCGGCATGATGGTAAGTATATATAATAAAATATAGTTTTATACATACAAATTTTGATTATGTTATAAGATATTGATTAAACTGTTATACATGTATACAACATTTGTAGGTTAGTGTGAATAAGGCATCAAACGACTTATTATGGCAACTGTTTGTGTGATTAGTGAATAAAAAGTATGTTTAGCGAATCGTTTAACATATTAGAGCATTTGCGTATATGATTAGGATAGAAATTGATAATGGTTAGTGCATTGTTATAAATATTAAGGAATCAATGCGTGTTTAGTGTTTATGTTATTGTTGAACATAAAAAGGCATCTGTTTGGTTTTTTAGTGCATCTATGGACATATTAGTGCATTATTAAGTATGGTTATTGCATATATTTTATAATTTTTTTAAAAAGTTTGTGGTATGGTGATTCGTGTTTTAAAGCTGACAAGGTAGGAAGAACATTTTAAAACAAAGATGGAGGAGATGCTTGCATATTCCATGCGCCCGAATCTTGGAAAAGTCAAATTTGTAATTCATTAATAAACATTACGCTTGATTAGGTTAAAGATGCATGTATAAATAAATGTAAAAATGGTGTTTAACAGAGATGAATATAGGTGTTTTTTCCAATCACAAAGGCAGGGGAGGAGCTTAACCACTACTATCTAATTGTATATAATTTAAAGACTATGAAAGTTGATATACTTGATAACATGCATGATGAAAGTCAAGTCATACGTAAGTGATACTGTAATACCCGAAATTTAAAAACATGGAAAATGACCAAATTGCCCGTGAAACTTTAAAATTTAATTACAACACATATAAAGCACCAAATAAATTCCAAACCTCTGGTAACGAGCTACGTATGAAGTGAAATAATTTTGAGACAACCTTTTTACATTTTTACACTTCAAAAAAAATTATGGTTACACCTCAAAAGATCATTACATGAACCGAAATATTTACATATACATTTTATTTATTTGATTAATTTATTTAAATGAAATATTAAGAAGATAATCATCAAATGATTAAGGAAACTTGTATATTTTAGTAAAATTGATCCCCAAATCACCTAAATGCCGAGAATCATGCTACTTTCCCCCTCCTAAACGCTTTTCATATTTATCCCACTTATTTCCTTTCGTACGCTCAAAAACACTCACAAAAACTCACCATTCATCACACGATTTTTCTGGAGGTCAATCCTTATTTTTCTTGGGTTTTAATAAGTCTAGAGAAGGTGGGAAAAATAGTTGTGAGGTCGTGGAACAGCTGATTCGATCGTAGGGGTTTTTCTGGTGTCGATTTTCTAGCCGAGAGGATCAAAAACTCATACGCCTTGTTCACTCGTTCAAAGCCACATCTGGTATTTTTCTAGTGTCTTTTTCATCATATATGACTTATATAAAATGGTAAAATCGAACCATTCTTGCGGTACTAATCGTTTGGAAATTAACGAATCATTAAACCCTAAAAACGGAAACAAATCTGAATGTGTTTATACGAATTTTTTGGGTCTCGAACATATTTTATCTGAGTTCCTTATGCATCATAAAACTCTGGAAAAATGGTTGTTTCATTTGTTAAAGCCTAAAACACCATTTGTTGATTTTGTTTCTAATCGGCTATAAGGGAAAAACGAATTAAAATATGATACTTGAATCGAATGGATTAGGGTTGTGTTTCATGAATTAGATCTAGTTAATAAATATATTTTAATGATGATATAATGATTGTTTGATGATGGGAAGAATTAGGGTTAGGGTTTTGTAATATAAAAGTTATACCGATTGGGAAAATAAAACTATAAGGGTATGTTTTGTCATTTGTTAAACTTGTGGGATATTTTTTGTAAGTCATCTTGGACCAGGGGCATGTCGTGAAAAATATAACATGAGGGTGCTATATGTAAATTTTGCAAGAAAAGGTTTAATTGGTAAATATATTAATCAAATTGTAATTAAATAAAATAGAGGGACTAAAAGTGAAAATTCTAGAAACTCATGGTTATTCTGTGTAAATAATTATATTAGAGGTATAATGTGTAAATTTGAGTATTTATGGGCTTAATATGTAATTGTTATTAAATTATGATTTGAATTATAAGTTTTGTAAAGTTAAGGGACCAAATGTGTAATTTCTGAATTCTGAGGGTCTAATTCGTACTATACTTAATTCTAAAGTTACATTATGTAATTTTGTATAATAATATGCTTGTTTGGTAAATATGGATATTACAGGGATTAAATCATGAATTATGTAAATCTAGGGTTTGTTTTGTAAATATTGAAACTAGAGGGGTATAAACTGTAATCTGTGAAACTAAAGGGATTAGGATGTCATTCTGAATAAAATGAGTATTTAAATCAGTAACTTAAAGTATTTTCATGTTAGACCTTTGAATTTAGAATATTTGCATTTAAAACCCTAAAATATGAAAATCTGTCATAATCAACCCTAAAGTTTTGCAACTTGATAAAATATACCTTAATCCCATAATAATCTGTAAATAAGGACTTAACCTACTATGTAATAATAGTATCTTGTTAAATATGGAAATCTGTTAATTCTGGAAACCTGCTAAATAAGGAAAGTTGCTATTTCTGGAAAGTTACCTAAAAAGGAAAAGTTGCTAAAAATGGAAAGCCGACTAAAATAAGTAATCCGAATTAAACAAACTATTAATAAGACAATCATGAATTCGTGTAGATCCGCTGAAGATGGAGTTGCTTCCGACCCTTATTGTTCTGTTGTGTACTTGCGGTATAAGGTACAGATATTCTGAACCTTCTCACAGGTTTCTCATGATCTCTTTCATTTTTCTGATCTGTCAGTTTCAGTATTTATGCCATTGCTATGATCCCCTTTGTTATAACCTTCTGATATTGAACCTTCTGATATTGAACCTTCTGATATTGAATCTTCTGATATTGAACATTCTGATATTGAACCTTCTGATATTGAACCTTCTGATATTGAACCTTCTGATAATGGACCTTCTGATATTGAACCCTCTGATATGAACTTCTGATATGGACCTTTTGATATTGAAACTGAAATGGGAAAACCTTTCTTAATTATATCTGAAAATGTTTTGAGAAAAACTATCTTAAAACGAGGTTATACCTCTTCTAAATGAAATTGTACTAACGGTTTTATGAAAATTCCTTTTTAAGAACTTTCTCGATAAAAAGGTTTTACTAATCATCATTTTGTGAAAGTCACTGAAACATTATTTTAGACACAAGTTTAATATGAAACCTTTGAATTAAAATCTTTTCTATGAACCTATAAACCTTTTGATTATGAGCCTTTGATATGACCTATTGAACCTTGATTTGAACCCTATTCTAAACCTGGTTATAAACTCTTGGTTTGAAACTTAATTTGAACTTTGATATAAGCATTAATCTGGTATACTATTTCTGAAACTGGACTTGAACATTGTTATAAAATCTGATATAAACCTATCTGATTTCTGAACCTCTGATATACACTTCTGTAACATCAGACATGGACCTTATAATCTGAACCTTTTGACATGACCCTCTGTTTATGACATGATACTTGACCTTTGACCACGGTTTGATACCCGAGCCACCTCACTAGGCATGAGGGTTTCATGTCCATGTCATTGATGCACCGATGGCATGACTCTAGGGCAGGAGAGTGATGACCTGTCCCGTCCCTGACTTTATCTGATTTGGCGTGTATTGGTAGACTCTGGCCACCTGGGGCGTATGGATGCATCCTAGATTTGTTCTGTTTCTGTTATCTGTTTATATTATATGTTATATCTCTGGTGACTGATGGTGTGTGCACGTCTTTCACAACCTCTGGGAGCTAGCTACTCCATTTGATACATGAGGACACCCCTCATATTATCTGGTTACTGAGAGGACACCCCTCTGATTGATGATGATGGCATGGTTATATATATTATATCTCTGTTTCTGGGCTCGTGGTGGATTACTGTTTACCTTTACCATATACATTACTTACCTTTGACCATTATTATACCTTGCACTATTTCCTTTTACCTTTACCTACTTATTATTCCCTATCCTTTATCCTTACTCCTTTATTTATCCTTTGATTCTGATTATATCTGCATGACATATATTTCTGACACTCTGTACTATTCTTTATTACTGCTTTGTTACCGTTATATCTGTTCACTGAGCTCTCGTAGCTCAGCCGCATTTCTTTTCCTGCGGCAGGTTTTAGTAGGAAGTTGGGTATGAGTGGAGAGTACCATTGGATGTAGAAGACTACACTATGATAGTTATTTTGTTATAGAGATGACTTGAAGATTTATATTTTCAGACTTAGTATTTATTCCTCTGTAAATTTTGTATTTCCTTGTAATTCTTGTAACCTTTGTATTCCTTTGTATTATTGAAGATGTATGCTTGTGTATGTTTCTGATATGTCACCATTGTTGTGGCACTTCTACCCTTGTCGGGTCAGGGTGTTACAGATACGGGGACATTCCATGTTCATTGGTAAGTATTACAAAGTGTTTCAATATTAGTGCATCAAGTATATAAAAAAGTGCATCTGAATGAGTTATAATTGCACTGACTGTTTATTACATGACAGACAAAAGCATTCTCATTTTACCTAGATTCAGTGAAACACGCCAGTGCATTCAAGATGTTAATAGTAAAACCGCAAATAATGAAGTTGGAATGGGAAACAAGATCGAATCATGTAGATGCTGGAATATTTCTCATGCGCCACATGGAAACATATGCTGGAAGGAAAAAGGCATTCACTTCAGGATTAAAAAAGGAAGGTAAAATGCAACATAATCAACTACTCGGGCTTCGGAAAAAGTACGTCGTAAAGATGCTGATGACAGAGCTGAACGACAAGAGAGAACAGATGGAAACTAAGTCGAAGAAATATAGAAACTTAAACGCTGATCAAAAGAATAATCTCCATAAAACAACATTCCAAAGGCTTCAACCAAGGGTGACAAAATCTTATGAAGAACATAAACGAAAAATAAGTAAAAAAGTGGAGCTTTCTAAACAAGCCTATTCGTGCAAACAATATGATGTAATGACTTATATGTATACCTTGTGCTTTAATCTTTGAACGCAAATAATTCATGGAGAGTTGGAGGTTTCTACTGTTGTGATAATTTTGTTAGCATTTAAGGATAATGCTGTTGCTCATACTTTTGAAACTATGATTCGGATATTCTGGTACTGCATTATTGTTGTTTAGTAAAAATAAAATGATTCCAATAAGAACATAATTGGTATTGTTTTAGTGTGTGAATGTTTAACATTTGGGATACTCAATTCACACGTTCCAACCCTACAATTATCCACACTTATATACAAACATATGTCAATGATAATTATAAGTCATGCCCGCCCAACGGGCGGGCTTATCTGCCCGCCCTATATATATATATATATATATATATATATATACACACACACTTGTGCAAAACCAATTACCAGTTACGTATAGCGTTAGATTGCTTCACAGAAATGCACTACATCCATGACAGTTCTCTGGTATCTCAAGTCCGAGGATAATTATTCATGATTACTTAATGACAAGATCCATAAAGTACAATCATGTAGTTTGTGATAAGTCATATATTCAATTCATTGAATATCATGTGAAATTGGTATGTCCACGCATCGATATACTTTCAAGTATATTATACCAAAACTCACATTTGTCTTAGTTTAATGATATTCCCATATTATTAATTGACGACGGACGATTTAAAATAACTAAATTATTCACGGATTAAACATGCAAATATAGGACACAATATATTAAATAATGAAAAATAAACATAACAAATACTTTATTTCATTAATAGATAATAATCATTTACAATATCCTTTATCCAAATACTAATTACAGTTATGCATGAAACTACTAGCTAAACAAAGTCCAATGTCATTAGCATGTTCATTAAGTTTTTCTCTAGGTAAAGCCTTAGTGAAAGGATCTGCTAAGTTGTCATCTGTGTGAACTTTCAGTAAGTTAATTTCACCTATGCGGACTTGCTCTCGAACATAGTGATATTTCCCTAGAAAATGTCTGGTGCCCTTCATGATTCGAGATTCATTGGCAAATATGATTGCAGCAGAATTTTCGCAATACACATTAATAGGCAATTCAATTGAAGGCATAACATCAAGCCCTGAAATAAATTTCCTAATCCAAACAACCTCCATAGCAGCGTCTGAAGCAGCTATGCATTCAGCTTCTGTCACAGACATCGCAATTGTACTCTGCTTCTTGCTCTTCCAGTCTACTGCTCCTCCATTGATAACAAATTCATAATCCGTCTAAGACTTCGCATCATCTTTGTCACATTTCCAGGACGCATCACAGAAACCTGTAACATCAAGTTCTGCAGCTGGATTTCCACCTTACACTAGAAACATATCTTTTGTATTTCTTAGATACTTAAGAATATGTTTAATAGCAATCCAGTGAAGTTTACCTGGATTTTGTTGAAATTGACTGGTGATATTTTGAGCGAACGCCACATCTGGCCTTGTGCATCTAACAACATACATGATAGATCCTACAGACGAAGCATAAGGAATATTACTCATGTATGCCACATTTGAAGGTGTTGAAGCACATATTTCGCTACATAAGCCATGCTTTACTTCCATTGGCAAATATCCTTTCTTGAAATTTTTCATATTGAATCTCTTCAATATTTTGTCAATGTAAGCACTTTGACTTAAACCAATTAACCGCTGTGATCTATCCCTATAGATCTTGATTCCTAGAATGTATGCAGCTTCCCCTAAATCCTTCATAGAAAAACACTTTCCAAGATATGCCTTAACACTTTGCAAACTTGGAATGTTTTTTCCCATAATTAATATGTCATCGACATATAGGATAAGGAAAATTACATCACTCCCACTAGCTTTGTGATATACACATGGCTCATCAAGATTCTAAGTAAATCCAAACCTTTTGATTACTTCATCAAATCTTTTATTCCATTGCCGTGATGCTTGCTTCAATCCATAAATGGATCTTAAAAGTTTGCATTCACGGTTTGGAAATTGTGGATTCACAAATCTCAGGCTGCACCATATGGATGTCTTCATCTAGGCGACCATTTAAGAAGGCGGTTTTGACATCCATTTGCCAAATCTCATAATCATAGCACACTGTTATAGCTATGAGAATCCTAATAGATATAATGTCTGCTACAGGAGAAAAGGTCTATTCGTAGTCAACCTCATAGGTTTGAGTAAAGCCTTTAGATAGCAGACAACCCTTATAGGTGTTTACATTGCCATCCATGTCAGTTTTCTTCTTGAAGAGCCACTTACTTCCAATGACTTTAGCATTGGGAGGAAGGTATACCTCAATCCAGAATTCGTTATCTCTCATGGATTTCATTTCCCCATTCATTGCAACTTTCCATTTATCCTTTTCAGGATCATTCATGGCAGCCCTATAATTAGTAGGTTCTCCAAGATCCCCTAATATAGTTTCCTCAACTTCTGCGTTAAGACATAGACGTTCAGGAGCTTTCACAGTCCTTGAAGACTTGCGAATGGGAACAACTTCAGGTAGAGGACCAGACTTTCAGGTTCCATAGGAAGTTCGCTAGTGTTTTCAGAAGGTAATGTATCTTCATGATCATCTTCTAGATCATAAATTCTCCCACTGAATTCTTGAGATATGAGATCCTTTTCTAGAAAGTCTCTATACCTAGCAACAATTACTTTGTTTTCAGGTGGGTAGTAAAAGTAGTAACCCATCATTTCCTTTGGGTATCCTACAAAGATACACTTTACAGATCTCTGTTGAAGTTTATCTGCCGAGTCATGTTTAACAAATGCCTCGCAACCCCAGACCTTTAAATAAGACAAGTTATGAGCTTTACCATGCCATATCTCATATGATGTCTTATCAACCTTTTCGGCTGGAACAATATTTAGAACATGGATTGTAGATTCTAAAGCATAATCCCAAAAAGATAAAGGACGAGTTGTAAGATTAAACATAGATCGCACTGTGTCTAGCAATGTATGATTTCTTCTCCCAGATACACCATTTTGTGGAGTATATGAAGATGTAAGATGCTGGACAATTCCATTCTCAGCTAAGTAATCTTTAAACTCTTGGCTTAGGTATTCACCACCTCTATCGGATCGAAGAGCTTTAATCTTCTTTCCTAGTTTCAATTCTACTTCTTCTTTGAAAACCTTAAATGTTTCAAACACCTCATGTTTATGTTTAAGCAAGTAAACATAACCATAACGGCTAAAATCATCTGTAAAGGTTAAGAAGTAGCTAGCACCTTTTCTTGACACATTTCTAAGTGGTCCACAAACATCACTATGTATTAAACCAGGTAGATCAGGAGCCCTTTCCATACGATTATGAAATTGTTTCTTTGTCATCTTCTCAAATATACAAGATTCGCATTTATCAAATGATACATCATTGATATTTTGCAAAAGCCCGTCATGTTGCAGCTTTTCCATGCTAGTCTTGCCTATGTGAGCAAGTCGACAATGCCAAAGATAAGACGAATCCAAGTCCTTCTTGATTCTCTTATTATTGATGCTAAACATCGAATTATTTTTATTTGATACATTATCAATCATATCATTCTCAACCACACCATTCATAGCAATAGTATTAAAATAAAAAACACCATTTAAAGAAACAAAAATTTCATTACTAGTAATAGTGTGAATAAAACCAAGATCCAACAATAAAGAAAAGGAAACAACACCTCTAATAATAGAAGGTGCATAATAACAATTGTTTAATGACAGTACTAAGCCCGAAGGCAAAACTAAATTAAACACTCCTATGGCTTCAACAACTGCAGGTGCTCCATTTCCCACATGCAGATATTGCTCCCCATAGGCAAGCTTCTTTTCCACTCTAAACCCCTGTAGTGTATTACAAATGTGAATACCACATCCAGTATCATATACCCAGGAATTAATTTTATAATTTAGAGTAAATAATTCAATCATAAATAAGTTACCTGAAGTGCTGGCGACCTGCCCAGCCTTCTTGTTCTTATTTGCTCGCAACTCTTCGAGATAGAGAGGACAGTTCCTCTTCCAGTGACCCACTACATGACAGTAGTGGCAAACCTGATCCTTCTTCTTAGGAGGGTATTTTTTAGGTTCAAGTTGATAAGCCATAACTTGCTTACCCTTATCACCTTTACCTTTGCCTTTACCCTTCTTGTTCGTTTGCGGTTTTGGCTTGTTAATCCTACCACCCTGAATAGCCAGTACTTGGGGTGTAGAAGCCTTTTGTGGTAAACCTTTCTCGTAATCAATAAGCAATGCGTGCAATTCACTAACTGTCTTGCCCACGCAGTGCATATTTGTAACACCCCCAAAATCGTGTCCAGCTGAAGCATACATGTCACTGGGGTGCTACTAAATTGGTACCACAACACAATTATAAAGAACGGTTTTTACCTCAATCATTTAGAATAAAATTCATTAACAAAAAGTGTTAAATTTACATTATTCAAAAGTAGCGCGGAAATAGGCCCATAAATAAGTAGAGCGGTCTCAATTACATCAGAGTCATCTATGACCATGCCATGCCATGCCAAAGCCTCCAACAGTATGCTATCGCTTTACACCTGAAAATACATGCTAAATTGTCAACACGAGGTTGGTGAGTTCATAGATTTGCATAAATAGCAATTCAGCGTAAAAGAAATGTGAGTTCAATTGGAAGTTTTGTGACCATTGTGTCACTCACAATGTCATGAAAATAAAGTTTACCTTTAAGTAAATTAGTAATGTGGACCACAAGAGTTAAAGTTGGTTTGACCGGTTCATTCGGTTATGTGACCAATTCATTCGGTCATGTGACCAGTTCATTCGGTCATGTTACCAGTTCATTCGGTCATGTTACCAGTTCATTCGGTCATGTATGTACATAGCAGTTGGGCTGGTTCATTCGGTTATAGTTTGGCCGGTTCATTCGGTTAAGTATGCATAATCGTTTAAAGTGCTTATGTCCATGAGTAAGAAGAATCAAGTATGTAACATGTGAACACATAACGCATTCGAGTGAACACCAAATATTTAAGTAAAGCAAGTAATGGTTTGAGTAAACAACTAGCATATTCAAGTAAAACAAGTATTGTATATAGATAAAAACAAGCATGTATTCTCCCCCAAAAGTATTTCAAAACAAAAAAGAGTAGGGGCCATGAACTCACCTCTGTATGCAGCAACGTAAAATATCAAAACTGAAACAACTGGCATCTAGAGCAGAACACAACGGTATCAAGAGATATAGGTACAATGGTACGGGATCGGCACAACCTAATAAGTATATAGTTATCTCAGAATACGTCTCGCAAAGTAAATGAGTTTTCGAAAGACAAGTGTCTTAGTTTTCGTAGATTACTCGTATCAATGTTTGTAAAAAGTTTATCGTCATTGCTCGTAAGAAAAGTTAGCTTCAACGTTTCGCGTGGTGGTAAGAAAGCATGGACTCGAATTACAACTCACGCCAAAGAATAATGTCTATCCCAATATACTATAAAAGTAGTAAAAGAAAAGTCAAGAAAGTACTGTCGAGAACTCAAGTCGAGAAGATAATGACAGGAAAGAAGTCGAGAAAGTAATGACAAACAATTTCGTCAAAGAAGTAAGTCAATTGGTAAGTTTCGGTATTTACCCCATAATCTCAAATAATTTGGTTAAAACATCAATGTCTTATAAATAAGTAGAAGTTTGAATTTATATTTCAAACAATAAAAGCCTCATGATTTAAATGTATTCGTTTCGTTACTTGGCGAGTTTTTGAAAATACTATCTAAGTATAGAAACTTCATAAATTTTTTGCCATGACTCGTTTGCTTATAAAGCAATTCCAAGTCGAAAGACTTTTATTTCAAATCAAATTTACCCAAGTCAATTTTTTTAAGAAACAACATAATAATTACGATGTATCTAGTAATTTATTGTCGATTAAGCATTGTTTCCTTATTGTGTGCTTGTTACGCATCGAATTTAAATTCGTTACGAGTCTAATATATTGTTTCCGTTTCAAGCCCAATAAGTCCATAATGTTCAATGTCCAATAATGTCCAATTTGTCCATGTATATCAAGTCCGATATATATTTAGTCCGTTTGATATAAGTATAATCCGTATCCAAATCCAAATCACAATCCCAATATAAACCGAAATGTACAAATGTTTCAAAGTCAACAAAGTAATCGCGTTAGTCAAGTATTCATCACCCGTAAAATTATTAGCACATACAATGAAATAGAATGACTAAATAATTATAACTTAAACTCTTATTATTAGTTTTTGTGGGCTTGACCCAAGATTAATTCCAAATCACCCTTTTAACATTCCTTGGGCTTCGGCCCGTAATAAACCAAACGTACCCTATTTTTTGACACAAACAAACCCATTTATGTTGTTAACACACGTACACAAAAAAGCAGTCTCACTCACAGACACACTTATAAACATTACAAAAATTTTAAACCCCTTGTGTTTTTCTCGTTTGACCAAATCCAATAAACAACCGTAAACACCACCCAACACCCTACGTGGGTGTCAGTCAAACCGAGACTCAAACCAAGCGAGCTCACCCTACGGAAATGTCTTGTTAGCCGTACCAAAACATCAACATAATTTACCTTATACGAGTTTTGTAACTCGAGGTCAATAACCACATTAATCATAAGCTATTTGAGCTTATGAAAGACCAAATAAGCCGTAGGCTTCAAAAAAAATGAAAATAATGAGCTGAAACCAAACAAACATATTCCTAATTTTACAAACAACATCAAATGTACCCTTGACTGGAAATACTAATAAAATGCACCCTAATCGATTACTTGCATACCGAGAATCAATAAGACCCTTAACAAGCTTTACAAGCTTATCAACCCATGATGCTTAACAAATACTCCCTCCGTCCCATATTAAGTGTCCACTTTTCAAATGCACAAAGTTTTAGAAAATTCCACTAACTACACTCTCCACCAATCAAATATCATTATTACCCACTAAAGTCTCTTCTCATTGGTTGGAATACACTATGGACACTTAATTTGGGACACCCCAAGATTCCATTGTGGACACTTAATATGGGACGAAGGTAGTAACTAAATAAGCTCAAACAAAATAAGCAATCTAAGCATATCCGGAACCCAAACAGGTCCGACCCGAAACTCAGGCGGGTTCCATACCTGACCTGTGACCCAAGACCAATCGAATTCGACCATTACCATTTTTACAAGTTTTTAACCACACGAATTTTTTTTAAAAACCGTTTTTAAACTAGGTTTAGATCCACGAAAACTTATAAAATTAATACTAATTGGTTTTAAAATAAATAGCCATGAAATACGTTCGCGTGTTGAGCTTACCATACACGACGAGAGAGGAAGAGGTAGGATATGAGATAGAGGTGGAGTGACGGCGGCGGCTGGTGGCGTTGCGCGGTGGTAGGTGGTAACTCGAACCGATACAAAACCAAAACAAGCCACACGATCTAGATCTGTAACAGAAGGTGGCGGCAGCAAGTGGTGGTGGCCGGATGGCCGGAAGGTGGTGATGGCAACACCATGGTGGCGGAGGCAGAATTAAAGGGAGTGAGGCTAGGGTTTTATCACAAATGAAAGGGGTGAGTTAATAGTGGTCTTATATAGAAAACCTTGGGGACCCAAAATGAAAAATCACATGGGACAGGGGCGACGGTGTAATTTACTCTCAGGGACCTAAACTGTAATTTGTGCTATCTTTGTCAATATGTGGTTCGGGACACATTTAGGCTAGTTAACGGCTGATTTAAGTCAAGAGAATTACACCATTGCGCTCAGAATAATATTTCCAATCAAAATGACCATATATACGCCTAGTATCTCGAAATTAACACCAAACTCAAAATAAATTGTCGTTTCTCCGAATAGAACATGTCGGAAAAATTATGGGGTATTACAATATTGAAGTTACGCACAAAACCACTAAATTCCGTATAGGGATCTATTGATAAAGTTAATAGCAATATCTTGTTCATAGATTCTGCCAAGTGCCTGTAGTTGGTCCATGTAACCCTTCATTTCCAACACATGTGCACTTACATGTTTACCATCTGCCTGCTTGCAGCTGTGAAGAGCATCGATCAAATCATATATTTCAACAGCTTGAGGTTTCTTAAACATACGTCTGAATTCGTTGAGCATGTCATAAGGGAAAAAATTCTCAAACTGCTTTTGTAAAGCAGGTCTCATCATTCCCAGCATCATGCAAGCCACATCATTATGTGTTTTATACTCAACTTTCCATGCTGCTTTTTCAACATCAGTTGCCGTAGCAGCAGGTTCAGCAGGACAAGGCCTATACAAATATTCCAGTTGATCTGTCACTCGCAGGACAATCCTGAGTGAGCGAAACCAGTCATTGAAATTATGAGAGCCAGTCAATTTTTCTCGTTTAAAGAAAGTTTTGAACGCATAACTCAAAGTAGTGTTATTGTTTTTGAGCCATTTCTACATATAAAAAAGTTCAAATATTAGTATTTTCGATAATACAATTTTTCAAGAAAATAAAATGCCCAAGGAAATATTCATATAACCATAGAATTTTTTGAAAACTAGAATTCAAATTGACATAGTTCTATTACATCAGTTGATCTACTAGTAATGAAAGTATTCAACAATGTAATTGTCGAACAATAATTGGCAAACAATTTCCAATTTCTAGATCATCATGGGATTTACAATTGCCAAACCTTGTTGCATTGTAAACATGTTTCATCCTCATCTTATGCCTTGATTCCTAGGTCTCACTAACAACTCAATTAAGTCGTCTAATTTAGAAACTTCAAATTCTCACGTACGTCCCATGTAGTCATGAAATTTACCTTGTCATCACAATCTAGCTAAGGTCTCACTTAGGCTAAATGGTGACTTCAAGTGTTTCTTATAATTAGATGGCATAGACTTAAATTAAAGGGTACTAGTTTTTGATGTAGGTAATCAAAAAATTATGTATGAAGAAGCATGCATACAACTTCATAACATAGGTTTTAAAAAACTTTTTATTAACCAATTCATTAAGATTAAATTAACAAAGTTTTGATTGAGGTATTGGGTTCAGCAATCAAAGAATTTACCTTTAATTATCGTCCATTATATCGTACTTTTTCATAAGTCCAAAGACTTAGTGTTTTGGATAATTACCACAAAGTAGCGCATGAAATTAAAGCTAATTCACCCTTAAGATGATTTTGTACAAATAAATAGTCGTACTAGGTAGCTCCAATTTGACGCACAAAGGAGTGGAGAAACAAATGTTAGCAAAAAGCTATTAAAAACCCGTTTCTTTAAGGTCACAATTTAATGCGTACCCTCCTTAAATCCCTCTTATAGTTTGTCACAATTGGGTGAACCATTCTTACTATTGGTACAAAACTCATCACTCAATTAAACTATTGAAAATTTAACTCTTCAAAACCAAATCATATTGCACCATTACTTAGTTCGGATTATTTTATTATTCAAAATTACCCTTTGTTTATAAACATATCAAACAAAAATAAGCAAACAAGTAATAACAAAAAAATAACACTTAAATAATGCGCACATAACTTAACAATTAATGTATGTAAACAATTAGCCACATGCAAATTAATTTGATAAAACCTATTAATAATCAATTCTAAGTTAAATAATGTATATATTAACTATGGTTCTCACTTACAAAGGCAAGTAAACCACATGCATTGACGAATCAATTGCGTAAATCAATAGCTAAAAAAAGGGAATTGATATTTCCACGGAATGTTTTTATTCGTCCACGGATATTTTGTGCAAACTTACATTTATGCCCCCACACTTATATAACCCATTTTTCATCATCGTCCAAAACTCAAGTTTCGCTATTCTGGCGTCTTTTTCGCCGCTAACTTCATAACACGTAACATTGCAATCTAATAAAATAAAAACGTTTGTTTTCCTTTTCATATCAATTTATTATATTTACAAAAAATTATACAACATTCATAACCAATGTTTTCAAAGCTGGGTCAAACCGGCCGGTTTAACCGGTCGGACCGGTGCTTGGGCACAAAAACAGAAAAAAAACCCGGGTAAACCGGTTAGACCCGCGGGGTTTTGAGTGACCCAGGTCTTGAAACCCGGCCGGGTTTGGTTTTTTTCAATTTTTTTAAATAAAAATCGGGTTGACCCGGCGGTCGAACCGATCAAAAAAAGAAAAATATATTTAAATGGAAAACGGGTTAACCCGGCGGTCAAACCGATTGAACCAGTGCCCGGTAACTCGACCGAGTCGATTTAAAACCCGGTTTTTAAAACATTGTTCATAACTATAAAGCTACAACTCACATTAGAAAAAAGGTGTTATAGATTTAGGGTAAAAGCTATAGAATACCATCGTACTTTCAAAAATATACCAAGTTGAACCATTTACTTTTTTATTGCTTACTTGACCAACGAACTTTCAAATTTTAATTCGACTTGAAACATTTCTTTAGACCGTTAGTCTTCATGTGGCAACGTTAGTCCTATTAGTCAACGAACGTTTGCAAAGTTAGTCCTTTTATACTAACGATATCAACGAACGTTTGCAAAGTTAGTCCTTTTATACTAACGATTGTTTTTAATTAACTAAAAATTTGGAAAAAAATTTAAAAAAATTCGAAAATTTTTTAAAAATTCAAAAAATTTATAAAAATTCGAAAAAACTTATAAAATTTGGAAAAAAATTTAAAAAAAATAGAAAAATTTTTAAAAATTCAAAAAATCTATAAAAGTTCGAAAAACATTTAAAAAAATTCGAAAAATTTATAAAATTCAAAAAATTTATAAAAATTCAAAAAACTTATAAAATTTCGAAAAAATTTTAAAAATTCAAAAAAAATTTAAAAATTCGAAAAAACTTATATAAATTTCAAAAATTTATAAAAATTCGAAAATATTTTAAAAATTCGAAAAACTTATAAAATTTCGAAAAAAAATTAAAAAAAAATCAAAAAATTTATAAAAATACAAAAAACCTATAAAATTTCGAAAATTTTTTATAAATTAAAAAAAATTTTAAAAATTCGAAAAAACTTATAAAAATTTCAAAAATTTATAAAAATTCGAAAATATTTTAAAAATTCGAAAAAACTTATAAAATTTCGAAAAAAATTTAAAAAAACTCGAAAAATTTATAAAAATTCAAAAAATTTATAAAAATTCAAAAAAAATTTAAAGTTCGAAAAAACTTATAAAAATTTCAAAAATTTATAAAAATTCGAAAAACTTATAAAATTTCAAAAAAAATTTAAAAATTCGAAAAGTTTATAAAAATTCAAAATTTTTTATAAAAATTCGAAAAGTTTATAAATTTCGAAAAAAATTTAAAAAAATTCGAAAAATTTTTAAAAATTCAAAAAATTTATAAAAAATTTAGAAAATTTACAAAAATTTATAAAAATTCAAAAAACTTATAAAAAATTCGAAAAAATTTATAAAAATTCAATAAATATAAAAATTCAAAAAATATAAAAAAATTTATAAAAATTCGAATTTGTATAAATTTTTCGAATTCAAAAAAAATTTTGAATTTTTATAAATTTCTCGAATTTTTATAAGTTTTTTCGAATTTTTAAAAATATTTTGAATTTTTATAAACTTTTCGAATTTTTAAAATTTTTTCGAAATGTTATAAGTTTTTCGAATTTTTAAAATATTTTCGAATTTTTATAAATTTTTAAAATTTTTATAAGTTTTTTCGAATTTTTAAAATTTTTTTGAATTTTTAAAATTTTTTCGAAATTTTATTAGTTTTTTGAATTTTTATAAATTTTTCGAATTTTTTTTAAAATTTTTTTTTGAAATTTTATAAGTTTTTTCGAATTTTTAAATATTTTCGAATTTTTATAAATTTTTGAAATTTATATAAGTTTTTTCGAATTTTTAAATTTTTTTTGAATTTTTAAAATTTTTTCGAAATTTTATAAGTTTTTTGAATTTTTATAAATTTTTTGAATTTTTATAAATTTTTCTAATTTTTTTAAATGATTTTCGAAATTTTATAAGTTTTTCGACCTTTTATAGATTTTTTGAATTTTTAAAAAATTTTCTATTTTTTTTAAATTTTTTTCCAAATTTTATAAGTTTTTTCGAATTTTTATAAATTTTTTGAATTTTTAAAAAATTTTCGAATTTTTTTAAATTTTTTTCCAAATTTTTAGTTAATTAAAAACAATCGTTAGTATAAAAGGACTAACTTTGCAAACGTTCGTTGACATCGTTAGTATAAAAGGACTAACTTTGCAAACGTTCGTTGACTAATAGGACTAACGTTGCCACATGAATACTAACGGTCTTAGGAAATGTTTCAAGTCGAATTAAAATTTGAATGTTCGTTGGTCAAGTAAGCAATAAAAAAGTAAATGGTTCAACTTGGTACTTTTTTGAAAGTACGATGGTATTCTATAGCTTTTACCCATAGATTTATGGTTGCTTTTGGTATTGACAGGAAATCAATCTGATATGATGTATTTAAGGATGTTCCATAAATACATGTTGGAGTAAAATGCAGAAATGGTCCCTGTGGTTTGCCCAGATTGCAGGTTTAGTCCTTGTGGTTTCGAAAGTGCAGGCGGCCTCCCTGTGGTTTGCTCAAAATTGCAAAAATGGTCCATGTGGTTTGCTCAAAATTGCAAAAATGGTCCCTATGGTTTACTCAAATTGCAAAAAAGGTCCCTGTGGTTTGCTCAAAAATTACACGTCGAGGGACCAAAACGGAACCAAGGTTTCCCCACAGGGAGGCCGCCTGCACTTTCGAAACCACAGGGACTAAACCTGCAATCTGGGCAAACCACAGGGACCATTTCTGCATTTTACTCTACATGTTGTGATCAGTGAATAACAATTCATGTATTTGTTGGTGTGGAAGCTAGATTAATACTTTTTAGTTTCAACAATCCTTTTCACGCGTGGAAACCGGAGTTGTGTGACGGCGAATATTGAACGTGTGTTTGTGATCATTTAAGGAGCAGTGGAGTACAGACGTATAGTACCTAGGGCTGCTTCTTATTGACTTAAACTGTTTAGAGACTCCGGTTGCAAATGTGAATGTTAGATTATTGTGGCAAAAAAAAAAAAAAAAAAAAAAAAAAAAAAAAAATTCAAAAAATAAAAGGTTAAAAGACCTTCAAAGGTCTCATGTTATCAGATTTTCAATGTTTCACATTATGCGATTAGTGGCGATAAAGACGCCGGAATTGTGAAACGTGAGTGTTAGAGAGATGATACAAAAAAGTGGGATAAGTAAATGTGGGGGCATAAATGTAAACTTGCATCCAATTTATGTGGACGCATGAAAATGCTCCGTGGAAATATCACTATATTCCATATATAGCACATAATTGATTAATTAATTAATTGGAATCTTACACAATTAGAGATTTATCAATTAAATACATGTGTTAAACTTAACAATTAATTCATATACACAATAATTTCATGACAAAAGATGCACGTTCCATAATAGATATTACATAACAATTATAGATAATAAGTCATAAGATCGCATACAATTAACACGTAATTATATCATGCAATCCTAGGGTTTCTAATTCAATTAAAAAACAAAACAATTTTTTTTATTAATGAGGCAATCGGGGGGGGGGGGGGGGCCCCCCCCCCCCCCCCCAAAATTTAGGGTTCGAATTTTCTTAAATTCTAAAATTCGTCATATATAATTAAATACAATCCAAGATTCGTTTTTTTACGTGTTTTGGTAATTAATTACATATTAATACAAGGCTCGTGATGCCACTGTTGTAATTTAATAACATGTCATACATAATTAAACACATAAACATCAAGTATAGCGAAAGCATAAGGATCAATAACATATAAATAATTAACCAAACATAAAAGTATACGTACCTCTTGCAATTCCAAGCTAGCAATCAAGAAGAACCCTAATTAGGGTTTATACGAATTATAAGAATAGCCCTTTACCATTTTGGCAATTCAATTCAAGATACAAACAATAGTGTGTTAGTACCACGTTCTTGTACACACGTACTATAACGAATTAAAGTAATGCTAGTTAAAGAACGCAAATTAAAACCAAACGTTTTGTTTTAGCAACCAAAGTCGATCGACCCCTATTAAGGGTGTTTGTTCGATCGGCTAGCAAAAGAGAAAAGAGGAAAACAAATTTAGGGTTAACTTGTGTGAACAAAAGATACAAAAACAATGACCCTAGGTTTGTTTATATAGAGTAGAAAACTTGGAGTCCAAGTTGGTGTGGGATTAGGAAACCCTAACCCATCACCGATCGGTTATAGCCCAAAGGGGGTGTTCCGGAACCTTCTCGACTTTCCAATTATTCACTCTTAATTCTTTCCTTTTATTAGTTAACGGTTGTTAGTCAATATCCGTTAATTACTAACGGTCGTTATATATTTGTGTAATAAATAATTAAATACAACATTTTATATTTAATTATTAATCTTTAATTCTCATACGTAAAGCGTGCAATCCCGTGGTCTCGAGTTCGATCCTAACATACGACTATTATTTTATGTCCATAAACTAACATTACGTCCATGTGGTTGGCCATTTGAAGGAGTCAACAAGAGATTTACATAGAAGAAAATAACAATCATATAACTTTCAATAAATTAACAAAAAGAATGTCAAACGGTAATATAGTAGTTGATTAAACAATAATAATTCCAAAGAATACAAAGGAAGTATGTATTTACCGGGTCGTTTAAAGTCCCAACGAAGGTTGAATGGAACTTTCGGTTCGGTTCGTGATTGTGGGAATTGAATGGAAAAAGGGAATTTTTGGATTTTAAGAGTAAAATTATAAATCATAAACTAAAAACAACTTACGTTATGCTTCTTGTTTAATGCTTGATTGTCAAATATTTTTGGTTTGGTTTATAAAAGATGATTTTAAAACTATTTAAACTAATAAAAAGCAATTATCTAAACTATTAAAAAGTAGACTATAACTAATGACAATAAAATTAAGCTAAGAATATGATATTAAAAGATATGCTTGTCAAGAGTGGTGAAAAGATCATAAAGTGTGAATTCTCGTTTTAAGCCCTTTTAATCAATACCCGTCAAAATAAATTATTCTCTCACAACGTTGGCTTATATTGAAAATAATTAATTTTTCTTAGTAAAAATTATTAGATCTAAATAATCAATTATTCTAACGGCTTTTGCCCGTTAAAACAACCAACTAAAAAGATCTAAAAATAATCCGGAAATTAGTAATCAACAACCTTTGAATACCCGTTTAAAAAGTAATGTTTTCTTACAACGTTGGTTTATATTGAAAACACTTCTTTTTATCTAGGTAAAATTACTAGATTTAATTAATCACCCTAACGGCTTTTGCCCGCTAAAATAACCAAATTAAATCCAAGTAACCAAAGGTTATTAATCAACAATTTCTAAGTTTTTCACACTTAATTTCACAAATCATCACCACTTAACAAGCATATAATAAGTCTACTCACTAAGCATATTAAATAAGCTAACAAATCCAACAAACATAAGCATAATTCTAAACTAAATATTTAAGCTAAAGAATTTAAAAGGCTAAATATGACAATAAATATAATAAAAAGAAAGTAAGAAAAGGAGAAGAGAGCACCGGGAATGGATTAAGAATAATGACGATAACCATACTAAACTAAAAACCCCTCCAAAGCTCATAATTAACCCAATATACTCCTTATTTACCCATAATCATCTTCTAATCTTCAAAAGCTTAAAACTTTATGTAAGTTTAAGTGGGTGTCGATAATAAAGTTTCCAACTTTTATAACTAAAAACCTTAAAGTTTCCATCTTCTAATCTTCAAAAGATTAAAACTTTAATTAAAAGATAAGATTAAAATAACTTTTAAAATAAAAAGATTCAAACTTTATAAAATAAAAACATAAGACTAAGAGATTTATAAAAGAAAAGTTTATAAAAAGGTTGATTAAGAAGGTAAAACTAGAGGTTAAGTGGGTAAAAAGTGATTAACTAAAACCTAAACTTTAAAACATGAAATTAATGTGTCATAAACATAAACTCATAATGATTAAAACCTTACATTAAATAAATATCATTACATAGTTTAAAGATTAAAACTAAATTAAAAACTAATCCAATCTAAAAAAAGATCGAAGAAAAGAAAATAAAATGAAAAATGGTGCTTCCTTCTGCTGTTGTTGTTGCTCCTCTTTATTCTTTTTTTTTTCGGTATCCTCCAAGAAAAGATAGACAGCCCCAAAATGCCATGTGTCGCCTTTTAATTGGTTTAAGCTTTGTTAGAGGACGTGAGAGTGGGCAGCACAAAGGCCACACGCCCTTTTTTATTTAATTTAGGGACGTCAGGTTGCACTCTCTGGCAACAAAGAGATAATACCAATTTCCTTTTTTTGCAACTACTCACTTGGGCTTGGCTTCATTTTCATCAATTGGGCATGTTCTTCATTTTTTTTTTCATTGGGCTTGTAATATACTTTGTAGCACCTAGTCATCATTTTTCTTGTTGGACGATGGAGTATTTATACTTTGTATATGTATATATTTTTGCATTAAGGCTAGCAAAGTAGGTTCGGCTTAGGTCTATCATTGGCTTGAGTTGGACCTATTTCTTCGGTCTTTTCTTAGGGCTTTAGATGGACTTTGATGCATCCTATATGTATTTGGTGAAAGTAATGTAAATATAGGTTTTAGCGGGTAATCATCATGCTTCATCATTTCTTCATCCGGGCTTCTTCTTTAAATACTCTTTTCCGAATCCCATGTTCGTTTTGCCGTTTTCTCATTGATTTTTGTCCATTTTCTCAATATCCATACCTGCACATGCATAAACACAAAAACACAATATATTTGGCATATTTGGTTAGTTTTTGGTCTATTTGGTCCGTTTTATTAGGTAAAAGGTATGTGTATTTTAACACATACCAAAATCCCCCAGACTAAGGTATTGCCGTGTCCTCACGCAATGTCATCAACTCACGCTTTTGAAACCAAAAATTTCAAACCTCTTTTTACTAACTTTGAAAAGTAGCAAAATATTCAAAAGATATTAAGAAATCAAAAGTTCTAAAAAAGCCCCGCTTTTTTCATTTTATTCACACTTATATTATTTTTGTACTTTTCTCTTTTTCATGTGACGGTATGTTGACTTTTATTATTTCACAATAACTTTTAGGATCACGGAGTAGGAAACACAACTCATAAAGAAGTGACCATACGGATAAAATTCATTGTCCCTGATTTTTCACGAGTCCCCAAACTAAGCTTAAAAACGAAATCATTGTTATTTACAAGTTAGATGCTAACACTACCCATAAAAGCTAATTGTGTATTACTTCTTGCTCCCATATTCCTATTTTTCCTCTATTTATTTTATTTTTGTTGAGAAATGAATTTCTTCATATTCTCGTTTCGATAATTTTTTAATCCGATAAAGGCACCAAGTTTAGACGCTAAGTAGTTTCCAATCCTTCCCTCGAAAACCGTTGCATACAAAAATGAGGACCACATCAAGGTCTCTGATTTAACATGATTGAGGGGATATCCCTTTTATATACGACCGAAACAACTCATCTACGATTTCAGAGACAGAAGCTTTTATTAGGATATCCCCGGAGTCGAAATTTGGCATTTTTAACATCATTAAGCACATATTATTAATCCTTGGCCTTTTAAACAACCTAGACAACGGGAGCGAACCGTCAATAATCGGGAGTCTTATTTTGACCTTGGATATTTTTCCTCTGCCTTTTTGAAGTCTGAGTCAACGGGAGCGAACCGTCGGGAAACAGAAAACTTTTATCTGCTTTGGATTATTATTATTATTTATTATATATTTGGTGCCAAACCCCGAGTCCTACGGCTTTTATAGCAATAGAAACAATAGCACGTACTATCAGGAATCAGTTGCCTATTACACCGTAACACTGACAGTACCTTGATGTGTACCCAACTCTTATAAGCAAGGATTCTCTAAAGAAGGAGTAAAAACTAATTATCGCCAAAACCGTGCACCTTTAATTATTTAGAAAATTTATATTTTTTGGGGTTTTCTAACTGATATGAGCAAAAAGTCACAAATAACACCGATGGGCTCTAAAGAGATCCAACTACTCCACGCTTAGCATCTAACTTATCTTTAACTCTATCATTTCTCGTTCTCCGCAAATTTAAAATCTTAAATAATAATATCCGTGAATGCTTAGCCAAATAAAATCAAGAAGCGCATATTTAAAGTCAATTATTTAAAGTCAAAATTTTATTCCTACTCTAACCAGTGGAAAGCCAACAATGTGTCAAAACACTTATGATATTTTTGCAAAAATTTTTAAATTTTCTCATTTTTTTCAATTTTTGGAGGAAAAATGGAGTTGCAAGAGTATAAGGCAAAAATGCAAGGCAAAATCAAATCAAAAGATTACCCCCCCCCCCTCCCCAAAGACTAAAATGAGACATTGTCCTCAATGTATTAAAGGTAAGGGTTCTCCTACATAAATCTAATTCCGTTTATTAATTATGCCAAAAGATAAACATTAGTCGATAAGATTTAGGATATCAGATTTCCCATATAAGCATCGAAGGATGAGACTCGAGTGGAAAAAGACAAAAACACGAGCACGAGAGTCTTCAAACTTTGGGCAAATCCTGGACATAAACAACAACAACCACAAAACACGTGAAATAGAAGAGGTAGACCTCCTCACGTCATTTATTAGAAAATAGAAAGAAGATAGAAGGATAAGCATGGGGTGCCTCCCACGAAGCGCTTGTTTTTTATCGAGTCGTATAGCTTGACTCACCCCGAATTTAATTGTTCTTGGGGAAGCAAGTGGAAAAATAATCTCCATCGGACTTTCATTCAATGTGTTTGGAAAAACATTTGAAGTACGTGAAAGTTCCACCCCGATGAGATACCCACGGCTCTAAATAGAAGTTATGAATGAGATGCCGGGGTCAAAGATGGTATATTCACTCCCGTAGGAATGAAGGAGAGGAGAAATCACATTATATGTGAGAAAAGGAAGAAAGATTCTGATAGTAATTGGGAGAAAATCTCCATCAATATCAAGTTTGTCGTTTAAGCTCTTCAGGTCATGATCTAAAAGCACCTCAGGAGGGAGATTCGGGATAGTGTCTTTAATAAGCAACTGCTCACTATAGATCACGTCTCCCTTCGAGTCCTTAGAGTAATCATACTCCAGTGGAGATATGATGTGAGAGAGTTCATCGGCGAACTCCCCCAGACTAGAGGCACAATTAGTTGACGGATCATGACTTAGCAAAAATTCCAATTCTCTCAGATCTGACTCAAAATCGAAGTTTTTATCTTCATCCCCTGGTGGGATTGGATCGATGCGAGTGAGTTCATCGGTGAACTCCTCGAGAAGATGATCACTCTTATGAAGTACGTCTTTGAGCTTGGGCTCTAGAAGGATATACGGAGGTGGGACATGTGTTGTACTTTGTATGCTAGAAGTTTGCACCTCGTCCATTATTGTCTCCGTATCTGACTCATCACCCTCCTCGTTATGAATATCAAAAATTTGATTGTCTGAAATTAGAGTAAATTCATAATCAAAATCAAACAAAGGATTTGTGATAGTCATATCGAATGTTTGGGAAGCAGAATCAGGAAGATCGAAAGGTTCCTCGGATACCCTTGGGATTGGGACAAGGTCATCAATTTCCTTAAGAGGATTGATTTCGAGTTCCTTGTCCCCCATTAAAAAGGTATCTGAATGGTCCTCATCTGATTTCTCTTCATCAGAAGGATCATCCTCATCACTTTCATCAGAGTATGAAAAGTGGATAGTGTTAGGATGACCTGGTCCTTGCTGGCAATATTGATTTATATAACTTTTGTGATTGCCAAGGACCCTAATTTGTGCAATCTCAGCGGGAATGTAATTGGAATAATGATCACTCAAAACAGTGGTAGAGTCATAAAGGGCTACAGTATCCCACTGATAGTGATGTTGTGTCATATTCTCGATCAAATCATAAGCTTCTTGAGGAGTCTTTCGCATGAGATTGCCTCCGGCAGCCAACATGATTTTTTCTCGATCAATCATATTTATGCCATGATAGAAGGTTAAGATTTGATCAAGGAGCAAAATTCTATGATCCGGACATCTCTGCAGCAAATATTTGAATCTCTCCCAAGCTTCAAATACTGATTCCTCGTGCAATTGTCGGAAATTTAGAATGTCTCTTCTAAACTGCATCGTTTTTTAGTATGGAAAGTATTTTGAAAGAAACTTGAGGCACATCTCTTCCCAAGTATGAATTGAATGGGTTTTAAGAGTGTAAAACCAAGATTCAGCTTCATGGGTTAACGAGAAAGGAAAAAGATTCAAACGGATGTTGTCTTGAGAAACTCCGTTTTGTTTGAAGAATTGAGTGATCGATAGAAATTTGTCCAAATGACAGTTAGCATCTTCATCTTCAAATCCATGGAATTGGCAGATTTGACTAATAAGCTCAACCATATGATCTTTCAATACAAAATCTGTTGTTGGAGAGATCGGTCCTCCTCTACTGATAAGCGTCGGACGATAAAAATCTTCCATGGTCCAAGGATCATGGGACAAATAATTGAACATTTTGAAGAATTAAACAATATGAGGGATAGGAAGATAGAATTAAATGGTTGAGAGGACAAAGAAGATTATTTTTGGTTTTTTATAATGGAAAAACAAACTAAGATAGAAGAAAAACAAAATTTAAAACCAATTTTGAAAAAGAAAATGTTTTTGGGTTTTTATAAAATTAATAAGAAAATATTTACAAGAAAAAATGATAACCTCACAGGGAAGGATCTTCAAAAACACTCATCAACGAACGGCGCCAAAAATTGATTAAACAATAATAATTCCAAAGAATACAAAGGAAGTATGTATTTCCCGGGTCGTTTAAAGTCCCAACGAAAGGTTGAATGGAACTTTAAAACTTGAAATTAATGTGTCATAAACATAAACTCATAATGATTAAAACCTTACATTAAATAAATATCATTACATAGTTTGAAGATTAAAACTAAATTAAAAACTAATCCGATCTAAAAATAGAACGAAGAAAAGAAAATAAAATGAAAAATGGTGCTTCCTTCTGCTGTTGTTGTTGCTCCTCTTTATTCTTTTTTTTCCCTATCCTCCAAGAAAAGATAGACAGCTCAAAAATGCCATGTGTCGCCTTTTAATTGGTTTCAGCTTTGTTAGAGGACGTGAGAGTGGGCAGCACAAAGGCCACGCGCCCTTTTTGATTTAATTTAGGGACGTCAGGTTGCACTCTCTGGCAACAAAGAGATAATACCAATTTCCTTTTTTTGCAACTACTCACTTGGGCTTGGCTTCATTTTCATCAATTGGGCCTGTTCTTCATTTTTTTTTTCATTGGGCTTGCAATATACTTTGTTGCACCTGGTCTTCATTTTCCTTGTTGGACGATGGAGTATTTATGCTTTGTATATGTATATATATTTGCATTAAGGCTAGCAAAGTAGGTTCGGCTTAGGTCTATCATTGGCTTGAGTTAGACCTATTTCTTCGGGCTTTTCTTAGGGCTTTAGATGGACTTTGATGTATCCTATATTTATTTGGTGAAAGTAATATAAATATAGTTTTTAACGGGTAATCATCATGCTTCATCATTTCTTCATCCGGGCTTCTTCTTTAAATACTCTTTTCCGAATCCCGTGCTCGTTTTGCCGTTTTCTCATTGATTTTTGTCCATTTTCTCAATATCCGTACCTGCACATGCATAAACACAAAAACGCAATATATTTGCCATATTTGGTTAGTTTTTGGTCTATTTGGTCCATTTTATTAGGTAAAAGGTATGTGTATTTTAACACATACCAGTAGTCCAAGTGATATAAATATATTTCCCGTATGCATTTATTTCCCAAAGTTCTTAGAAATTACGTTTGTAGTACAACACCGGCCAATGTTGGGTAAACCCCTAACGCTACTTTGATGTCAAACCATGCAACGATACTAAACATGCATGTCTTTTTCATTGAAGGAAACTACCAACTTTTAAGTTTTCAGTATATACAATCAAGTCAACAACTTAAATCTTAAGTCAACAACTTAAATCTTGCATATCACTTAAATCTTTCATATCACGAGTCCAGTGTCTATATGTAACGTTTAAGATTATATATATGGACATAGCAACCGTACTCTAATACTAGCTAGTTCAGTTAATAACTATGTTATCCTCGAGGTTGTTACAACCTTGTCATCAGCTAACATTTGACGAGATTCAGCTAGCGACGGAAAATTTTGATGAGTCCTTAGTAATAGGCCGTGGGGGATTTGGCAAGGTATACAAAGGAACAATCAATATTGGTAAAAATGTTAGGAGTACTGTTACTATTAAGCGGCTCGATTCTACTTCTAATCAAGGTGCATCAGAATTTTGGGCTGAAGTTAAGACGCTTTCGAAGTTAAGGAATTGTAACTTGGTATCTTTGATTGGTTATTGCAACGATGGCCAAGATATGATCCTTGTTTACGAGTATATGCCTCATGAAACCCTTGAAGATCATCTCCACACACGTTTAAGCAGTATAACTTGGGCAAAAAGTCTCAAAATATGCATAGGGGCTGCTCGTGGCTTAGATTATCTTCACACTGGCACCGGTATTGAGCATGGAGTTATACATCGTGATTTCAAGAGATCTAATATTTTGTTACACGATAGTTGGGAAGCTAAGATTTCAGACTTTGGCTTGTCCAAGGTAAGCCCGAGGAATCAGCCATCTACTTATGTCAACACTTTGGTTAAAGGTACAATTGGATATCTAGATCCAAATTACTTTCAAACTGGTAGGCTGACTAGAAAATATGATGTGTATGCATTCGGGGTGGTACTATTTGAAGTCTTGTGTAGTAAACGAGCAGTAGATAGTACTCTTGACGAGGAACAATTGGGTTTTGCCTCATGTGCCCAAGATTCTATCAAAATGGGTAGACTAAAACAAATTGTTGATTGTAATATGAGAGGGACAATCTCCTCTAATTGTTTAAGAAACTTTGGACAACTTGCAAATCGATGTTTGCATAGCCATCCAAAACAACGCCCAACAATGGCCCAGGTTGTGGCTAGTCTTAAGTCTATACTAGCCTTACAGGAGACGGCCTATAGTGCATTGCGCCCTTCGGGCATGCCAATCTTTGGTAGAAAGTTGCTGAAGTTTGTTCTTTCATTTAGTAGGGAAAAATCAGGTTTGATACATCTTATTTTCGGGTTTTCTGTTTCGTTAAGCTTATTTATAAACACATTAAGAGAAATCTTCTCTGGAATGTTTTTTACAAAGAACTGAAGAAGTATTTACTGTTAGTTTTGTGGACAAATATTAATATGTGTATATCTAGAATCGAACTCGAGACCATGGGATTGCACACTTTACGTATAAAGAATTAATGGATAATAATTAATATATAAAACGTTATATATTTAATTATTAAAACACAAAATAACGACTAACGGACGTTAAATAATTAACGACAATTGACTAACGACCGTTAAATATCAAAGTAAAGGACTAGAGTGTAAATTAGAGTCAAGAAGGATCCGGAATCCCTTTTGGGAATAGATGGCCGGTTCAATGGGTTGGGGTAAGCCCAATCCTAAGCTAACTTGTCCTCTAAGTTTACACACTATATAAACAAGGTTACGGGTTCATTTTTTGGGACCTCTGGTACACAAGTTATAACCCTAAATTGTTTTTCCTTCTTTTCTTTGCTTAGCCGATCGGTTCTAAACCCTTCATAGGGTCGATCGAATTTGTTTGTGAAACAAAATTTGTTTTGTAGTTTTACTAGCATAAACATTAATTCGGTTATAGTATGTGTGTACAAGAACGTGGTGTAAACACACTATTATTTACATCTTGGATTGAATTACAAAACGGTAAGGGATAATTCGTTAATCCAGTTATAAACCCTAATTAGGGTTCTTGATCTTAATTGAAGAATAATTGAAGTTGATTCTTGTTTTGCTAGAATCAAAATGTACGTTCACTTTAATATTCAGTTAATTCTTTATGTGTTAAAATAGATCCTACGCTTCCGCATGTGTATGATGATTACTTGTTTAATATATGAACTTGTCATGATTATAAATTCTAACAGTGGCATCACGAGCCGTTTTAACATGTAATAAATTACCGAAACACATAAAAAACGAATCTTGGATTAGGTTTTAATGTTAGTCATTTTTTAGGGTTTTGATTAATCCATGATGAAACATGCTTATGTGGTTAAAGTTGCGTATCTTGTGAATTTGATTAATCCATGATGAAACATGCATGTTTATCATGGATTAGGTTTGATTAATTGTTAAGTTGATTTACACATGTAATTATGATAGATCTAAAATTGGGGAAGACCTCAATTAATTATATTAATGAATCTATTATGTGCAATTTGGTATATATTTGCTAAGACTAACGCAATCGATACGTCGATGCATGTGGCTCATTTACCATTGTAAGTGATAGTCTTAGTTAAATATATGCATAATTAACATATAAAGATTATTAATAGGTTTTATCAAACAGGTTTGCATGTGGCTAATTTTTTACATAAATTAATTGTTAAGATTATGTGTGTTATTTAGTTGTTTATTTTTATTATTACTTGTTTTTTGTTTAAATTGTATGGCACGTTGTAAGCAAAAAGGGGTAATTTTTTAATAGAAAATAAATGGACTAAATAACTATGAAACTTGATGTGATAAATTATAAATTTTGCAAAGTCTTATGTGCCGATAGTGGTTCGCTTCGCACGATAATTTGCTCCTAGGCGAGACTAGCAAGATTATAATTTATAACATGTTTTTTTTAAGACTTAAAGTCATAAACTTTTAATTAAGTGATGAGTTTTGTACCAATAGTGTGAACGGCTCACCCAATTTTGACAAACTATAAGAGTGGTTTAAGGAAGATTGACATTAAATTGTCAAACCAAAAGAGACGCGTTTTTAACTAGCACTTGTGCTGACGTTTGTCTCTCCGCTCCTTTGTGCGTCAAATTGGAGCTACTAAGTACGACTATTTTTATGTACAAAATCATCTTAAGGGTGAATTGACCTCAATTCCACGTGCCACTTTGTGGTAATTATCCGAATAACTTGGGTCTTTTGACTCATGCAGTAGTAGAATATAGTGGGCAATAATTGTAGTTAATTCTTTGATTGGTGAACCCAATACCTCAATTAAAACCTTGTTGATTTAAATCGTTGCTTAAAATTGGTAAATAAAAAGGTTTTGAAAACTCATGATACGAAGATGTGTGCATGCTTCTTCGTACATATTTTGATTGACACATCAAAATAAGTACCCTAAAATTTAAGTTCATGCCATCTAATTATAAGAAACACTTGAAATTGTAATTTAGCTTAAGTGAGACCTTGACTAGATTACAATGACAAGGTAAATTTCTGCCACACCCCCAAAATATGTGTTTGCAGCGGAATGGAATTCCAGAGGCGTGATGTTCTCGGTCACAAAGTACAAGGCAATAAAGAACGACCTCTAAGTGAGTCGTTTTAAAACAAGCGTTTGATTTTAAAGTTAAGTTTTACAAAACATAGTTATCAGAGTTTACCATCAAAATGTAAGATTTAAATACATAACCAAACGCTAAATAATGTAAGAAAATCTCCATTATGATGTGCATCCAAAATGTGACTCGAAAGTGCTTCATACAAGAGGTGTATCATCGTCACCTAGTTACCTGAGAATACACGCTAAAAGAGTCAACAAATAATGTTAGTGAGAGTCATAGGTTTAAATAAGCAGTAAGGCGGACCACAAGATTTCAATAGCAAGATAGTACAACAAATATAATGTCACAGTCAAAATAATAATACAGTGCCTAAGCTCATGACCCCGAAGCTCGACGTATTCGTATGCAATTAAGCACAATAACAATGCCCCAAATAAGTGTTTGCCAGACACTCGGAAATAATCTGAATGATATGCGTCCATTTACCCAGTTGGCGCGACCAACCCGGACGGGGTGTCAACCGAAATAGATCTATTCATAACATCCACGCTTATACATAATTAACGGTTCATGATACGTAGGGGACTTTAATGGCTATGTGGTAACTTAGGCAAAGTAATAGTTTTAGTACTTATGTCTGTATATAAAAACAAGCGTTGTATTCTTACCCCGAGGGTTTAGAGCTCATGTATAAACAATGTAAAAGTCGGGGCTATGAAACTCACCTTAGCAAAGCAAATCTCGTTTGGTATTATGTAAACGGCAATATAGGTCCAATAACTCTAATCGCGACCTAAATATACATATGTCTTAGGTTTTGAAAACAAGGTCAAGCATGCAAGTCATACACTACATTATCACTTGTACATATCGTTGTATCATTTGTTGCCAAAATATAAATATGTCATTTTGATCCTTTATTAGAAATTACCACATAACTTGTCTATTTTACAATCAAGTTTCAATTGTCGCTTTAATATGTTTCATAATTCTCTAACGCGTCTAATATATATATACATGGTTCTACCATTTCCTTTTACTTTATTTTAACCAAAACGTACTCAAAATGGTCTAAAACCTATGTTTAAATTTTCCATCAGCTTTATTTTTAGCACTTAACATGCTGTCAAAAATTCATATATTGCCGCAAATCTTCTTTTGGCCATAACTTTTGCGTCGTAGCTCCGTTTCTTAAGTTTAACCTATCCACGCAAAGGTATTTAAGTGTACTCTAGGATTTTCAATGTCTCGGCTAGCCTAAACATCATTTACATCTCAGTTTTCAATTGCTAAAAATCTGGACAGAATGTCCTTTTTCAGAAATAGTCATTTTCGTCGTTTAACTTGAAAATAACGTATCTTTTTCGTTATAGACCTGTTTTAACTCATTCAAGCGACCATGTTTCCGTTATTAAGTCTATTTTCTATATTTCTAGCCAAAGATTACTTACAACCTACTTATTATTCCAGTTTTTACAAAACGGGACAGTAGCTCATTTAAGTGTTTCAAGAGTGTTTTCTAGTTTCCATCTCATTCCTAACCACTCCAACTCTTGTCCTAGTTCACTCATTATCTCGTCAACATATTAATAGTGTTCTAAGCTTAAAATTAACTATATCCAAAGTCCATGAAATAAATTATCAAGCATGTCTAACCATATAAGTTCACTAACATTCACAATTATAAGGTTTATTACCACTATTTTTCTTGAAGTATTTTTCTACCTAATTTTACTTTGTAACATCATATTGTTAAAAACATAACTTTTACTAAAGGATCATTATAAAAATAACTTGTTTTTAGCATGTTCCAAGTGATAATGAGTAATGGAACTTGTCAAGCACATAAAATGTAAAGATTATGATATACTAGTAAGGGTTACTTACAAAGATGTTTTGTGAAGAAGGAGTTGTGAATCACTAGCTTAACCACAATACTTGTGCTCTAAACCCTTGTAAATAAGCCCTAATAACCTTGATTTATGCCACAGCAACTCTTTCTCCTTCTTGCTCCTAATGTGTGTGTCGATTTGTATGTTAAGGTGAGTAGGGATGATATATTTTTTTTCTTTGTTAACTTAGTAGAAGTAAAAAAGGTTGCAGTTAATTCTATTTATAGTTGGATTAATTCAAAGGTTGAATAGGAAGTCAAAAAGTCATGATTTGGTCCAAGGGGGAGGGGTGGCCGGTTTGGATGGGCTAGGGGGGGACATGGAAACATTTTTGGTGGCTTAGCCACAAAAGTAGAAAAAGTAATATACTTTGTGGCTAATGTTATCATTATGTCAACTATGTATTACTAATTATGGAAAAAGCAAGAGGGGGGGCATGGGTTAAAATTGGAAGTATTTGTGTAGTTTTGATACAAAAATGTATATATTGTAGGTATTGGGTGTTAAAAATATGTATTGGTTGTTGTTTCGGTACTTAACAAAAGTTATACGTAAGTTATAAAGAAAATACTTTAGGTGTCAGGAAATATTTTTGGAACTTTTGTAATAATTTTGGAAGTATAAAAATGTGATAAAAATAATCGTTGAAAAATTTGGGCATGTCGGGTGTTAAATATTAAATGAAAATTAACATTTGTGGAATATAAAACCGTAAGTAGTTAAAGAATATAAATTTGTGTTATAGCGAAAAATTGTGAAATGAAGTAGGAGCAAGATACTGGAGCGTTGTGGACTAAATTTAACTTAAGTCTTAGTGCACTTTAGAATTTATTCTAGGCTTTCACGTCGGTTCAAGTAAAAAGTCTTACGTAATTTGTTTTCAAATAAACGTCAAGAAAGTAAATTCGAGTTTGGTGAATAGTATTGACCTAAAATTTTGCGGGTTGTGATAGTTTACCTCCCATAAAAATGAATCTCGTCCTCGAGATTTAGGCAGTGTTGTTCATTGGAGTGTTGTCAGTGAAGAGATGCGGATATTTTCGACGGATCTGGTCTTCTCGTTCCCAAGTGAACTCGGGACCTCGTTGAGAATTTCAGCGAACTTTGACGATAGGAATTCTACTGTGCTTTAATCGCTTAACATCACGATCCATAATTTCTACTGGCTCTTCGATGAAATTAAGCTTGTCATCGAGCTGAATCTCTTCTAAAGGAATGACGAGGGATTCGTCGGATAAGCACTTCTTGAGATTAGAAACATGAAAGGTATTATGCACACTACTAAGCTCTGGCGGGAGCTCAAGTCTGTATGCCACCGGGCCGATTCTTGCTAGGATCTTAAATGGTCCAATATATCTAGGGTTCAATTTCCCGCGTTTCCCAAATCGTATCACACCTTTCCAAGGCGATACCTTCAACATTACCATATCTATAACTTTGAATTCTAAGGGCTTACGTCTCACATCGGCATAACTTTTCTGGCGGTCTCTGGCGGCTTTTAACCGATTCCGAATCTGAACAATCTTCTCGGTTGTCTCGTGAACAATTTCTGGACCGGTAAGTTGAGCATCTCCGACTTCAGCCCAACAGACTGGTGATCGGCACTTCGTACCGTAGAGTGCTTCGAATGGTGCAGCCTTTATACTTGAGTGATAACTATTGTTGTAGGAAAACTCAATTAATGGCACATGAGTATCCCAACTATTACCGAAATCAATCACACAGGCACGAAGCATATCTTCGAGTGTTTGGATAGTCCTCTCACTCTGACCATCGGTTTGTGGATGGTAGGCTGTACTCATGTCGAGACGGGTTCCAAAGGCATCATTAAGCGATTCCTAAAATATTGAAGTGAATCGACTGTCTCGATCTGAAATGATTGAAACTGGTACACCATGTTTCGAGACAATCTCCTAGATATAGATTCTAGTTAACTTATCCATCTTGTAGGTTTCTTTAATGGACAAGAAGTGAGCTGATTTGGTAAGACGATCAACGATCACCCAAATCGCGTCGTGACCGCTCGGAGTTTTAGGAAGTTTAGTGATGAAATCCATGGTAATACGCTCCCATTTTCATTGAGGAATCTCTGGTTGTTGTAGTAAACCGGACAGCTTTTGATGTTCGGCCTTGACTTTGGAACAAGTAAGACATTTTCTTACATAAGTAGCGATGTCGGCCTTCATATTCAGACACCAATACAGCTTTTTAAGATCCTGGTACATTTTTTCGAAACCAGGGTGTATGGAGTATTTCGACTTGTGTGATTCGTGCATGATCAACTCTCGTAGGCCACCGAGAAGTGGTATCCAACTCCTATTTTTGAAGCATAACATTCCATCGGATCTTCTCACAAAACCATTTGTACTTTCTTGCATACCATCAATGTTCTCCTTTGGTCGGTTCTCTGTCTTAAGTGCTTCGGCCTGGGCCTCAAGAATTTTGGATGGAAGAGGCGAACTAATGGTCATACCCAATGATCTTACTCTTAAAGGTTTAAGTCGCTCTTTCCTGCTAAGGGCATCTGCTACTACGTTCGCTTTACCCGGATGATATCGGATCTCGCAATCATAATCACTGAGTAGTTCTAGCCAACGGCGTTGCCTCATATTAAGCTCTTTCTGATCTAAGATATGTTGAAGACTTTTGTGGTCGGTGTACACTGTACACTTTGTACCGTATAGGTAGTGTCTCCAAATTTTTAGCGCAAAGACAACTGCTCCTAACTCTAAGTCATGAGTGGTGTAATTCTTCTCATGAACTTTGAGTTGTCGGGAAGCGTAAGCTATAACCCTCTCATTCAGCATCAACACAGCTCCAAGTCCTTTATGCGAAGCATCACAATAAACCACAACGTTTTCCATTCCTTCGGGTAAAGCCAAAATCGGCGCACTGCAAAGTTTCTGCTTCAACAACTGGAAGGCAGACTCTTGTTTCTCTCCCCATTCGTATTCGGCTTCTTCTGCGTTAGCTTGGTTAAAGGCTTCGCTATCTTCGAGAAACCCTCAATGAACCTTCTGTAATACCCGACAAGACCTAGAAGTTGATGAATCTCGGTGGGAGTCTTGGGTGTTTCCCAATCCTTAATAGCCTCGATCTTAGCTGGGTCAACATGCAATCCCTAACTGTCTATTACGTGCCCAAGAAATTGTACCTTTCGGATCCAAAAATACACTTAGAAAACTTCGCGTACAACTTCTCGTTCTTGAGCAATTCTAGTATTGTCTTAAGATGCTCTTCGTGCTCTTCTTTGCTTTTAGTGTAAATGAGAATATCATCAATGAACACAATTACAAATTTGTCCAGGTACCGTTTGCACACACGATTCATGAGATCCATAAATACCGCAGGTGCATTAGTTAACCCAAACGGCATCACTTGAAACTCATAATGACCATAACGAGTCCTAAAAGCCATTTTTGGAATATCTTCTTCCCGAACCCTTAGTTGATGATAACCTGATCTCAAATTGATCTTCGAGTAAAAACTGGAACCTTGCAACTGATCAAACAAATCATCGATTCTTGGAAGTGGGTAACGGTGCTTTATCTTTAACTTGTTCAGCTCGCGATAATCTATGCACATTCAGAATGATCCATCCTTCTTCTTCACAAACAAGACCGGTGCTCCCCAAGGCGAGGAACTTGGTCTAATGAATCCCTTGTCCAATAGCTCTTGCAACTGATTAGACAATTCTTGCAACTCTGATGGTGCTGGTCAGTAGGGTGCTCTTGCTACTGGTGCTGCTCCTGGCACCAAATCTATCCGGAACTCTACCTGAAGGGTAGGCGGTAATCCAGGCAAGTCTTCGGGAAAGACTTCCGGAAAATCTTGGAAAATTGGTACATCTTCCAATCGTTTCTCATCCAATTTCTTTTTGGTTATATGTGCTAGAAAAGCATAACATCCCTTATTTATATTGATGTTTTATACTTATATGAATTAAGCTACCACTAATTACCTACTAATTACCTACTAAATCTAGAGAGAGAAAGCTAGAGAGAGAAAGAGATGGAAGGGAGATGATTAACACAATAATACCAAAATGATTAGAATTCATCAACCAACACCCTTCCCTTGGATGGGAGGGGTATTTATAGTTTTACAAGAGGTTGGGCTACTAGCCCAACATACTTAACATAATACATAATTAAACATAATAAAATAAATAAAACGACACAGCCCATGGGCCTTCTACACGGGCTGGGCCTAATAACAAACCTAAAGGCCTAAGCAACCTTAATACAAAATGATCAATACTTGATTAATACAAAAGCGGTTCCCAACAATCTCCCCCTAAGTATTGGTCATCAAGGTTGCATGACGTCGTCTTTGCTTCTTATGGCTTTGACGTCTTCATAATCTTTGTTCTTTGTTCTTGAAAGTGAAGTGATGTGATATGGTGGTGGTCTGCCGTATTCCAACGATCTTTTGATACTGGTGTCTTCGTGTCCTCTCCATCATGTTCATATGACTTGTGACTTTCGTTCTTCAACTTGTTCTTACTTCTTTAATCTTTAACATATGAAAGGTTGTAATGCTCGAACTTAGACTTTTCTTAAACATATTCTGAACTTTTGATGATTCTTAGTCTTGGTGAGAACTAATCTTCAGGACATGAACATGATGGAGTCTTGGTGGTTTAACTCCATGTCTCCAAGCTCCTCAGCAGCAGCATGAACCAACCGGCACTTACAAGCTTAGACTTCGAGATCGTAAACAGCATAGTGTGAAGACTTTCTCTAATCCTTGCCCAGGCCATTCTGAACCGGATACCCCCGAGAGGGCTTACACGGACACACCGAAGTGCACCCACGATTCAGTGAGTCGCTGGAGATCACCCCACGACTGTAGACCGTTTGGGACAAACACTAAGCGTAACCCACAAGGAGTTACCGAAGTGACCTGCTGACAGAGTTGTTTGATGTTGCTCTGGCAGGATTTCCATTCAATCATTGATAATCACAATTGTGACTTTTCTCATGAATGTTATCGGCAGATTGCTAAGATCTGCGAAGGACACTTTCTTAATTTTACATCTGCTGCCCATGATGTAGAACAGCAGAGTAATACTAAGTGTACCTAAGAGATCTTTTTATGAATCTCATGGCTTTAGACTCAATTAGTGCACATTTGTTTGGTCGTCGGAGGCGTGGAGCAGATTGCCTCCTTTTCAATATCAACACTCTCGTAATGAGAAGTCGATAGATTATGAAGGGTTCTCCGTGTGAATGAAACAAATGTCTTTTGAGAGACACTTGAGTAGCTAAGAAGGTTTAGTGCAGTGCGTCACTGGGTCCATGACGACTTTGATCTTCAATACCGGTGATTCTTGATCAACCAGTAGATTATGTATTGAACCCGGTGTCTGCCCTAAGGTTGAACAAATGGAGGGCTATTTCTTTTCACCCTTTTCTTTGCTTTTCTTTTTAATTCTTCAACCCCTTCTTTCTCCATTCATTCATTTTCTCCTTTTTTAATCATACCTAGGACTTTCTAGTTATAAACTATTGGTGTTGTCCTTGGGTAGATCCCTCCGGCTCTGGCGGATCATAGGACGGTTTTCCCTAACCTTAGTCACCTTATAACTCCATGACTATCCTAATGATGCCATAAAACCAAACCTTTTGAAAAATCTCTCAAAGTGTTTATGATTGTAAAACACATTTTGTTAACACTTTGAGAGTTTTGTTATTTTCAGAAGAACTCCCCCTTAACATGTGCTCATATGTAAATTACTTTGAAATTTGCACATGTTAGGAAGAGTTGGCACTTTTTGAATTGATTGACTTTCAATGAACATGACCTTTGCGAGACACGCTTACATCACCAGTTGGACTGGCTTGAAATTATTACCCGTCCCGGTCATATTCAAATATTGTCGCTCGAAATTGGTACATTCTACTCAGATATATCCTTCGCGAGACACGCTTACATCACCAGATGAACTGGCTTGAAATTATTACCCGTCCCGGATATACCTTTTCGACTACTGACTGTTGTTATCGTCAATTCGAGGGTCAATTCTTGAGTCTTACACTCATGAGATTCCAGCAACAATGAGATACCATATTTTAATCACTTTTTCATTCTCCCCCTCAAAAATAGCATAGTAATGTTGTTTTTGAAAAACTGTTGATTAAAATATGCTCTTTTTGAGGTGTTTGTGGAAGAATGTCAAGAACGTTTGTATATTTGGAACAAAGATTTTTCAAATACTCCCCCTTAACAAGGGAGTACTTGTCCTTATGAGCAGAATGTTTGAAAAACTTTTTAGAAAACATTCTGGTTTTAATTCTGCTCATAAGTAAGAAGCTTTCGCTCCTTATACAGGATTGAGGCACTGAAGCGTACCTCAGGGTCCTTTCTATACAAGAGCGGGTTGTACACTGTTATGTGTGCACAAGCCGTAGTGATATACGAAAGTGAATGATGAAAAATGAAATGAAATGATGATGATCAATTAACACAAATTGTACCACAAATTAGGTAGGACGTCGGAAGGTGAGAATGTTTGGAATTCTTGCTCGTCCTCCCACATAACTTTCCAATCTTCGCATTTGAGTCCGAAACTGAAGCTTGTCGTTGATTCTTTTGATGAACTTGACTGCTTGCTTGGCATCATTTCTGTTCCATTTGACCACTTGCATGACTCCCGTTTTTGAACCCTTGTAGTAATTATCCAAGATTGACTCAAGTTCTGTCTTGACCATTACCAATGTCTTATCCCCAAACTTTCTCAATTCTTCAAATCCCATGAAGTGTGGACTGCAGTTGCTCCGTTTGTAAACCACTCCAAACGGTCTATCCATGAACGTATAAGGAGGCTGACCATGAATACCCGGCCGGTCAAGATCTGGCTTGATGAGATTAACTCGTTTTTGGTAGCTTTCTACCCCAAGTTGGATGTCCTCAACTCTATGCCTTATAACAATGCTGCGGATGAATATGAGAATGGAGTTGATGATGTCATACTGAAGACGGCCAGGAAGATGTTCAAGTTTCCCCTGAATCTTCAGTAGGTACATGTCTTCTATATCATTGCGGGACAAATATAGGTAGTCAGCTTCACAGAACGAGTACTCTTTGTCATCTGATCTTCTCACGGTGATCTTGGTTAGAAAGTTATACCCGTACAGCGATTCAGTTTCAGCACTGGTTATGGATAGAATTCTGTTAGGGTTCTTCCTATCTATATTTCTTGAAACTCTCGTGGTGACCAAGTATTTGTAGGACAATCTCCTCATTTGTCGCCAATGATGAATCCCAAAAACAGCATCATCATTGTAGATATAGACGTCATGGTTCCATAAATCGTCGACCTTTTCTTCCAAATCTTCTATGGAGTATGAAGCTGCTGGATACTTGGAAAGTGATGTTGCATATCGTATAGAATCCGTGCTTACACTCATGAGATAGGCTAGGTATCGATTGAAGAAGTATTCTTTTGGTAACTTAGGATTCTTTGGGTGACCGATGAGAGGTAAGGGTTTGGTGTAGTCCTTGTAGTGCAATGGTTCTTTTGATTTATGGGTTTGTTCATCAGCAATATTATCTCCAAGAGCTCGTGCAACTTGTTCAAGATTATACTCAAACTCTATCTCAGTAGTAGTTACCGTTGTAAATTCAGTGAAGCCTGAGCTGCGAACTCGAATGATATCTGACAACCCCAACTTCTGAACCTTGATTGCCTTTTTCAGTCTTTTGGTAAAGTCTATAATTGATCCTTCCACGGGTGTGCTGTCAACTTCATCAGGGTAAGCATCAACCATATCTTCAAACCAGTCGTACTTTGAGGCTCCTGGATTGACCCATTCTGGTAGCGGTATATCATTAACTTGACCCGAAGGAACCACAGCTTCTTGAACACTTGTAGGTACATAGGGTATTTCATCATCTGCACTGATGTTCTCGTGAAATTCTATGTCCTCAAATTGACCACTTCCAATGGGACTGAAGACTGGTCCACTTGATTGTTTTCCTTTTCCAGATGATTGTGCTATGGGACCACGGCTTGAAGATGAAGGTCTTCGTCTTTTCTTTCCTTGATCTTCTGGGTCATCCTGTCGTCGCTTCAATGACTTGGTTGATTTGCATGGTTCATCTTGTTTTTCAGCTCGTTTGATTGAGTTAAGTAATGCTTGCCTGCGCTCATCTTCTGCAAGATTTTCTCGAATTTCTTCAAGAAGTTGTTCTCTGAGAATTGATCCAGATGGTTGTAGAGGTAACGTCCTGATAGTGATTGGTATTGATTGCATCAACTTTGCCACAACCTCTTCTAGATTCTTCTTGGCATAGTTGTTGAGCATGTCAGGAAATGCTTCTTGAAGAGTCTTGAAGACCTCAGTTGGAACCAGTTCAGCGACTTTCTTTTTCAAATCAATGTTATCACACTTCAGTATATGTTTGTCCACCTGCTCCTGAAGACTCGACAGTTTCTGTTTAGTTTCTTGATATTCCTTTTCACGGGCTTCTTGATTACTCAACACTTGATTCAGTTTACTTTCTAGCTGACTTATGGCAGTTGATGATTGAGCCACTGAAGATGTAGGTGGTGATTGAAGAATGGTTGTGTGTGGTTGAGCATCTGGATTATCTTGGTCATCTTCAGATTCATCTTTATCATCACTTTCATCGTTGTTCACACTTTTGTCTTTGCTATCCTTGTCACTTTCTTCATCTTTGTCTTCATCATCTTCACTTTGTCTGTCATCATCTGATGCTTCAGCTTCAGAACCCGATGGGGTATGAGTGTGTTGATCTGATTCGTCACCCTCTTCTTCTGAGCTTTCATTCGGTCGAATCGGTGAAAAACTAACATCTGTTGCTTTGATGGACTTGCCCTTGCCTTGTTTTAGTTTCTCATCAGATGGACCCATAATAGATTTCAGCTTTTCAAGCCCCTTCTGTGCTTTGACCTTCTTTATCCCAACATTATCTTCATTTCCTTCATCACTTGATTCATCACAAAGTTGCCATGCTGATGAAGCTTTGGTGACTTGTTTTCCTTTCTTAGCAGTTTCAGCTTTCTTGGATCGGCAAGTAGTGGCTCGATCTGGAAGTGAATGACTCTTCCCTTTAGTCTTTGGTCCTTTGGGTAATGCTTCCTTTTTCTGAACAAACCCCACTTTCTGAGCTTTAAATGCTTTGTCATATGTAAGATAAGCTACTGTGTTCCTAATTTCATCACTCAGGAAATAATCAGGGATTGGAGCACCTTGTTTGTCTGTATCGGTCATCTGGATGTTGAGGCGAGTGAGGACATGATCATGTTGTTCGTCATGCATCTGCTCAGAATTTGGACGTTGTAGCTCTGGGTGTTTTTTCATAACCCGAGCAATGAGGAGTTTGGTGTAGCGAGGAAAAGGGATATATGTTTCTTTAGTGCTCTCTTGGAATTTCATGCATTGAAAGATCATGTCATCCCAGATATACTGTGCAAAGTTAAGATGTTTCGTGTTGACAATACCACAGAAAAACTGCAGGTTTTCAAGTCTTGGTTTATCAATGCCGGTGGTTTTTCCAGTGATGCATTGATTAATGATGGCGAACATTGTTAACCAAGGTTGTGGAAAAAACTTTCTTTCAACTTTATAGATTGAAGACATTACTTCCGTTGATTCATCATACCCCAGCATTTCTAGAGTTCTAGCCATCTCTGGAAATGTTGGGTTATTTTGAAACTTCTCAAAGTTCCCTGAGTTTTCTTTAGGTAGCTCAAGAACGGCCCTCAGAGTTTCAACTGTGTATGAGATTTCAAGACTATCCAGAGTGACAGTGATCGTTGTTTGGTCTTTGTTGACTGACATTGATTCCCAGAACTGATGAAGATAATCCATTGGAACACTTGCTGTCTTGGTTAAAGCAGGACGAATGAAGTGTCTAGAAAGGATTTCTGCGATGATTTGACATGATGGATGACACTTGAGATTATCGAAATCAACTCTTGAATTGCAACGAACGATCTTAGGCTTTTCCGTAGCTTGAGTGGCCTTCTTGGATGTGTGTGATGCTTGAGATAATGCACGTGACATGTTTTGACTGCATAACACAAACATTCAACAATACGCAAGAGCATATATTATGAGTGTTAGTGAGTATGTTAAATATGCCCTTTATATGTTAGACTGCTTATCATCATATAGACACAAGTTCAGACAATTAAGCAATAGAACACTTTTCATCACTAATCACATAATCTAGCATCACCACTTAAGTAATAAACACCTTGATGCACATATAACTTCTGAACAGCAGAGCATAAGGAACATGATGTACAGCACATATGGAAACCAACTCATTCAGTGAACACAGCTAAACATATGAATACTTTTCATCATAACAACCAAAGATACTTAGTCAATCATCCATTATCCACACTTAGTTCTAAGCTTTGAAGAAAAATAAATTGTTTGATCAATCAAAAATTCCTTCAGTCATGTTCAAGCATACAGGGTTTAGTTAATCAAACAAAATTCAGCCAAGAAAACCATAATTCGATCAAATGAGATTCGATCACACAAGTTTTGGTCCAACAGAATTCGATCAAATGAAACTTGATCAAAGAAAATTTGATCAAACAAAATTTGATTAAACAAAGTTAGATCAAACTTAAGTTCGACTAAACTTAATTTGACCAAACTAAATTCGATCAAAGAAAATTTGATCAAACGAAATTTGATTAAACAAAGTTTGATCAAACTTAATGTTCGATCAAACCAAAATTCGATTAAACTTAAGTTCGATTAAATCAAAGTTCGATTAAATCAAAGTTCGATTAAATCAAAGTTCGATTAAACCTAAGTTCGATCAAACATAAGTTCAATCAAATAAAATTCGATCAAACATAAGTTCGATCAAATAAAAATTCGATCAAACATAAGTTCGATCAAACTTAAATTTGACTAAACTAAATTCGATCAAATTAACTTCGATCAAACTAAATTCGATCAAACATAAGTTCGATCAAATAAAATTCGATCAAACATAAGTTCGATCAAATAAAATTCGATCAAACATAAGTTCGATCAAACATAAATTCGATCAAACATAAATTCGATCAAATAAAATTCGATCAAACATAAGTTCGATCAAATAAAATTCGATCAAACATAAGTTCGATCAAATAAAATTCGATCAAACATAAGTTCGATCAAACATAAATTCGATCAAACATAAATTCGATCAAATAAAATTCGATCAAACATAAGTTCGATCAAACATAAGTTCGATCAAACTTAAATTTGACTAAACTAAATTCGATCAAATTAACTTCGATTAATCTAAATTCGATCAAACATAAGTTCGATCAAAAAAAAATTCGATCAAAGAAAATCTGATCAAACAAAGTTCGATCAAAGACCAGACATAATACTCCTAACTCGGAGATTAGTCCAATACTTCGATTACCCTAAAAATTCGATTAATGTTCGATCATTTTCTCATTTTGAAAGTTCGATTATCTTAAGAAAACATTCGATTAACAGATATGAATTTCGATTATTCATCTTCAAGCTTAACACAAATCAACTTAATCACAAAAATAAGCACAAACTTATTCATTCATAAACCCTAAATCAGACTAAAGCGCCTAATATAAATCTAACACGGAATTAACTCTGAAATCAAATGAAAGACTTACATTTTAAAGCAAAGTAGTCGAATATATAGGTATGAAAGATTGAGGCGCGCGTGTTTTGTGAAAGAAAGGGACTGTGTATTTTTGAGAGTGATAGAAAATTTGACCTAAGTCAATGAGTTGTGTTTATATAGAGTTGAGTTAACCGAATTGACTGTTATTGTCCTCATTTTTTTCATTTTACATATTTAACCTTTTAACTTTGCTTTTCTTTTTATATTAAGTCCAAAGTTAAGATATGTATAGTATAATGATTAACGCAAGCTGATGAAAGACAATATATGATGATTTAGAAAGATGATGAAGAATTTTTATGATTAAATGTGCAAAAGTTTCTCCCCCTCAAAATATGTGATTTGGTGGAAAAAATTGTAAATTTTGAAATAATGGGTAAAAACATATTTTGATTGAGATCAATCGTTTGCACACATTTTTTTTTTTTAAATATATATACAAGATAGTGAGAGAGCAAGACTTGATTAGTTGTTCTTCAGGAAGTTCGCTAATTCTTGAGGAGTCAGGCATCTCATTCCAATTTGGTGAACCAGTTTCACAAAACGATCATGAGGTAAAGCCTTTGTGAAAAGATCCGCCAATTGGTGTTCCGTTCCCACAAAATACAACTCAACGGTACCCTGCTCCACATGCTCCTTGATGAAGTGATATCTGAGAGCGATGTGTTTGGACTTGGAATGTTGCACTGTGTTGCACGAGATAGCGATAGCACTTTTGGAGTCACAGTACATCGGGATTTTGTTGAATATGTAACCATAATCCATCAATTGTGATCGCATCCAAATGATTTGAGCACAACAGGCAGACATGGCTACATATTCTGATTCCGTGGATGATAGAGACGTGCAATCTTGCTTCTTTGACTGCCAGGACACCAGCTTATCACCTAGGAATTGAACACCACCGGATGTGCTCTTTCTTGTATCAATACATCCCGCATGATCCGCATCTGAAAAAGCAGTTAGTGCAAAACCAGAATCCTTTGGATACCAGATCCCCAAATTAATGGTTCCCTTGATGTATCTAAGGATTCTTTTAACAGCAGATAAATGTATTTCTGTTGGGTTAGACTGATAGCGTGAACATAGGTATGTGGCAAATACAACATCCGGTCTGCTAGCGGTGAGATACATGAGAGACCCAATTATGCTACGATAATTTGTAGGATCAGTGGGTTTCCCATGAATGTCAGCATCTAGCTTCGGGGATGAGGAAGACATAGGGGTGTTATAGGTGTCACTAGATGTCATGCCATGCTTTTTTAATATCTCTTGTGCATATTTAGACTGACTCAAGAATATACCACGAGGTGATTGGTGAACTTGTAATCCTAGAAAAAAGTTTAGTTCACCGATCATGGACATCTCAAAGTTTTGTTTCATAAGTTTTGCAAAAGCATTTGAGTACTTTTTGTGGGTAGACCCAAAAATGATGTCATCCACATAAATTTGTACGATGAGAATGTCCTCCCCGTGTTTTTGTATAAACAAAGTCGGGTCTACAGAGCCTTTAGTGAAATGATTAGCAATAAGGAATGTTGAAAGTTTGTCGTACCAGGCCCGCGGGGCTTGTTTAAGGCCGTAGAGAGCTTTCTTAAGCCTGTATACGTGATTAGGATGTTCTGGATCCACGAAGCCGTCAGGTTGTGATACATACACCTCTTCACGAAGTTGTCCATTTAGGAATGCTGTCTTCACGTCCATTTGGTAAACGGTGATGTTCTTATGAGCCGCGTATGCCAGGAACATTCTAACTGCCTCAAGCCTAGCCACTGGTGCAAAAGATTCCTCGAAGTCAATTCCTTCCTCTTGACAAAACCCTTTAGCAACCAACCGAGACTTGTTACGAATAACCGTGCCTTCTGCATCCAGCTTATTTTTCCAAATCCATTTTAAGCCCACAACATAAACTCCATCAGGTTTTTCAACGAGTTCCCAGACTTCCAATCTTTTGAACTGATCCAACTCCTCTTGCATTGATTCAATCCAATTATCATAAGTCATGGCCTCTTTTATATTTTTCGGTTCAGCTTGACAAACGGTGAGAGCGTAAATGCAAGTTTCACCATCTGTGTGGAGTTTCTGTCGTGTCATAACTGGTTTATCTGGATTGCCAATCACATTAACTAACGGATGATCCCTTGTCCATTTATGAGTAGAAGGGTAGTGTTGAATGTTGTTATTCAGATTTGACGGTTCCATGTTGCTCGAGGAAGATTCTCCTGGTTCGGGAATGGTTGGGGGTGGAGCAAATGGATTGAAAAATGCATTTCCGTCAAAGTCTGATTGTGTTGGAACTTGATTAGAAATAGGAGAAGAATCTTCAACTGCTGGTGGAGGTGTTTTATCTATGGATGATGATGGTTCAGATTGTGGTGCATCGTCAGCAACTACTGTAGAGGTAGATGCTGATGGATCAGGTGCTTGATTTAAGAGTTGTTGAGCAGCGAAACTTGTGGAAGCCTCTGACGCACTGTTAATCAAACTATCATCAAACAGAGGAGCAAACAGATCTTCCAGATCTTTCCTTTTGAAAGGTAATGGTTCAGCTGAAGATTCTGGGAAGTTCAAACGGTTGTTTGCGGGTTCCAAGCGGTCTTGCTCAGAAGCCATTTCTGTGAGTTCATCGAAATTAACATGTATCGTCTCTTGAATGTCACCGGTCCGACGATTCCAAATTCTGTATCCCTTGGAGTTCTCACAATAACCAACAAATATCCCTATATCTGCTTTTGCCTTCAATTTACCAAGATCATCTTTATCATTCTTTGGATAACATAAGGCTCTAAAGACGTGGAAATAGTTGATATTGGGTTTTCTGCCTTGTATGAGCTCATATGGAGTTTTGTTATGTCTTTTGGTGATCATGCCGCGGTTCTGAGTGTAGCAAGCAGTGTTAACAGCTTCAGCCCAAAGATAATCTGGCAATTGGGCATTGATCAACATAGTTCTAGCTGCTTCCACGACTGTACGGTTTCGTCGTTCAACTACGCCATTCTGTTTAGGAGTGCGAGCTATAGAATATTGGTGAACAATCCCATGTTTCTCTGTAAATTCCCGAAGAATTTGGTTTTTGAATTCAGTGTCGTTGTCGGTACGAATGATTCTGACGGTGTTGCGGACTTGCACTTGAATCTTTGTGAGAAACGTGGTAACTATAGACGGAACTTGATCTTTTGTGCGGAGAAAGTAAACCCATGTCCATCTTGAGTAGTCATCCACTATTACCAGAATATATCTTTTCCCATTTACAGACTGAACCCGCATTGGTCCACACAAATCCATATGAAGCAGTTGTAGGACGTGGTCTGTGCTATGTTCTGTTTTTGGTGGAAAATGAGCGCGGTGACTTTTTCCCTGTTCGCATGCAGAACACAGATGATCCTTGGCATATCGGAATTTTGGTAAACCGTCTACCAATTTATTCTTTGCCAGATCGGTCATGGTTTTGAAATTGAGATGAGACAATCGTTTATGCCATAACCATGCTTTCGTGGGATGAGCCTCGAAGATTAAACATATAGGAGTCGAAGCTGTCATTCCTTCAAAGGAGATGGTGTAGAGACTAGTTCCCCGTTTTCCTTTCATCAGATCATTTCCCTGAAGATCACGAATAAAGCAGGTTTTCTCCCTAAATGCCACTTCTAAGTCTCCATCGCAGAATTGACCAACCGAGAATAAATTGTGACCCAGACCTTCAACATAGTACACACGACTTATTTCGATGTTCCCATTTACATAGTCGCCATAACCCATGATTGCGGCGAAGTGGTCATTCCCGAACCTGACCGTTCCTATAAACTTTGCAACGAAGTTTTTGAGAAGCTTGAGATTGCCGGTCATGTGTCGGGAACAGCCGCTATCAACAATCCATAGAACGATTTGAACCACCTGCATCACAATTAGTAGAAACAGATAGAGTAACGGTTGGACCCGTTGGGTTAGAAGCAAATGAGTTAAGTATTTTAGGTACCCATTTAAAATATGCTGTGTTCTCTAGCCAACGTTGCCATTTCCTACTTGTTTCTGCTTTCTTCCTAAGGAATGTGCTAGGTGATTTGTTCTTTTTGGGATTTGCGATAGGTGCAACTATGGTCTGTTTTGAAACTGCTAGTGGTGGATTCCCTAAAATTGATTTGGCAACTGTATTAGACTTAGGGAGGCCACTAGTTCGTTTTGCTTTTCTCTTCAGCAAAGTTTTAGCAACACAGTTTTGATGATTACCAGATAAGATATGAGTATGACAAAACACACAAGAAGCATTAACATCATTCATAATTGTTAAAGATTCAGCATTCATTACATCTTTTGTAGAATTACACTTAACCAAGCTAGATTCTATTTGAGACATAACATGCGTCTTATTCTCACTAGATGCATTAACTTCTACTTCTTCATTCTTAGATAGTCCACTCTTAGGTAGCCAGAGACTAGTCTTCTTTGGTCTCTTTGTGGTCTTTGATCTTCTACCCTTAGATGTGTCAACTAATCCTGTGGAAGATGAAGTAAGAGCATTAGTGGTTGTCTTTGATGATGCATTCTTAGGTGCGCTGTCTACGTTTTGCATCCTTGGTACAATCTTATGAACTTTGGTTTTGCTTGTTTCTAAAACTTTGATTTTCTTCTTTAGATCAACAATGATGTGTTGGAATTCTTGATTTTGTGAATCTATTTTTCTGTTAAGGCGAACTGTGTCATTCCTGTTTTGAAGAATTTCATCGAGTTCCTTTTCATTTTGAAACAGTTTAAGTTTTAAGAAAGCCTTTGTTTCCTTATACTTTTCAGGAACATGACTGTTTTGAAATGATAAAGACCCTATGAGATGTTGAAATTTTAGTTCAAATTCAGCACTTTGAGTTTGACACCAATCAAGCCTTTTTTGAAGATTAAAAACTTTGTTTTCCACATCATTGTTGATTTGTCGAAGATCATCATTCTCTTTCACTAGATTCTTAATCTCGATTTGCAACATCTTTGTATCAACAACATGATTTTTCATAAGACACTCATTACCAGATTCATAAAGTGCATTCATTAACACAGAAACAACATCACAACTAAGAACATTTTGCAAGAGTCGATCATTTTCTTTTTCCAAATTCTTCTTTTGAACTTTTTGTTTTTGAATTTTGGAGTCTTTAGCTTTGAAAATGTTCTTCATTGATAGAACCTCGTCAACTAGATCTTCTTCCCATTGTGATGCACATTTCTTCAAGTGTTTGACATGAGGTAAAATTTTCTTTTGAAGAATTTCTATCTTTTCTTTTTCCACAGGAGAGAAAAAAGAAGAGACAGTGATTTTAGAATTAAACTCAATTTCATTTTCTAAAAATTTGATGTCTTCCATAAATGTCTCAAAATGTTTGACGATTTTAAAAGCTGGAGGCATTTGTGGATCAACATCATTCTCTGTCAAATAATTGTCGAGATGTGCATCATTTTGAGAGAGATGATATATTTGATCTGAGGTACGTATCAGTGTTTGTTCTGGTTTATCTTTTGGTGGCACAAATGATTTGCTTATGTGAGGTCGTTCATTATAATCATAATGTACTCTTGAAAATTCGTTTTGTGAATTTGATCGACCCTCAATCTTGTTTGCAAGAAAATCAGTTTCTTCATCAACAGAATACATAACAACACGTTGAAAGGAATCATCTAACAAAAATGTTGCATTGTATAACTTAGGATTATCTTTGAGTGTTTTATGTGAATTACGGGGTGTGTCACTTCCAAGTGCAAAACTTACTCCTTTAGGACTTGGTTTCACAGTTAGTTTTTGAATTTGTGTTACAGAATTACCCGTTTTATACACAACATTTTGAAAATCTTTGAGTTTGGTTTCCAGATCCAGAATTTCCTCAAGATATGAGTCAACACGTTTCTTTGTGGCTTGCTTTTCGTCAAGAAGATCCTGCTGAGATGTTGAAAGCTCTGATTGAGTTTTTAACAACTCAGAAGTTAAAGCATCAATTTGTTTTTTGAATTCAAATTGATCCTTTTCTTTTTGAGAGATAAGCTCCGCCTTAGAATTGGTTAATTCACGTACTTGGTTTTGCAAATCTTGAACTTTGACATATTCTTTTTGGAAAGCGATTTCAAAAGATTGTTCTCGTTTTTCTTGGTTTTGATATCCAGAAAGTTGTTGTTTATAGCACTCATTGTCCTTAGTTAACAACGCAATCTTTTTTTTCTTCAGATTTGTATTGATTTCATTGCATTTTTCAATTTGTGATTGGGTGGACATGATTAAGGCCTGAAGCTCCGAATCTTGATCATTCAAATTCTCATTCTGTTCAATCTGATCGTGATTGTCATCTTCTATTAGATCATCAAATGAGACAACTGTTCTATCATCATCAAATGATATATCAGTGTTGATTTGATTATCTAAAGAAGATGAGAATGATAAAGCATTTTGAACAGAATGTTCACTTGAGAATGAAGATGCGGAAGGTGAAGCAATCTCATGTAGTAAACATGGTGGATCAAGTACCTGAGAAAGACTGTCAGTATCGTAGACCGGGCCTGTCTCGGATGTATTCATTTCCTGCATATTAGCCATGAGCATGACAGCTGCGTTTGCCTCAAGATCCTCCATATCATCTTCTGAGTCTGCATTTGCCATGAAGCTGTTTTCTTTCACATTCATCAAGCTTGCTTTCTCATCCTTAAGTGCCATCAAGAGAGCTTCTTTGTGATATGCACTGCCCATAGTACGAGGCTTTGGACATGCAGTAGCCATATGACCATACCCTCCACAGTTGTAGCATGTGACCGAGGTATTTGCAATGCCTTTTGATTCTTTTCCAGTCAATTGATTCCTGTTCTGATCTGCCCCCATATAATTCCTATTACCCCCAGACTGAAGTCTTTGTTCTCCAGCTTGAAACCTTTGTGACCCATATCCTCCTCTGTTCCCTGAACCAAACCTTCCTGATGATCTGTTCTGAATTTCTACCCGACCATCATTAACAACTGCCTGATTCCTTGTGTTTGAAGATGAGCGAAGGCGGTTGTTTGATTTGTTTGTAAATTTCCCAAATGCTTTTGCAATCAACCCAAATGCTTCATTGAGAGAACTGAAAGCTTCTTCTTCTTCATCAAATTCACTGTTGGTGTAAAAGTTGGAGTCAGTGTTGTTGTAGGTTACCATTTGGTTGCCTGATTGTTGAGATGATGGTTCATACGGGACAAGTTGGTTTTGAGGTTGAAAGCTTGGTTGATAAGATGAGTTTCCAAATTCCTGAGACGGTAGAGAGAAGTTTGGTTGAGCCATTAGTGCAAGCGAATTAGGTTGTGGTCCTGGTATGAAACCTCCTCTTGCTGCAACTTCTTTGTCCACTTCTGATTGATGTTGTTTGAGAAAATCATAAATCAATCCATATTTGATCTCACCAATCTTCTTCGATTGCCTAACAAACGTTGCATATTTCTGCCATTCAGGACCGAGGCATCCCAGAAATTTGGAGTTGATTGCAATCCTTGGAAACTTCATGTCATGACGATCAAGGTCGTTAACAACATTGGTGAAACGGTGGTAGTATGATTCGATTGTCTCTCCCGGTTCCATAATAAAATTGTTGAATTCCATGTACAATTTTGATTCAAGATCTTCCTGATTGAGCTCTGTTCCTTCCATCAGAAGATGTACATGCTCCCACATGTCCTTTGCAGTCTTCTGAGTATCAACACTTCGATAGATGGGATTTGGAATTCCCTGAAGAATGAATGCCATTGCCATTCCATTTGCTTCTTGTTGTAAGACTTGTTCAGTTGTATAGCTAGAAACAGCAATAGGAGTGGATGTTTCTTCTCTTTCAGGAGTAGCTGGAACAACAATTACTGGTTCTGGAAAGGGCCCCACAGTGATGACATGCTTCAAATACGGTCCATGGGGTTTGCGGAGTTCAATGAATCGGAGAAACCTACTTGCCCATTGCACATAGTTTCCAGGTGTTAACATGGGTGGAGTGTCTTGATTTTCAGCCTCATGACGAGATTGCTGACTGCTTATAGCTTCACACATCTTATGAAACCAGTGAGGTTCTCTGGACACTGAAGGATTGTTCTGAAGGTAATTTTGTTGCATTATTTGTTGTGGAGATAGTTGTGGTGGAAGATTGAATTGATGTTGTTGCACATATGCATGATGTTGTGGATATTGTTAAGGAAATTGTTGTTGTTGTTGAGGGTATTGTTGTTGCTGAGGATATTGCTGTAGCTGGTAGTAGTAATTAAAGTGTGGTGGTTGAGACATCGTGTAGTAGCTTGTGACGGTTAAGGATCTTCAAAGGATAAAGACGGTTGTTGTGTGAAGATTAGATAAGAATCAATTATTTGTTCGGTTAAACACTTGTTCTATCAAAGTTGGTTGGTTCCTAAAATTCGACTAATCTGAAGTTCGACTAAACAAAGTTCGACTAATCTGAAGTTTGACTAAACCAAAGTTCGACTAATCTGAAGTTTGACTAAACAAAGTTCAACTAATCTGAAGTTCGACTAAATCAAAGTTCGACTAAGCTGAAGTTCGACTAAACAAAGTTCAACTAATCTGAAGTTCGACTAAATCAAAGTTCGACTATTCTGAAGTTCGATTATACCAAAGTTCGACTAGTATGAAGTTCGACTAAACAAAATTCAACTAATCTGAAGTTCGACTAAACCAAAGTTCGAGTAATCTGAAGTTCGATTATATCAAAGTTCGACTAGTATGAAGTTCGACTAAATCAAAGTTCGACTAGTGAAATTTGATTGCTGAAATTAGACTAACTGAAATTCGACTAACCAAGTTCGACTAATCTGAAGTTTGACTAAACCAAAGTTCGACTAGTGAAATTCGACAAAACAAAGTTCAACTAATCTGAAGTTCGACTAAATCAAAGTTCGACTATTCTGAAGTTCGATTATACCAAAGTTCGACTAGTATGAAGTTCGACTAAACAAAATTCAACTAATCTGAAGTTCGACTAAACCAAAGTTCAAGTAATCTGAAGTTCGATTATATCAAAGTTCGACTAGTATGAAGTTCGACTAAACAAAGTTCAACTAATCTGAAGTTCGACTAAATCAAAGTTCGACTAGTATGAAGTTCGACTAGTCTGAAGTTTGATTATACCACCTAGCTCGGTGAATAATCAGTAGTTTGATTAACGTACAAGTTCGATCAAGTAAACTTCGATGAACAAAAAATCGATGAATATATCTCTAACGAACAGTAACAACTCGGATGAACACTAACAATTCGGATTTCTTAATTTTTTCTTAGATCTAACCTTCTAACAACCTAAATTACCCCTAGGCGAATGATACCACTTGATGTTTTATACTTATATGAATTAAGCTACCACTAATTACCTACTAAATCTAGAGAGAGAAAGCTAGAGAGAGAAAGAGATGGAAGGGAGATGATTAACACAATAATACCAAAATGATTAGAATTCATCAACCAACACCCTTCCCTTGGATGGGAGGGGTATTTATAGTTTTACAAGAGGTTGGGCTACTAGCCCAACATACTTAACATAATACATAATTAAACATAATAAAATAAATAAAACGACACAGCCCATGGGCCTTCTACACGGGCTGGGCCTAATAACAAACCTAAAGGCCTAAGCAACCTTAATACAAAATGATCAATACTTGATTAATACAAAAGCAGTTCCCAACATATATACTTTTAGGTCTTGACACACGAGATGATGTTTAATCGAGTTCCGCTTCGTTCACCACGGATGATCAAGGTTTCACCATTCAAAGGGACATGGACAACCTTTTCGTTGCAAATGATCCTAGCGTGGTGTTTAGATAACCAATCCATACCGATTACGACGTCAAAACTACCGAGTTCGATGGGGATAAGTTCGATGTTAAATGGACAATTTAGGAAATTAAAGGTACAATCGAGGATTATGGTGTTGGAGCTAACTAGGTTACCATTTGCTAATTCAACGTTGTAGGTGGTGTCTAAAATGGTCGGTGCAACATTAAGTAGAGGAGCAAAAGTTGTAGACACAAAACTTTTATCGGCACCCGAATCAAATAAAACTGAAGCATAACGATCATTGAGAAGGAACGTACCCGTGACAACAGTCAGGTCCTCAGTAGCTTCTCTGTTTCTGAGATTATAAACTCTTCCCCGAGCTCCGTTATTCTGAGTTCCCTGATTCTTCTCCTTCGGGCATTCTTTCTTGAAATGTCCTGTTTCGCCACATCCGAAACATGCTCCAAGAACCCTTTGATTTGTTGCTGCAGCAGGAGACCTACAGTCTTTGGTTAAGTGCCCAATTTTCTTAGAATTGCCACATGGAGTAGGGCAACGTCCTGGATTGTGGTGACGTTGGCACTTGTCACACTTAGGAAGATTTCCTTCATAACTTCTCTTCTCTGTCGAGCCCGCAACATAAGCCTTAACAACTTCTTGCCTTTTGTTGGGTTGCTGAGTAGCATTTCCTTCCAAATTAGAATCTCACTTTCTCTTATTGTTGTTGCTGTTGTGGTGGCGGTTGTTGTTATTGTTGCGGTTACTGTTATTGCTATCTCGAGTAGCCTTGGCTCGAACAACTTGATCCATCAGATTGTGAGACATTCGAATTGTCTCATCCAGAGTACTCGGCTTAGAAGAGGTAACATTTCCTTGAATATAAGATGGAAGACCCCAAATGTACCTTTCAATCTTTTTCTGGGTAGTAGAAACCATCTCAGGACAGAGAGTAGCCAATTCATGATATCGTTGGGTATAAGCTGCAATGTCGTACCCTTTCACTGTTAAATTCCAAAATTCAACTTCCAATTTCTGAACTTCATTTCTCGGACAGTACTCAGCAGTTACCATTTCCTTAAACTCAGCCCATGGTAATTCAAAAGCAGCATCAATTCCCACTGATTGGGCATAAGCATTCCACCAAGATAAGGCACCTGTAGCATATTTCACCTTACAGTTTTCCGCGCAGTTGCACATACGGAAAGTCGATTCCAACTTCTCGAACCATCGTACCAAACCGACAGCTCCTTCCGTGCCACTGAAAGTCTGCGGCTTGCAACCCGAAAACTCCTTGTAAGTACATCCACGAGTCGTGGTTTCACCCCTGGTTGCCGTTCCACTAGCTTCTCCTCCGTTACCACTGTTGCGATTGTTCTCATATTCAGCCATAGCAGCAGCAACCTGTGCTGTAACCCGTTGGGCAACGAGTCGATCGATCTCAGCTGAACTCATGCTTTGTTTCTTAGGCGGCATTGTTTTTCTAATCACAAGAACAACAATAATTAGGATCCACAAGTAACAAAGGTCATTACAAGTATATATATATACAACCATGACATGTGAAAATCACAACAAGATCAACCACAACAATATAGGAATAAATCATGACAAAATAGATCATGATAGAAATATGACGTGATAAGAATAATCCATAATAGATCGCAATAATCATAACATATTTTCACCATGAGTAGGTACAACCACAACAAGATAAAAATACATCACGGCAATGATAAAGCATGATAAGAATAATTAATCACAGTAACCATAATATATTTTCAACATGGGTAGGTACAACCACAACAAGATAAAAATACATCACGACAATGATAAAGCACGATGAGAATATGGCGTGATAATAATCAACCATAATAAGAATAAATCACGACAACCATGAAATCACAACATAGATAGATACATCACAACATACATAGATACAAAAGGAAAGTCTCGGTTCACATCGACCGATATCGCATCATAGCGTACAAAAGATAAGTCTCGGTTCACATCGACCGATACAATACATCTTGACATAACTTGCTACATTGCTGTACAACTAACAAAAGATCGCAAGTGTCACTACTAATGCCACACACCCCGTGGCTAGGATATACATACAAAAGATAACTATGATACAAAATCTAGTCTAGGTGCTGCCAGGGGCACCATCAAGACGGTGCTGGAGATCTCTTATCTGATCACGGAGACTAGCAATCAACTCATCCTGGTCGTGGCGGCGTGCCTGCTCATCCTCCACGAAACGCTCAAGAGTAGCAATCCGGGAGTGGCCAATGATCTGATGCTCCAACTGAGTCTCCAAGGTCTCAATGCGCTCTAGAGGAACCTCATTGAGACGATCAAATATCCGGCCAATGCGGTCCTCATGACAGACCATCCTGGCAATCAGAAGTGGTATGGTATGGTGAATCGGCTCACGGGTAACCGGTAGAATACGAGCAACAGCCATCTCCGAGCTCTCTCCTAACTCCTAAGCATAAGGAGTACCCTCATCGTACCTCTACCTACTGAGTACAGGCGGAATAAATGACCATCTGCGGGCGTCAACCCGTCTGCGAACCTCGCATCGAGCGGAGGCCTCAGCAGCAGCGATAACATAGGGATCTGAAGGAGAAGGAACCATGGTGAATGCCCTCTTACGAGGCGGTAGTAGGGTGTCAGAAACATCTCTGGATGGTGATGGTAAGGGAACTGTGGTAGTCTGACGGTAAGTAACTGGTGGTGGTGGTGGAGATGATGGTGGTGATGGGATATGAGGTGGAGTAACAGTGGGTGCTGTTACACGGCTGGGTTGAGGTCGGACCCTCTTCCTACCCATGCGGAGAATAACAGGGCCAGTCTCATGTAATCGGTAGCGACGACCAATAGGGATCTGATCTGGTCGCACAACAGGAGCACGCCTAACACGGCGCACTGGTGGTGAGGCTGGTGGTGATGGTACTGGAGGAACAGGTGCAATGGGTGGTGATGGTATAGGTGGTGTAGACACAGTCTGGGCGTCCTCGAATGGCTCGGTCTCAGCAGACTCATCGCCAGAAGGTACGGGAACAGGAATGACTGGCGTCACCGGAATAGTGGATGATGATGAATCATCCATATCCGAATCAGAATCGAGAATGATAGGATCGGTGGGTGAAGACATATCACTGTAAACAAGGTCAATATAAATATGTATAAGTATAAATGACTTATATAAAATAAGTGAATAAAAACATGTTTCGCAATCCTAAGCACATCATGATATTGTGAAGTGTCGTGACCTAGTGGTTATAGTCTAGGGTCAATGATGCATCCTAGTTCTCTATAACCTTGGCTCTGGTACCAATCTGTCACACCCCCAAAATCTGTGTTTGCAGCGGAATGGAATTCCAGGGGCGTGATGTTCTCGGTCACAAAGTACAAGGCAATAAAGAACGACCTCTAAGTGAGTCGTTTTAAAACAAGCGTTTGATTTTAAAGTTAAGTTTTACAAAACATAGTTATCAGAGTTCACCATCAAAATGTAAGATTTAAATACATAACCAAACGCTAAATAATGTAAGAAAATCTCCATCATGATGTGCATCCAAAATGTGACTCGAAAGTGCTTCATACAAGAGGTGTATCATCATCACCTAGTTACCTGAGAATACACGCTAAAAGGGTCAACAAATAATGTTGGTGAGAGTCATAGGTTTAAATAAACAGTAAGGTGGACCACAAGATTTCAGTAGCAAGACGTATTCGTATGCAATTAAGCACAATAACAATGCCCCAAATAAGTGTTTGCCAGACACTCGGAAATAATCCGAATGATATGCGTCCGTTTACCCAGTTGGCGCGACCAACCCGGACGGGGTGTCAACCCAAATAGATCTATTCATAACATCCGCGCTTATACATAATTAACGGTTCATGATACGTAGGGGACTTTAATGGCTATGTGGTAACTTAGGCAAAGTAACAGTTTTAGTACTTGTGTCCGTATGTAAAAACAAGCGTTGTATTCCCACCCCGAGGGTTTAGAGATCATGTATAAACAATGTAAAATTCGGGGCTATGAAACTCACCTTAGCAAAGCAAATCTCGTTTGGTATTATGTAAACGGCAATATAGGTCCAATAACTCTAATCGCGACCTAAATATACATATGTCTTAGGTTTTGAAAACAAGGTCAAGCATGCAAGTCATACACTACATTATCACTAGTACATATCGTTGTATCATTCGTTGTCAAAATATAAATACGTCATTTTGATCCTTTATTAGAAATTACCACATAACTTGTCTATTTTACAATCAAGTTTTAATTGTCGCGTTAATATGTTTCATAATTCTCTAACGCGTCTAATATGTATATACATGGTTCTACCATTTTTGTTTACTTTATTTTAACCAAAACGTACTCAAAATGGTCTAAAACCTATGTTTAAATTTTCCATCAGCTTTATTTTTAGCACTTAACATGCTGTCAAAAATTCATATATTGCCGCAAATCTTCTTTTGGCCATAACTTTTGCGTCGTAGCTCCGTTTCTTAAGTTTAACCTATCCACGCGAAGGTATTTAAGTGTACTCTAGGATTTTCAATGTCTCGGCTAGCCTAAACATCATTTACATCTCAGTTTTCAATTGCTAAAAATCTGGACAGAATGTCCTTTTTCAGAAATAGTCATTTTCGTCGTTTAACTTGAAAATAGCGTATCTTTTTCGTTATAGACCCGTTTTAACTCATTCAAGCGACCACGTTTCCGTTATTAAGTCTATTTTCTATATTTCTAGCCAAAGATTACTTACAACCTACTGATTATTCCAGTTTTTACAAAACGGGACAGTAGCTCATTTAAGTGTTTCAAGAGTGTTTTCTAGTTTCCATCTCATTCCAAACCACTCCAACTCTTGTCCTAGTTCACTCATGATCTCCTCAACATATTAATAGTGTTCTAAGCTTAAACTTAACTATATCCAAAGTCCATGAAATAAATTATCAAGCATGTCTAACCATACAAGTTCACTAACATTCACAATTATAAGGTTTATTACCACTATTTTTCATGAAGTATTTTTCTACCTAGTTTTTCTTTGTAACATCATATTGTTAAAAACATAACTTTTACTAAAGGATCATTATAAAAATAACTTGTTTTTAGCATTTACCAAGTGATAATGAGTAATAGAACTTGTCAAGCACATAAAATGTAAAGATTATGAGATACTAGTAAAGGTTACTTACAAAGATGTTTTGTGAAGAAGGAGTTGTGAATCACTAGCTTAACCACAATACTTGTGCTCTAAACCCTTGTAAATAAGCACTAATAACCTTGATTTATGCCACAACAACTCTTTCTCCTTCTTGCTCCTAATGTGTGTGTCGATTTGTATGTTAAGGTGAGTTGGGATGATATATTTTTTTTCTTTGTTAACTTAGTAGAAGTGAAAAATGGTTGTAGTTCATTCTATTTATACTTGGATTAATTCAAAGGTTGAATAGGAAGTCAAAAAGTCATGATTTGGTCCAAGGGGGAGGGGTGGCCGGTTAGGATGGGCTAGGGGGGGACATGGAAACATTTTTGGTGGCTTAGCCACAAAAGTAGAAAAAGTAATATACTTTGTGGCTAATGTTATTATTATGTCAACTATGTATTACTAATTATGGACAAAGCAAGAGGGGGGGGGGGCATGGGTTAAAATTGGAAATATTTGTGTAGTTTTGATACAAAAATGTATATATTGTAGGTATTGGGTGTTAAAAATATGTATTGGTTGTTGTTTCGGTACTTAACGAAAGTTATACGTAATTAAACGTAAGTTATAAAGAAAATACTTTAGGTGTCAGGAAATATTTTTGGAACTTTTGTAATAATTTTGGAAGTATAAAAATGTGATAAAAATAATCGTTGAAAGATTTGGGGATGTCGGGTGTTAAATATTAAATGACAATTAATATTTGTGGAATATAAAACCGTAAGTAGTTAAAGAATAGAAATTTGTGTTATCGTGAAAATTTGTGAAATGGAGCAGGAGCAAGATACTGGAGCATTGTGGACTAAATTTAACTTAAGTCTTAGTGCACTTTAAAATTTATTCTAGGCTTTCTCGTCGGTTCAAGTAAAAAGTCTTACGTAAATTGTTTTCTAATAAACGTCAAGAAAGTAAATTCGAGTTTGGTGAATAGTATTGACCTGAAATTTTGCGGGTTGTGATAATTTCCATGACGTGAGACCGTACATGAGGAATTTGCAGTTTCTAAATTAGACAACTTAATCAAATTGTTAGTGAGACCAAGAAACTTAAGGCATGAGATGGGATGAAACATGCTTACCTTGCAAATTGAATTTGGCAAATGTAAATCCCATAATGATCTAGGAATTGGAAATTGTTTGCCAATTATTGTTCGACAGATTACCATATTTTATACTTTCATTACTAGCAGATCAACTGATGTAGTGAAATTATGAAAATTTGGATCCTAGTTTTCAAAAAAATTCAATGGTTATATGAATATTTCCTTGGGTATTTTATTTCCTTGAAAAGATTGTATTATCGAAAATACTAAAATTGAATTTTGTAAATTCTTTTAAATGTATTAATGCAACATTAAACCGTAAATGTGGGATATTTGTTTATTGTTAAATTGATCTACACCCGTAGGGGTTTTGGCTAGAGTCAACTTTACTAAAAGAATAAACCTAGTCTCCTTTCTATGAGAGAAGAGTGAGACTTAATTCTATTCTTTTTCATGAATGAGAAAGGTATGATAGGATAATTAGAATTGTCTAAATTCTAAGAAATAACTCATAGCAAACTTTAATAGTTAAGAAAATTGCACATTTTATGAGCTATTTAATTAGAAGCTAGACTAATTACCGCAAAATTGGTAAAAGGCAAACTAGCATAATTTATCTAGTTGTTGTGTTTTGACCACTTAAAGATGCTACATACCATTATAAGGATGGTAGACATACTAAGGAAAATAAAAAATAAATAAAAAATAATAAATAATAAAAAAATGCATGCCCAATTTTCATGTTAATTGCATTGATGGATAGTCCATCATCTACATAGTAGAATACACTCTTTTTAATACCTAAGTAATTGTTACGAATAGGTCTTCTCAAAGGTGTAGAAAAGTTACTAGCACACTATTTGCTTTTACTGGTTATGAAACACTTACAATGTTGTCAAATCCAGTGGGAGCATTGTGTTGTAATTACTGAATAATGAATTATTGTAATGATCTGTAATTCAGTGGGAGCTACAAGCTTTGTCATCTTGGTAGTAACCCAGATTATCTCTAGAATGTCTTGAGATAATTACTTTCCAATTGTAGACACTTGTGTATTTAACGATAGTCATGTATATTTTCTTACAAGATAAATGTGGTTCTATATCTACTAATTATGCTAATATCTCTGACACAATCATATTTGTAACACCCCCAATACGGGTCTAGCGAAAGCATACATATTGCTGGGGTGCTACTAAATTGTATCACCATACCAAGTAAAGAGAACGGATTTACCTTATACATTTAGAAAAATTAGTTACGTTATTATAGTAAACCAGTTTACAACATTTAATTTGATGCGGAAATAAGGCCCGTATAAATAAACAGTTGGTCCCAAATATATCAGAGTAGCCTATGACTGTGCCCTTGCCAAGCGCCTCCAACAATAGATTGTGCTGTGGTAAAGACCTACACCTGAGAATACATGCTAAAAGGGTCAGCATAAAGCTGGTGAGTTCATAGGTTTAAGTAAACAACAAGTTATGTATGGACCACAAGATTTCAACGACAATGTATTCCAAATATGTTCATGAAAAGTATTACTGTTGCACTAAGCTCATGAAACCGAAGCCTTAACAGTTAGTTCATGTTATCACCCCAAACAGGTGCTTTGCCAAACACCTGTACCAAATCAAATGAAATGCGTCCGTTTGACCAGTTGGAGCGACCAACCTGGACGGGGGAGTTTACCCCCAATAGATCTATTCAAAACATTCGCGCTTACAACGTAATTAACGGTTCGTGATAGTGGGGAATTTAAGGCAAACGACAACAACTTAGGCAATCAATAAATGATTAGTACTTGTGTCCATATGTAAAAACAAGCAATGTATTCCCACCCCGAGGGTTTTAAAATGAGATACAAACAATGTAAAAACCGGGGCTATGAAACTCACCTTAGCAAAACAAATCTCGTTTAGTATTTTGTGAAAGGCGATATAGGTCCAATAACTCTAGTCGCGACCTAAATATACATATGTCTTAGGCTTCGAAAACAAGGTCAAGCATGCAAGTTCATACTCTACATTATAACTTGTACATGTTGTTGTAACATTTGTTGTCAAAATTTAATTACGTCATTTTGATCCTTTATTAGAAATTACAACTTTTAGAAACATAACTTGTTTATTTCATAACCAAGTTTTAATCGTTGCGTTAATATGTTTCATAATTCTCTAACGCGTCTAATAGGTATACACATAGTTTTACCTTTTCCGTTTACTTTATTTTAACCAAAATGTACTCAAAATGGTCTAAAATCTATCCTTAAAAATTCCATTAGCTTTCTTTTAGCCAAACAACATCCTGTCAAAATTTATATGTTGCGGCCACATTCTTTTGGCCATAACTTTTGTGTCGTAACTCCTTTTCTTAAGTTTAACCTATCCACGCGAAGGTATTTAAGTGTACTTTAGGCTTTTCAAAGTATCGGCTAGTCTAGACTTCATTTAATCTCAGTTTTTATCCTCTAAAATTCTGGACAAAATGCTTTTATTTTCTGAAAATATAGTTTTTGTCGTCTATATTGAAAATACCGTATCTTTTTCGTTATAAGCCCGTTTTAACTTATTCAAGCGACCACATTTTCGTTATTAAGTCTATTTTCTATATTTCGAGCCTATTAATGCCCCTGAGCTACTGATTTTTCCATTTCTTGTAAATTTGGACAGGTTGCTTATTATAAATAGGGTAAAAGCTATAGAATACCATCGTACTTTCAAAAAAGAACCAAGTTGAACCATTTACTTTTTTATTGCTTACTTGACCAACGAACTTTCAAATTTTAATTCGACTTGAAACATTTCTTTAGACCGTTAGTCTTCATGTGGCAACGTTAGTCCTATTAGTCAACGAACGTTATCAAAGTTAGTCCTTTTATACTAACGATGTCAACGAACGTTTGCAAAGTTATTCCTTTTATACTAACGATTGTTTTTAATTAACTTAAAATTTGGAAAAAAATTTAAAAAAATTCGAAAATTTTTTAAAAATTCAAAAAATTTATAAAAATTCGAAAAAACTTATAAAATTTGGAAAAAAATTTAAAAAAAATAGAAAAATTTTTAAAAATTCAAAAAATCTATAAAAGTTCGAAAAACTTATAAAATTTCGAAAAACATTTAAAAAAATTAGAAAAATTTATAAAAATTCAAAAAATTTATAAAAATTCAAAAAATTTATAAAATTTCGAAAAAATTTTAAAAATTCAAAAAAAATTTAAAAATTCGAAAAAACTTATTTAAATTTCAAAAATTTATAAAAAATCGAAAATATTTTAAAAATTCGAAAAAACTTATAAAATTTCGAAAAAAATTTAAAAAAAAATCGATAAATTTATAAAAATTCAAAAAACTAATAAAATTTCGAAAAAATTTTAAAAATTCAAAAAAATTTTAAAAATTCGAAAAAACTAATAAAAATTTCAAAAATTTATAAAAATTCAAAAATATTTTAAAAATTCGAAAAAACTTATAACATTTCGAAAAAATTTTAAAAATTCGAAAAGTTTATAAAAATTCAAAATTTTTTTAAAAATCCGAAAAAACTTATAAAAATTCGAGAAATTTATAAAAATTCAAAAATTTTTTTGAATTCGAAAAATTTATACAAATTCGAATTTTTATAAATTTTTTTATATTTTTTGAATTTTTATATTTATTGAATTTTTATAAATTTTTTCGAATTTTTTATAAATTTTTTGAATTTTTATAAATTTTTGTAAATTTTTTAAATCTTTTATAAATTTTTTGAATTTTTAAAAGTTTTTCTAATTTTTTTAAATTTTTTTCGAAGTTTATAAACTTTTCGAATTTTTAAAAAATTTTGAAATTTTATAAACTTTTCGAATTTTTAAAATTTTTTTGAAATTTTATAAGTTTTTTCGAATTTTTAAAATATTTTCGAATTTTTATAAATTTTTGAAATTTTTATAAGTTTTTTCGAATTTTAAATTTTTTTTTGAATTTTTATAAATTTTTTTAATTTTTATAAATTTTTCGAGTTTTTTTAAATTTTTTTCGAAATTTTATAAGTATTTTCGAATTTTTAAAATATTTTCGAATTTTTATAAATTTTTGAAATTTTTATAAGTTTTTTCGAATTTTTAAAATTTTTTTTGAATTTATAAAATTTTTTCGAAATTTTATAGGTTTTTTGAATTTTTATAAATTTTTCGAATTTTTTTTAAATTTTTTTTGAAATTTTATAAGTTTTTTCGAATTTTTAAAATATTTTCGAATTTTTAAATTTTTTTTGAATTTTTAAAATTTTTTCGAAATTTTATAAGTTTTTTTAATTTTTATAAATTTTTTGAATTTTTATAAATTTTTCGAATTTTTTTAAATGTTTTTCGAACTTTTATAGATTTTTTGAATTTTTAAAAAATTTTCTATTTTTTTTTAATTTTTTTCCAAATTTTATAAGTTTTTTCGAATTTTTATAAATTTTTTGAATTTTTAAAAAATTTTCTAATTTTTTTAAATTTTTTTCCAAATTTTTAGTTAATTAAAAACAATCGTTAGTATAAAAGGACTAACTTTGCAAACGTTCGTTGACATCGTTAGTATAAAAGGACTAACTTTGCAAACGTTCGTTGACTAATAGGACTAACGTTGCCACATGAAGACTAACGGTCTAAAGAAATGTTTCAAGTCGAATTAAAATTTGAAAGTTCGTTGGTCAAGTAAGCAATAAAAAAGTAAATGGTTCAACTTGGTATTTTTTTGAAAGTACGATGGTATTCTATAGCTTTTACCCTTATAAATATCAAAAACTATTTTCTAACCTTCTAGTCATTATATTCACTTAACCACAACTTCCATGCTAGTCCTAGCTTCTCCATCAACTTTCCAACATAACCATAGTGATCTAAACTTAAACTTAACTATATTCATAGTCCATGTAATAAATTATCAAGCATGTCTAAATATACAAGTTCACTAATATTCACATTTATAAGGTTTGTTACCACCATTTTTATGAAGAGTTTTTCCTAGTTAGTTTCCTTGTAACCAAGAATTTAAAAAAAAAAACATATTCTTTATTAAAGGATCAATAGTAAATGTAAATCTTTTCAACATGTACTAAGTGATAATGAGCATAAATACTTGACAAGCATATAAAATATGAAAACCATGGGGTGTTAGTAAGTTCACTTACAAGAGTGATTTGTGAAATGAGTGTTGTAAAGTACTCCCTCCGTCCCTAATTAAATGTCCACTTTGATTTTTTGTGGTCTTTCTTGTTCAACTTTGACCTTAAATATTTTCGTTTGTGTTATATAATATTTAATGCAAAATATATGAATGAATTAGGTTTTATATGTATTTTCATTAGTAAAATTTTCATCAATTATTATACAACACAAACAAAATTAGGGATAGAGGGAGTACTAGATTAACCACAAGACTTAAGCTCCAAAACCTTTGGTATTATGCCCTAATGTTTTTGATATTTGCCACAACAACTCTTTCTCTTCTTGCTCCTTTAGTGTGTGTCGAATTTATGTATGGAATGGAAGGGTGATATATATATATATATTTTTTCTTACTTGGCTATTAGGGATGAATTGTGAACTAGTTTGAGGCTATATATACTTGAAGTTATTCAAAGAGTGAATAGGAAGGTCAAACGTCATAATTTGGTCAAGGGAGGGGGGAGGCCGACTATAGGGTGGCTAAGGAGGGGACATGGGAGACAAAAATGTGGCCTAGCCCAAAAGTGGAAACAGATAAACATGCTTTGTGGCTAATTTAATCATTATGTTTAGCTTGTCTTACTAATTGTGTACAAGTCAGGGGGGGGGGGGGCGGCCATAGGGTAAAAAGAGAGTAGGAAAGTTATTTTGGGTACAAAAATGTATTTATTGAATGTATTGGGTGTTAAAAATATGTATTGGTTGTTGTTTCGGTAATTAACGAAAACTGTACGTAATTAAACGTAAGTTGTAAAGAAATTACTTTAGGTGTCAGGAAATATTTTTGGAACTTTTGTAATAATTTTGGAAGTATAAAAATACGATAAAAATAATCGTTGGGAAAATCGGGTATGTCGGGTGTTAAATATTAAATAACAATTAACGTTTGTTGAATTTAAAACCGTAAGTAACTAAAGAATATAAATTTGTTTTATGGTTTAAAATTGTGAAATGGAGTAGGAGCAAGATACTGGAGCGTTGTGGACTAAATTTAACTTAAGTCTTATTGCACTTGGAATTTATTCTAGGCTTTCACGTCGGTTCAAGTAAAAAGTCTTACGTAAATTGTTTTCAATTAAATGTCAAGAAAGTAAATTCGAGTTTGGTGAACAGTATTGACCTGAAATTTTGCGGGTTGTGATAGTCTACCACCCATAATAAGAATCTCGTCCTCGAGATTCAGCCAGTGTTGGTCATTGGAGTATTGTCGGTGAAGAGATGCGGATATTTTTGGCGGATCTGGTTTTCTCGTTCCCAAGTGAACTCGGGACCTCGTTGAGAATTCCAGCGAATCTTGACGATAGGAATTTGACTTTGTTGGATTGGAACATGGTATGAAATGGAGCTAGCTTTTCAAGACAGGGTTGAGTTAAAAGTTTCCTCGGTTATAGTGCTTTTTGAGGCGAGTGCCAATGAACGGCTTATAAGTTTTGCCCATCAAAAGTTTATTTTTAGGTAAGGTTTAAGGGTGACTATTCCAATCATCACATGATTCTTCCGGAATTAGACATAGGTGGCCAGGCTATTTATAATTGAGGACTAATGACGTAATTCTTGGTTTAGCCAAAATAGCATTATGTTGGGCTTGAGGTCTTGTTTGTGGCTCGGTCCAAAGAAAAAGGAAGGAAAGAAAAGAAATATAGGCCCGATTTGGTGTTAAATGGCCAAACGCTTTGGATTTTGAAAGCGTATCAAACGTTCTTATGAAGAGTTAATATTTTGCATCCTAGGTCCTTGGTGGGAGGACAATTAGGTAGTGCAAAAACATATATGAGTCGTGTTTAAAAATCGAAAGAAAATCGAGGCGTTTGGGTGAGTATCTACTCGACTGGATTGTGAAATAGAAAGGGGAATTGGGCCTTTGATGGTGGGCTGATGAACAGTGGGCGAGAAGAAGGGTTGGACTTAAGTTTCTCTTGGCCCATATGAGTTTATATGTGTATTATTTGATTTTGTAAATCGCGTGTGAGCTCGTTCCGTTATTTGGTAATTTATGTGATAACGTTTCTACGTTAAAATAATATGATAAAGAAAAATTTAACTTTTTACCGAAAAAAGAAAGTGATTAAAAATAGTGATGGAGATTAATAGATAATTAAACGCAGTTATTCGAAAAATCGAGAAAACGAGATCTAGTTAGGTTTATTCGTACCGGAGGTAATAAATTTAAATGTTGCAACTAATGAATCCAAGGGCTATGAATAGTGAAAATAACGGTCAGGAATAGTGGAAAATCAACGGCTAGTGAACAGTGTATCAACGGTCGGGAATAGTAGCTCCCAACGGTCGTAAATAGTAAATAACGGCTAGTTTTTTCCTTATATATACCCCATTTTAATTTCCCTTCTTCCACTAACTATATTTTCCTTATTAAATACATCCAAAATGCCGCAACCTATTACTATCCTTGCAATAGTGTATGTCGTTGCTGTCGCCATTTATTTGGCTTATGCTCCGGAAGAAGATTTCGGATTCTTGGTCGCGATTTTATTGTTTGTCGTACCCCTCACGGTCCTAGCCATTGCCGTAGATAAGATATGGGGATAATAGTCTCGAGCTAGGGTTGTTTAAAATGAGTCCTTGTTATGTTTCTATGTAACCCTTAATAAAAGTGAAATAAAACTTATTTGTCTTTATGTTTAAGAACTAGTCTTGCTATTGTTTTTAATGGTTTGTTTGTATCTATCATACAGTATAATTAGGGTGATACATCCTGTGGTAGCTCTCGCTATTGCTGGGCTGGGGGTGATCTTCGTTGCTATGGCGGGTCAACCTATTGGCGATTCTGTGCCTTTTATTGTAATCATTGTAACATTAGCACTTCCGTTGCTAATTATATAACTATGTATGAATTTTCGTGGTTAATAAAATTTTTGCTATTTTTGTTTTCCATAAGTATTTCTGGGTATTATTAGGGTTTTCATGCTCGTACTTTTGTCGGTTTCCTATCATAAAGGTGATGGGTACTAGGTGTAGACATCTATTATGGGTTCGTCAAAAGTGATGTTTATGAACAGTTTATTTTGTCTCAAGATTTTGCTTTTAAATTTAAAGAATCTGAAAAGATAACTGTTTCATTTATGACGAAAATTTTTAGAGACTATTTGCATTGATTATGATAACTCGGAAGGTTTAGAGGGTATTCAAAAAGTACTAGTGTGTATGTTATTTCAGTTATACCAGTAATACTTCTCAAGCTTTTAAAAGTTGTTTAGAAAGACCTAGATGGGTGGTCCTAACTCGAAGTCAAATCAATATAAGTGATCAAATAGTAACGTATAATGCATAGTTATGACAAACAAACAGTAGTGAGGCAGAAGGCTTGGCAGGCGAGCACGTGGCGGTCATAGGGTTTTGTTTTTGTAAAAAGTGGTTATAGTCTGGGTTTTAGAAATATACCCAGTTCTCTATAACCTTGGCTCTGGTACCAATCTGTAGCACCCCCAATATGGGTCTAGCGGAAGCATACATGTTGCTGGGGTGCTACAAAATTGTATCACCATACCAAGTAAAGAGAACGGATTTACCTTATACATTTAGAAAAATTAGTTACGTTATTATAGTAAACCAGTTTACAACATTTAATTTGATGCGGAAATAAGGCCCGTATAAATAAACAGTTGGTCCCCAATATATCAGAGTAGCCTATGACTGTGCCTTTGCCAAGCGCCTCCAACAATAGATTGTGCTGTGGTAAAGACCTACACCTGAGAATACATGCTAAAAGGGTCAGCATAAAGCTGATGAGTTCATAGGTTTAAGTAAACAACAAGTTATGTATGGACCACAAGATTTCAACGACAATGTATTCCAAATATGTTCATGAAAAGTATTACTGTTGCACTAAGCTCACGAAACCGAAGCCTTAACAGTTAGTTCATGTTATCACCCCAAACAGGTGCTTTGCCAAACACCTGTACCACATCAAATGAAATGCGTCCGTTTGACCAGTTGGAGCGACCAACCCGGACGGGGGAGTTTACCCCCAATAGATCTATTCACAACATTCGCGCTTACAACGTAATTAACGGTTCATGATAGTGGGGAATTTATGGCAAACGACAACAACTTAGGCAATCAATAAATGTTTAGTACTTGTGTCCATATGTAAAAACAAGCAATGTATTCCCACCCCGAGGGTTTTAAAATAAGATACAAACAATGTAAAAACCGGGGCTATGAAACTCACCTTAGCAAAACAAATCTCGTTTGGTATTTTGTGAACGGCGATATAGGTCCAATAACTCTAGTCGCGACCTAAATATACATATGTTTTAGGCTTCGAAAACAAGGTCAAGCATGCAAGTTCATACTCTACATTATAACTTGTACATGTTGTTGTAACATTTGTTGTCAAAATTTAATTACGTCATTTTGATCATTTATTAGAAATTACCACTTTTAGAAACATAACTTGTTTATTTCATAACCAAGTTTTAATCATTGCGTTAATATGTTTCATAATTCTCTAACGCGTCTAATAGGTATACACATGGTTCTACCATTTCCGTTTACTTTATTTTAACCAAAATGTACTCAAAATGGTCTAAAATCTATCCTTAAAAATTCCATCAGCTTTCTTTTAGCCAAACAACATCCTGTCAAAATTTATATGCTGCAGCCACATTCTTTTGGCCATAACTTTTGTGTCGTAACTCCGTTTCTTAAGTTTAACCTATTCACGCGAAGGTATTTAAGTGTACACTAGGCTTTTCAAGGTCTCGGCTAGTCTAGACTTCATTTAATCTCAGTTTTCATCCTCTAAAATTCTGGACAAAATGCTTTTATTTTCTGAAAATAAAGTTTTTGTCGTCTATATTGAAAATAGCGTATCTTTTTCATTATAAGCCCGTTTTAACTCATTCAAGCGACCACATTTTCGTTATTAAGTCTATTTTCTATATTTCTAGCCTATTAATGCCCCTGAGCTACTGATTTTTCCAGTTCTTATAAATTTGGACAGATTGCTTATTATAAATATCAAAAACTATTTTCTAACCTTCTAGTCATTATATTCACTTAACCACAACTTCCATGCTAGTCCTAGCTTCTCCATCAACTTTCCAACATAATCATAGTGATCTAAACTTAAACTTAACTATATTCATAGTCCATGTAATAAATTATCAAGCATGTCTAAATATACAAGTTTACTAATATTTACATTTATAAGGTTTGTTACCACCATTTTTATGAAGAGTTTTTCCTAGTTAGTTTCCTTGTAACCAAAAATTTAAAAAAATATATTCTTTATTAAAGGATCATTAGTAAATGTAAATCTTTTCAACATGTACTAAGTGATAATGAGCATAAATACTTGACAAGCATATAAAATATGAAAACCATGGGGTGTTAGTGAGTTCACTTACAAGAGTGATTTGTGAAATGAGTGTTGTAAAGTACTAGATTAACCACAAGACTTAAGCTCCAAAACCTTTGGTATTATGCCCTAATGTTCTTGATCTTTGCCACAACAACTCTTTCTCTTCTTGCTCCTTTAGTGTGTGTCGAATTTATGTATGGAATGGAAGGGTGATATATATATTTTTTTTCTTACTTGGCTATTAGGGATGAATTGTGAACTAGTTTGAGACTATATATACTTGAAGTTATTCAAAGAGTGAATAGGAAGGTCAAATGTCATAATTTGGTCAAGGGAGGGGGGATGCCGGCTATAGGGTGGCTAAGGGGGGGACATGGGAGACAAAAATGTGGCTGAGCCCAAAAGTGGAAAAAGATAAACATGCTTTGTGGCTAATTTAATTATTATGTTTAGCTTGTCTTACTAATTGTGTACAAGTCAAAGGGGGGGGGGGCGGCCATAGGGTAAAAAGAGAGTAGAAAAGTTATTTTGGGTACAAAAATGTATTTATTGAATGTATTGGGTGTTAAAAATATGTATTGGTTGTTGTTTCGGTGATTAACGAAAATTATACGTAATTAAACGTAAGTTGTAAAGAAATTACTTTGGGTGTCAGGAAATATTTTTTGAACTTTTGTAATAATTTTGGAAGTATAAAAATACGATAAAAATAATCGTTGAGAAAATCGGGTATGTCGGGTGTTAAATATTAAATAACAATTAACGTTTGTTGAATTTAAAACCGTAAGTAACTAAACAATAGAAATTTGTTTTATGGTTTAAAATTGTGAAATGGAGTAGGAGCAAGATACTGGAGCGTTGTGGACTAAATTTACCTTAAGTCCTAGTGCACTTGGAATTTATTCTAGGCTTTCACGTCGGTTCAAGTAAAAAGTCTTCCGTAAATTGTTTTCAATTAAATGTCAAGAAAGTAAATTCGAGTTTGGTGAACAGTATTGACCTAAAATTTTGCGGGTTGTGATAATATTTATTACATAAACAAACGAGTGACGTGTTGTTTATCTGATACATGATGTTGTTCCATGCACAAGTGGGAGAATTCTTATATTGTGTGCAAGGTACAACACATAGGAATATGATTTAAAAATTTGTCTTGACCGCAAGGTAAGAAACTAACGTTCTAACTATGACTAATACACATATAATTCAAGAAACAATTGTTGTTGAAATTTAGCTTAAGTGAGACATTGACTAGATTGCAATGACAATGTGAATTTCCATGATTACGTGAGACCGTACATGGAGAATTTACAGTTTCTAAATTAGATACCTATTAGAACAAGTGTCAATATGATAATGAGACTACTTCAAACTAAATATTTATGTATTATTGAAATGATATAAATAAATGAAGTAATCTAATACTACTTCAAATTTGAATATTTATGTATTATTGGAATGTCATAAATAAATGAAGTAATAAATTAACTTGAAATTCCTATTGAAACCAAATTGTGGTGTTCATGATTACTTCAGTTATACATGTTTATACTTTATTGTAATGCTATAAAAATGAAGTCTTTTAAATTGTTACAAGACTTATTATAATATAAAGTAAGACGTTAACTTGTTATATCTTCTTTATTAAGACATATACAAGAAGTCATTGAGTTGATCAATGATTTATAACGTATAGTGGGATTATAACAGTCTATGTCTTCTTGTCGAGACATGGATAAGAAGCGACTTAGTTAAAAGGTACTTGCGTTATAAAGCATGCAATTGGCTTGGAAAATCTATTTCACCATTAATTTGACTTAGTTGGTAAATAGGTAAGCCAGAAGGAGTATGAGTTTATCTTACATATTGTTTGATTGTCTCACAATATTAGTTCTAATGAAATACCTCAAGTTAGTGGTGTGTTCAGTTAGGAGAATCAAACTCTATTGATATCGTTTGATTAAAGATAACTATAACTTCTTTTCTTCCAAAAAGTTATCAAGGTTAGAAAATTGAGTATGGATTGTATATACTCAATAAGACTCCAACCTAGAAGATTAATAAGACACCATTTATTGTGGAATGTGATGAATCACATTAAGTCTTAAAATGAAGTTCTAAATTTGTTAATGTGTATTTGTAATGTCCCAAAAAAGAACAATTTGGGGTTGTTCTACTTGCTAAGTATTTATAGATAGTCTATAAATTACAAAAGGAAAGTGGGAGTTTTTATCTTGAAAAGATAAAATTACAAGATACATAATCTTCTAAAAATACACTAGTAAATGTCATGATGAGGATTAAACATGTTAATGTTAAATCTCAAGATGATGGAATTCTCATTCATAGATCCGCAAGGATATCTCAAATATTTGAGTAATATGTTGAGGATTATGAGTTACAGGATTATGGTAAACCTATTGGTCATTAAGATGAATTGCAAATATTGAATTTGGCAAATTACTCATACTATGAATATTAAGATGCAGTCCATAAAGATAATTAGTTTTTTGAAAACTTAGTTTATCTTAAACTCTATAGTTAGACTATAGAATAAAGATGAGTTTCTTCAAAGGGAATGAAAATCCTAGAGGTTTAAATTTTTGTGTAGAAATCATATGGACAATTTTGTAAATATATTTAATGTATATGACAAGATTATTAATCACACTTAAGCAATTGACTGTGATTGAATATTCTTTCTAGGCACATTAAATGTATAAAGATTATGATTGTCATCCTTAGTTTCATTAAGATGAAATTGACAATGGAATATCAAAACTCATTCTTGAGTAATTACTTGTGCGAGGACGATAATTAATCAAAAGGAGTATTTGAATTCAAATAATCTTTGGAAGTATACAAAGTGTAATAATTCATGAATGGATTAATGCATGCATCTAGGAGATATACTTATCTTTAATTATTAAATCCAAGTTTTGATTTATAATTAAAATAAGATAATTCCTTAGTATTCCTGAAAGCTAGTGGGAGTGTTATGTTTATTTTCTTATTTCATATATGTTGTATAACATATAGAAAGTAACATTCCATATACGTTAAATGTTAAGTCTTAGTTTGGAATGAAACTTCACTTGAAGATTTAGAAAATAAACATACAACCTTGGAATATATGTTTATTGTTATAAACATAAGCGGTAAAATAATTGATTCTAATAGAACATGATATACTATTAGAAAGTCTAAATGGAAACATATCTTTGAAAAGATATAACATAAATGAAATTCAAGTTTGACACAAGGATTTTTCATGAACATCATGTTATTTGTTGTATCATGCTTGGATGAAAGATGATTTGACAACATTGATATCTAATTGAAATTTATTAGATAACTAAGTGTAATGAATATGGTTGGATATAGAATTACATCCTCAGCCTGGAATTGCTCCTAAATTCTAAGTATGAACCATATGGAAAATTGTTGCGTAATCGTTATAACTGACAATTCTTGAAAGATTGGAAGGCATCAAACATTACACAATGGATATTAAAGTTTATGGAATTTTAAAGAGCATATTGTTGTTTGCATACAATGATGCTAATGAAATTGAGATGACACTCAATACTAGTCATGGTAGGATTTCATCCTTGTTAATGGCCATGTGTACTAGTTATGCTTAACTAAGAGCATAGTTGCATTATACATTAAAGAATTAGAATACTTTAAACTATAAAAGGTTTGATAGTTTAATTGTCATAAATTGGTGGTTGAGGATGTCACGAATTTTATGAAATATTATTTGACAATATCAAGATAGTTGAATGCACACATACAAGAACTTCACTAATTGAATTATTGAAATAAGTATTCTCGAAATTCCGATAGATCAAAATTAGTTAATTTATGTCTTGTCAACAAGTATGATTGACATGAGTTGAGGCATAATTCATTAACTAGAATTATCATGCATTGATCTATTTAGTATTTGGATAAGGGATTTTAAGTAATTATTATTTACAATGAATTAAAGTACTTGGTACGTTTGTTTTCATTAATAATAGATTGTATCCTATATTTGCATGTTTAAATCCGTGAATAACTTATGTTATTCTAAATAGTCCGTTGTCGATCAATGATATGGGAATATCATTGAATTAAGACAAATCTGAGTTTTGGTATAATATACTTGAAAGTATATTAATGCGTTGACATGCCAATTTCACATTATATTCAATGAATTGAATATAGGACTTATCCCAACTACATGATTTTACTTTATGGATCTTGTCATCAAGTAAATCATGAATATAGTTATCCTCAGACTTGAGATACCAGATAACTGTCATGGATGTAGTGCATTTCTGTAAAGCAATTTACCGCTATACGTTACTGGTAGCCATAAGGATTGTTTTCAGAAGTGTTGCAAAGTTCATGAGTTTTGCTTGTAGTCAAGAAAGAATTTTTTTCCTTCAAAATTGTTTTGAAGTTTAATACTGTTGGGCCCCTCGTAGGGTTGACGAGATATTTGCGTGGCCACGCTCAAGATCTATCTGAAATACGTTCAGACGATTTGGTAATCTTGCTCAATCATAAACAATGAGAAACAGAATAGTTAATTAAAGAATGACTAAGATCCATATATTTATTAACGTAGTATGTTGGGAATAAAATGTTCAAGTCAAAGAGCCTGCTAAAGATGTCAAAGAGCCTGCTAGTTGATTTTGAAGAGTATAAAGATGTTCTACCAGTACCTTCTGGGTAGAAGGTACTGCTAGTTGATGAAGAGCCTGCCAAGCTTATGTCAAGTCGATTAGATATTTTGTAATAGATATTTAGTTGAATTATTAGTCTTTGTACATTGTTATACGTTATGTAGAAGTAGTTTAGTCTTCTGTGGAGTACAGAAGAATATATCAGAGTTGTACATTGGTAGTTGTATTTAATTGTAGGCGCTAATATAGTCAAAGTATAGTATTATATTCTACCACTTGATCTACTTGTAATAAGGTGTCCTTATCTTATAAAAGGATACCTTAGTCACACTTCATGCATGCATCTTTCACAACCATTAACCAAAACCGAACTATCTCTCAAGTAACTTAGTTACTCAACTCACAAATCCTTTTTACAATCTTAGATTCAAGATTACTTTGTAATCCCGGTGATATTTAGATCATCCATATTATTTCATCAATAATATTGAATCGTATTGTGTTAACCAAAGTTGTGTTCTTTGTTCATTGCATTCTCACATTTACATAAACTCACCACCTTGTGTTCTTTTAAGTGTGTTGTAGTAGATTCCACATGCTAAACACATTCATACATAAATATCTCATCGAACAAACCTTTCCACAAGTGGTATCAGAGCTAGGCTTGATATTTACTAATTTAAAAGAACAATGGATGTTGAACATATTCAAACAAATGTTGCAGCTAAACTTCCATTACTTAAGCAAAATGAGTTTGAAATGTGGCGACTAAGGGTAGAACAATACTTTCAAGTGCAGGACTATGCACTTTGGGAGATCATTGAACAAGGCAACTCATTTAAACCCGCAATCACCACTACAACAGTAAATGATGCTCTTGTAACACACATACAAGACCAACCATCAAATGCAGATGAAAAAATTCAGAAGAGAAATGATCTCAAAGCAAGGAGTATGTTACTGATGACTATTCCAAATGATCAGCTTTTGATTTTTAACAAATACAAAGATGCCAAAACCCTTTTTGAAGCAATTGTGGCTAGATTTGGTGGTAATGATGCTACCAAGAAAACACAGAAAACACTTCTTAAACAACAATTTGAGAACTTTACAGCCACAACCAATGAGTCTTTGGACAGTATGTTCAATAGACTTCAGAAGCTTTCAAGTCAGTTAGCCATCCATGAAGTGATGATAACTCAAGAAGACCTAAACTCTAAATTTCTTAGAAGCTTACCTTCAGAATGGTCTATGCATGTCATTGTTTGGAAGAACAAGTCAGATATTGATCAGATGAGTCTTAATGATCTCTACAACAATTTCAAAATAGTAGAGCATGAAGTAAAGAAGACTACTGGGTCAAGCTCAGGAAATATGGCATTTGTTTCATCACCAAGCATCTCAAAGGTTGATAATGAAGAAAAAGGTGGCAGAGAAGAAGGTACTGCCAACACAACCTTTGGTACTGCTAGTACTTCTAGTAGTACCAAATCCATTTTAGATGAAACAATTGGGTGTGCTTTTCTTACATCTCAACACAATGGGTCCGTATTAACATTTGAAGATCTTCAAGAGATTCATCCTGATGATCTTGAAGAGATGGACATAAAGTGGCAACTTTCACTTTTAAGCATTAGAGCTAAGAAGTTGTTGATGAGAACTGGCAAGAAGATAATGATAAATGGCAATGAGCCTGCTGGCTATGATAAGTCAAAGGTGGAGTGTTACAACTGCCACATAAAAGGTCACTACTCTAGAGAGTGTAGAAGACCTAAGAAGCAGGATGACAAGAGTAGAGGGTTTGACAACAGGAATAAAGGAAGCTTTGAGAAGAAAGGAAGCTTTGAAAGCAAGAGTAAGGTTGTTGAAGTTGCTGAGCCAAAAGCAATGGTTGCTATTGCTGGCATGGGTTTTGATTGGAGTTTCATGGGTGAAGATGAGTCAACTTCTGATGAATTGGATTTGATGGCATTCTCCACTCCTGAGGTACAAACTATCAAATGTTCTAACAATTGTGAATTTCTTAAAGAATTAGAAGTTATAAGAAAATCTTATGATGAGCTAAAAATAGAAGAAAGAAAAACCAATCAAACCTTATTTAACCATAAGTGTGGAATGGCCAAACTAGAAAAACAAATCATTCACTATAGAGAAAATGAACTCACCTTTACTGATGCTAAAGCTGCTCTTAATAGACAAATATTTTTGAAAGATTCAGAAATAGAAATGTTAAGGACTGAGTGTACTAAAGTGACATTGGCAAGAGATAATATTCAACTTACTAAATTGGAAATTGCTTCTGAGTGTACTAGGAGCATAGTAGAAAATCAGATGAATAAGAGAATAAAATCAGGGATAGGATACAATGAATGTCCACCTCCTTATAGAGGAATTCCTTGTCCCCCAGGATCAGATTTAGCTGAGTCAGGTTTACATGAAATCATCAACAAACCACTAGCTAAACCTGTAGAGAAGAGTGAACCTTCTGAGAGTGCTAAGAATGCCTCACTCTCTAAGGTGCTCACTGATAAGAAACCAGATATTCTAATCATTGAAGATTGGGTATCTGATGATGATGAAGATGAGACTGTTCCTATCAAAGGAAACAAAGTAGGACCATTCAGTCCTAAGAAAGTAGAAGTTAAAGCTAAGGCTAAAACTGTTTTGAAAACAGTTGAAAGTTGTGCAAAATGTAATAACAAACCTAGGGGAAGCCAAAGAAATTGGAACAACCTTAAGTCACAACAACTAGGTGATGACTTTGTTATGTTCAATAAGGCTTGTTATTATTGTGGTAGCTTTAATCATCTTCATGCTTATTGTAATAAATGGGTTTCTGGGAGTAAATCAAAGTCTAAAACAAATATTACTCACCCCAGAAAAAGTTTTGTTAAGTCTAACACCACAAATGTTAAACATACTGTTAGACAAAATAAGCCTGTTATTGCAAAACCAACTGATAAGGGTACAAGAAACACTTTCAAATCTGTACCAAAAGTTGTGAATAGTCCTATTCAAAAGAAAACTGTGGTCAAAACACAAATTTGGAAACCAAAAACCAAAGGTCCTGCTAGACCAAAAGGTCCTGCTAGACCAAATGGTACTGCCAAAATTGGTATTGCCAAAATTGGTACTGATAGACCAAAGACCACAAAATGGATAAAAAGGGAAAGTGCTGTTAAGTCCTCAGCATGTTGGATTTGGAAACCAATCCAATCAAAAGGTGCATCAACAATCCTGAAAAGGTTTGATTTCATTGATGCAAGAGGCAAACCCAAGTCTGTCATGGCTTGGGTACCCCAAGGAAACTAATATGTTTATTCATGTGCAGGAACATTCATCTGATATTGGAGATCAAGGATATGTTGATAGTGGATGTTCAAGGCACATGACAGGCAACATGTCATTCCTCTCAGACTTCAAAACATTTGATGGAGGATATGTTACCTTTGGGGGAGGAATAAAAGGAAAGATCACTGGTAAAGGTACTATCAAAACCAGTAAACTAGATTTTGAAAATGTGTATTTTGTGAAAGAACTTCAGTTTAATCTTCTTAGTGTCTCACAAATGTGTGACAAAAAGAACAATGTTCTATTTACTGACAATGAATGTATGGTTCTTTCTTCTGATTTTAAGATGCCTGATGAGAGTCAGATTCTTCTTAAAATACCAAAAAGGAACAATATGTACAGTGTCAATTTAAAGAACATTGATCCCAAGGAGGGTTTAACTTGTTTGGTAGCAAAAGCCTCATTGGATGAATCTATGCTTTGGCATAGAAGACTTGGTCATGTAAACTTTAAAACAATCAACACTATTGCAAAATATGATTTAGTAAGAGGTTTACCCAAAAAGATTTTCCAAAACGACCAATCCTGTGTTGATTGTCTAAAAGGCAAACAACATAGAGCTTCTTGTAAGCCCAAGACCCAAAACTCTATTTCTCAGGCTTTACATATGCTTCATATGGATCTCTTTGGTCCTACTAATGTGTGTAGCTTGAATGGTAAAAGATATTGTCTGGTTGTTACTGATGACTATAGCAGATTTTCATGGGTTTTCTTTTTAAGATCTAAACATGAAACTAGTGAGATTCTTAAATCATATATCACTGAGGTAGAAAACCAATCTGATAAGAAAGTCAAAGTCATCAGGTGTGACAATGGGACAGAGTTCAAGAATAGGGTTATGGATGACTTTTGCAAGGAAAAAGGCATAAAAAGAGAATTTAGTGTAGCCAGAACACCTCAGCAAAATGGAGTAGCAGAAAGAAAGAATAGAACACTTATAGAGGCTGCTAGAACTATGTTAGTAGACTCTAAGTTGCCTATTTCATTTTGGGCTGAAGTAGTAGGTACTGCTTGTTATGTACAAAACAGGGTTCTTGTGACAAAGCCACATAGAAAGACACCTTATGAACTTTTCTTTGGTAGAACACCATCTTTAAGTTTTATGAGACCTTTTGGTTGTCATGTCACTATTCTAAATACCAAAGATCATTTAGGCAAGTTTGATGGAAAAGCAGATGTTGGCTATTTGATAGGATATTCCTTGCAGAGTAAGGCCTATAGAGTGTTTAACACTTGCACTAGGCTAGTGGAAGAGAATCTTCACATAGAGTTTCAAGAGAAACTAACTAATGTGAAAGGAATTGGACCAGATTGGATGTTTGATATTGATAGGCATTCAGAATCTATGAATTATGTGCCTGTTTCCGGTACAAATACTAATGATAATGCAGGTTTTGAAGACAATGTTGAAACTTCTAAAGATCAAGAGTTCATCTGGATGCCAATTTGGAAAAGTTTGGATCTATCTTCAAGTCAAGAAGAACCTTCAAACACAAGAAATGAAGGCAATGAAGAAGATCATGGAACTCAGAATCAAGAGAATCAAGAAAGTGGTACAAATGACAATGGTACTGCTAGTTCATCAGATGGTCCTGCTAGTTCAAGTATTGATACTGCTGAGCCATTGAATGTTCAAATAGATGATTCTTTACCATAAGAGGTGGGGATTAGCAATCTTCCATCTACCTATGAAGTTCCTAAAACACCTAACACTAGAATTCTCAAAGGTCACTCAACTGATGATGTGATTGGTGGCATGGATTCTGGTGTTAGAACAAGATCTCAAGTTGGTTTATCTCAAGTCTTAACTTCAAATGAAGAAGGGTTAATCTCCTCTATTTATGAAGAAAAGATTCATGATATTGCCAATATATGCCTGTTTTCATGTTTTCTATCTCAGGCTGAACCCAAAAACATAAACAAAGCTTTAGATGATGAAAGTTGGGTGGAAGCAATGCAAGAAGAGCTTCTCCAATTCAAGATTCAGAAGGTTTGGATATTGGTTGATTTGCCCAAAGGTCATAGGGCAATTGGAACCAAATGGGTATTCAGAAACAAGAAAGATGAAAGGGGTATAGTGATCAGAAACAAAGCAAGATTGGTAGCTCAAGGATATACTCAAGAAGAAGGGGTAGATTATGAAGAAGTGTTTGCTCCAGTTGCAAGACTTGAAGCAATTAGGCTATTCTTGGCCTATGCTTCATTCATAGGCTTCACTGTCTATCAAATGGATGTTAAGAGTGCATTTTTATATGGTGAAATTGAAGAACCAGTGTATGTATCTCAACCTCCAGGCTTCATTGATGCAGAGTATCCAGACAAAGTTTATAAGGTTACCAAGGCTCTTTATGGCCTACACCAAGCTCCAAGGGCATGGTATGAAACATTGGCTTGTTTTCTACTAGAAAGTGGATTCCAAAGAGGCAGGATTGATCCAACTTTGTTCATCAAAAGAACAAAGAAATACATCTTGCTAGTGCAGATTTATGTTAATGACATTATCTTTGGATCAACAAACCAAGACTTGTGTGTAGAATTTGAAAAACTTATGCATAGTAAGTTTGAAATGAGTTCCATGGGGGAACTTACTTTCTTTTTGGGTCTCCAAGTGAAACAATCCAAAGAAGGCATATTTATCAGCCAAGATAAGTATGTAGCAGAGATCCTAAGGAAATTTAAGTTTGCTGATTCTAAAGTTGCAAGTACACCAATGGATCCAGACAAAGGGCTACTCAAGGATGCTGAAGGAGAAGATATGGATTTGCACAATTATAGGTCAATAATTGGGTCTTTGATGTACCTTACATCATCAAGACCAGATATCATGTTCTCAGTATGTGTATGTGCAAGGTTTCAAGTACATCCCAAAATCTCTCATCTCACAGCAGTCAAAAGAATCTTTAGATATCTTAAGGGTCAACCTAGGTTGGGTCTTTGGTATCCAAGGGAATCATCTTTTGAATTGGTGGCTTATTCAGATAGTGACTATGCTGGTGCAACTGTAGACAGAAAATCCACAACTGGTGGATGTCAATTTCTTGGTTGCAGACTCATCTCTTGGCAATGCAAGAAACAAACAATGGTGGCCAACTCTACAACTGAAGCAGAATATGTTGCTGCTGCAAGTTGTTGTGGACAAGTTCTTTGGATCCAAAATCAAATGCTTGACTATGGGTACAATTTTCTTAACACCATTATTTATATTGACAATAGCAGTACTATTTGTATCATTAAAAACCCAGTTCAACACTCAAAAACAAAACACATTGAAATCAGACACCATTTCATAAGGGATTGCAATGAGAAAAGGTTAATACAAGTTGTTAAAATTGATTCTGAAAAGAATTATGCAGACCTTCTCACCAAAGCTTTTGATTTAGGAAGATTCAAGTATCTTGTAGGAGGTATTGGAATGATAAATCTTTGAAAAACATGTGTTTTTGTTCATAAAATTAACTGGTATTGGCTTTTAAACATGGTACTGCTAGTTAGTCAAAAGGTCCTGTTAGTTCATAATTGGTCCTGCTAGTATAAAATTTGCTATGTTTTGTTCATTTTGATGCTTGAATGTTTAAAATTCTATAGATCAAGTGCTTTGCACTTTGTTCTTTTGGTTTGCAACTAACACAGTTCAGGTTTATAACAAAACAAGAGTTCTTTCAAAACAAAAAGGGGCAACAGAAGTTATATTAATCTCAGGGGATATATCCATCTCAGGGGAGGATTTGATAGCCCAGAATGGAAGAGAAACCAATTTATGAAAGCAAAAGACAAGAGCATACAAGATGATGCAGAGTTGGAAAAAGAGAGAGTTAGATCACATATCTAGAAGGGATGAAGCATTTCTCAAGGAGAAAGTTCTATCTAGATCAAACTAAGAAAAGTTTCAACTCAAAGGCATGCTATTAGATGATTTCACTTGTTGAACCAATCATCCAAGATACACAGCATCATTGTCTTTCTAATTTCCTCCATCCAAGGAAATTGCACCATCTTTAGGCCAATATGACTTTTGGTATTCAGTTCACCAAGTTTTTACAAACTTAAGAGCTGGCTAGTCCATAAGCAAACGGCTTTTGGTAAAGACAAATCAAATCCGTTGATGGTTGATAGTTTACCAAAAACTATATGGTTGTTAACTAACCATACTTAATTGTAAATAGTTAGCTAGTCCTTAAGCAAACGGCTTTTGGTAAAGACAACTCAAATCCGTTGATAGCTGGTAGTTTGCTAAAAACTATAAGGGATTTTTATAAAACTTTCAAAGGTACTGGTAGTTCAAAAATTGGTACTGCTAGAGTAAAATGGTACTGCTAGATAGCCGTTGAGCCTGTCAGAAAAAGTTTTAGCCGTTGGGCCTGGTAGTTAAAATTAGCCGTTAGGGTAGTTATGTAAATTACTGATGATTATATTATATTATATTTCACATATAAAAGATCTTTTTAACCGCCTTTTCAATTACTTATTATAATCTTTCTTATTGTCGGTTAAAAGTAATTCTCTCATATCTTATTTCATCAGTCATTATCATAATTCACATACACCTTTCATCTTCTACCAGTACTATCAACAAATCCCACCATCATATTCAAAATTTTCATTATGGCTTCCACAGTTGTTCTAAACTTTGTCCAACGTCACAATCAATTAGCATTTTTGGAGAAGTCAGAGGATAATGCCTCTTTTCATCAAGTAGTGGACTTTTTAAACAACTCCTACATCAGGTTTGCTTTGCTAGTCAATCCCACTATTTATGAAACTCAAATTTCACAATTTTGGAAAACAGCTAAAATTGTAACTTCTGAAAATGTGGAACAAAGAATTAAGGCCAAAGTGGATGGTAAACATTTGACTCTTACTGAGTCATCCATAAGAAGACATCTTCATTTGGATGATTCTGATGGTATTAGTCAGTTGCCAGATACTGAAATTTTTGAAAATTTAGCAAGAATGGGGTATCATGCTGAGTCTAACAAACTCACTTTTCTGAAAAAGCATCTTACTCCACAATGGAGATTTTTGATTCACACAATCCTTCACTGTTTGAGCCAGAAGAAAACCTCTTGGGAGCAATTTAGTGGAAACATGGCTTCTGCTCTCATCTGCTTAGCTACAAACAGAAAATACAACTTTTCTAAACATATTTTTGAAGGATTGATTAAAAATGTGAAAAGTGAAACAAAGTTTTTGATGTATCCAAGATTTATTGGGTGCATCATTGCAAAATTAAAACATTTGTTACTTCCCACAGACTCAATTTATGACACACCAAAACTTTCTCACAAAGTATTTTCAAACATGAGAATTGGTTTTAGAGGGGAAGATATACCACTATTTGATGAAATGTTACCACAACATCAAGAAGAACCAACACCATCAGCTGAATCACCATCATCTAGTTCTTCACATAGTTACATTTCACCAACACATCAAACATCACCAATACCATCTCCAGTACCATCAGCAACACCACCACAATCATCACATCATGTACCACAAACCCAATCACCTCAGACAATGCAAGAACTAAAAGACAAGGTGAAGTTCTTAGAAGATGCTCTTAAGAGTCAAAGCAAGAAGTTTTCTGAGATCAACATCAAATTAGTCAAGAGGGTAAAGAAATTGGAGGGTGAAGTGAAGAAGCTAAAGGGTAAAAGATCTGCAAGGGTTGTTTTATCTAGTTCTTCAAAGTCAGATGCTGATAGGATAGGTCACTCTTCCAAAAAGGGGAGGATGGATAGTGCTGAAGATGAGGAAGAGGCTCAATTTGAATTCCATGAAGGAACTCAAGTTTATGATGAAGAGCCTGTTGGAGCAGGGCAAGAGCCTGCTGAGCCAGAACAAGAGCCTGCTAGGATAGAGAGGCTATTAGCTATGGGGTACAAAGGGTCTGCTGAGAAAGTGTACAAGAGAAAGAGGGATTTAGAGCCTCAAGGGAATTTGTTTGTTCAGGGGAGGATTTTTGCTGCTGATGAGCAATCTTCTGCTCCATCACAAGTACCAACTCCAAAGGATAAGGGCAAAAGCATTATGATTGAAGATGAGCCAAAGTCCAAGAAGTTGAAGAGAACACAGCAAATTCAGATGGCTTTAGGAGAAGAAGAGGCCAAAAGGGTTCATGAAGAAGAGCTAAAAGCACTTGAAGCTTCAAGAATGCTTGCAGTAATGAAAGAGCAGAAAGATGCTGAAGATGCTGCTCAGACTCTTCTTGATACTCAAATTGCTCAAGAAACCTTTGATGCTCAGATGCTATGGATTATTAATAATGATCCAATTGTAAGAGGCCAAGCAGCAATTATAGTGAATGACAAGAATCTCAATTCTGATGAGAAAACAGAAGCACTTGAATCTTTCATCAACAAGAAGTATAAAGAAGCAGCTTTGGCTGATATTTTTGAAAAGATGAAGGAAAGTCAGAAAAGAGGTTTTAAGGTGGGCCAAGCAAAGAAAGATCAAGTAATCTTTATGAAGAGATTTCTGAAAAATCAGGCAAATTGGACTGATTATCAACTAAAGAAGAAATCTGCTGATGAAATCTTCTTCTTGTATCTTCAAGCCTACAAAAGTCTTTACTACAATGTTCCATCTGATGTAATGCCCTCAATGAAGAAGAAGGATGCTCAGAAGAAAGAAGTAGCAAAGTTAGACACAGAGCAAGTAAGTAAGATGTTAATTACTTTGCCAACTATTATACATGCTGATCCAATTAGCTGTAGATGACCTATTATTGATTGGGAGATCAACCATGATAGATTAGGAAAATCATGGAAAATAACAAGGGTTGGGGGTCAGTTTGCTATCTTTAAGAATTTTGAAAATTTAGTTAGAGCATGTGACAGAGCAGACTTGGAAGAATTGTGGAATCTAGTTCAGATTAGGCTAGACACAAATTCTAGTTCAGATGCTAAGGAACATGAACTATGGGTAGAATTCAATAGGATGTTTGATCCTGAACCCAAAGATGTTCATTGGAAATTTCCCTATTATGATCCTTCAACAACATGGGAATTTCTAAGCCATAGCAATATTCATCATCTTTACACACAGAGTGGGATAGAACTCTTTATGTTGGCTGAGAAAGAGTATCCACTAAGTTATGAAGTGCTTAAAACTATGATCTCCAAGAGATTAAGATGTGACAAAGATGAAGAGAATTCAGAAATTGTTCAGAGTTTGCTGAGGAGCATATCTGAGCAATATGAAAGAAAAAGGAAGAACAGAGAGTGAAGGTTTTTGGAAGAGTTCCCTCAAATCCTCAAGGTATGTATTTTATTCATCAGAAACTTGTGTATTTTAATGGAAATAACAAGTTTAGGGGAGGATTGTTGGGAATAAAATGTTCAAGTCAAAGAGCCTGCTAGTTGATTTTGATGGAAATAACTTGTGTATTTTAATGGAAATAACTTGTGTATTCTAAAGATGTCAAAGAGCCTGCTAGTTGATTTTGAAGAGTATAAAGATGTTCTACCAGTACCTTCTGGGTAGAAGGTACTGCTAGTTGATGAAGAGCCTGCCAAGCTTATGTCAAGTCGATTAGATATTTTGTAATAGATATTTAGTTGAATTATTAGTCTTTGTACATTGTTATACGTTATGTAGAAGTAGTTTAGTCTTCTGTGGAGTACAGAAGAATATATCAGAGTTGTACATTGGTAGTTGTATTTAATTGTAGGCGCTAATATAGTCAAAGTATAGTATTATATTCTACCACTTAATCTACTTGTAATAAGGTGTCCTTATCTTATAAAAGGATACCTTAGTCACACTTCATGCATGCATCTTTCACAACCATTAACCAAAACTGAACTATCTCTCAAGTAACTTAGTTACTCAACTCACAAATCCTTTTTACAATCTTAGATTCAAGATTACTTTGTAATCCCGGTGATATTTAGATCATCCGTATTATTTCATCAATAATATTGAATCGTATTGTGTTAACCAAAGTTGTGTTCTTTGTTCATTGCATTCTCACGTTTATATAAACTCACCACCTTGTGTTCTTTTAAGTGTGTTGTAGTAGATTCCGCATGCTAAACACATTCATACATAAATATCTCATCGAACAAACCTTTCCACATAGTATTAGTAACAAAAGGATAAGTATAATGATGAATCATCAAAATGGTTTTTTTAGGAGACCACTCTCGAGTTGTACTAGGGGCATTGGCGTGTTGCTAGACGCTAACCAATGTCATTACACTATTAATAGATGTCCAAGTGAGAGCTATTAGTTTTGTGGACAAATATTAATATGTGTATGTCTAGAATCAAACTCGAGACCACGGGATTTCACACTTTACGTATAAAGAATTAATGGATAATAATTAATATATAAAACATTATATATTTAATTATTAAAACACAAAATAACGACTGACGGACGTTAAGTAATTAACGGCAATTGACTAACGACCGTTGAATATCAAAGTAAAGGACTAGAGTGTAAATTAGAGTCAAGAAGGATCCGGAATCCCTTTTGGGAATAGATGGCCGGTTGAATGGGTTGGGGTAAGCCCAATCCTCAGCTAACTTGTCCTCTAAGTTTACACACTATATAAACAAGGTTAGGGGTTCATTCTTTGGGATCTCTGGTACACAAGTTATAACTCTAAATTGTTTTTCCTTCTTTTCTTTGCTTAGCCGATCGGTTCTAAACCCTTCATAGGGTCAATCGAATTTTTTTTGTGAAACAAAATTTGTTTTGTGGTTTTACTAGCATAAACATTAATTCGGTTATAGTACATGTGTACAAGAACGTGGTGTAAACACACTATTGTTTACATCTTGGATTGAATTACAAAATGGTAAGGGGTAATTCATTAATCCAATTATAAACCCTAATTAGGGTTCTTGATCTTAATTGAAGAATAATTGAAGTTGATTCTTGTTTTGCTAGAATCAAAAGGTACGTTCACTTTAATATTCGGTTAATTCTTTATGTGCTAAAATAGATCATACGCTTTCGCATGTGTATGATGATTACTTGTTCAATATATGAACTTGTCATGATTATTAAATTCTAACATTTACAAAATATCTTTATATATTAGGCAGAAATAATTTTAGCAAGATTTGTTTAAAGTGACATGTAATAGTTTGTACTTGAGTAATACACTAATTAATAAACTGTGTGTTCATAATAGACACTGCACTATTTATGGAATATTGAAAGTTTGGTCGATTTTAATAGGTTATATGGACTTGGAGAGACATACCAACAACAAAGAAGTTATCAATAACCATCATTTACCATCAATTGCTAAAGAACGACCTTCCTTCTCATATCTTGAAGGCGATTATTCAAAATAAAATGACAATGTCTGGGCTGGTGATGATATTAATAAGTCACTCCCTTCAATAGAGGGATTACAAGTTTCAGGAGAAGCTATTCCAGGTCATGAAATTCAAGCATGTGAATATGCTGTAAATGGGACAACGTGTTGTGCTTTCAGGTGGGTTCGCCACCTTCAAGATGGATCAATTAGCTACAGTGAAGGAGCGACGAATCCTGTGTACATTGTCACAACCGATGATGTAGATAGATAAATTTCCATAGAAGTCCAACCAACAGATGGCAGATACAGGATGGGAAAGCTCGTAAAATACTTTGCTAATGAAGGCCAGAAGATCACTTGTGATCCTATTATGCTTGGTGAAATTCAGAAAAACTTTAACCTAGGCCAAGCGAAATTTGATTTGTCTCTTTGGAAGAGCTCTTTTGATATTTGGGTACCAGCTACCTTGGAGATCAAAAGTAGTAGTTACAAAATTTAGCTTAATGGACCTAATGGTAGTATTATCTATAATGAGAAGTATACACCAAACACAGTTATAAGTCTACCAACGGAAAAACAATTTGAGTTCTCAATTATTGATAGTGAGGGCTTTGTGAGATACTTACAAACAGATTATACTTCAACCGATATTAGTTGTTCAAGAGACGTGATTGTTCTAACACTGAGGTTATTTAAACAACGAGCCATCGACAATAAGAGGAGGGCTTAATTACTTCTTAAAGTAAGTGTTTATTTGTTTAGAGGCTCGTCACATGCATTTATACTATATATTTATACATACTTAGTTTCAGTTTTAGGTTACATCAATCTAGGTTACCAATATGAGTTTTTACAGCATGGGAACTCTCTTGTTATGTTAGTTCCAACTCCAATAGTTTTAACAAACATCCCTTCTCCCACTCATGGATTGCCTGTCGTAGTATAAAAGTCAAGCCGTCGTGGCTTGATTGGATTTTATATCTTGTTTATGCCGCATGTAATACTCCGTGTGTTGTGAAATGTGAATTGCTCTTATCTAGTTACTTGATAGTATTCTAATAAAATTTTCAAAGACACACTCGGTGAAGACATCAAAGTCCTATCACATTCGTGGCTCTTCTCCACAGGAACAATAAGTTTAATCCGAATTGGTTAGAATATATTAGTGATCCTATTGTGGCTTGTAACAATCTATTGCAACTCTCTTGTATTTTTATCTAGCAACTTGTCCTAATTTTGTTTTATATAATCTCATGCGAAAACACATTGAATCTTTCACTTTGAGCACAGATGCAAAAAATATAAGATGCAACAAACTTATTCCAATAAAACTGAACATCCTAACGTGGAGAATTAGCCTGGACCGCATCCCTACTCGGTCAAACCTTGACTCAAGAGGGATTGATCTTGACTCGACACGGTGTCCGGTTTGTAACGATGACATTGAAACCTCATAACATCTCCTTGTCTACTGTGCAATAGTTAAATCTTCTTGGATTTTGGTTTCGAAATGGTGGGGCTTTCATGATTATCCCAAAGATCTTCCGTCCTTAATTAAGTGGTGTAACAATTCACAAGTTTTAGGTCATTATTTAACATTTTAAGTTTACTTAATATTTCTATTTTAAGTAAATTCACTCTTTTGGATAACTAGATAAGTTGTTCCGTGTACGTCGTTAAACGTATATTTAACCTAAACCGACACCTGACAATACTCAGTAGATATATTTTTATACATTATGGTTTCTTACCATCATATTTTAAATATTCAATTTTTACTTTTCTGTTTTTACTTAAACTTTGTACATTTCGCGTTTTGCGCGATTTCAATTTTTAAAACATCAAATAATCACCCAACAAGCTCAAGGATCACCTAAAATATCAAAATAGGTTTTGATGTCAAGTTTTAATATTTTTGTAAGTTTTGTAATTTTATGCTACCCGGTTTTAAGTTTCGACTATTAAAAACTACACTTTTGTAATTACTAGGATCAAACTATACCCTATAAACGCTAAACCATCAATATAACACCAAATAATCACTAAATATCCACCTTATATCTCCCCTTGTACCACGCCTCATATACACCAAAAACACTTGTCCATAGTTAGGACAAGTATTATACATTTGAGCTTAATCACCTATTAAGTCACCACTTCCCTTTTCATACATGCAAAATTCAGCCATCACTCCCTCCCTTCTCTCTTCTTGGACGACAAAAACAAGAAACCACCATCACCATTTATAAATTTTCAAGAAAATACAAGAAACAAGCTCCATTTGGTCATCTAAGCACTTGTACACAAAGGGTTTAATCAAGAAATCATTAGAAGACCACCATCATGTAACTTATTTAGCTCATCCCTCAAGTCATTTTTCTCATCTCATACAAGTTTTAAGGTAAAAAGCTTGGTGCAAGACAACTTGTGTTGATCTTGCACCAATGAGCTTCAAAACTCTAACTTTTGTATACTTTTCTTGCACCTTTTCTTATATACTTTTAACCAAATGAAACATTTGATGTAAGAACATTTTATGACACTAAAATGATAATAGAAATGGTACCTACACTTGATATGGTCGCTTTTGGAATTTATATAACAAGAAAATGCATGCAAGGTTGATCAATCTTAAAATAGTAGGCTGATTGAAACTTTATGTCTCACCAAAACAGCCATAAGTTACTCATTTTTTTAAGTTATGGCTGATTCTTTTTTTTTTAAATTTACATAAAAGAAAGATCTACAACTTTTTATTTTAGTGAAAAATGAGTGGAGGTACTTAACATTTTCAAATTCGTGGTACAAAATCAGTGTGCAAAAATTTACTCTTTATTGGCAGATTTGACTTTCACTTTTGAAATATTCATAAAATATTCATACTATACTCTTTTGATCCCAAACCACCTCTGGAAGTTGCGTATAATCATGTAATGTTTGGACATTTTAGGCCTTTAGTGGTAAGTCTTGTGATGGGTACTTGTGAGTGGGTTGAGTGAATAAAATCTAAAAAGTTAACTTGAGCATAAAATTTATCCACTTAAATTAAGTATAAGTTGGACATACTTACATGAAATGGAGCCACACCACCTCTCATACTTAATTTAATGTGTTGAAAAAAAATACAGGAGACCAATTTAGAATAAGGGTTCATTTGATCACCATTTGGGTCAAAATAAATTAAGTTGTCGTATGGACTGTTTTGGACTTGTTGAAATACCATTTTGTAAAGGTCATAAATCACTAATGGAAGCACTTATATAGCTAAAATTTGGTTTGTGATTAATTTAATATATTATTAAAAATATTTCCAGAAGCCTATAGCCAAACTCCTAATAAAAAGTTCTTAGCTTGTTAAAATACTTTTGTATGTCCAAAATTTACCATTTTTGGAGTCGGGTCAAATAAATTGGGTATAAGTCTTTAATAAATTCCGCAAAAATTATAGGAGATGCCTAAGACACTGTATTAAAACATACTTTAAGGGCATGGTCAGTGGTTGAGTCTAAATTAGCAAAACGGTCACCCAATGAGAATTAAATATTGTGATAGATTTTGACTTTTTGAGACTAATAGTATAATGAGCTATATTTTTGACGAAACTAGTATATTGACTTATTATTTTTCATCGTCGAGTTCGAGCATATCATTAAGAGTCTAATAAGTGTTATATTACATTTTTTAGGTCATCAGTAGAGACACGCGTTCGTTGGGTTCCTAGGTCGCACTTTGGTGATTTTCGTTCTTGAGCTCGTTAATTACTAATTTGCTTAAGGTGCATTCATAACCCCATTTTAACTCTTAAACTGTTTATAAACCCATCGGGGGAGATACATGCTATTTTACAATTTGGACACAAGTGCTTTAAACTATATGTTTATCAAAACATATTATTGTTAAAGTATCGATATTGTCAAAATAAGTCCCTAACGAATCATGAACCATTAATCACTTGCGAGTGAACGCGAATATTGTGAATAGGCCTATTGGGATTGACGAATCCCGTTTGTGCGGTCAGATAAGATGCCACAAACGCACTATATTTGAATTTTATGTAAAATGGCAATTTACCTTTCTGGGCAATGGTTCATTTTATGAACCTTCAGTCAGTTTGCGTGTCATGAGCTTAAAGCAATAATTATTATTTACCCATAATTGTATTCCTTGCAATTATTTTTTTAACTCTGAAGTCTTGTGGTCTATTATTTAACTATAAACCTGTGAATTTCACTCAACCTTTGTGTTGACATTTTAACATGTTTTATCACAGGTCCTTAAGGTATTTGGCAAGCACGAAGTCGCACAGAGAATGTTTTGATGGCTTGCATTTTGTTATCATTTGATAAACTTTTAAAAACTTTCATGTTTACATATTATGTATTCTAAAACTACTTGGGACCTCTTGTAACTCTGACGTTTTATTTTGATCGAATGATAAACTTTTAAAATGTCTCATTTAGAGTCATTTTCTATGGTTATGACTGTTGTACTAATAATTAGCACTCCATAGATATTACATTCCGCTGCGATATTTTGGGGGTGTTACAGATTGGTACCAGAGCCATGGTTATAGAGAACCAGGTCGCATTTTTAGACCTATACTATAACCACTCTTTATGTTTTAACTACTCCACTTTGCATTGCCTTACACTCTCCATGCGCTTACACTCTCCGAACACTTATCCTATACACTATTATACTTGTCTATATAAATAATAATTATATGCACACGTATTTACATAAATATTTATATATACGCGCAAGTATATAAATATTTATATACACACGTATTTATATAAAGATTATTTATATATACAATTATATAAATGATATTTTTATATACTTGATTTACTTTCGATCACCATTTATTTATATAAAAGATTATTTATATAAACTTTTTAATAATTTTGACCTCATAATGCCGATTGTAGGGCATTATGTCAGTACCAACTTCCCCAGTTCACGTACCCGAGCCCTTACCAGAGATACCCGAGCAGGCACCACTATCGCCTGATCATGTGTTTGACTTCCGTGATGCTCCTGTCTTTGATGAGGAGGAGTTGTCCGAGGAGGAGTCAAAGGAGGAGATGGATATGGATATTGATCCAGAGGAGGATCAGGAGATGGATTTCGAGGATCAGTGGATAGACGAAGAGGTTGAGGCCTGGCCGGTAGCACCAGTTACACCCACACGGACTGTTGCTCATGCTACACCTGCATCTGTGATACCACCTGCTACTTCTATTCAGATTGACTCTACTATGTTGCCATACTATCGTGGCAAGTCTATACTTGCACCATCTATGTTTTCTTATAGCATTTATGAGGTTGGTGAGTCATCTTCAGCACTTACAGAGACACAGCACCAGCAGGAGATTGTAGATGTTCATGGTAGGATGGACCAGATTGAGAGGGCTCAGCATACTGCTAGGAAGACTGAGCGAGCTATTGAGGGTGATATAGCATGGTTAGGAGAGTGACACGACATCATTCAGACTAGGACCCTTTCATTGGTACGAAGGGTGGATGCTGTGAGCGATGATCAGATTGATACCACATTAACTCTTACCGCATTACATCCTCGGGTGACTACTATGGAGGGTTGGATTGAGACATTGGCAGATGATTCGGAGTATGCTCGAGATATGATTAGTATCAATGACATATTGATTCTCGAGCTACAGTCTAGAGCTGACAAAGCTGATATACTTATGACTGAAGTACATGGATTACAGCTAGAGTTACAGGCTTCCCAACAGGAGACTCAGGAGTTGTGAGCATCACTACAGGAGTCTAGGGTAGAGGTTCAGGAGCTACAGACTCGCTTGGCATCGAGAGAGGCGAGTGAGATTACGACATTACAGCTTTTGCTCAAGATGGAGGAGCGTCTTAGCGCTTTGGAGCAGGGTCCGACAGGCCACTAGGGCTAGCCAGTAGTACTAGTTAGATTAGCTTCATTAGACTAGGTTTTGGTTATTGTAATACTAAACTGAGAGTCTCAGTTAGTAGAAGTAATGCTGACAGTTGTACTTGACTTTCATATTTTGTGGAACAATGCAGCAAATATTAAATCTATTGTATATGATAATTATTATGCTATTTTGTGATGTTATTCTTTACTACCTTATGATGTTGTCATGATTATTGATGTCATTATTTTATCATTTTCACTTAGTGATTTAGATTTTATATGACTTCATATTGATTAATGTATTTTCATGTGTTGATGGAACCATGTCAAACGAAGTTAATATGGAACAAATCATAACCGAGTGTGTAGCCGCAGCTATGGCGGCATATGAACGGAATCGACCTGGTACCGTGGGAGGTGCAGGAGGTGCACCAGTGCAAGGCTGCAGTTATAAAGAATTCATGAATTGCAAACCCATCACTTTTAAAGGAACAGAAGGTGTAGTTGGCTTAACGCAATGGTTTGAAAAGACGGAGTCCGTGTTTCTACGAAGCAAATGTTCTGAAGATTGTAAAGTGAATTATGCAACGGGTACACTTACGGAACATGTTTTGTCATGGTGGAATTCCTATACTCAGTAAATTGGACTTGAGAAAGCTTTCAGTACCCCGTGGGGGGGATTCAAAAAGGAAATGGTTAAGAAATAATGTTCCCGAAATGATATAAAGAAGTTGGAAACTGAGTTTTACTATCTCGCTGTGAAAGGAAATGATCTCATGACCTATGTTCGCCAATTTCAAGAGCTGAGTGTTTTGTGCCCCCACAAGGTTCCGGATGATGAGACACTGTTGGAGAACTTTATTGGAGGATTACCACCAAGCATTGAGGGGAATGTGACATCATACAACCCCAGACACTTGATAAAGCTATTAATATAGCACAATGACTTCTGGACTAGGTGATCAAGAACGAGACTATTCAGAGAGGTAACAACAATGACAACAAACGTAAGTGGGATGACAAAAAAAGAAACCACAACCCTCACAACCACAATAACAACCAAAGGCTTGGGCTCCTTCTATATATATAAAAGGGTCGGTTTTTACTTTTTTTTTCTTTGTTTCTTCTCTGTAAGACTAAAACACAAAGGCTTGGGCTCCTTTTTTCGTTTTGTTGCTACGTCCAAACAAAAGTCCAAACATGTATTCTTCATTTTAAATTTGTAATATCACCATATTAACTCCTTTTTGCGCATAACCTACATAATCATAAAACACCCTCAAAGTACATGTATAACGACGAATAACAATGCAACAATGCGTAATTAACATGCTATGAGGTGTATGTAAAATACACCGATCAAACCTCCCTTACTTAACCCTTACTTGTCCCGAGGAAGAAATCTACTATATCTTAACATGTTAATTACATAATTTTTAATCATACCATTGAAACTCTATCAAAAAGGTCAAATTCAACCTAGTACACAAATAACCATCCTATATGACTAATAATCCAAAATGATTACCAATATTTTTGTCCTTCTTAAACACTTAACGTAACCGTTCCCATTGGTTCCATTTATTTTATGTTTCATATAATTAACCATGTGCCTAACATACTTAGTACACCCCTATAATCAATCTAAACATATATCCAAAACAAGAGGTGAGAATACCTTACACCTTTTATAATACCGGAGTTTTTATACCATAAGAGCAAACTTTTTAAGAGCAAATAAGCCATCATACATTAGCTTACATATTTTCACTTTTTGATCAATTTTTGCACATGAATTTTACTTCATATTTCAAGCATTTTTGCTCATAACATACCTAAGCTCCTTTTTTAGACATCCAGAACCGTTTCTTATACATGTCATCCCGAATGCTTAATACACTTCTTTTAAGGTTGATATAAAGACCAATCATTCGGATGTATGAATATCTATCCTATAGGTGTATACTAAGACACATCGGCACACGGGAACCGGTTAATTTAGTCCAATTAATTAAATGAGAACAGCTATGCTTCGTGCCTACTGGTATATCATATGATGGAGTTATCTACCACATAGTCTAATTAATCAATGCACTAACTTAAACCAACCTTTCTAATTTCATTAACAATACAAGGATTGGGTTATTTCACATAAAATTATCTCAACTAAGTGCAATGTTATCCATCATAAGAATTGGCGTCTGACCCATGCTAACAACTAAAATATCACCTTGCGCGGGTGACGAATCAGATAGGCAAGCACAGCATATGACTACCACTAATAATTATGACAGTTCTCCAACTTTTTTCTATGGCCACCATGCACGGGTGACAAGCCGGATAAGATCAATTTAAGTGTCCTAACCCAACTATTACATTATTATATTTCATATTATATTATTTTAACTTTCTTCCTGTTCTAAGCAAAAGTAAGTAGGGAAATTCAATCGGGCATGGTTTGATCATCTACTAATTATACATATGCCTAACTACATGCAAACCATCAAATTAATTTTATAACCAAATTATACAATGGAATCGGGTGCACCTTAAAATTATGGTTGGGTCTTCTAGTTTGCTTCAATAAATCATCCATAAGCTAATCTTCAGAATCTGCAAACACTCAACAAATATATGTAGAAGAAACTTCCACATCCAATTAGCACAAAACTCTTATAATGTGATTTCAATTTTTTTTTTTTTTTTTATTATTTAAAAAAATTCACATTTTGACCCATTTTTAACCACAATTTCACACAAAAACATGTAACACATGTGACACCCTCCCCAACTTAAAGCATTGCATTGTCCCTAATGCAAAAACTTTAAGTTGAAATTTTGGTTAAAAATCACTTTGACAAACTCACACCACACAAAAACCTAACTCACTTTCGTCGGAATCACGGTTGCATTTAGCGTATGCAACAAGCCTTTTAAACCACTTGGTAGCCCGAGTGGACGAGTTTAGTCTCGTGAGGGTTTGTAGTGAATACACCCACAAAGTTTTTAACACACACAAAAATAAGAAAATAAAAAGAAACATAAATTAGAAAGAACATACACACACACACTACAACCCACGGGTTACCTCCCGCGAAGCGCTAAGTTTACCGTCGTCAGCCCAACATAACTCATTGGAGCTATTGAGACGGTTGGAGTGGTTCTAAATAAACCACATCGACCGTGTCCATATGATCACTCTCCAAAACAACATACGGCTTCAGACGGCGTCCATTGACTTTAAACGGCTCTCCACCCACCATATTTTTTATTTCAATGGCTCCATGTGGAGAGACTTGAGTCACAACATATGGACCCGTCCATTTACTTCTCAATTTTCTCGAAAAAAGCTTAAGTCTAGCATTGAATAGCCAAACTTTTTGACCCACCAAGAAAGATTTCTTAGTGATGTGTCGGTCATGAAAAGCCTTAGTTTTCTCCTTATAAATCCGGGAGTTCTCATAGGCATCGGGTCTAATCTCATCTAATTCAGATAATTGAAGTTTCCCAGAATTACCCGCATTATTTAAGTCCATATTAACCTGCTTAATTGCCCACTCAACCCTATGCTCTATTTCAACCGGTAAATGACACGCCTTGCCATATACCAACCTATACGGTGACATTCCAATAGGGGTCTTAAAAGCCGTCCTATATGCCCACAAGGCATCATCTAACCTCAGGGACCAATCCTTCCTATCGCTACGAATGGTCTTTTCTAATATTCGCTTAATCTCCCTATTAGATACTTCCACTTGTCCACTAGTCTGTGGATGATAAGGGGTAGCTATTCTATGATTAACCCCATAGTGTTTCAATAACTTTCCAAATTTGAAGTTCTTAAAGTGGGAACCCCCGTCACTAATGATGGCCTTGGGGATTCCATGCCTAGCAAAGATGTTTTTCTTGGCAAACTTAAGAACTACACTATGGTTATTTGTTTTTGTAGCCTCAGCCTCTACCCACTTAGAGACATAGTCAACTGCCACCAAAATATACACATTGCCATGAGAGGTAGGGAATGGTCCCATAAAATCAATACCCCACACGTCAAAGATCTCAACAACAAGTATGGGATTCATAGGAATCTGATCACGCCTTGAAATCCCACCAACTTGTTGGCAACGAGTACATGCTTTCACAAAAGACTGGGCATCCTTGAATATAGTCGGCCAAAAGAAGCCGCTTTGCAGGACTTTGTGCCCCGTTTTCGTAGTACCAAAGTGTCCCCCACACACATAAGAATGGCAATGAGCCAATATGTCCATATGCTCATGATCGGGAACACACCTCCTAACAACTTGGTCAGCACACACTTTATAAAGCTCCGGATCCTCCCAAATATAATGCTTCAATTGAGAAAAGAAGTATTGTCTTTGTTGTTGGACCGGTAATCCGGAAGCTTTTTAACTACAAGGTAGTTAACAATGTATGCATACCAAGGGAGCTTAGAAACCTCAAATAAGCTTTCATCCGGAAAGCTTTCTTTGATTACGTCAGATGGGTTGAACCGTGGAGGGATAATCCTGGACAAATGGTCGGCAACCACATTTTCTGACCCCTTTTTATCCCGAATTTCCAGATTAAATTCTTGTAAGAGCAGAATCCACCTAAGCAACCTCGGTTTTGTCTATTTCTTAGTCAATAAATGTTTCAGAGCACTGTGATCCGAAAATACCATCACCTTAGAGTGTCCCCAGATATATGTCCGGAACTTATCAATAGCAAAAACCACGGCTAGCAATTCCTTTTCAGTAGTGGTGTAATTCATTTGAGCTTCTGAAAAAGTCTTACTAGCATAGAAGATTACAACGGGTTTCTTATCGGCCCGTTGTCCCAGCACCGCCCTAGCAGCATAATCACTCGTATCACACATGATCTCGAAAGGCTTCGACCAATCAGGTGACTGCAGCATCGGGACTTCTACAAGCTTTTGCTTAAGCATATTGAATGATTTAAGACATGATTCATTAAAGTCAAATCGTGCCTCTTTTAAGAGTAAATTACAAAGAGGCTTTGATATAGCACTGAAATCTTTAATAAATCGCCTATAGAACCCTGCATGACCAAGAAAAGATCGCACAGCTTTAACGTTAGTGGGAGGAGGAAGGGTTGAAATTATTTGCACCTTGGCACGGTCAACCTCGAATCCTTTTTCAGAGACAACGTGCCCCAATACAATTCCCTCATGAACCATGAAATGGCTCTTCTCCCAACTAAGCACTAGATTAGTTTCGGTGCATCTTTTTAACACACTTTCAAGCTGACCCAAACAACTTTCAAAGGATTGACCAAAGATGGAGAAATCGTCCATGAATATCTCTACAGATTCCCCAACCATGTCCGAAAAGATGCTCATCATGCACCGCTGAAAGGTAGCGGGTGCATTACACAGACCAAACGGCATTCGGCGGAATGCAAATGTCCCATAAGGACATGTAAAAGTAGTTTTGGCCTGGTCATCAAGATGGATAGGTATTTGATTATATCCGGAGTACCCATCCAAAAAGCAATAGAACTTCTGACCGGAAAGCTTCTCAACTATTTGATCAATAAAAGGTAGTGAGAAATGATCTTTAGATGTGGCACTATTTAGCTTACGGTAATCTATGCACACTCTCCACCCGGTCACTGGTCGGGTGGTGAGTTTTTCCCCACTCTCGGTTTCCACAACAGTGATACCAGCCTTTTTAGGCACCATTTGCGTGGGACTTACCCATTTACTATCTGAGATGGGATAGATGATACCAGCATCTAGACATTTGAGAACTTCCTTCTTCACTACTTCCTTCATATTAGGATTCAAGCGCCTTTGCGCATCTCTTGATGGCTTAACATTTGGGTCCATAACAATTTGATGCATACATAATGAAGGACTGATTCCTTTCAAGTCTGCAATTGTCCATCCCACTGTTGCTTTATACTTGGAAAGCACTTTCAAAAGTGATTCCTCTTGTGATCCAGAAAGATCAGAAGCAACAATAACGGGTAAAGTATTGTTAGGACCTATAAAAGCATATTTGAGATTAGATGGCAAAGGTTTCAGCTCAAGAGTTGGAGGCACCTCTAGCGACGGCTTTGTGGCCATGTCCAAATTAGCAGGCAAGGGCTCCACTTTATAAGACCAAGGTGGTTTTTGATGGTCCAAAGAACTGACCAAACACTCTTGAATCTCTTGTACTTCAACAACATCGAGAATCTCCTCATTCTCCCCAGTTAGATACAAATCTAAAGGATCATCCTTAAGCATATGGGGTACATGCTTTTGGACTTCCTCATCGATCACATCTACCTGGTAACATTCATTCATAGTAGGAGAATTCACAGAATTAAACACATTCAATCTTAGCTTCTTATTACCGAAGGCAATATCCATGGCACCAGTTCGACAATTAATCCTAGCGTCTATCGTGGCTAGAAATGGTCGCCCCAGGATAATGGTTGGCTGGACATCCTTGTATGGTGATTCGGTGTCCATAACAAAGAAGTCAACTGGGTAATAGAAGTCATCAACTTTTACAATAACATCCTCTAAGATACCTCTAGGAATTTGGTAGATCGATCGGCTAAGGAAATTATAGTGTCAGTCTTACGAAGAGTTCCTAAGTCATACTTATTGACCAAACTAGCAGGAAGGATGTTGATACTAGCACCGAGATCAAGGAGCGCCTTCTTAATGGTAATATTTCCCACCACAACTGAGATCAATGGTGCTCCAGGATCTTTGAATTTAGAAGGAAGAGAGCTAGATAAGAATGCACTGACATGCTCAGTCAGGTCAATCTTTTTAGGCAAAGTTGCCTTCAGCTTCCTTTTCTGGGTACACAAGTCCTTTAAAAACTTGGCATATGCAGGAATTTGCTTGATAGCATCAATAGGGGGGAGATTGATCATTACTTGCTTGAAAGTCTTCCACATATCCTCAGAATGAGGACCTTTTTTAGCCAATCTTGCATATGCCGATTTTTCCAAAGCAACAGGGTAAGGAGTGGTTGTGCTTGACACACCACCCTCCCTAACTTTGGGTGATTCGGTAGCTTCAGGATTCTGTGTTGTTGGTTTTGGAAAATCTTTTAATAAATCATTTACCAACTCAGAATCAGACTTAACATTATCAGCTTTTTTACCTTTAACAACAATTTTGTCATCAGTAACGAAATCCTCGACATCATGTGAAAAATCATGAACACTTGGAATTTTGATGTCATTGTTGTAGGTTTTACCATTTCGAAGAGATGTAACCATATTCAACTGCTCAGGACCACCTGGCTTATGCGTTGGATTGAGAGTGGGATAGCTTGGAAGCTTACCCGCTTCTCATTTGTGCACCTCTTCAGCTAGCTGCCCCAATTGTCTCTCAAGATTTACTACAGATTTAGAGAGAGACTCAAATTTTAGGTTTGCACCTTGATTAGACTTGGCCAACTCGCTTAGGATCAAGTCAAACTTTTGGTCAACATTGGATTGTTGGCCATTGCTTAAACCTTAACCGTGATTTTGGTATTGATGTGGCCTTTGTTGGTAGGAGCTTTGTTGTTGGTAATTGTTAGAGCGATTGTCGTCATCCTTCCAACGGAAGTTGGGATGATTGCGCCATCCCGGATTATAACTTTTGGAAAATGGGTCGTTTCGTGGACGGTTTCCATAGACTCCATTTACCTCCTCATTCGATGGCGTCCCCCAATTTTGAAAATTATTGGTCGAATGACTCGGATCACCACACATTGAGCTGTCACAACCCGTAATTTCAGGTCCTTTTCCAAGCTTCAAAATTTTCACTATTCATCTTGGGAATTACTATTCATGTGTTACTATTCATCAATCACTATTCATCATTTCACTATTCATCGTTTTTGAAGTCAGTTTGAGACTTTGAGAAGTCGTCAAAAAATTTACTATTCACGAAACACTATTCATTCCCAGAGGAAAATCACTATTCATGGTTATCATTAATCATGTCGTAAACTTGGTTTACGGGTATTCAAATACGCGTAACCAGTTAGGTTTAGCTGCGTATTCAGTCATTAGCATATTAAGTCATGCACGGGTTTGTGTGTGGTTCATTACGTATGTTCGTTTATTTTTTAAACGTTATCACTCAGTCATTACTACTAACATTATACCCAATACTCCCGACTATGATCCTAATATATTTTCATGCTAATTTTAATGATATAAAGATTATATTATTACTTTACCCGGTGTTTTTAAACCAAGTGCTATATTTTCCGTTAGGAGCTTATAACTCCGTCGGTTTACGATATTTCAATCCGATAATCATTCTAACACCCGATTCTTGCAAGGAATATGATTTTATAATTTTTACAACTTCGTCGTATTTTATTTTACCTCGTCAAGATTTATTTCTTGTTAACTCGGTACTCGATAATACCTAATGTATACTCAAAACAACTAATACATGCTTATTTGAGGGGGACAAGAACATTAATTGGCACATTTTTCTTCCATTTTACTTCCACAAGCCGACCCCCCATTGCCTAATACACCAAAACTCATTAATGCACCTAGAATACTTAAACTTGATTTAATTTCAATAACACTTCACTTATATATTTCACTAGCTAATAAAAGATCAAAACCTCTCTTCCTTCTTCATCATACCCCACGGCCAAGAACCAAGAACACCAAGAATCCATTAATTTTTCAAGATCAAGTATTAATCAAGGCTCATTTACACTCCTTGTTAGGATTTTGTGTTTAAATCTCAAGGTTTCTTACATATTTCTCATCAAATCATCACAAACCATCAAGTAAGCTTCAAGAACATTTTTGATCATTTCATACTTTCATTATCTATATATTGTTGTATTATCAAGTTTTATTGTGGCTAGTCATGCAAGGTTTATGTTAAATGTATACCACTTTACACAAAAATTCATTATAAACATAGATCTATCATTTTTAGTAACATCCTCATGAAACCCATCATTGTTGGTGATGTTTAGGATCTTATGACACCTTGAGAAGATGTATGGTAGGATTAGAGTACTTGTGGTGTTGATTGGAAGTGGTATAAACAAGACTTGAACTAAGAAAATGTGTTTTTAACAAGTATATGAACCTACTGTCCAAAAACGTGAAAACTAGAAAAATCAGCAAATATTGAGACATTTTCGCCTTCATATTTAGAAATTTCTTTCAAAAACGAAACCGTGGCCCCAAGAATGAGTAAAAACCGACTTACGATGAGAAAGTTATGATTTTTCAAAGTTGGACGACGAAAACTAATTTCTGAAAATTATACGTGCTGTTACACGAATTTCAACGGACAAAACGAGGCATTAGACGTGATCTAGACGACCCGACCTACTGAGATTATGTTAGTTCATGTTCTTACGAAGCCGTGGATATAAAGAACGTAGAAAACGAGCTTATAACGACCGAGATATACACGTTTGAAACCCGACAAACTCTAGTTATTTTTGACAGCCACTATTAGAAAAGTGTTTCTAAGTATAAAAACAGTTTTTGCACTACGTCACATTGAGAGCCTATTTCTCATGGATTGTGACGCGTATGATCAAAATGACAAACATATGAATTCAAGACAAAGATATGAGGTTTCAAAAATCGCCAAGCTTATTCACTAACACATAGTACACCATTTCGCGACTAGTTTTGCGAGGCCATTTGGGCACATTTTCAAGTTGTGAAAAATAGTAAATTGCGACGAAAACATTTTATTTACCGATAGAATACCAAACAAGGATCGTGGAGTATTGTTTCAACATATTTACACGAAAAGTGTTTATAAACTTAACGAGACGTCAAAAATGTATTTTTCGACGATGAACGTTATTTTCAAAACTAACGAGTGGTATCGTTAACATATGTATTTGCATGTGTAGCATCATTTCATTGCTTACATTAGATCATATCATTCATGTTAGGTCGCGGTTAGAGACCGAGCCTTATTTCAGCATATTCATTATTATCATTGTTGCTGTCGCATCAGGTGAGTTTCATAGCCCCTCCTTTTACTTGGTTTGTAACTGTTTTGGGGGAGAATACATGCTCGTTTTTCATTAAACTCTATGCTCAATTTTCATTAAACTCTATGCTCGTTTTACATTTAAACTCCATGCTTGTTTTGCTTGAGACGTGAGTTGTCTTTCAAACATTATTGATTGGTTAAAATACTTGAGTCGTTGCTCGGAAGTATTTTGTGTTTACATTGTTCACCCTTGATCATTTCATTATGGACACTAGTACATTAACCTATTTCATATTGCCTATGTTATGGACTGTTAATTTCGTATTATTTTAGTTATATGACGACATTGTCAGAGATATATATATATGGCGACATTGTCATGGCGACACTGCTAGATTAGATTATATGGCGACATTGTCAGAATTTATCTTATGACGACATTGTCATGACGACATTGTCAGATTTATTTATATGGCGACATTGTCAGATTTAGTTATATGAAGACATTATCACACTTACCTTTATATAGCGACATTGTCACACTTAACATTACATTTTGTGGTCCATAAATCATTTGACGTTCACTTAAACCAAATCATATTTGGCAGTGGGTTGTAAACACACAGTTGCAAGTCTTGTATGGGTGGGGCTTGGAACTGGGTGGATTTATAACGCCTTTGCTGGGAAATCATTTTCAAACGCATTTCATTTTTCACTAAACTCTATGAACTCAGCAACCTCGTGTTGACACTTTTAGCATGTATTTTCAGGTATTAAGCAATAGCACGCTACAGGAGGCTTTTGGCAGGGCATGGCATGGTCATAGGAGACTCTGATATTCATTTGGGGACCGTTTTAACTGTTTAAAAGGGTCTATTTCCGCACTACTTTTAACAATGAAAATTTAACACTTTTGTTAAACAATTTGATTCTAAATGATTGAGGTAAAAACCGTTCTTTGCACTTGTGTTGTAATACCAATTGAGTTGCACCCCAGTGGCATGTATGCTTCCGCTGGACCCGATTTCTGGGGGTGTGACATGAGCACACGTCATGCGACACATTTGAAGCACATTTTCCTAGATTTCTCAATAAAAGATCAACTTTCTTACTTAACTCGCTAATTTCAAATTTTGTGCCAGATTGGTTAGACACAAAATTGGCGGAAGATGTGTGGTTGTTGTTTCGATCCACCGAAGCTTGGGTCTTGGAACCCTTGCTCAGCTTTTCAAAAAACTCCCATTCTTCATCCATGCGACGTGAGAAAAACGTACCCCCACTAGTTGCCATCACAAATTGTTGGTTGTGATAATCCAACCCATCTTAGAAGATTTTGACAAGCTCCCATTTTGGAACATCGTGGTGAGGGCAAGTTCTTAACAACTCTTTTAGCCTATTAAAAGCTTCGTGAAACTGCTCGCCTGGGATTTGACGAAAGGATTTAATCTTATTCCTAGTGGCAGCAGTTTTACTTATAGAATAAAATTCATCAAGAAACGCGGATTGCATTTCAGACCATGATTTAATACTACCTGGTTCGAGAGATGTGAACCAGGCCTTAGCTTGATCTTTAAGAGAAAAAGGAAAAAGGCGAAGTCGTACCCCATCCTTAGTGGTTTTATTACCCTGATATGTATCTGCAATGGAGAAGAACTCCCGCAGATGTGTGTATGGCTCCTCATGACCTCTAAACACGGGTAAGATTGCTATGAGGTTCGGCTGGATCTTGAAGTTGCTCACAGCCCCGTTAGCCGCAGCCGGATAGACAATCGACGAGGGATCCTCGAAGTTCCCTGGTCTGTAGTAGGAATCCACACACCGTGGTGGGGATTCTGGTCTGGCGGCATCGTCGTCACCTGGCCTTTTCATGAAAAGCTCTTCTAAACCTGCAAAATCAAGGTTAGTAGAAAATTGTCTAATTACTTTCCTCCTCAACCTTGCGCTTCTCTCTACCTCGGGATCGTAAGCTAACGGTGATGTATGTCCCGATCTACGCGTGCGCATACACTAACCTGCACACTCACAACCAACAAAACAAACAAGCAAACAAAACAAGAGAAAAAAAATCTTTTTGTATTTTTTTATTTTAAAACTATTAACAAAAAACTTAAACCAAAAGCGCACTCACTCCCCGGCAGCGGCGCCAAAATTTGACCAATGTCGTTGTACCGATCAAAAATAAACTTAATTACCTTATACTAGATAGGGCAAGCGGGTATCGTATCCACGAGGAGTATGTGATTTTAATTTGAGGTTTGGGGTGATCACTGATCAATAAAAGTTTTGGTTTGTTTAATACTTAATAATAAAGCTACTAATTAACTAGAAAGCAAATAAGCAATAAGAAGTAAATAAACAAATAAAAATTAAATAAGCAAGTAAGATTTGTAAACAGTTGAGTAAAAAGCAATCTCTCCCGACTCCAGATATATTGATACGACTAATTTACGGATTATTACTAATGTTTGCCTTCAAACCACATATACATAGTTTGTATTAATTGAAAAGGACAATTTTGGGCACAAGTTATATTCACCACGTGAATCGTCCTAATCCCTAAACTAGTTAGACTCGGCACGACTCATTGACTAGCAATAACATGTCTTACAATAATCCTATCAATTAATTTAATAATTACTCAAATGAATGATTATGGGTACAAATTATGTTTACCATACGACCGTCTTAACCCCTATACTAATTAGGCTCGGCACAATCGTTGACTCGCAATTATATGTCTCACAATAATTCAATCGAATAATTATACTAAAATATTAAAATCAAATAAATGATATGCATTAAAATCATATGAATTAATATTTGACAAACAAAATAAAATCCGTAAACATGATCAAACCAAATATATCTTTTACCGGGAGAGATTACAAGAAGATTAGCCGCACCTCACGATCGTAGACCTCATCTTTATTTTATTGCACGATCGTCGAGAGAACATATAATATCTATTAATGTGAATGTCGGCTGAAATAATAAAAGTCGGATCGATGGGGTCTGCCTTCGAGTGAAATCAATACAGAATGGTCGAATGTCTTTTATATATAAAGGGGTCTTCGAAAAATAAATAAAAAATAAACTGACGGCTGGCCTTATTTGTTTTGTGAATGATTGACCTTTTTATAAAAAGAATGGGGTGATAAAAATGGCGACTAGATAATCTGAATGGGGTCCCCTATTTCTTTTGTCCGCATCGTATATATAAAAGGGTCGGTTCTTCCTTTTTTTTTTCTTTGTTTCTTGTCGCCTCGGTAAGGCTAAAACACAAAGGCTTGGGCTTCTCTTTTGGTTTTGTTGCTACATCCAAACAAAAGCCCAAACTTGTATTTTTCATTTTAAATTTGTAATATCACCATATTAACTCTTTTTTGCGCATAACCTACATAATCATAAAACACCCTCAAAGTACATGTATAACGACGAATAACAATGCAACAATGCGTAATTAACATACTATGAGATGTATGTAAAATACACCGATCACTTTGTAGTGCGCCAATTTTAGCTTTACCTGAAGGAAGCGAATACTTTGTGGTCTATTGTGATGCTTCACTCAATGGTTTGGGTGCGATGCTGATGCAGAGAGAAAAAGTTATAGCTTATGCTTCACGACAACTCAAGGTACATGTAACACCCCTAAAATCGTGTCCAGCGGAAGCATACATGTCACTGTGGTGCTACTTAATTGGTATCACAACACAAGTACAAAGAACAGTTTTTTACCTCAATCATTTAAAATAAAATTCATTATCAAAAAGTGTAAATTCTACATTATTCAAAAGTAGTGCAGAAATAGGCCCATAAAATAAGTAAGCGTCCCAAATAAGTATATCATAGTTGTCTATGACTATGCCGTTTGCCAAGCGCCTCTAAACGTAAGCTATCGCATTAAACCTGAAAATACATACTAAAAGGGTCAGCTTACGCTGGACCCGATTTTGGGGTGTCACAGATTGGTACCAGAGCCATGGTTATAGAGAATCAGGTCGCATTTTAGACCTAGACTATAACCACTCTTTATGTTTTAAGTACTCCACTTTGCATTGCCTTACACTCTCCATGCGCTTACACTCTCCGAACATTTATCCTATACACTATTACACTTGTTTATATAAATAATAATTATATACACACGTATTTACATAAATATTTATATATACGCGCAAGTATATAAATATTTATATACACACGTATTTATATAAAGATTATTTATATAAGCACTTATATAAAGGATATTTTTATATACTTGATTTACTTTCGATCACCATTTCTTTATATAAAAGATTATTTATATAAACTTTTTACTAAAATTGACCTCGTAATGCCGATTGCAGGGCATTATGTCAGCACCAGCTTCCCCAGTTCACGTACCCGAGCCCTTACCAGAGATACCTGAGCAGGCACCACTATCGCCAGATCACGTGTTTGACTTCCCTGGTGCTCCTATCTTTGATGAGGAGGAGTTGTCCGAGGAGGAGTCAGAGGAGGAGTCAGAGGAGGAGATGGATATGGATATTGATCCAGAGGAGGATCATGAGATAGATTTCGAGGATCAGTGGATAGACGAAGAGGTTGAGGCCTGACTAGTGGCACCAGTTACACCCACACGGACTGTTGCTCATGCTGCAATTGCATCTGTGATATCACCTATTCAGATTGACCCTACTATGTTGCCAGACTATCGTGGCAAGTCTATACTTGCACCATCTATGTTTTCTGATAGCACTTATGAGGTTGGTTAGTCATCTTCAGCACTTACAGAGACACAGCACTAGCAGGAGATCGTAGCTATTCATGGTAGGATGGGCCGGATTGAGAGGACTCAGCACGCTGCTAGGAGGACTGAGCGAACTATTGAGGGTGATATAGCATGGTTAGGAGAGCGACACGACATCATTCAGACTAGGACCCTTTCGTTGGTACGAAGGGTGGATGCTGTGTGCGATGATCAGATTGATACTACATTGACTCTTACTGCATTACACCCCCGGGTGACTACTATGGAGGATCAGATCGAGACATTGGCAGATGAGTCAGAGTATGCTGGGGATATGATTAGTGTCCATGACACATCGATTCTCGAGTTACAGGCTAGAGCTGATCGGGCTGATGCACTTGGGACTGAGGTCCATGGATTACAGTTAGAGTTACAGGCGTCCAGACAGGATACTCAGGAGTTGTGAGCATCACTACAGGAGTCTAGGGCAGAGGTTCGGGAGTTACAGACTCGTTTGGCATCGAGAGAGGCGAGTGAGATTTCGACATTACAAATTTTGCACAGGATGAAGGAGCGTCTTAGTGCTTTGGAGCAGGGTCCGACAGGCCAGTAGGGCTAGCCAGTAGTACTAGTTAGATTAGCTTCATTAGACTAGCTTTTGGTTATTGTAATACTAAACTGAGAGTCTCAATTAGTAGAAGTAATGCTGACAGTTGTACTTGACTTTCATATTTTGTAGAACAATGCAGCAAGTATTAAATCTATTTTATATCATAATTTTTATTCTATTTGTGATGTTATTCTGTACTACCTTATGATGTTGTCATGATTATTGATGTCATTATTTTATCATTTTCACGTAGTGATTTTGATTTTTTTTAATGACTTCTTATTGATTTCTGTATTTTTTTCATGTGTTGATAGAACCATGTCAAACGAAGTTAATATGGAACAAATCATAACCGAGCGTGTAGCCGCAGCTATGGCGGCATATGTACAGAATCGACCTGGTACCGCAGGAGGTGCACCAGTGCAAGGCTGAAGTTATAAAGAATTCATGAATTGCAAACCCATCATTTTTAAAGGAATAGATGGAGAAGTTGAATTAACGCAATGGTTTGAAAAGATGGAGTCCGTGTTTCTACGGAGTAGATGTTCTGACGATTGTAAAGTGAATTATGCAACGGGTACACTTGAGGAACATGCTTTGTCATGGTGGAATTCCTATGCTCAGCAAGTTGGACTTGAGAAAGCTTTTAGTACCCCTTGGGAGGAATTCAAAAAGGAAATGGTTAAGAAGTATTGTTCTCGAAGTGATATAAAGAAGTTGGAAACTGAGTTTTACTATCTTGCTGTGAAAGGAAATGATCTCACGACTTATGTTCGCCGATTTCAAGAAACTGAGAGTTTTGTGCCCCACAAGGTTCCGGATGACGAGACACTATTGGAGAACTTTATTGGAGGATTACCATCAAGCATTGGGGGGAATGTGACATCATACAACCCCCAGACACTTGATGAAGCTATCAATATAGCACAACGACTTTAGGATCAGGTGATCAAGAACGTGACTGTTCAGAGAGGTAACCACAATGACAACAAGCGTAAGTGGAATGACGACAACAGAAACAACAACCCTCACAACCTCAATAACAACCAAAACCATAACAACCATCACCATAACCAACAGGATAAAAGGCAGGAGATTGCTAGGGCTTATGTTGCTGCCCCGGCTGAAGGTAGAGGCTATGCTGGAAACTACCCCTTTTGTGATCGATACAAGCAGCATCACACAGGTCCTTGCACCGTTAGGTGTAGGAGTTGCCAGAAAATGGGACACCAAGCAAAGGACTGCAGAAGTAGAGGCCCTGCTACTGGAAGCAACTTGCAGCCAGTGGTTACTTGTTTCGGATGTGGGGAAAAGTGACACTACAAGGACAAATGCCCCAAGAACAAGGGTCAACAGGTCGGATGAGCTCTTTGGAGAGCTTATGTGATGGGAGGCGGAGAACCTCATCAAGACCCGAATGTCGTCACGGGTACGTTTCTAATCAATGATCAGTATGCTAAAGTTCTATTCGATTCGGGTGCCGATATGAGTTTTGTATCCACTACATTTGCTCCATTACTTGATATCACATCTCCTACACTAGACACCACATATAATATTGAACTAACTAATGGCAATTTAGTAGATACCAGTGCTGTACTTAAAAACTATACCCTAAACCTTTTAAACCATTCTTTCCAAATAGACCTTATGCCCATAGAACTCAGTAGTTTGATGTTATCATCGGCATGGATTGGCTATCCAAACATCAAGCAAAAATTATCTGCGGCGAGAAGGTTGTCCATATTCCTCTTCATGGTGAAACTCTGATTATCCGTGGCGATCAGAGTGGAACCCGACTAAACATCATTTCCTGTATCAAAACCCTAAAGTACATCGAGAAAGGATGTTATGCCTTTCTAGCTCACATAACCTATAAGAAACCAAAAGAAAAACGACTTGAAGATGTACACATTGTTCGTGATTATTTCGAAGTCTTTCCCGAATACTTACCTGGACTTTCACCGATCCAACAAGTGGAATTCCAGATTGATTTGATTCCAGGAGCTGCACCTGTGGCCCGAGCACCCTACAGATTAGCCCCGTCAGAAATGCAAGAGTTGTCAAATCAACTGCAAGAACTCACGGATAAGGGATTTATTCGACCAAGTTCCTCTCCATGAGGAGCTCCGGTCTTATTCGTGAAAAAGAAAGACGGATCATTCAGAATGTGTATTGATTACCGTGAACTTAACAAGTTGACGGTAAAGAATCGGTATCCATTACCGAGGATCGATGATCGGTTTGATCAGTTACAAGGCTCCAGCTATTATTCAAAGATTGACCTACGTTCAGGTTACCACCAACTCCAAGTTCGGGAAGAAGACATTCCAAAGACGGCTTTTAGAACTCATTACGACCATTACGAGTTCCAGGTAATGCCTTTTGGTTTGACCAATGCACCGGCGATATTCATGGATCTCATGAATCGGGTGTGTAAACCCTATTTGGACAAGTTTGTGATCGTGTTTATTGATGACATTCTGATCTACTCCAAGACCAAAGAAGAACACGAAGGGCATTTGAGAACGATTTTAGAATTGCTCAAGAATGAGAAATTGTATGCAAAATTTTCTAAGTGCGAATTCTGGATTCATACGGTACAATTTCTTGGGCATGTGATTGACAGCGAAGGTTTACACGCCGATCCTGCTAAAATCAAAGCCGATAAAGACTGGGCAGTGCCTACAACACCTACAGAGATTCGATAGTTTTTAGGTCTGGCTGGATACTACCGGAGGTTCATTGAGGGTTTCGCTTCTATGGCAAAGCCTTTAATAAAGCTGACACAAAAGAACAAAAAGTATGAATGGGGTAAAGAAGAAGAAAAAGCCTTTCAAATCTTAAAGCATAAGCTTTGAGTGCGCCAATGTTAGCTTTACCTGAAGGAAGCGAAGACTTTGTGGTCTATTGTGATGCTTCACTTAATGGTTTGGGTACGGTGCTGATGCAGAGAGAAAAAGTTATAGCTTATGCTTCGCGACAACTCAAGGTATACAAGGAGAAATATACAACCCATGATTTGGAGTTGGGTGATGTAGTTTTTGCTCTTAGGTTATGGAGGCACTACTTGTATGGTACGAAGTGTACAGTGTATACTGATCACAAGAGTCTCTAATACATCCTTGACCAGAAGGAACTTTACATGAGACAACGTAGGTGGATTGAACTCTTGAGTTACTACGATTGTGACATACGTAATCACCCTGGGAAGGCAAACGTAGTGGTTGATGCCCTAAGCCGAAAGGAAAGGGCAAAACCATTGCGTGTCAGATCATTAGTAATGACGGTCCACACTAAATTACCCGAGCAGATTCTTAATGCTCAAGCGGAAGCAATGAAAGAAGAAAATGTGAAAGCCAAAAATCTGGGAAAAGGGATCAAACCGATATTTAAGACTCGACCTGACGGAACCCGGTGCTTTGATAAACGTGTTTGGTTGCCATGATTTGGTGGGTTGAGAGACTTAATCATGCACGAGTCTCATAAATCCAAATACTCTATTCATCCAGGATCAGACAAGATGTACCACGACCTGAAACAATTATATTCGCGGCCGAACATGAAGGCTGAGATCGCTACCTATGTTGGAAAGTGTCTAACATGTGCAAAGGTGAAAGCAGAGCATCAAAAGCCAATCAGATTACTTCAACAACCTGATATTCCTGTTTGGAAATGGGAAAGAATCACCATGGATTTCATCACCAAACTTCCTAGAACTCCAAGTGGATATGATTCGATTTGGGTCATTGTAGATTGTTTGACCAAGTCTGCTCATTTTCTACCAATAAAAGAAACCGACAGTATGGAGAAGCTCACTCAACTATACTTGAAAGAGATTGTCTGTAGACATGGAGTGCCAATATCAATCATATCAAACAGAGATAGCCGATTTACCTCTCGATTCTGGAGGTCACTCCAGAAAGCCTTGGATACAAATTTGGATATGAGTACAGCTTACCACACACAGACGGATGGTCAAAAAGTGAGAGAACAATACAAACTCTAGAAGACATGTTACGTGCGTGTGTGCTTGACTTTGGAAGTAGCTGGGATCGACATTTGCCGTTAGTCGAATTCTCCTACAACAATAGCTATCACGCGAGCATTAAGGCTGCGCCTTTCGAAGCTCTTTATGGGCGGAAATGCAGATCTCCAGTCTGCTGGAATGAGGTTGGGGATAGCCAACTCACAGGTCCAGAGATGATTCGAGAAACAAAAGAAAAGATCGTGCAGATTAAAAACCGTTTGTTAGCTGCTCGTAGCCGTCAGAAAAGCTATGCAGATGTGAGACGTAGAACTTTGGAGTTTAAGGTGGGTGACAAAGTTATGCTCAAAGTTTTGCCATGGAAGGGCGTGATACGTTTTGGGAAATGTGGAAAGCTAAGTCCGCATTACATTGGACCATTCAAGATCCTAGCTAGGGTTGGCCCAGTAGTGTACAAATTAGAACTACCTGAAGAGCTTCAAGGAATTCACAACTGTAACACCCCAACCCGACAAGGGTAGAGATGTCACAATAATGGTTTCACATCAAAACAAACACAAGCATATGACATAAATAATACAATAGAATTTCAATGGTTACAATGGAAAATCTGAAACTACAAGGTTACAAATGAGAAATACAATAATTACTAAGTCCGAGTATAAGCTCTTCTAGTCCTCTCTAATCCAAATAGCTAACAAGGTCTTCTAAGTCCAAGGTACTCTCCACTCATACCCAGCTTCCAACCAAACCTGCCACAGAAAAAGAAATGCGGCTGAGCTACGAAAGCTCAGTGAACAGATATAACGATAACAAAGCAGTAATGATGGAATAGTAAAGTAAGTGAAACAATGCAAGGTTTCACAAGAGTTTGGAAAGAATATAAAGGTTATGCAGAGATATCAGGAATTAAGAAACAATTTATTTGGTTTTTAGGGTTTAAAATCGTATTTTAATTCAAACGACCTAAGTAGCATGCATGGATCATTATAGCCATTTTATATAGACCATATATGATGTAAAGGAAGTCACAAAAATACCAAATAATTTTTATAATGATCGAATAAGGTGTGGAGAATTAATACCTCTCGGCAAGGATGAAAATTGAACAAAAACTAAAACCGAGTGAACCAAGCCTTCAAAAGTCAGACTCCTATTTTTCTACACTTCTTCTAGCACCAAGGAACTCAGGAAAAATGATAAGAGGTCATGGAAAATTATGGTGGCCGATTGGGAGTTTTTGTTTGTGTTTTAGGGTTTTTAGAATGTGTAAAAAGGAAACAAATGAGAAAAACCGTGTATTATGGGAGGAGAGGCATGTATTTCGGCCCAAAGTGATCAAGGAGGATCAATTTACTGATTGTGATTGATTTCCTTTAATTGCAATACTTATCTTAGTTTTTATTTGATTTTATTTTATTTAATAACATAAATAAATTTATAGGTAATAGAATTTCGACATGTAAATGTTTAAGTGATGTGACAAATATTTTTTTAGGACCTTTAGGATGTTAAAATGTTCATGAAAAAATTATCATACTTCATATGTTGTTAATTTCCAATAGTTTGGGATTTAATTGATGTTTTATTTAATCATTAATTGAATTTTTAAGTTGCAAGGGTAATTTGGTACTTTTGCATGTTTTGAAATTTTGGGTATTACAACTTCTTCCCTTCTAAAAGAAAATTTTCGTCCTCGAAATTTGAAGTCGCAAAGTTAGACGAAGTCGTAGCAAGTCGCAAAAGATCGTCACAAACGTTCTCACGCCCGGGGAGGTTCTTCCAAAAAGGATCTTCAGACCAAATAGTTTCTCATGACTCAATCAAAACAAGGTGGGTTCAATTTCCTCAGAAGGAGACAAAATAGGTTGATTCTGATCAAAAGGTTCATGCAACATAAAATGGATAATAGGTGAATCTTCTGGAAAGCTCATATGGAAAACGAACAAGATTTCAAATCAAATTAACTGTATCAACAGTAGAGAGCTCTACAAAGAGTTTAAGATTCATAACTGAGGTCAACAGAATGCAAAACAAGAATTCAAACTCATCCAGATATCTAATGAACAAAGGCAGAGTATACGCATAGGTAGAATGAACCTAAAGTCTCACTAATCACGGATAATCCAACGGAGATCAAATTCTAAACTTCTTAGGTACTCCCCAAGATATCCTATGGCCACAATGAGTGCACGTTATATGGTGTAAGTATTATCACATTGATCAGGCGTCATAATACTAGCACCACATAAATATGCCTTCATGATGATCATACTTTATCTCGAGTCGTGAGCAAAACAACCTATCTTAATCCACCTAGTACTTCTACAGTCTCAGGGGTCAACAAAATCAAATGTCATAGTCAAGAGGGAAACAAAACTATTCGCAAGAGTATCGGGATCCCAGATTGCCTAGCAGAAGTAAGGTACGCCGTCACAAGCATCATATCTTCCACAATTCGCCAAAATTCCCTATAACAAAGCCATCATCGAAACATACGAAAAATGAACACGGAACTGAAATGCTTCTAGAGAACTTAAATCATTAGGGGATCTTATTACTATATAACGAAGCTTAAGTGAGTCAATGGAAGTGAAAGTTAGTCGACGATAACTTCGGCCTTCACAAAATCAATTCTTCCAAACATAACAGGTCAGTTTCAAAAATCCGTTAATTCAACTCATTCAATCTCTTCAAGTCCGGTTAATCTGTCTTCGTTTGTCCATTAATCTGGAAGTGAAACAAAATCGTGAACTTGTATCTGGTTCGTCAAGCCTCCTGCAGTTCTTCTTGGAATGTGATGAAGTAATGTGAATTTCTGGCACGATCTTTAAATTCCTTCATCATCCAGTTTGCCTCCACTCTCAATTCATCTTAGTACAACCAAGATGAATAGGGAAGTGAGACTGCACATTTTCATCAGCTCCAGGTTCGCCATCTTGACTAGATTTTTCTTCTGCATCGCCAACACTTCTGCCTTGTAAGGAATGTCTTCACTCTTCAGGGTAGCCACCGCTGTTGTCAACTCCAGGTCAGTCAGTGAAGTAATTCTTCTGATATGTTTCTAGTTGTCTCAACAAATATCAACCTCCCAGAATGCACAAATGATCGTCCAATTTTAAGAAGGTGCAAAAATGATTTTCATGCTCTTTATCGTCTCCGAATGTACTATCAAGTCATAAAATGACCATTTGCCCAAGTACTCACGAGAAAACGTCATTTATCAAATTCACAAAACAGTCAGAGCTTTAGCTAATACTATTAGCGTCACTAACCGTCATAGCAGTCGTTACGAATACGAAAAGCGATTCCAAGAATAACCTCAATTCATACTTCCATCTGAAGGAAACTTCACGCTCTGAAATTGAACAGGTACATAGTCGTTTCCAGGGTGGAGGACTAGTGGTTCCTAACAGAATTTCAGTTCAGCTTCCAGTAATTAATACATATCTCCTGTCACCATCCTTCTTTATCGCGAACGAAACTGAAACACGCCTAAAAGATACACTAAGCAAACTCACTTCCTGGTCTTCGGTTGCTGTTCTTCCCGGTTGCTCAATCAACTGGTATGATCCCGGACACATCTTCGCTTGGTGACTAGACAATCTCTCGGTATCATGTCAAATCCTACTTCACACTCCAGTGGGAAACTTGGTGGTTTAACCAGGAATCATATTCAGAAAACTCAGGGTGCCAAATAACTCTCAAGATAAGGTTCATTCATTGGTGTACGAAATAGGTTCTAGGAAAACTTCATACCCGCGAAAGTAACGCACGAGTCTCCAGAGTAATAGTGATAGCCAAAAGTTTAACAATCGATAATCATGGTAGAGAGTTCAAAATTGTTTCAAGCGCCAAAGGTGAGACATAGTAGGAGAGTTGTCAATATTTTGAATGCTCAATCAACCAATCCCTTATCAGAATAAAATCGAAGTTAACTATCCAAAGAAAGACAAATCGACATAGCAAATCTTATCATTCGAAAGTGAGAGGGAAACATTCTTATACTCGTGGTTAAACACCACAAGACTTCTCATAGGGATAGAGATGGGTAAGACGAAATCAAATAGCGTCGAAAGATTCATAGATGCTTATCAAAAGCCAGAGACAAATAACAGAATGTATCAAGTACGTCATCGCCATGGAGATTCTCAGAATGCCCGAAGAGGCATCAAAATGATTAACAAAAGGATCAGAGGTCAGAGTCAGAATCTGAAGATAAGGATCAAATAGTGTCAGGCAATTATTATGCAATTTTCAATGCCTTCAAGATTTATTTAGGTTTCAAATCTTAGGTGGTGCAAGGCATAAGCTTTCAATCTCCAAAAGTGATCTCAACAGGCTTTAACCAAAAGCAAGGCACGAATCAGAGTGATGCGGAAGAAATGATACTTAAACAAATGCCTTATAGTCTACCCATTCCTCACTGGTCAAAACTTAAGTTCATATTAAGAAATCCTAAAGCAAGTTCTCAAGGTGTTCTCCTATGTTCTTACAGTGGAAGCCTAATGGTCCAAACTCACAGGTCAAGGGTAAATGTATTACGAGTCGCAGCCTGTTTCTCTGATACCATAAATTGTAACACCCCAACCCGAAAAGGGTAGAGATGTCACAATAATGGTTTCACATCAGAACAAACACAAGCATATGACATAAATAATACAATAGAATTTCAATGGTTACAATGGAAAATCTGAAACTACAAGGTTACAAATGAGAAATACAATAATTACTAAGTCCAAGTATAAGCTCTTCTAGTCCTCTCTAATCCAAATAGCTAATAAGGTCTTCTAAGTTCAAGGTACTCTCCACTCATACCCAGCTTCCAACTAAACCTGCTGCAGGAAAAGAAATGCGGCTGAGCTACGAAAGCTCAGTGAACAGATATAACGATAACAAAGCAGTAATGATGGAATAGTGAAGTAAGTGAAACAATGCAAGGTATCACAAGAGTTTGGAAAGAATATAAAGGTTATGCAGAGATATAAGGAATTAAGAAATAGTTACAATAGATAAGAGTAAAGGGAAACAGTAATCCCAACCCGAGCCCAAGTCATATCAAGTCAAGTCATGTATCAAGTCAAGTATGTATTCGGAGGGGTGACCTCGGAATACTAAGTACAAGGTTATAAGGTAAAGTAAACAGAAATCCACTACGAGCCCAAATCAAATCAAATATCAAATCAAATAGGTGTACGGAGGGGAGACCTCGGTACCAAACGCAATATGAGGGGATACCTCCAAAGGGTGGAGTAGCTAGCTCCCAAATATGTAAAAGACGTGTATCGCACACACCATCAGTCACCAAATATAACAAATAATATAATGGCAAAGCCCAAATAACAAATCTAGGATGTATCCATACGCCCCAGGTGGCCAAAGTCTGCCTCTACGTAACAAATCAAATCAAATCAGGGACGGGACAGGTCATCACTCTCCTGCCCTAGAGTCATGCCATCGGTGCATCAATGACATGGACATGAAACCCTCATGCCTAGTGAATGGCTCGTAGTCTCAAACTGTGGGTCAAGGGTCAAGTATCAAATGTCCAAATATCCAAGTTCAAATTTCATATCAAGTGGTTCAAGTCAAATTTCCATTTCAATTATATCATAAGGTTCATATCAAATGGTTCATATCAAATGTCTCATATCAAATGGTTCATATCAAATGTCTCATACCAAATGGTTCATATCAAATGGTCAAAACAAAAGGAATCATAGCAAAGGGTTTATATCAAAGGTTTATAAAGCAAAGTTTCATAGCAACAGTTCATTTAAAAAGGTTTCTATTAAAAGTCCATTTAAAGCATTCTTTCAATAATGGTTTTCATAAAAATGATCTTACAAAATAGTTTTCATAAAAATGGTCTTTCAAAACGGTTTTCATAAAGATAGTCTTAAAAATAGTTTTCTTAAAAACTCTAAGTAACTTTCATTTAAAAGTAGTATCGCATCTTTCTAAAATAGCCTTTCTCAAACATTTTCATATATAATTAAGAAAGGTTTTCACATCCAGTTACCAAAATCAAATGAACCTTCAAAGTATCAAGTGATTCAATATTCATGATACAGGTTGACGAACGAGTCGTATCAAGTATCAAGGGAACATGGCAAGGTTCCATTATCAAGGTTCACAAATCAAGGGAAACATAGCAAAGGCATAGATTAAATAAGAAAGCCCCAAATAAAAAGGCTCAGATCATAATCAAACCAATATAGACAGATGTAAGTGAAACATGAAGAACGAATCAAAGTATAAGGGAACATAGCAATGGCTTAGGGAACCCTATAGTGAATCAAGATCAAAAGTCATGAGGAGGACACCCTTACTGAGAAAGGGTAGAATATCTGTACCTTATACCGCAAGTGAAAACACATCTAGAAATACAAAGATCGGAAACAAACTCCATCTTCAGCGAATCTACACGAATACATGGTCGTCTTATTATTAATACCTTTCCAAGATTAGCAGGTTTCCATTTTTAGAAAGTTTCCTTATTTAGCAAGTTTCCAAAAATAGCAAATTTCCATAATTAGAAAAATTCCATAAAGTAATTAGGTTAAGTCATTTATTAAATATTATTATGGAAATAGGGTTCATTTTAGCAAGTTATAATAGCTTAGGGTTAAATATGACAACTTTCCATATTTTAAGGTTTTAAATGCAAATATGCCAAAGATAAAGGTCTAAAGTGCAAATATTACAAGTTATTCATTTTAATCCATAAGTTTCCCATAATTACAATTCAAATCCTTTAATGTTAACAATTTTACAAATTAAACCCTTTAATTATATAAATTACGAATTAAACCTTATAATTAATTAAATTACAATTTAATCCTTACAATATTCATATTTAAACATTAAGCCCTTAATTTTCCAAAATTACACAGTACACCCATCATATTAATATGAATACGACACACCCTTCACTTTACAATATTTACAAAACAAGTCCCTCTATTTAATTAAATTCCAATTTGATTTAATAATATAAACAATTTACCATTTAAACCCTTTAATTACAAAATTTACACATAATACCCCCGTATAATATTTTATACAACTCATCCCTGGTCCAAAGCATATTACAAAAATAACCCACAAGTTTTTAAAATTACAAAACACACCCTAATATTTCTAATTATCCGATCGGTTTCAATTTTAAAGTATAAACCCTAACCCTAAATTTCCCAATCATTACCAATCATCATTATAACCTTAAAACACATTAAATACTTTAGATTCATCATCACAAATCCAAACCCTAGTTCATACGAATTGGGTATTTTTTACTTTTTTCTCTTTTTCTTTTAAATCCGGTTTGCCAAATAACTCAACAAGGGTGATCTAGGATTCAAAAATTATAAAGACCATTTTTCTAGTGTTATCTAGCACGAATAGGACCTGGGAAAAATAAGCTTGAAGGACACAAAATTCGTAAAAACTGATTCACAATTTATTTGGTTTTTAGGGTTTAAAATCGTATTTTAATTCAAACGACCTGAGTAGCATGCATGGATGATTATAGCCATTTTATATAGACCATATATGATGTAAAGGAAGTCACAAAAATACCAGATAATTTTTATAATGATCGAATAAGGTGTGGAGAATTAATACCTCTCGGCAAGGATGAAAATTGAACAAAAACTAAAACCGAGTGAACCAAGCCTTCAAAAGTCGAAATCCTATTTTTCTACACTTCTTCTAGCACCAAGGAACTCATGAAAAATGATAAGAGGTCGTTGAAAATTCTGGTGGCCGATTGGGAGTTTTTGTTTGTGTTTTAGGGTTTTTAGAATGTGTAAAAAGGAAACAAATGAGAAAAACCGTGTATTATGGGAGGAGAGGCATGGATTTCGGCCCAAAGTGATCAAGGAGGATCAATTTACTGATTGTGATTGATTTCCTTTAATTGCAATACTTATCTTAGTTTTTATTTGATTTTATTTTATTTAATAACATAAATAAATATATAGGTAATAGAATTTCGACATGTAAATGTTTAAGTGATGTGACAAATATTTTTTTAGGACCTTTAGGATGTTAAAATGTTCATGCAAAAATTGTCATACTTCATATGTTGTTAATTTCCAAGAGTTTGTGATTTATTTGATGTTTTATTTAATCATTAATTGAATTTTTAAGTTGCAAGGGTAATTTGGTACTTTTGCATGTTTTGAAATTTTGGGTATTACAACAACACTTTTCACGTTTCGAATCTGAAGAAGTGTTTGTCAGAAGAGAGTCTTGTTATTCCGTTGGAGGAGCTTCGAATTGATGACAAGCTGCACTTTATAGAAGAACCTGTAGAAATTATGGACCGAGAGGTCAAGCAGCTGAAGCAAAGCCGCATCCCTAATTTCATGGTTCGTTGGAACTCTCGACGAGGACCGGAATACACTTGGGAAAGAGATGCGTCAGAAATATCCTCATCTCTTCACCAACACATCATCACCACCTAACTCGAACTAAATCCCGGGACGGGATTCCCCTTTTAGGATGAGGTAATGTAACAATTCACAATTTTGAGGTCATTATTTTTTACTATTTTAAATTACTTAATTATTCTATTTTAAGTAAATTAGCTTTTTCCGAAAAAGTTACTCGCATACGTCATAACACGTACATTTAAACTTTAAATTACTTCAGACTATGCTCATTCTACCCGTTTATATGATTTATTTTCCCCACGTACTTGTTTTTATATGGAATAATTTAATTTTCCATTTCTACGCGAAGTGTGCACTTTCTAAGTTTTACGCGTTTTTTGCTCGCGTTTTAAGCTTTAACGACATTATAACACCCCGGAAGGCTCGGGAAATACATGAAACACCAAAATTACTTATTTTAAACTAAATGCAACCATTTTTACAAAATATACTATGTTTTGATATCTACTCAACTTTTGTGTCTTTAAAACTCCACGTTTTAAATTACCGGGACCAAACTAATACCTCAATACACACTATAACCCAAATTAAAAAAACAACATCCCACTAATCCTTCCCCCTTCTTTGTTCTTGGCGCCACTCACAACTCTCACAACATATTACACTTGTCCATTATATGGACAAGTGTTATGCATGTCTCATCCAAAGTTTAACACCTCACTTAAACCACTATATCAAACTATGTCCTCATTTCTAACACATGCAAAAACCACTTCTTCCTTCTCTTGTTTGTTGATGTCGTGAGATCCAAGATTCAAGAACACCCTTGGAGTTTGATTTCTTAAGTCACATTAGGGCAACACTTGAAGATCCTTGTATACTAGTTAGTTTCTAACCTTTCTTTCTCATTCAAACTTCCTATATTTGATCTATTTCACCAAAGATATACATGTTAAACACCTATAATATTTGCGTAAAAATCTATTATGCTTTTGTAAATAATTAATATTTAGATACATAGGAGCTTATCATGGTTGGTCATTACATTTTATACAATAGATCTAGCTTAGGAACCCTAGAAAGTCATGACTTTTAAAAGATGAATCTGTTTAGATTTTTCATGTGGAAAAACAACACACCCTTTTTATCTCAGTAAGTTTTGAACCTAAAACAAAAATACAGGGATGTAGATCTATTTCTCAGGGTCATTTTTCCAAAAACCTCATGTCCTAATTCATTCCGAGGAATATTTTAGAAAATCCACACTAAAAGTAGTACAGAAGTGTATGTAAGATTTGAAAGGCCTATTACTCCTAAATTTTACCCAGAACCATATACTTGTCAAAACATGAAAGTTTGAGCTAAGGCATGTAGGAAACTTTTCTCACATGCCTTGTGACCATTAGACCTGTACAACAAAAGATATACCATTTTTCCTAAGCCTAACTGGATGCTGGAATTAACTGCATAAAGACACAAGGGTAAATTGGTAATTTCACCATTGATATGAAGTTCTCAATTGAGTGAGGCCTTGATTTTTGAAATTTAAAGATTCATACCTTTCCAAGCATATAAAACTCATATTTTTACCCTTTATGGTTTAGAAATGGCGACCCGATTCGTGCAGAATTTTTATCAAATTTCTAACAACTTTGAAACATTAACCTGTATAAACATAAATAAATATCATTTCGAACCACGACTTGTTATAAAACTCTTAACTATATTACCATAGGGTATTACAAGGTTATTAGTTTATGAAAAATTGAGTATAAACGTCACATATTATTTTCCCCGACCCTAAGTTGTGTTATATTTTATTTAGGTCATTTGTGACTTTCGTGACTTTTTTCGACGTGCACACTTTCCGTTTCTTCTACTACTTCATCATTGGTGAGTTCATAGCCCCACTTTAACTCTTAAATCGTTTATAAACCCATTGGGGGAGATACATGCTATTTTACAATTTGAACACAAGTGCTTTAAACTGTATGCTTACCAGAACATATTATTGCTAAAGTACCGATATTGCCAAAATAAGACCCTAACAAATCATGAACCATTAATCACTTGCGGGTGAACGCAAATATTGTGAATAAGCCTATTGGGATTGACGAATCCCATTTGTGTTGATTGGGTAAACAACCGAACTATATTTGAAATTTAGGTAAAATGGCAATTTACCTTTCAGGGCATTAGTTCATTCTATGAACCTTCAGTCAGTTTGCGTGTCATGAGCTTATAGAAATAATTATTATTTACCCATAATTGTATTCGTTGCAATTATTATTTTAACTCTGAAATCATGTGGTCCATTAATTATATATAAACCTGTGAATTTCACTCAACCTTTGTGTTGACCTTTTTAGCATGTTTTATCTCGGGTCCATAAGGTATTTGGCAAGCATGAAGTCGCACGGAGAATGTTTTGGTGGCTTGCATTTTGTTATCATTCGATAAACTTTTAAAAACTTTTATATTCAAATATTATGTATTCTGGTACTACTTGGGACCTCTTGTAACTCTGATATTTTATTTTAATCGAATGATAATATAAACTTTTAAAACGTCTCATTTAGAGTCGTTTTCTATAATTATGACTGTTGTATGAATGAGTAGCACCAGAATGATATTACATTCCGCTGCGATACTTTCGGTGTGTTACAGTACACGAGGAGAAATATACAACCCATGATTTGGAGTTGGGTGCTGTAGTTTTTGCTATTAGGTTATGGAGGCACTACTTGTATTGTACGAAGTGTACAGTTCATACTAATCACAAGAGTCTCCAATACATCCTTGACCAGAAAGAACTTAACATGAGACAACGTAGTGGCTGATGCCCTAAGCCGAAAGGAAAGGGCAAAACCATTGCGTGTCAGATCATTAGTAATGACGGTTCACACTAAGTTACCCGAGCAGATTCTTAATGCTCAAGCAAAAGCAATGAAAGAAGAAAATGTGAAAGCCGAAAATCTGGGAAAAAGGATCAAACTAATATTTAAGACTCAACCTGACGGAACCCGGTGCTTTGATAAACGTATTTGGTTGCCAAAATTCGGTGGGTTGAGAGACTTAATCATGCACGAGTCTCATAAATCCAAATACTCTATTCATCCAGGATCAGACAAGATGTACCACGACCTGAAATAATTATATTGGTGGCCGAACATGAAGGTTGAGATCGCCACCTATGTTGGAAAGTGTCTAACATGTGCAAAGGTAAAAGAAGAGCATAAAAATCCAATCGGATTACATCAACAACCTGATATTCCTATTTGAAAATGGGAAAGAATCACCATGGATTTCATCACCAAACTTCCTAGAACTCTAAGTGGATATGATTCGATTTCGGTCATTGTAGATCGTTTGACCAAGTCTGCTCATTTTTTACCAATGAAAGAAACCGACAGTATGGAGAAGCTCACTCAACTATACTTGAAAGAGATTGTTTGTAGACATGGTGTGTCAATATCAATCATATCAGACAGAGATAGTCGATTTACCTCTGGATTCTGGAGGTCACTCCAAAAATCCTTGGATACAAATTTTGATATGAGTACAGCTTACCACCCACAGGCCAATGGTCAAAGCGAGAGAACAATACAAACTCTAGAAGACATGTTACGGGCGTGTGTGATTGACTTTGGAAGTAGCTGGGATCGACATTTGCCATTAGTCGAATTCTCATACACCAATAGCTATCACGCGAGCATCAAGGCTGCGCCTTTCGAAGCTCTTTATGGGCGGAAATGTAAATCTCCAGTCTGCAGGAATGAGGTTGGGGATAGCCAACTCATAGGTCCAGAGATGATTCGAGAAACAACTGAAAAGATAGTGCAGATCAAAAATCGTTTGTTAGCTGCTCGTGGCCGTCAGAAAAGCTATGCAGATGTGAGACGTAGACCTTTGGAGTTTAATAAGGGTAACGAAGTTATGCTCAAAGTTTCGCCATGGAAGGGCGTGATACGTTTTGGAAAACGTGGGAAGCTAAGTCCACATTACATTGGATCATTCAAGATCCTAGCTAGGCCCAGTAGCATACAAGTTAGAACTACCAGAAGAGCTTCAAGGAATTCACAATACCTTTCACGTTTCAAATCTGAAGAAGTGTTTGTCAGAAGAGAGTCTTGTCATTCCGTTGGAGGAGCTTCGAATTAATGACAAACTGTACTTTATAGAAGAACCTATAGAAATTATCGACCGAGAGGTCAAGCAACTGAAGCAAATCCGCATCCCTATTGTCAAGGTTCGTTGGAATTCTCAAAGAGGACCAAAATACACTTGGGAAAGAGAAGACCAGATGCGTCAGAAATATCCTCATCTCTTCACCAACACATCATCACCATCTAACTCGAACTAAATCCCGGGATGGGATTCCCCTTTAAGGGATAGGTACTGTAACAATTCACAATTTTGAGGTCATTATTTAATATTTTAAGTTTACTTAATATTTCTATTTTAAGTAAATTCACTCATTCGGATAACTAGATAAGTTATTCCATGTACGTCGTTAAACGTACATTTAACCTAAACCGACACCTGACAGTAGATATATTTTTATGCATTTTGGTTTCTTACCATCATATTTTAAATACTCCATTTTTACTTTTCTATTTTTACTTAAACTTTGTACATTTCGCGTTTTGCGTGGTTTCAATTTTTAAAACATCAAATAATCACCCAACAAGCTTAAGGATCATCTAAAATATCAAAATAGGTTTTGATGTCAAGTTTTAATATTTTTGTAAGTTTTGTAATTTTATGTTACCCGGTTTTAAGTTTCGACTATTAAAAACTACACGTTTGTAATTACCAGGATCAAACTATACCCTCTAAACGCTAAACCATCAATATAACACCAAATAATCACTAAATATCCACCTTATGTCTCCCCTTGTGCCACGCCACATATACACCAAAAACACTTGTCTACAGTGAGGACAAGTGTTATACATTTGAAATTAATAACCTATTAAGTCACCACTTCCCTTTTCATACATGCAAAATTCAGCTACCACTCCCTCTCTTCTCTCTTCTTGGACGACAAAAACAAGAAACCACCATCACCATTTATAAATTTTCAAGAAAATACCAGAAACAAGCTCCATTTGGTCATCTAAGCACTTGTACACAAAGCGTTTAATCAAGAAATCATTAGAAGACCGCCATCATGTAACTTATTTAGCTCAGCCGTCAAGTCATTTTTCTCATCTCATACAAGTTTTACGGTAAAAACCTTGGTGCAAGACAACTTGTGTTGATCTTGCACCAATGAGCTTCAAAACTCTAACTTTTGTATACTTTTCTTGCACCTTTTCTTATATACTTTTAACCAAATGAAACATTTGATGTAAGAACATTTTATGACACTAAAATGATAATAGAAATTGTACCTGCACTTGATATGGTCGTTTTTGGAATTTATATAACAAGAAAATGCATGCAAGTTGATCAATCTTAAAATAGTAGGCTGATTGAAACTTTATGTCTCACCAAAACAGCCATAAGTTACTCACTTTTTTTAGTTATGGCTGGTTCTTTTTTTTTTTTTAATTTACATAAAAGAAAGATCTACAACTTTCTAGTTTAGTGAAAAATGATTGGAGGTAATTAACATTTTCAAATTCGTGGTACAAAATCAGTGTGCAAAAATTTACTCTGTATTGGCAGATTTGACTTTCACTTTTGAAATATTCATAAAATATTCATACTATACTCTTTTGATCCCAAACCACCTCTGGAAGTTGCGTATAATCATGTAATGTTTGGACATTTTAGGCCTTTAGTGGTAAGTCTTGTGATGCGCACTTGTTAGTGGGTTGAGTGAATAAAATCTAAAAAGTTAACTTGAGCAGAAAATTTATCCTCTTAAATTATGTATAAGTTGGACATACTTGCATGAAATGGACCCACACCACCTCTCATACTTAAGTTAATGTGTTGATAAAAAAATCCAGGAGACCAATTTAGAATAAGGGTTCATTTGATCACCATTTGGGTCAAAATAAATTAAGTTGTCGTATGGATTGTTTTGGACTTGATGAAACACCATTTTGTAAAGGTCATAAATCACTAATGGAAGCACTTATATAGCTAAAATTTGGTTTGTGATTAATTTAATATATTATTAAAAAATTTCCAGAAGCCTAAAGCCAAACTCCTAATAAAAAGAGCTCAGCTTGTTAAAATACTTTTGTATGTCCAAAATTTTCCATTTTTTAATTTGGGTCAAATAAATCGGGTATAAGTCTTTAATAATTCCGCGAAAATTCTAGGAGATGCCTAAGACACTGTATTAAAACATATTTGAAGGGCATGGTCAGTGGTTGAGTCTAAGGTTGTGTTTGTTTTTTTCAAAAGGTCTGAATACATCTGAAGTCTGATTCGGTCAAACATTTTCAGATTCAGACTGTTTGTTTTTTTTTCAGATCTGAAGTCTGAATACATCTGAATAGGGTCTGATTCGGTCAGACATTGAATACCATCTAATTACATCTGAAAAGCCTAAAATTTACACCTACTTCTTTTCAATCCTTATCTCCTCATCTTGGTCTTGATTTTTTATTAATAATCACGAATGGAGGGTCTTTTGGTTTGTTTTATAGCGAAAGGATTAATTTTTTGTTTATTCAGATATTTATAAAAACAGACAGTCTAAAATAATTCGGATTCAGACTTTTGGACCACTTTTTATATTCAGAAGTGGTATTCAGATTCAGACATAAAACCTCTTAAAAAACAAACAGCACCTAACTTGGCAAAACGGTTACCCAATGAGACTTAAAGATTGGGACAAATTTTGACTTTTTGAGACTAATAGTATAATGAGCTATATTTTTGACGAAACTAGTATATTGACTTATTATTTTCCATCTTCGAGTCCGAGCATATCGTTAAGAGTCTAATAAGTGTTATATTACTTATTTTAGGTCATCAGTAGAGACACGCGTTCGTTGGGTTCCTAGGTCATACTTTGGTGATTTTCGTTCTCGAGCTCGTTAATTACTAATTTGCTTAAGGTGAGTTCATAACCTCACTTTAACTCTTAAACTGTTTATAAACCCATTGGGGGAGATACATATTATTTTACAATTTGGACACAAGTGCTTTAAACTGTATGCTTATCAGAACATATTATTGCTAAAGTATCGATATTGCCAAAATTAGTCCTTAACGAATCATGAACCATTAATCACTTGCGAGTGAACGCGAATATTGTGAATAGGCCTATTGGGATTGACGGATCCCATTTGTACGGTCAGATAAGATGCCACAAACGCACTATATTTGAATTTTAGGTAAAATGACAATTTACCTTTCAGGGCATTGGTTCATTTTATGAACCTTCAGTCAGTTTGCGTGTCATGAGCTTAAAGCAATAATTATTATTTACCCATAATTGTATTTGTTGTAATTATTTTATTAACTCTGAAGTCTTGTGGTCCATTATTTAACCATAAACCTGTGAATTTCACTCAACCTTTGTGTTGACTTTTTAACATGTTTTATCTCAGGTCCTTAAGGTATTTGGCTAGCACGAAGTCGCACGGAGAATGTTTTGATGGCTTGCATTTTGTTATCATTCGATAAACTTTTAAAAACTTTCATGTTTACATATTATGTATTCTAAAACTACTTGGGACCACTTATAACTCTGATGTTTTATTTTGATCGAATGATAAACTTTTAAAACGTCTCATTTAGAGTCATTTTCTATGATTATGACTGTTGTACTAATAAGTAGCACCCAAAAGATATTACATTCTGCTGCGATATTTTGGGGGTGTTACAGATTGGTACCAGAGCCATGGTTATAGAGAACCAGGTCGCATTTTTAGACCTATACTATAACCACTCTTTATGTTTTAACTACTCCACTTTGCATTGCCTTACACTCTCCATGCACTTACACTCTCCGAACACTTATCCTATACACTATTTTACTTGTCTATATAAATAATAATTATATGCACACGCATTTACATAAATATTTATATATACGCGCAAGTATATAAATATTTATATACACACGTATTTATATAAAGATTATTTATATATACACTTATATAAAGGATATTTTTATATACTTGATTTACTTTCGATCACCATTTCTTTATATAAAAGATTATTTATATAAACTTTTTAATAATTTTGACCTCATAATGCCGATTGTAGGGCATTATATCAGTACCAACTTCTCCAGTTCACGTACCCGAGCCCTTACCAGAGATACCCGAGCAGGCACCATGATGCGCGTGATGTGTCGTTGCGGTTTAGCAGTTTTAATGCCTACTCAAGTTTTAAATTTATATTTAGCCGACTTATCAATAACACACACACTTAACGAGCAGTGTACCCGGTCAGTATGAATATAATGGTAAGTAGAGTGTCGATCACTAAGAGTGGAACGTATTATCTCGTTATTCTAATCAGTATTTTAATATCCTAACGCAAGGGGGTTTCAGCCTGAGAGACTGGCACGATTTGTTTGCAATTAAATAATAAAATAAACCAATAGGCGCGAATCAGCAAGTAGCACACACGTACACAGATAAATACTCGAGACAATAAGAGGGCTGTCCTTATGATTAAGTAGATTGTCACTTGTTTTATTGATAGCTTTATATGAAGTGTATGTAGTTAACCCTTTCTCGTTGGTCCTATTCTTATCGGCGAGTAAACCCTTAATGATTACTTATGTCTAAAAGTTATTCCTAAGTGATCAATTTAGTAATAACCGTGGGAGCCACATTATTTTCCGCAGTCAAATGCCCGCAAGCCACTAATAAACACAGAGGTTATCAATGCACTAATAAGTAGTAACCAAAGACATCAACATATAAACTTTAATTGATGGGAAAGCAAGTATTAAAGGGAGTGCAATCTTTCGTTGTCACATTACACAAGCCACCAATCCTGATGAATTAAAGTTTGCTAACACAATAAAACAAAACTACTTAATGAATTAAACACATGCAGCACCTTCTTACAGCTCTTGTATCTTCGTTTGGTGTGTCTTGTGCTGCCTCCTTGACTGAATTCGTCCTAGGGTTCTGCTGCTTCGGTCTTCGAGTCTAATATATTGCTCTTCGAAATTCGTCTGGTCTTGGGGTATTTATAGTTTCTGTCTGAGGGAAGATGTGGCGCATCTATTAAGTAGATGCGGCGCATTGACTTAACTTCGCGTGGGGTCCAAGATTATAATATTCAGGAATATTCGTACACCGCCAGAAGATGCGGCGTAACTCCATGATTAGATGCGGCGCATGTCCTCTTGTATCTTGGATCGTATCTGGTGATATCTTAATAGAGATGCGCCGTATGTAATGAGTAAGATGCGGCGCAACTGGAGCAGATTAGTCTTGATCTTCTTCATTTCAGTAGACTCTTAACTTCTTGCATGTTTTGCTCCATAATTAGTCCAAAATCGCTAAGTTTCACCAAATGCTTGTTTTTACCTGAGAATTACAAAAGTAAACGATTAAGTATCAATCCTCATACATAATATAGTAAAACAAGTCAGGTTAATAGGATAAATGATAGTAATAAAATGTACTTATTTGAGTTCATCAAATATCCCCCCACTTGAACTTTACTTGTCCCCAAGTAAACCTTATAATTTCTCTTATGAAAATGTATCCTAAAAGATGTTAGGATTTATTTTTATATTTAAGCATGTATTCGTTTATTTCATAATCACACAACTAAACACTTAACGAATTAGAAGTAAAATAAAATAAGTTGATAAAAGCAAATCTAATCGTTTAACTGTCCAGTCGTGACGAATATTCTATCATAAGCTTGGCAAGTATACACATCTCCTCCACTAAAGCTAAGGAATAACAAGTCTAAAGCGGTAAAAATGGTTTTTTTAGGCTTAAGGGTTAATTATTTTCTTTCACTATCGATCTCAAATTCCAGAAAAAGGCGACAAAATCACAAATACATGATCGAATCCACGAACACGATACTTGCAATTGCTCAAATCCTCAACTCGAATAGGCTAAAGATAGGTCCAAACTTCACCAATAATAATATATCAAAAAGGGCGACAAAATCATAAATACATAGCCGAATCCACGACTACGATACTTAAGATTGCTCAAATCCCTAATCTCAATAAATCAAAGGTTTGGTTGGATAAAGAATAATAAAGGGCATGGATAACATTTGGGATATAAATTGGTGTAAAATGAAAAATAAACAAAACAAATAAATTAAAATCCTAAGTGTGGTTAATCACTATCCCAACCATCCCATGAATAAGACTCATATCATCGAATAACTCACGCTTTAACACTTGAAACACACGCTTTAGGAAGACACGAATTATACTCAACAAGATCTTAATCAAAGAATAAACCTTAATTGGCGTTCCCATAACTGCCAATTTCCATTCAATCCATAGATATAGTACAACAAATAGTGGTGATATCGACCACTTAATACAAAACTTTACATAAGTTGGTTAAAACAAACTTCCAACTTTTCTTTCTTTCTTTTTCTTTTCTTATTTTTTCGATTTTTTTTTTTTTTTTTTTTTTTTTTCAAACATAAACATAGATGTGTAAAATTTCACCACATCACTATAATGATAATTCTGGATAATTTTTTCATACTTTTCATACTTCAGAAATAACGGTAATAGTGAAAGTAGTAAACACACGAAAAATAAACTCAAAGATATACAATATTTACTTTCACTCCAATTGCATTGTGCAATTTCCCGACCTAACCAAAGATAATGAATTACGCACGCGAACACAGGTAATGTAAGGAAACACACTTTGCCTATAGCAATTAACCAACCACGGATTCTAATCTACAGGGTAGGCTAAGGTGTAAGGGTGTAACGAAACATTTTAAACATAGGTGTAAGAAACGAAAGGAATGACTCTGAGTGTTTTTCTAGGGGTATCTTACTCTAAAAATGAGAGTAACAAAAGGGTTTATACGGGGGTTAACTAACCAGTGTAGTTAGTTAATAACACATAACATATAATAGGCTATTTGGGTGTAATCCTAGAATTTTACCAATTTAGACAAGTCATTCCAATTATATAAATAATACTCATTATGGTGGTCTCGAATAGTATACAAGCCAAGTTCTAAAGTTTACAAGTCACCGGCACACTCATAGATTTGTGAATTTTGAAAAATCACAATTTTTGAAAATAACGTCATGTGTGCAGCTATGCAACTTAGATCTTAAACAAAAACATGCTAAAATTTTTTAAGTTTGATATATTAAGTACATTTTAAGCATAATTTTTGAAAAAGTTTAGGACAAGTAATTGTTAAGTGTTCTAATTCTCCAATCCCCCCACTTAAGTTAAACAACGTCCTCGTTGTTTGTATAAAAGGTTAAAAACTGGAAAATAAAAGAATTAGAACAGGAAAACTCCCCTGAGATTTGCTCGGTATGATCCTCCATTAGTATAAGAGCAAAAATCATCTTTCTTGTGGATGAGAACGTTTAAGCTTCATACTTGATGTATCCACAGGAAATCCAGGAAACTATAATACCACCAACACTTTAAAACACACCTAAGATAAGAAAGGTTCAAACTTGCATAATACATTAGTAGTTAGGAAAAATAAAACTTAAAAATTAAAACTGAAAATCATCAGGTCAGTCGATGCGCCGTATCTTATGGAAGAAGATACGCCGTATCGAGCCTGGAATTAATACGGATCAGAATAAAGATGCGCCGCATCCTTAACCAGGGATGCGCCGCATTAAAATAAACTGATAAATAGTTTTAAAGTCGAAAATAAAAATGCAGAAAAATTAAAATAAGATATGACCATTGCAGGAGATGCGTCGCATCTCAGAATTGAGATGCGCCGTATCCTCATGCGGGCCTGACTGACTCGACACAGAAAACAGAATAATAAAAATTCTCCGGGTTGTCTCCCGGTAAGCACTTGTCTTTATTCCAGAGTCTTCAAGTTAGACTCACGTTCAGCTCTTCAATAAGTCCTTGTCACGGTCCATCCTTCTTCCTTCATTCGAAAGATGTTCCCGTATAGCTCCGCAACGTTTTCTTCCGTTCGACTTAATCTAATATAACTCTTGGTCTTTACTGCAACATATTCCTCATCGGGTCCCAAAGAGTATTTGATGATTTTAAATTTCTCAGTAATCATTGCGGGTGGCTTATTGTAAGGGATCCCAAGTAGTTGACACTTTCTTTTGGTGAATTCTTCTTCGTCCTTGTCAACAAACTTAAAATAAGGATCCTTAATAAAATAGTCATCTAATTCCTCAATCAACGACTCATTATTATTATCATCTTGAATCGCCTCCCATTCTCTTTCCAAATCATATTGTAACCGTCGACTAAGCTTCGTGAAATCATCAAACTGTTTATGCACCCATTCCCAGAAAGTAGTATCCGATGTCCCCTTAAGTCCTTTCAAGCGTTCAATTCTGCCCTTTTCTTGTAAAGCCTCCGATTTTTGTGGGCAGTCTTCAACATTATCGTACCATTCATAATCTTCAAAGTTTACATCGTTTCCAACCCGTTTCATCCCAATTATACTTCCCCCATTACAGGTTCCGTCACTCTTATAATCACAGGTCGGCCAAACACTACTCCCATCCTTGAAAACGAAGGGTGTACAGGTATGATTAATGTGCTCAACATCCCATGGTTTATCCCAAACCCATGGTACTTGGTCATTCCATTCGTAGCACCAGGTGTTTTTGAAATCATCATAAGTCTTAAATCCTGGTAGATCTCCAGTTAGCACATCATCGTCGACTCGAAGAAGGTAGTTAAATTCTTTGAACTGCTTGCACAAGGGTGTCTCATAATTGAACACATCAATGTCTATTCTGAATAACTCTTCAATGCCTTCATTGATTGTTGAATCATGAAGTGACGACCCATAATCGCTTTCTACTTCTTCATCTTCTCCTCTCATCCAATATACCCATAATGCATCCTTAGTAGCTCGATCCATACTCTTATGGTTATTAAACTTACTAGCCAACCACTCTGAAAAATCAACATCGTTAGGATCGTGGTTAACGTCAAAGCAAGCCTTCCCAATCATATTCCTTCTTATCTCCATGAACTCGTTAAATTGCTTCTTAAAACTCCGTGTCAACCATGAAGTCATAATCTGCTTGACTTCATTTGCAGGGGCGAATTCCGGACTACCATATTTAAGTTCTAGCCAATCATTGAGGGAGAGATCAATCAATCGTACCAACCTGCCATGAAATAGTAACTCCGCCAAAGCATAAATTCCATCATTGTCTAGATATTTCTCATTTAATCCCCAGTACTGCTCGGAATATGGCATGTAAGAGTTTTGGGTATTGCCTCCACCACAGCTTTCGTTGCTTGAATCCATGTATGCAAGATAGAATTTCCCATCATCTTCTTCGATAGTAGTCCAGTTCAATCCTTTGGATTCAATGATAGGCCATAAGAGCGACAATTCATCTCCAGTGTACCTCACAAATACATCATAAGAGAACACCCCTTCGTCAATGTTGCACAAATGCATGAATTCCTTAAAAGCAGCTTCAAGAGGAGTCTCCCAAAAGAATAAATCCGTATCAATCATGAGCACATTGAAGTTGACATCATCAAAAACCTTCACATCGAATGAATCCGAAAGCAAGAGTTCCTTAGCAAGATATCCGTTTACTGAGATGTCTTCCATAGCAAAACCTGTCATCATAGGTAAAATCATCAGTAGGATTTGTTCGCTAGAAGAGAAATTAACGAATATAGAAACGGATATAAGAATACAAATTTCTGATGTCTGCACACGATGCGCCGTATCCAAAAAGTTGGATACGCCGTATCTTATAATCGTTAAAATTTAATCAGACTTTATCCAGAAAATAGATACGCCGCTTAGAATTTATGAATGCGACGTATCGAATTAATTAATCAAAAATCGATATTTATTTAAAATTAAATACGTCGTATTAACGAAAGTTAATGCGCCGTACTTTCGTTATGTTTAAAAATATGAGATTTTTGATTCAGAGGATACGCCGTATCGACAGAGATCGATGCGCCGTATCTGTTTAATAATTCGAAAACTGTTTTTAATTAAAATAATAGATACGCCGTATCTGCGAAAGCAGATGCGTCGTATGGCGTTAACGTTTAGAAATTTTTTTTTTTATCAAAAACAGATACGCCGTATCTGCTAAAGCAGATGCGTCGTATTACTTTATCGCTTAGAAAAAATTTTCTTATTAAAAACAGATACGCCGTATCTTGGGGAAAAGATGCGTCGTATCGAATTAATTAAACGCGTTGTATTTAAAAAAAATTAAACGCAATACGCCGTATCTGAGAGATCAGATGCGCCGTATCGTTTGATTTAGCACAGTACAACGATAGCAGAACAGAAAAAATACGAAAAATAAAAACAAAAATTAAAACACACAAACAAAAATAAACACAAAAACAAAAATAAAAGCAAACAAATAACACACAAAACAACAAATATGCAAAATAATACAATGATGCAATTAATCTAATAAAAAGAAAAACCTAATTAAAATACTAATCAAATTAACTGATAATAACAATTCACTCCCCGGCAGCGGCGCCAAAAACTTGATGCGCGTGATGTGTCGTTGCGGTTTAGCAGTTTTAATGCCTACTCAAGTTTTAAATTTATATTTAGCCGACTTATCAATAACACACACACCTTAACGAGCAGTGTACCCGGTCAGTATGAATATAATGGTAAGTAGAGTGTCGATCACTAAGAGTGGAACGTATTATCTCGTTATTCTAATCAGTATTTTAATATCCTAACGCAAGGGGGGTTTCAGCCTGAGAGACTGGCACGATTTGTTTGCAATTAAATAATAAAATAAACCAATAGGCGCGAATCAGCAAGTAGCACACACGTACACAGATAAATACTCGAGACAATAAGAGGGCTGTCCTTATGATTAAGTAGATTGTCACTTGTTTTATTGATAGCTTTATATGAAGTGTATGTAGTTAACCCTTTCTCGTTGGTCCTATTCTTATCGGCGAGTAAACCCTTAATGATTACTTATGTCTAAAAGTTATTCCTAAGTGATCAATTTAGTAATAACCGTGGGAGCCACATTATTTTCCGCAGTCAAATGCCCGCAAGCCACTAATAAACACAGAGGTTATCAATGCACTAATAAGTAGTAACCAAAGACATCAACATATAAACTTTAATTGATGGGAAAGCAAGTATTAAAGGGAGTGCAATCTTTCGTTGTCACATTACACAAGCCACCAATCCTGATGAATTAAAGTTTGCTAACACAATAAAACAAAACTACTTAATGAATTAAACACATGCAGCACCTTCTTACAGCTCTTGTATCTTCGTTTGGTGTGTCTTGTGCTGCCTCCTTGACTGAATTCGTCCTAGGGTTCTGCTGCTTCGGTCTTCGAGTCTAATATATTGCTCTTCGAAATTCGTCTGGTCTTGGGGTATTTATAGTTTCTGTCTGAGGGAAGATGCGGCGCATCTATTAAGTTGATGCGGCGCATTGACTTAACTTCGCGTGGGGTCCAAGATTATAATATTCAGGAATATTCGTACACCGCCAGAAGATGCGGCGTAACTCCATGATTAGATGCGGCGCATGTCCTCTTGTATCTTGGATCGTATCTGGTGATATCTTAATAGAGATGCGCCGTATGTAATGAGTAAGATGCGGCGCATCTGGAGCAGATTAGTCTTGATCTTCTTCATTTCAGTAGACTCTTAACTTCTTGCATGTTTTGCTCCATAATTAGTCCAAAATCGCTAAGTTTCACCAAATGCTTGTTTTTACCTGAGAATTACAAAAGTAAACGATTAAGTATCAATCCTCATACATAATATAGTAAAACAAGTCAAATTAATAGGATAAATGATAGTAATAAAATGTACTTATTTGAGTTCATCACACCACTATCGCCTGATCATGTGTTTGAATTCCGTGATGCTCCTGTCTTTGATGAGGAGGAGTTGTCCGAGGAGGAGTCAGAGAAGGAGATGGATATGGATATTGATCCAGAGGAGGATCATGAGATGGATTTCGAGGATCAGTGGATAAACGAAAAGGTTGAGGCCTGGCTGGTAGCACCAGTTACACCCACACGGACTGTTGCTCATGCTACACCTGCATCTGTGATACCACCTGCTACTTCTATTCAGATTGACTCTAATATGTTGCCAGACTATCGTGGCAAGTCTATACTTGCACCATCAATGTTTTCTGATAGCATTTATGAAGTTGGTGAGTCATCTTCAGCACTTACAGAGACACAGCACCAGCAGGAGATTGTAGCTGTTCTTGGTAGGATGGATCGAATTGAGAGGGCTCAGCACACTGCTAGGAAGACTAAGCGAGCTATTGAGGGTGATATAGCATGGTTAGGAGAGCAACATGACATCATTCAGACTTGGACCCTTTCATTGGTACGAAGGGTGGATGCTGTTGTGGAAAACTAGAAAGGGGGGGTTGAATAGTTTTACCAGTTTTTAAGTTCTTTTAGTTCTTTTAAAACTTCTTAAAAACTTTGCTATTGGAAACCTTTGATTCGATTCTTATGTGCAATCAAACAACACCAATATGAACTACACTCTAAACTAACTAATAATAAGTAATGAAAGTAAAGAGTAGAGATGGAAAGATCAAACCGGGACAAAAGGATTTATAGTGGTTCGGCTACGAAGCTCTTCTTCGCCCTACTCCACTCCCCGAGTACCACACTCGAGAGTTTCAAGCACTATGTCAACAACCTCCCTTAAGGCGGAGAAAACCGTACACGTCGCTTAACTTCTTTTCTGACACTAAGCTAGATGTCGAGTGCTAATCTTAGCTAGCACCAATCTATCACGATCCACACGATCAATCACTCAAGCCCACTGGCTTCAAGAGATCTCCAGGATCTTGACACAATCACAATGATCAACACTCACTTGACTAACACTATCCTATTGACCCTTGATCTTCTTGATCAATCACACAAGCCCAATGGCTTCAAGAGATATTCACTATCTCTATAAGATCACAACGATCTTCACTCACACTCTCACAAAAGAAAAATGATCTTGATGTATGCTATGATACAACAAGGATGTAACAAATATTACAAGAAGCCTAACAACTACTACAACTCTTGTATCTTCTTGATACCTTGAGTTCTTCTCTTGCACTTGAAGAGGAATGACAACACCTTGTATCAACTTGGATACTTTGTGTTCTTCTCTTGCTATTGAAGAGGAATAAAGAGGATCTCTAAGTTTGATGATTGGATCACTCTTGAACAAAAGAAAAACTAAACTAAATGATCAAGAAAAGAAAATGGTGTGAGGGATTTAGACTTAGAAGTTTCTGTGTGAAAAAGGGTGAAGAAAATCTGTGAAGTGGGCTAGTATTTATAGGGAGAAAAAATCTGGCCGTTACAGAGGGACAGCTCCACTAAATCACCGACGGCTCCACTAAATTTAGTGGAACCGTGGAGCCGTGTCAGACAAAGACGCTCTATTTTTTGTCTTTTCTGGTGAAAACTTATTTGGGGAAGTTTGGAGCTGATTTTGGAGGGGAAAATAGCTGTTATGTATTTTAAACTTATTTTTCCATTAAAACATTTCTTAATTATTCAAAAATAATTTGTAAAGTATATTTTTGAAGAAAATATTTTGTCACATAAAAATGTGAAGTCTTAAATCCAAATTTACTTCTTTGATCATTAGTGAAGTTGTAAATTTGTTCTAGAGTAATTTGTGTAGAAACGGGATCTTCTAATTAAAAACTTGTTTACGTTAATTTTAACGTAACGTGATTTCACATTTTGTCATCCTCAAAACGTGAAGTTATCGAAAGATAGAAATAACATTTTTAGAACATTATTTGCATCAACAATCTCCCCCTTTTTGATGATGACAAAACATAAACTCATTTTATGTTAAAATTAGTTTTAACAAGTTTTTAATGAGTTTACTCCCATTTCTCCCCCTTTTTGTCGAAGCAAAAAGGTTGCTAAGGCTCCCCCTTGATGTATACTCCCCCTCGTTTGGAGGACACCAAGAAATCGAGCAATGATTCGTGCTACAAAACAAGGTTAGATAATAAGTATACAAAATCTAACATGTAGCACACATGACAAATATCCAACCACAAGAATGACTAAAGAGCCAAGCCCCAAATAAAATAACCACATAAAAGAAAATATTCATTCATAAAATAAATGTCATACATAAGTATGACTACATGATAGAAGCAAATTAAACAATAAGAAAGCACATAAACATCAATAGTTGTATGAGACTTCAAGATTTGCTTCAAACTCCAAAAGGGTTCCTAGACTTTTATTGGAGAAACTAAACATAACCTATGTTTAGTTGATTGGGCTATTTGGTGGTGGAGGGGGTAGTATGATGGGTCCTTGTGGTGGTGTGAGGAGGTGCTCAAGATAGGAGAATTGAAGACTGAACTCATCTCTAAGGCACATGATGAGGTGTTGGTTGTGGTGACAACAAGGACAACTTAGGGTATGTGGTTGTAGGGGATAAAGAATGGGATGACCCATTAGTGGTTGTGGTGATGGTGAGAGTGATGAGGGTGATGTGTTAGTGCCAAGTTCAAATGGTGATGTAGGTGATAGGGTTAGTGTGAGATCTAAAGGGTGTGGTGATGGTGAGAGGGAGGATGATGAAGTATTACTTCCAAGCTCAAAGGGAGTTGATGGTGATGAGGTGAGTGTTAAGGCTAGTGGTTGAATGGGACTTGGTTGAGACAAGGGTGTGGTGACTGTTGTGGTAGAGGTGGATGATGATGTTGGCCTTGTTGAGTTGGCCTTTGATGGAGCTTGGGGTGTAGAGATTGAGGAGGTTGATTTGGTTAAGGTTTGTGGTGTGAGGGTTTCTTCATCATCATCCAAGGTTAAATCAATGAAAATTATCTCATTGGAAGGTTTGGTTGAGGTTTGTGGTGTGTTGACATTCTTGATCCATTGATCAATAAGAATTATCTCATTGGTTGGTTTGAGGTTAAATCTTGGCTTTTTAGCTTTGTGTGAAATGGTAGCCATGGTTGAAGATGTGATAATTGTATGGTGAATGTGAAGTGGTGAGGATGAGCAATGGATGATGTTAGCTTAAATAGCCAAATCAAAACATGCAAGGATGGAGTTGATAGTGGATTTGGGGATTTGGGTGTATGGGAATCAGGTTATGTTTGCAGATTTTCAGGAAAAGAGAGTCAAAAAATGGAAGAGAATAGTAAAATTCGTCTTCCCAGGGCACGGTACCACTAAAGGTACCACGGCACCACTAAATTTAGTGGAGCCGTCCCCTATTTAGTGGAGTTGTGGCCTCCAGTTGACCCTTTTTCCAGTTCTGTAGGTTCTAGGCTACCTAAAATGGGTAATTCAGGGTGGACTGTATTGCAGCAAATCCCAAAGCCTCAAACTTCTAAAGAGTTATCACATAGATTTCCTAACACTAGTCTTCAACTAGCAACTAACAAATTCATGTGATCATCTAAGTTTAGGCTACTATTAAGCATGCATCAAGCAATTTTATCATCTAGTGCATGCATGAAAACAAGTAATATGAACAAGGCAAAGCTCATGAAAAATATATAAACATTAATATTGATTAACTACTTAAAGTTACCAATGTAAAGTAAAAATTGTTAAGACAATTTAAACATGTTAATGTTAGATGGACATTGCCATGATCCCATTGATAATAGCTTAATAATACTTAAGTTAGTAATACTACTTAAGTAACATTATCTAATCACTTCTCTTCCCCAACTTCTTTATCTTATTCCCGAGTCCTTTGATTGCCTTGCCAATGCACTTGAACCCCCCGATTGTTTGCTCATGCATCAACACTTGTCGATTGTACATGGTTGTTTGCCTTCTCATCACCGAAGTTAAGTTGGTTTGGTTGAAGGGAAGGTCGGTAGTTTGTGCGAACGATGACGTGTCAAGGTTGCGAAAGAAGGTGTCGGGAGAGGGTGTACGAGGATGAGACATTCCTTCTTCGTTCACCTCATCATCGTCCTCATCCATCGGTTGAGATGACGAACCATGACCGAATGAGGAAGAAGAAAGAGGAATATCGGAAGTGGATTTACGACCACGTTTGGACCCTTTGTCCTTGCGTTGCTTTGTGCGACGTTGTGGTCCACCAAGGGGTTTCATGACGGGATTGACTAGGACATAGCCGACATTATTAAGATGTGAGAAATTTTCCATGACCCACCTGAGAGACGAGTAAGCAACATACCGTATGGCATGAGCTTATCGGAACGACTATGAATGTTGGCCATCCTTTTGGCCATGTAGTATGCGAGGTTATATGGTTCCTCGATACTAAGACAATAAAGCATGTGGGCGAGACTCGCCGAAACGTGATCACGGTGGCCCGCAAGGCTCAACACGTTCTCATGTAGAAGAAGTTCCCAACTTCTGAGGTCGGGAAGAAGCTCTTTGAGGTAGATTTTGTTGGGGTCAAGAAGGACAATGGAACCATCACGTTTTTTATACGTGTTGGCGACTCAAGGAGTTTGGATGACTTGTTTTATGGCTTCAAGGTCGGGGATTTCGGTACAATAAGTACCTTGACTTTCAAGATTATAGAAGAGTGACTCAAGGGAATGGTCTTCAGTGTATGCACACTGACCATATGAAGGAACACCGAGAATTTCACCAAGCTCAGAGACGGACAAGATGATATTTTGGTTTTGGATCCAAAAATCAAGAAAGACATTGCCTTCAGGGTCATTGAAGGTACGGACAGTACTATAAAACTCGAGGACAAAACGATGACAAATTTGATCGTTTATTTGGTATAAGCAATCAAAGTCAATAGTAGGGAAGCAAACTTGGATATTATCCAAGAGAACGTAATGAGCATCGACTACACGACCTTCGTGTATATATTGATCTTGGGCTTTAGCAAGATGAGCTTTTTGCTCATCGGGGATGTTTGGATCGTCTAATAGACAGGGAATGTAAGGTTTGGTATCCTGATAATCATTACGAGGCATCGTTACCTACAAAAGTATAATTTTGTACATGTTAACTTGTTGCATTTTAGCGATCATATCTTTAATATGTGTGTGTGCCTAAATGCAAACAATGTGGAGGTGCAATAATCTCGACTCTAAAAATAAAAATAAACCTAATGAGATTACCCAAACACTCCTAACTTCACTTTCGCTCAAACAAATATGTCGAAGAATACACATTAATTGTGTAATTCGATCCATACTTGTGAGATTATGTATGCATGCAAAAACGTTTTTGGTTTGCATCAACAATGCATGAAAGGTTTCATGATCCTAAACACGTGAACTTTTTCAAAAATGATGGAATTAGGGTGTTTGGCAAATGCCTCAACTTGGCGCCAAAATTCTCAAAATTGAAAAGCCTCATTGTTAATAGTTCCTAATCCAATTTTAATCATCCTAGACATGATTCCACCAAAAAATAATTAATCTTAATTAAATTTGAATGGGAAAATTCGGACTAGATTATGCCATATTAGTGGGTTTATAAAAATCCTAGGTTTAGGGAATCATGTAAGTACTACATTGTCTAATCCTAGTCCTAATTGCATGAAAGTTCAACAAAAATTGAAAATCCCCAATTCGGATTTATGCACAAGAACAAACCCTAGACTCAAATTGAAAAGAAATTAAAGATAATTGACTTACAATTTGTGTTGTTGTGATTAAGATTTGTTGATTGCAATGCCTCGAACTTGATTAGCAAGAGTGTAATTGGATTTTGGAGTTGGGTTTGGTTTTTGATAGCAGCAGGAAATTGGTGTGTTAGTTTTGAATGGGTGTGCAGAGGGAAAGAAAAGAAAAACAGGTTTCCTCAGATCCACGGTACCACGGTGCCGCTAAACATTAGTCGTGCCGTGCCACTTTAGTGGAGCCGTGTGTCTGTGAGACCCATTTTTGTTCTGTTTTGACTCTTGACTGATTAATCTTACTTATTTAGTAAGACTTTTTGACGCGAGGAAAAAGTTTATACCTAATAAACTCTTTGACGAAAGCGATTAGGTGAAATGACAAGGAATGGCCTTAGTATGCCTAAGTTGTCATTGAAGGAGAATGAGGATAGACTTTTAATATTTCCCGTGAAATAAGTAGAAGTCATGAGTCGAGATTTGGAGGATGACTACAATATTTCCAATGAAATATTTAATTAGTCATAAGCGGAATGAGACGAATAATTCATAGAGTTATGGAGCAAAACGAGAAACATGACTTAGTATTTTCAGTGAAATACCTGAGAGGTCATGAGACGGATTTAGAGGGATGACTTGTAAAGTCATGAGGCGATACGTAAGAAATGACTTCGATATTTCTAGTGAAATGTTCGAGTGGTCATTGGAAGGATGGGAAGAGTGACTTAATATTTCAAGTGAAATATTGAGCGAGTCACAAGATAGGACGTAAGGGATGACTTTAATATTTCCAGTGAAATATTGAAATAGTCATGAGTGGGATGAGAAGGATAACTTGAAGAAGTCATAAGGTGAGACGCAAAAGATGACTTCATTATTTCCAGTGAGATATTTAGAAAGTCATGAGACGAGATATGAGAGATGACTTAACTATTTCCAAAGAAATATTCAAATAGTCATGAGAAGGGTGTGAAGGACGTATTGGTTATGATATCGACGATGTTGTCTTTTGTGAGAGACTTTTCCAAGAAAAGGATTTCTCTTTGAACATTATCGTGACAGAGGAGGTGACGTACTTCGACGAGCTTCGTACATGAGCAACTCACGGGGTTCTCGGTCAAGTCTATTTGCAATTTGGTTGCCGCATTTCATGGGGAAATGTCTCATTCATAGTGCTTGTTGTCATGCCTTTCCAGCGCTTACGTATTCGGCTTCGGTAGTGGAGATAGTAAGAGTGGTTTGTTTCTTGGAGAACCAAGAAGTTTGACAACAACCTATGAGGGTACAAACATCACTCTCTTTTCATCAATCCACATTATCTCCCGCATTATCAGAGTTGGTATAGACAACAATTTCTTACACCAATCTCCTTGAGATCTCATAATCTCAAGTGTATAGTGCCTTTAATGCATCGGAAGATACATCAGACACTTTAAAGTAAGAAGTTTTGGTATTCTTCTTACAAGTGGGCCTACATGCCGTTAGGTAAATTAAATTACCTATCATGCCCCTAGCCTAGTACTATCCGCGCACTCACCTTCATCGTCTCTTGTGAGATTCGTTTTTGCGGATATGGGCGTTGAAATGAATTAAGATTTTTCTAAGCTAAGTATGTATGCTTAGGTTTATGAGGATACTTTCTTTGAGTAGTATTATATACGGGCTAGGGAAGAAACTTGATTCACTCATCATTGCTCATCTCAAACTTGTCACGCATGATCTTTTGAGCGATCATTGTACATTTCTGGACAAGTTGAGTTTGTCATAATAGTCTGACAAATACTTGAGTCATGATGAAAACGAATTTTGTTTCTTTGTTATAGTGCCTACTATGTTAGATTCTAACGACACTACATGCTTAGCATTTCTACCAACAAAGAGTGTTTTAAGAAAGCGTACCTGAGCCTGAGGTGTTGCCCTTAAAACTTTGAAGACTAGACTACCTTTGTTGAAAGCTAGGCATATGACACACTACTTGACTCTTCATCACTAGATTAGTGTAATTACTAATCACACTCCATTTGTTGAACTTCTCGTTTATTTACAACTATGTTTATCTAGCAAAACAGAAGTTCAAACATCTGGTCCCCAATATCTCATGGGTCCAAAGTTGTTAGTGGCAAACATCCTACGCATTTGTTGCATTAGTTTAGGATGTGAGAATGGAGGACACATTTCCCATGGTAAGTAACTTTGTGATTGACGGTTATTCCAAGTTACGGGGAAGTTACTTGGATAACTTTGTCTTCTAAAGCTACCTCTCGGTTAGGGGTGTTCACGAGCCGAGCCGAACCGAGCGAGGGTCTGCTCGAACTCGGCTCGAATTGAAACCGAGCAGCTCGGCTCGGTTCGTATTTAATGAAACGAGCAGAAAACCAATGCTCGAGCTCGCTTGGTTTAAAACCGAGCAGCTCGGCTCGGCTCGAACTCGCTCGGTTTAATAACATTTTCATGTCTTATCTTTGTTAGCTTATAATAACATGTCTCAGATATTTGCAACACAAATTCACATTTGAAACATAAATATATTCACATCTGAACTACGGAGTATTATGTTATCAAAGTAGTACTTCATTATCTGCTTATTACGATTCACATTCACTTTATTACATTTACTCATATTTAATTGGTCATAAGTTCATAACTTAGATGGACAAGGCTTGAATAGACCCGTATGAGATTAACTCGAAAACTTGCTAAGGTCGGATTTGAGTATGCTTTTTTAAGCCTCTACACGAACAAACCCAACTCGAATAAAACTGAAGCCGTCTCAAAATTTATATCGTGAAAAGATAATAAGAAAAATATTATTAAAGAACATACATCTAGAAAATAGAATTTTGTCACATCATATTCTTCGAATTTACTATGCATAATTTCTAATTAAGCTATGGATAACAGGTCCACATTAATGTTAATCCATAAATACATACATAAATATATAAATAAATATATAAATACATATATATATAAGATAAATTTATATTTATATAAATACATACATATATAATATATTTATATATATAATAAAAATATTCGAGCTGATTCGAGCCGATCCGAGCCGAGCATATCTTTGCTCATGCTTGGCTCATTTACAAACCGAACCGAGCGGAGCGGCTCGTTTACAATCGAGCGACGGATCGAGCGAGCAATTTCTGAGCAATTTTCGAACGATCGGCGAGCGGCGAGCGCTTTGAACGGCCCTACTCTCGGTAGAGGAGTTCTTGACCGAGGTTTGGGAGAATTTGTTTTTCTAGGTGGAGGAGTTTTTGACCTAGTGTCGGGTTTTACAAATCCAAGTTCGGGAGTTGACAAGGGTTTGTAAAATCTTTTGACTTCCTCTATGCTAGCAGTAGGTACTTTAGTACCATTTACAACTGTGTGACTTGGTTTAGGACTTAAGTTATTTTTCAAAATTGACCCTGATCTGACCTCAGCACCAGACGGTACCACGGTACCATTAAATTTAATGGTGTCGTGTGTGCCTTTAGTGGTGCCGTCTCCTTCAGACTCAGACATTTCAGACTTTACAAATTTTACTTGTTTAGTACTAGTAGAAGCCTGATTTGGGTCAAATCCTAAACCCACACGGTCATGTTCATTATCCCTAATGTTTTCAAGCATATCATTAAGCACTTTTGTTCCTTCTTCGAACTTAATGATTCTCAAAGCATTTTCTTTGAGTTTTTCGTTTTCTACTTGAAGACTTATGCATGACCCGCATCCCAAGTCTACTTCTTTATTTTTCTCAAGTCTTTTGACTTGATCCTTTAGTTCTAAAATTAACAATTCAAGTTCTTGCAATTTCAATTTTAGTTTTCTGTTTCTACCTAAAATTTTAGAACTGACCTCACATAATTTATTATACTCGTCATGCAATCTATTGTCATCTATTGATGAGTTGTCATCACTATAATAAGAAGAGTCGGAATGTACCTCATTAGAAGCTTGAGCCATTAGGCACGTTTCATCGTTGGGCTTATTCTCTTCTTCTTCACCGCTATCACTCCAAGAGCCTCCTATGAAAGCTCGTTGGTTGTTGGTTTTCGGTGGTTTGGGACATTCTCCTATGAGGTGATTAGGATCTCCGCATCTAAAGCATTTCCTATCACTTGTCCCTTTCCTATCATCTTGGTTCTTTTGGAATGACCTCTTTTCATCGCGAGGTTGTCTAGGAAATCTACCTTTCCTCCTAAAGAACTTTCTAAAGTTTCTAACGGCTAGTGCATACTCTTCATCTTCACTATCGAACTCGAACATTCCTCATCACTAGACTCCTTCTTGGCTCTCAATGCTAGAGATCTAACTCTCTCGCTTTTGCCTTTGACTATATCGGAGTCCTTCTTGATTATCATCTCATGAACTTTCAACTTTCCTATTAGTTCATCGAGTGATAATGTCACCAAGTCCTTTGACTCTTCAATGGCAGTGACCTTTGCTCTCCATTTAGGATGTAGAGCCCTAAGGAACTTCCTAACATAATTCTTGCTAGAATAACCTTCATCAAGAGCTTTAAGACTAGTAATAATGGTATTAAATCTAGCAAAAGCATTATCTATTGACTCATCTTCCGAAATGGAAAATTGTTCATATTGTTGAACAAGAAGATCTATCTTGTTCTCTTTGACTTGGTTATTACCTTGGTGAGTGACTAACAAAGTTTTCCAAATGTCTTTTGCCGTATTACACATGAAAATTCTTTCAAATTCCTTTTTAGGCAAAGCATTGTAAATCATCATTTTAGCCTCATTATTTTTGGCTAGTTTTCTTTTAAGTTCATCACTTTGTTTATCATAAGAAACTATTTCATCCTTTTTAGTTTCCGAATTCATTTGAATCGGTTGAAAGTCACCCTTGGTAATAACATGCCAAAGATTAATGTCTTTTGATTTCACATACGTTTCGAATCTTGTTTTCCAATAGATAAAGCAATCGGTTTCAAAAAGTGGTGGTCTTTGCATAGATTGCCCTTCTAGATATTTGTCGGAATCTATTGATCGATTCAAGTTTTAAAATACAATTTACTTTAAAAACTTGACTGACCTGGCTTCTGATACCAATTGTGGAAAACTAGAAGGGGGGGTTGAATAGTTTTACCGGTTTTTAAGTTCTTTTAAAACTTCTTAAAAACTTTTCTATTGGAAACCTTTGATTCGATTCTTATGTGCAATCAAACAACACCAATATGAACTACACTCTAAACTAACTAATAATAAGTAATGAAAGTAAAGAGTAGAGATGGAAAGATCAAACCGGGACAAAAGGATTTATAGTGGTTCGGCTACGAAGCTCTTCTTCGCCCTACTCCACTCCCCGAGTACCACACTCGAGAGTTTCAAGCACTATGTCAACAACCTCCCTTAAGGCGGAGAAAACCGTACACGTTGCTTGTCGAGTGCTAATCTTAGCTAGCACCAATCTATCACGATTCACACGATCAATCACTCAAGCCCACTAGCATCAAGAGATCTCCAAGATCTCGACACGATCACAATGATCAACACTCACTTGACTAACACTATCCTATTGACCCTTGATCTTCTTGATCAATCACACAAGCCCAATGGCTTCAAGAGATATTCACTATCTCTATAAGATCACAATGATCTTCACTCACACTCTCACAAAAGAAAAATGATCTTGATGTATGCTATGATACAACAAGGATGTAACAAATGTTACAAGAAGCCTAACAACTACTACAACTCTTGTATCTTCTTGATACCTTGAGTTCTTCTCTTGCACTTGAAGAGGAATGACAACACCTTGTATCAACTTGGATACTTTGTGTTCTTCTCTTGCTATTGAAGAGGAATGAAGAGGATCTCTAAGTTGGATGATTGGATCACTCTTGAACAAAAGAAAAACTAAACTAAATGATCAAGAAAAGAAAATGGTGTGAGGGATTTAGACTAAGAAGTTTCTGTGTGAAAAAGGGTGAAGAAAATCTGTGAAGTGGGCTGGTATTTATAGGCAGAAAAAATCTGGCCGTTACAGAGGGACGGCTTCACTAAATTTAGTGGAACCGTGGAGCCGTGTCAGACAAAGACGCTCCATTTTTTGTCTTTTCTGATGAAAACTTATTTGGGGAAGTTTGGAGCTGATTTTGGGGGGAAAATAGCTGTTATGTATTTTAAACTTATTTTTCCATTAAAACATTTCTTAATTATTCAAAAATAATTTGTAAAGTATATTTTTGAAGAAAATGTTTTGTCACATAAAAATGTGAAGTCTTAAATCCAAATTTACTTCTTTGATCATTAGTGAAGTTGTAAATTTGTTCTAGAGTGATTTGTGTAGAAACGGGATCCTCCGATTAAAAACTTGTTTACGTTAATTTTAACGTAACGTGATTTCACATTTTGTTATCCTCAAAAAGTGAAGTTATCGAAAGATAGAAATAACGTTTTTAGAACATTATTTGCATCAACAGCTATGAGCGATGATCAGATTGATACCACATTGACTCTTACCGCATTACATCCCCGGGTGACTACTATGGAGGGTCGGATCGAGACATTGGCAGATGATTTGGAGTATGCTGGAGATATGATTAGTATCCATGACACATTGATTCTTGAGCTACAAGCCAGAGCTGATACACTTAGAATTGAAGTACATGGATTACAGCTAGAGTTACAGGCTTCCTGACAGGAGACTCAGGAGTTGCGAGCATCAAGGAGTCTAGGGCAGAGGTTCAGGAGCTATAGACTCGCTTGGCATCGAGAGAGGCGAGTGAGATTACGACATTACAGCTTTTGCTCAAAATGGAGGAGCGTCTTAGCGCTTTGGAGCAGGGTCCGACAGGCCAGTAGGGCTAGCCAGTAGAACTAGTTAGATTAGCTTCATTAGACTAGCTTTTGGTTATTGTTGGGATTCTAGATTTGATGAGACAAAATAAATAGAAGAATGAAACATGAGGGGCTATTTGTGACAAAGATTGAAGATACAGAAGATATTTATTAATTGTTAGGAAGATTTACTAAATATTATGTATTAATTAATAGTTATCTCTTTGTAACCCTAATATCTCTCTATATAAAGAGATCAAGGGAATTAGTTTTATTATGTCTTCCACAATGTAGAATAAAGGGGTGTGTGTGTGTGTGTGTGTGTGTGTGTGTGTGTGTCTAGGGCGTAGATGTTAAACGCCTAGACTAGAGTTTGTTTGTCGCTTCAAGAATCTTTTGATTCCGGTTACATGATTAGTGTAACTGTATTATCTTGATCAAATAATATTGAGGCGTAAAGTGTTAAAAGAAACTTTGTGTCAATAACAATTTATTTGTTCTTATTCCGCTGTGCATTAATATTCATTATTATTGTTGAACCCTAAGGCTCAAAACGATCCAAGAAACTATCATTAGCACGTTTTTAGTTTTTACAGGTGGTATCAGAGCTTGGGGAGCTCTTTACCTAAGGATTTGTCATAGAAGGAAGCAAATCTGGGTAAAAGAAAGAATATGGTCGAATTAAGTGATTGTCAGTTTTAAAAGTCGGCAAAGTTCAACATGGTAAAACATTGACCTTTCTTTTAATTGTTTGATGGGTGAGGATATCCAAACCCTCCCTGTAGGGAGGGTGTTGACTTTGTACCGTTGCCGCCACTTGTATTGTCTGCTTTGTCGGATTGTACATTCCATCAAAAATAGGCGGGTCTCATGCATAAGGAGGGTATGATTAGTAGCACCCTTGTTTGATTATCAGTCCATTATTAAAAGCAATATGATGTATTACTGATGGGACCTACTAACCGAACCCTCTCTATGCTGCACCTACTAACCCTCTCTATATGGGTTGCCACGTGGCGGATTCGGAGTGCCTGAAGCAAGTGAGAGTGGGGGACAATAAAACCCACGCACCCTTTTTTTTCTTTTTTTTCGTACGCTACAGCTAGCTGTCAAATGGAGTGGGGCCTTTGTACCTTTTTTTTTTTTTTTTTTTCATTTATTCACGTCTATAGTGGGGCCTTTGTTAGTTTATTTATTATTATTATTATTATTTATATATTAGAGTGGGGTAAAATGTCTATAGTGGTTATGCAAATTAGAGTGGGGCCTTTGTTAGTTTATTTATATATTAGAGTTAACTAAAAAAAAATATATTAACAATATTGGGGAAAAAAATTAATTTCGAAATAAAGTAAGTTGTTAAAAAAAATTTAATTTCGAAATAAAAAAAATTTAATTTCGAAATAAAGTAAGTTGTTGTTAAAAAAAATTTAATTTCGAAATAAAAAAATTTTAATTTCGAAATAAAGTAATTTCGAAATAACAGTTGTTTTGTTTAATGTGTTAACGTTAACGTGTTATTGTTTAATATGTTAATTAAATAGAAACACGTCAGACGAATACATTGCAGTTGTTTAATGTGTTAACGTTAACGTATACAAAAAAATAACGCAAAATAAACATTACAAAAAAAAAAAAAAAAAAAAAAAAAAAAAAAAAAAAAAAAAAAAAAAAAAAAAAAAAACATTACACACAAAATAAACTAACACACAAAATAACATTAAAAAAAAAGAAAAGAAAAAAAGTCAAAAAAAAAAAAGAAAAAAAGAAAATAAAGGACAAGGGTATCTCTTATAATAGATCGGGTTTATTTATATAAAATGGGTGAATAGTTTATATGACCTCCCTGTAAGGGGTGGTGTTGTTGAGTTTAACGCTAGCCGCGTTCTTGGCTTGAACTGCTTTTTTGGATTGTACATTTCATCAAAAATAAGCGTAGATCATGTATAAAAAAGTACGGTTAGTTACCATAACAAAGTTACGTGGGTTTCACATTTATGTTGAGGGCTAAATATCAAGGCAATGGATTTATATTAATAACGGGGGCTTATTTTTCTATTCGAACGGTTGGCTAAAAAGGGTATTTGTATTTTAGATTTTTGGCAGTTTTGTCATTGTTTTTTTTATTTTTTTGATGAATATAATTTAAGTGTATTTGTACTTGTGATATGTATAATGTTTGTATGTGTTGTAATTTATAATGTTTGTATATGTATAAATATTTTGTATAGCACCGTTTTTATATAGTGCTACATTAATTAACTAAACAATAATGTTATACTGATAAATTGAACGAACATCGTCAACAACATTATATGTTAAAACCAACAATAAGTCGGACATATAAAAGATTTATTTCATTTTTTTAAAAGATCACGAAGCTTGCACTCGATGGACAAGGTGATCCTCAGCATTTCCTTGCCAATTTCTCTTTCATTATCAGCGTCTTTATTTGGCCAATTTAATTTTAAAAAAAATTATTTCGAAAAAATTATTTTTTCGAAATTAATTTTTTTTCGAAATCTAAATTTTTTAGAAATTATTTTTTTTCGAATTTAAATTTTTTATTATTTTTTTTTCGAAATTAATTATTTTTTCGAAATAAATTTTTATTTAAATTAATTTTAATTTTCGAAATTTAAATGTGTTTTAAAAAAATTCTTTTCGAAATAAAAATTTTTTTCGAAATCTAAAAATTTTTTAGAAAAAAAAAATTTATTTTTTTTTCGAAATAATTTTTTTTAGAATTATTTTTTACGGAATTTTTTTTTTGAAATAAATTTTTTTTTAAATAATTTTTCTTTTTGTCGAAGAAAAGGTATGACAAAAATAATGCAAATAAACTATTACTTTCAAAACCATGAAAATTAAATGTTTGTATAAAATAATAATATAAATAAAATACAACAAAAAACAAACACAAAAACAAAAAAAAAAAAAAAAATAAAAAAAAAAAAGTAAATTTGAAAAATGGTGGAGACGCAGCAGAAAAGTGTAGTGGAAGCACAGTAAAAAGAGTATCAGCTTGGAGGGTCAATAGTATGCCCCATATATTGGAGCTAAATATTTAAACGTTTGTTGACTACCGCATGAGGGACAATTGTGTCAGAAAGTTATATGGTTATTCGTTTGTCGTCTTTTGCCATACAATCTTGTACGAATTAATTAATGATGGAGCGGTGGTTATTATGTTTGTTGACTTTTTGATGAATTAATGGATAATTGTCATCATTCGCATGTGATGAATGGCCTCTATTATCCACACCCCTTATTATGTGGGTCCGGCTATTTTTGATAAATGTATGACCGATAAAAGAGACAGTTTAGTATGTTGGTGACATGAGAAATAGTCATAACCTTGGGGGTTGATAAGATGTGCCTGTGATGAATTCGTTTATTTGTGTGGAACTCTGATCATGGGGTCGGTGCAGTCAATAGCAGTGTAGGTCCATGTGAATTGCAGACTATTAATGAAACGGTGGAGCTGGTACGAGAGTCAAGATTGTGCTGCTAGTTTATTTTTTTTTTCTGCTGCTCGCTCAGTTATGATCCTCCTGCTAGCTTTATGATTCTACTGTCATATTTTTCTACTGCTAGCATTATACCATACTACTGCTATGTTTAGTAGTTCCTGAGAGTGTTTGGTTCGATATATATGCTTGTGTTACGAGCAGTGAGGGAAAGTATGTATGGATCTATATAGTGATCACACACACGAAGGAATTTGTTTATTTGTTTTTAAAAGTTTTAAAGGCTCGAGTTAATTTTCTTATTGGAGAAGAGAAGTTTTTTTTGCTTCTTTGATGATGCGGTGGAATTTTTCAAGGTTGTGTCTTATCATACCTTTTCAGCAGGAGGTAACTTGTTTGTGCATTCAGGTGACTAAGAATTGACAAAACATTTGCAGGAGTTACATTGTAGTGCTCAGTGGTTGTTGTCAAGAGATTGCGGTCTCCCTATACTTGAGGAGTATACGTTCGAATTCGTATTTAGTACAAGGCATAAGACACAGGGTTGATTTATTCTACTTCAGCATCAAATTGGTAATGATTAGTTTTCTTCAACAGTATATAAAGCCTATAGATTTAAAGAATCATTTTATGTACATGCATCACTCGAGGGGAAGTTTCTACTGTTTATTCGTTCTCTATTTGTTGATAACAAAAAGGGGAAGATATATTGTGATGGCATGGCATGGATTAAGGGGAAGACAAGATTTGTTTCATTCAGGGAGATGATCACATCTCAACTTCTCTACTTCGTCTAGGGAAGTTCGTACACGACTTTGTTTGTTTTGTCATCATCAAATAGAGGAAGATTGTTGGGATTCTAGATTTGATGAGACAAAATAAATAGAAGAATGAAACATGAGGGGCTATTTGTGACAAAGAGGAAAACTACAAAGATTGAAGATACAAAAGATATTTATTAATTGTTAGGAAGATTTACTAAATATTCTGTATTAATTAATAGTTATCTCTTTGTAACCCTAATATCTCTCTATATAAAGAGATCAAGGGAATTATTTTTATTATGTCTTCCACAATGTAGAATAAAGGGGTGTGTGTGTGTGTGTGTGTGTGTCTAGGGCGTAGATGTTAAACGCCTAGACTAGAGTTTATTGGTCGCTTCAAGAATCTCTTGATTCCTGTTACAAGATTAGTGAATCTCTTGATCAAATAATATTGAGGCGTAAAGTGTTAAAAAGAAACTTTGTGTCAATAACAATTGATTTGTTCTTATTCCGCTGTTCATTAATATTCATTGTTATTGTTGAACCCTAAGGCTCAAAACGATCCAAGAAACTATCTTTAGCACGTTCTTAGTTTCTACAGTTATTGTAATACTAAATTGAGAGTCTCAGTTAGTAGAAGTAATGCTGACAGTTGTACTTGACTTTCATATTTTGTGGAACAATGCAGCAAATATTAAATCTATTGTATATGATAATTATTATGCTATTTTGTGATGTTATTCTTTACTACCTTTTGATGTTGTCATGATTATTGATGTCATTATTTTATCATTTTCACGTAGTGATTTTGATTTTATATGACTTCTTATTGATTATTGTTTTTCCATGTGTTGATAGAACCATGTCAAATGAAGTTAATATGGAACAAATCATAACCGAGCGTGTAGCCGCAACTATCGCGGCATACGAACAGAATCGGCCTGGTACCGCGGGAGGTGCAGGAGGTGCACCAGTGCAAGGCTGAAGTTATAAATAATTCATAAATTGCAAACCCATCACTTTTAAAGGAACAGAAGCAGCAGTTGGCTTAACGCAATGGTTTGAAACGATGGAGTGCGTGTTTCTACGAAGGAAATGTTTTGAAGATTGTAAAGTGAATTATGCAACGGGTAGACTTATGGAACATGTTTTGTCATGGTGGAATTCCTATACTCAGCAAATTGGACTTGAGAAAGCTTTCAGTTCCCTGTGGGGGGAATTCAAAAAGGCAATGGTTAAGAAATATTGTTCCCGAAGTGATATAAAGAAGTTAGAAACTGAGTTTTACTATCTCGCGGTGAAAGGAAATGATCTCGCGACCTATGTTCGCCGATTTCAAGAGCTGAGAGTTTTGTGCCCCCACAAGGTTCCGAATGATGAGACACTGTTGGAGAACTTTATTGGAGGATTACTACCAAGCATTGAGGGGAATGTGACATCATACAACCCCCAGACACTTGATGAAGCTATCAATATAGCACAACGACTTCTAGACCAGGTGATCAAGAACGAGACTGTTCAGAGAGGTAACAACAATGCCAACAAACATAAGTAGGATGACAACAAAAGAAACCACAACCATCACAACCACAATAACAACCAAAACCATAACAACGATCACCATAACCAACATAATAAAAGGTAGGAGATTGCTAGGGCTTATGTTGCAGCCCTGGCTAAAGGTAGAGGCTATGCTGGAAACAACCCCTTTTGTTATCGATGCAAGCTGCATCATACAGGCGCTTGCACTGTTAGGTGCAGGAATTTCCAGAAGGTGCGACACCAAATTAAAGACTGCAGAAGAAATAGCCCTGCTACTGGAAGCAAGTTGCAACCAGTGGTTACTTGCTTTGGATGCGGAGGAAAGGGACACTACCAGAACATATGTCCCAAGAACAAGGGTCAACAGGTCGGAGGAGCTCGTGGAAGAGCTTATGTGATGGGAGGCGGAGAACCTCATCAAGACCCGAATGTCGTTACGGGTACGTTTCTAATCAATGATCAGTATGCTAAAGTTTTATTCGATTCGGGTGCCGATATGAATTTTGTATCTACTACATTTGCTCCATTACTTGATATCACACCAACTACACTAGACACCACATATAATATTAAACTGGCTAATGGCAATTTAGTAGATACCAGTGTTGTACTTAAAAACTGTACCCTAAACCTTTTAAACCATCCTTTCCAAATAGACCTTATGCCCGTAGAACTCGGTAGTTTTGACGTTATCATCGGTATGGATTGGCTATCCAAACATCAAGCAAAAATTATCTACGGCGAGAAGGTTGTCCATATTCCTTTTCACAGTGAAACTCTGATTATCCGTGGCGATCGGAGTGACCCGACTAAACATCATTTCCTGTATCAAAACCCTAAAGTACATCGAGAAAGGATGTTATGCCTTTCTAGCTCACATAACTGATAAGAAACCAAAAGAAAAATGACTTGAAGATGTACCCATTGTTCGTGATTATTCCGAAGTCTTTCCCGAAGACTTACTTGGACTTTCGCCGATTCGACAAGTGGAATTCTAGATTGATTTGGTTCCAGGAGCTGCACCTGTGGCCCGAGGACCCTACAGATTAGCCCCGTCAGAAATACAAGAGTTGTCAAATCAACTGCAAGAACTCACGGATAAGGGATTTATTCGACCAAGTTCCTCTCCTTGGGGAGCTCCGGTCTTATTCGTGAAAAAGAAATACGGATCATTTAGAATGTGTATTGATTACCGTGAACTTAACAAGTTGACGGTAAAGAATCGGTATCCATTACCAAGGATCGATGATCTGTTTGATCAGTTACAAGGCTCCAGCTATTATTCAAAGATTGACCTACGTTCAGGTTACCACCAACTCAGAGTTCGGGAAGAGGACATTCCAAAGATGGCTTTTAGAACTCGTTACCGCCATTATGAGTTCCAGGTAATGCCATTTGGTTTGACCAATGCACCGGCGATATTCATGGATCTCATGAATCGGGTGTGTAAACCCTATTTGGACAAGTTTGTGATCTTGTTTATTGATGACATTCTGATCTCCTCCAAGAGCGAAGAAGATCACGAAGGGCATTTGAGAACGATTTTAGAATTGCTCAAGAATGAGAAATTGTATGCAAAATTTTCTAAGTGCGAATTCTGGATTCGTAAGGTACAATTTCTTGGGCATGTGATTGACAGCGAAGGTTTACACGCCGATCTTGCTAAATCGAAGCCGTTAAAGACTGGGCAGCGCCTACAACACCTATAGAGATTCGTCAGTTTTTAGGACTGGCTAGAGACAAACGGAGGTTCATTGAGGGTTTCGCTTCTATATCAAAGCCTTTAACTAAGCTGACACAAAAGAACAAAAAGTATGAATGAGGTGAAGAAGAAGAAAAAGCCTTTGAAATCTTAAAGCATAAGCTTTGTAGTGCGCCAATTTTAGCTTTACCTGAAGGAAGCGAAGAATTTGTGGTCTATTGTGATGCTTCACTCAATCGTTTGGGTGCGGTGCTGATGCAGAGAGAAAAAGTTATAGCTTATGCTTCGCGACAACTCAAGGTACACGAGGAGAAATATACAACCCATGATTTGGAGTTGGGTGATGTAGTTTTTGCTCTTAGGTTATGGAGGCACTACTTGGATGGTACGAAGTGTACAGTGTATACTGGTCACAAGAGTCTCCAATACATCCTTGACCAGAAAGAATTTAACATGAGACAAAGTAGGTGGATTGAACTCCTGAGTGATTACGATTGCGACATACGTTATCACCCGGGGAATGCAAACGTAGTGGCTGATGCCCTAAGCCGAAAGGAAGAACCAAAACCATTGCGTGTCAGATCATTAGTAATGACGGTTCACACTAAGTTACCCGAGCAGATTCTCAATGCTCAAGCGGAAGCAATGAAAGAAGAAAACGTGAAAGCCAAAAATCTGGGAAAAGGGATCAAACCGATATTTAAGACTCGACCTGACGGAACCCGGTGCTTTGATAAACATGTTTGGTTGAAAAAATTCGGTGGGTTGAGAGACTTAATCATGCACGAGTCTCATAAATCCAAATACTCTATTCATCCAGGATCAGACAAGATGTACCACGACCTGAAACAATTATATTGGTGGCCGAACATGAAGGCTGAGATCACCACCTATGTTGGAAAGTGTCTAACATGTGCAAAGGTAAAAGCAGAGCATCAAAAGCCAATCGGATTACTTCAACAACCTGATATTCCTATTTGGAAATGGGAAAGAATCACCATGGATTTCATCACCAAACTTCCTAGAACTCCAAGTGGATATGATTCGATTTGGGTCATTGTAGATCGTTTGACCAAGTCTGCTCATTTTCTACCAATGAAAGAAACCGAAAGTATGGAGAAGCTCACTCAACTATACTTGAAAGAGATTGTTTGTAGACATGGTGTGCCAATATCAATCATATCAGACAGAGATAGTCGATTTACCTCTGGATTCTGGAGGTCACTCCAGAAAGCCTTGGATACAAATTTGGATATGAGTACAGCTTACCACCCACAGACGGATGGTCAAAGCGAGAGAACAATACAAACTCAAGAAGACATGTTACGGGCGTGTGTGATTGACTTTGGAAGTAGCTAGGATCTACATTTGCCATTAGTCGAATTCTCAAACAACAATAGCTATCACGCGAGCATCAAGGTTGCGCCTTTCGAAGCTCTTTATGGGCGGAAATGTAGATCTCCAGTCTGCTGGAATGAGGTTGGGGATAGCCAACTCACAGGTCCAGAGATGATTCGAGAAACAACAGAAAAGATAGGGCAGATCAAAAATCGTTTGTTAGCTGCTCGTAGCCGTCAGAAAAGCTATGAAGATGTGAGACGTAGACCTTTGGAGTTTAATGTGGGTGACAAAGTTATGCTCAAAGTTTCGTCATGGAAGGGCATGATACGTTTTGGAAAACGTGGGAAGCTAAGTCCACGTTACATCGGGCCATTCAAGATCCTAGCTAGGGTTGGCCCAGTAGCGTACAAGTTAGAACTACCAGAAGAGCTTCAAGGAATTCACAACACCTTTCACGTTTCACATCTGAAGAAGTGTTTGTCAGAAGAGAGTCTTGTCATTCCGTTGGAGGAGCTTCAAATTGATGACAAACTGCACTTTATAGAAGAACCTGTAGTAATTATCGACCGAGAGGTCAAGCAGCTGAAGCAAAGCCGCATCCCTATTGTCAAGGTTCGTTGGAACTCTCGAAGAGGACCAGAATACACTTGGGAAAGAGAAGACCAGATGCGTCAGAAATATCCTCATCTCTTCACCAACACATCATCACCATCTAACTCGAACTGAATCCCAGGACGGGATTCCCCTTTAAGGGATAGGTACTGTAACAATTCACAATTTTGAGGTCATTATTTAATATTTTAAGTTTACATAATATTTCAATTTTAAGTAAATTCACTCTTTCGGATAACTAGATAAGTTATTCTGTGTACGTCATTAAACGTACATTTAACATAAACCGACACCTGACAATACTCAGTAGATATATTTTTATGCATTTTGGTTTCTTACCATCATAATTTAAAATTTCCATTTTTACTTTTCTATTTTTACTTAAACTTTGTACATTTCGCGTTTTGCGCGGTTTCAATTTTTAAAACATCAATATAACAGGATCAAACTATAAAAAGTACACGTTTTAATATTTTTGTAAGTTTTAATATTTTTGTAAGTTTTGTAATTTTATGTTTCCCGGTTTTAAGTTTCGACTATTAAAAAGTACACGTTTGTAATTATCAGGATCAAACTATACCCTTTAAACGTTAAACCGTCAATATAACACCAAATAATCACTAAATATCCACCTTATATATCCCCTTGTGCCACACCTCATATACACCAAAAACACTTGTCCATAGTTAGGACAAGTGTTATACATTTGAGCTTAATCACCTATTAAGTCACCACTTCCCTTTTCATACATGCAAAATTCAGCTACCACTCCCTCTCTTCTCTCTTCTTGGACGACAAAAACAAGAAAGCACCATCACCATTTATAAATTTTCAAGAAAATACCAGAAACAAGCTCCATTTAGTCATCTAAGCACTTGTACACAAAGCGTTTAATCAAGAAATCATTAGAAGACCGCCATCATGTAACTTATTTAGCTCAGCCGTCAAGTCATTTTTCTCATCTCATACAAGTTTTACGGTAAAAACCTTGGTGCAAGACAACTTGTGTTGATCTTGCACCAATGAGCTTCAAAACTCTAACTTTTGTATACTTTTCTTGCACCTTTTCTTATATACTTTTAACCAAATGAAACATTTGATGTAAGAACATTTTATGACACTAAAATGATAATAGAAATGGTACATGCACTTGATATGGACATTTTTGGAATTTATATAACAAGAAAATGCATGCAAGGTTGATCAATCTTAAAATAGTAGGTTGATTGAAACTTTATGTCTCACCAAAACAGCCATAAGTTACTCATTTTTTTGATTTATGGCAGTTTCTTTTATTTAAAATTTACATAAAAGAAAGATCTACAACTTTCTAGTTTAGTGAAAAATGAGTGGAGGTACTTAACATTTTCAAATTCGTGGTACAAAATCAGTGTACAAAAATTTACTCTTTATTGGCTGATTTGACTTTCACTTTTGAAATATTCATAAAATATTCATACTATACTCTTTTGATCCCAAACCACCTCTGGAAGTTGCGTATAATCATGTAATGTTTAGACATTTTAGGCTTTTAGTGGTAAGTCTTGTGATGGGTACTTGTGAGTGTGTTGAGTGAATAAAATCTAAAAAGTTAACTTGAGCAGAAAATTTATCCATTTAAATTAAGTATAAGTTGGACATATTTGCATGGAATGGACCTACACAACCTCTCATACTTAAGTTAATGTGTTGACAAAAAAATCAAGGAGACCAATTTAGAATAAGGGTTCATTTGATCACCATTTGGGTCAAAATAAATTAAGTTGTCGTTTGGACTGTTTTGGACTTGTTGAAACACCATTTTGTAAAGGTCATAAATCACTAATGGAAGCACTTATATAGCTAAAATTTGGTTTGTGATTAATTTAATATATTATGAAAAAGTTTCTAGAAGCCTAAAGCCAAACTCCTAATAAAAAGTGCTCAGTTTGTTAAAATACTTTTGTATGTCCAAAATTTACCATTTTTGGAGTCGGGTCAAATAAATCGGGTATAAGTCTTTAATAAATTCTTCGGAAATTCTAGGAGATGCCTAAGACACTGTATTAAAACATACGTGAAGGGCATGGTCAGTGGTTGAGTCTAACTTGGCAAAACGGTCACCCAATGAGACTTGAAGATTGGGACAGATTTTGACTTTTTGAGACTAATAGTATAATGAGCTATATTTTTGACGAAACTAGTATATTAACTTATTATTTTTCATCTTCGAGTCCGAGCATATCGTTAAGAGTCTAATAAGCGTTATATTAATTATTTTAGGTCATCAGTAGAGACACGCGTTCGTTGAGTTCCTAGGTCGTACTTTTGTGATTTTCGTTCTCGAGCTCGTTAATTACTAATTTGCTTAAGGTGAGTTCATAGCCCCACTTTAACTCTTAAACTGTTTATAAACCCATTGGAAGAGATACATGCTATTTTACAATTTGGACACAAGTGCTTTAAACTGTATGCTTATCAGAACTTATTATTGCTAAAGTATCGATATTGCCAAAATAAGTCCCTAACGAATCATGAACCATTAATCACTTGCGAGTGAACGCGAATATTGTGAATAGGCCTATTGGGATTGACGAATCCCGTTTGTGCGGTCAGATAAGATGCCACAAACGCACTATATTTGAATTTTAGGTAAAATGGCAATTTACCTTTCAGGGCATTGGTTCATTTTATGAACCTTCAGTCAGTTTGCGTGTCATGAGCTTAAGGCAATAATTATTATTTACCCATAATTGTATTCGTTGCAATTATTTTGTTAACTCTGAAGTCTTGTGGTCCATTATTTAACTATAAACCTGTGAATTTCACTCAACCTTTGTGTTGAATTTTTAGCATGTTTTATCTCATGTCTTTAAGGTATTTGGCAAGCATGAAGTCGCACGGAGAATGTTTTGATAGCTTGCATTTTGTTATCATTCGATAAACTTTTAAAAACTTTCATGTTTACATATTATGTATTCTAAAACTACTTGGGACCTCTTGTAATTCTGATGTTTTATTTTGATCGAATGATAAACTTTTAAAACGTCTCATTTAGAGTCGTTTTCTATGATTATGACTGTTGTACTAATAAGTAGCACCCCAAAGATATTACATTCCGCTGCGATATTTTTGGGGTGTTACAAGTGGGCTGATAACATAAATTTGCCCACTAAATCTGCTCGGATCTTTGATGCGGTAGTTCAAACAACTTTGTGGGCAATCGGGAATCTCCGTAACAGGATATGTTTCGATGCTAAACCCCCGAGGAAAGACTTTGTTGGCGATGATATAAAACTCCTCTCCCACTTACGGATTTCTCATAGGAGTAGGAATTGTAAACCATGTTGGTTAAACTGGACTAGTGATCCAGTTACTGCTTGTTCATACTTGTAATCCCTTGTAGCTTCTTTTGTTTCTAGCTCCTGGCTACTTCTAATAAAATCGCCGTTCAAAAAAAGATAATCAAGTATTTGTAACATGTTTTGGTTTTCTGTTTCAGACTTTTAAATTTCTAATTACTCTAAAAAAATTTATACTAATTTTTTCTCAAAGTATCTACCAACTTTAGAAACTGAGAATTAAAACACACATTAATTGCAAAAAACACCCCATGAGGCCATGAATGAGTCCTGCACCTCTTCACTCACGTTCTTCACTGCATTTACCATTTAAAACACTCTGATCAAGGTCCCGACTAGGTCTCGGCAATTATGACATACACGCTTAGAAAAAGTTCTATTCTTAAAAAAAAAAATAGTGTTAATACATCCGGAGGTTACTAAAGTTTCTCAAAATTTTGAAAAAAGTTACTAAAGTTTTTTTTTTTGTTGAACCGGGTTACTATAGTTTCCCAGTTCGTCTTTCCCCTTCTAGCCTGCCTATTTTCACTAGTTTCCCAATTCTTTTACTGAATTTTTGAGAAACTATAGTAACTTAATTCAAATTTTTGGGAAACTATAGTAATTTAGTTCATCTTTGGGAAACTATAGTAACTTAGTTCAATTTTTTTGAAAACTATAGTAACCCAGTTCAACAAAAAAAAACTTTAGTAACTTTTTTCAAATTTTTAGGAAACTTTAATAACCTCTGGATGTATTAACCATATATATGTAGGTCATGTTCATTCCTATATTAATTAGATAATAATTTTCCGTTCAGCTAATTCACAACCTTAACCTGACATAAACAATGAAACTCTTTTTTCAAACGGAAATTTTGTTATGACACTAGCAAAAAGCTGTTGGGATTTAATAATCATGTTAACCATTAACTACGAGTACGCAGCGGATAATGGATCTAGTTTACAATTATAGTTAACACGTATAATAAACAAACAAATAATAAAAGGGAACAAGAAAACTAAATAGAAAACTAACCCTTGTAGTCACCCGCAAATGAAACTAAGTAGTAAATATATACTACCTCTACGGTTGCTCACACAAACACGTCAAACAAATACGTTAGGATGCTAGTCGCTTGCTTCACGTATACAACTAAACAAACTTGTGTTATTGTTGTAGCTTAAACACAATCGAATCCTATATGAAAGATACGTTCGATCGTATTTATAAAGGAAAGATAGGAACAAAGCAAGAATTAATATTCTTGTAATATATATCTTCTTTGTGCTCTGCTGATTGGATCGAATCCAAAGTGGCTTGATATGTTTGATAAGTCAAACACACCAAACTTTGTACACTTCCTATTGGATGGACAAAGGAAAATAAAAGACTTTTGTACGTCAGGTATAATTCCTTTTTATTGTGTCGTGTATATCAATGAGGTCATGAGGTGTTTATATAGCACCCCAACTTGTTCAACAAGTCATTGTTATACACTCCATTAGTTTCATAAAATCGACACTCTCCTCCCCTCCTAGAACCTTCCCATAACTGGCCACATTGGAAGGAGATCCGGGAGTTTCGTTTTCCGACATCCAAGTCCCTCTTTTTTATATTTAACATATATTTAAATTAGTTAAAGCGTCTAACGATTTAAACTAATAACCGTTAAATTATTTCGTGAAACATATTAAACACTTAATAAATATAACAAGTATATATATTAATTATTTAATAAACGTACTCTTCGTGTATTAACGTGTGTGCCCCCAATAGGCTCACACATTTCTAGTCGTATAAAGGCTAATCTAACTACCATAACCCAACAGCTCCCACTTGGGAGTTGGAGTAGCAGACACCATATATACCAACGACGGAAACGTCTAGCAACACTCACATTCGTTATTGAACTAGAAATGTCTGAGATAAAGTTTCAAAAAATATTCTCAGTAGCATGGTTATTTATTTCTTGCTATAATCATCCCTTGTTATAGATACCGTTAAACCATGGATATGGATCCTAACTCATTCCATATAGTTTAACCATTTAGATTCTCGTTATTGAATTTAATTCAGATATACCAAATGTAATAAAGAATCATCTTGCATTACCCTTTGGGTTTGGCCAAACAATTATCTGATTAATTCTGGAGAGGGCCCATGGTATCTTTCTGCACATATCAAGTGGAGTAACAAATCCTTTGTTGACTACAAGTGTTGTGGATGCTGCTTCACATCACTCCGAAAAATAGCTTTTATAACTACCTTATTCAGGACAGCGTTTGGCATATAATTACAAAAGTGATATCCACAAATAACAGAACTTGCTTGTATCTCAAGTCTAAGGATGACTTAATAAACCATTTTCAACATCTTACTCATGACAAGGATCCAAAAGTAAATGTTCGAAAGTTGGGGTATCCAATATGCATCCCTTATGAATACATATGAGTTTGGCGGGAACAATCCACATTCTCATAGAATATAACCAACACTCACATTTGCCTTGCATAACAATATTCCCAAATTGTTAACCGACAATGGACATATTTAGAACGATAAAATCATTCAAGGATTAAACATGCAAATATAGGATAACAATTATTATATGAATGAATAACAAATACCAAGTATCTTTATTCATCATAAAGTAAAAATTGTCTTACAATCCCAATTATCCAAATACTAAAAAAACAGATATGCATGAGACTAATTAGTAAGTTGAAATCTAATGTTTCCAACATTCTCAACTTTTCTTTGCAAGAAAACTAAATAGTCATCTGAGTAAACTTTCCGAATACTAGTTTCAAATTTCACATATAGTGAGGGATTTGAGATGAGTGTCTTATCTCATATGCTCATACTACTGCAAGTGTCATAGTATGGAGATGTCGCCCTACCTTGCATAAGGTATTAGAAGTCAACGACATACTGAAAATCATCTTTACAGTTTCTTAAAATGTAAAGTACTCTTTATTCCTTAATGTGTAATGCAACAATGCTCTTCGTTGAGCATATCTAGTTAGCAGATTTATCATAAATGATAAAATCCTACTTTAACTAGTATTAATTATCCTCTAGCATCATTGTACGTATACAACACTATGCTTTATAATTCGTAAACATCTGTATTTAACAATAATCTAAATACTTTCAATTATATATTGTTGTTGTCAGCTCATCTTGCTCTAGTGCAAAAGTAACAACCAGTCTTATACACAATATAATATATACATGACAAATCCTTAGTTAAAAACATAAGGTTTCCATCCATGTAATAAATTATTCCGAGTGAAATATACCATTTAAGACTTGCTTCAATGATATATTGCATTTGTGTTGGACTTAATTTTCCGCATATGTTTATTCTAAATAAATATTTATTCCAAGGTTGTTTGTTCTATTCCCTAAATCCCAAGTGAAGTTTCATTCCAAGCTTAAGGATTAAAATCTAGCTTAAATGGAATGATATCTTCAATATGTTATACAACATATGAATTTTAAGGAAAAACATAGTGCTCCCACTTAATGTCAGATGTACTCAGGAATTATCTTAATTCAATCAAAATCATATTGTAATTAAATTCAAGATCTCAGCTCCTAGATGCATGATCCAATCCAAACTTGGATTGCTTAAACTTGTATACTACATAAAGATTATATAAACTCATAACCATTTTGATTACACACCGTCCTCGCAAAAGGTAATCATTAAAGAAAGAGTTATAAAACTTAATTGCCATATTCCACATTCAAGGAAACATGTATGACAATTAATTATCTTTATTTAATTAATGCGTGTGTATAAGAAAATCTAATCACAATCAATTGCATGAGTATGATTAAAAACTTCTTATTATAAACCATGCATTAATCATGTATACAATTTTGTCCTTGTAAGCCTTTCTTCAAAAGAAACTTATTCCAACCTCATAGGTTAACTGTTAGGCGAAATAACAATCAAGATCAAAACATTGATTTGCCTTTTAAGGACTGCATCTTATCATTCATAGTTCTAAGACCTTTATCAGATTCAAGATATGATAATGTACCTTAGTAGTTAGCAGATTTACAATGATCTTCTAACTTATATCCTCAGCATTGATATCAAAATATCAATCAAGTGATGAGGCATCCTTGCAGATTTATGAATGAGAGTAACATTATACTTCGGTCGACATTTACATGTTTAACCTTAGTATGACATTAATAAGTGGATTTTAGAAGGTTATGTATTTGTTCTTGAATATCTTCAAGATTTGTTGATGCTCCCACTTACTTTTGTAATTAGAGACAATTCTCTAAATACTAAGTATTTAAGCAACAATAAATTGTTCTTTATTTGGGAACCACAAAATACATTTTAAGTTCTCATCTCAAGATTTGTTAAAAAAAATGCTTCATAAGATTTTAACAAATTCAGAACTTAAATCAAGACATAATGGAATTTCTTCCAACAACTCTAATTAAGGTTTGCAACAAAACCCTAATTTTGTATCACCCTTTAACCGAAAACCTTAGCAACAGTTTTGTGTTTCGTCGAGCTAGGAGGAACACCAATACTACAATCTTCAAGCTAGGAAGTGTAGATAAATCAAAAACCCAAAAGGGTTTAGGATTCGATTGGTTTGAGTGGAAAAAAAAACAAAAATCCCTAAAGGTTTAGGGGTTTCGGTCATGGGTTGTCTTGAATACCTTCTAGGTTTGAACCATATTGAGTATGTCCACGACACAAGCAATTTTCTAACCTTGATAAATTTTGGAGGTAGAGCAATTAAAGCTATCATGAATCAAACAATATGAATATAGTTTGTTTCAACACATTAGACATACCATAATAATGTGGTATTCTATGAGTATTGGAATTGTGAGACTATATCAGAATTCCATAGATAACTTAATTCTCTTTGGATCAAATACTTGTCAATTGGGTCGAGCCAAATTGCATATTAAGTATTTTCGAACCAAGTGCATGCTATAATGTATATTTCTTGAATAATACAAGAACCTTATGCTCATGTGTTCACAAGAAGACAGAACTGTTCAAGAATTATATATTCATGTGTTTACAAGAAACAGAACATGTCAATAATACATTATAAGTCTTTGAATAATTCAAAGGCCTTGTGTTTATGTGTTAACAAGAAGACATAACAATTCTACTATATACTTTATGTTATAAGTCATTGATTAATTCAAGGACTTTATAATTATGTCTTAATATGTAAACATAATTATTCTAACAAAAGTAATCATGAACGCAAACTCTTGAGTTCTGTAGTAATTTCAAGTTAATTTTATACTTCAGAATTATGATTATTATCATTTAACCATAATTATGTTGACTAAAACATGTAGTCAAAATGTTGAAGTATCTTTACATTATATCATGACATTTGAATGTAGTAGGGCAACAAACATCTTGCGTGTTCAAGTCCTAGTAGAATGATTAGCTTTCTTACCTTGCGGTTAAGAAAAACCAATAATATGTTGTTCCTTGCTCACACTTTGAGATTTCTCCCACTTGTGTAAGGCACAACATCATATTATGAAAACAAACAACATGTGATTGATTGTGTAAACAATATGATAATGTCATAGATGTTACAAGTAGTTTTAGAACCATAACATTTAATAAGGAATTGTGGATTATTATTCTATAGATAACGTTTCAGAAAGCAACAGCAGAAAGGCAACAAGTTATCTAATAAAATAAAATGCAATTATCCTTCAAGAAATGGTCGTTCATATTCGGAAAGTAATGAATTATTTCAAAGCAAGTTTGAAATGATATGGGTGACTAACAAGGAAATAAATCTCGTAGCTCCCACTGAAATTGACAACATTACATGAATGTTATTTCAGTAATAAAACGCAATGCTCCCACTGGATTTGTCAACATTGTAAGTGTTACATTGCCAGTAGAAAGCATATTGTAATTTAATATATTTTCCTATTCTCTTCGAATGCCTACAAGTAGCAATGTACTTAGGTATTGAACAGAGTATATGAAGTCCTACTTATGTAGATGAGGGACTAGCCATTCATGCTTTCAATTAACTTGAATAGTTAGCATGCAATTCCTCCTTTATCGTCTACATAGCCCCAAGGGTATTTAGCACTATAAGGAATAATAAGAGTCCAAGAAAAAATACCTAGCAAATATGCTAGTAATTTCTTTACTCTTTGCGGTTTAAACTCATACATCGTGACAAGTGCAAGATGTCATTTATTTTGGTAGCTATAGACAAAATGTTTTCTAGTTACACAAAATATTTTATCTTTCATATTATTTCAATACCGGAAAAGGGTAATGAAAGATCATAAGTGAGTTTAACAATTGTAATCATATCTTAGTTTGTCAACTAAGGAGAAACAAATAGGAATAAGTCTCACTCTTCTTACCAGGAAAAGAGACTAAGTGTGTCTTTTTTAAGAAAAAAACAAACTTTTGTTTACAAATTATGTTGCGACAACACAATTTTAATCAGAACATAGAAAGTTCAATGTTAGTATTTTCGATAATTAAATTCTTAAAAGAATTAACTACCCAATTAATTACTAATTAAGACTAAGATCCATCTTGACCTCCCACTTATTACCGGAGGTCTGACCAGCGTGTAAACAAGTAGGGCAAGAGGTAAGCGACGAGCGTTAATTGCATAAAATGCAACTCTTATATTTATGAGACTGATCAAGACATTAGTAGACAAGTAGTAATGTCATGAGCATGTTTAGTCTCATCTTATGCCTCGGGTCCAAGGTCTGACCAAGCATACTCGAAATAAGTCGACCAAGCAAGAACGTGCAAATATCACCAAAGGTCTGACCAATGAGCAAAATCTGCCATGGGTTTGGAATGGCCCTAAGGTCTGACCAAAGAGGTCAAGCCAAAGGCATGTGTTCTTGGTTGGCTGGCATAGACTTAAAATTTACACATAGGGTATACACATAAATGTGGTAAAATCGTGTACAAAGAAGCATGCAAAACAACTTTGTAGCACTTAATTTTAAAAACTTTTAGTCATGACACTGTAGTGATCATCATGGTTCACGGTAGCTCCAATCGAACTCGCAAGGAAGCGGAGGACCAAGTCAGCGCGAAGCAATGACCGGAAATCCTTTAGGTGTGACTGTGCGCACCGCCTTATACTCCCTTTATAGTTTGTTCTAGTGGGTGAGCCGTACTTCCCAAGTGTCCATAGTGTCCAGTTTTTTAATTTCATGAAATCTTGTTTCAATAATTTAGGTCAATTAATTTTACAAAAACAATTTTTCACGAATCAAATAGCAGGTCACAATGAGCATGTTATTTAGGCGTGTAAATTAAGACCATATTAATGTTATCTTTTTATAGGTATTAGTCCTCTTTTATTTTAGTTTTAGGCGTGTAAACATGTAGGCTAAAAACAAAAATCACAAAAGAACATAATACTAAAAACATGACAATAATATTAACAAGTAAACATTTAGATCCGAGAACTCTAGCAAGTCTTCCCCAAAAAGAGAACCATAAGACCCTCACTAGGCTTTCATCAAGTGCCTAGATCGCCACATGCATCACAAAAAGTGATTGCGTAGGTCTTATAGCCGGAATATACACATAAAATAATCATGGCAAACTTATTAACTTTTAATTTTATGCTATTTTTTGTATCTAATTAACGTTTAATTAATTCGTTTGTGTCTCGTTATTTTTTATTAATTAATGACAAGTATTGCATTATAGTTGTCAAAACAAAAATAAAACAAATAACTAAGTTAGATTTCATGCAGCCTTTTCGCGTGTTTATTAAATCGTGTAACCCATAATCGATAAACGAGATGGCTCGTGATGCCACTGTTGGGATTTAATAATCATGTTAACCATTAACTACGAGTACGCAGCGGATAATGGATCTAGTTTACAATTATAGTTAACACGTATAATAAACAAACAAATAATAAAAGGGAACAAGAAAACTAAATAGAAAACTAACCCTTGTAGTCACCCGCAAATGAAACTAAGTAGTAAATATATACTACCTCTACGGTTGCTCACACAAACACGTCAAACAAATACGTTAGGATGCTAGTCGCTTGCTTCACGTATACAACTAAACAAACTTGTGTTCTTGTTGTAGCTTAAACACAATCGAATCCTATATGAAAGATACGTTCGATCGTATTTATAAAAGAAAGATAGGAACAAAGCAAGAATTAATATTCTTGTAATATATATCTTCTTTGTGCTCTGCTGATTGGATCGAATCCAAAGTGGCTTGATATGTTTGATAAGTCAAACACACCAAACTTTGTACACTTCCTATTGGATGGACAAAGGAAAATAAAAGACTTTTGTACGTCAGGTATAATTCCTTTTTATTGTGTCGTGTATATCAATGAGGTCATGAGGTGTTTATATAGCACCCCAACTTGTTCAACAAGTCATTGTTATACACTCCATTAGTTTCATAAAATCGACACTCTCCTCCCCTCCTAGAACCTTCCCATAACTGGCCACATTGGAAGGAGATCCGGGAGTTTCGTTTTCCGACATCCAAGTCCCTCTTTTTTATATTTAACATATATTTAAATTAGTTAAAGCGTCTAACGATTTAAACTAATAACCGTTAAATTATTTCGTGAAACATATTAAACACTTAATAAATATAACAAGTATATATATTAATTATTTAATAAACGTACTCTTCGTGTATTAACGTGTGTGCCCCCAATAGGCTCACACATTTCTAGTCGTATAAAGGCTAATCTAACTACCATAACCCAACAAAAGCTAGAATGGAAAACAAATGCATTACAAAGTACACAAAACGACACGACGCCAATTCTAAAAACCTTACCCTAGCAAGAAAAACCGACTAGCTATTAGAACTTCACGACTCCCTAAAATCGTAAAAGAAAATCCACATCGATTCTTTTCCTAGAATGTCTAGATTCTATTAATAGCACACCGGAAAACTGAAACCTCTTCTTCGTCAGAGAATCTAAAATGTTACATAGATTTGTCAAGTGATAACCGTTGCTATATTTTATTTTTTTCTTTCGTAGCGTACTCGAATAAAACTAAAATACCTAAAACATATTGCTGATCTGTGGCTGCTCACTATTCAATCGAATAATGCTACAATTATAGTAGGTCCTAGAGAAAATAATATATTAAAAATTTTCATAAATGCAAATACGATAAATATCATACACTCATTCATATCTAAGAGTCACAATTCTTCTATCACACTATCACTATCATGAAAAAACAAATCTTTGCCGGAACAATGTTGGAGTCCGGCAACAAGAAAAAGATTATCTTCGCGGTTTTTGTTGTAGTCCTACTTGTCTCAGCCATTATAGGCATTGTTGTCGGAATTAACTCTAAGTCTAAATCCGACAACATCAGAGTGACTACAGCTCACGGTATTATCAAATCATCATGTAGCGTAACCCTCCACCCGGATCTATGCTACTCAACACTTGCCAACATCCCCGAAATAACAAAAAAAATCCAAACACCAAATGACGTAATCGAGCTATCTCTAAACAAAACCAAAGAAATAATTGAAAGAAACTACTTCACAATCAAGAAACTAATTACTTTGAGAGCCAATCTCACGAAACGCGAGAAAATTGCGTTACATGATTGTTTAGAAATGGTTGCAGACACGCTTGAGGAACTGAAAGAAGCGGTCCAGTTCCTCAAGACGTATCCAACAAAAAAAGGTATTCGGAAACATGTGAACGATATAATAACATTAATGAGTACTACCTTAACAAACCAAGAAACATGCATTGATGGATTCTCCCATGATAAGCATGATAAGCAAGTGCGTGAATCACTTATCACGGGAGAGATCCATGCAGAGAAGTTGTGTAGTAATTCGTTGGCCATGATGAAGAACATGACAGATAATGACATGGCCAACGAGTCTGAGGTAAAGGGGAGAAAGTTAACCGAGGATGACGTGAACTGGCCTGAATGGCTATCTGTTGGAGACCGTAAGCTGTTACAGTCTGGAACTGTAACAGCTAACGTTGTTGTGGCTGCAGATGGAAGTGGGGACTATACAACTGTTTCTGCTGCTGTTGCAGCTGCTCCTAGTTCTAGTTCGACTAGGTATGTTATTAGGATTGCCGCTGGTGTTTACCGTGAAAATGTGAATATTCCAACTGGTAAACAAAACTTGATGTTTTTGGGTTCGGGAAGAACTACGACGATAATCACAGGAAGCAGGAGTGTTGCTGGTGGTAGTACTACATTCAATTCCGCTACTGTTGGTTAGTAACATTTGTATCTTTTACCACCAAACTATTCAATTATTCATGTTTTTTTTGGCATATGCACATGTTCACATATCTAGAGTTACTACAATGTTTGGATCATATTAAGTAACATTAAAATACAAAGACTACAAAGTACAAACCAATGTACTTTTGGCTTAATAGTACTAAATGACCAAGTTGTTAGTTAAAGTCGTAACAAAAGCAAATATGAGTTAGTGTTTGTTATAGAAATATAGTAATTGATATCTACACTTTTGTTGGTTGATCTTATTGTTTCCATATATACTTTTAAGTGTAGATATTTGTTTTTTAATCTTACTGATATACTAGTGTTATATATACGTTATTTACTTTTTTACCATATATTGTATGCAATGTATATATGCAGCTGCTGTGGGTGCTGGATTCCTGGCACGAGATATTACATTTCAAAACACAGCCGGGCCTTCTGGAAACCAAGCTGTGGCAATACGGGTTGGGTCAGATCTATCCGCATTTTACCAATGCGACATGATAGCATACCAAGACACTCTTTATGTCCACTCCAATCGTCAGTTCTACATAAACTGCTTCATATCTGGCACAGTCGACTTTATCTTTGGTAACGCTGCAGTTGTGTTCCAAGATTGTGATATTCATGCGCGTAGACCTAACCCAAACCAAAGAAATATGGTCACGGCTCAAGGCCGAAGTGACCCAAACCAAAATACAGGAATTGTGATACAAAAATGTAGAATAGGTGCCACCTCGGATCTTAGGCCAGTTCAAGGAAGTTTTCCAACTTATTTAGGTAGGCCGTGGAGAGAATACTCTAGAACGATTGTGATGCAATCGGCAATAAGCGATGTTATTAATCCTGCTGGATGGTTTCCTTGGAGTGGGGATTTTGCACTTAATACATTGTATTATGCCGAGTATCAAAACACGGGGGCAGGGGCAAGTACCGCTAATAGAGTGACATGGCAAGGGTATCAGGGGATTATTAGCACCACAACGGCTCAAACCTTTACGCCCGGAAATTTTATTGGTGGTGGAAGTTGGTTACGAGCAACCGGGTTCCCTTTCTCTCTTGGGTTGTGATTATGGTTGAATTGTGAGCGAAATAAGTTGTTTTGAATAACAAGTTATGAAATTATTTATTGCAAGTATTGTGGGTGGGTATATTGTAAGAAAAATATGTGTAATTCTCTTAATATAATTCCATATTCTAGTACTACGTAGTTTGATTTCATCAAGCCCCACCCCTTGTGGCGTGGTGGTAAGGCATTTGCCTTTGGGGGAAAAGACCAAGGTTCAAACCTTGGCAACGGAGATTTAATTGTAATAGGGATAGTACAGGAGAATTTAGCTCTTCAAAAAAAAAGTACTACGTAGTTTGATTTCATCAAGTCATTTTCATGAGCTTGTCCTATTAAAATAATTTTAAGCTTTTAATAAGAAGTTTGTTAAAATATCCTATTGGATGGCGTTCACATATCTTCACAAAGCAAGAAAAATTGGATTTCCTACACGCTATAAACAGTCCAAAAGTTAATTTTGCAAAAATGATAGTGTTGGAATTTACATAGCATGACAATCATAAAACTCCATAATCAAAGTACACATATAGCGGAAGCGTGTAACAATTAGTATAACATATAATTATTAACATAAACATTAAATAGAAAACATACCCGATGCACTTCAATTAATTCTTGAACAATTGAAGATTATTAGATCAATGATAAACCCCTTACCGTTTTGTTTATCGATCTCTTGATAATAACTATAGTGAGTTATTACCTCGTTCTTGTACACACAAATTAAACCGTATCAAGGTTATGCAAGTAAAACACAAGAACAATTTTGACAATCAAAATTTCGATCCACACAAACCCTAAAGGGTATGCCGATCGGTTTTAGCAAAGACAAAGAGAAGAAAAGGTTTAGGGATAATTGTGTGCACAAAAGGATTCACCTAAAACAATTACCCTAGGTTTGTTTATATAGTGTTTAGGAAAACTTGGAAAATAAGCAACCATATGGATCGACTAACCCATAGGTCGGCCGAATCCACAACCCTAAAGGGTTCTAGAATTTTCCTTGTTTCCTAATTACATATAAACACACTTTCCTTATCTTCGTCTAACGATCGTTAGTCATTTAACTGAAAACACTAACGGTCGTTAAGTTCTCGTGTTAATAATAAATATATAAAATACATTTATTATTATTCCTTAATACTCATTTGTAATGTGTGCAATCCCGAGGTCTCGGGTTCGATACTAGACATTTACGTATTAATATTTTAACCATTTCAACAACTCCCACTTGGTTAACTATTAATAGTAAAATGACATTGGTTGGCGTCTTGCAACACTCCAATGCCCCTAGTCCGACTCGAGCTAGATTTCCTGGAAAATCTTTAATGATTCATCATTATTATTATCCTTTTGTTACTAATACTCTATTAATAAAGAAATGGATCTAAGTCACTCTTTATTAAATGTTTCTGTTTCTCGTTGTTATTGATTGAACAAAATTACCAAAACATCTGAATGTATTCCAGATAGACTTTGGGCGTGGCCACGCAAACATTTTGTCAACCCTACGAGGGGCCCAGCAGTATTATACTTCAAACAAATTTTGAAGGAACAAATTCTTTCTTGACTACAGGAATAACCCATGAACTTTGCAACACTTCTGAAAACAATCCTTATAACTTCCAGTTACGGTAAGCGGTAGATTGCTTTACAAAAATGCACTACATCCATGACTCTTATCTTGTATCTCAAGTCTGAGGATAACTATTTCATGAATTACTTGATGACAAGATCCATTAAGTAATCTCATGTTTAGTTGGGATAAGTCCTATACTCTACACTTAGAATATCATGTGAATTTGGTATGACTACGCATCAATATACTTTCAAGTATACTCTTTAACCAACATTCACATTTGTCTTAATTTAATGATATTCCCATATCTTTAACCGACAATGGACACATTTAGAATAATAAAATTATTCAAGGATATAAACATGCAAAACAGGATATATGTATATTTCAACAAGACAATAAACATAAACAATACTTTATTTCATAAAATCAATAATTGTCTATTACATCCTTTATCCAAATACTAATCACAAATGGGCATGAAACTTTTAGCCTTACGAAGACCTATTCCTTCAGCTAACTTATAAAGCTTAGTGCCAGGAAGAGCTTTCGTCAATTGATCTGCCAAGTTATCATCTGTGTGAACTTTAAGTACTTCGATCTCCCCAATCTCTATTTGCTCTCGCACATAGTGATATTTGATCGGATAATGTCTGGTGCCCTTCATGATTCCAGGTTCATTGGCAAATGTAATTGCAGCTGAATTGTCACAATACATTTTTATAGGTCGTTGAATCGAAGGCATAACTCCAAGCCTTGATACAAACTTCCTAATCCAGACGGCTTCCATTGCAGCATCTGATGCAGCTATGTACTCACTTTCTGCTGCAGACATTGCTAATGTACTCTGCTTCTTGCTCCTCCAATCCACAGCTCCTCCATTAATGACAAAGACGTATCCAGTCTGAGACTTCATATCATCCTTATCACTTTTCCATGAAGCATCGCAGTAACCTGTAATATCAAGTTCTGCTTGTGGATCACCCCCATAAACTAAGAACACATCTTTAGTAGCCCTAAGGTACTTAAGAATATTCTTAACAGCAGTCCAGTGAGCTTCACCGGTATCCTGCTGATATCGACTGGTTAAGTTCTGAGCAAACGCCACATCTGGCCTTGTGCTTTTAACCGCATACATAATAGATCCTACAGCCGAAGCATAAGGAACTTTTGCCATGCGTTTCACCTCTTCAGGTGTTGAAGCACAAACTTTCTTGCTCAAGCCATGTTGTTCTTGCATCGGCAAATATCCCTTCTTGGAATCTTGCATATTGAATCTCTTCAATATTTTATCGATGTAAGCACTTTGGCTTAATCCAATTAATCGCTTAGATCTATCTCTATATATCTTAATTCCCAGAATGAAAGCAGCTTCCCCTAAATCTTTCATAGAAAAACACTTTCCAAGATATGCCTTGACTTCATGCAAACTTGGAATGTCTTTTCCCATGATCAATATGTCATCAACATATAATATAAGGAAAATTACTTCACTCCCACTAACTTTGTGGTATACACATGGCTCATCAAGATTTTGAGTAAAACCAAACTTCTTTATTTCACTATCAAACCTCTTGTTCCATTGTCGTGATGCTTGCTTCAATCCATAAATGGATCTTTGAAGTTTGCATACACGATTTGGAAACTTTGGATTCACAAACCCCTCAGGCTGCGCCATATAGATATCCTCATCTAGGCGACCATTTAAGAAGGCGGTTTTGACATCCATTTGCCAAATCTCATAATCATAGTATGCAGCTATGGCTATGAGAATCCTAATAGCCCTAATGTCAGCTACAGGAGAAAAGGTCTCCTCATAGTCAACACCATACGTTTGAGTAAAGCCTTTAGCTACCAAACGGGCTTTATAGGTGTGTACATTGCCATCCATGTCAGTTTTCTTCTTGAAGAGCCACTTACTCCCAACTACCTTGGCATTAGGAGGAAGGTCTACTTCAATCCAGACTTCATTATCTCTCATGGATTGCATTTCCCCATTCATAGCAACCAACCATTTTTCCTTTTCAGGACTATTAATGGCAGCTTTATAACTAGGCGGTTCATCAAGATCCCCTAGTGTATATTCCTCACATTCTACGTTAAGACATAGACGTTCCGGAGCTTTTACAGTCCTTACGGATCTGCGAATGGGAACCACTTCAACTTCTGGTGGAGGACCCAGACTTTCTGGTTCTTCAGGAAGTTGGTTAGTGTTTTCAGAAGGTAATGCATCATCTTGATCTTCTTCAAGATCATATATTCTCCCACTTAATTCTTGAGATATGAGATCCTTCTCCAAGAAGTCTCCATACCTAGCAACGAATACTTTGTTCTCAGGAGGATAATAAAAGTAGTAACCCATTGTTTCCTTTGGGTATCCTACGAAGATACATTTTACAGATCTTTGTTGGAGCTTGTCACCCGAGTCACGTTTAACGTACGCCTCGCAACCCCAGACCTTAAGATAAGACAAGTTAGGAGCATTTCCAGTCCATAACTCATATGGTGTCTTATCTACCTTCTTTGTGGGAACCATGTTAAGAATGCGAACAGCAGACTCCAAGGCATAATCCCAGAATGAGAAGGGAAGAGTAGTTAGATTAAACATAGATCGTATCATGTCTTGCAATGTACGATTTCTTCTCTCAGACACACCATTTTGTTGTGGTGTATATGGAGAAGTAAGGTGCTGGACAATTCCTTCCTTAGCTAGATAATCCACAAACTCTTGACTCAGGTATTCACCACCTCTATCGGATCGAAGAGCTTTAATCTTCTTTCCAAGTTGCAACTCTACTTCAGCTTTAAACACTTTGAATGTTTCAAACACCTCATGTTTATGTTTAAGTAAATAAACATAACCATAACGGCTGAAATCATCCGTAAATGTTAAGAAGTAGCTAGCACCTCTCCTTGACACATGTCTAAGTGGTCCACACACATCTGTATGAATAAGACCAAGTAGATCAGTAGCCCTTTCAATCCTATTATTAAAGGGTTTCTTTGTCATCTTCCCACTAATACAAGACTCGCACTTATCAAATGATTCATCATTGATCTTTTCTAAAAGCCCATCATGTTGCAGCTTTTTCATGCGATCCTTGCTTATGTGTGCAAGACGACAATGCCAAAGATAAGACGAATCCAGACTTTTCTTGATTCTCTTATTGTTGATGCTATACATCGAATTATTTTTAACACAAGCATTATCATTATCATTCATATCAAGTTCAAAAATACCATTCACAGCAATAGCTTTAAAATAAAATACACCATTTAAAGAAACATAAATTCCATTGCTATTAATAGTATGTTCAAAACCAAGGTTCAACAAACATGAAAATGAAATAACACCTCTAACAATTGACGGTGCATAATGACAATTATTTAAAGATAGTACTAGGCCCGAAGGCAACACTAAATCAAATACGCCTATAGCTTCAACTGCTGCATGTGCTCCATTACCCACGTGCAAGAATTGTTGTCCATAGGCCAGCTTTCTCTCAACTCTAAACCCCTGCATAGTATTGCAAATATGAATACCACATCCCGTATCATATACCCAGGAATTTAACTTATGAGTTAGAGTAAATAATTCAATCATAAAGAACGCACCTGAAGAGCTGGGTTTACCAGCTTCACTCTTTTGCTTCTTCAGTCGCAAGTCATTGATGTAGAGTGGACAGTTCCTCTTCCAGTGCCCTACTTCATGACAGTGGTGACAAGCCTGATCCTTCTTTCCTGGAGGACTCACCTTGTTCTTCTTGGGCTGGTGTTGATTCACCTTAGGATTTGGTTGATAGCCCATAACTTGCTTGCCTTTATCAACTTTACCCTTACCCTTGTTCACATGCGATTTTTTCTGGATCCTACCTCCTTGAATTGCCAACACTTGGGGAGTAGGAGCCTTGCCCTTATTTGGTAAGTGTTTCTCATAGTCAACAAGCAATGCGAGTAACTCAGAAACTGTCTTCCCCGAGCAATGCATGTTGAAGTTCTGAACGAAACCACCAAAATCCTTGTTAAGGGATCTGTTGATTAGGTGAACTTGAACATTCTCGGGGTATGCAAAACCACCTCTTTGAAGTTGATCAAAGAATTCCTTCATCTCATTAACATAGTCTTCAACTGGTTTGCCATCATTATGCTTGCAGCTGTGTAACTTGTCAAGAGACTCATACAATTCAACTTCAGGAGATTTTTCATAAGCCTTTTTTAAGTCATTGAGCATGTCATGTGGAAAATGATACTCAAACTTCTTTTGCATCATTGGTTCCATACTTTGAAGCATTAAGCACCCAATTTCATTGTACTTAGCATGCTCAATTTTCCATGTTGCTTTAACCTCATCAGAGGCGTCCGCAGCAGGCTCATCAGGGCAAGGAGTATTCAAGTAATTGAGCTTACCAGTCGCCCTCAAGACAATTCTGAGCGATCTGTGCCAATCATTGAAGTTTTTCCCAGTCAATTTGGCTCTTTCAAGATGACTCTTGAAAGCAGCATACACGGAGTTATCGGGTTGAGCCATTCTACAGAAATAGAAAAGTTCAAACATTAGTATTTTCGATAATAATTATTCTCAAGAAAATATAATACCCATGGATATATTCATATAACCAACTTAATTTCCTTGAAAATCTAGGATCCAACTTTACATAGTTCCACTACATCAGTTGATCTGCTAGTAGTGAAAGTACAAAAGATGGTAATCTGTCGTACAATAATTGGCAAACATGTTTTCCAATTCCTAGATAATTTATGGGATTTACTACATATTGATTCATCAATATGTCACGTAAGCATGTTTCATCCCATCTTATGCCTTAAGCTCTAGGTCTCACGCATCAGCTTAATTAAGTCGTCTAACTTAGAAACTGCAAATTCATCCATGTGTGGTCTCACGCACACTCGGAAATTTACCTTGTCATTAATTCTGGTCCAGGTCTCACGCATACCCAAAATTAACTTCAAGTGTTCCTTATAGTTAGATGGCACGTAACTTAAATTTTAGGGTATTTAGTTTTTGATGTGACAAAAACATGTACAAAGATGCATGCACTCATCTTTGTATCATTAGTTTTCAAAACAATTTTTATTTACCAATTAGTTAAGAGTAAACCAAAACTATTTACTTGAGGTATTGGGTTCACCAATTAAAGAAGTACCAACAATTATCGCCCACATATCCTACTACTTACATGTTATTCGGATATTTGCCACAAAAGTGGTGCGTGGAATTGAGGTAAATCACCCTTAAGATGATAGTGTACGTAAATAGTGATATAGGTAAGTCGCAGTTGACGCACAAGCGGGCCCGGAGCAGCGGTAGGAGCGAATCTCTTAAAAAACCCCTCTCCAGTTAAACCCCCCACACAGTTTGTCAACTTTGGTCCGCCTTTCACACACTATTGTACAAAAACATCAATCAAGCAAAAGTTTATGATCTTAGTCTTAAAAATAAATAACAAAGTTTAGATCTTGCTAGTCTCGCCTGGGAGCCAATTACCGTGCGAAGCGAACCACTGTCGGCACATAAGACACCGCAAGATCCTTACTTTATTACCGATGTTTCACCATTATTAGTCCAATTTAATTTTTCTTTGAAAATTACCCTTTTTATTGCTTACTTTAACATATCACATATAAAAAAAAACAATAAACAAGTAATTAAAAGAAAACAAATAATCAACTAATAATAAAACAATTAAAACAATTAATTGTAATTGAAACATCTAGCCACATGCAATCTTTTTAAACAAATCCTATTAATAATCTATATGTGAATTATTATGTATAGAATCAATAAAACTCCTATTGGTTTTCGAGCGCATTGTACCCAATGGACCACAGACACCAACAATTGGCCGCGTAAGTTTTAATGATAATATACCACGTTGCACATAACCGATTCATTAATTTAATATATATTAGGTCTTCCCTAATTCTTGATTTATTTAAACATGTAGCAAACATCTAAACAATTTAATTCAAGTAATTTTTATCCGTGACTAATTATGCATAAATAGTCACGAATTCATGCATATCATATAACAAATAGGTCACAAGATTCATAACACAACAATTGTTTAAAGACCTAGGGTTTCTAATTAATCACAATTAATTATTAAAATCACAAACCCTAATTAGGGTTCATAGATAAATTCGACACCCCCCCTTAAATTAGGGTTAGGGTTCGACTATTATAAAAAAAACAAATTTTAATAATCAAAACCCTAGAAAAACAATCATGTATATTCTAAACAATTTAAAAGATACGTTTTTTTATTGTTTAAGTAATCAATTACATGTTATACATGGCTCTTGATGCCACTGTTGGAATTTACATAGCATGACAATCATAAAACTCCATAATCAAAGTACACATATAGCGGAAGCGTGTAACAATTAGTATAACATATAATTATTAACATAAACATTAAATAGAAAACATACCCGATGCACTTCAATTAATTCTTGAACAATTGAAGATTATTAGATCAATGATAAACCCCTTACCGTTTTGTTTATCGATCTCTTGATAATAACTATAGTGAGTTATTACCTCGTTCTTGTACACACAAATTAAACCGTATCAAGGTTATGCAAGTAAAACACAAGAACAATTTTGACAATCAAAATTTCGATCCACACAAACCCTAAAGGGTATGCCGATCGGTTTTAGCAAAGACAAAGAGAAGAAAAGGTTTAGGGATAATTGTGTGCACAAAAGGATTCACCTAAAACAATTACCCTAGGTTTGTTTATATAGTGTTTAGGAAAACTTGGAAAATAAGCAACCATATGGATCGACTAACCCATAGGTCGGCCGAATCCACAACCCTAAAGGGTTCTAGAATTTTCCTTGTTTCCTAATTACATATAAACACACTTTCCTTATCTTCGTCTAACGATCGTTAGTCATTTAACTGAAAACACTAACGGTCGTTAAGTTCTCGTGTTAATAATAAATATATAAAATACATTTATTATTATTCCTTAATACTCATTTGTAATGTGTGCAATCCCGAGGTCTCGGGTTCGATACTAGACATTTACGTATTAATATTTTAACCATTTCTAACAGATAGATAGGTTTTTATACTCTTCAATGCCTCCAATTATAGTAGGACCTAGATAATAGAAATGAATAACCAATGATAAATAGTTTAGTACTATTCCCACACTTCTGTTCACTATTTCCTCAACACTCAAATGATCAAGGACATGTTTGCCAGAATCCAGGATTCTGTCAAGAAGCGAAAGATCCTCACAATTTTCGCTTCTATCCTACTTATCACAGCTATTGTCGGCATTGTAGTTGGAGTGAACTCCAAAACCTCCAACACTAATTCCGACAATAGCTCTGACAACATTAAAGCATCCACCTCTCACACTATCATAAAATCATCATGTAGCATCACCCTCCACCCCGATCTATGCTACTCCACGCTTTCCAACAGCCCGGAAATCACCAAAAAGGTGAAGACATCAAAAGATGTCATTGACCTAGCTATCAATAAAACCAAAGAAGTAATCCAAAGAAACCACGTCGGGATCAAGAAACTTACCACGAGAACTAGTCTCAGTAAACGCGAGAAAATCGCGCTCCAAGACTGCCTAGAGCTAGTTGCAGACACTCTCGAAAAACTCAACAAAGTAGTTGAGTATCTAGAGACGTATCCTACAAAAAAAAGTCTTCGCAAACATGTAAACGACATAATCACTCTAATGAGTACCACTTTGACGAATCAAGAAACATGCATAGACGGATTCTCCCATAGTAAACGCGACAGGAAAGTGCGTGAATCGCTTATTGGTGGTGAAATCAATGGTGGGAAGATGTGTAGTAATTCGTTGGCCATGATCAAGAACAAGACCGATACAGATATGGCCAACGAAGTCCAGATAAAGGGACGAAAGTTGGTGGATGAGGAAAACGATGTAAAGTGGCCCGAGTGGTTGTCTACGAGAGACCGAAAGTTGTTACAGTCAGGAACTGTAACACCTGACGTAGTTGTAGCAGCCGATGGCAGTGGAGACTTTACTACAGTCTCTGCTGCCGTTGCAGCTGCTCCTAATAGAAGCACAACCAGGTATGCACACGAGCACGGTGTCTGATTTAATTACATTGCATTTGCTTAAGAAATACATTATAATTTTTATGACAGCTTAGAAATTTGTTTTTTTATAAATTCGTGACTGCAGATTTGTGATTAGCATAGTGGCAGGGGTGTACCGAGAGAACGTTGATATTCCAAGTAATAAACAGAATTTAATGTTTATCGGTGCCGGAAGAATATCAACAATAATCACAGCCAGCCGCAGTGTCGGTGGTGGTGCCACCACCTTCAACTCCGCAACTGTCGGTCAGTAGTAGTACATATGTTTTTCACTTCCTGTCGTACATATGTACACGTTTTTTTCCCTCTGTTTTATCTTCTTACAATGATTTTTAAAACTGTTTTATTATTTGTATATATGTAGTAACGAACCTCAATTGTTTTTTTTTTTGGACCCTTTTGGTAAGTAACATAAAAAAAGATTCCTTTTTTCATAGACGTTTGATTGCTTCATCTAGAAAATATTGTGTAGTTTATTCTTCATTTATGTCCCAGCAAAGTGTACCTTTCATTATGGGCTATTTTATAGTAATTTCCCTCCGTCCCAGTAAAAGTGTCCTACTTTGAATATTCAAAGTCTTTGTTTTTCAACTTTGACCGTAAATATTTTTGTTTGTGTTATATAATACTTGATGAAAAGTATACCCAATGAAAACACATCTAAAACTAAATCAATTCATATAACTTTCATCAAGTATTATATAACACAAACAAAAATATTTACGGTCAAAGTTGAAAAACAAAGACTTTGAATATTCAAAGTAGGACACTTTTACTGGGACGGAGGGAGTATTTTATAGTAATGTTGCTACTAGTATTGGTGAAACATCGTTGTTTGGGGTCCATCAATATTTCTAGGCATGTGTCTTTTTATATATTGTCGGCACACCTCATCATATAGTTTGTATCTAGAAACAGTTCAGAGTATGTACGTGTATATCCTAATACATTTGTATAATGTACTATAGGATAAAAACGAAAAAAATGAATGGATTCCTTATTTTCTAAGTGTTGTTTGCAGCGGCTGTGGGTGATGGATTCCTAGCACGCGACATAACGTTTCAAAACTCAGCCGGGCCATCAAATGAACAAGCTGTGGCGCTACGAGTCGGGTCAGATTTATCTGCTTTTTACAGATGTGGCATGATAGCATACCAAGACACTTTATATGTCCACTCCAATCGTCAGTTCTACGTCAACTGCTTCATAGCCGGCACAGTTGACTTCATATTTGGCAATGCTGCAGCCGTCATACAAAACTGTGACATCCATGCTCGTAGACCTAATCCAAACCAAAGAAACATGGTTACGGCTCAAGGAAGAAGTGACCCTAACCAAAATACAGGAATTGTGATACAAAAATCTAGAATAGGTGCCACGGCTGATCTTTTACCCGTGCAAGCTAGCTTTCCAACATACCTAGGGAGACCTTGGAGGAATTTTTCTAGAACGGTTATAATGCAATCGACTATAAGTGATGTGATTAACCCAGCTGGATGGTTTCCTTGGGATGGGGATTTTGCGCTTGCTACTTTGTACTATGGAGAATATGAGAACACGGGGGACGGGGCTGATACGTCGAATAGAGTGACATGGCCTGGATATAGGGTGATTACGAATGCAACGGAAGCTGAAGGCTTTACTGCTGGCAATTTTATTGCTGGAGGTAATTGGCTAGGTGATACGGGCTTCCCCTTTTCGCTTGGATTGTGATTCTTTGTTATGTGATCTGAATAATTTATTCAAGTCGAGCGTATAAATAAATCATGAAAATCCGAAAGCTGTATCGTGATTCTTCATTCTTGACTTGCTAGTCTCGTGATTATTACGTATGAGTAAAGATTTACGTGTATTGATATGTTTACTAGATTTGTTTCATTAATCAGCAGTGAACTATTTTTATGTGTTTGTCACTTATAAGACAAAAATTGTATATCCAAATGGGCTATCATGTTTCTTTTTTTTGGACATATGTTTCCGTAAGAGTTGCAACACTTCAACTACTCCAATATCTCTCAAAGGAAAAAAAATTAAGCACTGCCCACAAAACATGAAAATCAGCTCTAACATACAAACAAAACCTCCCAAAACCCAAATCATCATTCTTTATAGGAAGAAGGAAAAAAAAATATAACAATTGTATTATTATTATTATTATTATTATTATTATTATTATTATTATTATTATTATTATTCGAGTAACCATGGTTTCCGACCTTTTGGCCGACTAATCCGCGGGGTTTGAACTCACTGCCATACAGACTTAAACTAGGTAAAGCCCTCCCTTTTCAGGAGATTGGCGTGGCCACTTCAAGATTGTTTGCAACTAGCAGGAATTGAACTTGAGACCTCACACACATATTACTTTTTTGCTAATCGATTTAGAACGCTATAATAAATTCTAATAAGAATCACGTTTTTATCATCTTATTTATAAGATGACACTCTATGATTTATCATTTTAGTGATGTAGTATATGTTCTCTATATATTATTGTTTCTTCCTAATATTTTTGTTTAGTTAAGGCCCTGCAAATTTGGAATTAACTATTTCTCTCTCCCCTTTCTCTCTCCTCTAACCGTTTTCCCGCCTATTTTCCACCATTAAAATCACACTAGAAGCTTCAATTAACACGGATTATCATCACTATTTCTAAATCTAAACCGTACAATTGATTCAGTTTTGCATTAAACCACTCCGGTGTTATTTTCCCCAAAATTGAACCGTTATTTTGTTTGGAATTCATGATGACGATGGATTAGTAATTTTGGCGCCAAAATTCATTTTGTTCAATTTGTTACCTTTACCAAATCTGATCATTCTAGCATAATTGTGACTGTTAATTCATTGATTGACTGCTGTTGAATAAGTGTTTGATATAATGTCTAAACGCAAATCATCTCAATGTCAAAAGCGTATACCTGCTAGATTTGATGACACTGTGTGTAATTTGGGGAGGAAATTGAATAATGATGCTGGTAGTAATAAGGAAGTTTATAGTATTGATAGTGATATGAATACAAAAGGTGTTGATCATGCTGAAGTAAAAGGTAATACAGGGGAATTGCATAGTGTGGGTGAGGAGAGTAATAGTTCTGGAGGGGATAATGAAGTAAAACCTGCTTGTGGTATAGGGAATGAATCTTCGAGTGTGAGTACTAGAAATGCTTTGAATGATAAGAATCCATGTCCACAACCTGAAGAGAGCACTGTAAGTCAAATTGTTGTAAATGATGTTGTAGTTAATGTTCAGGCTAATGATAAAACCAGTGTAAATGATGTTACTAATGATAACACTCCTAAGACTAGTTATGCTGATATGACAAAGAGCAACACTCACAGTTTTAACAACAAGCTAAGTCATATACCTACTAGTATTATTGAAGATGGAATTGAGGTTGTAATTTTTGATGAGGATATTGTAACTGAAGGAAGCAAAAAATGGGAGTTAACTGCATGTGGATACTTTGTTGGCTACAAAATGTATGCACGGGAAATTAACTACCATCTGTTTAGAATGGGGGGTAGGCATGGGCTTAAAAGCATTATGGATATAGGTAATGGAACCTTTGTTTTTTAAGTTCAACAGTGTGCAGGGACTTCAAACTGAAAATGGTGTTTGGATGGTGAATAACAAACCAATGGTAGTAGAAAAATGGGACATTAGTTTTGATATTAATAAGATTGAGCCAGATGTATTGCCAGTTTGGGTGAAACTACTGAACATTCCACTTGAAGCTTGGAGTTCTAAAGGGCTAAGTGCTCTAGCTAGCAGAATAGGTAAGCCAATTATAATGGATGCTATGACCACCAGGATGTGTAATCAAGGTATTGGAAGGCTTGGGTATGCAAGGGTTTCAATTAAGGTAGATGCTATGAAGGGTCTGCAAGACAATATTGAGATTCATTACTGTGATAAACACAAGAACAACGTTGCTAGTAAAACAGTAAGGGTGGTGTAGAAAACTAGAAGGGGGGTTGAATAGTTTTCCAATTTTTATGTCCTTTTAAAAACTTCTTTTAACCTTTACTATTGGAAAGCTTGATTCGAATCTTATGTGCAATCAATCAATACCAATATGAACTACACACTAAACTAACTAATAATAAGTAATGAAAGTAAAGAGTAGAGATGGAAAGATCAAACCGAGACAAGGGATTTATAGTGGTTCGGCTACGAAGCTCTTCTTCGCCCTACTCCACTCCCCGAGTACCACACTTGAGAGTTTCAAGCACTATGTCAACAACCTCCCTTTAGGCGGAGAAAAACGTATACGTCGCTTAACTTGTTTTCCGACACTAAGCTAGATGTCGAGTGCTAATCTTAGCTAGCACCAATCTACCGCGATCTACCCGATCCTTTCAACTTCACACACTCAACACACAAGACTCAAGAGATCCCCAAGATCACAATGATCAACACTCTCAACTCACTCTAACCTATCTAACTTTGATCTTCTTGATCAATCACACATGCCCAATGGCAACTAGAGATATTCACTATCTCTATAAGATCACAATGATCTTTCCTCACAAACTCTCAAAAGAAAAATGATCTTGATGTATGCTATGATACAACAAGTGTGTAACAAATGTTACAAGACCCCTAACTAAAACTACAACTCTTGTATCTTCTTGGATACCTTGAGTTCTTCTCTTGCACTTGAAGAGGAATGACAATACTTTGTATCTACTTGGATACTTTGTGTTCTTCTCTTTCTACTGAAGAGGAATGAGGAGGATCACTTGATAGGATGAAAGGATCACTCTTGAACAAAAGAAAACTAATCTAAATGATCAAAGAAAGAAAAACTGAACAGAGTATTAAACTCAGAAAGTTTTGTGTGAGAAAGGATACCCAAAATCTGTGAAGTGGGCTGGTATTTATAGGCAGAAAAAATCTGGCCGTTACAGAGGGACGGCTCCACTAAATCACACACGGCTCCACTAAATTTAGTGGAACCGTGGAGCCTTGTCAGACAAAGACGCTCCACTTTTTGTCTTTTCTGGTGAAAACTTATTTGGGGAAGTTTGGAGCTGATTTTGAGGGGGAAAATAGCTGTTATGTATTTTAAACTTATTTTTCCATTAAAACATTTCTTAATTATCCAAAAATAATTTGTAAAGTATATTTTTGAAGAAAATGTTTTGTCACATCTCCCTAACCTTTTTAGAACATTATTTGCATCAACAATCTCCCCCTTTTTGATGATGACAAAACATAAACTCATTTTAAGTTAAAATTAGTTTTTAATGAGTTTACTCCCATTTCTCCCCTTTTTGTCGAAGCAAAAAGGTTGCAAGGCTCCCCCTTTTTGTCGAAGCAAAAAGGTTGCTAAGGCTCCCCCTTGTTGTATACTCCCCCTCGTTTGGAGGACACCAAGGAATCGAGCAATGATTCGTGCTACAAAACAAGGTTAGATAACACATATACAAAATCTAACATGTAGCACTTATGACAAATATCTAATCACAAAAATATGGCTCAGTAGCCAAAAACAAAAAAACAACCACATAAAAGCCCATTCATTTATAAAAGGAAAATAAATATCATACATATGTATGACTACATTATGGAAGCAAAATAAACAACAAGCAAGCACATAAACATCAATAGTGATATGAGACTTCAAGATTTGCTTCAAATGTCAAAAGGGTCCTAAGCTTTTATTAGAGAAACTAAACATAAACATGTTTAGTTGTGTGGGCTATTGGGTGGTGGTGGAGGTAGAATGATGGGTCCTTGTGGTGGTGTGAGGAGGTGCTCAAGGTAGGAGAATTGAAGACTCAACTCATCTCTATGGCACATGATGAGGTATTGGTTGTGGTGACAACAAGGACAACTTAGGGTATGTGATTGTAGGGGATAAAGAATGGGATGACCCATTAGTGGTTGTGGTGATGGTGAAAGGCAAGATGATGAAGTGTTACTCCCAAGCTCAAAGGGAGTTGATGGTGATAAGGTGAGTGTTAAGGCTAGTGGTTGAATAGGACTTGGTTGAGACAAGGGTGTGGTGATTCTTGTGGTGGAGGTGGATGATGATGTTGGCCTTGTTGAGTTGGCCTTTGATGGAGCTAGGGGTGTTGAGATTGGGGAGGTTGATTTGGTTGAGGTTATTGGTGTGTGTACATCTTCATCATCATCTAAGGTGAGATCAATGAGAATCATTTCATTGGTTGGTTTGAGATTTAACCTTGGCTTCTTGGTTTTGTGGGAAGTGGTAGCCATGGTGGAAGACATGATATGTGTATGGTGAATGTTGAATGGTGAGGATGAGCAATGTATGATGTTAGCTTATATAGCCAAATCAAAACATGCAAGGATGGATAGGATGGTGGATTTGGGGATTTGGGTGTATTGGAATCAGGTTGTGTTTGCAGATTTCCAGGAAAAGAGAGTCAAAAAGTGGAAGAGAACAGTAAAATTCGTCTTCCCAGTGTACGGTACCACTAAATGACCCACGACACCACTAAATTTAGTGGAGTCGTGCCCTATTTAGTGGCGTTGTGGCCTGCAGTTGACTCTGTTTCCAGTCCTACAGGTTCTAGGCTGACTAAAATGGGTAATTCTGGGGAATCCATTTGCTGCAAATCTCAAAGCCTCAATCCACTAAAGAATAATCACATAGAATTCCTAACACTAGTCTCTACTAGCAACTAATATGATCATGTGATTATCTATGTTTAGGCAACTAGTAAGCATGCATCATTCCAAGCATTTTTATCATCTAGTGCATGCAATAAAATAAAAGAAAATGTATGAACTAAACAAAGCTCATAAAATATCAAGATTGATTATCAAGGTAACCAATTGTCAAGCAAGGAATGTCAAGACAATTCAAACTAGTTTATGTTAAATGGACATTGCCATAAACCCATTGATAATATCTTAATAATACTTAAGTTAGTGACACTACTTAAGTTAGTAATCTCTAGTCCTTTCTTTTCCCCATCTTCTTTATCTTGTTCCCGAGCCCTTTGATTGCCTTTCCAATGGACTTGAACCCCCCGATTGTTTGCTCATGCATCGAGACTTGTCGATTGTACATGGTTGTTTGCCTTCTCATCATCATGGATAAGTTGGTTTGGCCGAATTCAAGGTCGGAGGTTTGTTTGAACGATGAAGTGTCAAGGTTACGAAAGTAGGTGTCGGGAGAGGGAGTACGAGGATGAGACGTTCCTTCTTCGTTCACCTCATCATCGTCCTCATCCATAGGTTGAGACGACGAACCATGACCAAAGGAGGAAGAAGAAAGAGGAATATCAGAAGTGGATTTACGACCACGTTTGGACCCTTTGTCCTTTCGTTGCTTTGTGCGACGTTGTGGTCCACCAAGGGGTTTCATGACGGGATTGACTAGGACATAGCCGACATTATCAAGATGTGGGAAATGTTCCATGACCCACCTGAAGAGACGAGTAAGCAACATACCGTATGGCATGAGCTTATCGGAACGACTATGAATGTTGGCCATCCTTTTGGCCATGTAGTATGCGAGGTTGTATGGCTCCTCGATACTAAGACAATAAAGCATGTGGGCGAGACTCGCCGAAACGTGATCCCGGTTGCCCGCAAGGCTCAACACGTTCTCATGTAGAAGAAGTTCCCAACTTCTGAGGTCGGGAAGGAGTTCTTTGAGGTAGATTTTGTTTGGGTCAAGATGGACAATGGAACCATCACTTTTTTTATACGTGTTGGCGACTCGAGGAGTTTGGATGACTTGTTTGATGGCTTCGAGGTTGGGGATTTCGGTACGATAAGTACCTTCATTTTCAAGATTGTAGAAAAGAGACTCAAGGGAATGGTCTTCAGTGTATGCACACTGACCATACGAAGGAACACCGAGAATTTCACCAAGCTCGGAGACTGACAAAATGATGTTTTGGTTTTGGATCCAAAAATCAAAGAAGACATTACCCTAAAGGTCATTGAAGGTGCGGACTCGACTGTAAAATTCGAGGACAAAACGAGGACAAATTTGATCGTTTATTTTGTATAAACAATCAAAGTCAATAGCAGGGAAGCAAACTTGGATGTTATCCAAGAAAACGAAATGAGCATCGACTACACGACCTTCGTGTATATATCAATCTTGGACTTTAGCAATATAAGTTTTTTGCTCAACGGGGATGGTTGGATCGTCTAATAGACGGGGAATGTAAGGTTTGGTATCTTGATAATCATTACGAGGCATCATTACCTACAAAAGTATAATTTTGTACATGTCAACTTGTTGCATTTTAATGATCACATTCTTAGTGTGTGTGCGCCTAAATGCAAACAATGTGGAGGTGCAGTAATCTTGACTCTAAAATAAAAATAATGAGATATACCCAAACACTCCTAACTTCACTTATGCTCAATCAAATATGTCTAGTAATACATATTTATTATGTGATTCGATCCATATTTGAGAGATCATCTATGCATGCAAAAACGTTTTTAATTTGCATCAACAATGCACGAAAAAGGTTTCATGATCCTAGACACGTGAACTTTTTCAAAAATGATGGAATTGGGGTGTTTGGCAAACGCCTCAACTTGGCGCCAAAAATCTTAAAATTGAAAAGCCTCAATGTTAATCATTCCTAATCCAATTTTAATCATCCTAGACATGATTCCACTACAAATAATTAATCTTAATCCGATTTAAATGGTTAAATTCGGACTAGGTTATGCAATATGAGTGGGTTTATAAAAATCCTAGGTTTAAGGAATCATGTAAGTACTACATTGTCTAATCCTAGTCCTAATTGCATAAAATTTCAACAAAATTGAAAACCCCCAATTCGATTTTATGCATAAGAACAAACCTTAGACTCAAATTGAAAAGAAATTAAGGATAATTGACTAACCATTTGTGTTGTAGTGATTAGGAATGTTTGATTTCAATGCCTCGATCTTGATTAGCAAGAATGTAATGGGATTTTGGTGTTGGGTTCGGTATTGACAGTAAAGATGAAGTGGGTATTTTGTTTGAATGGGTGTGCAGAGGGAAGAGGGAAAGAAAAACGGGTTTCCTTAGATGCACGGTACCACGGTACCACTAAACATTAGTGGTGCCGTGCCACATTAGTGGAGCCATGTGTTTGTGAGACCCATTTTTGTTCTGTTTTGACTCTTGACTGATTGATCTTACTTATTTAGTAAGACTTTTTGACGCAAGAAAAAAGTTTATACCTAATAAACTCTTTGATGAAAACGATTAGGTGAGATGATAAGGAATGACCTTAGTATCTCCAAGGAAATGCCTAAGTTGTCATTAGAGGAAAATGAGGATTAACTTTTAATATTTCCCGTGAAATAAGTAGAAGTCAAGGGTTGAGATTTAGAGAATGACTACAATATTTCCAATGAAATATTTAATTAGTCATGAGCGGAATGAGACGAATAACTCATAGAGTTATGAAGAAAGACGAGAAAAATGACTTCAATATTTCCAGTGAAATATTAAAAAGTCACATGACGAGACAAACGGAATGACTTAATATTTCCCGTGAAATATTTAACAGTCATGAGACGAGGCGTAAGAAATAATTTGATATTTCCAGTGAAATATCTGAGCGAGTTACGAGATAGGACGTAAGAGATGACATTAATATTTCCAGTAAAATATTGAAATAGTCATGAGTGGGATGAGAAGTGGTATGTGCTTAAACACATACCTTTTCTTGACCAAATTAAGACCAAAACGACCAAAAACTAACCAATTATGCCAAATATATGTTGTTTTTGTGTTTATAAATGTGCAGGTACGGATATTTTGAATATGGACAAAAACCAATGAAAAAGGGCAAAAACCGGGCGGAAGAATGGAAAGAGTGAAAAAGAGCCGAAGCCGAGGAAGAAATGTACAAGTTTGAACCGAGATATTGCTCAAGATGCCAAAACAGCCCTTGGATAATTTCTATTTGGCAAAATCAGTCCTTGGAAGAACTTTTCAAAATTGGCAAGAATGGTCCCTGAAGTTACCATGTTTACACACTTGGTCCCTAAACAAAATACTAACTATTATTAAAACTACCCCAAACCCAACCGGATCCAAAACTAAACTAAACCCAATCCACCCTAACCCAATCCCACAGCCCACTAACTCTTTCAATAATATAGGGTCAAAGTTAAGTCAAAATCCTCAAAACACTATTTCTCATCTCTAACCTCCTAATTTGACCGCCAAACCAAGTTAACCTCACCCCGTCCCTTTCCTGCTTTCCAACTCACCACACCAGTCCAAAAACATCACATGACCGTGTTCCCCCCCTCCTTGCCACGATGGAAACCCAAGGACAAAATCCCATCAATGGCTGAGAATCAAAGGATTGGGGACCAAGAAAATTTAAGGGCTGAGATGTTGCCAGAGAAGAAGCACACAGAGATTAAACCCTAGCTAAAGGCCTTTAAATAGCAGACTCTCCTCAAGAGAAAATTTTGTCCAATTTTTCATGCATTAGAAAAGTTTAGACCATTTTGCTTATTGTTATTTACTTTCTGTCAGTAGGACTTAGCTTAATTTTTAGGTAACTTTAAATTCTTTTCAGCCTTTTGTTATTTAAGTTTTTAAGTTTTTCAGTCTTGTATTCATATTTGGTTAATGAAATTTAAGTTTTTCTCTTAACAGTAAAATAGTCAACATAAGTCAACACTACTGTTCATCTGCTTATTTGTGCTTATTTCCTGCTTTTATTTTCTTATCTTAGTTTAATATTGCTTTTTAGTTGTTATTTTCAGTTTATATCCTACTTGTCTTTAGTTTTTCTCAAAAATCCAAAAAACCAAAAAAATATAGCTTTTACTGTTTTGCTTATTCCTAGTGCTAATTATTAGTCTAAATCTGCTTTTTATGTCTTTTTATACTTAGTTTAACTTTTGTCTTTTAAAATCTTAGTCTAAATCAGTATTTTCTAGTTTTAATTTTCAAAACAGTCCTATAAGGGGGTGTTTGGCAATGGGTTAAAATGGGTCATAACGGGCATTGCACTGTTCATTAGCATTTGGGTTAGATTTGATTTAGATTATGTTAGCTTAGATAAGTGTTTTTAATGTTATGTTAAGCTGTTTGTAAGATTTTCATAGGCATAGAACTTTTGCTTTCATTTGAGAAGTCCAACTGATAGAATAAGCTACCCACAAGCTTATGCATTTTTAGCTTTTATTTTTGATGTTTCTAAGTCTATTTCAGTCCATAGTAAGTAGTTATTAAGTTCCCTTTAGGCCTTGGTTCTTGAAATGCCTTTATCAGTCCACTATTGATATAGCAGACTGCATGTTTGCAATTTTTCCAATTTGCAGCCCTTTCGTTTGATTTTTAATTTGTTCATGTTATAATTTTGTTGCTCATCTTGTCATTCCTATTTTTTTTAGATTTTTAGAAATAGCTTATGACAGCTTTTTATTAGCTTAAATTAGGCCATTTTTGCCCTGCACCATATAATACTCAGTTACCTCGTTTGCTTAATTGGCTTATATTAGTGCTTATTTGTTTCCCCTAATTGCTTTTTCTGCTTCCCTTAGCTTATTCATACTTCCCATAGTGCATCTCAGCTTATTTCAGTTCCCTAATAGCTTATTCATTGCTTAACAGCCCTTTCCTTCATGCCTTAGCTTTTCCATTTTGTTGTCCAACTGATCAACCTTAATGGTTTATTTCCTAGCTTATTTTTAAGATTCAGAAAAAGTTGTAGTTTTGTGATATGCTTATTTTCATTAGCTTATTGAGTTTCAAAAAGAAAAACAAAAAAATAAAATAAAAGGCAAAAAGTGCATAGGCTGGGATTCGAACCCTGGCCACCCAGCTCACCACACAACACATGCACCAACTGCCCTAGTGTCTTTATCAATTACATCCTTGCACCCCTTTTTATTTAACCCAGCTTTTATCATCTTTGCTTATTTCCTTTTTAGCTTAAATACTACTTATCCGAATAAGCAGTCAATCCATTTTATTTTTCTTAGGTTCTGCTTATCAAATAGCACTTTCCTGCATTTTTTCTTAATTTTCCATTCCCATTTAGCATTTTTAATTAATTTTTCTTTTAAAAATAGTTTTTAATTCATATTTAATTATTTAAAAGTAAAAAAAATACAATTCTTTTTTCTAAAATTTTATTTTGTTAATTAGGACTTAGGAAAATTAAATTGGCGTTTCTAGGATTAATATTTCAGGATTTCATTTTTAAAGCTCGGTATTAGCCCGGGTTTTTACGCGTTTTTAGGATTTCTTTTGCGTTTTTAGCTACATTAGCCTTAGATTAATATTTCCTTGCCTTATTGATAGTTTTTAGTTTATATTTCATTAATTTAGTTTAAAAACCAAAAATCTCACTCTTTCATCCATTTACAACACGTTTCACGAACCCGAATCACTAAATTCCATTCATCCTTCATCGGGACAACGAACCGGGGTTACAATTATTTCCTTTGTGTAATTCCCTTGGACTATAATTGACTCGAATCAGTTTTTGGCGCCGCCGCCGGGGAAGGTTGAAGTGAGTTCGTGATTCCGTTTTTCGATTCGTGTTTTGAAGACCCTTCCTCGTGAAGTTATCGTTTTCATTTGTAAATATTTTCCTAAATTTAAATAAATAAAAAAAAATCCAAAAATATTTGTTTTTTCTAAATATAAAAATCCAAAAAGATTTTCTTTTCAAATTTCTTTTTCTTTTTCTTTTGTGTTTTTCAATGTTTCTAAATTTTAAAAATCCATAAATATTCTTCTCATTCCTCTTATCCGTTTAATTCTTTATCTCTTACCCTCTATCCATTTAATTCTTCTTCTTTATGTCTTCATCTTACCATTATTCTTGTGAATGGTGTGGGGGTCCTCATAATGGTGGGAATTGCCCCGGTTGTAGCATGGTGGAATCGGGAAACGGGTTTGTCTATGACCAAAATCCTTATTCTTACCATGAAACAACCGACTTTTTCAACCAGCCCCCACAACACCAGATGGAGACATACTCGTGTGAGTCTTGTGGAGGTAGTCCTCACCGGGTTTTAGATTGTCAAACAGGGAACATGTTTGTCTATGAGCGAGTTCCATGTAATCAAAACTTCGGGTATAACCATTATCCATATAATTCACTGAATCAATCACAGCAAACGTATTGTTGTGAGTACTGTGGAGGTCCTCACTATAGCTCTGATTGTCAAACGAGGAACCCGCTTGTCTATGAGCATGGCCCTTGTAACAATTACGATTATTCTTATCATGACCAACCTCCACAGTATCAAATGATTGAGAAACAACCAGAACCACTTCCTCAATAAATTCTTCATGATCTTCTAGATTTAATAAAAGATATTAAGGAGTCGATTAAAAAACTTCCCCAATAAGATCCTCATCAGAAAACTTATGGAGAACTTATAGCTGAAGAACAAGCAGCTAGAGTAAGTTCCAAATATCGTCAAACTTTCGTTTGCGATGAAGATGATGAGGATTCTATTCAAATTGGGATGTTTTACTCTAATTCACCAGTTGCTATCACTCCCATTGAAAAGCAGGAAGACAAAAGAAGCATGGAAGAATTATTAGCAGAAAAGCGGATGCAAGTTATAAGAGCTTTATATGCTAAACATAAGATTGATGACGATTATGATTAGGAGTGTGCCCCTGAAGATCTTCAAATTTCAGACAATCCTCTGAGTGGCAGTCCCACTCCGTCTTCAGATCCTATCCTTTCCGACTCTTCCCCTTCCCTCACTCCGGTTGAGGGAGGTGATCATATCTTGGAAGAGATCGATGCTTGTCTAAAAGAAGATTCAATTTCACCGAAAATTGATGATCCTTATTTTGATCCGGAGGGAGACATTCTCTTTCTTGAGAAATTATTGAACGACGATCCATCATTTTCTCTCCCTCCGAAGGAAGTTGAAATCAATCCTCCAAAGGAATTTGATGAGCTTGTTTCCGAAACATTCAAAACGACTATCACCAATCCTCTGTTTGATTCGGATCTGACTTTACTTTCATTTCAGATAACCTGATCTTTGATATTCAGATGGAGGAGAGTGATGAGTCCGTGACGGAACCCGAGCTCATAGATTTACACCATATGATTGATTCTCTTCATGAGGAGTTCTCCGGTGAACTCGCTCATATCATACCTCCACGGGAGTATGATTACTTTGATTTTGAGGAAGATCCTGACCCGGGGGGAGATGTACTCTATCCTAAGAGTTTGCTTATCGATGATATCAACCCGACCCTCCCTCCCGAGGTTTTTTTTAATGAATCAAAGAGCTTTAATGATGAAGAATGGATTCTCATTGTGATAAAGATCTTTTTCCCTTTCTTCACCTATCCGGTGTCTTCTCCTTTCTTTCATTCCTTTGTGAGTGAAGACACCATCTTTGACCCCGGCATCTCTCATTCTTTTAAGCCGTGGGTATCTCGTCGGTGTGGAACTTTCATTTGTTTCAATGTTTATCCAAACCTCTTGAACGAAAGTCCGATGGAGATTATCTTTTCCACATGCTCCCCCAAGAACAATTAAATTCGGGGCGAGTCTAAGCTATACGACTCGATAAATAAACAAGCGCTTCGTGGGAGGCACCCCATGCTTATCCTTTTATTTTCTAATAAGTGACATGAGGAGGGTTACCTCTTCCATTTGTCGTGTTTTATGGTTGTTGTTGTTTATGTCTAGGATTCGCCCAAAGTTTGAAGACTCTCGTGCTCATGGTTTTGTCTTTCTCCACTCGAGTCTCATCTTTCGTTGCTTTTATGGGAAATCCAATATCCTAATCTTATCGACTAACGTTTATCATTTGGCGTAATTAATAAACGGCCTTAGATTTATGTAGGAGAACCCTTACCTTTAAGACATTGAGGACAATGTCTCGTTTTAGTCTGGGGGGGTAATCTTTCGATTTGATTTGTGCCTTGCATATTTTGCTGTTTACTCTTGCAACCCCGTTTTTCCTCCAAAAAATGAAAAAAATCCAAAAAATGAGAAAATTAAAATTTTTTTGCAAAAATATAATAAATTTTGACACTTTGTTGACTTTCCGTTGGTGAGAGTAAGAATAGAATTTGACTTGACCGGGCGTATTGAGCCCTAGCTTCTCTCGTTAACCAATAATGACCGAAAGCTTTGGCTTGAAGTTATTTGGCTAAGCATCCGCGGATCTCATTATTTGTGATTTTAAATTTGCGGAGAACGAAAAATGATAGAGTTATTTATGAGTTTAGATGCTAAGCGTAGAGTAGTTGGTTCTTTTTAGAGATTGTGAAAGTTAAATTGTGGCTTCTTGTCCCCATAAGATTAATAAACCCAAAATAAATGATTTTCAAAAAAAATAGAGTTTCACGGTTTTTACAAATCTTAATTTTTTATTCGTTTCTCGAGGTTCCCGATGGTGAACTTGGGGTAACATACTTAGATCGTTTCAGTGTCGTGTGCTTTAGGCTGCGGTTAATTACGCCTTGGATCCTCATTGCTAAAGATAGGAGTTTAGGTCTTGGCTACCCTCTTACACCGCCTTTTGACCCTTAATTCTGAAAGGCGTTAAGGTCTTGGAACTCTCCGTTGTAACGGCCCTTGGATCCTTTATTCCGAAAATAGGCGGCGAGGTCTTGGATTTCCGTATTCCGTGAGTTCTAAAGTACACGGGGTTAGGAGTGAGGCATTAAATATTATAAAATATATATATTATATATAATATATATATATTTAATATATATATAATATATATATATATAATATATATAATATATATATAATATATATAATATATATATATATATAATATATAATATACATATATATATATAAATATATATATATATATATATATATATATAATATATATATATATACATATATACATATATACATATATACATATACATATATACATTATATATATACATAATACATATAAATATATTATATTAATATATATATATATATATATATATATATGTATATATATATATATATATAAATTATATATACATATATATATATTATATATATATAAATATATATATATAAATATATATATATAAAATATATATAATATGTTATATGTATATTATATTATAAATATATATATATAATATAATATATAATATATTATATATATATATATATACATATACATATATATAATAATATATATAATAACATTAAATATAATATAAAATATAATATATATTTTACAATATATATATATATATATATAATATACATATATATATATATATAAAATAATATATATGAAAAGTGAATAATAATAAATAACCGATGTCGAAATAAGACTCCCGGTACTGTCGGTGACGCCCGATGTGCAGTTTGTTTAAAGGACAGAGGATCTATAAACAAAGTTGCTAGTATAATAATAATAAGCCTCATTTCTAGTCCGGGAGTGTCTAAAAAGCATTTCCAAAATCGTGTTAAATCGGGATCTGAGTGTGGACCTTAATTTTTATCAAAAGAGAGTCTTTAGAATGTTTTGAAACTATTTAATGTCTAAAACGGGTTTCTTCTATATAATAAAGTTCTTAATCATAGTGGAATAAGAAAAATAAAAAAATTTCATAATAAAATCCTTAGAGGAATTGGAATAAGGGAGCGAGAAGTAGCTACGCGTACACAATTTATCATTTACGGGTAGTGTTAGCATCTAAAATCATACTTTAGCTGTGATTCATTTTTAAGCTTGGTTTGGAGACTCGTGAAAAATCAGAAACGACGAATTTTATCCGTATGGTCACTTCTTTATGAGTCGTGTTTCCAACTCCGTGATCCTAAAAATTATCTGGGAGATAACGAAAGTCAACAAAGCCGTCACATGAAAAAGAAAAAAATATGAAAATAGTATAAGTGTGAATAAATTGGAAAAACGGGGAGTTTTTTAAAACTTTGGATTTCTTAATCTCTTTTGAAAATTTTGCTACTTCTCAAAGTTAGTAAAAAGAGATTGGAAATTTTTGGGTTCAAAAACGTGTTTTAATAACATTGTGTGAGGACACGGCAATATCTTAGTCTGGAGGATTTTGGTATGTGCTTAAACACATACCTTTTCTTAACCAAATTAAGACCAAAACGACCAAAAACTAACCAATTATGCTAAATATATGTTGTTTTTGTGTTTATAAATGTGCAGGTACGGATATTTGAATATGGACAAAAAACCAATGAAAAAGGGCAAAAAAAACCGGGCACGATAATGGAAAGAGTGAAAAAGAGCCGAAGCCGAGGAAGAAATGTACAAGTTTGAACAAAGATATTGCTCAAGATGCCAAAACAGCCCTTGGATAATTTCTATTTGGCAAAGTCAGTCCTTGGAAGAACTTTGCAAAATTGGCAAGAATGGTCCCTGAAGTTACCATGTTTACACACTTGGTCCCTAAACAAAATACTAACTATTATTAAAACTACCCCAAACCCAACTGGATCCAAAACTAAACTAAACCCAATCCACCCTAGCCCAATCCCACACCCACTAACTCTTTCAATAATACAGGGTCAAAGTTAAGTCAAAATCCCCAAAACACAATTTGTCATCTCTAACCTCCTAATTTGACCACCATACCAAGTTAACCTCACCCCGTCCCTTCATGCTTTCCAACTCACCACACCAGTCCAAAAACATCACCATGGCCACCTGTTCCCCCCCCCTCCTTGCCACGATGGAAACCCAAGGACAAAATCCCATCAACGGCTGAAATCAAAGGATTGGGGACCAAAAATTCAAGGGCTAAGATGTTGCCAGAGAAGAAGCACACAGAGATTAAACCCTAGCTAAAGGCCTTTAAATAGCAGATCCCCAAGAGAAAATTTTGTCCAATTTTCATGTATTAGAAAAGTTTAGACCATTTTGCTTATTGTTATTTACTTTCTGTCAGTAGGACTTAACTTAATTTTAGGTAACTTTAATTCTTTTCAGCCTTTTGTTATTTAAGTTTTTAAGTTTTTCAGTCTTGTATTCATATTTGGTTAATGAAATTTAAGTTTTTCTCTTAACAGTAAAATAGTCAACATAAGTCAACACTAATGTTCATCTGCTTATTTGTGCTTATTTCCTGCTTTTATTTGCTTATCTTAGTTTAATATTGCTTTTAGTTGTTATTTTCAGTTTATATCCTACTTGTCTTTAGTTTTCCCCAAAAATCCAAAAAACCAAAAAACATATAGCTTTTACTGTTTTTGCTTATTCCTAGTGCTAATTATTAGTCTAAAATATCTTTTTATGTCTTTTTATACTTAGTTTAACTTTTTTCTTTTAAAAATCTTAGTCTAAATTAGTAATTTCTAGTTTTAATTTTCAAAACAGTCCTATAAGGGGTGTTTTGGCAATGGGTTAAAATGGGTCATAACGGGCATTGCACTGTTCATTAGCACTTGGGTTAGATTTGATTTAGATTATGTTACTTAGATAAGTGTTTTTAATGTTATGTTAAGCTTTTTGTAAGAATTTTTCATAGGCATAGAACTTTGCTTTCATTTGAGAAGTCCACCCGATAGAATATAGCTACCCACAAGCTTATGCATTTTTAGCTTTTATTTTTGATTGTTTCTAAGTCTATTTCATCCATAGTAAGTAGTTATTAAGTTCCCTTTAGGCCTTGGTTCTTGAAATGCCTTCATCAGTCAACTATTGATATAGCAGACTGCATGTTTGCAATTTTTCCAATTTGCAGCCTTTTCCTTTGATTTTTAATTTGTTCATGTTAAGTTAGAATTAGCTAAATTTTTGCTCAGTTATAATTTTTGTTGCTCATCTTGTCATTCCTATTTTTTTAGATTTTAGAAATAGTTTATGACAGCCTTTTATTAGCTTGAATTAGGCCATTTTTGCCCTGCCCCAATAATACTCAGTTACCTCGTTTGCTTAATTGGCTTATATTTGTGCTTATTTGTTTCCCCTAATTGCTTTTTCTGCTTCCCTTAGCTTATTCATACTTCCCTTAGTGCATCTCAGCTTATTTCAGTTCCCTAATAGCTTATTCATTCCTTAACAGCCCTTTCCTTCATGCCTTAGCTTTTCCATTTTTTTTGTCCAACTGATCAGCCTTAATGGCTTATTTCCTAGCATATTTTTAAGATTCAGAAAAAAGTTGTAGTTTTGTGATATGCTTATTTTCATTAGCTTATCGAGTTTCAAAAAAAAAAACAAAAAAAAATAAAATAAAGGCAAAAAGTGCATAGGCTGGGATTCGAACCTGGCCACCCAGCTCACCACACAACACATGCACCAACTGCCCTAGGGTTCTTTATCCGTTACATCCTTGCACCCCTTTTTATTTAACCCGGCTTTTATCATCTTTGCTTATTTCCTTTTTTAGCTTAAATATTGCTTATCCGAATAAGCAGTCAATCCCATTTTATTTTCTTAGGTTCTGCTTATCAAATAGCACTTTCCTGCATTTTTCATAATTTTCCATTCCCATTGCTCATCTCAAACTTGTCACGCATGATCTTTGAGCGATCATTGTACATTTCTGGACCAGTTGAGTTGTCATAATATATCTTTGACAAATATTTGAGTTACGATGACATGTGAATTCGTTTCTTTATGATAGTGCCTACTATGTTAGAGTCTAACAACACTACATGCTTAGCTTTACTACTAACAAAGGGTGTTTTAAGAAAGCGTACCTTATGCCTGAGGTGTTGCCCTTAAAACTCGACGACTAAAATACCTTTGTTTGAAAGCTAAACATATGAGACACGAAATGACTTTGCGACATCAGATTAGTGCTATCACTAATCACACTCCATTTGTTGGACCTCAAGTTGATTTACAACCATGTTTATCTAGCAAAACAGAAGCTCAAACATTTGGTTCCCAATATCTCATGGGTCCAAAGTTGTTAGTGGCAAACATCCTACGCATTTGTTGCATTAGTTTAGGATGTGAAAATGGAGGACACATTTCCCATGGTAAGTAACTTTGTAATTGACGGTTATTCCAAGTTACGGGGAAGTTACTTGGATAACTTTGTCTTCTAAAGTACCTCTCGATAGAGGAGTTCTTGACCGAGGTTTGGTAGAATTTGTTTTTCTAGGTGAAGGAGTCTTTGACCTAGTGTCGGGCTTTACAAATCCAAGTCCGGGAGTTGACAAGGGTTTGTAAAAGATTTTGACTTCCTCTATGCTAGCAATAGGTACTTTAGTACCATTTACATCTATGTGACTTGGTTTAGGACTTAAGTTATTTTTCAAAATTGACCTGATCTGACTTCAGCACAAGACGGTACCACGGTACCATTAAATTTAATGGTACCGTCTGTACTTTAGTGGTGCCGTCACCTTTAGATTCAGACACTCAGGCTTTACAAATTTTACTTGTTTAGTACTACTTGTTGAAGCCTGATTTTGGGTCAAATCCTAAACCCACACGGTCATGTTCATTATACCTAATATTTTCAAGCATATCATTAAGTGTTTTTTGTTCCTTCTTCGAACTTAATGATTCTCAAAGCATTTTCTTTGAGTTTCTCATTTTTCTACTTGAAGACTTATGCATGACCCACATCCTAAGTCTACTTCATTATTTTTCTCAAGTCTTTTGACTTGATCTTTTAGTTCTAGAATTAGTACTTCAAGTTCTTGCAATTTTAATTTTAGTTTTCTGTTTCTACCTAAAATTTAGAACTAACCTCGCATAGTTTATTATATTCGTTATGTAATCTATTGTCATCTATTGACGAATTATCATCACTATAATAAGAAGAGTCGGAATGTACCTCATTAGAAGCTTGAGCCATTAGGCATGTTTCATCGTTGAGCTTCTTCTCTTCTTCTTCACGCTATCACTCCCAAGAGCCTCCTATGAAAGCTCTTTGGTTGCTGGACTTCGGTGGTTTGGGACACTCTCCCATGAGGTGATTAGGATCTCCACATCTAAAGCATTTACTATCACTCGTCCCTTTCTTTTCATCTTGGTCTTTTGGGATGACCCTTTTTCATTGCGAGGTTGTCTAGGAAATCTACCTTTCCTCCTAAAGAACTTTCTAAAGTTTCTAACGGCTAGTGCATACTCTTCATTTTCACTATCGGAACTCGAACATTCCTCATCACTAGACTCCTTCTTGGCTTTCAATGCTAGAGATCTAACTCTCTCGCTTTTGCCTTTGACTATATCGGAGTCCTTCTTGATTATCATCTCGTGAACTTTCAAGTTTCCTATTAGTTCATCAAGTGACAATGTCGCCAAGTCCTTTGACTCTTCTATGGCGGTGACCTTTGCTCTCCATTTAGGATGTAGAGCCCTAAGAAACTTCCTAACAAATTCTTGCTAGAGTAACATTCATCAAGAGCTTTAAGACTAGTGATAATAGTATTAAATCTAGCAAAAACATTATCTATTGACTCATCTTCCGAAAGGGAAAAATTGTTCATATTGTTGATCAAGAAGATCTTCTTGTTCTCTTTGACTTGTTTATTACCTTGGTGAGTGACTAACAAAGTTTTCCAAATATCTTTTGCCGTATTACACATGAAAATTCTTTCAAATTCCTTTTGGGCAAAGCTTTGTAAATCATCATTTTAGCCTCATTATTCTTTGGCTAATTTCCTTTTAAGTTCATCACGTTGTTTATCATAAGAAACTATTTCATCCTTTTTAGTTACCAGATTTATTTAAATCGGTTTATAAAGTCACCCTCGGTAATAACATGCCAAAGATCATGTCTTTTGATTTCACCTTACGTGTCGAATCTTGTTTTCCAATAAATAAACAATCGGTTTCGAAAAGTAGTGGTCTTTGCATAGATTGCCCTTCTAGATATTTGTCGGAATCCATTTGATCGATTCAAGACCTGGCTTTTATTACCAAATTGTGGAAAACTAAAAGGGGGGGTTGAATAGTTTTCCGGTTTTTATGTCCTTTTAAAAACTTCTTTTAACCTTTACTATTGGAAAGCTTGATTCGAATCTTATGTGCCATCAATCAACAACAATATGAACTACACACTAAACTAACAATAATAACTTCGCCCTACTCCACTCCCCGAGTACCACACTCGAGAGTTTCAAACACTATGTCAACAACCTCTCTTTAGGCGGAGAAAACCGTACACTCGCTTAACTTGTTTTCCGACACTAAGCTAGATGTCGAGTGCTAATCTTAGCTAGCACCAATCTCACCACGATCTACCCGATCCATTCAACTTCACACACTCAAACACAAGACTCAAGAGATCCCAAGATCTCTAAGATCATAATGATCAACACTCTCAACTCACTCTAACCTTCTAACTTTAATCTTCTTGATTCAATCACACAAGCCCAATGGCTACAAGAGATATTCACTATCTCTATAAGATCACAATGATCTTTCCTCACAAACTCTTCAAAAGAAAAATGATCTTGTATGTATGCTTGATACAACAAGTGTGTAACAAATGTTACAAGACCCTAACTAAAACTACAACTCTGTATCTTCTTGGATACCTTGAGTTCTTCTCTTGCACTTGAAGAGGAATGACAACACTTTGTATCTACTTGGATACTTTGTGTTTTCTCTTTCTATTGAAGAGGAATGAGGAGATCACTTGATAGGATGAAAGGATCACTCTTGAACAAAAGAAAACTAATCTAAATGATCAAGGAAAGAAAATGTGAAGAGAGTATTAAACTCATAAAGTTTTGTGTGATAAAGGATACCCAAAATCTGTGAAGTGGCTGGTATTTATAGGCAGAAAAAATCTGGCCGTTACAGAGGGATGACTCCACTAAATCACACACGGCTCCACTAAATTTAGTGGAACCGTGGAGCCGTGTCAGACAAAGACGCTCTACTTTTTGTCTTTTTCTGGTGAAAACTTATTGGGGAAGTTTGGAGCTGATTTTGGGGGGGGGGGGGGGGGGGGAATAGCTGTTATGTATTTTAAACTTATTTTTTCATTAAAACATTTCTTAATTATTCAAAAAATTTTGTAAATTATATTTTTGAAGAAAATGTTTTGTCACATAAAAATGTGAACTCTTAAGCACAAATTTACTTCTTTGATCATCAGTCAAGTTGTAAATTTGTTCTAGAGTGATTTGTTTTAGAAACGGGATCTTCCAATTAAAAACTTGTTTACGTTAATTTTAATGTAACGTGTTTTCACATTTGTCATCCTCAAAACGTGAAGTTATCGAAAGATAGAAATAACGTTTTTTAGAACATTATTTGCGTCAAACGGTGGAATATGACTGGAAACCTCCCATTTGTGATAAATGTAAGGTTTTGGGCATAATACTGATAAATGTGGGCAGGCTAACATAGTGGAACCTAAGGAAACCACTAGGACAGATGGAAAAGCTGATAAGTAAAACCCAAAAGTCCCAATTCACATTTTATTTGATCATTGGATATAAACTAAAGTTTAGATAAGAGTAATAAGTAATTAAATATATGTTATACATATGAGTTAATATTTAATCCTAAACTATATGTTACAAACTAAGTACAAAAAATAAACTATCTATCCTATTCTTTTAGAAAAACCGCCCCCCCCCCCCTTGTGTTTATAAACTTATATATATATATATATATATATATATATAAATATATATTATATATATATATATATATATATATTTTATATATATATATATATATAATATATATATATATTATTTACAAGATAAGAACCAATAAAACACATCAAATATTAACCTACAAATAAAAGATTTGGTGTCCTCCTGTTGTTTTGCAACCACACACGGTTTTCATAAATAAAACACACGCTTATTTTTTTTCTTCCTTCCCTCTCAATTTATCATATACGGCTCTCTCCCATTCCCTCCATGCCGAAACCCTAATATTGTCCAATCTCACTTATTTTCGCACCAAGATTAGAAAGAAGAAGATTGAAGCAAACTTGGTGATTCATAGCAGGATTATTAGTGTGTTTTGATGATCAATTCGTGGCCCTTGTTCTCCTCCTTGATCTCTTGTTTCGGCTTAAAAGGTATCACATGTTAACCACTTTGTCATCACTATTATACACGACATATATGAACCTAATCAGATCTAAACATACTTATAAATCGTTATAATCAGGTTGCTTGTTGTGTGTGTCCCGTTAAAATATATGATAACATGAATAAAAGATCATAACGCCACGTGAAATCATGAATCTTGTAATATATGTGTGTGGACCTCTTGGTTATGTTCTCTTATCGAATCAGTTTTTGATACAGCCTAATATAGATCATTAATTGTACATTAATATGGTGATAAAATCTGGAAACCCTAGGATTTAATGTGGGTCGATGGGTTTAAAAAAGGGTTAGGGTTTTGTTGTGATTTTATGTGAAGTTCTCACAGCATGCTATCCAGAAATTGGGTCGGGTTCAAGGGAGTCTAAAATAATGATACCAATATGTTTTTGCATAATTTTTGAGTCTAAAACAGAGTTCATGAAGTATACTTGTTGTATATCAAATTTCTTGGTTGTTAGAGGTCGGGAGAGTAGTCTTTTTATTTTTGGAAGATTAAGTGTCAAAACTGTGTTTTGGATGTCTGAAAATCAGTTGGTGTGTTTGATTTTTAGTTTTAAAACCATAAGGAATTAAGAGGTCTCATTTGACAGGGATAATTTATAAGATGTATATGGCTTACTGGAATTTTGGTGATTTTTTTGAAGTGTCGAAATGGGTTGGTTAAGGGCAAACTTTCTGGGTGCCTGTGCAATTATTTTTCTGGGTAGGTCTGGAAAGATAAATTTTAAAGAGTACTTACCCTTATTAATAAAATATTCAAAAATTTGAATAATACTTAACTCATGTGGGAACCTCAATAAAAATTAGGAGAGTATCTGGAGTCATTTGATGTGTCTTAAAATTCATAAGAAACTGAGTCAGATTTGCATTCTAAACTAAAATAAGTTATGAGTATAACTATAAGTATGAATTATTAAAACCATTTGTAACTTATGAAATAAATATATATGTATTAAATGATCCCTAATTCGTGTAGATCATTTGAAGAGGCGCAACGTTTGTTTCCTTGTGTTCACTTTTCCGTTTGCTTTCATTTCATTCGCTAAGGTACGGATATTCTTCCCTTTCTCAGTAAGGGTTTCGCATTGACTCTTCGATCCTTGACTTTATTTCATTCGTTATGATATTCATTGGTGATTCCTTTTGATATGATTCAATTTGATTATTATTCCTTATGATATGATATTCAGTTCTATTTCATTTAATATGACATTCATTTCAGTTAATATTCTTTTGTTTAAAATATACTATAATTAATTCGTTATGATGTGATGGCTTGTTTATTCTGTTACCCGAGCTAACTAGTCATGGAGGTACAATGGCCATGTCATTGAGGCACCAATGGCATGACACTATCTGTGGTGATGTGATTGGTCCACGACGTTCCCTTGTGATATGTATATAATTATTGAGCTCGTGCACTTATTTGCCATTTTGGTACGCCAATATATTTGTCAGAGTACAGGTGTATGGTGGTGTACATGTTTGTTTTGCAGGGAGCGTATGGATGCATCCTAGGTTTGATTTGTGATATGATTATGTTATGGCTTTGTAGTGAATGGTGGTGTGTGCCATACACCCTATGTCACTTTTGGGAGGTCATGTCTCCCATTTGTTATGTTATGATATGATTGTGTGGTTAAGCAGGTGGCTTGCTTTGTGAGCTCGTGGATAATTTGTTATGATTCGTTGCCTTCATCACCTTTCACTTAATTTATTATTGAGTAAATTGCAAAAATCGTCCTTTGGTTTGGCCAAATTGCACGTTTGGTCCCTGTGATTCATTAAGTGCAAAAATGGTCCGGATTTGGCACTGTTTCATGCACTTTTGGTCCCCCATATTAACCGGCGTTAAGTAAGTTCCGTTAGCACTTACACGTTAGCCCTTAAGGCTAACAATCGTTGCAGCGCCCGTCCTTTAAACTAACGGCCAAACCACAAGGACTATTTTTGCAATTTACTCTTTTTTCGATTTTTTTTTGAAAATTTTTTTTCATCCGTTTTTTTCAATTTTTTTTTGAATTTTTTTTCGTCATGTGAATTTTTTTTTATAATAAAACGTATTTATATAAAAAGTTTTTTATATAAAACTTTTTTATATAGAAAATATATACGAAAAAAGTTTTTATATACGAAAAAACGTTTTTTATATAAAAAAAAAGTTTTTATATACGAAAAAAGTTTTTTATATAAAAAAAAGTTTATAAAAATGTTTTTATATACGAAAAAAGTTTTTTATATAAAACGTTTTTTATAAAAAACTTTTTTTTTTATTTTTATAATAAAAAACATTTTTATATAAAAACTTTCTTATATAAAAAACATTTTATATAAAAAAGTTTTAAATACGAAAAACATTTTTTATATATGAAAAACTTTTTTATATACTTTTTATATGTTTTTATATACGAAAAATGTTTTTTTTTTATAAAAAATTTACGCTCTTTATACGTTTTTTTTATACTTTTTATACGTTTTTATACGTAATAAAAACGTTTTTTAGAACATATATGTTCCAAAAAAACTTTTTGTGCCGAAAAGGTGTTTTTTTTCCAAAACAAACTTTTTTTCCAAAAACAAAAAATTTCGAAAAAAAAACAAACTTTATATAAAAAACGTTTTATATAAAAAAAATCGCATGACGAAAAAAAAAGTTTCCAAAAAGTATTTTCGGAAAAAAAAATTCACAAGATGAAAAAAAATTTCAAAAAAATTTAAAAAAAAAATGAGTAAATTGCAAAAATAGTCCTTCTGGTTTGGCTTTTAGTTTAAAGGACGGGCGCTGCAACAATTGTTAGCCTTAAGGGCTAACGTGTAAGTGCTAACGGAACTCACTTAACGCCGGTTAACATGGGGGACCAAAAGTGCATGAAACAGTGCCAAGTCCAGACCATTTTTGCACTTAATGAATCACAGGGACCAAACGTGCAATTTGGCCAAACCACAAGGACGATTTTTGCAATTTACTCTTTATTATTCGTTTGATTCTCATGACTTGTGACATCTTGTGCGGCAGATTCTTTTTTACTTCATTTCATATATTTATTTATATTCAGTTCATTATTCGTTTATATCTGTTCACTGTGCTTTTTAAGCTCAGCCGCATTTTCTTTCCTCTACGGCAGGTATTCAAGCGGGATGTTGGGATTTGAGTGATAAGAGTAGGAGCTTTTTAGAGGACCAACCCAACCTTAGTTTCCCTATCTTTTGGAATTAGTTTATGACTTATGTCTTGGTTATTTTATTTCATTCTAGAGTTGGATCTGATTTGTATTTCTTTGGAAGTCATTTTGTTTCATGACTTGTATTTATTTATTTAAGTTTTTCGCTTGCGTTTATGTTCTGATTGACACCATAATGTGACATTTTGACCCTTGTCGGGTTGGGGTGTTACAGATAACAACAGGTCTACCAATGCTGCAACTGGCAATCATGTGAGCAGAGATGCAAGACAACCTAGTGGGACTGTGAATGGAGGCAAAAAGATACAGAGGAATAAGTTTGTATACCAACCAAAGGTTACTACTAAGACTAATCAGACTGCGAATGAAAATTATTCTAAAGAACCAGTTAGTAACGGTAGTACTAGTGAAGTCAGGAATTCTCCAAAGAAGACATGGCCAGTACAGGAACATGTTGTAACAGCTATCAAATAAACAACAAACAAGTATGCAGTTCTGGAAGATAAGGATGAGGAGATTAGTGTGTACAGGCTGAGTGCTGATTATAAGAAGATTGTTGAAGAGTATGCTATGTCTAGTGAGGATCCACCACTGAGTGTAACTGGTAAATAGACAAAGGAAATGGACATGTATTTTAAAGATAAAAGGAATGAGATCAGAGCAAAAAAAGGAAAGGAAGCTAATAACATTGAAGAAATTGAATTGGATGAGAATGATGTGTATGTTAAAAGGTCTGATTGTGCCAAGTTTATGACAGATAATGAGGTGCAGGGGAGTGATTTGGGTCTGTTTTGCAAATAACTTTCATGGATTGTAAAATTGCAGCTTGGAACATTAGAGGGCTTGGTAAGTTGACTAAGCAGAATGAAGTAAGGAATTTAATTAGGAATGAAAGATTAAGTGTTTGTGCTATCCTAGAAACACATATGAAAAAGGATAGGATAGAGATGATCTGTGAAAGGGTGTTTGGGAATTGGAATTGGCAACATAATCTGAGTGAAAGCAGGAAAGGTTGTAGAATAATTGTGGGGTGGAATAGTATCCTGGTTCAGTGCTCACTCATTCAAAACACTAATCAAGCTATGTTCTATCTTATAGAAGTTCTGCATCTAAGTGTCAAATTCTTTTGTACATTCATCTATGCAGCAAACCATGGAAAAGACAGGAAAGATCTGTGGAAGGATTTCTGCATTTTTAAACAGATCATACTGGATGAGCCTTGGGTAATCATGGGTGATGCTAATGTTAGTCTCATGTTACTGATCATTCTGAAGGATCATCTCACATCACTCAAGACATGATGGATTTCCAAGATTGTGTGAATACCATTGAAATGGAAGATCGGTGCAGTTCAGGATTTCAGTTTACTTGGACAAAGAGTCTCCTTAATCCTAATGCCACAATACTAAAGAAGATTGACAGAGTTATGGTAAATAGCAAATTCTTAACTAATCATAATAATGCTAATGTTGTTTTCCTTCCATATGGTATTTCAGATCTTAGCCCTGCTATTCTCATTTGTCCTAAAATCATGAAGAATAATAAGAAGGCTTTTAGATTTGCAAATTATGTGGCTGATAAGCAAGAGTTCACAGACTTATTGGAGAGCAAATGGCATTCAGAAATAGAAGGTCATAGTATCTATAAGCTTGGGAGAAGAATGAAGAACATGAAAATACATCTCAACAAACTTAATTGGAAGAATGGAAACGTGTTTGAAAGAGTAGAGATCAAAGAAGATTGGATGATATTCAAGCTAAGATTGACAAGGACCCTACAAATTCAAGCCTAAGAGTCGAAGTGTAACAATTCGCATTTCAGGTTAATTTCTATTCCCGAAATTTTTTTACTATTCATTTTTACTATTCACTGGCACTATTCATTTCTGAGATTTTTATTTCATATCGAAATTTTTATTTTATATTCTCGCAAGATAAATTATTTCTATGACAAGATAAAAGTTTGACGCTTGTCGGGTCATTTTCGCAAAAGTTATTAAGGAATTACACGTTTGGTTTAAACATCGTTTAAACACCCTGCGCTTAACGAAAACCACCTGTGCCAATTTTCCTCGCATCAGATAAATGTTTAGAACACTCACAATTAATTATGGAATTTTTAAAAATTCTAAGTTAAAATGTCACCAAATAAGCCTCGTGTCTTACAAAATAGAAATTGCGTTTTAAGCACTTTCACTTATCCGCAACCTCAGCCTTCACCTACACCATATTTTCTAAGACATTTAGAAGCTTTTATATTAGTGGAAAAGTCAACATAATTTCCCTCCTCCATTGACCCTAAAATCATTCTTTGATTTTGTAAATCATTTCTTGATTTTTAGGCTTCCGGTTTTAGGTCTAAAAGATGTTTAACACCAACCGAAACTAGACTGAGCCCAGTCTAGACATTATAGGTCATTTTAACTCATTATTATCCTATTAGAAAAGTTACATTTTACTTTTCTCAATTTTGCGCAACTTTCGTACGTTTTACGTATTTCGCGTTTTAGACCCGCGTTTTCAGTTTTATCAGGGTTTGAGCAACCCGATGGAACTTATCACTCATTTTATATTTTATTATGGAGTATATTGACAAGTTTAATCATTCTTTCAAGTTTCGTATTTTTACGATACCCGGTTTTACGTTTCGTGACTTAACTGTTTACGGTTAGCGACTAACGGAACCAAAACTAACTCCGTAAGCAAGATAACACCAAAATTGACCAAGTCTTCCTTCCTAGCCATACCAAACCGCCATTTAGAGGGGGAGTCATCCCTTGGATGGCTTGATCCTAGCCATTGGTTCTTTAGATGTTTACATGTGTAAATATTATTTACTAAACTAACCTAAGCTTTCTTCCTATAAATACCAACCTAAACTAACGCTAAAACTTGCACCACACATTCTTATAACCTCAAAGTCCTCAAACCAAAGGCACTTCTCTTATATTTCATAAGAAAGCTTATGAGTTCTTGAGAAGAAACTAGGCTTTGATCTTGTTTTCTTCAAGTTTTCAAGTAAGAGACGTTATTATCTTCAAATAATTTCAAGTCTCCAAAAAGACTTGTTATTATCTTCAAATCACTCCGGGTTTCCAAAGAGACGTCGTTATAATCTTATTTTGGTTCCGGGTTTGTAAGGAGTCCAAAGGAGGAATTATTCTAGTTCTTGTTCTTAGATCCTTGATTTCCTTTCTTAAGTGAAAGCCAAAAGTTGTAAGAAACCCTAACACATTTTCTTGCTCAATATCATTTTCATGCTTATTATACTTCATTCATGCTATATATGGTCCTTATATTATGTTCATGATTTAAATACTTATGGACTTTGTTAAGTTTATTTATTATATTTATAAACTCTTAATGTGTCATATAATCAAGTAAGCAAAATATATTTTCTATCAAATACTACAACACTAGGGAACTTTGTGTGAGGGGTTCATTTGGGTAAACGGATCGACGAGTTGCTGGATTTACGAATTAAAGTGTCCTAGCTCCTCGAACGTTTACTACATGACCTCTGAATTACGATGGCCCGAACGGTAGTACGAGATATACAAACTAAAAATGTTTCATAAACCACTTTATTACAACAACCTACCTGACACACTAAGTACTACATCATGAACATTATATGAAACATATATAGGCAAGTCTTCGTATTCTTAGACATTACTCCAAACCTGAGTCGCAACGTTTTATTGTAGGTTGCACTTAAAGAATTCCCGACTTATCCATCGAACTCATTTAAGCACCATAATACCATCCAACTCACGGTGAGTTCATAGCCCCACTTTCCATTACTTAATTGTTTTACAAACCCTTGGGGGGAATACATGCTATTTTAACCGAACACAATGCTTTGAAATTGTATGTTATCTGATTGTTTTATTATCACTAAGTACCATCATTGCCACTCAAAGTCCCCATATCATGAACCATTTAATCACTAAGATAGTGAGCGCGAATATTAGTGAATAGGCCTATTGGGATTGACGAATCCCGTTTGTATTGACTGGGTCCGGTAATCAAACGCACTATATTTGAGTCTTAGGTATGTTGGCAAAATACCTACCGGGGCAATCAGCCGATCGATATTGGCACACGTTAACGTATTGGTTACATGAGATTAGTGAGTAATAATAACTGTTTTGTTTTCCAACCATGAGTGTGAATTTATAACTCACACTACCAACATATTGTGTTCAACTCTATAACAAACTCTATGAATATCACTCAACCTTTGTGTTGACAGTTTAAGCATGTATTTCAGGTGCATAATGATCAGGGATGGCACGGAGGGGCACGGACTAAATCAAGAAGGCTATAACATATTTTATCATTCAAAAAGACATCAAATGACTTTATATTGATGTACTTTGTAAACATGGAACCTTATGGGACCTCTTTTGTAAACTCTGATATATTATTTGAATGATAAATCCTTTTTAAAACGACTCAGTTAGAGATCGTTTTCTATTATTATGACTGTTGTGCCATCAAGTAACACCCAGTTTGAATTCCGCTGCATCATTGAATTGGGGGTGTTACAGATTGGTACCAGAGCCATGGTTGTAGAGAAACGGGTCTAAGTGAGACCTAAACTATAACCACTTTTACAAGCAAAAACATTTTATAGCCTTCCGCTCTCCATGCCTTCCATCCTTCAGACGATCATGGACTTGTTAGACATTATACTACGCAAACATATTAACATATTGATACATACACACTTGTCATATTCGAGCACTTCCCGTAAGATTTAGATTTATTCTAACATCATAATCCTTATTATAGATATCATGTGCATACCCATTTCTCCCAGTTATATTCTTGCTCCACCTAATCGCTTCCCCGTTCTACCACCCTCACCCGAGCCCGGGTTTGACTTCATAAATGCCGTCGTTTCTGATAACGAAGAGGAACCTTACGAAGAAGAAGAAGAGGAATATTACGATGATTTAACCGATGAAGAAGAGAAGGAACCACTATCGGCTAATGTTGTACCACCTTCCCCCGAGTATTTTGTATCTGATTGGGTTGAGCCACGCCCTGAAGAGGATGATGAATATGATATTGCATATGACGTAACACCGTTATCGCCACCTCTCGACTCAGAAACCTCCCTGATTCTGACTAAAAATCACATTAGACCCATATAGTGGTAGTTCCTTTGTAATTACTAAACTGAGTAGATTCAATTAGTAAACTCTGTAAAATCCATGTAATAGCTAGCAAGTTGTAAAAGGTTGTAATTACTAAACTGAAAGTATCAGTTAGTAAATTTTGAAGAAGCTTGTAATAGGTTTCGATTTTGTAAATCAATCAACGTTATATGAATAAAACTCTTGTTTTGTATTATCGTGTGTTATAATCTAAACCTCCAACATTATTATTCTATCATTTCCATCAAAAATCATGCTTATCCTACCAACTCTATACTTATGTCATACCTTTTATATGATAGCACCATGCCGCCAAAGAAGAGTACACCACCAACAATGACCCAAACCGCCATCAACAAACTGGTTAGAGATAGTGTGAAAGCCGCACTCGAAGCTGAACGCACAGCCGTAGCTGCAAGAACTGCGGCAGCCGCTGAAGCTGCTACAGCCGCTGAAGCTGCTAGAGCTGCTGAAGCTGCTAGAACTGCTGAAGCTGCTCTGAATAACACAGCCAACCATAACACTGAAGGACCAAACCCAAATGTGAATTCGGTACCTAGGACCTGCACATTCAAAGACTATTTGAACTGCAGACCCACTAATTTTAAGGGTACTGAAGGAGCCGTAGGTTTGACCCGCTGGTTTGAAAAATGCGAGTCAGTATTTTCAATCAGCAAATGTGACGGGGAGGATAAAGTTAAATTTGCCACCAGTACACTAATGGATGAGGCATTATCATGGTGGAACTCGGTATCTCAACCAATAGGCATTGAAACTGCTTATAAGATTTCTTGGGATAATTTGAAGAACATGATGATCAAAGAATACTGCCCCCGCAGTGAAATTCAGAAGTTAGAAGTGGAGTTCTGGAATCTTGTTGTTAAAGGGAATGACATCCTAACTTACAACCGTCGATTCCAAGAATTGAGGATACTATGTCCAACAATGGTTTCAACAACTGAGAAGCTGTTGGAAAGATATATCTGGGGACTCCCACCAAGCACACAAGGGAACGTGACTGCATCCGCTCCTAAGGCACTTGATGAAGCTATGCGATTGGCTCGCAATCTCACGGATCAAGTGGTGCGATCGGGAGCTGCCCAAAAGCAAAACCTCAACAACAACACCACTACCACCAATAACTCCAACTACCATAACAACAATAACAGTAGAAACAAAAACAACAACAAGCGACCATGGATGGTAACCGTGGAGGTAACAACAACAACAACAACCCAGCCTGAAACAACAACCATCATAACCAGCAAAACAAAAGACAAGAAGCCGCGACGGCTTATGTTGCTGCACCAACCGGAGGTGGATATACTGGGAACCAACCACAGTGCACTAAGTGCAACTATCATCACGTAGGTCCCTGCCCCGCCAAATGAAACAAGTGTCAAAGGTCGGGACATCTTGCCAAGGATTGTAAAAACAGGCCCACTGGAGCTAACACTCAGCCAATAGTTACATGTTATGGGTGTGGCGAAAAAGGACACTTCAGGAACAAATGTCCTCAAAACCAGGGTCAACAGGGCGGAGGTGCTCGTGGTAGAGCCTATGTCATGGGCAACGGTGAACCACAACAGGACCCGAATGTGGTTACTGGTACGTTCTCACTCAATAACATTCCTGTTAAAGTCTTATTCGATTCTGGTGCTGATATGAGCTTTTTATCTACTAGAATTGCGCCTTTACTTGGTATCACACCAATCACTCTAAACACAAATTACAGTATTGAACTAGCTAACGGTAACTTAGTAAATACTAATACCGTAATCCAAGATTGTACCCTTAATCTCCTAGACCACCCATTTAACATCGACCTTATGCCAATCGAACTTGGAAGTTTTGATGTAGTCATCGGCATGGATTGGCTATCTAAACATCAAGCTAACATCATCTGTGGTGAAAGGGTTGTTCACATACCATGTGACAATGAAACTTTGGTCATCTGTGGTGATCAAAGTGGAACCCGATTAAATATCATCTCATGTATCAAAACCTTGAAATACATTGAGAAAGGATGTTATGCCTTCCTAGCACACGTAACCGAAAAGAAATCCGAAGAAAGACATCTTGAAGATGTTCCCATCGCACGTGAATTTCCCGAAGTCTTTCCCGAATACTTACCCGGACTTCCACCAAATCGTCAAATAGAATTCCAAATTGATTTAATACCAGGAGCGGCGCCAGTAGCCCGCGCACCTTACAGGCTAGCACCGTCAGAGATGCAAGAGCTATCAAATCAATTACAAGAACTTTCGGACAAGGGATTTATTCGACCTAGTTCCTTACCTTGGGGAGCTCCCGTCTTGTTCGTAAAGAAGAAGGATGGATCATTACGAATGTGTATTGATTATCGTGAACTAAACAAGTTAACAATAAAGAACCGATACCCATTACCAATAATTGACGATTTATTCGATCAATTACAAGGTTCAACCTTTTACTCCAAAATTGACCTACGATCAGGTTACCATCAAGTTAAGGTTCGTGAGGAAGATATTCCAAAAACAGCCTTTAGGACACGATATGGTCACCACTAATTCCAAGTAATGCCCTTCGGTTTGACTAACGCACCAGCGGTATTCATGGATCTCATGAATCGAGTGTGTAAGCCATACCTAGACAAATTCGTGATCGTATTCATCGACGATATTCTCATCTACTCCAAAAACGAAGAAGAACACAAACAACATCTAAGAACAATTTTAGGGTTACTCAAGGAAGAGAAATTGTATGCGAAATTTTCAAAATGTGAATTTTGGATTCGTTCGGTAAAATTCCTTGGGCATGTGATTGACAACACTGGTTTACACGTCGATCCCGCTAAAATTAAAGCTATCAAAGATTGGCCAACACCTACCACCCCTACAGAAATTCATCAGTTTCTAGGACTAGCTGGGTATTACCGAAGGTTTATCGAAGGATTTTCCTCAATAGCAAAACCTTTTGACCAAGCTAACCGAGAAAAACAAGAAGTACATTTGGAACGAAGATGAAGAACAACCCTTCCAAACCCTCAAACAAAAACTTTGTAGTGCCCCTATTCTAGCATTGCTAGATGGGATCGAAGATTTTGTAGTCTACTGTGATGCCTCGCACCAAGGTTTGGGTGCCGTGTTGATGCAACGTGAGAAGGTCATGGCTTATGCTTCACGACAACTCAAGAAACATGAAGAAAACTACACCACTCATGACTTGGAGTTAGGAGCTGTAGTCTTTGCACTGAAAATCTGGAGACACTATCTATACGGTACTAGATGAACTGTGTTCACCGATCACAAGAGTCTCCAACACATCTTGAACCAAAAAGAACTAAACATGAGGCAACGTCGATGGTTGGAATTACTAAGTGATTACGACTGCGACATTCACTACCACCCAGGAAAGGCAAACGTAGTAGCCGACGCCCTAAGCCAAAAGGTACGGGTTAAACCATTACGAGTCCGAGCCTTAGTCTTTACCATAAACTCTAATTTTCCTGCTCAAATTCTTCACGCTCAAGCTGAAACGGTGAAACAAGAAGACACCAAAAAGGAAAAGTTAGACGGCATGATACAGAAGAAATTCGAAACCCGTTCAGACGGAACTCTATGCTTCGAAGGTCGAAGTTGGTTACCACTTTATGGTAGCCTACGAGACTTGATCATGCATGAATCCCATAAATCTAAATATTCCGTACATCCAGGTTCTGATAAGATGTATCAGGATCTTAAACAACTCTATTGGTGGCCAAAAATGAAGGCCGATATTGCAACATACGTTGGCAAATGTCTTACATGCTCCAAAGTGAAAGCCGAACATCAAAAACCATCCGGTCCATTACAAAAACCAGAGATTCCTATGTGGAAATGGGAACGAATTACAATGGACTTCATTACCAAGCTTCCAAAGACATCAAGCGGTTATGACTCCATCTGGGTCATAGTTGATCGTCTCACAAAATCCGCACACTTTTTACCAATCAAAGAAACATACAAAATGGATCAGTTAACCAGACTGTACATTAAAGAAGTAGTCTCAAGACATGGTGCACCAATATCTATCATATCTGACCGAGATGGTAGATTCACCTCAAACTTCTGGCAGTCACTCCAAGACGCCTTTGCAACGAAACTAGACATGAGTACAGCGTATCACCCTCAGACCGATGGTCAGAGTGAACGAACCATTCAAACGCTGGAAGACATGCTTCGAGCTTGTATAATCGACTTTGGAAAAGGATGGGATACTCACCTGCCATTAGTCGAATTCTCCTACAACAACAGTTATCACGCGAGTATCAAGGCAGCACCATTTGAGGCGCTTTACGGACGAAAGTGTCGTTCGCCTGCCTGTTGGGCTGAAGTGGGAGATGTTCAACTCACTGGTCCAGAACTCATTCGTGAAACAACGAAGAAGATTGTACAAATCAGAAATCGACTTCAAGCCGCAAGAGATCGACAGAAAAGTTATGCCGATACACGACGCAGACCCCTAGAATTCCAAGTCGGGATAGGGTTATGCTAAAAGTATCACCTTGGAAAGGCTTGATACGATTCGGTAAACGAGGAAAACTAAACCCAAGATACATCGGACCATTCAAAATCCTAGCCAGGGTTGGTCCAGTGGAGTACAAACTTGAGCTTCCATCCGAACTCAGTAGTGTACACCCCACTTTTCATGTATCTAATCTAAAGAAATGCTTATCAGACGAATCACTCGTCATTCCACTCGATGAAATCCAACTCAATGATGATCTTCAATTCATCGAGGAACTAGTTGAAATCATGGACCGAGAGGTCAAACAACTCAAACAAAGCCGAATTCCAATTGTCAAAGTTCGTTGGAACTCACGATGTGGTCCAGAATACACATGGGAACGAGAGGACCAGATACGTCAGAAATACCCACATCTTTTTCCCAACAATGCTTCTACACCCAACGCAAATTGATCTCCGGGAAGGAGCTCTCTTAACGGGTGGAGATTGTAACAATTCGCATTTCAGGTTAATTTCTATTCCCGAAATTTTTTTACTATTCATTTTTTACTATTCATTGGCACTATTCATTTCCGAGATTTTTATTTCATATCAAAAAATTTATTTTATATTCTCGTAAGATAAATTATTTCTATGACAAGATAAAAGTTTGACGCTTGTCGGGTCATTTTCGCAAAAGTTATTAAGGAATTACACGTTTGGTTTAAACGTCGTTTAAACACCCTGCGCTTAACGAAAACCACCTGCGCCAATTTTTCTCGCATTAGATAAATGTTTAGAACACTCACAATTAATTATGGAATTTTTAAAAATTAAAAATTCTAAGTTAAAATGTCACCAAATAAGCCTCGTGTCTTACAAAACAGAAATTGCGTTTTAAGCACTTTAACTTATCCGCAACCTTAGCCTTCACCTGCACCATATTTTCTAAGGCATTTAGAAGCTTTTATATTATTGGAAAATTCAACATAATTTCCCTCCTCCATTGACCCTAAAATCATTCTTTGATTTTGTAAATCATTTCTTCATTTTTAGGCTTCCGGTTTTAGGTCTAAAAGATGTTTAACACCAACCGACACTAGACTGAGCCCAGTCTAGACATTATAGGTCATTTTAACTCATTATTATCCTATTAGAAAAGTTACATTTTACTTTTCTCAATTTTGCGCAACTTTCGTACGTTTTACGTATTTCGCGTTTTAGACCCGCGTTTTCAGTTTTATCAGGGTTTGAGCAACCCGATGGAACTTATCACTCATTTTATATTTTATTATGGAGTATATTGACAAGTTTAATCATTCTTTCAAGTTTCGTATTTTTACGATACCCAGTTTTACGTTTCGTGACTTAACTGTTTACGGTTAGCGATTAACGGAACCAAAACTCACTCCGTAAGCAAGATAACACCAAAATTGACCAAGTCTTCCTTCCTATCCATACCAAACCGCCATTTGGAGGGGGAGTCATCCCTTGGATGGCTTGATCCTAGCCATTGGTTCTTTAGATGTTTACATGTGTAAATATTATTTACTAAACTAACCTAAGCTTTCTTCCTATAAATACCAACCTAAACTAACACTAAAACTTGCACCACACCTTCTTATAACCTCAAAGTCCTCAAACCAAAGGCACTTCTCTTATATTTCATAAGAAAGTTTATGAGTTCTAGAGAAGAAACTAGGCTTTGATCTTGTTTTCTTCAAGTTTTCAAGTAAGAGACGTTATTATCTCCAAATAATTTCAAGTCTCCAAAAAGACTTGTTATTATCTTCAAATCACTCCGGGTTTCCAAAGAGACGTCGTTATAATCTTATTTTTGTTCCGGGTTTGTAAGGAGTCCAAAGGAGGAATTATTCTAGTTCTTGTTCTTAGATCCTTGATTTCCTTTCTTAAGTGAAAGCCAAAAGTTGTAAGAAACCCTAACACATTTTCTTGCTCAATATCATTTTCATGCTTATTATACTTCATTCATGCTATATATGGTCCTTATATTATGTTCATGATTTAAATACTTATGGACTTTATTAAGTTTATTTATTGTATTTATAAACTCTTAATGTGTCATATAATCAAGTAAGCAAAATATATTTTCTATCAAATACTACAACACTAGGGAACTTTGTGTGAGGGGTTCATTTGGGTAAACGGATCGACGAGTTGCTGGATTTACGAATTAAAGTGTCCTAGCTCCTCGAACGTTTACTACATGACCTCTGAATTACGATGGCCCGAACGGTAGTACAAGATATACAAACTAAAAATGTTTCATAAACCATCTTTTTACAACAACCTACCTGACACACTAAGTACTACATCATGAACATTATATGAAACATATATAGGCAAGTCTTCGTATTCTTAGACATTACTCCAAACCTGAGTTGCAACGTTCTATTGTAGGTTGCACTTAAAGAATTCCCGACTTATCCATCGAACTCATTTAAGCACCATAATACCATCCAACTCACGGTGAGTTCATAGCCCCACTTTCCATTACTTAATTGTTTTACAAACCCTTGGGGGGAATACATGTTATTTTAACCGAACACAATGCTTTGAAATTGTATGCTATCTGATTATTTTATTATCACTAAGTACCATCATTTCCACTCAAAGTCCCCATATCATGAACCATTTAATCACTAGGATAGTGAGCGCGAATATTAGTGAATAGTCCTATTGGGATTGACGAATCCCGTTTGTATTGACTGGGTCCGGTAATCAAACGCACTATATTTGAGTCTTAGGTATGTTGGCAAAGTACCTACCGGGGCAATCAGCCGATCGATATTGGCACACATTAACGTATTGGTTACATGAGATTAGTGAGTAATAATAACTGTTTTGTTTTCCAACCATTAGTGTGAATTTATAACTCACACTACCAACATATTGTGTTCAACTCTATAACAAACTCTATGAATATCACTCAACCTTTGTGTTGACAGTTTAAGCATGTATTTCAGGTGCATAATGATCAGGGATGGCACGGAGGGGCACGGAGTAAATCAAGAAGGCTATAACATATTTTATCATTCAAAAAAACATCAAATGACTTTATATTGATGTACTTTGTAAACATGGAACCTTATGGGACCTCTTTTGTAAAATCTGATATATTATTTGAATGATAAATCCTTTTTAAAACGACTCAGTTAGAGATCGTTTTCTATTATTATGACTGTTGTGCCATCAAGTAACACCCAGTTTGAATTTCGCTGCATCATTGAATTGGGGGTGTTACAGGAAGAAGTTGGCATTCAAAAGGAGTATGCCACTGCAATCCAAGATGAACAAAAGCTTCTTTTTCAGAAGGAAAAAATGGAGTGGCTTAAGGATGGGGACAGGAATTCTGCATACTTTCATAAAGTTCTTAAGGGTAGGCTTAACAGAAGCAGGATCCACACTATTAATGGGGAAGATGGTACTGTGTATTCAAAAGAGCAAGTGGGTCCACAGTTTGTTAGCCATTTTGAAAACTTCCTATGGGTCACATCTAATGTTGTGGAATGGATTAGAGTATAACAGACTGTTTATCAATAAAATAAGTGATCAAGAGGCAAAGTTCATGATCAGGGAAGTAACTAATATTGAAATCAAGGAAGCGTGATATGACATAGATGAAAACAAGGCACCTGGACCTTATGGTTTCACATCTATATTCTTTAAGAAAGCATGGAGTGTGATTCAAGATGACTTTTGCAATGCCATTAAAGCTTTTTTTGTATCTGGGAAACTGTTAGGAGAAGTGAATGCTACATTAATCACTCTGGTTCCTAAGATGGAAACACCCCAAAAGGTCTCTGATCTTAGGCCCATTGCATGCTGTAATGTTGTCTACAAGTGTATAAGTGAGATACTGACCAGTAGAATCACTGGTGTTCTGAATAGGAGTGTGGATCAGAATCAAAGTGCATTTATACCTGGCAGGGCTATAACTGATAACATTCTACTTACTCAAGAGTTGCTACGGGGTTATAACTGTGCTAATGGCCCATAAAGATGCTCCTTCAAAATTGATATTCAGAAAGCCTATGATATAGTCAGTTGGAGGTTCATGATGAGCATATTGCATAACTTTGGATTTCATAATACTATGGTCAATTGGATCATGACCTGCATAATCACTCCTAAATTTAGTATATGTGTGAATGGGGACAAGCATGGTTATGTCAAGGGTGGTAGAGGCTTGAGGCAAGGAGATCATATCTCACCATACTTATTTACCATGGTTATGGAAGTGTTGAATCTGATTCTCAGAGATGAAATCCAAAAAGAAAGGAACTTTAAGTATCACTTTGGGTGTAATAAGCTTAAAATAACCCACTTGTGTTTTGCAGATGACCTATTGATGCTATGTCGGTTTAGAGAAGAAATATGGAGATCTGATGAAGCGAAAAGTGTACCGCTTTTAGGGGGTCATTTAAGCCCTAAATCGTATTTATTTGATCAAATATTGCCCTAAATCGTTCCTTTTGTCATTTTAGGTACTTTGAAGAAGAAATCTGGAAAAGGAAGCATTTTGGAGGTTTTTGGAGCATAAAAGTGAAGAAAACGACAAAGTCTCAAAATCGGCTGAAAAAGTACCTTTGACGGCGTCAAGGATTGCTCTTGACGGCGTCATGGCTTGGCAAAAGAGGTGGATATGAAAAATACACATGATAAGCCAGAGAATTTTACAATGGAAAATCTGACGGCGTCACCCTTTGAAGTGATCAAGGCCATCACGGTTTAAGTTAAAGCGAGACGGCGTCAAGCTTATTTCTGACGGCGTCAAGCCTTGATAAGCCAGGGAGGATTTTGGAGCATTAAAGAGGGACGGCGTCAAGAAGGCCATCCGGGAACCCTAGACACGGCGATGTGACGGCGTCAAGATCTACAACGTGACGCCATCAGCCCCTAAACTCTATATATAGTTTTGCAATTTTTTGTCATTAGTGTGCAACTTTGTGAGGAGAAACCCTAAGACGAATTTCTGCCATTTTTAAGGGTTTTCATACCCTTGGATCTCCCATGTTTAATTGAAGATAAGTAATTGTTTAATCAATCAATATGTCTATGTGTTGTTTGATTATATCTTGTTCTTGTCTTTTGATTAACATGCTAGGCTAGATTTATCTTGTGTTTGCTTAGATCTAATGAAACCTAACTATTGATTATTGGTTATTAGTGTGTTATTGATTGTATTGGATGATTGTTCATCGATGTTAGGCTTAAGAAAACTGGCTAACCTCCTATACGGTAACTTGCTTGAACGTCTTAAGAAACATGAACCAATGCGTACTAGGTTTTTATGGTTGTATTTAATGCACGAGCGAATTCTAGTGATCCCATGTTAGGAGCTTCTTAGCCGGCTCGACATAGAAGTGAAGTAGGAGCTTGTAGAGTTGGGGAAGTACGTACGCCACCCCACGATTGGTATTAAGGAATACACCCGTTATCCACGCAATTAATACACACTAATCAACCGGTAAAAGATAGTTAGGGAGTAAGGAAATCTAAGTAAACACATTTCTCTCCACATAAGTTTCACAACCTTTTCATTTTCATTATTTTATTTTATTTGCATTTATAGTTTTTTGGGTTAGTTGACTAGAAACTAATTCCGCCCACTCCTTCAAACCCGAGATTTTACTTGCTTTCATAAAATATAAAAAATACAAAAAGAATCTTCTCTCACCCTTAGACCTATTAGAGTAGTTTTTCAATCCTAACGACACTATTCCCTGTGGAGAACGATCAATCCCCCGTACTTAACACTACACTATACTACATCGGTCAGGTACACTGCCTGGTGGGGTTGTAAGCCTCTTGAGATCCCTCGAGAGGTAAAACCTGTTGTAAGGTCGCAAAACCACGCATCAAGTTTTTGGCGCCGCTGCCGGGGAATAGTTATTGTTTAGGTTGAATTTTTATTTTTATTAGGTCTACTCACTAGATTCCTTTCTAGTGAGATTTTTCTTTTCTTTTTCTAGGTTTTCTTTAGTCTATCTTTTTTCTTCGTTTCTTTGTTCGTAACCATTACCATCCGACATCATGGAAGGTGGTAATATCCTCGATCCCAACAACCCACCACCACAACAACACCCACCTCCTAGAGCCCGTACCTTAGGAGACTACTCCTGTCCTAGCCACCATGGCTATCGAAACACCATTGAGCTCACTCAAGGAGCCAATGTCACACCCTTGCGATCCGACACCATCCGGTTGGTGCAAAGAGGATGCGCATTCCATGGACTTCGTTCTGAAGATCCTAATCAACATCTCAAGGACTTTCTCAAAATCGTTGATTCCATAGACCTTGATGTTGCCACTCGAGAGACGACCCGACTGCGTCTCTTTCAATTCTCTCTGCGGGACCAAGCTAGTCAATGGCTAGAGCGCCTACCCGCAGGATCCATCACCTCTTGGGATGATCTCACCACTCGTTTCCTTGCTCAGTTTTTCCCACCAGGAAGAACTACCAAGCTAAGGAATGATATCTTGATGTTCCAACAACGTCAAGGCGAAACCCTCTACGAGGCATGGACTCGATTCAAGGACTTACTCCAAAAAGTCCCTCACCATGGCATAGAACTTTGGCTCCAAGTCCAAATCTTCTATGACCATATCAATCTTTCCACGAGGCAAACCATTGACCAATCGGCCGGTGGTAAGCTACGTGATCTAAGTGCGGAACAATCATGGGCTCTCCTAGAAGATCTGGCTCTTTATGACAACGAAAGTTGGAGTGATCCCCGTGATTTGAATAAAACGGTCAAGGCAATATCTTTGCCTTCGAACAATTCAAGCACTTCCGACCGTAGGATCATAGAACTTGAAGACCAAGTCAAGTTTCTTATGAAATCCTACGAGGCTCCTAAACCTTCAAGCCAAGTGAACAAAATCGCTTCTTCATGTGAATTATGTAGTGGTCCCCACGACACTCGTGATTGCATGGAACTCCCCGAACAAGCTTTTGCGGACTACGCATCCTCGCGTACCGACGGAGCGGGAGACAAGTGGTACACTTTCAAACCCGAGCCAAACCCCTACAGTGATTCATACAACCCCTCATGGAAAAATCACCCAAACCTTAGGTGGAAACAAAACCAAAACACACAACAAACCAATTCTTCCAACCCACCTAATCGTTTCCAATCAAGCGGTTCCAACTCGAACCGTACTTTCAACAACAATCCTTCCAGCAATGGTAGTACCAATAACTTTGAAGGATTGATGTCCCAATTTATGGCATCTCAAGAAGCTCGGATAGCTAAGTTTGAATCCGAATTCAATCAACAACAAACGGAGATGACCAATAAAATTGACAACTTATTGAAAGCCCTCAATAACCAAGTGCTATCACCTCCACATAAGGACGCTAGGAACACAAATAGCGGACCCCAAGTAAAAGACCCCTCTTCATCCAAACATGTCCACTTCGTCAACATTGTCACTATCAAACCGATTGATAGGAATGAAGATAATAGTGAACCTATGGATGAGGTTAAGAAAGTCGAGGTTGATAAGGAAGTTAGGAAAAGTGAGATTGAAGAAGTAGATGATGATGAGAACTACTTCAATAGGCTACCCACTAAGGAAGAACGCGCATATCATACAGACTTATTCGATGACCCCGAGACACCATACTTCCTAGGTAGACCAATTATAAAAATAGGCGACCCTTCTAATCTCAACATACCATGCAACATCGGACATTTGCATGTGTGGAAAGCTTACATCGACCTTAGATCGCCCATAAACATCATGACTAGAGCCCACTACAACTTGATAATGAAAAATCAACTTGGGTATAGGATGTTCCCTGATAAGGGTTGGATGAGTAACTTCACGGGAAGAGTTAAGGGATTACCGGTTTATGTAGGAAACTTCACCTATGTCACCGACTTTGTAATTGTTGAAGATATCCGCCCAATAGTCGATGCATGCTTAACTCAAGTGGTTTTTGGAAAACCATTTGTTGAGGTCTCTAGAATGACTTATGAACCTTCCGTAGGGATAGTTAGATTTAAGGATGAGACCGATGAGGTAAACTACTAAATGCCATATAAGATAGAGCAATTCCAACACTTGTCAAATGTTGAGAAGGAGCTTAAGCAAGCGGTCTACTATAGGAATGATGAGGATAGAAATCAAGGAGTAGGCTATGTTATGGAAAGGATATCCGGTTTCTACAAGGATTGTTTGAAATTAGGACCAGAATATAAAACCGGAAATGAGAATGGCCTAGGAACCGTGACCAATGATGGAGTCACGTAATGTACGTGACTTTGAGTCTAGCTACAAGACTCGTTAATAAAGAAAAGCGCTTCTTGGGAGGCAACCCAAGCTTTATTTGCTTTGTGTGTTTATTTATTTGTTTGTTTGATTTTATTTGCTTCCGTATGTGTGTTTAATTTTTATTATTATTGATTCATGTTCGAAACTAAATTGTGAAAATGTTTTATCTTGTTTTTAACTTCGTCTTAACTACATATAAAGGTATTTTGCAAAAGTTAAGTGTAAGGGAAATCCAAATCGGTTTATTAGAACAAATGAACATGAATCATAATAATATTAAATTAACATACATATTAGTATTTGTTTGAGTCAAATGCTTGTATCGAGTCATAGTGATGTTTTGCAGGATTTCCAGGAAGTAAGGTAAAGGTTTTTCCAGAAATTTTCCGGAAACTTAACATGAAAAATCTGTCAGATCATTTCTGACGGCGTCAGGCTTTACAACCTGACGGCGTCAGGTTTTAATTTTCTGAAATTTTTGAAAGTTTTGTTTTCATAAAAAGTTTTTATTAAATCTCTAACTTATAAACTCCAGGAATCTGCAAAATTATCATTCCACAAGCATTATATCCTTATATATAGATTTATCCCGCCGATGTTATGCAGGTTTTCATGTTTGTCTTCTCAGGTTTAACAGGTTATTTTGGACAAGGAGATGTATTTGGAATCAAGCTTTTGGCGATGCATTAGTCTTGGAGCTTCTACATTCTCTTGGAAGAAGATCTAACTATGTTACCCCTTTATCCACCGAGCGAATCAGGGGAGTATTTGATTTCATTCTTTTACCTTATTTACTTTTACATCTTGTTATTTGAACATTGGGGACAATGTTCATCTTAAGTGTAAGGGGGGGGGGGGGGTAAAGTACGATACTTTAGAGAATACAAGTACGCTTGTTTTTTGTTTGATGATAGATGTGTAATAAAACTGAGAGAAATACCTGTTAGGGCAATTTTAGTGCCAAATTTAAATTTTTTTACAACATTTAGGAGTGAAACTTTGATCTTAATGAGCGTCTCATGGATAGGAGTTATATGACTAGCACAAAACCGTACCACTAAAAAAAATTTCCACCCCAAATATGTGAGGTTCGCCCCTAGAATTGGTAGGAAAAGCATTTATGCTATGATGTGTGTACCGGTAGCACTTAGATTCTAGAACTTGCGTTAGGACCATTCCGAGGCCACAAGTGAGACTACATTCGTGTAGTTAGATTTACTACATGATAAGAGGCATTAGGATTAACCCATTGTTTTACACCTGTGTTTTTGTTATAATTACATTGGCTACATTGGTCAAGTAATTCTCCCACACCCTTTGCGTTGTACTCATTTTTAGTACACGATACCCCTAGTACACCCCTCAGAGCCTATCTTTTCGTTTCGACCTTTAAGCATTTTACTTAAAGGAAGAATTTGTTACACCCCACTTAAATGTACACCCAAATCGCCTTAGCCTACCTTGTATGCACTCATTTTTAGTGCATTATTGTGACAACATTTGTTTAAACCCCAAGTTAATTATCTAATTGATTACATGGTTGCTAAGTCGAGTCATATCCTTGTACATATATTTTTGGGACGATTGGGACTCATGGGTAAAGTACTAGTGTAATGGAGTAATGGGGAAGAACAACATTATTACCCCCATATGTGCTAAATATTTTAAAAAAGTACTCCAAGTGTTTCGATTATCTTAATTCGAGTCATTAGAATAGTTATTTGTAAAGTTATGTAAAAGTTCAAGTGTAAGGGGAATGCAACGCCCCTATGATGTATTATTTTGGATGGTAGGGCAAGAGTGTATGAAAAAAAAATCCAAAAAATCAAGAAAAATACAAAAAAATGAGAAAAAGAAAAATAGAAAAAACATACGGACTACCATCCCGTTTCATTTTATGTTTATTTTATGTTTTTGTTATTTTGTTTTTAGCTTAAGTCGAGTCTAGTCTTGGCTTAGCAACGCCATATTGTACATGTAATTAATCAAGATCTTTAACTCGCCACCAGTAAAATATCCCTTATCCAACAAAACCGTGTTTATCATATCCCTACACCTCACGTTATAACCCATTTAAAAGCCCTCTTTGATAGTTTATCTTAGGTGCTTACGCCTAGTGGAGGAGGTTTTTGATCCTTTCCCAAGCCTATGGTAATCTATTTGCTATGACAGGTAGTGAGAGATATTATCCGTTTTCATTTATGAGATTTATTTTGATGACACCTGAGAGATGTGAGTATCTAAACACTACTTGTGAGGTGCTAGTTTGTAATCTCCGTGCTTATTATGATTAAAGTGGAACGACTATTTGTTGTAATTACTTTTATATTAGCGTTAAATGACCCCTAACTTGTATTTTGATTAGAATAAAAGCGCATTTGCTTGAGGACAAGCAAATCTCAAGTGTAAGGGTATTTGATGAAGCGAAAAGTGTACCGCTTTTAGGGGGTCATTTAAGCCCTAAATCGTATTTATTTGATCAAATATTGCCCTAAATCGTTCCTTTTGTCATTTTAGGTACTTTGAAGAAGAAATCTGGAAAAGGAAGCATTTTGGACGTTTTTGGAGCATAAAAGTGAAGAAAACGACAAAGTCTCAAAATCGGCTGAAAAAGTACCTTTGACGGCGTCAAGGATTGCTCTTGACGGCGTCATGGCTTGGCAAAAGAGGTGGGTATGAAAAATACACATGATAAGCCAGAGAATTTTACAATGGAAAATCTGACGGCGTTACCCTTTGAAGTGATCAAGGCCATCACGGTTTAAGTTAAAGCGAGACGGCGTCAAGCTTATTTCTGACGGCGTCAAGCCTTGATAAGCCAGGGAGGATTTTGGAGCATTAAAGAGGGACGGCGTCAAGAAGGCCATCCGGGAACCCTAGACACGGCGATGTGACGGCGTCAAGATCTACAACGTGACGCCGTCAGCCCCTAAACTCTATATATAGTTTTGCAATTTTTTGTCATTAGTGTGCAACTTTGTGAGGAGAAACCCTAAGACGAATTTCTGCCATTTTTAAGGGTTTTCATACCATTGGATCTCCCATGTTTAATTGAAGATAAGTAATTGTTTAATCAATCAATATGTCTATGTGTTGTTTGATTATATCTTGTTCTTATCTTTTGATTAACATGCTAGGCTAGATTTATCTTGTGTTTGCTTAGATCTAATGAAACCTAACTATTGATTATTGGTTATTAGTGTGTTATTGATTGTATTGGATGATTGTTTATCGATGTTAGGCTTAAGAAAACTGGCTAACCTCCTATACGGTAACTTGCTTAAACGTCTTAAGAAACATGAACCAATGCGTACTAGGTTTTTATGGTTGTATTTAATGCATGAGCGAATTCTAGTGATCCCATGTTAGGAGCTTCTTAGCCGGCTCGACATAGGAGAGAAGTAGGAGCTTGTAGAGTTGGGGAAGTACGTACGCCACCCCACGATTGGTATTAAGGAATACACCCGTCATCCACGCAATTAATACACACTAATCAACCGGTAAAAGATAGTTAGGGAGTAAGGAAATCTAAGTAAACACATTTCTCTCCATATAAGTTTCACAACCTTTTCATTTTCATTATTTTATTTTATTTGCATTTATAGTTTTTTGGGTTAGTTGACTAGCAACTAATTCCGCCCACTCCTTCAAACCCGAGATTTTACTTGCTTTCATAAAATATAAAAAATACAAAAAGAATCTTCTCTCACCCTTAGACCTATTAGAGTAGTTTTTCAATCCTAACGACACTATTCCCTGTGGAGAACGATCAATCCCCCGTACTTACCACTACACTATACTACATCGGTCAGGTACACTGCCTGGTGGGGTTGTAAGCCTCTTGAGATCCCTCGAGAGGTAAAACCTGTTGTAAGGTCGCAAAACCATGCATCAAGATCCTACCTCTGTTGAAACAATCAAGAAGGCCATTGAGAAATTTAGTGCTATATCAGGTTTATACCTAAATCTTGGTAAGAGTACTCTCTGTTAATACAAATAGCGTCTCAAAAACGTTATTTATATTCTTTGATCTTTTATTAGTTTTGTTAATGACAAATAAAAGGAATATCTTTTAGCAAATAATAAATACTAGCTTAAGTCTCTTAAGTACACATTTTACACTTCACATAATAACCAAGAATTACAAGTTTGCTTATTTAGTAACTTGTTTCCTTAAAAGGAAATTTTAATTCTAAAATCATTCCATGACATCATTGCATGCATCACATACAATATCTTTGATATATCTTGTTTAGATTTGCAAGATACATAGTTGACATTTGAGGATCTTGGATGATTTGGTAAGATATGGTAAGATACAACTAAACCTTAGCTGTCACATCCCACGGATCCAAATCCAATGAAGGACGGATCCCTTGTGAGGGATCCGTGGGATCCGTGAGCTGAAGATCAGCTTGCCTATAAATAGCAAGCTGATCATTTGGCTTTCTCATCACTCATATAGCTTTAACACACATATTCATTCAGTACATATCTTACTAACATCATTCATAGTTGCATTTCACTTTGATCTTTCATTTTGTAGAAAAGAGATCAAGCATTCAAGGATCTACAGAACCGTAATCCTTTAGTTGCATTACTGTGTGATATTGTAGTTTGTTTCACACATCATATCTATCATTTGTAATCAGTGAGTGTGGTTAGTGCTTTAGTCCTTAAAGCACAAAGAGTGTAGGGAGTAGTTGTACCCGTGTAAAGAACTCGACATCTAGCTTAGTGTCGGTAAAGTAAATAGGCGACGTCAGGTTGGTTCTACCTTGTGAAAGAACCCGGTGTTTAGCTTAGTACCGGAAAAGGAAGTAAGCGACGTGTAAAGGTTTTCTCCGCCTAGAAAAGGAGTTTGTTTCTTAGTGAAAGATAAACTCTCGAGTAGGAAACTCGGGGAGTGGAGTAGGGAAAGGAAGAGAGTCCTTGTAGCCGAACCACTATAAACAACAGTGTCGTGTGGTTTGATCTTTCCTCTCTTTATCTTTTGTTTATATTGTATGATTATTTATTTGTGATTGTTTCCTTTGAAATTAACATATAGTAACAAAGCAAATAAAACTTGAAAAACGGTAAAAACTATTCAACCCCCCTTCTAGTTTTCCACAATTGGCATCAGGAGCTACGTTACTTAAGATCTTTAAAATATATTGTATTTTAAAACTTAAAACGATCCATGGATTTTGAAAACTTTAAAGAAGGGCAATCTATGCAGAGACCACCTCTATTTGAACCAAATTGTTTTATTTATTGGAAAAATCGCTTTGAGACTTATGTAAAGTCAAAGGATATAGATATATGGTATATTATAGTTGATGGTGATTACAAACCTATTAGTAATAATATTTCGGGTGGTCGGGATGAAGGAGTTTCTCTTACTCGTCACCGTGATGAGCAAAAGAAACTAATTGCCAAAAATAATGAAGCCAAAATGATGCTTTATAATGCCTTACCTAAGAAAGAATATGAAAGAGTTTTTATGTGTAAAACGGCTAAGGATATTTGGCAATCTCTTATTATTACACATCAAGGGAATTCACAAGTAAAAGATAACAAAATTGATCTTCTTGTCCAACAATACGAACAATTTGTTATCTCTGAAGATGAGACCATTGATAGTGCGTTTGCTAAGTTCAATACTATTATTACATCACTTAAAGCACTTGATGAATCTTTTTCTAGTAAGAATTTTGTCAGGAAATTTCTAAGAGCATTCCATCCGAAATGGAGAGCAAAGGTGACAGCTATTGAAGAATCTAAAGATCTCTCAAGCATGACACTGGATGAGCTCATAGGAAACCTAAAAGTTCACGAAATGATTATGGAAAAAGACTCGGAAATTGTCAAAGGAAAAAAGGAGAAGATTAAGTCTATTGCCTTAAAAGCCAAAGTCGAGTCAAGTGATGATGATGAGTCTTGTTCAAACAGTGATGATGAAGAGTATGCCATGGCCGTGAGAGATTTCAAGAAATTCTTCAGGAGACGAGGAAAGTTTGTAAAACCACCTCGTGATGAAAAGAAATCCTCTCGGAAAGATCGTGACGATAAGAAAGGTAAGGTTGATAGGAAATGCTATAGGTGTGGTGACTCCAGTCACTTAATAGGAGAATGTCCAAAGCCTCCAAAGACCAAGTCTCAAAGAGCCTTCGTTAGTGGAGCTTGGAGCGATAGTGAAGGAGATGATGATGATGAGCCTAAGAACAACGAAATGGCACTTATGGCTAATGACACAGAAGAGGTACATTCTGATTCATACTCCTCTATAGATGACGAAACCTTAGAAGTAGAATATAACAAACTGTGTGACGTTACTTTAAAAATCATAAACAAAAACAAGTTTTTAAAAACAAAGACAACACTTTTAGAAAATGAAGTATTTTGGCTTAAAGAAAAAGCAATACGAATTGAAAAAGATAAAGATAGTAAAGAAACGTGTGTGTCTTGTCAAGAACTAAAACTTGAATTAGAAACCTTAAGAACCACACAGGAAGATTTGATCAAACAAAATTCAAAGTTTAAAAGGTTTGATAAAAACATAAGTTGTGCAGATGAAATAATGAAAATGCAAAAGCTACCTCATGATAAAACAGGACTAGGCTTTATGAAACTAGGAACCTTAAGTGATTATAAGGAACAGACTGTGAATAAAACTGATTCAACCAAGTTGGACACTCACGGATCCGACGGATCCAAAAATTTGGATCCGCCAAGTGTATCCAAAGGATCCGCGAGTATAGAAGTTGAACAGAAGGTTCACAAAGTCGACCGTTCCGAGTTTGTTAAAGTTACTAAGAAACCTAACAGTAGTATAACCAATAATAAACATAAACCAGCAGTATCTTTAGGAAGAGGACAAGCTAGAAATGAATATAGAGTTAAAACGGATCAACAGAGACCTCAAATGAGTTTTCCCAAACACCCCTTTCCAAAGAGTATAGTTAATCCACAACAAACTTATCAAAATAATTGGAACCAAAACATACCTAGAAACTTTCATGGTCCTAGTTATATGTCATGGAAAAATTGTCCACCATTTACATACATAAACCATGATAATGTCATGTTTAACCCAAACGGACCCATGAGATATTGGGGACCAAATGCTTGAGTCTTTTATGAACTTAGGTATGCTTGAAAGTTGATCTTGAACCTGATGAGTGGATCAAAGATAGTGGGTGCTCAAGACACATGACGGGAAACAAAAATCTTTTCTCAACCTATCAAGTGTATGACGGAGGTAATGTCACATTCGGTAGCAAGCTTAAAAGTAAAATCATCGGAAAAGGTACAATCTCTCATGACTCTCTATCTATTGATGATGTTTCTCATGTAGATAATTTAGGATTTAATTTACTTAGTATAAGTCAACTGTGCCGCAAAAAGTATAACGTCCTTTTCAGTGAAAATGGAAGTAAAATACTTAAAGATGGCATAACCGTAGGAAAAGGTGTTTTAAAGAATAATGTCTATGTTATGAAATTAGATAAAACACCTAAAGATAAGTTATGTCTTACCTCCTTGGACGAAAACTCAACTCTATGGCATCGACGCTTAGGTCATGCTAATATGAGGCTTATTCAATCTTTGTCATCCAAAGAACTCATTAGGAACCTACCCAAGTTGAAATATGACCAACACTTTTGTGATGCTTGCAAAATTGGGAAACAAGTACATAATAGACATAAGGCTAAAAACATGGTATCTACATCTAGATGTCTAGAATTATTACATATGGATTTGTTTGGCCCGTCGGCTATACAAAGTTATGGAGGAAATTTTTACACTTTAGTCATAGTAGATGATTACTCTAGATATACATGGACAAAGTTTTTGAAAACTAAAAATGAGGCATTCGACAAATTTGAAATTCTAAGCAAGAAAATTCAAAATCAAATAGGAAGTAATATAGTATCTATTAGAACTGACCATGGTCGAGAATTTGACAATGAAATCCAATTTGGAAATTTTTGTGATAATAATGGAATAACTCATAATTTCTCGGCTCCTCATACACCTCAATCTAACGGTGTAGTAGAACGTAAAAATAGAACAATTCAAGAAATGATTAGAACTATGTTAAATGAACAAAACATACCACAAAAGTTTTGGTGTCACGCTGTAGATACTTCTACATATATCCTAAATAGAGTTTTAATTAGACAATTTTTAAATAAAACTCCTTATGAAATTTATCGAGGCAAAAAGCCTACATTAGGATATTTTAGAGTTTTTGGAAGCAAGTGCTTCATTTTAAACACAAAGGATTATCTCACTAAGTTCGACCCAAAGTTGTATGAAGGTGTATTTCTTGGGTACTCACAAAACAGTAAAGCATACATTGTATTAAACAAGGAAACATCAAGAGTCGAGGAATCGTTGAATGTAACATTCAACGAAAGTCCACCTCCCTCTAAGACATCACCTTTGGTAGATGATGACTTAGTTGAAAGTCAAATGGTTAATGATATAGAAAACATTGAAAATGAAAATGAACCCGTAAAAGGAGAAATAGTCAATATTAAAGAAACTAAAAGTCATCCATTAGAAAATGTCATAGAAAAACTTAACGAAAGAACATTAAGATCCAAAGCTCAAAATGAAAGTAATTATTTTTGTTTTATTTCAACTGTTGAACCTAAAAATATAGACGAGGCAATAAAAGATGAATCTTGGGTAATTGCTATGCAAGAAGAACTAAATCAATTTATTAGAAATGATGTTTGGACATTGGTCTCTCCACCTAAAAACCAAACCATAATCGGCACCAAATGGGTCTTTAGAAATAAATTTGATGAAAATGGTATAGTATCTAGAAATAAAGCTAGGCTAGTAGCTCAAGGTTACAATCAACAAGAAGGTATAGATTACGATGAAACCTTTGCACCCGTAGCTAGACTTGAGTCTATTAGAATATTACTTGCATATGCATGTGCACATGATTTTAAGTTATTTCAAATGGATGTTAAAAGTGCTTTCTTAAATGGTTTTATAAATGAAGAAGTATATGTTGCACAACCTCCCTGCTTTGCCGACTTTGAAAAACCTAATTATGTTTTCAAACTTAAGAAAGCTTTATACGGACTTAAGCAAGCACCAAAGGCTTGGTATGATCGACTTAAGACTTTCCTAGTTGACCATAAGTATACCATGGGCCTAGTAGATAATACTCTCTTCACCAAGAAAAAGGGATCACATATTATCATAGTCCAAATATATGTGGATGACAATATATTCGGTTCAACTTGTCAAGAGTTATGCGACGATTTCTCAAAAATCATGCATGACGAGTTTGAAATGAGTATGATGGGGGAACTAAACTTTTTCTTAGGTCTCCAAATTAAACAATTAGAAGATGGGATATTCTTCAACCAATCAAAGTATATCAAAGATATGCTTAAGAAGTTTGGTCTTGAAGACTCAAAACCCATGAGAACACCCATGTCCTCCGAAACCAAACTCACTAAGGATGAAGAAAATGAATCCGTAGATAGCACTAAATATAGAGGAATGATTGGTAGCTTACTCTATCTTACGGCTAGTAGGCCTGACATTATGTTTAGTGTTTGTCTATGTGCACGTTTTCAAGAAGATCCAAAAACGTCCCATCTTGAAGCCGTTAAAAGAATATTTAGGTACATCAAAGGTACTACACACTTAGGATTATGGTATCCCAAAGGAACGGGTGTAGAAACCATAGTGTATACTGACTCAGATCACGCAGGTGATTATGTTGATAGGAAAAGTACTAGCGGTATTTGTACTTTTGTAGGATATTGTCTAACATCATGGTTCGCTAAGAAACAAACTGCCCTCGCAATCTCAACAACAGAGGCAGAGTATGTGTCTGCAGGAAAGGCATGTCAACAAGCACTGTGGATGAAACAAGCTCTCGTCGACTATGGAATCGAACTCAACAACATTCCCATTCTTTGTGACAACAAAGGTGCTATCGATCTAAGCAAAAATTCAGTCCAACACGCTAGAACCAAACATATTGAAATACGCCATCACTTCCTTCGCGACAATGTACAGAAGGGAATCATCTCAATTGAGAAAGTTTCCTCAGAGGACAACATTGCCGATATTCTCACAAAACCACTTAAACGAGAACCTTTCAACTATCTTAGACTTGGATTAGGATTAATGGAACCTAGTGATTAGGAGAAACATAAGTATAAATGATATGTGCCTAATTACACATATCTTTTATACTGTTTGAACCCACAAAAATGACCAAAAACACACAAATGACCCTATAAAAGTTACAAATTCATGAAAATGTGTTTTTATGTGATTCAGATACAAAAGATTGAAAAACAAGTGAAAAACACATAAAGTTTACACAATTGTCATTTTCAGTCCCTAGAGTTTCACAAATTGTCAAAACTAGTCCCTGAAAGCTTAAAATGAATTAAAAGTCAACTTTAGTCCTTGGATAGTCAAAAATGTTCACAAATGATCCTTGGATGAAAGTTTACACAAATTGGCAACTTTTACCCCTCAAGTTACAAAATTGGCAAAATTAGTCCCTGGGTTTTATAAAATGGAAATTTATCAAATTAAACCCTTGAACTATTCATGAATGACAATTTGGAACAATTTTGATAACTTTTGAAATATTACAATTTCACCCCTAAACTTTGGAAAATTACACAAATGGTCCCCGGGTGTTTAAAATTGTAATAAATGAAAAATAGGACCTATGGTTTAACTAACTTGACAATATTGGTCCTTGTGATAACTTATAAAATGTTACAGGTTCAGCCCACCAAGAATCCAGAAATTACATAATTGGTCCTTGGGCTATTATTGCTACAACCAAACCGGACCCTAGTATTACTACTAAACCTAATCCATATCCTATTATCTAAACCCCAGCCCAGTTACTAAAACCAAAGCCCAACTTAAAAAGCCCACTCACCTATAACTAAGACGGGGTCAAACCAAGTTTGACCCGTCTCCTTCTTCTTCTTTAAACCGCCAAAAACACCAAAAACCATACCCTTCAGCCCAGCATTTTCCACAATACCACCATCAATCCCTTATCCTGACACACCCACCATCACCCCCCTCATCTTAGCTACCCACTACCCCCCATGTGCTCAGGAATATGCCAAAAATCCCACTTGATGATTTTCCCGCCAAAAATGCCATGGATGGCTGAGATCATTTCAAATCAATTAAATGGTGGGGATTAGCTCGGAATCACTCAAGAAAGCATTTGGGATTGCTATAAAAGGAAGAGAAGTCCAGATGAATAAACTGTCACCAGTTTTTAGACCATTTCTTAGTGTAAACTTTATTTAATGTTTGTTCCTGTTTAAGTTTAAGTTTGATTCTCATTTCAAGTGTGTTTCAAGTTGTTTGTTCTTACATTATCTCTGTATTGTAATAATTTTACCAAAGTATTGAAAGTCATGTTTTCAAAGTTGACTGTTAAACTCAAATCCAGTTAAGTGTTGATCAAAAATCTTATTTATTGTTTGATTAAGTTCATACAAGCTTAATCATAGCTTGTTGTGTCCTTATTGTAGTTTATTTTAGTCTGTTCTAAGAAAACCAGCAAAGTCAACCAAAGTCAACTGACTTTGGCCAAATCATCTAAGGAAGGAATAAGCTGTTCTTATCAGCTTATTTGGGTTATTTGGCTTATTGATAAGCCTGGGTTGTTAGTTGTTCTTTGGTTCATTCAGGATCAGCAGTTCAATTGTGAGTTCCATTTTCCAATTTTTGTTGCTTATTTAATGCTTATTGAGTTTATGCTTATGTACTGCTTATTTGTTGTGTTTTTATGCTTCTTAGATTATTAACAATCTAGATAATCATAGAATTAGTTGAATTTATGGTTTAAATCAGTTGGTTATAAGGTTAAATTGCATAGTCAGTCCTGATCAGGGGTGTTTGGATCAGGCTTGTTTGCTAAGTTCCTGGTGTTCCCTTTGTTATTTATTGGCTTTAGTAGTTTGCTGAGGTTGACATAGAACAGAGAAGTCATAAAATTCATAGGTCATGGTTTAAATAGTCAAAATCTCTTTTTATCTTAATTATTTTGTTCACTGTTAGATTTTCAGTAACCATAATCATTCAAATCTCTTCATAAGTTATTAAAACAGCTTGTTTCTGTCTTATAGCACCTTATTACATCATAATCAATCATTAGAATCAGATTGAACTTCAACAAAGTCAACATTTCAAGTTCATATCAAAAGTCAAAAACATAGCAGCCTGCCCAGTTTTTGGTACCTAATCCAGGGCCAAATTGAGGTTCAATTGGTATGTTATTGATAGGGCTTTTTGCATTTTTAGATAGCCAGTAGTATCACCTAGGTTTTGCCCCACTTAAGTTTCACTTTCCTGCTTATTTAGAAGCTCTTAATCAATCTGCAAGTTGGGGGATTCTGCTGAGTTTTCTGCATAGTTCCACAGCTGACCATAGTGCTTAACTTGCTTATTTCTTATGCTTAATGTGCATTTTAAGTTGTTTCATGCTTCTTATAGTTGTTTAAGCTTGTCCTGATCATTTGGTCAATTTTTGTGCTTATTAGCTTATTTTGGGCTTATTAGTTAACTGCTTATCTGCCCAAATAAGCTTATTAGGCTTAGATAACTTTTCCTTTTATTTTTCCTATCTTTTTAATAATATTTTAGATTTATCTGTAATTTTTCATAATTTTCCTAAGTCTTTTAATATTTTTAATCTTTTTTATTAGTTTCTAATAGTAATTAATTCATAAAAAATAGAAAAATAATCAGAAAAATATAATTCCAATTTTCATAATTTTATTTTGTTAATTTTAATCCAGGAAAAATATAATTATATTTTTAGACTTTAAGAAAAACCAAAAATAGAAATATAGTGATAGCTTCTATTTAATAGAATTTATCTTTTTAAATTTTAATTAATTAATTTTCATTTTTATAATTTTCTTAGCTTTTTCTCATCTTATAATATTTTTAGAAAAAGTTTTAGATTTTTCTTTGCTCATTTAGTATTTTTTATAATTTAAATTAGTTTAATAAGTAATTAAATAAATAAATAATTAATAATAATTAAATAAAAAGTATAAAAAAATATAATTTAAGTTTTTAAATAAGTTTTAAGTTATTTTACAATTTTAGGTTTTAAATTTTATAAATTTCAGTTTTTGTCCCATTTTAGCTTTTTCGTTACGCGTTTTAGTTTATTTATTCGCGTTTAATTTTCCTGTGTATATCTGTTTTTAATTTGTTATTTAGAATTATTAAAAAATCAAAAGCAATCTAAATCATCAGTCACTCTAATCCTAGCTTTTCACAGTTTTCCATTCACACCTCGTTGGGAAACGATCCGGGTGATCACTTGCCTGGTTTCACACTACACACGAGCATTCGTCCTGAGGCTGTTTATATTTTATCATTTATTACGGTTGACCATTCACAAGTGGTTGACTTGTGTGATAGAGAAATAAAAGATAACTGGTTTGGGACGGATCAAATTTTGGCGCCGCTGCCGGGGAGGTTGTGCTGCGACTATTGTGAAGAATTTTAGCGATTAGTGATTTGAGATCCTTCTATCAGAAGTTCCTATTTCCCAAAAACAATATAAAATACAAAAATATTTTTCTTTTCTTTTCTATATATATTATTATTATTATTATTATCATATAAAAAATTAAAAACACCAAAAATATTTTCCGGTTTCTTTAATAAATAACAACAATAAAAATATTACCATCGAAAATCAAGACAGAGTACTACCTAACTGGGGGTACGACCATAATAAGTTCCCAAACCAAAGATTAAAACTTGTCTTTGTGTCGCTTGCGAATTCGGCTCACCTTTGATTGATAAACAAACTCTAACGGAGGTTCTAGGATAGTCTGACATTAAATTGTCGGACTGAAAGAAGCGGGTTTTTAAGGAGCATTCATTGCCCACCTTTGCTTCTCCGCCACTCTGTGCGTTTTTCAGTCAGAGAGCTACCGTACGCTGGTTGATTTAAGGTTTAAGTTCCTTGTGTTGCTTTGATCTTGTTCTAAAAAAAAAAAAAAAAAAAAAAAAACAAAAACCCAAAAATATTCATCTTTACCCTCTTACCCTTTTTGATTCTTTATCCCTTTACCCTCTATCCATTTGATTCTAAACTTCTTATACCTTTCTTCTATGTCGTCACTGGGCTATTGCTGCTTTCGTTGTAGAGGTCCAGTGGGTGATAATCTTCGTTGTTTCAAGTGTTCGTGTGAGAAGTGTGGAAATGATGCACCTAACGGATCTTGTTATTGGTGTGATTTAGCCCTCGAAAGAGAGCTTAATTCCATCAATGATTCTCAAAGTTCTTCCGACTGCTCTTCACAGCCCAAGATACATGCTATTAATGGCAAACAGTCAAGAATTAATCCAGACCTTTCACAATTTACGGTTAAAAGTTTGTCAAGAGAACGTACAGAGCTTAGAACGGTGACTAAAAAGAACGACTTGCCTAATCTTCACGTTTATCAAGAACAAGAACCAGAGACCATAACGGAAGTGGTGGAAATTCCTAGCTCTTAGAGCACACCACTTGTCCCACCTCCGGATTCTTTTTGCACTTCTGAAATCAAAAATACGCTTATAAATTTTCAAAACGATTTCAGCACTTGGTGTGAAAACAATTTAAGATCCTGGCAAGAACCGTGCTATCCAAACTGTGATGACACATCATTTCAAAATGTGCCAAATTATCTTTGTTACCATTGTGGAGGTCCACACCTAAGTTTTGATTGTCAAGCAGGAAATACGTCTGTCTTTGAACAAGATCCATGTAATCAAAACTTCGGGTATGACCAATATCCATATGATTCACCGAATCAGTCACAGCAAATGTATTGTTGTGAGTTCTGTGGTGGTCCACATTATGAATCCGATTGTCAAACGAGGACCCCGCTTGTCTATGAGCATGGCCCTTGTGACAATTTTGATCATTCTTATCAAGACCAACTTCCACAGTATCAAATGATTCAACCTCAGTCATCACCTCTTGAAGAATCTTTCGAAGATGTATTACAAAAACTTCAAAATTTTGTGGATACACTTAATGATTCGGCTGTTAATAAGGCCCAAGAAAATTCACATGAGAAATCCATGGCAGAATTGTTAGCTGAAGAGCGGGCTGCTAAAATAAATTCCCAAGATGCATTTGAAAAATCTATTAAGGAATCAATTGCAAAAGAAAAAGCAGCCAGATCTAGCTCTCAATTTCGTTTCATTCCTGATGACAGTGATGATGAAGATATCTTTGATAATGATTCATCAAGTTCATCAGTGGAAACTCAGTCTGTTGTTATCACACCCGAGGTTCCCACTAACTCTCTAAGCATGGGAGATGAGCATCTTAACACTGTTCCTGAAAAGGAATCGGACGAATTCATAAAGTCTAGTGTTGAGAACCTTGTCCCAATCCCAAGTGAGTCACTGGAAACTTTTGATCAAATGTGTGATATCCCTCCTCCTTTTGATTTTTCAAAAGATCATATTGAGATGTTCTCCGATTCCACTAATGATGATACTTTATCATGTGGAGACATCATTTATATGGAGGAATTTCCTTCTGAGCCAGTCAGCTTAGAAGAAGAGAATGATGAAATTGACACTGAAATCAAAGATGAAGCTCTTCGAGCAACATTATTGAATGTTAATCTTCTCATTTCTAAAATCGAGGCTTTCAAAGAAAAACCCATTTCATCTCCTATCCCCATAAAGGATAGTGACATATTTTCCGATGATTCTATTCCGGAAATGGAAGCCTTCTGTTTTGATCAGATGGGAGAGAAAATTAGTGGCAATACCACTTCTCATTCTCATAATTCTCTCCCCGATATTGATTCATTCACCTTTGAGGAGTTCTCCAGTGAACTCACTCATATCATATCTCCGCCGGAGTATGATAACTTTTACTTTGATCTTGACAAAGAAAATCTCTGTGTTCCGGAGGGAGATGTTCTCAACACTGAGAATTTGATTGTTATCAAAATCCCATCCCTCCCACCCAGAATATGTCTTGATCATCTGAGCTTAAATGATGAGATTCATGATACTGAAAGCATGAATTCTCCTTCTTATGATGATGAGTTAGTCATGATTTTTATCATGACTTTCTTTCTTTTCTTCACCTACACGGTGACTTCTCCTGTTCTTCACTCCTTAGGGAATGAAGACACTATCTTTGATCCCGGCATTTTCATTTATCATTTATGAGCCGGATCTCTGTGTATATCTCATCGGAGTGGAACTTTCAAGTACTTCAGTGTTTATCCAAACATTTTTAATGAAAGTCCGATGGAGATGGTTTCTTCCACTTACTTCCCCATGAACCAATGAATTCGGGGTCGAGTCAAGCTAGCGACTCGGTTAATAAAAACATTAGCAAAACATGGGTTTTCACCCGTGTCTCTGTTTTCTTTCTCTGTTCTACCATCTAGTGTGGGGGAGATGCCCCACATGTTGTATATATGAAAATTTCAAAAAAATAAAAAAAATAAAATAAAAAAATGTGTGTGTATATATGAAATAAAAGGCTATTAGTATTTCCCTTTCACGTTCTATGTGTTGGTTTAACAACCGGTTCTTTGAATATTGAGGGCAATATTCAGTTCTAAGTGTGGGGGGATTCTAGCGAATTTGATCAAATGTACCATCAAGTAACCCCATTTTAGCCAAAATTTTAAAATTTTTTCTCACTTAGAACGCAATAAATGGTTATCAGTCCGCCATGTCTAACCCACATAAGGATTGGCTAATCCGAGAGCAAACGGCTCTTGGTAAAGATATCTCAAATCCGTTGATGGCTTGCAATTTGCCGAAAATTGTATGGTATTCGACTCACCATATCCTTATAAGTAAAGAGTTGACTAGCCCGCAAGGTTATGGCTTGTGGTAAAGGCAGTAGAAAAACCATGATTGGTAATCAGCTCACCAAAGATAATAGTGATAATTTATCTAAGAGTTGGCTAGTCCAGAAGCAAACGGCTTCTGGTAAAGACAAATCAAAACCGTTGACAGCTGATGGTTTGCTCAAAATCATTTGGTTATCATTGTACCAAAGTTCTTACTTGAACTGAAACAATTGGCTACTCCAGAAGTAATGGCTTTTGGTAAAGAGATAAAATCCATTAAGTTTTACATAAAAGATTGCTAGGGACTAGCAATAGTTTAGTGTGGGGGATTTGATATGTGCCTAATTACACATATCTTTTATACTGTTTGAACCCACAAAAACGACAAAAAACACACAAATGACCCTATAAAAGTTACAAATTCATGAAAATGTGTTTTTATGTGATTCAGGTACAAAAGATTGAAAAACAAGTGAAAAACACACAAAGTTTGCACAATTGTCATTTTCAGTCCCTGGAGTTTCACAAATTGTCAAAACTAGTCCCTGAAAGCTTAAAATGAATTAAAAGTCAACTTTAGTCCTTGGATAGTCAAAAATGTTCACAAATGATCCTTGGATGAAAGTTTACACAAATTGGCAACTTTTACCCCTCAAGTTACAAAATTGGCAAAATTAGTCCCTGGGTTTTATAAAATGGAAATTTATCAAATTAAACCCTTGAACTATTCATGAATGACAATTTGGAACAATTTTGATAACTTTTGAAATATTACAATTTCACCCCTAAACTTTGGAAAATTACACAAATGGTCCCCGGGTGTTTAAAATTGTAATAAATGAAAAATAGGACCTATGGTTTAACTAACTTGACAATATTGGTCCTTGTGATAACTTATAAAATGTTACAGGTTCAGCCCACCAAGAATCCAGAAATTACATAATTGGTCCTTGGGCTATTATTGCTACAACCAAACCGGACCCTAGTATTACTACTAAACCTAATCCATATCCTATTATCTAAACCCCAGCCCAGTTACTAAAACCAAAGCCCAACTTAAAAAGCCCACTCACCTATAACTAAGACGGGGTCAAACCAATTTTAACCCGTCTCCTTCTTCTTCTTTAAACCGACAAAAACACCAAAAACCATACCCCTCAGCCCACCATTTTCCACAATACCACCATCAATCCCTTTTCCTGACACACCCACCATCACCCCCCTCATCTTAGCTACCCACTACCCCCCATGTGCTCAGGAATATGCCAAAAATCCCACTTGATGATTTTCCCGCCAAAAATGCCATGGATGGCTGAGATCATTTCAAATCAATTAAATGGTGGGGATTAGCTCGGAATCACTCAAGAAAGCATTTGGGATTGCTATAAAAGGAAGAGAAGTCCAGATGAATAAACTGTCACCAGTTTTTAGACCATTTCTTAGTGTAAACTTTATTTAATGTTTGTCCCTGTTTAAGTTTAAGTTTGATTCTCATTTCAAGTGTGTTTCAAGTTGTTTGTTCTTACATTATCTCTGTATTGTAATAATTTTACCAAAGTAATGAAAGTCATGTTTTCAAAGTTGACTGTTAAACTCAAATCCAGTTAAGTGTTGATCAAAAATCTTATTTATTGTTTGATTAAGTTCATACAAGCTTAATCATAGCTTGTTGTGTCCTTATTGTAGTTTATTTTAGTCTGTTCTAAGAAAACCAGCAAAGTCAACCAAAGTCAACTGACTTTGGCCAAATCATCTAAGGAAGGAATAAGCTGTTCTTATCAGCTTATTTGGGTTATTTGGCTTATTGATAAGCCTGGGTTGTTAGTTGTTCTTTGGTTCATTCAGGATCAGCAGTTCAATTGTGAGTTCCATTTTCCAATTTTTGTTGCTTATTTAATGCTTATTGAGTTTATGCTTATGTACTGCTTATTTGTTGTGTTTTTATGCTTCTTAGATTATTAACAATCTAGATAATCATAGAATTAGTTGAATTTATGGTTTAAATCAGTTGGTTATAAGGTTAAATTGCATAGTCAGTCCTGATCAGGGGTGTTTGGATCAGGCTTGTTTGCTAAGTTCCTGGTGTTCCCTTTGTTATTTATTGGCTTTAGTAGTTTGCTGAGGTTGACATAGAACAGAGAAGTCATAAAATTCATAGGTCATGGTTTAAATAGTCAAAATCTCTTTTTATCTTAATTATTTTGTTCACTGTTAGATTTTCAGTAACCATAATCATTCAAATCTCTTCATAAGTTATTAAAACAGCTTGTTTCAGTCTTATAGCACCTTATTACATCATAATCAATCATTAGAATCAGATTGAACTTCAACAAAGTCAACATTTCAAGTTCATATCAAAAGTCAAAAACATAGCAGCCTGCCCAGTTTTTGGTACCTAATCCAGGGCCAAATTGAGGTTCAATTGGTATGTTATTGATAGGGCTTTTTGCATTTTTAGATAGCCAGTAGTATCACCTAGGTTTTGCCCCACTTAAGTTTCACTTTCCTGCTTATTTAGAAGCTCTTAATCAATCTGCAAGTTGGGGGATTCTGCTGAGTTTTCTACATAGTTCCACAGCTGACCATAGTGCTTAACTTGCTTATTTCTTATGCTTAATGTGCATTTTAAGTTGTTTCATGCTTCTTATAGTTGTTTAAGCTTGTCCTGATCATTTGGTCAATTTTTGTGCTTATTAGCTTATTTTGGGCTTATTAGTTAACTGCTTATCTGCCCAAATAAGCTTATTAGGCTTAGATAACTTTTCCTTTTATTTTTCCTATCTTTTTAATAATATTTTAGATTTATCTGTAATTTTTCATAATTTTCCTAAGTCTTTTAATATTTTTAATCTTTTTTATTAGTTTCTAATAGTAATTAATTCATAAAAAATAGAAAAATAATCAGAAAAATATAATTCCAATTTTCATAATTTTATTTTGTTAATTTTAATCCAGGAAAAATATAATTATATTTTTAGACTTTAAGAAAAACCAAAAATAGAAATATAGTGATAGCTTCTATTTAATAGAATTTATCTTTTTAAATTTTAATTAATTAATTTTCATTTTTATAATTTTCTTAGCTTTTTCTCATCTTATAATATTTTTAGAAAAAGTTTTAGATTTTTCTTTGCTCATTTAGTATTTTTTATAATTTAAATTAGTTTAATAAGTAATTAAATAAATAAATAATTAATAATAATTAAATAAAAATTATAAAAAAATATAATTTAAGTTTTTAAATAAGTTTTAAGTTATTTTACATTTTTAGGTTTTAAATTTTATAAATTTCAGTTTTTGTCCCATTTTAGCTTTTTCGTTACGCGTTTTAGTTTATTTATTCGCGTTTAATTTTCCTGTGTATATCTGTTTTTAATTTGTTATTTAGAATTATTAAAAAATCAAAAGCAATCTAAATCATCAGTCACTCTAATTCTAGCTTTTCACAGTTTTCCATTCACACCTCGTTGGAAAACGATCCGGGTGATCACTTGCCTGGTTTCACACTACACACGAGCATTCGTCCTGAGGCTGTTTATATTTTATCATTTATTACGGTTGACCATTCACAAGTGGTTGACTTGTGTGATAGAGAAATAAAAGATAACTGGTTTGGGACGGATCAATAAACAATAGTTTAGCCACACACGACACTAAACCAAAACATGTGTTCTGATCCGCGGATCCAATCGATAACAAGTACGGATCCTTTGTTTTGGATCCACCGGATCCGTCGCATGCTGAGTTCAGTTTATTATTAAATAAACAAGAACAACTACTATTCATTCCTCACTCCAAAACATATCACCTTACTATACTCGACACACACTTAATCTCCATCACAATTTAGACCATTTTCTTCCACAAATTTGTGCTTCTAATATCACTGTAAGTATTCTTATCATATTTATACTCCTGATCTGCGTCTAGGATTTCCATTTCATGCACAAAACCAAAACTTGGGGTATATGCAAAATTCTTGAAAAATCATGAAGCATATTTATTGCATTATACTTAAAAACATGTTTTTCTTAGTTAGGAATTGCATCTCATAGCACATTGTCTTAATTTAACAAAAACCCCATGAAAATTTTTTACTAAAATCTTCTAACGACTAGGTAAAATGATCTTTTTTTGAACATTGTTCATACAAATGCAAAAACGTTATCTTTTAGACTTCACTTGCATAATGTCTCTTGAATGCTAAAGGGAATACATAATTAATATGTATTTTCGGGTACATTCAACCGTAGCTACATTGAAATAGGAGCGTTTGGGTTATCTCTCGTTTATAAACAAAACTTGCATAAACTAATTTTTCTTGCATCAAAAGGAGTCGAGATAACCGCACCTCCACATTGTCCCCATGTAGGCACACACTAGGAATTTTACACTTACTTTGATCATTTTAACTAAAACTATGTAACTTTTGTACTTAGGAAAATCATGCCTCCCGCAACCAACTACGATCACAAAAGAACCGTTAACTACTTACCCAATGTCCACAAAACCAAAGGTCTAACCAATGCCCAAATCGAAATTTTCAAAGCCTTAGAGAAAAAGTATGTCCATGAGGGTAGAGTCGTAGATTCATCGTTCTATGAAGGAAGTCAACTTAGGGAACAATTAGCCGCAATTCGATTTGATTCTCTTTTAGATATAGATGAACCAATTATTCCTAGGTTCATACTTGAGTTCTATGCTAGTGTAGGTCTTAGTTCGAGTGACCAAGGTTACTTAAGTCTTCATTTTACTCTCAATGGAAATCTTGTCAACATCCCTCTTGATCAATTTGGTGAAGTCTTAGGCATTCCAAACCAAGGGACATGTATTTACTCGGACAAATGGTCCTTAACAATCTTAGAATCCAATCTCGATAGGACGGCACCATATGTCACTCCTCTCGAATCAAAAGAAGTGATTAGGGAACATCTCTTCATTCCTAAGAACAACCCCACAAGAATGTATCGTGGTCGTGAAGTTGCTAGAGATCCATTTGCAATGGAGCTAAATGAACTCAAACCCGAATTCAAGAAGATGGAGGATGTATTAAGGGCTAATGTGATGTGCACCATAGGAAACCGTGATCACATCAATGCTTGTTTGTGTCATATGATGTATAACATCTCTACTCGTCAACCCTTCAATCTTGCTTATTATGTTGCCAAAAGAATGTGTGACATTCCGGTTCAAAGCAAGATTGCAATGCCTTATGGTATGCTCTTAACCCAACTCTATAGAGCCTTTGCACCCGCTCGTCCAAATCATTTAGGCTTTGTTCCGGATTACAATGAAATTGAACATACCTTCGTTCCTTTGAGCGACTTTAGGGTTAGTGTTGATAAGGGCAAACGTCCTCGTGTGCCAACATCATCCTCATCATCTTCAATGAGTGAAGATGATGGTTTGCCAAATTCTAGGATTCCTCCACCCGAATACTTGAGCCATCTTCCTCCAATTCAAAATGAATCAGCTGAGTATCGAAACATCAAAGGAATGGTGAAGAATCTTGGTCGTTGGATGATGAAATTGCACAAGGGGATGAAGAAGTTGAAGAAGAAGCTTACTTGATGGAGTGTTTGGTTTTGAACAATGTTGGATATTGTGATGTTAAACTTCTATGTGTCTCAAATTTATCTGATAATACTTGTTGTGTATGTGTAATAACTAACATTTGCAGGTAGATAACCATCATGGTTATCAATTTTCCGGGTCATAGCCTATGTTTGGCATAACACCTCAAACGGTAAGTTTCTAAGAACGAATTAAACTATGTACAATCGTGTGTTAATGTTATCATATTTAATTGTTTTTCTATACATATTAGATGTTAAGTAAGGTCTAGGTGAATTTTCGGGTTTTCGTCGAAAAACGCGAAATATGACATATGTTCTGTTTAGTTTCTTTAGTTTTAGGCATACGGATCCGGCGGATCCCAAACCTGGGTTCCGCCAAGGCTTATCGTTGGATCCGCCATCCGCCAACTTGCGGATTTGGCGGATCCCTGAATAAGGTTCCGCCTTTGATTCAACTTGGATCCGCAGGTTTCCCAGTAAAATTCTAAAACTTTTTCGACTTATCCCAATTCTTAAATCTTAGTGTTTAGTATCATTTAGGATTCATTCACTGATCATAATTCATCTTAGAATCATTTAGGAATTCTTAGAAACTTAGGAACAAAATTTCCCACCAAAATTTAAATTTTTGAATTTTAGGTGTGAGTTACCAAACTGATACAAAGAAGGAACCCTTTTTAGGGATCCGTCAAATCCGTGGAAATATCAAATCATCAGATTTTCCACTATCTCCTTGTATTAACTGCAAATCCACAACATCTTACTCAACCAAAGCTCAATGGATTGACTTCCTTGATATGACCTGCACAAATTTTTGTTCCAAATCATTAGAAACCAACATTCTCTATTGGATTCACATCAAATCCAAACACACAGACTCACAAACCTTCTGTCTATAAATTAGCACTTTAGGATCTTCAATTCACATCACAAACATCTCTTCTCCTGTACATTTTAGCTATCATACTTCACCAAAAAAGTCTCAATGACAAAATCAAACAACTCCTCCACATCCAAGCCACTAAAACGAACAGCCCGTATGAGTGTGAAACCTTGTTGTTTCATCAACATTCACAACTCATCCTCTGAAGAATCATCACCACTAAACATATCCTCACCTATTGCTAGTGAAAACTTCCTTACTTTATCCACTCCAACTCCCTCACATGTAGTCATAAAAACACCACCTCCTACCATTACTCCTGTAGCAACCACACCACCACCCGCTCCCGCTCCCGCTCCATCACAGTCTGAGAAGTCTGCCTCATCACCATCCTCACCAAAACTCCAACCCATGAAACTATTTAGGACACCACCAACATCTCCACAACCATATCTTGAAGAGTTAGAAGATCTTCCACCTATATCAACCAATCCTCCACCAATAAGTATTGAAAACTTAGAACCTATACTATTTCATCCTCTCCATCCGGAGATCCATGGTCCTCTATACCGAGAAGCACCACAACCTCGTCCACAAATACCACCACTATCACCAACTTCAACACTCATTGCCATTGATGAAGCAATGTGGATCAACATTCCTCAAACACAAGAGGAGATAAGTGCGGAGTTAACACAACTCTATACTCTCTCGGGTATGGTTGACCATCGTCTTCATGAAGCAATGGACATTCAAAACATCCTTATGAACTCCCTCCAAACACCACAACAACCATCAAACAACAACAACAACCAACCACCATCACCACCACCACCACCACAAAACTTGGAGCCTAGTCTTCCTCCCGGCTACTCAAGTCATGATTGCGCACATTGTGAGAGAACGGCTCACTTGGCCCAAAGGACCAACATCTTGGTCCATGAGCTTCAAAATGAGATGAGGTTCATCTTGAACCATGTTCTTAAACGTTTAAACGCCATCTCTCATCCTCCTCAATAGGAGCTTTCTAGACTAGTTGTTAGGACCTTTTAAATTGTTGCTTTAGGACTTTTTATTTTCTTTCTAGGATGTCTTTTTATTGTACTGGTAACATCATTTCATCATTGTGACTTGTGTCACAAAATTTTCAATATCTATGAATGTGATGTTTTATGCTTATGAGTGATCAACATATTGCATATTATCATTATCATTGTAAACTAACATCATTATCTAACCTATATTATACCTTGATTATGATTGCTTTAGGTAAAAATAATGATCAGACACTTAGTTTTGACTTTTAAAAGTCAACACATATTAAAAGGCTTGTTTGGAAGAATACTTCACAAGCATTCTACTTCTTCATTGAAGTCATTCATTACTAACACTTCATTTGCAGCATATCATACCCTTCAAAGTATACGTTGGTACTCGAGAAGTGAGGAGTATACATCGAGGGGGAGCATCTAATAAGCATTTCATATACTAACCGTTTGTTTTGTAGATTCATGCATCATTTCCTTGATTACTCCATCTAGGGGGAGTATAAAACAAGGGGGAGCTTTAAAGTTCTCAAAATCGCATTCCGCTACGCTACTCTTTTTGTTTCGACAAAAAGGGGGAGAAAGGACTAAGTTTGCATTAACTGTGATTCATCACAGTACATACATTTTTACAAAACTTTTCATTAATAAACAAACTTAATATATATTTTTAAGAACTCATGCTATATTTATTCTCTTGCTCAAAAATATACCTTATGTTTTGTCATCAACAAAAAGGGGGAGATTGTTAATACAAATAGCGTCTCAAAAACATTATTTATATTCTTTGATCTTTTATTAGTTTTGTTAATGACAAATAAAAGGAATATCTTTTAGCAAATAATAAATACTAGCTTAAGTCTCTTAAGTACACATTTTACACTTTACATAATAACCAAGAATTACAAGTTTGCTTATTTAGTAACTTGTTTCCTTAAAAGGAAACTTTAATTCTAAAATCATTCCATGACATCATTACATGCATCACATACAATATCTTTGATATATCTTGTTTAGATTTGCAAGATACATAGTTGACATTTGAGGATCTTGGATGATTTAGTAAGATATGGTAAGATACAACTAAACCTTAGCTGTCACATCCCACGGATCCAAATCCAATGAAGGACGGATCCCTTGTGAGGGATCCGTGGGATCCGTGAGCTGAAGATCAGCTTGCCTATAAATAGCAAGCTGATCATTTGGCTTTCTCATCACTCATATAACTTTAACACACATATTCATTCAGTACATATCTTACTAACATCATTCATAGTTGCATTTCACTTTGATCTTTCATTTTGTAGAAAAGAGATCAAGCATTCAAGGATCTACAGAACCGTAATCCTTTAGTTGCATTACTGTGTGATATTGTAGTTTGTTTCACACATCATATCTATCATTTGTAATCAGTAAGTGTGGTTAGTGCTTTAGTCCTTAAAGTACAAAGAGTGTAGGGAGTAGTTGTACCCGTGTAAAGAACTCGACATCTAGCTTAGTGTCGGTAAAGTAAATAGGCGACGTCAGGTTGGTTCTACCTTGTGAAAGAACCCGGTGTTTAGCTTAGTACCGGAAAAGGAAGTAAGCGACGTGTAAAGGTTTTCTCCGCCTAGAAAAGGAGTTTGTTTCTTATTGAAAGATAAACTCTCGAGTAGGAAACTCGGGGAGTGGAGTAGGGCAAGGAAGAGAGTCCTTGTAGCCGAACCACTATAAACAACAGTGTCGTGTGGTTTGATCTTTCCTCTCTTTATCTTTTGTTTATATTGTGTGATTATTTATTTGTGATTGTTTCCTTTGAAATTAACATATAGTAACAAAGCAAATAAAACTTGAAAAACGGTAAAAACTATTCAACCCCCCTTCTAGTTTTCCACACTCTCTTTTGTGAAAGTCTAACTGAGGAAGAGATAACTTTTATTCAATCTATATTACCTTTCAGATTGGGAAACTCCCATTGAGATACCTTGGAGTACCCCTAATGGATAAGAAGATTGGAATCAAAGACTGTAAAAGCTTGGTGGACAAGGTTAGACAGAAGCCAGGGGATTGGAAAAACAAAAGTCTTTCATATGCTAGGAGACCTCAATTAATTTCATCTGTTCTATCTTCTATGCAAGTTTATTGGGGTTTAGTTTTCAAGCTCCCAATGTCAGTAATCAAGGAAATTGAATCTCTATTCAAAGTTTTCTTATGGTGTAATGGGGAGTTAGCTAAAGAGAAAGCAAGAGTTGCTTGGAAAGATGTCTGAAAACCCAAAGATCAAGGAGGTCTTGGCCTGAAACCTATGGATTTATGGAATGAAACATTACTAGTTAAGCACTTATGGAACATTGCATCAAAGAAAGATTCATTGTGGGTAAAGTGGATTAGTACTGTTAAACTTAAAGGGAGGAATGTTTGGTGTTCAAGCCTCCAATAATGATAGTTGGTGTTGGAAAACAATCTTAGAGTTAAGGCAATTAACTGGAATGCATATGAGATTCAAAGTTAGAGATGGGAGGAATATTTCAATTTGGCATGATAAATGGGATGAAAACTAAGTTATTGGCAAGATTATCAGTAAAAGGGCAGTGTATACAGCTAGTTTTAATGACAATAGCAAGCTCAGAGATTTGATTGTTGAGAATGGATGGAGGTGGCCTAATGAATGGTACAGTAAATATGCTTTTCTACAAAGTCTACCTACCCCAACCCTCAGTGATGAACCTGACAGAATGATGTGGATAACCAATAAAGGGCAAGAGGTCAAGTTTACTACCAGGCAAGTTTGGGAGGATCTTAGAGGGGAAGATAATAAAGTAACATGGTCAAAACTGGTATGGCACTCTCACTGTGTTCCTAGACATGCATTCATCCTATGGCTTGCAGTTAGGAATAAGCTTATTACTCAAGATAAGTTGATGAAGTGGTATCCCCTGCTAACTATGGAGTGCTCATTATGCAAGACTGTTCGTGACTCTCATGACCACTTGTTTTTCAAATGTGAATACTATCAGAAGATTTGGGCAGTAATTAAGGATAAGGCAAGGATACAAAACAATGATACAGCATGGGATGAAACTGTTAACAATTTTTCCATATTCAAGAACCACAATCAGATATGGAGCATTATTCAAAAAAATATGCATTGCAGCCACAATGTACTTCTTATGGCAAGAAAGAAATTGTAGGATTTTCAAGAAAGAAGAAAGAGATGAACAGGTCCTAACTAAGATCATTTGTGATGAAGTTAGAGCTAAACTAATGTACTTAAAAACAAAGAAGTCTATTGCTGTGTTGAATGCACAAAGGAGTTGGTGATTCTGAAAACAGGGGAGATAAGGGAGTGTTTGGTATAAGAATGAATGTGAAGATCTCTTTTTGACTGTTGCAGAGTTTTTGTTTTGAGCTGCTGAATAAAGGGGTGTTTGGAACAAGAAAGTTTATGAAGAATACTACAACTTGAAAACAACAATTTGCAGACCTGGATCTTCAGTGTTGTTCTGAGTGTAAAAGGGTGTTTGAAATAGAATGTTTATGAAGAGCAGACATTGAAGGAGGAAATAACAGTGATACGCAGTGGGTCTAAAAAGTGTTTTGGATTAGTAAAACAATATAACAGTTTGCTTATAAGCCCATGTCAGTTCCAAATGGAGTGTTTGGGATAAGGCATTATAAGCAAAATTTGACATATGCAGGCCACTATAGTGCAACAGGACCTTGTACCTTGGAGTCTTAATGGTGTGACTGTACCTATCTAATTCACATATGCTTTCCAAATTTGGCCTTAGGAGGGAGTTTGGTGGGGTATGATGAATCTATATGAGGTCTAATTCATAAAGATGTACCATAAAGTAGAACTGTGCACTATGAAGGGTAAGTGGTTTGGGCAGATAGTGTATGATGGATGGAATAGAGAGGAGTGCAAGATAATCCTTCTTGGTCCATCCAATATATCATCACAGGAGGATTGGTTGGTCATCATTGAGGGTGAGTGTTCCCATACAACTGAAGCCTTTCTAGAGAAGGAAATGTAGGTTGTAATGGCAGAGCCCCCCCAATGGATGGGTTATGGGTTCCTAGTGAAGCCACACACCATCTCTGTCTTAACCATTGTGGTTGCAGGTTGAATGATTTTGATGGGAAGGTGATGTGAAAATGTAGCTAGATGGTAGGTGCATTTATTGGTGAATTCAGAAGTCAAGTTGGCATGGTTCTATGTTATAGTGCAGCTTTGACTAATTGGGTATATCTCTGTGTTGACAGAGATGTGGACTAGTTATGTACGATATCGGATGGCTTTGTGTCTGTTATTGGATAGGCTAGATAGTCTGATATATTCTCTAGTAGAATGTATGCTTATGTAGTATAACTGGATGGGTAATGTCTATCTCAGTTAAGTGAATATGTTGTAATTTGTTGGTTGATATTAATATAATTCACCAGTTTGCAACAAAAAAAAGTTAAGCCCGCTTTCACTACCAGATTAGTTACGTTTTTTATGATATCACAATATCATGCAGGCCGTCAGGCCAGTATCTTATAAGCAATATGTATACAATATTGATGAGGAGGTGAGATCAATATAGAACTCATATTTGCCATAGAACCAATGAACCAATTATAGCCATCCATTTTTTATCTAAATTAATAAAAAACCATTTTCCACCTTTTTTTATAAAACAACATATCTTGCAAACGGTAAATCTTCAAGCTACAAAAAATACACCATCGCGACGAGAATTAAATTATCTTTCTATAGATATGCAATTCTATATACTTTCGACGAACTTTTTTTTTTAAATTTTCGCCCAGAAAAATCATATGTGATTCGTAAAAATCACATATGATTTGATTTTTACAAATCACATATGATTCTTACGAATCACATGTGATTTTTACAAATCACATGTGATTCGTAAAAATCACATATGATTTGATTTTAACGAATCACATGTGATTTTTCTGGGCGAAAATTTTGAAAAAAAAAAGTTTGTCGAAAAAAAAAAAGTTCGTCGAAAGTATATAACAATACATATCTATATAAAGATAATTTAATTCTCGTCGCGATGGTATAATTTTTTTCGCGTAACTATTAACGGTTTGCGAGATATTTAATTTTTAAAAAAATGGTGTAAGTTTTTTTTTTTATTTTGATAAAAAAAATGAATGACTAAAATTGATTGATTGGTTCTTTAACAAATATGAGTTATATATTGATCTTTTATCTATTGATGAGTATTGTCATTTGTGGGCTTGTGGCGTGACAATCACTAGTAAAGACAAAGTCATAACACCTGGTTTGTTTTAACAAAACTAAATACAGCCTCAGAAAAAAAAAAAAAAAAAAAAAAAAAAAATTATTATTATATTTTAAATCAATTCATTAAGCCATTACTATATATATTATTTGTCATTCAAAACGACGTCGCTCTATCTACAGGAACCGGCGCGTTTTGGGCTGCTACAGTATCCGGCTTTCTCCGGCCCTTTTTTCCCGCCCAGTCCATGCCCAGGTGTCCCAAGATCTGTTGCCGTTTTGTATATTCACGAAACTTCCACATCCGTCTTCATTAATCTACCAAAACCAATTCCAAATCGACTCCTCCCAAGATCCGCCTGGAACGTCATAAACCTAGAACATTCCACAAATCCTCCACAGACTCAAATCGAAAGCCACAGATGTGAAGGATGCATCGTGAAGAACATATAGGTAAGCTATACAACGATTTGATGAGTCTTATCTACTTTAGTTATAGATCTGATTTTTGGTATTATATTGATGACTGATATGCTATTTGATCGCATGTTTGATATTTATAAGAATTAGGGTTTTGTGTTAATTTTGGGATTTTTGTGAAATGGGGGTTTCGTTTAAATTTATGGGTTTTTATGAAATTAGGGGTGTTTGGGATTGGGATTTCGTAAGTTATTATCTAATTATTGGGGGTGTTTGCCTCAACTTATTTATCAGGCATATGACGTTATCGGGTTTTCCGGTGTTGGAAGTTGGACAGCTAATATGCAGGTATGGTTTTCTGAATATATTCTCAACTTTACGGCTATCATTCTGTTTGTGTTTTTTATGAATTGGATATGTTGAAAATTAGGCTTATGTTCATTTGGATATGGTTTAATCTAGGATTAGGGTATCTATAAAAAGTTTTAAACTCTGAAATTATGTTGAAAACTTCATAACGTTACTGTGCTGATGCATAACCCAAATACCAGGATACCAGGTTTAGAGGATAGGAAACTGAATATTGAGAGAGATATTGTAACATGGGATTAATTGAAGGGTATTGCATACAAGAAATTGGTCAAGACGTTGGCATGCCTTCTGGTAAGGTATATCACGCTTTTGTTGTTCAGCTTTTGTGATAAATAAAAGTTGTGCAATACATTAATGGTTTCATTTTCATGTTTTGTAGGAGATCCGACGGCACATGGTTTTGCACTTTTTTTTGGTCTCTTATCAGTTTCTATATTGCACAACTTTCAAATCAAGGTTGATGAGGTAGTTGCTTTTTTGAAGAATTGTATTTTATCATCATTAGTTTAAAACTATTATTATGCAGTTAAAATTTTTAGAAAAGCTATATTGCTAGATATTTGATATATGGTTAATTTTGTGAGATATTTGATATCTTCTTTTATGTTCAGGCATCCGAGTATATCGCAACTGCATCTTTTTTATCAGAGGTTGAATCGATCATTAGAAGAAGAATTAGGCCAAAAATTAGGATACATTCTAGGGAAAGGTAGGATCTACTTTATAAGAAAACAGACCGAAAGATGTCTGTTTCTCCATGATAATCAGGATTTTTGATGTTTGTAGACTGGAGGAACACTTCCAATAACTGGTAAGGTTACTTTTTATCCCCTTCAGCTTATCATATATTTTCAAATCATGGTTTCTATGATCTAAACAATTAAACAAGTAAACAATAGTGTTGCATACATAGGATAAATTCTGCATCAGTATTTGCAGTTTATAACTTATATACGAATGATTAAAAGAGGTGAAAATACATACACAAGAGTGTAAATTAGTAGTCAATACTTATATACGAGAAGTTAAAATACTTATATACGAGAACTGGTCTCAAGAACCTGAGCTATTTTCAGACCATTGTTCGACATGATCAGCCAATTATCGGTCTGGAAGAGGCAACATCTACAGCACCCCAGACTGCCACTGGTGAGCTTAAACGGCTGCGTTACCTGTGTCTTATGTATAGAGCTTTCGATAGCTATACTTATCGGATGATCATACACCATTTGACTTCTGCTATTTTTTTGTACTGTTTGCAGTTGACGCAGTAGATGAAACTTATTTTCCACCACATGTTACAACTACCAGGCACTACCGCCGCAAGTGCACACGAGGTACTATAACTGTTCGTGTGTTCACTCTCAAGGATATACGTATATGCAACATGTTGTTGTACCTTATGTGCTTTATTATATGTTGTTGATTCAGGCCAAACGCGTACGGTGGCTTCCCGAGCAGCGGGTTCGGCTGTGCAACACTCTAATGCGTGTCGTATAGGTACACCTTCAGATACTTCAATCTAATTTATTATTTGTTATTTCTTTCCACTTTTATTCTATCTCAACTAACCTCACCTACTTTCTATTTTCTACCCTTCGTAGGCCAATCACATGCACGAAATTCGCAATGAACGGCCTCAAATGATGCATTGCCTCTTATGTGTCGAAGAGGTTTATTTTCGAACATCATTTCTCCTTTCTTTCTGTCATCATCTTTTCACAAATGAGTGGGCTGTGCCGGTTACGTAACATGTCAAAAGGGGGCTGGGTCACAACCGGCACAAGCCACTCATTTGTATGGTAAGTTACTAAATACAATGTTCGTTTGGTTTTTATCTGTTTGACTTATCAGTATTACAAGCTCAGCCTTGAATCGAATTTTCGAGTTTCTGTATTGACATGCGAAGCTTTTGTTGTTTTTTTAGGTTATTTACCTGCCTCATGAACGTATTTGAACAGTTGGCCTTTGGATCAGGCAGGAAATTGACGCTGTTAAGAGATTAGGTAGGACCCGATATTCGGACATTTGGCCAAGTCGTGCTTCACACTTACCGTTCTGCCTCACAAGGTTTGTTGACTCTATTACTTTTTCATTTTCAAAATTCCTTAATGTGTTTGTGCATATACATATAGCAGTATATGATTATGTTATATGGGTCTTTTCGTGTATCTATCATTTACAAGGTACTCTCGAATATGGAAAGAGCTTACTAAAAGTTTGTTTCATAAAAGAAAGCACAAGCCCCCAATTCTATGGATAAATCTAAGGTAATCTCTTTTTTTTATTTGTAGTATACTGTGAAAAAGACATGTGTTGCGTGATGCCTAGGCATGACAGCAGTTGGTTGTTTGCATACAAGTGGCAAGTTTACATTATGCTAATATTACGGTTCTCCTAGGTCTTACATCTCAGAGCACTAAAAGTCAATCAAAGAGGTGAGTTTTAGTTAACTGATTATGGTTGTGAAATCAGATAATTTGGGATGAAGTGTCCGAGTCGGAAAAGGGACAAGAAGCTTGAACGAGAATGTCTTGAGGTATGCAGGAGAAAAGTTGTCCTGCCAAACAAAAATCGACCTTAGCTTAGACAAATGATTGCTGATAACGAGGCAGAGTTACCACCTATATGTTCTGCTATGGTTAAGCGACCCGTTCACATTACGCAGGTAATAAAATACCTAAACCGGCTAATTTGTGAAAGTGTTTTCGAATGGATAGTTACTGGAAAGTGTGTTGATGCTAAATTTGAAGTTCATTAGTTTTAATTTTCACTATCGCAGTTGTAACTCCCAATAGTTGTTGTTAGCCTTTGACTCTACTTGAATTGCAAACTTTTTTTAGCGTTGTTAGGATGCTAGCTTTTATAGTGATTATCGTGACATGAAAATTCAAAATCAGAATCATGTCATTGGATTAACATATGAATAAGCTGGCTTCTGTGAACAGATGTCAGTGGATGTGCTCATTGTGATTGAATTGTTCTAATGTTTCTTGCCTTTCCCGTGCAGGTTAAGCGATACAACAACTCTGAAAGGTCATAATAAAAGCTCCTCTGGAATTTAAAGACGAGCATGTAAAGGAAGAAAATATAATGACCAATATCGATTTCAATGATGTTACGTGTTTTGGGATGGAACGGTGGAACCAAAGTTGAGACCAAATACACCTCAAGAGCTGCTGAGTTCTATCGACAGCTACTTCCAAAAAAGCCTATGGCTTCAGCAAAAAGAAAATTATATGGACCTTAATGCTACAGGCCTTTTCTGATCTTCAATAAGCTATTATGAACTTTTCGATAGATGTTTAGATAAGCATATTGTATATTGATAATACAATAACCTCCTCAAATTAGCTTAGCGAAACATCCCCTTAATCATTCTTTGTATGTTTTTTCAGGCATTGTAAAGCACTCGCCTACAAAATTCATTGGTGGAAACAGTGATGTCATACCTGGAATGCTAGCAGTAAAGGTTAAAAGGTCTCGATATTTTGAGATAGCCCTTTTGGTGTTTTCAACTGGAAAATGTGTTGTTGGGTGTTTGGAATTGCTTATTTTCTGTGCTTATTTGTTTATTAGTTGGATTAGGCTATGTGCACTTTGCTGATATGGGCATCCGATTAACTTTAAGTGTGATATAAGATATGCAATTTTCTATATATATATTTATTTGATCGTATTAGTTTATTGTTGGCTGTTTGGTCTGGTTGATATAACGCAGCAGCTACTCATTGGTTAGTTCGTTTGATATACCTTACATTTGAGGGTTGATGCGTGGTTTTGTAACCTTACAACAGGTTTTACCTCTCGAGGGATCTCAAGAGGCTTACAACCCCACCAGGCAGTGTACCTGACCGATGTAGTATAGTGTAGTGGTAAGTACGGGGGATTGATCGTTCTCCACAGGGAATAGTGTTCGTTAGGTATGAAAGGCTACTCTAATTAGGTCTAAGGATTGAGGAAGATTCTTTTTATGTTTTTATAATTTTTATGAAAGCAAGTAAAATCTCGGTTTTGAAGGAGTGGGCGGAATTAGTTGCTAGTCAACTAACCCAAATTACTACAAATGCAAATAAAATAAAATAACAAAAATGAAAAGTGGTGAGAAACTTATGTGTAGAGAAATGTGTTTACTTAGATTTCCTTACTCCCTAACTATCTTTTACCGGTTAATTAGTGTGTATTAGTTGCGTGGATGACGGGTGTATTCCTTAATACCATTCGTGGGGTGGCGTACTTACTTCCCCAAACTCTACAAGCTCCTACTTCACTCCTATGCCGAGCCGGCTAGGAAGCTCCTAACATGGGATCACTAGAATTCGCTTGTGCATTAAATACAACCATAAAAACCTTTAGTACGCGTTTGGTTCATGTTTCTTAAGACGTTCAAGCAAGTTACCGAATAGGAAGTTAGCCAGTTTTCTTAAGCCTAACATAGATAAACAATCATCCAATACAACTAACAACACACTAACAACCAATAATCAATAGCTAGGTTTCATTAGATCTAAGCAAACACAAGATAAAATTAGCCTAACATGTTAAACAAAAGACAAGCATAAGATAGAATCAAACAACACATAGACATATTGAATGATTAATTGATAACTTATCTTTCAATGAAACATGGAAGATCTCAAGGCTAAAAGCCCTGAAAAAGTAGCTAAAATCGTCTTAGGGTTTTATCCCAAAATTCCACACACTAAGCTCTCCCAATGACAAAAAATTAGAAAACTATATATAGACTTTTGCATCTGACGGCGTCACCTTATGGATTGTGACGCCGTCACCTCGCCGCTTTTAGGGTTCTCGGATGACCATCTTGACGCCGTCCCTCTTTAATTCTCCAAAATCCGTTCTGGCCTATCAAGGCTTGACGCCCTCACCTCTTGAACGTGACGCCGTCCCCTTATGAATTAAGCCGTGACGCCCTTGATTTAGTTAAAGCGTGACGCCGTCAGAATTCTCATGCTAACTCACTGGCCCGTCATGAGTAAATTTCACATCCCACTTTTCTTGCCAAGGCATGACGCCGTCCAGAGTTAAGTCTGACGCCGTCAAGAGTAACTTTTAGCCGATTCTTGAGACTTTGCCGTTTTCTTCACTTTGATGCTCCAAAAACGTCCAAAATGCCTCCTTTTCCAGATTTCTCCTCAAAAGTACCTAAAATGACAAAAGGAACGATTTAGGGCGATATTTGATCAAATAAATACGATTTCGGGCTTAAATGACCCCTTAAAAGCGGTACACTTTTCGCCTCATCAAATACCCTTACACTTGAGATTTGCTTGTCCTCAAGCAAATGCGCTTTTATTCTAATCAAAATACAAGTTAGGGGTCATTTAATGCTAACATAAAAGTAATTACAACAAATAATCGCTCCACTTCAATCATAATAAGCACGGAGATTACATACTAGCACCTCACAAGTAGTGTTTAGATACTCACATCTCTCAAGTGTCATCAAAATAAATCTCATAAATGAAAACGGAAAATATCTCTCACTACCTGTCATAGCAAATAGATTACCATAAGCTTGGGAAAGGATCGAAAACCTCCTCCACTAGGCGTAAGCACCAAAGATAAACTATCAAAGAGGGCTTTAAATGGGTTATAACGTTAGGTGTAGGGAAAAGGAAAACACGGCTTTGTTGGATACGGGATATTTTACTGGTGGCTAGTTAAAGATCTTGGTCAATTACATGTACTATACAATGTTGCTAAGCCAAGACTAGACTCGATCTTAAGCTAGAAACGAAATAACAAAATAACAAAAACATAAAACAAACATAAAATAAAACGGGATGGTAGTCCGTATGTTTTTTCTATTTTTCATTTTCTCATTTTTTTTGTATTTTTCTTGATTTTTCGATTTTTTTTTTTTTTTTTTTTTTTTTTTTTTTTTTTTTTTTTTTTTTGTGCATACACTTTTGCCCTACCATCCAAAATAATACATCATAGGGGCATTGCATTCCCCTTACACTTGAATTTTTACATAACTTTACAAATACTAATCTAATGACTCGAATTAAGATAATTGAAAAACTTGGAGTACTTTTAAAACATTTAGCACATATGGGGGTAATAAATGATGTTCTTCCCCATTACTCCATTACACTAGTACTTTACCCATGAGTCCCAATCATCCCAAAACAATATGTACAAGGATATGACTCGACTTAGCAACCATGTAATCAACTAGATAATTAACTTGGGTTTAAACAAATGTTGTCACAATAATGCACTAAAAATGAGTGCATACAAGGTAGGCTAAGGCGATTTGGGTGTACATTTTAGTGGGGTGTAACAAATTCTTCCTTTAAGTAAAATGCTTAAAGGTCGAAACGAAAAGATAGGCTCTGAGGGGTGTACTAGGGGTATCGTGTACTAAAAATGAGTACAACGCAAAGGGTGTGGGAGAATTACTTGACCAATGTAGCCAATGTAATTATAACAAAAACACAGGTGTAAAACAATGGGTTAATCCTAATGCCTCTTATCATGTAGTAAATCTAACTACACGAATGTAGTCTCACTTGTGGCCTTGGAATGGTCCTAACGCAAGTTCTAGAATCTAAGTGCTACCGGTACACACATCATAGCATAAATGCTTTTCCTACCAATTCTAGGGGCGAACCTCACATATTTGGGCGTGGAAAATTTTTTTAGTGGTACGGTTTTTGTGCTAGTCATATAACTCCTATCCGTGAGACGCTCATTAAGATCAAAGTTTCACTCCTATATGTTGTAAAAAATTTTAAATTTGGCACTAAAATTACCTTAACAAGTATTTCTCTCAGTTTTATTACACATCTACTATTAAACAAACAAAAATCAAGCGCAATTGTATTCTCTAAAATCGTACTTTTACCCTCCCCTTACACTTAAGATGAACATTGTCCCCAATGTTCAAATAACAAGATGTAAAAGCATAAAGTAAAAGAATGAAATCAAATACTCCCCTGATTCGCTCGTTGGATAGTGAAATCACACGGTTAAATCTTCCTCCAAAGAGAATGTTGAGGCTCCATGACTAATGCATCGCCATAAGCTTGATCCAAAAACATTTCCTTGTCCAAAATAACCTGTTAAACCTGAGAAAACAAACACGAAAACCGGCATAACATCGGCGGGATAAAATCTATATATAAGGATATAATGCTTGTGGAATGATAATTTTGCAGATTCCTGGAGATTATAAGTTGGAGATTTAATAAAAACTTTTTATGAAAACAAAACTTTCAAAAATTTCTGGAAATTAAATCTGACGCCGTCAGGTTATAAACCCTGACGCCGTCAGAAATGACCTGACAAAAATTCTCATTTTAAGTTTCCGGAAAATTTCTGGAAAAACCTTTACCTTACTTCCTGGAAATCCTGCAAAACATCATTATGACTCGATACAAGCATTTGACTCAAACAAATACTAATATGTATGTTAATTTATTATTATTACGATTCATGTTAATTTGTGTTCTAATAAACCGATTTAGATTTCCCTTACACTTATCTTTTGCAAAATACCTTTATATGTATTTAAGACGAAGTTAAAAACAACATAAAGCATTTTCACAAATTAGTTTTTAACATGAATCAATAATAATAAAAATTAAACACACATACGGAAACAAATAAAATCAAATAAACAAATAAATAAACACACAAAGCAAATAAAGCATGGGCTGCCTCCCAAGAGCGCTTGTTTTTGTTCGAGTCACGAGCCTGACTCTACCCTTATTTAACGGAAATAGGGGAGGTTTTCCCTACACTTAGGATTAAGTGTGGGTGAAAGTAGCGATACACACCATCTCGGTGGAAGTATGCCACGTGAGGAAAGAGTGGTGGATGAATTATATGCTCAAAGGGGTGTGCTCCTTTCATCATAACCTTGCCTAGTTCACTTTGGTCAATGGGTGATTTTGAGTTTCCTCCTAAAAAGGGATCATCTTCTATCAACTTCGAGAGACTCCTAGTTGGGAATCCATCTTGACCTAATAAACCCGGTTTAAACCCATAATGTTTCTTGTGATCAATCATGAATGGGTGATGTAAGTATGTAAGGTCATGTTTCACTCCTATATTAGCTTCCACTCCACATGGCCTAGAGTCTACTACCTTAATCTTAACATTACCCGGACTACATGGTTTGATGGGTGGATCGGGACCTAATTCAATTCCTAAATTTTCATCCAAGGATGGAAGATTAGGTAACGGTTTTGGTTGAGGCTCCGGCTCATCAAAACTAGGAACTTCCATAGAACTAAAAGAAAGGTTGTGATCACTAAAAGCATTCAAACCTATTTCTTCTAGTTGTGTTTGATCAAAGGGCTCTACCTCTATTGGGGTTCCTATAGTCTCCTCAACTTCTTCCGGGTAAGTCACCGGCGGTGTGTGTGCCTCAAATGATGGTAGGACTTGTGGGGTACTTGGTGGGCTTATGTTACTTACCTCATCATTCCTTGTGTCAAGATCACCTATATCCTCATCATAGGTTTTGGTAGAATTTAAACCTAACATTTTCCCTAGTATCTCAAGTGCTTCTCTAGGCATCTCAACTTCTATATCCGAATCATAAGGATCATCCTCAATATTCTGACTGCTATATTCAAATTGCCCAAAAGATTCATCATGTGTTTCTTGAGATTCATCGTCATCGATCATAAAACCTAGGTCTTTTTGATCAATGTGATCATGTTCGGCTAAATCCTCCGTCATATCAAGGTCACCTATGTGTTTGTTTTGTACTATGGCATTACATGACAACCACTTAGGTATCTCAACACTAATGTATTCATCCCCAAACAAACTTGTTTCATGATCCAGGAAATTTATATTCACTTGACTTGTACTAACGTTTGTTGGGTTGTCTATCCTATAATAATATTGGGCACAATCTTCTATGGCATCCCATGCTTCTTCAGCACTTAATTCCCTAAAGTCCCCATTGGCAAAATCCTCAATGCGCATTTGGTCATATTGGCCAACACGATAGTAAAAGGTTCGGGTTAGGGATGCTAAAGCAAAACTATGATGAGGGAATTTTCGGAGTAAATTTCTAAAACGAGTCCATGCATCATATATGGGTTCATCTCGATATTGTTTGAAATTCGAGATGTCAATAGGGTAGAATGGCCTTTGTGGTTGGTGGTATGGTGGATTCGCGTACTCCATAATGGTGAACGGAAGAGTCAATGGAAATTACGAACAAACACACAAAGAAAAAGATAGACTAAAGAAAACCTAGAAAAATAAAATAAAAATCTCACTAGAAAGGAATCTAGTGAGTAGACCTATAAAATAAAAAAAATCAACCTAAACAATAACTATTCCCCGGCAGCGGCGCCAAAAACTTGATGCGTGGTTTTGTAACCTTACAACAGGTTTTACCTCTCGAGGGATCTCAAGAGGCTTACAACCCCACCAGGCAGTGTACCTGACCGATGTAGTATAGTGTAGTGGTAAGTACGGGGGATTGATCGTTCTCCACAGGGAATAGTGTTCGTTAGGTATGAAAGGCTACTCTAATTAGGTCTAAGGATTGAGGAAGATTCTTTTTATGTTTTTATAATTTTTATGAAAGCAAGTAAAATCTCGGTTTTGAAGGAGTGGGCGGAATTAGTTGCTAGTCAACTAACCCAAATTACTACAAATGCAAATAAAATAAAATAACAAAAATGAAAAGTGGTGAGAAACTTATGTGTAGAGAAATGTGTTTACTTAGATTTCCTTACTCCCTAACTATCTTTTACCGGTTAATTAGTGTGTATTAGTTGCGTGGATGACGGGTGTATTCCTTAATACCATTCGTGGGGTGGCGTACTTACTTCCCCAAACTCTACAAGCTCCTACTTCACTCCTATGTCGAGCCGGCTAGGAAGCTCCTAACATGGGATCACTAGAATTCGCTTGTGCATTAAATACAACCATAAAAACCTTTAGTACGCGTTTGGTTCATGTTTCTTAAGACGTTCAAGCAAGTTACCGAATAGGAAGTTAGCCAGTTTTCTTAAGCCTAACATAGATAAACAATCATCCAATACAACTAACAACACACTAACAACCAATAATCAATAGCTAGGTTTCATTAGATCTAAGCAAACACAAGATAAAATTAGCCTAACATGTTAAACAAAAGACAAGCATAAGATAGAATCAAACAACACATAGACATATTGAATGATTAATTGATAACTTATCTTTCAATGAAACATGGAAGATCTCAAGGCTAAAAGCCCTGAAAAAGTAGCTAAAATCGTCTTAGGGTTTTATCCCAAAATTCCACACACTAAGCTCTCCCAATGACAAAAAATTAGAAAACTATATATAGACTTTTGCATCTGACGGCGTCACCTTATGCATTGTGACGCCGTCACCTCGCCGCTTTTAGGGTTCTCGGATGACCATCTTGACGCCGTCCCTCTTTAATTCTCCAAAATCCGTTCTGGCCTATCAAGGCTTGACGCCCTCACCTCTTGAACGTGACGCCGTCCCCTTATGAATTAAGCCGTGACGCCCTTGATTTAGTTAAAGCGTGACGCCGTCAGAATTCTCATGCTAACTCACTGGCCCGTCATGAGTAAATTTCACATCCCACTTTTCTTGCCAAGGCATGACGCCGTCCAGAGTTAAGTCTGACGCCGTCAAGAGTAACTTTTAGCCGATTCTTGAGACTTTGCCGTTTTCTTCACTTTGATGCTCCAAAAACGTCCAAAATGCCTCCTTTTCCAGATTTCTCCTCAAAAGTACCTAAAATGACAAAAGGAACGATTTAGGGCGATATTTGATCAAATAAATACGATTTCGGGCTTAAATGACCCCTTAAAAGCGGTACACTTTTCGCCTCATCAAGGGTAAATTATATGCTGGAATTAGCTATTTCTTGCAAACTGACCATCATCTCAGGAACTTAATAATTTAATATGGAGTATCAAATCTAATAGCTAAAAGTAGGAAGGTTGACCTCAATAGTCAAAGCATATTATCTTATCAGTTGTTAATATTGACAATTAATGTTTTTAACTTGGAATAAAGACTCTGAATGTGTTATCTTCTAAATATCAGTGAACGAGAATGATCCCTGGATGATAGCATGTGTTTAATAAAACTTTCATTGTAATACAAAATATAGTTGATAATGTTGGTTTTTGTCTTTAGCATAATTAAATAAAATAGGTATAATATCCTCACAGTGTCATACACTCTTTGATAGCTTTTTGCGTGTATAGTTACGGTGATTTTATCTGCAGAAGTCATAACAATACTCTTATGACCTTCGTCAAACTTACTCACGCTGTTTTGCTTTTGCAATTTGCTTGCAGCTCATGGAACGGCGGGGCTATGGACACGAGTACATAAACCGTTAGAAGATGATGACCAGGTATGTCCCAATTCCCCATTTTATTGTAAGTTTGACGACATGTTCAAATTTTTTGGGAATGGGTTTCACTTTCTGTAAGTTTGACCAGGTATGTCCCAATTCCCCATTTTATAGAGATGATGTCATTTTTCTATTACGTGAAAAATTGTTTATCAATTGAGTAAATATAACTGGTATCGACGCAAACCTTCTTGGGGTTTTGGCTATACAACTTTCGATACCTCTTGACAAAGATAAATGTCCATTGTATGATCCTGAGAGTCAACCTGTTGGTCATAAAATTGATTCCTAAGTAGAACATATTTTTAATAGCCTTTTAGATAATACAGTGGCCACAATTATCACCGAAAATGGTAAAGTCATTGCGATAGGCTGAAGCATAGATATGGCAATTTTGAACCACTTACTGATAAACTTATCGAACTCAGTCGTGTTTTCTCCCAAATGGCGCCAATAATAGTATTCTTTAAGCCAAGTAGAAACATGCCAAATGGTCGAATATGTGGATTCCTAATAATCATTATTAACTTTGTAATCATAATAAACACATTTAGGATTTCTTCAATCTTTTAACATGTAAGTGGGTCCACCTTGAATCCGTTTTGACCTATTAACCAACCTTCTAACATGCCTAACAAGCTTGAATCATGCAGGTATGGATGACCCAAATAAATCTCATATAGATTTGGACGGGGCACTACAGGACGACAAGCGGATAAGTTACCACAGGGACTATTTGTCAAACCTCTCAGCTGCTAATAGGTAAACAAAATGCAACCTTCATTCATTTGACTAAGTTTGCATACTATGACTTTCACTAACAGACTAAACACTTGACTAATACAGGGAAGATGCCTGTGATGTGCGCGGCTATTTTGTGTGGTCACTACTTGACAACTGGGAATGGAACTACGAGTAGACAGTTAGATTCGGACTGTATTATGTGAACTGCAAGAATAATCTAACAAGGATCCCAAAGTCTTCAGTCAACTGGGTTCTGAAATATAACAATACAAGCTCATTAGCTATGTAGAGAAACCTTTATGAATATGTTGCATGTATAGAACATGTTACAGAAGAAGAATTAAGATGCAGGGGAGGATGATAGAATTCTCAATTACCCAGATTTGCTAGCCAATCATAAACATATGGCAGATACCAGGGGCAAAAGAAAACTGTTTTGATGACAGATTGGTAGTGTGCCTTTCTTTAGCAAAAAAATTACGTTCAAAAAACCTGCGAGGCCGCAACGCGGCCGACCGTCGCCCGGCTCGTTACCAGTTTATGTCTTTATGATATATGATAAACGATATAACAACGACAAAAGCATGTTGCCAAATGGAAGCGTGTTATGAATCCGTAAGTTTCGCGAATACGCGCTCACCTCGTTATCTATATCGTCATAGTTGGCCCTACTTAATCACAACAATCTAATCACTTTGGCCCTACTTAATCACAACAATCTAATCACTTTTTATTTTCATCAAAATAGTTAAGTATAGAGTAAATTAAGTATTTCATAATGTTGCACAATCTCATTATATATAACAAAAATACTACACAGTATGTGTTTTTTTTTACTAAACTTTAACTTACAAACCATGCCAGCATCTCATTTCATAGTACCACGCTAGGCTTAAAACTTAACTTTTTAGTGGTCTTTAAACTTGGGGTGTGCAGTTAATATTGTTTTGCCTCTTGGTTAATTAAGCAACTTGTTTTTGTATATTTAGTCATCTTTCTTCTCATATCTTGTTATGTTCAAGCTTTTAAAAAAATATTAAGTCGTTTTCAGTATAATATATCGTGCCATTTGGTCAAAGAAAGAGAACAATAGAATCTTCTAAACCATCAATAAGTTATGAATTTATCTCTATTAACCGTTAAATGTGCAACTTAAGATATTATAAATCTATTGATATATACACCAATCTACCGTCCAACCAAAACCACTTGAAACAATAACAACAAGGGGTGACCAGCGGTAAGAATAACAGCCTTCAAAAGAGGAGGTCAAGGGTTCGAATCTAACGGAGAGAAAATTAATCCCTTGTGGCCACTGAGGTTCACCTGCGCTGACTCCGGGCTATCCAAAAGGGTAGTCGTCGTGGGATTAGTCGGCTCGCAATGTCGAGTCGGAAACCCATGTTACACAAAAAAAAAAAAAAAAAAAAAAAACGTCTTTCTCGACAAGATTTATTAGGGTTTCTTATGTCTTGTACGTACTCTATAAATAGTTGTGAAATAATACATTGCTACCTACGGGGAATTGTGTAGTTCAACATACTATTAGAGCGGATATGATCCAACTTCTATAAATCTATCAAATCATCCTCTCTAATAAGGTGGTGTTTGTTTATTAAGAGGGTCTGAATCTGAATCTGAACCGCACGTCTGAATCTGAATCTGAGGCGTAAATGTCTGAATCTGAACGCATCTGAACGGGGAAAAAAAACTCGTGTTTGAACGGGATTTTTTTTTTTTTTTTTTTTTTTTTTTTTTTTTTGGTTATTTTGTGTCAACAAGAGGCATTCAGAAGCGTTAAGACACCCCTCTCAAGTCTTGACCATTAAGATCAAATAGTGCCGTTCAGACGCTGTTCAGATGCGAAAAAACAAACGGTCTGAACGACAAAATGTCTAACCGATTCAGACATTTGAGTCGTTCAGAGGCGTTCAGACGCAGAAAAAAGAAAAACAAACACGCTCTAAGTTTCTCTTTAATTTTCACTCTTTTTTAGTTTGTCAAAAGTAGCCATTGCCATTCAACTTTGGTTTCGTCAAAAAGATTTAAAAAAAAATGGCATAAACAAAAGATATTGCCCATTTGCTTTGCCATTGCAACCCTCGTAAAAAAATTAAAAAAAAAAAAAACTTTTATCAATTCCCCCTTTAGCATTCTTCGTATTCTGAATTATTATTTTTAATTCATTTCTTGTTCTTTTTCTATAATTGTTTTCTTTTATATTTGGCTGTTAAAAAAATAAATAAATAAATAAATTACACGGATGGTCCCTGTGATTTGTCGAAAATTTCATGTATAGTCCCTCAAAGTTTAAAGTTGCATGTATCGTCCCTCTGACTGCAAAAGAATAACATCTATGGTTCTTGTGTTGGATGGCCGTCTATTTCTCCGTTAAACATCATACACGTGATAAACACGTGAGGGTAATAACGTCTTTTTCACCCAAGTACATGACTGATAATTAAATAATGGTAGTACATTATCCTATCCACTTCATAACGTAACATCAGAACCATCTCATTCAACTCAATCACACTAAACAAATCCACATCTACGTTATCAACATACCTGAAACTACCATTAACATATTACCTTCCTGGAGACTCTAAAAACATCCCTCCATGATGAATCTTCAGACTAAAGAAGTTAGGATCCTTGGCTGGAAAAAAAACACAATAAAAACACATTATTAATTAGGGTTTTCATAGAAGAATCTCATTAAACAGTGTTAACAAAAATTTTCATGATCAAAATTGATAAAAAAAAAAAAAAAAAAAAAAAAAAAAAAAAAAAAAAAAAACCCTACAAAAACACAAAAGTAACTTACCATAAACACGAGCATAATCCACTGCTGCGTCATTTTTATTAGCGTCACATATATTCCACACTGCCATCACCATTGTGCATAAGATCAAACTTGATTTAATTAGGGTTTGGGATTGAAGATGAACAGTTTAGGTGGGTAGATGGTATTAGAGAGAGGAGAGGGAAAATTAAATGTGAGAAGAAACTGATTTGAGTGTTCATTTGGAAGGAGAAAAAATTTAAGTATCAGTCATGTACTTGAGGGAAAAAGACGTTATTACCCTCACGTGTTTATCACGTGGATGATGTTTAACGGAGAAATAGACGGCCATCCAACACAGGGACCATAGATGTTATTCTTTTGCAGTCAGAGGGACGATACATGCAACTTTAAACTTTGATGGACTATACATGAAATTTTTGACAAACCACATAGACCATCCGTGTAATTAACTCAAAAAAAAAGTAATGGTTAAAGTCCAAATCTTTTCAAATCTTGTCTTTCTTATAATTTCTTTTGTTTCTATCTCTGTTTATTTTCCAATCGTAATCTTCTCAAATTTCCTTTCCATTATCAACAAAGTTCAAAGAGAAAAAGAAAAGAAAGACGCAAAGCTATCGGCTCATCAGTCGGTATCAACAACTGTTACTATGAAGATTATGAAGACTTTGAAGACGGCTTGTTATTTCAATAATTTCTTTTGTTTCAGCATTAGATGTTCTTATTTCTCCAGTCTCAAGATTTCGCGATTTCGTCGCTCGGACTGCCGGGAGTATTAGACAATATGTTTAGGGCTATGTTATGTTTAGTGTTAGAGGGCTCGGTCCATGTATTGATGGGTCAAGACCCGTTAGGGTTTCTTATGTCTTGTACGTACTCTATAAATAGTTGTAGAATAATACATTGATACCCACGGGGAATTATGTAGTTCAACATGTGCTACATGTTTAAAACATTTAATTAATTAAAATTACCATAATTAAATTTAAGTTTATATTATTACTTTCCAAAAATTCTTTTACTTGCCAAGTTAAACATCACTTTATATGGAAATGAATTTATTTTAAGAAATAGTTATATTTAATTAATGCTTCTAAACCGATTCCCCTATGGCACAAATTAGGAAACTTCTTTTATATTTTACTTGTTGATTTTTTTATTAGTGTAACGGTCAACTTTTATTGTAGGGTTGTGGTATACAAACCCTCCATATATTGTCACATCAGGGGGGTTTGGTCAAACCGTACAACTCGCGATGCACACCGTATAAACCGATGATGCGTGCAATGATTGAAAACCCTCCTTATAGGAGGGTCCAAATAACTTGCCATTTATTGTAATAGCTAGATGCAATAGTTACTTATTAAGTATCTTTTTTTTCTTAGTTCTTATTGTTAGACGTGTACAATGATAAGATCAAATCAAGTTGTATAATATTTTGTGATTTGTCATATTTCCTAACTAATGTAGTCATTAATTTATGGGATTTACCCATAATAGTCTTTTAATTATCCCTTTATATTGTAGCCCTTGGTGGGCAATATCAAATCAATACAATCAGTTACAGTTCATTCATTTATGTCTATCTCACATACTATCATGGTATCAGAGTCTGCCAAATCAATACAATCAGCCTCCCATGCTTTGTCATGCCTGCCAGCTTGGCAAACACGTTAGACTTCCATTTGCTAGTTCAAATACTGTCGTTCAAGCTTGCTTTGACATTATACACTCGGATGTGTGGACTTCACCAGTTCCAAGTCTTTCAGGGTTTAAGTATTATGTATTATTCTTGGATCATTATTCTCATTTTGTTTGGGGTTATCCGTTGATTAACAAATCTGATGTCTTGTCCAAATTTGTTCTCTTTCGTAGTTATGTTCACACTCAATTTAAGTGTGAAATCAGGTCTTTTCAGTGTGACCATGGCGGCGAATTTGACAACCGAAACCTTCATAAACTTTTTGCTGACAATGGAATTCAGTTTCGCTTTTCATGCCCCAAAACATCACAACAAAATGTAAAGTCTGAACGTATGGTTCGCACCATAAATAATCTTATTCGGACTTTACTCTTTCAAGCCAACCTTCCGCCAACATTTTGGGTTGAAGCTCTAAATATGGTTGTTCACTTACTAAATATCTTGCCCTCTACCACCATAGCAAATGAAATCCCTTGTACCCACCTATTTGGCCAAAACCCAGATTATAGCCTCCTACGCACATTCGGATGCTTATGTTACCCCCACCTATATCCCAATCACAAACTTGAACCCCGCGCTACACCCTCCATCTATTTGGGACAAGCCTCAAAACACCGTGGGTATCGCTGTCTTGAGCTCAACACCAATAAAATCATCATCTCTCGTCATGTTACCTTTGATGAAACTGTTTTTCCATTTGGAACTTGTACACCAACATCGGCACCTAAATACAACTTCTTGGATGACTCACCCGATATAAACCCTCCATTTATCCCATCTGTCCCCGCTATGCAAACCACTATTCCTCAACCAACAAATGAACCAACAACACCAACCCCCAACAGTCCTAATACAGAACATCATGATGCAGCCCATGATCCATCACCATCCCCACACATCCCTCACCAACAAACACCAAATCAATCACCACCGGCGAACCAACACCCACATATCATACCGGATCCTCCTAACAACCCAAACCCTGACTTGATTCATCACATGGTCACACGCTTCCGTGTCGGGACTAACCGTCCTACTGAGCGTCTTAATATGCATGTATCTCCGATTTCGCCATTACCAAAAACCTATTGCCATGCGTTTACCGATCCAAATTTTCAAAATGCTATGCGTGATGAATACACTGCACTTATTAAGAACGGAACTTGGACTCTCGTTCCTCGACTCGCGGACACCAACATTAGTGTGGAAAACTAGAAGGGGGGTTGAATAGTTTTTACCATTTTAAAATTAATTCACTTTGTGACTTAACGTGATTTCAAAGTAAATACACACAAACAAACAATACAAGTAAAGTAAGTAAGGAAAGGAACAATCAAACCACAACACGGAGATTTATAGTGGTTCGGCTACAAGGGCTCTCTTCGTTGCCCTACTCCACTCCTCGAGCCTCTAACTCGAGAGTTTTTCTTCACTAAGAAGCAAACTCCCTTCTCAGCGGAGAAAACCTTTATACACGTCGCTTACACTTTATCCGGTACTAAGCTAAACACTGGGTTCTTTACAAGGGTACAACCACTCCCATTGGTTCTTTAACAAGGGTACAACCACTCCCGACACTCTATTTGTTTTGAGGACTAAAACACTAACCATACTCTACTGAATGAATGGTATAGACAATGATGTGTGAATACTAACAAGTCACACAGTATCTAATTATCAAGTCTTGCAACACAGTGTTGAAGCTTGTATGCTTGATCTTTTTTGCTACAAAAGAGAGATCACTAAGAATGAAATGAATGAATGTAATGGGTTAGTAATGTACAAATGAATGAATGTATAATTTAAGCTATATGAGTGATGGTTGTGCTTGAATGATCAGCTTGCTATTTATAGGCAAAACTGACCAGACAACCCGCGGATTTGGCGGATCCCAAAAATTGGTTCCGCCCTTATACTGGTTTGGTTCCGCAGGGACAAGCCAGCTAAGGGATTTCCAAATCTTCCCATATATTGTCAAGTCATGTCAAGATCTTCCAAAGTCAACTCTTTGGCTTCAAGATCTTTCCAAAATATATTGTAAAGTCAACTAAGATATGTAAATGATGCATGCCATGATGTCATGTGTATTTCCATTTTTAAGAAATAAAAATAAACATGTTAATGTATATATGTATGTAATGTGTAATTTCTAGTGATCATATGATATGTAAATGAGTTTTGAAAACTTGTTACTAAAATGTAAAAGACTTTAGCATATACTTATGCTTTGCTAAAGATAAACCTTATAATTGTCATTAACAAAATTAAGCAAAGATCGTAAAATATAAATAACGTTTTTAGGACGATATTTGTATTAACAATCTCCCCCTTTTTGTTGATGACAAAACATAAAGTTTATTTTTAAGCAATGGAATAAGTAAAGTAAAAGTCTTTTAAAAATATAGATTAAGTTAGTTTTATGCAAGTTGTAAAAACTATTTTAAGCATAAAAATATGTACTGTGATGTTCACAGTGATGTATGAACTTAATCCTATCTCCCCCTTTTTGTCGAAACAAAAAGAAGATATGCGTAGCGGAATGTGGTGAACATTTCTTGGTTATTACTCCCCCTAAATTGGAGTACCAAGAATGATTCAATGATTTTGAGAACTTTAAAAGCTCCCCCTTGGATAATACTCCCCCTAATTGGAGTGCCAAGGTTATGATGCATAAACCTACAAAACAAATGGTTAGAATATGATATGCTCCCCCTCGATGTATACTCCCCATTGCTAGGGTACCAACGTATACGTTTCAAGGATGAGAAATGCTACAAAATGATGAGTTAGTATATGATATACTCCCCCTTGATCTATACTCCCCGTTGCTAGGGTACCAACGTATATGATTCAAGGTTGAGAAAAGCTACAAAACAAAGGTTAGTTGTGAATCAATCCAACCAAGTAGCATAATGCATATGTATAGGTCAACCAAACATGTTAGTTCAACCAATTTGACTTTAAAAAGTAAAAAATACGTGTCTGATCAAAAAATGCACCTAAGTACAAGTGGTCAAATCATTATAAGAATTCAAACCAACCATACAATAATGTTAGTGAATCAAACAAACCAATATATTATGCCAAATAGTGATCACCCATAAGCATAAATATAACATCCATTAATTAAAAATTTGTTTGTGACAAAAGTCACAAAACATGATGTTACAATAACATAGAAAAAAAACTTAAATAAATCCTAAAAAAAAAATCCTAAAAGTTCCTATAAAAGGAAACTAGGAAGAAACTAAAAGCTCCTATTGTGGAGGATGAGAAAGCGCATTAAGGCGTTCGAGAATGTGGTTCAAAATGAATCGCATTTCATTTTGCAATTCAAGAACCGAGATGTTGGTGCGTTGAACCAAATGGGCCATCCTCTCGCACATGATACAATCATGTCTTGGAGGTGGAAGGTTTGGTTCATGAGTTGGAGGTGGTGGTGGTTGGGTGTTTGATGGTGAAGGTGGTGGTATGTAGTTTGGGGACATAATGGAGGCCATCAAAGTTGATTCGAGGTCCATAGCCTCATGGAGGTGGGAATCCACCATGTTTGAGAAAGCATAGAGGCGGTCTAACTCCTCGTTGATTTCTTGTTGTGATTGGGGTTGTTTATCCCACATTGCCTCATCAATGGGGTTGAGTATGGATGTTGGTGAGGGTTGTTGAGGTTGTTGTTTTGGTGGCTCTTGGTCACGGTATAAAGGACCGTGGATATCCCGATAAATGGTATGGAAGAGAAGAGGTTGTTGACCTTCAAAGGTAGGAGGGGGATTGGTAGTTCTTGTTGGAAGGTCTTCCAAAGTTTCAAGATATGGGTGTGGTGAGGTTGGTGGAGTAGAAAATAAATCCATTGGTTGTAGTTTGGGTGAGTGTAATGGTGATGGAGATCTAGCAGGCTGTGATGGAGCGGGTGGTGGTGTGGTGGCTATGGGAGTTATTGTTGGTGGTGGAGTATGGAGGACTACATTTGATGGTGTGGGAGTGGAGAGTGTTAGGAAATTCTCATCGGCTATGGGTGAAGAGATGTTGAGAGGTGATGACTCCTCTGATGAAGTTGCCAAGTTTACAAAACAACACTGCTTAACACTTATGCGAGCAGTTCTGCGTGGTGGTCTGTTGGTGGAAGAGTTGTTGGATTTTGTCATGGTTAAAATGTGAAGGATTGCAAGTAAGTACAGAGATGATACTTAGAGTTGATGGTGAAGGTGTGAGTTTTGATCAAGCAAATGTTCCATTTTATAGGCAGGAAGGATTATGGAAATTGGTATTTGGATTTGATGTTCATCCATAGAAGGATTGAGGTTCCTAATGATTTGGAACAAAAAAATGTGCTAGTCACATCATCTAAGTCAACCCATTGAAATGAGGTTGAGTAAAGAGTTGAAGATATGCAGTAAATACAAGGTTTGAGTGGGAAATCTAATGATTAGATGTGTCCACGGATTGCAAGGAACCAATTTTTGGGTTCCTTGCTTGTTACAGAAAGGTAACTCACATGGAAAATTTAAATATTCAAATTTTGGTAGGAAATGGATTTCTTATGATTCTAAGTGTTCCTAAATCATCCTAATGAGTGTAATGATCAATAGAAGAATTCAAAAAAAAAAAAAAAAAAAAAAAAAAAAAAGAAAAAAGAAAAGAAAAAAACTAGAATCAATAATCTATGGATCGGGATTAGTCGGGAATTTTGAAAAGTTACTGTTGGAGTTGGCGGATCCAAACGATAACAAAGGCGGAACCAAAATTTTGGTTCCGCGGAATCCGCAGGTTGTATTTTGGCGGAGCCAAAGATTTCAACTGACGGAACCCATAATTTGGTTCCGCCAAAATCCGTCATTCAAAGGTACTAATTTAAACAGAGAACATGTCAAATTTTGCATTACTCGTTCAAATCCCGAAAATTCTCCTAAAACATATGTAACTACTAATATATGATAGAATAAAACTAAAGACACAGGTTCTAACACACGTTTACACATAGATTGATCCGATGATAATAACTTACCATAAAAGTGGGTTAAGCCAAACGGTGGCTTAAGCATGAAAAATTGATAACATCACGTGTTATCTTCCTGAAAAGTTATGTTAGTTCACAGAAATATATCATACAAACATAATATTCTAAGAATATAAGATTTCAACACATCATTGTCTTGGAATTATCTAATACCAAACATCCCCTCACCCTCACTTCTTGCTAAGCTTCTTGTGGAGCTTCATGACCCACCTTCCAAGATTCTTCATCATTCCTTGAGTTTGACGAAACTCCTCAGATTAGTTGTCGATGGAAGGTAGTTGACTCATATACTCGGGCGGAGGAATCCTAGAATTAGGTAAACCATCATCCTCGCTAACTGATGATGATGATGATGATGATGAGGTGGGTGGATGAGCTCGTTTTCCCTTTGCTACGGCTACTCGATGATCACTAAGTGGAACAAAGGTGTGCTTAATCTCGGTGTAGTCGGGAACAAAACCTAAAGCATTTCGAGGGATGGGTGCAAAGGCTCTATAAAGACGGGTGAGAAGCATCCCGTAGGGCATGGCAGTGGTGCCTTGAACCGGAATGTCGCCCATTCTTTTGGCAATATAGTAGGCTAGGTTGAATGGTCGGTGATTTGACACACAATAGAGCATATAGCAAAGGCTTTCATTGACATCGTCTCTATTCCCTATGGTGCTAATCACGTTTGCCCTAAGAACCTCTTCGAGCTTCTTGAATTGGGGCCTAAGTTCGTTTAGCTCCATGCCAAACGGATCACGATTTACCTCTTTTCCTCGACTAGTCCTAGTGTGGGAGGTTCTAGGAACAAAAAGATGAGCACGGATGTCCTCTTTTGAGATTAGAGGTGTGTCGTATGGATGCATACGATCAAGGTTGGAATCGAGAATGGACAATGACCATTTGTCCGAATAGAAACAATCTCCATGACTTGGAACACCTAAGACATCTCCAAATTGATCTAGAGGGATGTTGAACTGAGCTTGGTTTATTTTGAAATGAACATTCATTGTCTAATGGAGACTATCGAATCGAATGGCAGCAAGTTGTTCTCTAAGAATGGTTCCTTCTAGGAATGAGGGGTCTACGGTTCTACCCTCATGTACATAGCGTTTTTCTAAGGCTTTGAATATTTCAACTTGTTCCTCACTAAGTCCTTTGGTTTTGTGATGTTTAGGTAGGTATTTGACGGTTTCTTTGTGATCATAATAATTCGCGGGAGGCATGATTATCCTAGACACGAAAATTACATAGTTTAGTTAAAGTATTGAAAATACGTATATAAATTTCTAGTGTGTGCCTATATGGGGACAATGTGGAGGTGCGGTTATCTCGACTCCTTTTAATGCATGAAAATTTTGTTAATGCAAGTTTTGTAGCAAAATTAGAGATAACCCAAACGCTCCTATTTCAATGTATCTACGATTGAATGTACCCAAAAATACATATTAATTATGTATTTCCTTTAGCATTCAAGAGATACTATGCAAGTGATGTTTAGAAACATAACATTTTTGTATTTGTATGAACAATGTTCAAAAAATTCATTTTTCCTGGTCGTGAGAAGATTTTTGTAAAAATTTCTCATAGGGTTTTTTATGAACTATGACAATGTACTACAAGATGCAATTCCTAACTAAGGAGAACATGGTTTGTGATGTAATTCAGTAAAGATGTTTCATGATTTTGCTAAGAATATGCATAAACCCCAAGTTTTGATTTTGTGTATGAAATAGAAATCCTAGACACAGATCAGGAATGTAGATGTGATTAGGATACTTACAGAGATGTTTAGAGCACAAATTGGTTGTAGAAGATGATATAAATTGTGAGTTTGGTGTGATAAGGGTCGAATTCCAGTAGCTTGTATGTTTTTGGGAAGTGTGATGAATAGTGCAGGGTGTTTGTTTAATATACTAAAAAATTAGCTCAGCAGGTCGCGGATCCGGCGGAACCAAAACAAGGGTTCCGTCCTTGTTATCGGTTGGTTCCGCGGGATCATCCTGGGATTTTGATTATTGTGGTGTTTGGTTAATTCAAAGGTTTAAGCTAAGGTTTCATCTACTCACTAGGTTCCATTAATCCTAAACCAAGTCTAAGAAAATTGAAAGGTTCACTTTTAAGAGGTTTTATGAGGATGTCGGAAATGTTGTCCTCTGAGGATACTTTCTCAATTGAGATGTTTCCCTTCTGAACATTGTCGCGTAGGAAATGATGTCGTATTTCTATGTGTTTGGTTCTAGCGTGTTGGACTGGATTTTTGCTGAGGTCGATAGCTCCTTTGTTGTCGCAAAGAATGGGAATGTCGTTGAGTTCAATTTCATAGTCGACGAGAGCTTGTTTCATCCACAATGCTTGTTGGCAAGCTTTTCTTGCGGACACGTACTCGGCTTCAGTTGTTGATATTGCGAGGGCCGTTTGTTTCTTAGCAAACCATGAGGTTAGACAATGCCCTACAAAAGTACAAATACCACTTGTACTTTTTCTATCGAAATAGTCACCGGCATGGTCTGAGTCGGCATACACTATGGTTTCCATTCCCATTCCTTTGGGATACCATAATCCTAAATGTGTAGTACCTTTTATGTACCTAAAGATCCGTTTAACGGCTTCAAGATGGGATATTTTGGGATCTTCTTGAAAGCGTGCACATAGACAAACACTAAACATAATGTCGAGTCTACTAGCCGTTAGGTAGAGTAAACTACCAATCATTCCCCTATATTTAGTGCTATCTACGGATTCACTTTCTTCATCCTTAGTGAGTTTAGTTTCCGAGGACATTGGAGTTTTAATAGGTTTTGAATCTTCAAGACCAAATTTCTTAAGCATATCCTTGATATACTTAGATTAGTTGAAGAATATCCCATTTTCCAATTGTTTTATTTGGAGACCTAAGAAAAAGTTTAGTTCCCCCATCATACTCATTTCAAACTCATCATGCATGATTTTTGAAAATTCATCGCATAATTCTTGACAAGTTGATCCGAATATAATGTCATCCACATATATTTGGACTATGATAATATGTGATTCCTTTTTCTTGGTGAAAAGAGTGTTGTCTACTAGGCCCATGGTATACTTATGGTCAACAAGGAAGGTCTTAAGTCGATCATACCAAGCTTTTAGTGCTTGCTTAAGTCCGTATAATGCTTTCTTAAGTTTGTAGACAAGATTAGGTTTTTCAAAATCGGCAAAGCCGGGAGGTTGTGCAACGTACACTTCCTCATTAATAAAACCATTTAGAAAAGCACATTTAGCATCCATTTGGAATAGTTTAAAGTCGTGTGCACATGCATATGCAAGTAATATTCTAATTGACTCAAGCCTAGCGACGGGTGCAAATGTCTCGTCGTAATCTATACCTTCTTGTTGATTATAGCCTTGAGCTACTAGCCTAGCTTTGTTTCTAGACACTACTCCATTTTCATCCATTTTGTTCCTGAACACCCATTTGGTTCCAATTATTGTTTGATTTTGAGGTTGAGGGACTAATGTCCAAACATCATTTCTAACAAATTGGTTTAATTCTTCTTGCATAGCTATGACCCAAGATTAATCTTGTATGGCTTCATTAACATTTTTAGGTTCAATAGTTGAAACAAAGCAAAAGAAATTACTTTCGTTTTGGACTTTTGACCTTAAAGTTCTTTCATTAATTTTTCCTATGACATTGTCTAATGGATGACTTTTTGATTCTTTAATGTTGACTATTTCTCTTTTTACCAGTTCGTCTTCTTTGTCATTTTCTATGTTTTCTTGGTTTTCAACCATTTGACTTTCAACTAAGTCATCATCTACCAAAGGTGATATCTTAGAGGGAGGTGGACTTTCATCGAATGTTACGTTCAACAATTCCTCGACTCTTGAGGTTTCTTTGTTCAAAACTATGTAAGCTTTACTATTTTGCGAATACCCAAGAAATACACCTTCATACGACTTTGGGTCGAACTTGGTGAGATTGTCCTTTGTGTTTAAAATGAAGCACTTACTTCCAAAAACTCTAAAATATCCTAAAGTAGGCTTTTTGCCTCTATATAACTCATATGGAGTCTTTTTCAAAAATGGTCTAATTAATACTCTATTTAAGATGTATATGGATGTATCTACGGCATGACACCAAAACTTTTGTGGTATGTTTTGTTCATTTAACATAGTTCTACTCATTTCTTGAATTTTCCTATTTTTGAGTTCTACTACACCGTTAGATTGAGGAGTTTGAGGAGCCGAGAAATTATGTGTTATGCCATTAGCATCACAAAAAGCTCCGAATTGGATTTCGTTATCAAATTCACGACCGTGGTCGGTTCTAGTAGACACAATGTTATTTCCTATTTGATTTTGACTTTTCTTACATAGAATTTCAAATTTATCGAATGCCTCGGTTTTAGTTTTCAAGAACTTAGTCCAAGTATACCTAGAGTAATCATCTACTATTACCAAAGTATAGAAGTTTTCCCCGTAACTTTGTATAGCGGATGGACCAAACAAATCCATATGTAACAATTCTAGACACCTAGATGTAGACACCATGTTTTTAGCCTTATGGCTATTATGAACTTGTTTCCCAATTTTGCAAGCATCACAAAAGTGTTGGTCGTATTTCAACTTGGGTAGGTTCCTAAAAAGTTCCTTAGATGATAACGATTGGATTAGCCTCATATTGGCGTGACCTAAACGTCTATGCCATAGAGTTGAGTTTTCGTCCAGAGAGGTGAGGCAAAGTTTGTCTTTAGGTGTTTTGTCTAATTTCATAACGTAAACGTTATTCTTCAAAACACATTTTCCTACGGTTATGCCATCCTTAAGTATTTTACTTCCATTTTCACTGAAAAGGACGTTATACTTTTTGCGGCATAATTGACTAATACTAAGCAAGTTAAATCCTAAGTTATCTACATGAGCAACATCGTCAATAGTGAGAGAGTCGTGAGAGATTGTACCTTTTCCGATGATTTTAGTTTTAAGCTTGCTACCGAATGTGACATTACCTCCGTCGTACACTTTGTAGGTTGAGAAAAGGCTTTTATTTCCCGTCATGTGTCTAGAACACCCACTCGTCAGGTTCTAACTCAACCTTTAAGCACACCTCTTCTGAGTCATGAGCCATGAGAGCAACTTCGTCGTTCTTAGGCTCGTCGTCATCACCATCACTGTCACTCCAAGCTCCACTAACAAATGCTTTTTGAGACTTGTTCTTTGAAGGCTTTGGAGAATCTCCTATTAGGTGACCGGAATTCCCGCACCTAAAACACCTCCTATCCATTTTTCCTTTCCTATCATCACGGTCTTTCCGGAAGGATTTCTTTTCTTCACAAGGTTGTCTTACGAACTTTCCTCGTCTCCTAAAGAACTTTTTGAAATCTCTAATGGCCATGGCATACTCTTCATCTTCACTACCTAAACTAGACTCTTCATCACTTGATTCTGCTTTAGCTTTTAAGGCAATGGACTTCATCTTCTCCTTTTTGCCTTTAACTATTTCTGAGTCTTTTTCCATCACCATCTCTTCAACTTTGAGATTTTCGATGAGCTCGTCAAGTGTCATGCTTGAAAGATCATTGGATTCTTCAATAGCCGTCACCTTTGCTCTCCACTTCGGATGAAGTGTTCTAAAAAAATTCCTGACAAAGTTCTTGCTAGAAAAAGATTCGTCAAGTGCTTTAAGAGAAGTAATTATAGTATTAAACCTAGCAAAAGCACTATCAATGGTCTCATCTTCAGAGATAACAAATTGTTCATATTGTTAAACAAGAAGATCAATTTTGTTATCTTTGACTTGTGAGTTCCCTTGATGAGTGATAATCAATGATTGCCAAATATCCTTAGCCGTTTTACACATAAAAACTCTTTCATATTCTTTCTTAGGTAAGGCATTATAAAGCATCATTTTGGCTTCATTATTTTTGGCAATCAGCTTCTTTTGCTCATCACTATGACGAGTAAGAGAAGCACCCTCATCCCGACCACTCAATATATCATTACTAATGGGCTTGTAATCACCCTCTACAATGATATACCATAGATCTATATCTTTTGACTTCACATACGTCTCAAAGCGGTTTTTCCAATATATGAAACAATTTGGTTCAAATAGTGGTGGTCTTTGCATAGATTGCCATTCTTTAAAGTTTTCAAAATCCATTGATCGTCTCAAGTTTTAAAATACAATATATTTTGAAAATCTTGAGTAACGTAGCTCTGATGCCAATTGTGGAAAACTAGAAGGGGGGTTGAATAGTTTTTACCGTTTTAAAATTAATTCGCTTTGTGACTTAACGTGATTTCAAAGTAAATACACACAAACAAACAATATAAGTAAAGTAAGTAAGGAAAGGAACAATCAAACCACAACACGGAGATTTATAGTGGTTCGGCTACAAGGACTCTCTTCCTTGCCCTACTCCACTCCTCGAGCCTCTAACTCGAGAGTTTTTCTTCGCTAAGAAACAAACTCCCTTCTCGGCGGAGAAAACCTTTATACACGTCGCTTACACTTTCTCCGGTACTAAGCTAAACACCGGGTTCTTTACAAGGGTACAACCACTCCCGTTGGTTCTTTAACAAGGGTGCAACCACTCCCGACACTCTATGTGTTTTGAGGACTAAAACACTAACCAAACTCTACTGAATGAATGGTATAGACAATGATGTGTGAATACTAACAAGTCACACAGTATCTAATTATCAAGTCTTGCAACACAGTGTTGAAGCTTGTATGCTTGATCTTCTTTGCTACAAAAGAGAGATCACTAAGAATGAAATGAATGAATGTAATGGGTTAGTAATGTACAAATGAATGAATTTATAATTTAAGCTATATGAGTGATGGTTGTACTTGAATGATCAGCTTGCTATTTATAGGCAAAACTGACCAGACAACCCGCGGATTTGGCGGATCCCAAAAATTGGTTCTGCCCTTATACTGGTTTGGTTCCGCGGGGACAAGCCAGCTAAGGGATTTCCAAATCTTTCCATATATTGTCAAGTCATGTCAAGATCTTCCAAAGTCAACTCTTTGGCTTCAAGATCTTTCCAAAATATATTGTAAAGTCAACTAAGATATGTAAATGATGCATGCCATGATGTCATGTGTATTTCGATTTTTAAGAAATAAAAATAAACATGTTAATGTATATATGTATGTAATGTGTAATTCCTAGTGATCATATGATATTTAAATGAGTTTTAAAAACTTGTTACTAAAATGTAAAAGTCTTTAGCATATACTTATGATTTGCTAAAGATAAACCTTATAATTGTCGTTAAAAAAATTAAGCAAAGATCGTAAAATATAAATAACGTTTTTAGGACGATATTTGTATTAACAATTAGCTTTCACATAATTGTTCAAAGAAAAACTGCCAAGAGTCATAGTTCCAATCATCAAACTCAAGTTTGACGGGAACGCAAGCGTGGAGATGATGATGAGTAACGGCCGACCACTTGTCCAAGAGGGAAATAGTGGGAGTCTCTATTGAGCCAGTCATGATGAAGTGTTGTTATTATTTAAGTGGAATGAGGGTGGGTTTTGATTTGATACGTGGGAATAGAAAACAATAATAGATAGCTTATACTCGTTACCTTCAAAAGCATAAGTAACAACAATTGAAAGTGTGGACTGTGACTTTAGCACAAGTCACCAACACCCAATTAACAGGAAAATGAAAAAAAATAAGAGATACTTAGGGTTCTAGATGGATCGGTATTAGAGTGGCTTTTTCGCCATAAGAATTTGGCTGACGGCACTCTTAGTCGCTACAAGGCTCGTCTTGTGGCGAATGCTAGTACTCAATTGGAGGAAGTTGATGTAGATGAGACTTTTAGTCCGGCGGTTAAACTGGGTACTATTCGGACTGTTCTGAGTTTAGTTATCTCTCGACATTGGCCGATTCATCAGCTTAATGTCAAAAACACTTTCTTGCATGGTGACTTATCTGAGACAGTTTATATGCATCAACCCCCGGGGTTTCGGGATCCTGTGCATCCGTATTATGTGTATTTATTGCAGTGGTCTCTGTATGGGCTCAAGCAGGCCCCTAGAGCATGGTTTCAGTGATCTGCATCTTATATCACTCGGGTTAGGTTTTCTCATAGTCGTTGTGACTCATCATTATTCATATACAGACAGAGGAAAAATATTGCTTATCTATTGCTATATGTTGATGATGTTGTGCTAACTGCTTCTTCTGAGCATTTGTTATAGCAGATAATTCATTCGTTGCATCAGGAGTTTTCCATGTCAGATCTCGGTCCTCTTAATTATTTTCTGGGGATTTTAGTTAAACGAGACTCTTCAGGGTTGTTTTTATCTCAGAAGAAACATGCCAAGGAGATTTTGGAGAGAGCACATATGATTCATTGTAATCCTTGTTGGACTCCTGTTGACACTGAGTCCAAACTGGGGGACGATGGTGACCCGGTTTCTGACCCTACTTTATATCGAAGTCTTGCAGGTTCTCTTCAGTGTCTCACATTTACCAGACCTGATATTTCTTATGCATTTCAGCAGATTTGTCTTCAGATCCATGATCCTCGGGAGCCTCACTTCTCAGCTCTTAAAAGGATCCTGCGGTATGTTCAGGGTACACTGGATTATGGCGTGCAGTTATTCTCCTCGTCCACTACAGATTTGGTTGCATATACTGATGCTGATTGGGCTGGCTGCCCAAATGCACGAAGATCTATTTCAGGTTATTGTGTATTTCTTGGCAACAACTTACTCTCCTGGTCCTCTAAGCGTCAGCCGACGCTCTCTCATTCTAGTGCAGAGGCCGAATATCGTGGTGTTGCTAATGCTGTTGCCGAGACATGTTGGTTACGGAACCTCCTGTGTGAGCTACACACCCCCACTATCTTCCGCCACTGTTGTCTACTATGATAATTTTAGTGTTGTCTACTTGTCTAATAATCCAGATCAGCATCAACGTACGAAGCACATTGTAACAACCGACAATTTTCCAAAACTTATTTTACTAGCCAAAACGTTTATTTTGAAATCCATTAAATTAACTCCGAGATTTAATGAGATAAATTAACTTATTAAGCCGGCACAACCTAAAATACACGAAACAATTCAATTTATGAAATAAATTAACTCCGAGAAAGTTATACGTATTAAGGCTATTTTTGGCGGGAAAATTTGAGTAAAATTTAATTTTTAGGAGTGATTAAACGTTCAATTTTTACGCAAAATTCAAATTTTGGTATAACGGTGAAAATTTTGGCCCAAAATTCAAATTTTTAGGTCAAAATTCGAATTTTTACGCTGAAATTTGGCGTCAAAATCTTTAAAACTCAAAATTTTCTAGTAACATTCGAATTGCATTTTATGGTGTATTTCCAATTCTGGGAGAGAAATTTTTCAAATTCAATTTTTGGAGGGAAATAAGAAATCACTATTTCGACCTTGTGTGTGACATATCAACTTTACACATTTTAGTTTGATTCTTCCGATTCCATCGCAACAATCACGGGGGAGAGAAAATGTATCAATCAAGGTCGCAAATGAATGAACAGATGTCACAAATATCCAAACCTTAACCAACAACAAACACAACTCCTATATCGTTGAAACGATCCAAGATCAACTTTATCACACACCGAAATTAAATGGAATCAAGTTCAAAAGAGAGAAAGATGCCTCAAGTTGTGTAAAAAGCTATTCATTCGAAGGAAAATTGTTTATCACATTTTGAATAAGTTAAGCTTCAATGTATGGTCCTCTCAGAAGCAAGGTTACCATTATGGGGTAGATCATTTTATCGAGCTTTTGAAACACTCTTCGGATCTGAAATTGATTTTACAAACTTCAAACGGAAACTCTTGCACAACATATTTCTAATAGAGAAGCAAATTGAACAAGGAAGTGACTGCATAGTAGCATATCGAGCACTCAAGACACATTTAAAATGGTTTCTCTACTTAGATTTTAGAGTGCTCAAAAAATCTTCGGATTATGTGTCAGCAAGCAAAATATGGAGAGAATGCATCACTAGTACTGAAGTTGAATTTTTTAGAGATCAGTTGCTTAAACTAATGAACATACTGGAATTGGTGTTCACTGCAAGATCACTTCATCTGAGAGAGATGTTGGAAAAGAAGAAAGTGTTAAAAGAAAAAGAACATGAAAGAATTGAAATGGAGATGCAACTACAAGTGGGAACGGCCAATGAGGAAGGGACATGATGAAGCGAAAAGTGTACCGCTTTTAGGGGGTCATTTAAGCCCTAAATCGTATTTATTTGATCAAATATTGCCCTAAATCGTTCCTTATGTCATTTTAGGTACTTTGGAGAAGAAATCTGGAAAAGGAAGCATTTTGGACGTTTTTGGAGCATAAAAGTGAAGAAAACGACAAAGTCTCAAAATCGGCTGGAAAAGTACCTGTGACGGCGTCAAGCACCATTGTGACGCCGTCAACCCTTGACGCGCCAGAGAGGATTTTGGATGATTAAAAGGGGACGGCGTCAAGAAGGCCATCAAGAAACCCTAACCGCGGCGAGGTGACGACGTCAGCTCTATAACGTGACGCCGTCAGATCTGATTTTCTATATATATTCTCATAATTTTTAGTCATTAGTGTGCAACTTTGTGAGGAGAAACCCTAAGACAATTTTTCTACTACTTTTAAGGGTTTTATACCCTTGGATCTCCCATGTTCAATTGAAGATAAGTAATCAATTAATCATTCAATATGTCTATGTGTTGTTTGATTATATCTTGTTCTTGTCTTTTATTTAACATGCTAGGCTAGATTTATCTTGTGTTTGCTTAGATATAATGAAACCTAACTATTGATTATTGGTTGTTGGTGTGTTATTAATTGTATTGGATGATTGTTTATCGATGTTAGGCTTAAGAAAACTGGCTAACCTCCTATACGGTAACTTGCTTGAACGTCTTAAGAAACATGAACCAATGCGTACTAAGGTTTTTATGGTTGTATTTAATGCATGAGCGAATTCTAGTGATCCCATGTTAGGAGCTTCTTAGCCGGCTCGACATAGGAGTGAAGTAGGAGCTTATAGAGTTGGGGAAGTACGTACGCCACCCCACGATTGGTATTAAGGAATACACCCGTCATCCACACAATTAATACACACTAATCAACCGGTAAAAGATAGTTAGGGAGTAAGGAAATCTAAGTAAACACATTTCTCTCCATATAAGTTCCACAACCTTTTTATTTTCAGTTATTTTATTTTATTTGCAATTGTAGTTATTTGGGTTAGTTGACTAGCAACTAATTCCGCCCACTCCTTCAAACCTGAGATTTTACTTGCTTTTATAAAAATATAAAAAAATACAAAAAGAATCTTCCCTCACCCTTAGACCTATTAGAGTAGTTTTTCAATCCTAACGACACTATTCCCCTAGAGAACGATCAATCCCCCGGTACTTGCCACTACACTATACTACATCGGTCAGGTACACTGCCTGGTGGGGATTGCAAGCCTCTTGAGATCCCTCGAGAGGTCAAACCTGTTGTAAGGTCGCAAAACCACGAATCAAGTTTTTGGCGCCGCTGCCGGGGAATAGTTATTGTTTAGGTTGAATTTTTATTTTATTAGGTCTACTCACTAGATTCCTTTCTAGTGAGATTTTTATTTTATTTTTCTAGGTTTTTCTTTAGTCTATCTATTTTTCTTTGTGTGTTTGTTCGTAATTTCAATTGACTCTTCCGTTCACCATTATGGAGAACGCGAATCCACCATACCACCAACCACGTAATTCACCCACTCCATATGACATCTTGATGTTTAAACAACATAAAGATGAACCTCTCTATGATGCATGGACTCGTTTTAAATATTTACTCCAAAAAGTCCCTCATCATAACTTCGATTTTTGGTCCCTAACTCAAATCTTTTACAATCATGTCGACCGACATGCCCAAAGGGACATTTACCATTTTGCCGGCAGGGATCTTAGGGAATTAAGTGCTGAGGAAGCATGGGAAGCTATTGAGAATTGTGCCCAATATTATTATATAGTAGACAACCCAACAAACATTAATACAAGTCAATTGACCACAAATTTCAAGGACCATGAAACAAGTTTGTTTGGGGATGAGGGTAGAGTTGAGCCACCTAGCTGCATGTCATGGTTAGGCACTACCATAATACAGGATGAACACATAGGTGACCTTGATGTGATGGAGGATTTAGCCGAACATGATCACATTGATCAAAAAGACCTAGGTTTTATGACCAATGACTTTGAATCCCGAAGAACACATGATGAATCCTTTAGGCAAATTGAAAATGGTCGGATTATTGAGGAAGATCCTTATGATTCGGACATAGAAGTTGAGATGCCTAGAGAAGCACTTGAGATACTTGGGAAAATGTTAGGGTTAGATTGTACTAAAACACATGATGAGGATATAGGTGATCTTGACATAAGGAATGATGAGGTAAGTAACATAAGCCCACCAAGTACCCCACAAGTCCTACCATCATTTGAGGCACACACACCACCTATGACTTACCCGGAAGAAGTAGAAGAGACTATAGGAACCCCAATAGAGATAGAGCCCTTTGACCAAACAAAACTAGAAGAAATAGGTTTGAATACTTGTAGTCATAACCTTTCTTTTAGTTCTATGGAAGTTCCTAGTTTTGATGAACCGGAGCATAAACCAAAACCGTTACCTAATCTTCAATCCTTAGATGTGAACTTAGGAATTGAATTAGGACCCGACCCACCCATCAAACCATATAGTCCGGGTAGTTTTATGTTGAAGGTAGTAGACTCTAGGCCATGTAGAGTGGAAGCTAATATAGGAGTGAACCATGACCTTACATACTTACATCACCCATTCATGATTGATCACAAGAAACATAATGGGTTTAAACCAGGTTTATTAGGTCAAGATGGATTCCCAACTAGGAATTTCTCGAAGTTGATAGAAGATGATCCCTTTTTAGGAGAAAACTTTAATTCACCCATTGACCAAAGTGAACTAGGTAAGGTTATGATGAAAGGAGCACACCCCTTTGAGTATATAATTCATCTACCACTCTTTCCTCACGCGGCATACTTCCACCTAGATGGTGTGTATCGCTACTATCACCTGCACTTAATCCTAAGTGTAGGAAAAACCTCTCCTTTATCCGTTAAATAAGGGTAGAGTCAGGCTCGTGACTCGAACAAAAACAAGCGCTTCTTGGGAGGCAACCCAAGCTTTATTTGCTTTGTGTGTTTATTTATTTGTTTGTTTGATTTTATTTGCTTCCGTATGTATGTTTAATTTTTATTATTATTGATTCATGTTCGAAACTAAATTGTAAAAATGATTTATCTTGTTTTTAACTTCGTCTTAATTACATATAAAGGTATTTTGCAAAAGATAAGTGTAAGGGAAATCCAAATCGGTTTATTAGAACAAATGAACATGAATCATAACAATATTAAATTAACATACATATTAGTAATTGTTTGAGTCAAATGCTTGTATCGAGTCATAATGATATTTTGCAGGATTTCCAGGAAATAAGGATTGAGTTTTTCCAGAAATTTTTCCGGAAACTTAACATGAAAAATCTGTCAGATCACTTCTGACAGCGTCAGACCCCAGTCTGACGGCGTCAGGAACAGTTTTCTGGAATTTTTTTTTTTTGAAAGTTTTGTTTTTCTTCCGGAATCATAAAATGCTTTATTAAATCTCTAACTTATAAACTCCAGGAATCTGCAAAATAATCATTCCACAAGCATTATATCCTTATTCAGATTTATCCCGCCGATGTTATGCAGGTTTTCGTGTTTGTTTTCTCAGGTTTAACAGGTTATTTTGGACAAGGAGATGTATGTGGAATCTAGCTTTTGGCGCTGCCTTAGTCTTGAAGCTTCAACATTACCTTGGAAGAAGATCTAACCATGTTACCTCTTTATCCACCGAGCGAATCAGGGGAGTATTTGATTTCATTCTTTTACCTTATTTACTTTTACATCTTGTTATTTGAACATTGGGGACAATGTTCATCTTAAGTGTAAGGGGGGGTAAAGTACGATACCTTAGAGAATGCTATTACGCTTGATTTTTCGTTTGTTTAATGGTAGATGTGTAATAAAACTGAGAAAAATACCTGTTAAGGCAATTTTAGTGCCAAATTTAAATTTTTTTACAACATATAGGAGTGAAACTTTGGTCTTAATGAGCGTCTCATGGATAGGAGTTATATGACTAGCACAAAACCGTACCACTAAAAAATTTTCCACCCCCAAATATGTGAGGTTCGCCCCTAGAATTGGTAGGAAAAGCATTTATGCTATGATGTGTGTACCGGTAGCACTTAGATTCTAGAACTTGCGTTAGGACCATTCCGAGGCCACAAGTGAGACTACATTCGTGTAGTTAGATTTACTACATGATAAGAGGCATTAGGATTAACCCATTGTTTTGCACCTGTGTTTTTGTTATAATTACATTGGCTACATTGGTCAAGTAATTCTCCCACACCCTTTGCGTTGTACTCATTTTTGGTACACGATACCCCTAGTACACCCCTCAGAGCCTATCTTTTCGTTTCTAACTTTAAGCATTTTACTTAAAGTTAGAATTTGTTTACACCCCACTTTAATGTACACCCAAATCGCCTTAGCCTACCTTGTATGCACTCATTTTTAGTGCATTATTGTGACAACATTTGTTTAAACCCCAAGTTAATTATCTAATTGATTACATGGTTGCTAAGTCGAGTCATATCCTTGTACACATTGTTTTGGGACGATTGGGACTCATGGGTAAAGTACTAGTGTAATGGAGTAATGGGGAAGAACAACATTATTACCCCCATATGTGCTAAATATTTTAAAAGTACTCCAAGTGTTTCGATTATCTTAATTCGAGTCATTAGAATAGTTAATTGTAAAGTTATGTAAAAGTTCAAGTGTAAGGGGGATACAACCCCCCTGCGATGTATTATTTTGGATGGTAGGGCAAGAGTGTATGCAAAAAAAAAAAAAAAAAAAAAAAAAAAAAAAAAAAAAAAAAAAAAAAAGTAGAAAAAACATACGGACTACCATCCCGTTTCATTTTATGTTTATTTTATCTTTTTGTTATTTTTTTCATTAGCTTAAGTCGAGTCTAGTCTTGGCTTAGCAACGCCATATTGTACATGTAATTAATCAAGATCTTTAACTCGCCACCAGTAAAATATCATTTATCCAACAAAACCGTGTTTATCATATCCCTACACCTAACATTATAACCCGTTTAAAAGACCTCTTTGATAGTTTATCTTAGGTGATTACGCCTAGTGGAGGAGGTTTTTGATCCTTTCCCAAGCCTATGGTAATCTATTTGCTATGACAGGTAGTGAGAGATATTATTCATTTTCATTTATGAGATATACTTTTATGACACCTGAGAGATGTGAGTATCTAAACACTACTTGTGAGGTGCTAGTATGTAATCTTCGTGCTTATTATGATTAAAGTGGAACGACTATTTGTTGTAATTACTTTTATATTAGCGTTAAATGACCCCTAACTTGTATTTTGATTAGAATAAAAGCGCATTTGCTTGAGGACAAGCAAATCTCAAGTGTAAGGGTATTTGATGAAGCGAAAAGTGTACCGCTTTTAGGGGGTCATTTAAGCCCTAAATCGTATTTATTTGATCAAATATTGCCCTAAATCGTTCCTTTTGTCATTTTAGGTACTTTGGAGAAGAAATCTGGAAAATGAAGCATTTTGGACGTTTTTGGAGCATAAAAGTGAAGAAAACGACAAAGTCTCAAAATCGGCTGGAAAAGTACCTGTGACGGCGTCAAGCACCATTGTGACGCCGTCAACCCTTGACGCGCCAGAGAGGATTTTGGATGATTAAAAGGGGACGGCGTCAAGAAGGCCATCAAGAAACCCTAACCGCGGCGAGGTGACGGCGTCAGCTCTATAACGTGACACCGTCAGATCTGATTTTCTATATATATTCTCATAATTTTTAGTCATTAGTGTGCAACTTTGTGAGGAGAAACCCTAAGACGATTTTTCTGCTACTTTTAAGGGTTTTATACCCTTGGATCTCCCATGTTCAATTGAAGATAAGTAATCAATTAATCATTCAATATGTCTATGTGTTGTTTGATTATATCTTGTTCTTGTCTTTTATTTAACATGCTAGGCTAGATTTATCTTGTGTTTGCTTAGATCTAATGAAACCTAACTATTGATTATTGGTTGTTGGTGTGTTATTAATTGTATTGGATGATTGTTTATCGATGTTAGGCTTAAGAAAACTGGCTAACCTCCTATACGGTAACTTGCTTGAACGTCTTAAGAAACATGAACCAATGCGTACTAAGGTTTTTATGGTTGTATTTAATGCATGAGCGAATTCTAGTGATCCCATGTTAGGAGCTTCTTAGCCGGCTCGACATAGGAGTGAAGTAGGAGCTTATAGAGTTGGGGAAGTACGTACGCCACCCCACGATTGGTATTAAGGAATACACCCGTCATCCACGCAATTAATACACACTAATCAACCGGTAAAAGATAGTTAGGGAGTAAGGAAATCTAAGTAAACACATTTCTCTCCATATAAGTTCCACAACCTTTTTATTTTCAGTTATTTTATTTTATTTGCAATTGTAGTTATTTGGGTTAGTTGACTAGCAACTAATTCCGCCCACTCCTTCAAACCCGAGATTTTACTTGCTTTTATAAAAATATAAAAAAATACAAAAAGAATCTTCCCTCACCCTTAGACCTATTAGAGTAGTTTTTCAATCCTAACGACACTATTCCCCTAGAGAACGATCAATCCCCCGGTACTTGCCACTACACTATACTACATCGGTCAGGTACACTGCCTGGTGGGGATTGCAAGCCTCTTGAGATCCCTCGAGAGGTAAAACCTGTTGTAAGGTCGCAAAACCACGCATCAGGACATCAGATGATAATTTGGGTTTCACGAGTCATAATGTATTATCAGAACAACATAATGGAAAAAATAGTCTAGGGAATGATTCAGATACTGACAGGAAACTCAACTGTAAGGATGATTTGAAGACTGCAGTTGCTGATGTCGGACCTTCACATTGTACAGATACATTGGTTAAGGTACATCAATCAACTGATCATATCAAGATATTTGATAATGTGTTTGCTTATGAGACACAAAGTCAAGGACAACCTGAGTACATTAACGACACATATGTGGTGAATCAGGATAATATAAATATTACTCCTGAGATTCCACATATGGATCCTAATGGAGGTATGGTTGAAAATGACAATGTGAATCATGATCAAGAATGTGCTTCAAATGCTTTCTCAATCAAAAATATTCAAAACGAAGTTGTTCGATGTAATGAGCTTAATCGTGAACTAAAAGCACAAAATACGTCATTAATTGAAGTGCTCGAGAACTATAGTAAATGTATAAATGATTTTGAAACACAAACTAACCGTGAATACAACTTTGAAGTTGCATTTCAAAAATCATATGTGAAAGAACAAAACTTGCAACATCAAATGTGATAACTGGTTGGTTCCAACAATGAAAAGGTTTCAAAACTGGAAAAAGAAAAGCTTGACCTTCAAAACCAAATTGCAAAATTAACAATGGAGGTTTCAACATTAACCAATAAGGTCTCAACATGTCAAACAGATTACAAAACATTAAGAATGAGATGGAAAAACAGGGAAGACTCGTATCTTAACGACATTGTTGATTTGGAAGCAAAATAGAAAGATTTTGAAAAAACCGCTTGTGATAAATCGTTGAATGTTGAGACTGAAAACTTAAAAGTGGTAAATGGAATGTTGAGACACGAAAATGGGAGAATTTTAAAAGAGTCAAGCGACATCCAAGAGAAACTGAAATGTCAAATATTCTCTCTTGAACAAAATTTTCAGAGATGTCAAGCACAAATCATTGATTTTGAGCTAGCTTTACAACACAATCAGGAAAAGCAGTCTTTTGAAAACCCTTGGATGTCAAAACTTGAACAACTTGATGATAAAAACGTGTCAATGAAGTGTCAAATATCAAAATACGAAAAAGAAATTGAGCATTTGAAATTGATTTACAGAAATCTGTTTGATTCAATCAAAAGTTCACGAGTTAAGACTCAAAACTCAAACATGAAACAAAAAGAGACTGAAGATTTGAAGTCTCAATTGTCTGAATTCGCTGATAAAAAGTTTGAAAATGTTTTGTAAAAGATTGAATCAATGAAGATGAAAAAGGTTGAGTCTCAAATCACAAAAGTTTCCTTTCCAAATCCCCTGTTCGATTCTAATACTCCAGATTTTGACAAGGAAACGGGCGAGAAAATGTATCATTTTGAAAATAAAAATCATGTGCTTCAAACAAAAATGGTTGAGCTTGAAACGCTTTTAGCTCAACAAACAAACGATTTTGAGGATGCCAAAACTGACTTTTTCAACAAAACGACCAAATTCGAAAATTATTTTGAAAGACTTGAAAAAGAAAATGTTGAGTTCGAACGTAAATTGGCTTGTAAAACAGATGATTCTAAAGCCGAAAAATATCAAATTTTGAAAGAAATTGCCTCTTTAGAATCAAAATTGGCATCCCAAGATCATATTTTTCTTCAAAAAGAATACAGTGATTTAAGAACTTCATACAATGCTTTAAAAGTGAAGTTTGATTCTCTTAACCGAATATAGGGAAAAGCTCCAATTTTATATTTTTCAACACCAGAAGTGAGTGTTTCGAAGAAGGTTTACACGGGTAAATCTTCAAAACCATTTTTGAAAAAGGTTTCCCAGTTTACAACTTATTCTTTGCAAAAAGGAAGGAAGTTTTCGAAGAAACCAAGTTTTTCTGAAACACTTACTTCTCAAAAGTTTTCAAATCCAAATGCTTCAAAAGAAAAGACTCAAGTTTTTCAAACTCCACACTCTCGTTTTACACCGGTAAAGAAAGTGTGGAGACCTAAACAATGTTGTTTAAAACCCCTAAATGCTTCAAATGGAAAAATTCATGTTTTTCAAACTCCACACTCTCGTTTTACACCGGTAAATCAAGTGTGGAGATCAAAGCAAAGTCATTCAAAACCTTTCAAATATTTAATATCAGAATTGCTTTCGCTGCAACATAAGAATAACTCTGCTTTGAACATTCCAAATACCGGAAGGTTTCCATTTATCACAATAACAAATCTTCAAAGAAAACCCATGAGGTTCAACTCTAGATGGAAATCTTCTTCTTCAAATCTTAAAACTCCAAGAGAAACACCGGGTTTCTCAAACAATTTTCAACGGAAAAAGAGTTTTAAATCTCCATTGATTCCACGAGTGTTATTTCAAAATGAAACACCTGTTTTCAGTCCTCGTTGGAATTCAACATCTTTAAATCAGATTGACACAACTTACAAATGGATTTCAAAATTTAGTAAACCCGTTAGCGCCGTGCTTAAATGGGTTCCCAAGGTTGTTGTCTAATCTATACTTTATATGACTTCTTAGTACTTCAGCTAAGGACTCGGACTTCAACATGACGACTTGTACACTCATTACAGTGTACAACTCGGGTTTCAAAGAAAGGAAAGTGCCTTGCTTAACCATTCATTAAAACTAAGTGTGCACTTATCCTAAAAACAATTAGCAAATTCTTCTTTGGCTTGAGATAATTTAGAAAAAACTTTCAAAATCTTTACGCTCAAGTCAAAGAAAGGACCCTGTTTTACGTTTTGGTGCAACAGTCCTAACAGAAAAAAAGTTCTTACACTAAGTTTATCAAAACAACTTCTTAATCTTGAGCAAAATATATTCAAAAATTTTCAATAGGTTTTTCAAAATTTTGCTCAAGATTTTCTAATCTATACTCCCCAATTCACTCCAAAGTTTTTAAAAAAATGTCAATGTCAAAACGTATGCTAGTTTTGAGGGGGAGTATTTCAGTGTATAACATTTTTAGTTACCTTGAAGTAAAATTTATTCAAGAATTTTTCAAAATGAAATTTCTAAATCTTTCAGCATTTTGCTTTAAGAAGACTCCTTCCCTCAAATTTTAAAAAGTTTAAAATTCTCAAAATAAATGCGAGTTTTGAGGGGGAGTATTTACAAAACAAAAAATGTTCCGTCAAAATCATGCTTAATGGCTTGTGAACATATAACAGTGCACAACCCGTTCTTGTAAAGAAAAGACCCTGAGGTACGCTTTAGTACCTCAATCCTAATCTAAGGAGCGAAAGCGTCTTACTTTTGAGCAGAATTAACCAGAATTTTCTAAGTTTTACAAAATTCTGCTCAAAAGAACAAGTACGCCCTTGTTAAGGGGGAGTACTTGAAACGAAAATCTTTGTTCAAACCAAGAAAGTTCTTGTTGATTATTCTTCCCATAAACCTCAAAAAGCATATTTTAATCAAAAGTTTTCAAAAACAACATGAATATGCTATTTTTGAGGGGGAGAATATGTAAGTGATTAAATATGGTAAATAAAAGTTGAAATCCGTATGAGCTCGACTCAGGATTTGTACCCTCGAATTGACGATATCAAAAGTCAGTAATCGAAAAGACATGTCCTGGATGGGTAATAATTTCAATCCAGTTTATCCGGTGATGTAAACGTGTCTCGCAAAGGACTTGTCTGAGTAGAATGTACCGATTTCGAGAGATTTTCTTTGAATATGATCTGGACGGGTAATAATTTCAAGCTAGTTTTACTAGTGATGTAAACGTGTCTCGCAACGATCATGTTCATTGAAAATCAATCAATTCTAAAAGTGTTGACTCTTCCCGACATGTGCAAATTTACTTTAAACACTTATAAGCACATGTTAAGGGGGAGTATTTCTGAAAAATACAAAACTCTCAAAGTGTAAACAATATAAGTTTTACACTCATAAACACTTTGAGAGATTTTCCAAATGATTGGTTTTATGGCAAACATATGATAGTCATGGAGATATAAGGTGACTAAGGCCAGGAAACCGTCCTATGATCCGCCAGAGCCGGAGGGATCTACCCAAGGACAATACCAATAGTTTAGAATTAGAAAGTCCTAGGTATGATTGAAAAAGGAGAAAAGAAATGAAAGGAGAAAGAAGGGGTTGAAGAATGAAAAAGAAAAGTAAAGAAAAGGGTGAAATAAAATAGCCCTCCATTTGTTCAACCTTAGGGCAGAAACCAGGTTCAACTCATATGCTACTAGTTGTCAATAAGGTGACACTGGTATTGAAGATTAAGCCGTCATGGACCCAGTGACGCACTTCACTAATCCTTCTTGCCACTCAGGTGTCTCTCAAAAGACACTTGTTTCATTTCTCACGGAGAACCCTTCATTATCTATCGACCTCTCATTCCGAGATGTGTTGATATTGAAAAGGAGGCAATCTGCTCCATGCCTCCGACTACTAAAAACCAATAAGCACTTAATCGAGTCTAGAGCCACGAGATGCATAAAAAGATCTGTTAAGTCCCGTTTTAAGCCCATCTAGGATGTGATATAACGATCATCATTGTTGTAAATAGCGGAATTAAGAACAAACAATAATGATAAACAAGGTTGTGTATAGTGAAACGCGTTTCTTCATTCATAAATAAAACAAACAACTACTAACAAGCAAATGAGTACAGGCACACGTTTGCTAACCAACACACACAATTGATCTACATTTTCTGAATTGCTCAAAACTAACGACCTACATCTCTTTATATAATAGAGAATGCTAGGGTTTACAAGAGATAAGACAGAATATTATGAAATCTTCCTAATCAATTAAACTGATTTCCTGAATATTCTTCCAGCATTGAAGTTTAGCTCTTTGTCAATATTAGTCCTTCTTGTTTTGTAATCATCAAATTACAATTCTCAACAATCTTCCCCTATTTGATATTACAAAACAATCTTCAATGCTTCCCCTTGACTTGAACATGTTACCACAAATAATAAGCTGCAACGACCTTCTTCCCCTTTTTATAATCATCCAAATAGGGGTCTTCAATGCAACTTGAATCAAACGCTTCCCCTTAAGTGGTACATGTAGATGACTAAACAAGCTTCCCCTGAAACTAAGCATGTTTGCCATCTCTTGAAGCACGAACTCCACAGGCTCCATGAACTGATTACTGATGAAGAAAACCGAATATAACGAACATGATGAAGAAATTGAATCTCCCAAACTTGCGTCTTATATCTTGCACTATCCACGTGACTCCAAACTTATCTCAAGAAGTAGGCTACTAGGACCTCTTGATAAATCCTAGCAAATGTGAGCATTAAGCGCATGGGAGGTACAGTCCAATAGATCACACACTTTTGCTAGATTCATCAAGTCTTTGTCACCACCGTATAAAACAAACAAGTTATCTCCAAATGTGACTAGCCATTTGAGATATGATAAGAACACGCACCTGTGAAACTCAACTACAACATCACATAGATCATATTCACTCTTCTTCTTCAAATAATCACCCAACACAAGCCATAAAAATAAAGAATGTATCGTGATCCATCTCTTGAATCTCGGACTTCAATTCGGCTTAAAATAGTATCTGATTTAGTACGAACAAGACATGTTTATACACCTTAGTTATGGGTCTTGGGGTCCTAGACCATCCTCACCATAACTGACCATTTGATCCTAGATCAAACCCAATAATAATTCGTGTGGTCCCGGACCCACGACATCATTACGTTAGGAAACAGCTCGTAAACACCAAACCAAAATAATAAACCAAGCCATCATATCGTCCAAGATCCAAAACTTGAGCAACCAGTATTCACCGAAAACCATAAAAAAATAACGAACACCCATGAGCAGAATTAATATACGACCAGATCTAATTAAGTCTGGTGCCAGACTTAATTTCCGAAAGCAGACCTAACCGAATACACAAGCAGACTTAACCATGTGATAGCAGACCTATTAAGTCTGGTAAATAGACTTAACCAAAACCAGACCTAAAAGTCAAATATCGAATAATATACTAATCTGCTGCAATACTGAGCCATGTGAATACCAAATAATAATTAATCCCACGTGAAGAATAATAACCAATCCCACATACTGACAAAATTCGATCCATGTAATATATTACCATTTTGCCTATTCACATTAAAGTTCCTAAAGCCAGACCTAAAATTTTGTCTACCAGTATTAACATAAGAGTTAGGTCGGGTAGAATTATTAAGTTGGACAGGTCTGGGAACAAACTGGTTGGCATGATTAATCCTGTTAGCATTATTCCAAACTGGTTTATTTGAACCATGACCAATATTAGCATTCATTCTCTTTTGCTCAGCCTCTCTCTTCATTCTCTTTTCATGAAAATCACAGTCCCTAATCAAGTGACCTAGACTTCCACAAACAAAACATCTTTTAGGAGCATAAGTGTAACTACTCCTACTTTCTCTGTGAACACTATTGCTTCTAGGTGACTCATTAATATTAACAGATTCCCTAGGAGTTTTTATGTGCTGGGCACAACTAGGTTTGACTGTCTCAGGCTTTGGTTTAGTCACTACAGGTTTAGTTACAACAGGTTCACACTTCTTAACAACCTTAGGTTCAAGATTCTCTTTTACCTCACTTTTTGACTCAGACTTAGAGTGATCAGAGGAACCATCAATAGATCCTTCAGAGTCATTGGATTGACAAGAAGAATACTTACTGGTTTTGTCCTCTGAGGTGGTTGACTCAGGTGTTTGAGGACCTTTCTTACCATACAAAAAAAGTGAATCATCCAACTCTTCTTTTTCAAGAGGAGTATAGTCATCACTCAATGGTGGTGGTACTCCCTTAAAGTCACCAGTCTTAACAAACCTATTATACAATGGTTTGCCCGCATAATCATCTTCTCTAGACTTAAGGATTGCCTTTTTCTCATCTTCCTCATATCCTAAGCCACATTTTTTATTTGACTTTATTTGAGAATCCCAACATTTGAACAGGTTATTATTTGAATTGTTCCACTGATCTACCCGTTTTCTCAACTCATCCCTCTCCTTTTGAATTCTAAGGCCCATTTGTCTATACCTTTTAAGCTTTTCATCTTGTTCATATATTTTATTAGCTTGAGAGTATAGTTTTTCATTTAAAGCAGTATGTTGGTTTTGAAGGGTGACCTTTTGTGCCTCTAGTGTTTTTACAGCATTTTTATGTGCTAAAAGATTTACTTCTAGGTCACCTATTTGTCCTAACTGCTCATCACATAAAGCCTTAATATGATTATATGAATCAGTGCATAATTTAGAGCATAATGATACCTCATTACCAATGGCCATGAGAGCATGATCAGACTCCTCATTCACTCTTGGATGCTCACCCCAGTTGACACCTCTAACTTCTAGTGTCAGCAAGCTCATCTGATTCTTTTCCAGCTTCCCTTCTTCATCTCTTTTCCCATCAGCAGGCTTCTTCTCTGGACAGTCTCTTGAAAAATGTCCATGCTTGTGACAGTTGTAGCATTCAATTGTCCTCTTTGTGTATCCCACTGGTGATTTGTTGTTGAAGTTGATGGCCCTTCCATATTGCTTCTGAAATCGTTTGACCCTTAAAGCAACCATGGCAATGTGCCACTTTATGTCCATCTCCTCAACTTCAGCATCATTAATCTGTTCTAAATCTTCACTAATAAAGCTTTCATCTTCCGTTTGGTTGGCAAAGAAAGAATGGATCACCTCATCAGTAAAATTTGAAGCAGATCTTTCACATGAAGGAGTCTCATAGATACCAGACCTAACACTACCAGATTTAACCTTGTTAGTACTGCTTTTGTTCTATGACACAAAAGCAACGTTTGATGAACTAGTAGCTGCCTGAGTGTTGTTACCGATGTCCCTTTCAAACATCTTAAGATTATTGTATAGGTCATCAGGTGTCATTGAATCTACTTCCTCCTTTATTCTCATCGCCACAGATACATTACCCCATTCTGATGGTAAAGATCTAAGGAGCTTGTGGTTTGCATCCTCATTCGAAACTGCTGCACCATGAACTTCCAGCTGTGTTAATAGATGTTGAAATCTGTCATAACCCTTCTCCAATCCTTCAGTCTTTGAAACACTGAATGTCTTAAATTGCTGTTTAAGAACAGCCTTTTGCATCTTCTTGGAGTTTACATTCCCTCCAAATCGTTTCTTTATAGCCTCCCACATCTCCTTAGCATCAACCATGCCATGGAACCTTTGTAGATGCTCCTTAGGAATAGCCATAAGAAGCAAGGTTCTTGCCTTCTTTTCCTTCTCCACAGCCCTAATCTCCTCAGCAGACACTGGTGGCATTATTCTCAGCTGCCCATCAGTCCCTTGTGAAACTCTTTTCTTAGAGTTTCCCCTTTGAATAACCTTCCATACATCACTATCAATATACTCCAGATAATGTTCCATCTCCATGGCCCATATATCATATTCTTCTCTTTTCAGTAATGGAAGTTTTATGTTTGAGATTGTGGTTGTGGAAGGGATGGGTTGTTGTTGTGTTTGGGAGTTATTGGATTCAGGTTTTCCTTCATCTTCATGGTGTGAACTCTCATCCTCACTGTTATGGATTGAAAAAGTTTCAGTGTTGATTGGCTTTTCGGTCTCAGACATTGTGTAGGGTGAATTGAGTGAGAATAGGTTTTTGAGATTAAGTGTTCTTCGAACTCAGAGTTTCTCGCCTTGCTCTGATACCACTTCAACCACTGAAGCTGAGTATGTTGCAGCTGCTAACTGCTGTGGACAAGTCTTGTGGATTCAGAATCAGATGCTGAACTATGGTTTGAATTTTATGAATACTGTCATCCACATAGATAATGAGAGTACTATCTGTATTGTTAAGAACCCAGTATATCACTCTAAAACTAAGCATATAGAAATCAGGCATCACTTTATTAGAGATTGCTTTGAAAAGAAGTTGATTAGAGTGGAGAAAATACATACAGATTTTAATGTTGCTGACCTGTTAACTAAAGCATTTGATGGCCCTAGGTTTAATTATCTGGTAGTTAACATTGGTATGATGAACCCCTAGTTTGACTTAAGGGGAGGTCAAACTGTAAAGTATGTAAAGTATGAGTACTTACCAGCATTTAGGTTATCTTTAAGTCTTGTAGTTTTGTTTTTAGTTCTGTTAGTGTTAAAAAAAATGTGTGTCTTCTATTTCTTTTATAGACAATGCTGGATTAAGTATGTTTTCATAAGTTGTCAAGTGAGACTATTGGAACTTCTCACTTAGTGGAGGTGCATATCACTAACACAACAAAAGGTTATCAGTCCACCTTGTCTTATCCACACAAGGACTGACTAATCCTGAGCAAACGGCTACAGGTAAAGATTGCTCAAATCCGTTTATGGCTGACAATTTGCCAAAAATTGTATGGTATTCAACTCACCATATCTAAGATAAGTGAAGAGTTGGCTAGCCCACAAGGTTATGGCTTGTGGTAAAGGCTGTGGAAAACCATAAATGGTAATCAATTCACCATGATGAGGTGCTTTTCCATCAAAGAATTGGCTAGTCCAGAAGCAAACGGCTTTTGGTAAAGACTTAACAAATCCGTTGATAAGCTGATGATTTGCTAAAAATCATATGGTTATTAATGTACCATGGTCTGATACACCAAAACATTGGCTACTCCGGTGGTAATGGCTATTGGTAAAGAGATTTCAAATCCATTACATTTTCAATGATTCACCTCTCACAGATGGTAACACATCTGGAAGTGATGAGAATAGTCTGAAACTTAAATGAATTTTATGTACATATAGTCAATGTTGCTGCAAAGACCATATTAGAAGAGCTTATCAAGATTCAAGCTACTAGAAAGGTTCAAGACCTAAATACAATTCAAAGTGTTCAAGATTCAATCCTCAGAAAGCTAAATCAGAAGAACTTGAAGTTCATGGAGCATGAAGATCAAGTTAGGGGAGGATTGTTGGGAATTATCATACGATTCAAGAGAAGACAAACTTAGGTCTGGTAATATGTCAGAGTTAGGTCTGTCTTTGTAATTAGGTCTGGTAATACATGTTAAGTCTGGTAGTCTATATTAAGTCTGGTTAACTTATTATGTTAAGTCTGGTCGTGATATAAGGAAAGTTTGTTAGAGATATGTTAGGAAAAGATACAAAATGTGTAAGTATCTTTATAGAAGATTCGTGAATATCTTCTTAGTCAGTTAGTATTAGGGTTTCCTTGGTGTATAAAAGGATCCCTAAGATTGTTAGTTTGATAAGAGAGTTGTACGAGTTTCACAATTGTGATTAATAGAATTATACGAAGTTAGTGTTAACTCTGTGTTCTTCATTGTTCTTATTAAGTTTCCGCATTAACATTAACAATCGTTAAGGGTTTCTCACTTAGACTGGTTTGGATTTATCCCAACCATCTACTAAGTATTCAAGGCTACTTAGAGATCCACATACAATTCGTGGACCAACAAGATCTCATAGGAACACTTAGTATTTCTACACAGGTTGTTCAACAAAAGGAACACCAGTTGTAAATTATAAGAGTCCTACGCAGGTCTTAGTAATCTGCCGAGAACTTTCATGAGGGAATTCACAAATTGTGATTCTCAGTGATTGAATGGAAATCCAGCCAGGGTCATCATCAAACAACCCTGACAGCAGGTCACTTCGGTAATCCTTTGTGGGTTACACTTAGTGTTCATGGTGGTTCCAAAATGGTCTACAGTCGTGGAGTGATACTTCGGTATACTTTAGCGGCTCACCTGAATCGTTGATACACTTCGGTGTATCTTTGTAAGCCCTTTCGGGGGTATCCGGTTCAGGAACGGCCTTGACTAGGATTAGAGAAAGTCTTCACACTATGCTGTTGACAATCTCGAAGTCCGAATCTGTAAGTGCCGGATGATTTATTGCTAATTGTTTACACTGCAGATAATTATGGAAACCAGGAGTTCCACCACAACCATTTCCATCATGCTCATATCCCGAAGCAAAGTTCTCACAAAGACTAAGGAATAACAAAAGTTCAAAGAAGTCAAAGAAAAGTCAAAGATCGAGCATAACAAACTTTCATAAATCAAAGATTGAAGCTTATGAAGTGAGAACCACGAACAAAAGTCAAAATACATATGAGCATGGTGGAAAATATGTAAAGACATCGTGACTAAAGAACGTCGGTGGAAGGCAGATCAAGACACTACCATATCACTCACAACAAAAACAAAGAACAAAATTATAAAGACATCGAAGCCAAAAAAAGCAAAGAAGATGTCAAATGATCACAAAAAACAAGAACAAAGAACACAGATCACAAAGCATGATTGGAACTAAGGATCTAGCAAAGCTATTACACAAAGACTCAAAGTTGAAGACAACAAGCATCAAAGAAGATAAATGATCATCCATTTCTTTTGGTGGACCCATAACCCACATGTCACAGAATGAGATCTAAATGATCACCCTTCAGGGGGAGATTGTTGGAAACGCAAAAGTGATGATCATAAATATAATCAAAGAGAGATCTCAATGATCGTCCCTTAGGGGGAGATTGTTGGGAATGCTTAAAGCGACGATCGTTATCGAATCAATGAGTCTTGTTATATGGTCATGTAATAGCTTGTTAGAATCGTAAAAATATAGTCTACATGATGCTAGAAGCGTGCCGTCTAGTTTAGTCTTAGTATTTACGTCGTCTAGTTTAGTCTTAGTATTTACGTCAATGTTGAATTAGTGAAATATGTAAAGACAACACACATCTCTATTCTCATATCATGGGAGATTATATAAGGTTGTAACCTCTCATTTGAGAGGGGGGATTGTGAATGGAAAGAGAAATTCTCTCTTATTTCCTTACTAGCTCTTTCTCTATCTAAAACATATATTTCTCTCTTAATACTTATATGTGTGTGATTTGATCTAAATAGGGTAACCAACACTTGTGTTATCAGAATGGTATGCTAGTCATATAGGCTTGAGCCGTGACTCGAGGTGAGTCACGACTCATGATTAGTGTTAGCCGAGTCTAGGGTCGTATATGGTCGAGTTGGATTGTTAGCCGAAGGTTTGGTAATCGTTTTGTGGTTGAGTTGGTTAAGACAAAGGTTTGGTTGATTGTTTTGTGGTCGAATGGTTAAGTCGTAGTTGTTTGGGTTATTCGAGTCAGCCACCACCCAAGAGGGTGTTTGTTTGGTTTTGGTAAACTATGGACACCGAGGTGTCTTTATTTCTAAACTGAATCATAAATCATTTTGGTCCAAACTCTTGCGTTAAAAATTTGTTATTAGTAAAAAATTGTTATAATTTTGTGTTGCGTTAAAACATTTAAAGAGTACGATTGTTGTGCTTGTGATGTGTACCCACGGTGCATATTAGTACCGTTGGGGGACTTGGTTTTAGTCTAGCCGTATCGGCATTAGGACTTGCATTTGATGTTATTTATGTGGCCATTTGTACTACTTGTTGGTTCGTTAACTTGGTCTCGAAACGGGACAAGCCATATCGGTTAAAACCAATTTATCAACCCTTGTGTCTTTTAAGTTTTAGAACACAAAAGTGAGTTAGCAATACTGTGTTACGTTTTTGTGTTGTGTGTTTGGACTTGGACTCCTTTATTGGGCCTAATAGCCCAACAACTACTTAGGCCAAGTTTAGTTAACTAGTCATTGGGTCCAGCCCAGTAACAGTTGGATTATCGATTTGGTTGGGCCAAAGCCCATTGAGACTTTGAGTTTAATGTGAATTTATATGTTATTGTGCTATGTTATATTTTTACATTGTACTAACTTTTTGATATTTTGTCATATACTCAATGATGGTGTTTCGGATATTCTTTGGGATTGATATAGGAATTTAACATCGATATGGAATTTGGAACAATTGTTACTATTACCTATGCTTTGGATGTTATGGATGCTCGTTATTGGATTTACGGTATTAGCCGAAGGACTTATGGACGATTTTGGACACAAAATAGTCGATAAACCCGACACTAATATATACGCGAATGATAACGACGGATAATTAATTTAAAACTTGTAAAAGTTGAATTTAATTTGTATAAACTTGTATCAATTTAGTAAATTGTAATAATTAAAACTTGATATTCAATAAGTCGTAACGACTTGGAAAATATTGTACAAATGGACACTTCATGTCCAAATTTTATAAAACCATTTAACTTAAATGATTATGATCTATAAATAATATAAACATTTCTAATTACCAAGTTATTAACATCTTAAACCTTTTATCAACTAAACGATTCTTTTCTAAACCATAACGTTTTATCAACTATTTGGGTTACCGGGTAAAAACACCGAAACAACACGTTGACGTTTTATTTCTTTTAAATTCTTTTAATTTCCTTTACTTCTTTTATTTCTTTTATTCCTTTTATTTCTCTATTTCTTATTCATTCTCTGTTTCTTTCTTCTCTTATTCTCTTTCATCTGATGTTTCCTTTTCGTTTCTTGATCCTTTTATTATGTGTTTGATTGTGTTTCGCCGACTTCCTTCATCCTATCCTCGAAACTGTATTTTCCTAACGTCCACACGAGATATAAATGTTACTTCTTTTATCGCCATTGAAAACTAAACCCTTTTATATTAACACGAGTATTCAAAGAACGCTACTTTATAAATTGCTTGAGGATTATTTCTGAAACATGTTACTTATTAGGTTGTGCCGATCCAGTACCGTTATGCTTGTACTTTCTGAATGTCGTTGTGCTTACTACTTGATTCTAGTTGTGATATCTTGCATTGCTGCATACTAAGGTGAGTTCATAGCCCCACTTTTTACTTGCTTAAACTGTTTTATAAGCTATTTGGGGTGAGATACATGCTACTGTTTTTACTACGATCACAATTGTTTAAAAACTGTTATTTGAACTAGAAACTTTGCTGAACATCTGATATGCACTAAGTACCGTCCTTGCCAAAAGCAAGTCCCTCGATCATGAACCATTAATCACTTGCGAGTGAGCGCGAATATAGTTTATAGGCCTATAGGATTTGACCATCCCGCCATGTTGACTAAGGTCGGTCCGCATGTGATGTACTATATTTGAGTTACCTAGGTATTTGGCAAGATACCTAGCTCTGGGGGCAATTATTATATTATGAAATCTGCGGTTACTGTCGACTTACGCCAGGGTTACTGGTGCCGGTTAACGCTTTGTGTGTCATGAGCTTAGTGCAGTGGTAACATCTGGATTTATGGGTGCTAACAACTGGCCCACTGTTTATGTTATGGGTGTAAAACAACGTAGCCCACTTTCTCTTAAACTTGAAATATTGTGATCAACTACTTTACTTAAACCTATGAATTCACTCAACCTTTGTGTTGACTTTTAGCATGTTTTATCTCAGGTGTTAGATCTTTTCCGCTGCATAATTTACTCTTGGAGGAGCTTGGCGAATGGCATGGCATGGTTATAGAAGACTCTGAATACTATTTGGGACCGCTTTAAACCCTTTTATGGACCTATATTTTCAGCATTATTTTTGAATAATGTAAATTGAATGTTTTAAATTATGAAATTTCTTCTAAAATGGTTTAAGTAAAACCGTTCTTTGTACCTTGTGTTGTGATAACTATTCAATAGCACCCCACCACCCGTATGCTTTCGCTGATCCGATTTCGAGGTGTTACAGATGGTATCAGAGCCACAGGTTATAGAGAACTAGGTATTTTCAAGAACTGGATATTTTCGAAAACCTAGACTATAACTATTTTTACGAAAACTTAACCCTATGACCGTCACATGCCTGCCTGCCAAGCCGATGCCTCGCGTGTGGTTATACTTGATGAGATATTTGATGATATGTTTAATGATATATTTGATGTGATATGTGCATTGCTATTTGATGGTTTATATTTCCCTTATTTTCGCTATCCACTATAAGTATTTTCTTATACTTACGCCTACGCACCGAACATGTCACGGAGTTACGCAATTTCCTTGCGTAACCACATTATTTGATTCCGAGTTTGGACACCTGTTGTGGTTTTAAAATGATTCTAAAGTAAGGAACATAGTACTAGTGTAACTAAACTGAGTATCCCGAAATTCATTGATCCTCGGTTGAGGGTAGACTGATCACCTATAATCAACCAGGGATAGTGGGGACATGGCCTGATCACCTATGTCTCAGAAATGAATTTTGTGATACTGGGAGTAGTTATAACAGGATTATGTTTCGGGTTGAATTTCTATTTTAATTTTGGGAATGGTAAAGTTTTGCATATGTACACGAGCACCGAATATCACGAAGGTTTACTCCTACACACGACGCACCGACATCGCAACACTTCACGAATCCTAATACTTTTCAAATTGCTATACCTCTCCGCATATACGGAGTACTCGTCCGTCGCCATCTGATTATTTTCGCATCAGGTCAGGTTAGAACCGATCGGTCACCGTCTTGAATTTGAGTTGTTTATTTAACTCGTCCGATATTGTAATAAGCACGTTTGAGTTTATTTTGTGCTTGATGTTGGCTTTATTTGAACTTGGATTGCTTGATTTCTTGATTTTTGGGTCTCATTGTAGATTTGATTTTGCTTCTTTAGCTTCGTTTTATTTCTGGTTATGTTACAGTCATCGCTACCCCAAATCTTACACTCAATGAATGAACCGAGTTAGATCACTAGTCGTCTAAGAATGACTCTTCCATAGCACTTGTGTGATGAACCTCTTGATGGAAGTAAACAACGAAGTAACCAATGAATCTTTGACAAGACCTGGAAAACATACAATAGGTTGAATTGTAACCCAGGAGAAGCTTTAGGAACTTATGTAGCAACCCGAGCCCCTATTTTTGGAAAAGATACCTAACCTTCCACTTATCCCTCGGGAATACCAGTAGTCTACCTTAATACCCCTTCATAAAACAACGAACTGCGATACGTTATTTGGAAAACTATCCTGGATACGTTATTTTGGGTACACTATTTCAACATACTGTTTTTAATACTATCTGGTACGGTCAACACTGGTTTCGCTATTTTTAAAGACGTATTATATTGATGTACTATTTTGGGAACTGTTTTGGACACACCATTTCGAGATACACTATTTATTTTACGAAATATATGAATATGCTGATACGTTATTTCGAAAACGTTATTTCGGGAAAGATTATTTCGGATACGTTATTCTGGGGACGCTATTTTGACATACCATTTCAAATACTATTTTGGACGGCCAACATTAGTTACACTATTTTGAAGACGTGTCATATTGATATAATATTTTGAGAACCGTTTTGGATACACTGTTGGTATACTATTTTGAGAACTGTTTTGGATACACTATTTTGAACACACCATTTTGAGACACGCTATTTTGGAAGTATTAATTTGTGAACACTATTCTGGAATACTATTCGAAAGCCATTTTGAAGACATTACTACTCTGGTATTACCCTAGGCCATTCGGTCACATATCACGTTTTCCCCTGCCCCTCAATTTGTGAGCAAGCTCGAGTACACCGCATTATAAGCCGATGAGTTGGACGATCTCATTAGTTGCCTTAGGAAGTAACCCGTCAATTGAAATGGATACCTTAATGGTTTACTCGTACGAATTGGACCTTGAAGACTGTAAAGGAGATAATAGTACTTATGAGAAATCATTAACCCTAGGTGGTAAGTAGAGTTACCTGTATTAACCATGATAACGAGGTTCGCCCTAGTATTCGTGTTTTGAAGTTGATACTGGTTTAGATAATTCGAATTCTGTTGGCTAGGATTTTGTACACACCATGGATCATAAACCATTTACCTCGAAGGATCATTAACCATTCCACCTCTTTACACATTAACCATAGATCCAAGCCGTTTACTTTTTAACACCCACTTGTTACACTCATTTCTATTTAGTTAAACAAGCGTCATAAGATATATGAAACCTACCTATATATTTACACATTTTCTATGTGATTACATGTTCACTACAACTTGCATACATTAATCCTCGTTAACCATTTTTCAACGCTTTTACTTATTACCCTTTTTGTCTGCCCAACTCTTTCCACATTTAAAACTTTACACGGATTTTCAACTATAGCACACTCAATAGCATTCGTTATCCTTTTTACACATCCTAAACACGTTTTATTTTTCAACATTTTCGTTTTAATAGTCGCCGCTGATGGGGCATATTAGCCGCGATATAAATAGTTTCAAATCATTACCTTAACTTCGTATATAATTATCTCATTCTCACATACATTCGTAACTTACCGCGTTTTTACTCTCATATTTTGACTCATCCCATTTTGGTTATCTACGCACTTAAGCAATATCGTTCTATTTCAACTTTTACGAACCATCATACTTCAATTAAATTCTACATTTTCGCTATTATTGAACAATTAATAATCAAAGTGTCAAATGCAACTATGATATTACTACATACTATAACATACTTATCATCATATTATTTAACTTTTAATTCGTTATCTTAACAATTATCTAATCAAGCTTTTCAATAAGCAACCAACCCACTTACTACATCATTTCAAATTCCATTATCATTACCACTACACACATATTCACGCAAACCGTTTTCAATTATTTTACCGACCATATTGCGGTCATCCTACAAAATGTTTTACTACTGTATTCTAAAAACAAAATTTTGACCTTACTATTATTTTATAAACAATGAATTGATTTTTTTTAACATCATTCCACTAGTTATTTTACAAACCGATTTACTGTTTTACTAATATATCACAAACTGCGGTTTTGTTATTACTTTATAAACAATGAATTGTTTTCCTACTGCTATATAAATTGTTTTACAACTCATTATACAATCTATCTTATTATTAAGTAATAAACCGATTCGCTACCTTACTACTGTTTCATAAACCAACGAGCAGTTTTACAAAAAAATTGTAAATTATGTTACAATTATCCTATAAGTTTTACTACAGCCTTATGGATCATTCTACTCTCCTGTGAGCTGATTTAGCCACTGTTGATTTAAAAACAATAAAACTGTGTTATTATTATTTTACAAATTATTTTGCCATTACTTCCCAAAACTATTTTACTGTCACCCGACGAACCGTTTTGCTACTAAATCACTAAGTAAACTACCGCTTTGCTAATATTTTACAAATAACAAATGATTTTCTTATTACTCTATGCATTGTCTTACAAATCATCTCATAAGTTATTGTGTAACCTGATCTTTAGCTTGCTAATATATCACAAATTCAACTATGATTTTGTTATTATTTTATAAATGATAAATCGTTCTCTATCACCCTATAAACTGTTCTATAAACTATTTTATAAAGTATTTTACAATCACCATGTGAACCATTTACTCCTATGAAAGGTGTTTTCATACTATTACTTCATAAACTGAATAACCAATATTTCCTTTGAAAATAGATCAAACCTTAGAAGTGGATTCCACACTTTCGCCTAGAACTATAGATAACAATCTACGAAGCCATGATATTGTTTCATCACTAAATAGGTTACTTCATTCGCTCCATGCGATTAGATTCCCTGATTAGTAGTTCATGCGTTGAACTAGGTTGTCAATATACCATCGCTCTTAAGATATTGTACCCTCTAGGAATTCTAGACAACACAGACTCTAAACCCCTTTCTTTTATGTAACCCGCTTCATTGCAAAGCTCTGACTTTCTTTTATGTGACACAACTTCTACACCGGGATGCCAAGAGATCTTAGCCTACCTAGCAACTATTGATACCCGACCTCACCTTGAAAACAGGAAGGACATTTCTCAAGATAGTATCGAGTTGATTCAGGCCTTTCAGGTCACTAGTGCAACTGTTTAAGTCAAGATACCACTTAGCACCAAGTTATACCTTTCAGACCGCCAGTACAACAATTTCTGCCAGGATAACTTCTAGTACCATTTAAACAAGTTGGATACTTACATCTAAGTGTTTCTCCTGATATTAAACATTGAACCCCTCTCAGCATTGGCAACTAGATCTTTTCCTTGGATATTTAGGAACGTAGGTGGACATACATGCTCGATTACCCTTCTTCTTTGATGTTCTTAATTTTAAGGCTTTCTTATAATGCTTTTATATCAACCATGAAACTCGTAGTGATATTTTTCTGAAATACCTATTTTGATGGTTAAACCCTTCTGGTCAAACTTTACCAAACTTTTGTTGAGAAATGTCAAACGTCAATTTTTGCGAAAAATTACCTTATCCATACCATGATTAAAAACCCGTTTTACAAAACTTTCAATCTTTTGAAACTGTATCTTACATAACTATTAAATTTCCACAACAAAGAAATTTGTAATACTTGGAAAGTTATTTTGGTCAAACTCGTATAAACACCTACTCAAATAAAATTTTCAAACCAAAATTTTTATCCATTCCTCTGAAGAGGAAAACACACAATTTCGAAACAAAAATCTTGAAGACCAGTCATCACGCCATTTTTACCACCTTACATGTATCAAGTTGAACTTTTTTGTCACTAGGATATGGACCATTTATTGGATCAAGACCGTGAGGATTTGAGAAGAGACCACGCTGACAAAATTGTGGAACATCGTGTAGTTAAGAGTTAAACTGTTTTCTCCTATTAAACTTACTTCAGTGATCATTGTACCTCACCAAATCACCAGAAGGAAGACAACTTATGGAAAACCACCTAGGTACCCTCCCACAGGCAAGGAGTGTGAAAACTGGTAATTTCAGAAACCTTTTAAGTTACCGCATTTCGTGTTAAATAAATAATTTATCACCAGGACTTAGGCTATATTTAGTCCACAACGCTCCAGTACCTTGCTCCTACACCAATTCACAATTTTAAAGTCTAAAATAAATTCCTTTTCTTAAATTACTTACCGTTGTCAATTCAACAAACTATATTCGTTATTCAAAATTTAACACCCGATATACCAAATTCTTTCAACGATTATTTCTATTGTATTTTTATACTTCCAAAAAGATTACGAAAGTTCCAAAAATATTTCCTTATGCCCAAGGTAAATTCTTTATAACTTATGTTTAATTGCGTATAACTTTCGTTAATCACCGAAACAACAACCAATACATATTTTTAACACCCAATACCTACAATATATACACTTTTGTATCAAAACTACTCATCTAATCCAAAAATATTACCATTGCCCGCCCCCCCCCCCCCCTAAAGTCTTGAATAAATTATTAGACAAATCTCACATGCACATTAAATGAGCCACCATAACCCCTAAAACATGGAGGCTTAGCCTCACATTTATTTGCCTTGATCACACTTTTGGATATTTGATAATTTCAAGTATAAATACTTGCAAACTATCTTCATTTTTACTCATATTAGTTCAAGTAAAGGAAAAAAGAAACTATCCTCATATATATATACTACCATTCGACCCACTTTGGAGCCAAGGAGAGGAGAAAATTTGTTGTGGCTAAGATCAAGTGCACTTAGAGTATTCTAACAAGGATTTGGAGCATTGATTTTGAGGTTAATCAAGTGTTTTATAACTCACATCCCACTAATTATTTTTGAAAGTAATCTAACAAAAATTTCATGATTTCCTTATGTCAACTTGCTAGTTAAGTGTATACTTAGTTATCACTTGGTACACGTTGATAAAGTTTTCACATTTACAATGATCCTTCAACAAATATTATGTTTTTAACAAGTTTTGGTTACAAGACAACTAGTTAGTAAGACTTATCATAAGAAGGTGGTAATAAACCTTATAAACATGTATATTAGTAAACTAGTATATTTAAGCATTTTTTATGATTATTACATGGACCTTAAAATATTGTTAAGTATATGATTAGATCATTGTCATTATGTTGAGAAGTTGATGGAGAAACTAGGACTAGAAATAAAGTTATGGTTAAGTGGATATGCTAGCTAGAAGAGTAGAAATATAGTTTTGACACTTTTAATAAAAAATCTGTCCCGTTTTGTAAAAACCGGAAAAATCAGTGGGTTGTGAGTAATTTTTTGGCTAGAAATATAGAAAATGGACTTAATAACGAAACCGTAGCTGCTTGAATGAGTTAAAACGGGCTTGTAATGAAAAATATACGCTAGTTTCAATTTTTACGATGAAAACTACATTTTCAGAAGAAAAAAAATATGAATCTGTCCAGAAATTTGAGTAATAAAAACTGATGCTAAAAGGTATCTAGACTAGCCGAGACCTTGAAAAGCCGATAGTATACTTAAATACCTTCGTAGGGATAGGTCAAACTTAAGAAAATAAGCTACGACGCAAAAGTTATGGCTTAATAAAGATTTGCGGCAACATATAGTTTTGACAACTTCTATTTTGCTAATAGAAAGCTGTTAGGATTTGTAGAAATAGATTTTTGGACCTTTTAGCGTACATTTTGGCTAAAATGAGGTAAACGGAAATGGTAGAACATTATATATATATATATATATATATATATATATATATATATATATATATATATATATATATCTACATATTATATATAACAGTATGCGCATGACGTCATCAAATGCAGGATTGATGAATAAGCGCTGGATTGATGACTAATCATGCTCTTAATCCACCTAAGCATGCCACCTAAGCAATATTTGACCAAATAAAATTCGTATGTTGACTTTTAATTCCGAAATTTTAAAAATGACCATAGTGAGATTCGAACATGCATCTTTAGGTTAACATGGAAACGTCTCAACCAATGGAACCAAGCCATTGATTGTGATGAAGCACCTAAAACAAAAAAGATATACTAGACAAAAGAGCAATTTAAATTATCAAGCATATCTTTTCCTTAAATATAGTTATGCAATATTAATTATATGAGATAATTAGGAGAATCCCTACAAGTTAGCCAACCCTAATCAAAACATACAGGAAAAAAAATATGCACTTCATTCATAATATATTTTTTCTCCTCTTCTAATGTTCGGTTTACATTTTTTTTTCTTCATCACAGGTTTGCAACCATGAATGCTTGACATCCCATGTAATGTTTCTTTGATCTATTAATTAAAATTATGCATTATTCTAATTAAATATAACAACTCTTTTTCTTCATCACAGGTTTGCAATATTTTTAGTTAATATCCACCTTTTATTCATTGATCACACAAAACCATCATCGAATTCCTTTATTTTCTCTAATGCTCATCTACTGACTTTTTTAGGTGTTCATGTATTAGAGCCAATTAATTATAATTTGCCAGGTTTGTGAGTTGTTATTTTATAGAAAATAAATTGATTCATTTGTTTGATTGTGAACAGGTTATTGGGTACTCCTCTTCTTATTTGGATTATTGTTATTTATTTGTTTCATTAATACTGCTGGCTCAAGAAAGTTAATACTGTTAGCTTTATCGGATATATTGTTAGTACTGCCAGCTTTGTCAGATATCGGACAAAGTGCAGATTTGGTACTCGGTTGGTTTAGAAATCTCGGATGACACACATGTAATGGGGTATGTTCTTCTTTTTAATTTTTATAATCGTTTAAAATACTGGATACTTAACAATCAAACCTCTGACCAAATAGGAGGTTAAACTTAAAACCGTTCAGATATGTTCCTTTAGTTCAAACTTAAAAAATCACCACAAGTGATGCATTTCAGTTGGTTGGAAATTTCTTTTATTTATTTGTCACAAGCACAGACCTTGATGACTCATTATGTCGCTATTTGGTGTGGCAGCTGCTGAGGATGATGATTTGGGTCCTGATGGTAAGAAAATCCGGCAAGGAATTTCATCTGCCATAATTACTGAGCTAACGGATTGCAATGCTGCACTTTCACAGCAAAGGAAGAAAAGACAGGTACTCTATCCATTATTCTCTATCATGTTATAACACAACAAACCTAGGAGCTTAGTTCCAGTAGAACGTCAACAGCCAGGGCCAACTGAAAAAGAAAAATCTCCTATGCTTTCTGTCAGCAATGCAACTTTTGATCGTGAAGTAACACCATCTGGGACTCGCACATCATCTTCGAAAAGTCCAGGTGAACTATCTTAATTTCCCTTTTTGTTATGTTATTTATGACAGGAATATATTATTCTTCCTAGAACATATAAGCCCATGACATAGGTGGACTTGGGTATATAGATGAGAAGTTTTGATTTAAGTGTTTTGAGTCAATTTGATATATTCTTCTGAGAGTCAAATTGATCGAATGTTGTGAAAGTGAATTAGATTTTCACTGATATAATATAATGGCTGTAATCAAATTTGTTACAATAATAGTAATTTATAAAAGAAGTCTTTGCACAAAAATGTGTATTTGGTCAACCAAACCCGATGCACTCAAAACCTACCCATTTTCACCTGCTACCAATGACACCAATTTTCATCTACTGATCAACAAGCTAAGGTATCTTTTCATATTCAACTTAAGGTGTGTCATGTGATTATTGAAGCTTTGAGGTACTTTTATGTCGATGAAACGCCACTTAGTGGCCAAGGGTTTCAAGTGAGGTAACATGAGACTATAGCAAATAAAGTGAGCGGATAAGTAACACGTTATGCCATTACATTCCGGACCTGAGCATTATATGGATTAGAAATTGACACATCTATACCATATGCATCACAGAAAGTGTGCATCGGCACTTTCACAACATTCGATCAATTTGACTCATAATCTTTCGAAGAATTTAAGCTGTTCTTACCAAAGCTAATCATTTATTTTATCCGGTCTGACCCCAAGATAAAAAATAACCTAATTTGATCATTCATAAATAGAAGGGTTGAATTGCCACCTCTAATCGTTTCCATGAATTTCTGCATGTTCTTCCACAGTTGAACATTCTGCAGGGACATTGTCTGCTGCGCAAATATTGTGTGACATTGCAGCTCGATGCTGTAAGCTAGACCAAGACGAGATGGTTAGATGGCAAAAGAAATCATCCCAAAAATCGCTAAGGGCTAGCAAGCTAACATCAGATGAAAAACTTGAGAAAGCATTATTCACGATCCCAAGTTCAAAATTCATTGGACCCAGCAACGTCACCAACGGTCCAGATGAGACCAAGTTGTACACTCCAAAGAAATTCAGGATGCGAGTCAACGAGAAGAGCAATGATTTTAGCAACCCCACCACCAAAGGACCGTACCATTGGCCAACTGTTACACCAAAATCAAGCAGATCATCTCCTAACAAAACGTTCAAGAATACATCCATGGAAGCAAAACACCATGAAAGTAGCAGCAGCGGAATGAAGAGAGCAATCACAACCCCACCGTCAAGAATACCAAGTAAACCTTTATTTAGTTCTTTACTTAAATAGTATGAAGAGGTAAGCTTATGTTTATGTATTTGATATAGATAAGTTTGGTTAGGATTACAAGTAGCAGAAAGTGGAGAAGTAAGAGGAGAAATTCAGAATTTGAATGTGAGACTTGAATCAGGTTAAATGCATGTTAAACAGTGAGATGATAAAAAGTTGGTTGAATATGATCAGGTTAAATCAGAATTTAATGAATATGAATCAGGTTAAATTCAAATTTTAATTCTTAAAAAGTTAGCTGCATTCTCATGTTAATGCTATATGCAATTTTCAATCAGGATTTAGCTAGGTCGGCGGGATTAAGGAACTGAGAAGCTTGCATCAGGTTTAATGAGGTCATTTATCAGTTCCCATTGGATGATTTTGTGATCATGCTATTTCATTATGATGGGACTGTGGATGATTGGAAGGATCACGAATGGAGTAGTCGTGCCATACATCTTTCGGCTATTATTTATTTTAATGATATTAATTCTGTAGTGGTAATCATGAACGTGACTGGCCAAACTCGGGATCTTTTTATGGGAACAATGATTCAGGATGAGAATGTGGTGTTGTAGCTCAAACTATGTTTTATGTTCCGACTGATAATAGAGACAAGTTCTGGTACGTAATGTATCCTTTGTTTTACTTCCATAATACCCTTATGTTCAATAAAACTCACTTTGTCTTTGACTTTGACCAGGTATTCTACAGATTATGGCATGTTTAGGTTCTGCATTGCTGACACAGAACACGATTAGAGAGAAGGTATGGAACAATACAAATTCAATGAACAATGTTTGGCATCTGTGGATCGACAAAAGCAACCGTGGCTTATATTTATTGCACATCATATTCTGGGATATTCTTCCTCACTATTTTATGTAGTTGATGTCTCATTTGGGGAACCAGTGGGGAGGTTAAAGTAGAGGTTGCTGATTTTAACCCAACGTACATTGACCCGTAATAAAAATTTCTTTTAACCCGTTAACAACTGGCCCAATTTGCTGCCGCTATTTGAAGTAAGTAACAATATAAAGTCTGCACAATGGTGTGTATCTTTTGCGTTTCTGGAATCCATGGATTTAGGTAGTAATATGTCGCCGGCATGCAGGAAGGTTGCTGGCCTGTGTTAAGTCAGTTGTGCGCTAAAAAGAAATATACAGCCAAGGTATTAATGAAGCATTCTTTAAATATGCTCGGAGTCGCGCATATCTAATTATTTTATCTATTTTATTGTTTACTGATTAAAGTTTTGAATTTGTGCAGTATTTTCACTCCGTTTATTTATTTATTTATTTTTACAATTGCGTCTAAAACTTCATAAGTCGGAGATTTTTTACATTCCGTATTTTGTTAACTGTATAGGTGTCAATATTTACACTGGTGACGATTCAGTTGCTCAACAGTTTGCAGCATACAGAATGGACCAAACAGTTGGAGGTAAAACTTGTGTCTATCCTTAAATAAATACAACGTTTCTTTCATACATGTACCGCGCATGTTTGTGTTTCAAGCTAAAGTTGTTGATTTATTGTATTTTAATTTTCTGAATAATTTTTAGATCGAAGAAAACAAAATCGAGAGTTTAAAGAGAGACAAAGCAGCCACTGAGAAGCTGTTACAAGAAATAACAGATAAGAAAGACGCTGAACTTGCAACACAAAAAGAACACTACATGAATGCATTGACTGCAGCCAAAGAAGCAAAACCACGAGCTGACTCACGAGCAAATGTGAAAAAGAGGTTGAGGAACGAGAAATTGTGCTAAATTTGCAGCAACTGATGTATGATGTATGTGTTGCTATTTAGTTATGAACGCTCTATTTGACTCTAATGGCGTTGGAGTAATTTATGTTTTTTTGTATTTAAAAAAATTAGATTCCTGATGCTAAGACGGGAAATGAACGAGTGGATGCTTTTGTGATTGACAAGGAATCTGTTGGTACAGTAGATTCATTAGGATGTGTTGGAAAGATACTGCAAGGGGATGGTGCATTAGAAGATTATCTTCCAAAGATGAGGTCTAAACGAAATGACTACGATTTGTTGCTTGAAAAATCAGTCATTATAGCTGTTAGCTCATGTTAGGTGAAAAGAAACGAAGGTACACATAATCTGAAAAAATATACCATCATATACATAACTTTACAACTATTTCTTTTCTATTGTGATTTACAGTATCAGGAGCACTACAACTGTCAAGAACCCCAGCCACGTACTACTATTTGAATCCTAATATTCCTGATACCAAGGAAATAGTGACAGTGTAAATACAACAGCAACATTATGAATTGCTGCAAAAAAAATGAGGCTATATTTGACCGTGTATCTTACTTTTACAGGTATAACCAACTGTGACGTCCAATCTTTAGTTTAGATGTTGTTTTTCCTATTATTAACAGACTGTAATGTTTGTATATTTAGAGTATCAAAGAGGATGTTGGGCTGAGGACGATGTCAGAAATCAATATGAAAGTTTTCTATCATGCTTGGAGGGGTACTTGCGTCATGAAGCATGCACCAAGCCATAGGCCACCACTGGAAGGCAAAAGAAAACATTGATTGTTTGGTGGTCCGATTAGCCTCCGTAAATTATTGTGCTTCCGATTACTTAGGCATTGCTGTGATTCTGTTTAAGTGATCATCCCATGCCTCTACAAACAGACCCGTTAGAAGCTCACCATCTGAAAGCAGCTTACATGGTATTAATAATTTCTAATGAATTTCATTTTGAAGACATTTTTCATATGGGATTCGGCAAAATAAATAAATAAATAAAAATAAAAAGAATGTTAAGTTCTTTTTCTAAGAAATAAAACTGAAGTGTACACTTTTTTATCAGTTGAGAAATGGTCTTTAGGTTACTTTACCACCACACAAATTGTGAGTAGATAGCTTGCCAGTAGCTCACTTAACCACCGCAAGCTAGAGCAGTGAAGAAGATGAATTATTGGTTTGCCACCACGAAAAAGCATCCATGGTGGAATTTTAGATATATATGCAACTGTTGAAACAAGTCAATTGGTTTAATGCTATTTCCTGGATTGTATTGTAGAAAAAAATGGCTTGAACACACATGAATCGCAAATGCTATGAAGCGGAATAATGTCTATAATCTTAATTTTCTCTGTTTTTGGTATCTGTAGGCTGAGGGTACATCTGCAGAGTCAATAGCAATCATTTCTAAAGTCAATATAGTTAATAGGAGAATGGAAGCCGCCTATGAAACACTTCAGGTGGGAAATACACTTGATCTTCATCAGCTTCTTTTAGCATGATTTTTGTGGTCTGTGTTATTATCTACTCATCGTATCTTTAAATGTCTTGATTTTTCCTAGGTTGGGTGCGGGTTAAAAAAGAGGTTGTGGAGTATATTTTCAAAAGGTATGCGGCTCTTATTATGAAGATCAAGACATTTAAAGATACGATGAGTAGATATGGAGCTGTTTGCATATTGCGAAAGAGGGTGTTTGAATATTTGCAAAATATGTTTGGGCAGTTTGGTATATATTGCCATTATGAAAGTTATCATTTGATGGCCTCATTGCTTTATTAAGTAGTAGAGTTAATGAAGTTTTTGTGTATTTTATGATGAAACAGATTACGGGCTGATGTATATAGTTGCAACAGAAGTGCTATAACATAGGTTATGAATTTAATGAGTATCTAAGTCCCAAACTATTCCAAGTAGCTTTTATTAATAATCTATATCCTCCTAACTAAATAAGCTCTAATATGATCTATAAGTAAGCTCCAGCGTTAAGTATAAATACATCACAGAAACGTGTGGCATAAATATCCTATATGACCTGGACCCAACTGAATACATAAAACATAATGGCTCAAATGATGGAGGGTTTACATTTTAGGAGAGGTAATTATACAAATCTCATTTAAACTTTTTCATAATTTCTTTTGTTTTTATGAACTAAAATCACTCCAACTGTATTTTTTCCATAATGTTCCAGGCTATTTTCTCTTATTTTGCTGAGTGTGATATGGAGCTCAATTTATTGACGGGTAATTATGTTGTATCAAAAGGTATGCAGCTCTTGAATCTTATGAATTGTAATCCTTAAATCCATAAAATTAAAATCTTTGTGACACGACAATATTTTTTTTTTAATTTAACACTTCACTTTACAATTCATTTTAAAGTAAAACGTTAAAACAAAATGGGAACGATAACTTTTTTGGCTATTCAGAAACCAGTTTTAAATTATATGTTTCTCAGAGCCGTTCTATCGTGTCCAGGAGAATGTCATACGCAAATGAATCAAGATTTATGGGACAGTCTCACACAAGAGGAACAACAGGTAAATAATATGAGACATATTTCATGATAAAATATGTTTTCATAAGGTGGTATAGAGCCCCCTGAGTTATTGCTCAATTGTGTAGAGAAAACATATATCTGCAATCACGGGAACCTGGAACGAATTTCGTTGAATTCTATTGTCCAAACTTTGTGTTTAGGTTCTTCCATTAGGTTATTTATCTATTGTCCAAACTTTGTGTTTAGGTTCTTCCAATAGGTTATTTATTTGTATTATTTATTGTTTTACTCATAAAATACTTATTATACGTTTGTCACAGTTGAACCTTTTTTTTTTCTTTTTCTTTTTTTCTAATCATTATCAAAACTCACCTATACTAATTTGAATAGTATCTAATAAACTATATTTCTTATGCAGTCCCAGTAGATGTATTTTGTTTGATATATCTACTGATCCATTCGAATTTTTATATAAGACTTTGCTACTTAAGCATGAGATGTTTATAATTTTAAACATGTCTATCTTTTCATATCAATTATGTAATCTTTTCTGGCTACAGGATGGCACATGGTATCATCACCAATTGAAAGTCCTAAGAAGCCGCAAAAAGCCTTTAAACATCGGAAGTTGTAGCTAACATCTTGAGTTACAATACCAATTTTTTTTCACAAAAAATGTTTAAACATTTAGCGACAAACATTATAATAACTAAAACCATCCAAATTATAATTACAAGTTATGCCCGCCCATTGGGCGGGCTTTGAAGTCTAGTATATATATATATATATATATATATATATATATATATATATATATATATATATATATATATATATATATATATATATATATATATATATATATATACTAGACTTCAAAGCCCGCCCAATGGGCGGGCATGACTTGTAATTTCGTTAATTTTAAATCATGCCTTAATTTCGTTACATTTAACATAATAAAGTATAATTACTTTTATACAAAAGCAATAGAACACGGTTTAGTTTTTTGGGTTTAATTGTATGTTATAATTAACTTAAGTAATTATTTTATGTGTAATTTTAGGGATGAAATCTCGTTTATTAGAGCACCTTGAACACTGGCAGTATGATGTTCGGTTACATCAGTAACAATGGCAGTACCATGTTCTGTCCCATCAAAGTTTAAAGGAATATGATTTTTAACCTTCAATACTGGCAGTATCATGTTTTATTACATCACTGACATTGACAGTACCATGTTCTGTCTTACCAGAGTTTAAATGGATATGATTTTTTATTAGTTTGGTTTGTATTTGTTTGTTGATTAGTTCGAGTGTTTTGCTGATATTTGATTTTATTTCATACTCTGGCGGTATGATTTCACGCAAACAAAGTTAATAAACATCTAATGCTTAAGTAGCAAAGTGTCATGTGAAAAGTAATGAGGTTAATTTATTAAAAAATTAGAACATAAGTCTTTATTTTATTGTAAATAATCTAAAATGATAACATGAAACTTAAGTATTTATTGTAAATAATCTAAGATGATAACACGGGAAATCGTGTTCCATTTGTTCATAATTCATCTTTGCTGTCATCATCACTGGTTGTTTCATAATCAGTAGATCTGTCATTGATAAAGTTGCTGACATCATCGTCGTTAGAGTCATAACTGACACTATACGCGGCTGAATTTATTTCCCACGTTTCTTCGTCAACATCGCTGATGTGGATGATTCTACCGTGTACTTTTCCATCGATATCAGGCATCTCGTCCCACACGTTATTGTCAACCATGTTAGATTGGTAATCTTCATCATAATCGTCATCAATAGATGTATATCTTGAGTCGCCTATGAAATTATCGACTATAAAATTATATAAACAAACTATTATTTTAAAACATGTTTAACAATTTACAAACACAAATAATAATAAATTTTTTTTAACAAACAACCTGTGGAAGAGTCTTCAACAACAAATTCATCAGGGATAGTATATTTAGGTTTACAATCTCGCGTGGGGTAAGAGGGTTCTTTGAGAGCATTGATATTGACACACATGCCTGTTTCAGATACGTTGTTGTTGTTATCATGTTCATCATCCGTATCTTCATCATATAGCATATAGTTCCGTGAGAAAATGGGTTTCTACATACCAAAAATATAGTTAGTACTTAGCAACAGAGTATCTATTATGTGGACTGTTTGGTTTACCTTATTGTATATGTTAGCTTAATAATGTGGGATTAGCAAGGATGTTTCGTTTAACATATATGTTTTATAGAAATATAATGTACAAACATAAATTATTATTACCAATGGGTTTTTTCCCCCAGGATGATTAGCAGTCATAGTCTCCACACGCTTTGATCGCGTTTTTTTATCATCAATCGAAGTTAGATCTACAACTTTGCTTGCTTGTGGCTTTCCATCATCTGATGAATCCAGGTCAACAATTATGTTGTTGACTATTTTGCCGTTTTTAGCAAGCCTACGGCGTTTGTGTATAGGTGGGAGAGGCTGCAAGTAATGCAAAAGTTGTTAGTTCCCCTGATTAATAAGTATCACATAATATGGATTACAACCATTTTTTATACCTCTTTGTTGTCACGTGTTTTTTGTATTTTTTCATCATCTGATGAAACAACATAAACAATATCGTTGCTAACTAACTTGTTGTCTTTAGTTGGTCTAAACCGTTTATGTGTTGTTTGATCAGCCTGCAACTATTAGATTGATATTTAGATTTTATAATAGTTGAGTTCGACGTAATGAAAATTTTATGAAAATACCTTGTTATCAGTTTGATTTTCATAATAATCAAACTTGCATCCGTTCTTACGGGTCCCGGGTTTCACCTTTGACAATCTCCGATTGTTATGTGTTAAACAAACAACCTAAACAGAGCATCCAAAAATAAAAACCATTAAGTATTTTATGTTTACTACAATGCAAATTACTACGCATTAAAATTTTTATATAATACCTCGTTATTGGTATCATGTAAATCAGCATCTTCATTGAATATTTTGCATACATACGGATCACGTGGTTTTCGCTTATTACAAATTGGAGTAGTTCGATATCCGTTAACACCAACAGCATAAATCTATAAATTTAACATTTATATTTTATTCGTTAAACATAACAAAAACTATTATTAATAATAATAACCTTAGTTATGTTATAATACCTCGTCATCTGATAGGCCAACCTGCAAGTATTATAAAGATAATTAGATCCTGTGATATATTAATGGATATATGCTACATAATTTTAAGTTATAGATATAATCAATTGCTTATCTAAACATGGAAACGTCTCGATCAATAGAATCAACTAACCCTATTGTTTTAAACATGTACCATTGTTCAAGCATTTATTTTAGCTAAAGATTATTGGTAAATAAATATTCGTATATGTAAAACAATTCATGATAATCTTATAAGGTAGTGCCTGTGGGTAGTTTAGAAAAAAAGTACTTAGACATGTTATGAAGGATACCTCTTCATCGTCCAATATATGAACACTGGATATATCTTTTTTGAACAAATCAAATTGTCCATCCTGCATTCATGCTAAACATAATCAGATGATGTGTTTCATATATAATTTAAATAAACAGTTAATTTAGTTATTGTACATCCTCATCATCTGATATGATGATGTTTGGTATATTCTTATCGAGCGAGCCATCGGCTGATGATGGAGGATGGTGGTGACCTGTTTTCGGATTACCCTGACAAAATTGTAGTAATTAGTATTTAATTCATCTGATAATTAACAAAACACATTCAACTTAAGATTATGTACCTTGTGTGATCTTCGGTGTGACATTGTTTGTATTTTATGTTCGTAATTTTTGAAGATATATATTCAATATGTGTTAATATATGGCTTTATTTATAGAGTTTGAAGGTGACCATATAATGGAAACCGAAGATTTGTTTCTCATATATTTGTTATAGATAAAGATTACGTTTACAATTTAAACGTTTTCTAGAGTTTACATGATTTATATCATGCTCTAAATACAGATTTGGAAATTCTACAAAATATTTGATTATCATAGCTTTATTGTATATAAAGATTATGTTCGTTTGTGTATGAGCATTTAAAAACGTTGTTAGAATTAATGTGGTATAAAAACAATGGACTACGTATATTTAAAGTGACATTGCGTTTTAATATAACTCTTTTGAACTGGTTATAATATCAGTACCAAGTCGGGGACGTAGTAGTACAAAATTAAAATACATGATGGATATAACTCAGCAGTACTACATAGCACATACGTATTGTTTATACCAATACAAAGTACTCTTAAATATATATTTGACCCCCATATAGTGTGAAAGTGGTATATGATCTTAAATATATACACAGAATATTTATACAAAATACATTCTAAACTTAACTTTCAAATCATATTTTCTATAAATTTATCATATTCTTGAAAAAATGATTATAATATGTATATATCATTTTAAAAATTCTTATTATCTTGTGTAGGAAGTTATATACACGAAAATAGGGCAATGAATAAATCATATTCATCCTTCCAAATAGTAATTTTTTTATTTTAATTTTATAGGTAAGTATCGTGTATACATCCTTATCCCGGTTAATATTATTTTTAAACATCACCAATGTTAATACTGCTGGTTACGTTAGTATTGTTGTATTTGAGATAATATAGTGTTATACATGTGGTTATCAATGCAATATTATATTAGTACCGCTTCATATACTTGGTACTGCTATATCATTTTTTCACGTAATGATCAACATTTGCACTGTGGTTACGTTAGTACTGTTGTATTTGAGATAATATAGGGTTATACATGTGGTTATCAATGCAATATTATATTAGTACCGCTACATATACTTGGTACTGCTATATCATTTTTTCACGTAATGATCAACATTTGCACTGGTAGATAAATTAATAAAACTTAATATGAATAAAGCTTAATACGAATATCCACACACATGCAAGTTTGCAATTTGTAATTAAATTGTTCAAAAATATTAAAAAACGCTTATGTAAATTAATTGTCTTCTTGCTCCTCTTGATTATTAAGATCATTAGCTGGTGTTTCGTCATCCAGTGTCGCTGGTACACTGTTAACGTTGTCTATCGTACGCTTGCCTACATCATCAATTTGAATTAAAGTGGCGTTCGTGGCACCAACGCACACTGCTGGAATATCATCCGTTGCGTCTATCGCTTCAACAACATCTTCGTTTGTTGGTTCCTGCTACATGTTGCGAGAAGATGTAAAGATTAATTTGTATTGTTTGTTACAATTTAACGGTGTTTTTAGAAATTAAAAAATACAATGCACAATACCTCACTAATATCATCAGAATGTGTTTCCGATCCATCATCTGAACACACGGAATTGTTCTCAAAACCTTCGTCTTCCTCTTCGTCATCCTATTTTGATTCATTCATAAGGATTAGCATATACTTGTTTATAAACACAAACCATTGTTAGGTACATTAAAGGAAAAATGAATCAGACCTCTTCTTCTATAAAGCCATTCTTGAAATAGTTGATTATATCAACATCGTCCGTCACTTTCTCCGCTCTATATATATAACTATTGTTGTTGTGATTGAACTCAGAAAATAAAATTTTGAAAAGATACTTCCTCCCAATAATTTGATTAAGTGCATCCGGAAAGTATTCTTCTGTGTTCATGCCTTCGCTCTCCATTATCTCCACACTGTTAAATTTGTCATTTTGTGCACACTCTTGTCAAAAATCACGACTTGTGCAGTACCACTATGGTCAAATATGCGCACAATTATTTTGAACCTGCATATATAAAATATTTATCACCGAACGCGAAGTATCGAAATATCCACATTATGTATTATATGTTTAAGGACAAATCCAAATAATTATATATATATATATATATATATATAGGTTGTTTTACATACCTGGAAGCAACGGTATATGTTTCTCCATGGTTTTTACAATACCACAACTGTTTCTTATTCCTTGCGCCCGAGTTGCGCTTTGAAACAATTGGTGTCACTCTTGTACTGCATGATTTGCAACCCGTATAAACCCACCCATTTTCCTCTTGTATGCTATGTACTTCTGCATAAACTACACAGTGTGACTCCTGTATTTAGATACAAAAACACATATAAACATTACTAACGTGGGTTTAATTAGTGATAAAATAATATTTATATTATACCCATAACAATAAATTTTGTTTTACCGGTTCAATGCTTCGAATTGTTCGAACTATTTGCTTCACACAGCCGTGCATGAACTCCGCAGGCGTAACAACACGGCTGCCAACTGAATGATCCTCAATTCTGAATTCACCTGCATCATACCCCTCCTGCTCTTCGTATCTGTGAAACGTATAAATGGGTTCCTAATAAATTTAACATGTTTTTAGTTTAAAACTAAAACACACATGTGCCGGTATCAATGTATATACCTTTTCCGGAAATCCAACAATTGTGGCACATCCCTGTTTATGAATATTCTTGTGCCAAACAAAGCATTATGTATTGATGGCTTATCTGTGTTGCACAACAAATATAGACACTTTTAAAATCTATTAATATGAATTAAAAATCTTAATTACGTAACCAAAAATTTAAAAGGCATCTATAAAACTTACTGTCCCAATATTTCACTTTCCCCAGCATCAAGAGGATGTCTATATGACAAAGCTCGTCACGTTTGTTGTCGTAGTCATTCCACATTAATGCCCAATTATCCCAAAAAGTACAATCAATTCTCAGAGATCTGCATAAAATAGGGTACACTCAATATATGATTACAAATGAATACTATTCTATACACGTTATTTTATTTTAAACAAATAATAATTTATAAAATATAGTTACTCGGCATCTTCAACGACAATTGTCCTCCGTAGCTTAGGACCGCCAGAATTGGTCAACGTCACTATTTTCCCAATAGCTACGACTGTACCAACAATATCTGGAAAAAACATTTGTTATAAAAATATGCACATAAACATTCAAGTAACACCAACTGTTGTATATAATTTTAAAAAAAACACATACCAACACAATCATGTTCGTGGTATTCATTATCTGTATCGAGAATACTTGAGAATGGCTCGTTAACGAACCCAACAAAGTTGTCGTCGATGTGATCAATACGGGTAACCTCGGTTCCTTTATAAAAAGATATTCTCCACTGGTTTGGTAACAAAGGTAACCTTCCGGCATTCTCTGCTACTCCAAAATTAGAGATTATGTAACATTGACCTTCTCGTAAAAGAGGTTCAAATTTAAACATAAACTCTTTTTTGACATAGATTTGGATACGGTTCGACTGTACATATAGTTCAAATATCAATTTAACATATATAATAAATATACACAAATATAGGTATTTACTAATTTCATCTGATATACCTCTTCATCCTGGAAAACACAGTCAAGACTGTAAGGATCGTGTTCTTCGTGAAATTTGTGTGAATGCCATACGGAGATGCATCTTCCTTTAATGGCCATGTTCACATTCATCGGACTGACATCTTTAATGAGAGTCATTGTTCTCTCTCTCACCGCTAAAAAAATTAAAAAAATATATATATAGAAAAAGCTGTTTTTTTTTTATATCACATTAAAATGAAATATGTATAATGAATCAACCATTTTAAATAAACCTGGCTTAGGACTTTTAATTGTGGACATACTCTTTCCATTGTTTTTACTTGGATGAGAATTAGATCCTACGAATACACAAAGAAATTATGACAATGTTATTTATATAAAATAAGCAATCTGGAACAGACATTATCCAGAATGTTTGTACAAAACCTGAAGGAAATTTTCCATAAGACGATGTATGCATAACGGTTTTTTTGTTCGATGTGAAGGTGCGTCCGAAGATGTTGATTGGTACCTCAAATCTTTTTGTTGATTTCTAATATAAGCAAATCTTTTAGAATCACCTTTTGAGTTTGTCGCCCCTAGCAACAATAACAAAACAAATTGTTGTATAACATATAACAATAAAGGTGCGGGTTTTTATAAACAAATATTCATACCTGATTGAGATTGAAAGTTGGAAGAATCAATCCTAGAGTTTTCATACGTGGAGTGTGTTTCAAAACAGCTTGATTGACTGGTAGATTTCCTTTTTAATGATTGAACAGCTCCTATTATTCAATGGATATAGATTTACCGCAATTTAGAATGTACAAACATACTTAATGTGTATACTATAATCACAATTTATAATATGAACACGATCAGTTTAGAAACATGTTACCTTCATGAGATGGTTGTGACTCAAAAGATGATGAGACGTGGCCAAATCTGCCCTTTTCAGGTGGTTTAGATGCTGGAACAATTACGATTGTATAAATACAATGTATTACTGTATTAAATAAAAAAATTAATGTTCAATGTACTACCTCTAGCTTTAGCAACGACATCAGAAACAACTGTTCCAGATATACTACGGGGTGTATCACTTTGAAATATGGAATTATCCAATTCAGACGAAGAAGATGGCTGAACCAAACCTATATTTCCTACTAATTTAGCAGTTAAAAATTAAGTAACATAATATAAACATCATGTAAAATGTACATAAATAAAATATCAACAAAGTTACTGCAATAAAACATTGATGAAGCTAATACCTGTTGATCGTGTAACAACATCGGAAACATGGTTGGTTGATCTTGTACCTGTTGTATCAAAATTATGATATGGATGATTACCAAATACAGAATCAACAACTTTCAGGGTAAAACAATACAAACTAATATACGATACATGAAAGACATATACAACAACAAAATACCTTGTGAAGGGGTTTTAGGATGAACGTGACTGCCAGAGCCTGTATCTGAAGGTGGATACAAATCATAAACTTATATGGTAAATTAAAACAAATTAATGTAGGATTCACGAAAACCTATATAAGAATAGAATACCTTGTGAAGAGGCTTTAGTATGTTTCTTCTGTATGGTATTGCTTGTATTTGCATCAGGAACTATAATCAATATATAAAGACGTTCATATAATAAAGCATTAGATTGATCCAACAACAACATAAATAAGATTATAACAAATTTACGAATAAATTATTCGTTAAAAAACATTCATGTGTTAAAACATCAAATTATTTACATAACATATGCTATCCTCATTAATGTATTACTTATATTGTTAATCTATATTAATAGTTTTTAATATTGTAATTTTTATGTTGTTGCTGTATAATCAAGCTAATATTTACATGCACCATCGTTTATTAACAAACAATACAAACACACATAAGCAGTATCAAATATATCGAGCAATACAAACACACATAAGCAGTATCAAGTATCTCCAGCAGTACAAAACACACATAAGCAGTATCATGTACATCGAGCAGTACTTATATTGTTAATTTATATTAATAGTTTTTAATAAGGCATTAGATTGATCCAACAACAACATAAATAAGATTATAACAAATTTACGAATAAATTATTCGTTAAAAAACATTCATGTGTTAAAACATCAGATTATTTACATAACATATGCTATCCTAATTAATGTATTACTTATATTGTTAATTTATATTAATAGTTTTTAATATTGTAATTTTTATGTTGTTGCTGTATAATCAAGCTAATATTTACATGCACCATCGTTTATTAACAATATATATAAACACACATAAGCAGTATCAAATATATCGAGCAATACAAACACACATAAGCAGTATCAAGTATCTCCAGCAGTACAAACACACATAAGCAGTATCATGTACATCGAGCAGTACTACCAATAGAGTCTGGCAGTGCTAGCAAACTAATGATTAAATTACATTCTAATGATTAAATTACATGTAAAAAACATACCTCCCAAAGAAGCACTCATGTTCTTCTTGTCAGTTCCTTTTGCAAGCCTTGCAGAGTGTCTTTGGCCGTGCATAATGGCTATATTATTATCAATAGAGTTTATTCTTTTTTTGAGTTTATAAAAAACGTTATAATATGAGGTATATATATGATGTATATATGATGTATATATAGTGATAGGGTAGAACTCTGATCTTAAATATGGGAACAAAAGATTTATACAAAATACATTCCAAACTTATCTTTCAAACTATATCTTCTACAAATTAAAATTAAACATATCTTTTAAAAAATCCGGGATACATGTTTAGAAAATACATATACCATTCCAAATATTCCGCCTGGTAATCAAAGAAGAAGATTATAGTTATTTTTTGTGCGAGTTATATCACAAAATATAACTTGGTCTAATGGTAACATTGACGTATACTTAAGCTATGTAAACAACCCAAGTTCGAATATTTAGAATCCTTTTTAAAATTTCGGAATTAAAAGTCAACACACGAATTTTGTTCAGTCAAACTTTGCTTAGGTGGACTGCTTAGGTGGAATAAGAGCATGATTACTCATCAATCCAGCGCTTATTCATCAATCATGCATTTGATGACGTCGTACGCATCCTGTTATATATAATATGTAGATATATATATTAGGCGCGTTAGAAATTTTGAGATAGCCATTAACATGACGACTAAAATTTGGTCGCAAGATAAACAAGTTTCATTATCTAAAGTGGTAATTTTCTAAATAAAGGATCAAGTTGACACAACAATATTTTTGACGACAAATGCGTGCATGGCCTTGTTTTCGAACCTAAGACATATGTATTATTTAGGTCGCGATTAGAGTTATCGGACTAAATTTGCCGTTTACAATTTATCAAGCGGGATTTGCTTTTGCTGAGGTGAGTTCTCGTAGCCCCATTTTTAACGTGTTTTACCTTGGAGGAAAATGGTACTCAATGCTTTACAAATGTTTTCATGCTGTGAATTACTGTTTTACACGATTTTGGACATATACGTGTGATGATGCAATTATATGCTGTGACATGTTTGTTTTGTGATTACATGACTGCGCCACTGTTAACTCTCTGCTAAGAGCCCACAGGCTATAGGTTCAGTAGGTGAAACTCTTAACTCTCTGTTCTGAGCCAACTAGTTGATAGATCTATTGGGGTAGCTCCCCACGTGATTTGGTTATGTGATTGAGGAACACTATAGGATCAGTTGGCGTGACACTATTGCTTTTTGATAATTTGTTTGTAATTGGTATTCATTTCGCTATGTCCTACTTATTGTTCACAGCCATGTGGTTTAAACTCTAAATCTACGAGCTCACCAACTTTATGTTGACGTTTTCGATTATCCATTTTCAGGTGTTAAGAATGAAGGTACCATAGAAGGTTGAGTATTGGCCCGACTTAGCAAGACTTAGTCAAGACCCTCCCGGGTTATATCTCGTGGAGTTGCATTTTGATCTTTAATAATGATGTTGTGTATCTTTGAGACTCATGTGGTTTTGTATCTTGTATTCATCCCTGTTGTGGGAGTTTGTGACTACTATTAGTTCAATGTATTACAATTAGTATTTCTCTATTGTGACACTTTGTGTTCTTTACTAAGAAGTCATACCCCGTTAACGCCATTCCGCTGCGCCATTTTTGGGGTGTGACAGATTGGTATCAGACCCAAAGTTATAGAGAATTAGGTGGTTTAACCTAGACTATAACCTAAGAACCCCCATATAGTTTGCATTATAGGAATTTCGTGTGCTATTATGTGTATAGTATGACACAAAGTGATGATGATAAGTAAATGTAACATGATGCTATCTTAAAAATGCCTGGCCAACGTTTTTCCGATAACATGATGTGGCATGGACTTATCAAATTCATGGATTGTCAGATAGGAAGTTAAGTATAGTAGCACGACACGTATACCGACCTATCTTACTGATGAACTCAAATAAGTACATTTTATTATCATCATTTATCCTATTTATTTGACTTGTTTTTATTATATTATCTATGAGAATCGATACATTAATGTTTACTTTAGTGATTCTCAGGTAAAAACAAGCATTATGTGAAACTTGGCGATTTTGGACTAATTATGGAGCAAAACAAGCAAGATGTCAAAAGCCTACTGAAATCCAGAAGATCAAGCTCGTTCTACTCCAGATACGCCGCATCATACTTCTAACATACGGCGTATCACTATCAAGATTTCACAAGTTACAATCCAAGTACATGCGCCGCATACAAAGTCAAGATACGCCGCATCTGAAGACGGTGTACGAATATTCCTGAATATATTAATCTTGGACCCCACGCGAAGTTAAGTCAATGCGCCGCATCTATCCCTCAGACAGAAACTATAAATACCCCAAGGCCAGACGAATTTCAAGAGTTTTTAGTCTTGGACAGAAGAGAGAGACAGAAACCCTAGAGCCGAATTCAGACGACCAAGCAGCACAAGACACACCTAAACGAAGATACAAGAGCTGTAAGAAGGTCCTGCATGTATTCAATTCATTAAGTAGTTTTGTTTTATTGTATTAGTACACTTTAATTCATCAGGATTGATGGGCTTGTGTCATGTGACTACGGAAAATCATGCACTCCCCTTAATATTGCTTTCCCATTAATTAAAGTTTATATGTTGATGTCTTTGGTGACTTTTATTAGTGCATTGATAACCTCTGTGTCTAGCTGAGCATTGTTTGGGTCGCCATGCCCCTTCCTCGCCTATTTGTTTTAGCGTCTCTTTAATAAATAGGATAGATATAAGTAATCATTAAGGGTTTACTCGCCGATAAGATTAGAGCCAACAAGAAAGGTTTAATTACATACACTTCATATAAAACTAGCAATAAAACAAGTGACAAGCTACTTAATTATCAGGACAGGTCTTCTTATTGTCTCAAGTATCTATCTGTGTACGTGTGTGCTGATCGCTGATTCGTGCTCATTAGTTTAGTTTACTATTTAATGATAACCAAACCGTGCCAGTCTCTCAGGCTGAACCCCCTTGCGTTAGATTACGTTGTATAGCTAACTTAGGATATTAAAATACTGATTAGAATAACTAGATAATACGTTCCACTCTTAGTGATCGACACTCTACTTACCATTATATTCATACTGACCGGGTACACTGCTCGTTAAGTGTGTGTGTTATTGATAAGTCGACTAAATATAAATTTAAAACTTGAGTATGCATTAATACTGCTAAACCGCAATGACACACGCGCACCATCAAGTTTTTGGCGCCGCTGCCGGGGAACGAATTGTTATTATCTGTTAATTTGATTAGTATTTTAATTAGGTTTTTCTTTTTAGTTTTTTTTAGATTCTAACCACTAACCTTGTTATATATTAGATAGATTGCATTCATTGTATAATTTGCATATTTTCTGTTTTTGTTTGTTCTCTGTAATTTTTGTTTCTTTTTGTTTGTTTTTATTTTTTGTTTTTCTTTTCTATTTTTCTGCATTCTGCTATCGTTGTATTGTGCTGATACAAACGATACGGCGCATCTGTTTTCACAGATACGGCGTATTGCGTTTAATTTTTATAAAATACAACGCGTTTAATAAATTCGAGTACGACGCATCTTTCCCCAAGATACGGCGTATTCTGTTTTTAATAAGAAATTTTTCTAAACCCTAACGCCATACGACGCATCGATTTTTATCGATACGGCGTATCTGCTAAATCAAAAATCTTGTATTTTGAAACATAACGAAAATACGGCGCATTAGCTTTTGTTAATACGACGCATTTAATTTTAATAAATATAATCGATTTTTGATAATTTAAACTGGATACGGCGCATTCTAAATTTATAAGCGGCGTATCTGTTTTCTGAATAAAAGTCTGATTAAATTTTAACGTAATAAGATACGGCGTATCCAACTTTCTGGATACGGCGCATCGTCAGCAGATATCAGCCATTTTTATTCTTTATATTCGTTTCTAAATTCATTAATTTCTCTTCTAGCAAACAGATCCTACTGACGATTTTACCTATGATGACAGGTTTTGCTATGGAAGATATGTCATTGAACGGATATCTTGCTAAGGAACTTATGAAAGATAAGCACTATGAAAAGTCCCGCACCAAAAAGCCGTTGATTCTGGAAAGTGATGACGAGTGTGATAACTATGAAGTTAGCTTGAGCAAGTTCCCAGCATTAAGCATTACTAAAAGCTCAGAATTAGAAAAGGAACTCTTGCTTTCGGATTCATTCGAAAATTTCGATGCTATTACTAGCAACTTACCTACGATCGATGCTTTACTCAAATCCGTATCTCAAACCAACATGCCCGTCTACTCAGTGGAAGTTTATGAAGATGTCAACTTCAATGTACTCACGATTGATGACGATTTATTTTCTTGGGAAACCCCTCTTGAAGCTACTTATATGGAATTCAAACGCTTATGCAATATTGAAGATGTGATATTCTCTTATGATTTACTAATGAGCTACACTGAAGATGAGTTATTACTCTTATGGCCTATCATTGAATCTAAAGGATTAACTTGGACGACTATCGAAGAAAAATATGGGAAATTCCAAATTGAATACATGAACTCGGCAAAAGCGGTCAACATATCGAGCAACAAAAGCTATGGTAGAGAAAATATCCAACCTATACAAACTCCTTATATGCCTCATTTTGAACAGTATTGGGGATTAGATAAAAGTAACCTGGATGATGAAAGAATTTATGCTGAATCGGAGATACTGTTTCATAAAAAGTTGGTAAGGTTGATGGATATCTCTTTAGAAGAATGGCTTGAACTTAAATACGATGATCCCAAATTTGCTCCTACAAATGAAGTCAAACGGATTGTGACTTCATGGTTGACATGAAGTTTTAAAGAACAATTTAATGAGTTCATGGAAATAAGGAGGAAAATGATTGGTAATACTAGCTTTGACGTTAACTACGATCCTAATAATGTTGATTTTTCAGATTGGTTAGCTAGTAAGTTCAATAACCATAAGATCATGGACCGAGCTACTAAAGATGTGTTATGGGTATATTGGATAATAGGGGAAGATGAGGAAGTAGAAAGAAACAATGGGTCATCACATGACGATTCAACGATCGAGGAAGGCATTGAAGAATTGTTCAGCATAGACATTGATATGTTCAATTATGAGACACCCTTGTGCAAACAATTCAAAGAATTTAATTACCTTCTTCATATCGACGCTGATGTGCTAACTGGAGATCTACCAGGATTCAAAACTTATGATGAGTTCAAAAACACCTGGTACTACGAATGGAATGACCAGATACCATGGGTTTGGGATAAACCATGGGAATTTGGGCATATTGATCACACTTGTAAACCTTTCCATTTCAAGGATGGAAGTAGTGAATGGCCAACTTGTGATTGGAAGAATGATGGAACCTGCAATGGGGGAAGTATAATTATCATCAAACGAGTTTGAAACGATGTATACTTTGAAGACTATGATTGGTATGAAAAAGTTGAAGACTCCCCACGTAGAGCAGAGGCTTTGCAAGAAAAAGGTAGAATCGAATACTTAAAAGAACTAAAGGGAGCATCGAATACTACTTTCTGGGAATGGGTGCATAGAAGCTGTGATGATTACACAAGGCTTAATCGACGCTTACAATGGGAATTGAAAAGAAAGTGGGATGAGATTCAAGATTATTATCAATCCATTAACTTTGTTGATTATTATCCCTATGATAATAACGATGAGTCATTAATTGATGAACTTGATGACTATTTGAATAAAGATCCTTATTTCAAGTTTGTTGATAAAGACGAAGAAGAATTCATCAAGAGAAAATGTCGACTACTTGGGATCACTTATAATAACCCACCCATGATAATTTCTAAAAAAATTGAAGTCATCAAATACTCTTTGGGACCATATGAGGAATATGTTGCGACGAAGACCAAAGAATATATTAGATTAAGTCGAACGGAAGAAAATGTTGCGGAGCTATACGGTAACATCTTTCGGATGAAAGAAGAAGGATGGCACGTAACAAGAACAAAATAAGGAGCTGAACGTGAGTCTAACTTGAAGACTCTGGAATAAAGACAAGTGCTGACCGGGAGACAACCCGGAAGAAAAATTTTTACTTTTCTGTGTCGAGTCTGTCAGACCAGTAGAAGATGCGGCGCATCTCCATCATAAGATGCGACGCATCACCTGCACTGGTCATATCTTATTTCATTTTTTGCATTTTTATATTTGATTTTAAAAACTTTCTGTCAGTATTTTAATGCGGCGCATCCCTGGTTAAGGATGCGATGCATCTTTTATTCTGATTCGTATTTATTCCAGGATCGATACGGCGTATCTTCTTCCATAAGATACGGCGTATCGACTGACCTGATAATTTACAGTTTAATTTTTTAGGTTTTATTTTTACTAACTACTAATGTATTATGCAAGTTTGAACCTTCTTAACTCAGGTGTGTTAAAGTCTGAATGGTATTATAAATTCCTGCATTTCTGTGGATACATCATCTATGAAGCTTAAACGTTCTCATCCACAAGAAAGTTGATTTTTGCTCTTATACGAATAATGGAGGATCATACCGAGCAAATCTTAGGGGAGTTTTTCTGTTCTAATTCTTTTATTTTCCAGTTTTTAACCTTTGACACAAACAACGAGGACGTTGTTTAACTTAAGTGGGGGGATTGGAGAATTAGAACACTTACTTGTCCTAAACTTTTTCAAAATATGCTTAAAATGCGCTTAATATATCAAAATTAAAAATTTTTAGCATGTTTTTGTTTAAAGTCTAAATTACATAACCGCACACATAACTTTATTCTTTCAAAAATATTAAAACTTTAGTGTGCTGGTGACTTGTAAACTTTAGAACTTGGCTTGTATACTATTCGAGACCACCATAATAAGTATTATCTATATAATTGGAGTGACTTGTCTAAATTGGTAAATTTCTAGGATTACACCCAAATAGCCTTTATATGTTATGTGATATTAACTAACTACACTGGTTAGTTAACCCCCGTATAAACCCTTTGTTACTCTCACTTTTAGAGTAAGATACCCCTAGAAAAACCCTCAGAGCCATTCCTTTCGTTTCTTACACCTTTGTTATAATGTTTCGATACACCCTTACACCTTAGCCTACCCTGTAGATTAAAACCCGTGGTTAATTGCTTTAGGCAAAGTGTGTTTCCTTACATTACCTGTGTTCGCGTGCGTAATTCATTATCTTTGGTTAGGTTGGGAAATTGCACAATGCAATTGGTATGAAAGTAAATATTGTATATCTTTTAGTCTATTTTTCGTGTGTTTGCTACTTTCACTATTACAGTTATTTCTGAAAGTATGAAGAGTATGAAAAATTATCCGGAAAAATAAGTGATAGAAAAGTTGTGAAATTTTACACATATATGTTGAAAAAAAATCGAAAAAATAGAAAAGAAAAAGAAAAAAGGAAAAGTTGGAAGTTTGTTTTAACCAACTTATGTAAAGTTTTGTATTAAGTGGGCGATATCACCACTATTTTTTGTTGTATATTATATTTATGGATTGAATGGGAGTTGGCCGTTATGGGAACGCCAACTAAAAGGTTATTCTTTGATTGAGATCTTGTTGAGTATAATTCGTGTCTACCTAAAGCGTGTGTTTCAAGTGTTAAAGCGTGAGTTATTCAATGATATGAGTCTTATTCATGGGATGGTTGGGAAAGTGATTAACCACACTTAGGATTTTAATTTATCTGTTTTGTTTATTTTTCATTTTACACCAATTTGTATCCCAAATATTATCCATACCCTATATCATTCTTTATCCAAACCTTTGATTTATTGAGATTAGGGATTTGAGCAATCTTAAGTATCGTAGTCGTGGATTCGGCTATGTATTTATGATTTTGTCGCCCTTTTTGATATAATATTATTGGTGAAGATTACTTGGTCCTATCTTTAGCCTATTCGAATTAAGGATTTGAGCAATTGCAAGTATCGTGGTCGTGGATTCGATCATGTATTTGTGATTTTGTCGCCTTTTCTGGAATATGAGATCGATAGAGATTAAAAAGGATGATCAACCCTTAACCAACAAACCTTTTTTACCGCTTTAGACTTGTTATTCCTTAGCTTTAGTGGGGGAGATGCGTATACTTGCCAAGCCTATGATAGAATATTCGTCACGACTAAGCAACTAAACGATTTAGAATTGTTTTACATTAAAAATTATTTTGGTTTCTACTTCGTTAAGTGTTTGGTTGTGTGATTATGACAAAACGAATACATGCTTAAATATAAAAATAAATCCTAACATCTTTTAGGATACATTTTCATTCGATTAATTCTAAGGTTTACTAGGGGACAAGTAAAGTTCAAGTGGGGGGATATTTGATGAACTCAAATAAGTACATTTTATTATCATCATTTATCCTATTTATTTGACTTGTTTTATTATATTATCTATGAGAATCGATACGTTAATGTTTACTTTAGTGATTCTCAAGTAAAAACAAGCATTATGTGAAACTTGGCAATTTTGGACTAATTATGGAGCAAAACAAGCAAGATGTCAAAAGCCAACTCAAATCCAGAAGATCAAGCTCGTTCTACTCCAGATACGCCGCATCATACTTCTAACATACGGCGTATCACTATCAAGATTTCACAAGTTACAATCCAAGTACATACGCCGCATACAAAGTCAAGATACGCCGCATCTGAAGACGGTGTACGAATATTCCTTAATATATTAATCTTGGACCCCACGCGAAGTTAAGTCAATGCGCCGCATCTATCAACTAGATGCGCCGCATCTATCCCTCAGACAGAAACTATAAATACCCCAAGGCCAGACGAATTTCAAGAGTTTTTAGTCTTGGACAGAAAAGAGAGACAGAAACCCTAGAGCCGAATTCAGATGACCAAGCAGCACAAGACACACCTAAACGAAGATACAAGAGCTGTAAGAAGGTCCTGCATGTATTCAATTCATTAAGTAGTTTTGTTTTATTGTATTAGTACACTTTAATTCATCAGGATTGATGGGCTTGTGTCATGTGACTACGGAAAATCATGCACTCCCCTTAATATTGCTTTCCCATTAATTAAAGTTTATATGTTGATGTCTTTGGTGACTTTTATTAGTGCATTGATAACCTCTGTGTCTAGCTGAGCATTGCTTGGGTCGCCATGCCCCTTCCTCGCCTATTTGTTTTAGCGTCTCTTTAATAAATAGGATAGACATAAGTAATCATTAAGGGTTTACTCGCCGATAAGATTAGAGCCAACGAGAAAGGTTTAATTACATACACTTCATATAAAACTAGCAATAAAACAAGTGACAAGCTACTTAATTATCAGGACAGGTCTTCTTATTGTCTCAAGTATCTATCTTTGTACGTGTATGCTGATCGCTGATTCGTGCTCATTAGTTTAGTTTACTATTTAATCATAACCAAACTGTGCCAGTCTCTCAGGCTGAACCCCCTTGCGCTAGATTAGGTTGTATAGCTAACTTAGGATATTAAAATACTGATTAGAATAACTAGATAATACGTTCCACTCTTAGTGATTGACACTCTACTTACCATTATATTCATACTGACCGGGTACACTGCTCGTTAAGTATGTGTGTTATTGATAAGTCGGCTAAATATAAATTTAAAACTTGAGTAGGCATTATTACTGCTAAACCGCAATGACACACGCGCACCATCACTTACCTATCTCCTATCTAACGTTTACCAATGTCCTACTTTATAGAATCATGCCTCCAAGAAGGTCGACTCGAGGTAACTGAGGTGTTATACCACCAAGGGGTGGAAGGACTGGTGGACGAGGAGGTAGGGCAGGAGGTCGCGACACGGGAAGCGATGATGCCAACAATGAGACTCCTGATATTGCTACCACTGTCGCCCAACAACTACGGGAACTATTACCCACCATTGTCACCCAAGTTAGCGACCATATCAGCAACCAAGGGAACAACGCGAATGGGAATGATCAAGCGGACAACAACGGTGGGAGTGATCACGTCAATGACAGGAACCACAACAACGGTAACAAATGATTTACTTACAAGGAGTTTACTGCGTACAAACCGATGGACTTTGATGGTAGTGGGGGTGCGATAGCTTATACTTGATGGGTCGAAAAGATGGAGTTAGTGATTGACATAAGTGAGTGTGCGAGTCATCAGAAGGTGAAGTATGCTACTTGTTCTTTGATTGGAGAAGCATTAACTTGGTGGAATACTTAAATTCAGGCTAAAGGCAGAGGAGCCGCCCTAGGGATGAGTTGGGATGAATTTAAGGCATTGTTAAGAGAAAAGTATTGTCCAGATAATGAGATGCAGAAACTAGAACATGAGTTCTACCATCACACCATGGTGGGAACTGGACATGCAGCTTATACGGATCGATTCCATGAGCTCGCTAGATTAGTACCTCATATAGTCACACCTGAATCTAAAAGAATTGAAAGGTACATCTATGGTTTGGCCCCTGAAATTCGTGGAATGGTGAAAGCAATTGAGCCTGCTACTATCCAGAGTGCGATACTGAAATCTGCAGCCCTGACGGATGAGGTGATCAGAAATGGGACATTGTCTAAGAGTGGTGAAAAGAGGAAAGCCGTGAGTGAGCCGAGTAAACAAGATGGAGCAAATGGTAACAATAAGAAAGCTAAGTGGGGAAAAGGATTTGTGGCAACTAGTACCGTCAAGAAGGAGTATCAGGGTCCTTACCCTATGTGTGCCAAATGCAACTACCATCATCCAGAGACTAGGCCATGCCAGGTGGTATGTTTCAACTGCAAGTGACCTGGACATATGGCGAAAGATTATAGGGCAACAGCTAACCCAGCGACACCAGTGAATGTCGTTAACCCGAAGACTTGTTATGAGTGTGGAAGCCCGAATCACCTTCGTAGTATGTGCCCTAGGTTGGGTAGGACACAGGCGCCAGTGCATAGCAACCCGAATCAGGCTGCAACAATTGGTGGAAACAATGCAAACCGTGGGAACAATGTGAACCGTGGAAACAATGTGAATGGTGGAAACAATAGTAACCCAGCTCGGGGTCGGGTATTTGTGATGAACGCTGAAGAAGGACGCCAGGACCCGAACATCGTGACGGGTACGTTCTCTTTAAACGACCACTATGCTACCATACTATTTGATTCTGGTGCCGATTATAGCTTTGTCTCCACTAAATTCATGCATCTGTTGAATATGGAACCTAGTAGACTAGGCTTTAGTTACGAAATTGAAATAGCAAATGGTAAAAAAGTAGCATCGACTTAATACCATTTGGGCACGGAAGTTTCGACGTGATTGTGGGAATGGACTGGTTGTCTAAGAATAAGGCTGAAATAGTGTGTCATGAGAAGATGGTCCGAATACCACTACCTAACGGTGAGTTACTCAAAGTCTATGGAGAGAGACTTGAAGAAAACATGAAACATCTCGTGAGCATGAAGGTAGACGAACAGAAACTAGAAGATATCCCAGTCGTTCGAGACTTCCCAGAAGTGTTTCCTGACGATCTATCCGGATTACCCCCTACGCGAGAGATTGAATTTCGGATAGACCTAATCCCTGGAGCAATGCCGGTTGCAAAGTCTCCCTACCGATTGGCACCTACTGAAACGGAGGAGTTGTCTAATCAACTAAAGGAACTCCAAGACAAAGGTTTCATCCGACCTAGTTCTTCGCCATGGGGAGCACCAGTATTGTTCGTCAAGAAGAAGGATGGTTCATTCAGGATGTGCATCGACTATCGGGAACTGAACAAACTAACCATTAAGAACCGCTACCCCCTCCCGAGAATTGATAACTTATTCGACCAACTGAAGGTTCACGGTACTTCTCCAAGATAGATCTCTGTTCCGGCTACCATCAGTTACGCGTCCACGAAGATGACATTCCAAAAACCGCATTCAGAACTCGATACGGTCATTTCGAGTTCATGGTTATGCCGTTTGGACTAACAAATGCGCCTGCGGTCTTCATGGACTTGATGAATCGAGTTTGCAGGCCATACCTAGATAAATTTGTCATCGTATTTATTGATGACATCTTGATCTATTCCAAGACTAAAGAGGAACATGAAACGCACCTGAAGATAATCCTAGAGCTACTCAAGAAGGAGAAATTGTATGCCAAACACTCAAAGTGCGAGTTCTGGCTACAAGAAGTCCAATTCCTCGGACACGTGGTTAACAAAGATGGTATTCATGTAGATCCTAGCAAGATTGATGCAGTGAAAAATTAGGAAGCTCCTAAGTCCCCTGGTATGTGCTTAATCACATACCTTTATTTGACCAAAACCGGACCAAAATGACCAAAAACCCGACCAAAATGCCAAATATATTGTGTTTTTGTGTTTATGTTTGTGCAGGCACGGATATCGAGAAAAAAGACAAAAACAAGCAAAGACCGGGAAACCGAGCACGAGATATGGAAGTGTTATTTTTAGCCGATGCCGGGATGCAATAAAGTCAAAAATCACCCTTAGATCATCTTTTGAATATTGGCAATATCAGTCCTTTGAGAATTCAGTAATTACAACTATGGTCCCTAGAACTTTAATCCCTTAATTCCTTAAACTAAACCTTTAAACCGGATCCCACTTTAAAATAATCCCACAAGCCCAATCCACATCCTAAACCCAGCCCACTACACTAACCCTTTAACCCGAATCCTATCCCACAACCCGATCCAACCCATAGCCTATACCCGGTCAAAATACAGGCAAATAAAACTAAAAAAAGAACTCACTCCCTCAGTCAATACCCGCGCCCCAAATTTACCCCCTTTCCCCCATTTTCACTATTCACCAAACCCTAATCCTTTAACCGTACGTTTTTACGGCAATTAAGGGTAGATTGGGCAATCATTGGCCCTTCTAGAAGACCCTGACGATAAGAATGACACGCGGAAGCTGTTGATTGGACCGAACACGCGTAATCTGTGATCGTACGGTTAGAAATGGAGGATTGAAGAGCAAGGTGATCTAAGGGTGATGATAGCTGTGGATACACGAGGATTGCCAGCGTGGACATCCCAGAAGGTTCGGCTGAGCACTATAAATAGGAGAGGGTTATTCCCCATTTCGTATATTTTTTTTTAGTTAAAGTTATGCTGTCAAAATGTTTTTATAGTTTCCATTGTAATTTTCTGCTTTATTAATTTAGTTTGTTTAAATTTCTAAGTTTGTTCCAGAGAATTTCTTTGTAATTTTTAATTCGAATTAATGAAAATTTTCATTTTAATATTTTAATTGTTGTTTCAAGTTTATGATTCTGCTTATTTAGTTTTTGTTGATTTAAACTTCTGATCATCATTCTAAAAAAAAATATATATATATATATATTCAGCTTATTATTAAGCTGTTTGTCTGATTTTATAAGCTTATGTAAGCATCAGTAGCTTATGTTAAGCTTTGTTGAATTTCATATTGTTTTTGTTTCTCAAAAGAGAAAAAGTCAAAGAGAAGTTAAAAAAGTCAACTGAAATAGCTGTGGGATGAGATTGTGGATTAAGCTGGATATTGGGTTTGATATTGGCTTAATAGCCTGGGTTTACATCTGAGATCATCATCATATTAGCAGGATGAACTTGTGAGTACTGTTTAATCTAGCTTTCTTGGTATCTGCTTATTATTATTTCAATCAAGCTGCTCTTGTTATTTTTGCTATTAGGTGTAAGTAATATTAGTCGAAGAGATTTTTGAACTTTATCAGAATAGACTTAGAATTAAGAATTTAAGTTGTTACTTTTGAAGGTGGTTTAGATAATAGCAGATTAGATTTTATTTTAAGTAATTAGCAGATTGAGCTTATTGCTATTCTCTTTTTGGCATTTTTTTTAAGTGATTAAAAGAGTTTTGAAAAGTTTGCTTGAGTTTTAGAGTTGAAATACAAAAAAATTTGCGCCATTTCCCCCTTGGCTGTCTAAAGTCTGCACAGCAGACATGGTCCTTAAAGACTGCTGATCTAGCAGCTTTTCTGGCTTATCCAGATAAGGCAAAGCCTTGAATTTTCTAGTTATAATTATCTTATCTAGCAATCTTAATGGGAATCATCTGGTATCTAGTTATTACGGCTTATTTGAGTTCTTTTTAGGGCTGCTAAATCAACCAACACAATTGATCTAGTCTGACAAAATAGTGCAGGTTTTGAGTGGTTTTTCACTACTGATCTAGGCGAAATTAAGCTTGGCAAACGAGCGTTAGAATTAGGGCTTTTTGGTTATTTGTAATCTCTATTTGGTTGGCTTTTCAAAACAGCTTTTATTTTTAAAATTGGTTAAGTTTTAAGCTTTTTATGAGCTATTGAAATAAGAGCTTTTGAGGACTGCTGATAATATAAAAAGAAAAAGAAAATAAATTAGTTTCTGTTTTTGTCATTTTAGTCCCTATAATTTCTGTTTGAGTTAAAATCAGGACTGGATAGTTTTTAGATGTAAATCAGTTTGGTTTGTTGGCATTTTTAGTCCCTGTCTTTATTTAAAACTAAAAAAGTTTCAGAAATTGCACGTTAGTCCTTAAACTTTTCAACCTTTTGTTTTCTTTAATTTTCTTTTATAAATTAGTTTTGATTAGTGACATTTTTAGTCTCTTAGGTTTTTACTCTTTCATTTTAGTATAATTTCACTATTAGTTTTATAAATCTCGGGATTAGCCCGGGATTTGCGTTATTTGATTTCTTTTAGTGTGCATTTATTTGATAACGTAGATTGTCGCTTTTAATTTTCCATATTTTAGTTTAAACAATACCAAAATAATCACTTTCACTTATTCACTTCACATTTTCACGACTCCGAATCAATTCAAACGCCGTCAAACCTTCGTTGGGAGAACGACCCGGGGAAATATTTTCACAAATATTCTTTGGACTCAAAAATATATTACATTATAACAATAAAAATGGCGCCGCTGCCGGGGAGGGCTTGAAACGTTGTCGTTGATTCATATCGTATTTTGTGTTTTGAAGATCCTTCCTCGGAAGTTATCGTTTTATAAAAAATAAAAATACAAAAATATAATAAATAAAACACTTTTCCTAAAGTGTTTTCATAAATACATCTTAATAAACATCCTCGGTCTTCCGTTGAAGGAGGGCGGTTGTAAACCATTCCGAATAAACAACAAAAGAGATCGTGAAGTTAAACGTTTCTCGGATTATTTCTTTACTACAACCTAATTACGGGGTTTAAGGAGGTCTTGACATTAAATTGCAGACCGAAGAGAGATCCATTCTTCTCTCCCGCCACGCTGCGCGTAGTTTTGAGAGAAACGAGTACGGTTGATCAACGATCACCAAAAAGAATATAATTTTAATTTTTCTTTATAAAAATAAAAAAAAAATCCAAAAATATTTTCATTTTCAACTTTTGTTTTTGATTTTTCTTTTTGATTTCATTTTGGTGTATGCACACCCGTTCTTCTTCTTCTAACCCTCTTCTTTCACCACTTTCAAATCCCGAGAGGATTATCCGTCACAACAACCGTGTTCATTTCTCAACCGTTGAGGAAATGGCCAACAACCAACACGATCAACCCCCGCCGGTGGGTGTTGACAATCACAACCAAGGGCAAGCTCCCGATCTCCGCACTATGCAAGAGTTACTCCAATGTCCCACCGTGGGATACGGAGATGCTATTGTCATACCCCCGATTCGAAATACAAATTTTAAACTCGAGACCGGTTTAATTCAACTTGTCACGGGAAATCAATTTCATGGTTTTGATCGGGAGGATCCTCACAATCACATCCGATGGTTCAATAAATTAACCTCAACACACTACCATAAGGATGTCCCTCACGAAACAATCAAATTGATGTTATTCCCATTTTCGATCGAGGGGGCGGCCCGAATTTGGCTCGAGAAAGAACCTCCTCAATCAATCCATACTTGGGAAGATCTCGTCCATAAATTCGTGAACTATTTCTTTCCTCCATCTAAAATGACCAATGCTAGGAATGAAATCACAAATTTCCAGCAACGATTTGATGAGAATTTCGGTGAGGCATGGAACGATTCAAGGATCTCCTACGGAAATGCCCACATCACGGATTCTCGGAATTGCATCAAATCGATACGTTCTACAATGCCTTAACTCAATCAGATCAGGATTCACTCAATGCAGCCGCCGGTGGCAATATCATGAGTCGAATGCCGAGAGAAATTCTTTCAATTATTGAGAACAAATCCAAGGTACCTACCTCAAGGAACAAACCGGTTGTTTCTAAGGTGAGTACCCAAGCTTCTAGCAGTGATGCTAAGATCGACAAGCTTGCAGATATGTTCGAAGCTTTCCTTCTCTCACAAAAGAAACAATCTTCTCCACCCGCTCAAGTGAAAGCGGTGCAAGAAAATTGTGTTATTTGTGGTGGTCCCCATCCGTATTATGATTGTCAAGCTACCGATAGCCAAGTTTGCAATGCTACTGCAGCAGCTGCAAACTTCAATCAAAATCAAGGATTCCGTCCTCAAGGTGAAGTTAACTACCGAGTTAGCAACCAAATGGGACCACCCGGTTTTACACCCGTCCAAAACAACCAAAACCGTTTACCTCAAACCAATCAAGGTTACAATCAAAATCAAAGCTACAACCAAAATCGAGGAAACAATTATCAAGCTCAACCGCAACAAGTCTATCAACCTCCTCCTCCCCAAGTTCCACTTCCTCCCGACTTTGTGAGTTATATGAAAGCAACCGATGCTAGCATACGAACTATGCAAGGTCAAATCAACAATATGAGAACTGACTTTCGGAAGGAGATTGATACGACGATTAATCGACAAACAAACGACCTTAAGCAAATGATGAGCGGATTTTTTCAGATAAATAATCGACCCTCGGGTTCAGGGACTACTTCTCTCCCAAGCAACACGATCGCTAACCCGAGGGGCGATGCTAAGGCGATCACGACTAGGAGCGGTGTTTCATATGATGGACCCACGGCTCCGGCTACCGCTTCTTCTCTACCTCCCAAGGTAGTCGACCGTGAACCCGAGGCGACCAAGGACATGGAACCTCCTACTAACAACGGAGGAACCAAAGACGTCCAACCTCCGGTCATTCATCCATCTGAACCAAAGAATGTTAAACCAAAGGAAACTCCCGTCAAAGCAAACCTTCCGTATCCTTCGAGATTGAATAATCAAAAGCTCCGCGAAAAAGCTTCAAATCAAATGGAAAAAAATTTCCAAATTTTTCAAGAGTTACATTTCGATATAAGCTTCGCGGATGCTTTACTTTTGATGCCTAAGTTTGTTTCCACTCTCAAAAGTTTGTTGAGTAACAAGGAAAAATTAATTGAATTAGCAAAAACTCCTCTAAACGAAAACTGCTCAGCGGCAATTCTCAAAAAGCTTCCGGAAAAGCTTGGAGATCCCGGAAAATTCCTTATTCCATGTGAATTTCCGGGAATGGTTGAATGCTCCGCCTTGGCCGATCTCGGTGCTAGCATCAACCAAATGCCGTTGTCAGTATGGCAAAAGCTTTCTCTGCCCAAACTTACCCCCACTTGCATGACGCTCGAGCTTGCGGATCGTTCCGTAACCCGTCCCGAAGGTATAGCCGAGGATGTCTTCGTTAAAGTGGGGAAGTTCCATTTTCCTGCAGATTTTGTGGTTGTTAATTTTGACGCCGACCCCCGGGTTCCTCTAATTCTCGGAAGATCATTCTTGAGGACCGGGCGTGCTTTGATTGACGTCTATGGTGAAGAGATTACTTTGCGGGTTGATAAGGAAAAAGTCACGTTCAATATTAATCCGAACTCGAAACCTCAAACCGACAAATGCAATGTCGCTACGGTTGATCAAAAGTCCGATCCCGTAATTGCTCCTAAAAGAGTTGATCCAAACCTTTCAAGATTCACGGTCAAGAGTATGTCAGAAAAACGTGCTGAGCTCAAGGCTATGAAAATCAATCCTGGATCGAGCAAATGGTTTGAGTGTTGTGCTGCAAATACTAAGAGTATTCTTGATGATGATGAATCTGATTCGGAGACCACAACGGAAGAGGTGGAAATTGCTAGCTCTAAGAGCACACCTCTTGTCCCACCTCCGGAGCCGGTTTATCGTGTCGATTCTATCCTTTCCGACTCTTCCCATCCTTCTCCTCCGATTGAGGGAAGTGAAATCTCGAGGGAAGAGCTCGAGGTGTTGTCTGATAATGCTCCAATTTCGCCGGAAATTGTTGAGACCAATAGTAATCCAGGGGAAGATGTTTTGAAATTTGATGAACCATTGTTTCCCCTGGAAGATGTTAAGGAAAAACCGCCTAAATCCGTTCCAGTTGTTAAATCAAAATCAGAAGAGCAAAGTAGTGGCAGTACCACTTCTTATATTGATTCTCTTCTCGAGGAGTTCGCCGATGAACTCGCTCACATCGATCCAATCCCACCGGGGGATGAGGACGATAACTTTGATTTTGAATCTGACTTAAGAGAATTGGAAATTTTGCTGAACCATGATCCATCGAAATGTGATTCTTATCACGAGGAGTTCGCCGATGAACTCGCTCACGACAATCCACTTCCATCATATGATGATGATCTCTTTGACTTCCATGCTAATCTTGAGGAAGTTGAAAATCTTTTATACCATGCTCCATCATCTGATTCTTACACCGAGCTTAATGATGATGATGACCTCTTCGATTTTAGGGCCGATCAAACCGAATGGAGAAATCTTTTATATGGAAAACCTACTACTGAAAAAGGCCCTAAAATTGAAACCATAATCGAGGATGCTTCAATAGTTTCTCATGACTTAGCTCCTCATTCTCCCGAGGATGATTTCTTTATTGAGTCCTCCATCGATTACCCTGCTGAGTTTTCTTGTGAGGACAAAGTATTTAAGCCAGGCTTACTCATTGATGGTGACATTCATCCTTTGATGAAATTGACTCGTGCTAAGAATTTAAAGTTTCCAGCCTCATCTAAGGAACTTTTAATTCTGAAGAAAAATGATTCCTCTCTGCTTCTTTCTACTCAAAAACTCCCATTCTGTCCGGAGTTATCTCTGCTTGAAACTTTACTATCGTTTCCAGCCGGAAACGAAGACAAAGTTTTTGACCCCGGCATCACCGCTTTCATCTTCTAAAGCCGTGGGTATCTCAATCGGAGTGGAACTTTCTTGTGCTTCAATGTTTATCCAAACATCTTGAACGAAAGTCCGATTGAGATTATCTCTTCCACTTGCTTCCCCAAGGACAAATTAAATTCGGGGTCGAGTCTAGCTCATGTGACTCGGTTAACAAAAACAAGCGCTTCGTGGGAGGCACCCCATGCTTATCCATCTATCCTCTTATCTTATTTCTAATAAAACGTGAGGAGGGATCCCTCTTCCATATCTTGTGTTTCGTGTTTTCTGTGGTATGTCCAGGAATGCCCGATGATGAAGACTCTCGTGCTCGTAGTTTCCTTCACGCTACTCGAGTTTCATCATTCGCTGCTTATCAATATCCTAAATCTTATCGTTTACATCTATCTTTTGGCATAATTAATAAACGACCTTAGATTTTTGTAGGAGAACCCTTACCTTTAAAACATTGAGGACAATGTCTCGTTTTAGTCTGGGGGGGTAATCTTGCGATTTGATTTTTGCCTTGCATTTTTGCCGTTTTCTCATGCAACCCCGTTTTTCCTCAAAAATTGAAAAAAAATCCAAAAAAATGAGAAAAATTTAAAAATTTTTGCAAAAATATAATAAATTTTGACATTTTTGTTGATTTTCCGCTGGTGAGAGTAGGAATAAAATTCTGACTTGATCGGGCGTGTTGAGCCCTAGCTTGTTCCCTTAACCGTTTATAATCCATAAGCTTGTGCTAGTCTTTTACACAAGGAGCTAGAAAACGCGAATTCTTTTTAAGAATTTGCAAGTTCCCGTATTTGACTTTATATATGCATGGTTTGATTATTTGGCTAAGCATTCGCGGATCTTATTATTTAAGATTTTAAATTTGCGAAGAATGAGAAATGATAGAGTTGTTTATAAGTTAGATTGCTAAACGTGGAGTAGTTGGATCTCTTTAGAGCTCATCGAAGTTACTTGTGGCTTTTTGTTCCCATCAACTTGTTTCACCAAAAAAAAAATAGTAATCTAGGAATAATTAAAGCTATTTTAGTTTTGGCGATAATTAGTTTTTATTTCTTCCTTAGAGGATCCTTGCTTATGAAAGTTGGGTACACATCAAGGTACTGTCAGTGTTACGGTGTAATAGACTATTCCATCTTGCCGGCTCGCAACCGATGTTGGGATTGTTATAAAAGCCGTAGGACTCGGGATTTGGCAAAATATATAATGAATAATGAATAATAATAATAATCCAAAGCCATAAAAAGTTTTCTGCATCTTGCCGGTTCGCAGCCGATGTTGTAGACTTCTAATAAAGGCAGAGGAAAAATTCCAAGGTCATAATAGACTATCACATCTTGCCGGTTCGCAGCCGATGTTGTGATTGTTATAAAGGGCCAAGGATCAATAATAATATGTGCTTAATAATGTTAAAAATGCCAAATTTCGACTCCGAGGTATCCTAATAAAGGCTTCTGTCTCTGGACTCGTAGATGAGTTGTTTCGGTCGCAAATAAAAGGGATATTCTCAAAATCGTGTTAAATCAGAGACCTTGATGTGGACCTCATTTTTGTATGCAACGGTTTTCGAGGGAAGGCTTGGAAACTACTTAGCGTCTAAACTAGGTATCTTTATCGGACTTAAAATTATCAAAACGAGATTTTGAAGAAATTCATTTCTCACCAAAAATAAAATAAATAGAGGAAAATAGGAATTTGGGAACAAGAGGTAATTACACAAGTAGCTTTTATGGGTAGTGTTGGCAATCTAACTTGTAAATGACAATGATCTCGTTTTTAAGCTTAGTTTGGGGACTCGTGAAAAATCAGGGACGACGAATTTTATCCGTATGGTCACTTCTTTATGAGTCGTGTTTCCTGCTCGAAGACCCTAAAAGTTATCGTTTGATAATGATTGTCGACAAAACCGTCACATGGAAAATAAGAAAATACAAAAATAGAATAAAAAGGAAAAATGGGGAGTTTTTATAACATTGCATGAGGACATTGCAATAGCTTAGTCTGGGGGAATTTGGTATGTGCTTAAACACATACCTTTTCTTGACCAAAACCGGACCCAAAAAGACCAAAAACCCGACCAAAATGCCAAATATATTGTGTTTTTGTGTTTATGTTTGTGCAGGCACGGATATCGAGAAAAATGACAAAAACAAGCAAAGACCGGGAAACCGAGCACGAGATATGGAAGTGTTATTTTTAGCCGATGTCGGGATGCAATAAAGTCAAAAATCACCCTTAGATCATCTTTTGAATATTGGCAATATCAGTCCTTTGAGAATTCAGTAATTACAACTATGGTCCCTAGAACTTTAATCCCTTAATTCCTTAAACTAAACCTTTAAACCGGATCCCACTTTAAAATAATCCCACAAGCCCAATCCACATCCTAAACCCACCACACTACACTAACCCTTTAACCCGAATCCTATCCCACAACCCGATCCAACCCATAGCCTATACCCGGTCAAAATACAGGCAAATAAAACTAAAAAAAGAACTCACTCCCTCAGTCAATACCCGCGCCCCAAATTTACCCCCTTTCCCCCATTTTCACTATTCACCAAACCCTAATCCTTTAACCGTACGTTTTTACGGCAATTAAGGGTAGATTGGGCAATCATTGGCCCTTCTAGAAGACCCTGACGATAAGAATGACACGCGGAAGCTGTTGATTGGACCGAACACGCGTAATCTGTGATCGTACGGTTAGAAATGGAGGATTGAAGAGCAAGGTGATCTAAGGGTGATGATAGCTGTGGATACACGAGGATTGCCAGCGTGGACATCCCAGAAGGTTCGGCTGAGCACTATAAATAGGAGAGGGTTATTCCCCATTTCGTATATTTTTTTTTAGTTAAAGTTATGCTGTCAAAATGTTTTTATAGTTTCCATTGTAATTTTCTGCTTTATTAATTTAGTTTGTTTAAATTTCTAAGTTTGTTCCAGAGAATTTCTTTGTAATTTTTAATTCGAATTAATGAAAATTTTCATTTTAATGTTTTAATTGTTGTTTCAAGTTTATGATTCTGCTTATTTAGTTTTTGTTGATTTAAACTTCTGATCATCATTCTAAAAAAATATATATATATATATATATATTCAGCTTATTATTAAGCTGTTTGTCTGATTTTATAAGCTTATGTAAGCATCAGTAGCTTATGTTAAGCTTTGTTGAATTTCATATTGTTTTTGTTTCTCAAAAGAGAAAAAGTCAAAGAGAAGTTAAAAAAGTCAACTGAAATAGCTGTGGGATGAGATTGAGGATTAAGCTGGATATTGGGTTTGATATTGGCTTAATAGCCTGGGTTTACATCTGAGATCATCATCATATTAGCAGGATGAACTTGTGAGTACTGTTTAATCTAGCTTTCTTGGTATCTGCTTATTATTATTTCAATCAAGCTGCTCTTGTTATTTTTGCTATTAGGTGTAAGTAATATTAGTCGAAGAGATTTTTGAACTTTATCAGAATAGACTTAGAATTAAGAATTTAAGTTGTTACTTTTGAAGGTGGTTTAGATAATAGCAGATTAGATTTTATTTTAAGTAATTAGCAGATTGAGCTTATTGCTATTCTCTTTTTGGCATTTTTTTTAAGTGATTAAAAGAGTTTTGAAAAGTTTGCTTGAGTTTTAGAGTTGAAATACAAAAAATTTTGCGCCATTTCCCCCTTGGCTGTCTAAAGTCTGCACAGCAGACATGGTCCTTAAAGACTGCTGATCTAGCAGCTTTTCTGGCTTATCCAGATAAGGCAAAGCCTTGAATTTTCTAGTTATAATTATCTTATCTAGCAATCTTAATGGGAATCATCTGGTATCTAGTTATTACGGCTTATTTGAGTTCTTTTTAGGGCTGCTAAATCAGCCAACACAATTGATCTAGTCTGACAAAATAGTGCAGGTTTTGAGTGGTTTTTCACTACTGATCTAGGCGAAATTAAGCTTGGCAAACGAGCGTTAGAATTAGGGCTTTTTGGTTATTTGTAATCTCTATTTGGTTGGCTTTTCAGAACAGCTTTTATTTTTAAAATTGGTTAAGTTTTAAGCTTTTTATGAGCTATTGAAATAAGAGCTTTTGAGGACTGCTGATAATATAAAAAGAAAAAGAAAATAAATTAGTTTCTGTTTTTGTCATTTTTAGTCCCTATAATTTCTGTTTGAGTTAAAATCGGGACTGGATAGTTTTTAGATGTAAATCAGTTTGGTTTGTTGGCATTTTTAGTCCCTGTCTTTATTTAAAACTAAAAAAGTTTCAGAAATTGCACGTTAGTCCTTAAACTTTTCAACCTTTTGTTTTCTTTAATTTTCTTTTATAAATTAGTTTTGATTAATTACATTTTTAGTCCCTTAGGTTTTTACTCTTTCATTTTAGTATAATTTCACTATTAGTTTTATAAATCTCGGGATTAGCCCGGGATTTGCGTTATTTGATTTCTTTTAGTGTGCATTTATTTGATAACGTAGATTGTCGCTTTTAATTTTCCATATTTTAGTTTAAACAATACCAAAATAATCACTTTCACTTATTCACTTCACATTTTCACGACTCCGAATCAATTCAAACTCCGTCAAACCTTCGTTGGGAGAACGACCCGGGGAAATATTTTCACAAATATTCTTTGGACTCAAAAATATATTACATTATAACATCCCCGACAGAAGTATGATCATTTTTAGGCCTGGCAGGTTACTATCGACGTTTCATCGCGAACTTCTCCAAGATTGCCAAACCACTTACCTCACTGACTCAAAAGAACAAGAAATACGATTGGGGCGAAGCACAGGAGAGTGCCTTCCAGACGTTGAAATATAACCTATGTAATGCACCAATACTAGCCCTCCCCGATGGACCTGAAGATTTCGTAGTGTACTGTGACGCGTCATGTCAAGGCCTTGGGTGCGTATTAATGCAAAGAGTTAAGGAGATTGCTTATGCCTCTCGACAACTGAAGGTTCATGAGAAGAACTATACCACCCATGATCTGGAGTTGGGTGCTGTAGTATTCGCTCTCAAGATATGGAGGCATTACTTGTATGGGACGAAAAGTATTATCTATACCGATCACAAGAGCCTTCAACACATTTTCGATCAAAAAGAGTTGAACATGCGCCAGAGGAGGTGGATCGAGCTCTTTAGCGATTATGACTGAGAGATTCGCTACCACCCAGGTAAGGCGAACGTGGTAGCCGATGCTTTGAGTAGAAAGGAAAGACTCAGGCCTACGAAAGTGAAAGCCATGAGTATAACCATACAGTCGGGTATCAAGGATAAGATACTAGCAGCTCAGCGAGAAGCATCTATGAATATGGATGAACCCACAGAGAAGATGCGAGGCTTAGATAAGCAACTAGAGAAAAAGGATGACGATGGACTGTACTTTGTAGACCAAATTTGGGTACCGTTAACTGGTGATGTAAGAACCCTAGTCATGAATGAAGCACATACAACGAGGTACTCAGTTCATCCAGGACCAAATAAGATGTACTACGATCTTAGAGACTTGTACTGGTGGCCGGGGATGAAGAAGGACATAGCTGTCTACGTTAGCAAGTGTCTGACTTGCTCTAAAGTGAAGGCTGAACATCAAAGACCATCTGGTTTGTTACAACAACCTAAGATTCCTGAATGGAAGTGGGAAAGGATAACCATGGATTTCATTACAAAGTTGCCTAGAACTAGTAGTAGGTACGATACGATTTGGGTCATCATAGATAGGTTGACTAAGTCTGCACATTTCTTACCTATCCGGGAAGATTATTCGATGGACAAATTGGCTAGACTTTACATCAAGGAGATAGTGGCGAGACATGGTGTGCCTATATCGATTATATCTGATCGCGACAGCCGCTTCACGTCAAACTTTTGGCAATTATTGCAAAGTTCCCTGGGAACACACTTAGATATGAGTACGGCGTATCACCCACAGACCGATGGTCAAAAAGAGCATACCATACAGACCCTAGAAGACATGCTCATGGCATGTGCCATAGACTTCGGTGGCAATTGGGATACCCATATACAATTAGCCGAGTTCTCCTATAACAACAGTTATCATACCAGCATAGATATGGCACCATTCAAGGCACTTTATGGAAGAAAGTGTCGCTCACCTATTGGTTAGGCGAAAGTTGGAGAGAGTCAAATGATAGGACCTGAGATAGTGCTAGAAACCACTGAGAAGATCATTCAAATTAAGGATAGGCTCAAGGCTGCTCGAGACATTCAAAAGAGTTATGCCGACAACCGACAGAGACCCTTAGAATTCAGCGTTGGTGATCATGTTTTACTCAAGGTATCAACTTGGAAGGGTGGTGTACGATTTGGAAAGAAGGGCATGTTAGCACCTAGATACGTAGGACCTCTTGAGATCATTGAAAGAATTGGTCCAGTGGCTTACTGACTAAAACTACCACAAGAGCTGAGTGGCGTGCATGATACATTTCACGTGTCGAACCTTAAGAAATGTCTTGCTGATCAGACCTTGCACATACCCTTGGAAGAGATTCAAGTAGATCCTAAGTTACACTTCGTAGAGAGACCAGTTGAAATTTTGGAACGTGAGGTCAAGAAATTGAAGAGTAAGATACCAATAGTTAAAGTCCTCTGGGACTCATAGCGTGGACCCGAGTTTACATGGGAGCGTGAGGACGAGATGAAGCGAAAGTACCCTCACCTATTTTCAAACGTATCGGGTAACTCGAACTAAAACCCGAGACGGGTTTCTTCTGAGGCTGGGAGATTGTGACAATTGGTAATTTCAGGAACCATTTAAGTTACCGCATTTTGTGTTAAATAAATAATTTATCACTAGGACTTAGGCTATATTTAGTCCACAACGCTCCAGTACCTTGCTCCTGCTCCAATTCACAATTTTAAACTCTAAAATAAATTCCTTTTCTTAAATTACTTACCGTTGTCAATTCAACAAACTATATTCGTTATTCAAAATTTAACACCCGATATACCAAATTCTTTCAACAATTATTTCTAATGTATTTTTATACTTCCAAAAAGATTACGAAAGTACCAAAAATATTTCCTTACGCCCAAGGTAAATTCTTTATAACTTACGTTTAATTGCGTATAACTTTCGTTGATCACCGAAATAACTACCAATACATATTTTTAACACCCAATACCTACAATATATACACTTTTGTATCAAAACTACTCATCTAATCCAAAAATATTACCATTGCCGCCCCCCCCCCCCTCAAGTCTTGAATAAAATTATTAGACAAATCTCAAATGCTCAATAAATGAGCCACCATAACCCCTAAAACATGGAGGCTTAGCCTCCCATTTGTCCCCCTAATTACCCCATTCGCCCCGCCCCCCTCCAAGATAGCCACATTTATTTGCCTTGACCACACTACTGGATATTTGACAATTTCAAGTATAAATACTTGCAAACTATCTTCATTTTTACTCATATTAGTTCAAGTAAAGGAAAAAAGAAACTATCCTCATATATATATATATATATATATATATATATATATATATATATATATATATATATATATATATATATATATATATATATATATATATATATATATATATATATATACAACCATTCGACCCACTTTGGAGCCAAGGAGAGGAGAAAATTTGTTGTGGCTAAGATCAAGTGCACTTAGAGTATTCTAACAAGGATTTGGAGCATTGATTTTGAGGTTAATCAAGTTTTTTATAACTCACATCCCACTAATTATTTTTGTAAGTAATCTTACAAAAATTTCATGATTTCCTTATGTCAACTTGCTAGTTAAGTGTATACTTAGTTATCACTTGGTACACGTTGATAAGTTTTCACATTCACAATTATCCTTCAACGAAGATTATGTTTTTTAACAAGTTTTGGTTACAAGAAAACTAGTTAGTAAGACTTATCATAAGAATGTGATAATAAACCTTATAAACATGTATATTAGTAAACTAGTATATTTAAGCATTTTTTATGATTATTACATGGACCTTAAAATATTGTTAAGTTTATGGTTAGATCATTGTCATTATGTTGAGAAGTTGATGGAGAAACTAGGACTAGAAATGAAGTTGTGGTTAAGTGGATATGCTAGCTAGAAGAGTAGAAATATAGTTTTGACACTTTTAATAAACAATCTATCCCGTTTTGTAAAAACTGGAAAAATCAGTGGGTTGTGAGTAATTTTTACCTATAAATATAGAAAATGGACTTAATAACGAAACCGTAGCCGCTTGAATGAGTTAAAACGGGCTTGTAACGAAAAAGATACGGTAGTTTCAATTTTTACGACGAAAACTACATTTTCAGAAAAAATTATGAATCTGTCCAGAAATTTGAGTAATAAAAACTGATGCTAAATGGTATCTAGACTAGCCGAGACCTTGAAAAGCCGAAAGTATACTTAAATACCTTTGCAGGGATAGGTCAAACTTAAAAAACGAAGCTACGACGCAAAAGTTATGGCTTAATAAAGATTTGCGACAACATATAGTTTTGACAGCTTCTATTTTGCTAATAGAAAGCTGTTAGGATTTGTAGAAATGGATTTTTGGACCTTTTAGTGTATGTTTTGGCTAAAATGAGGTAAATGGAAATGGTAGAACATTATATATATATATATATTAGGCGCGTTATAAATTTTGAGATAGCCATTAACATGACGACTAAAATTTGGTCGCAAGATAAACAAGTTACATTTTTTAAAGTGGTAATTTTCTAAATAAAGGATCAAGTTGACACAACAATATTTTTGACGACAAATAATACAACAACATGTACAAGTGATAACGTAGAGTATAAACTTGCGTGCATGGCCTTGTTTTCGAACCTAATACATATGTATTATTTAGGTCGCGATTAGAGTTATCGGACTAAATTTGCCATTTACAATTTATCAAGCGGGATTTGCTTTTGCTGAGGTGAGTTCTCGTAGCCCCATTTTTAATGTGTTTTACCTTGGGGAAAATGGTACTCAATGCTTTACAAATGTTTTCATGCTGTGAATTACTATTTTACATGATTTTGGACATATACGTGTGATGATGCAATTATATGCTGTGACATGTTTGTTTTGTGATTACATTACTGTGCCACTGTTAACTCTCTGCTGAGAGCCCACAGGTTATAGGTTTAGCAGGTGAAACTGTTAACTCTCTGTTGAGAGCCCACTGGTTGATAGATCTATCGGGGTAGCTCCCCACGTGATTTGGTTATGTGATTGAGGAACACTATTGGATCAGTTGGCGTGACACTATTGCTTTTTGATAATGTGCTTGTAATTGTTATTCATTTCACTATGTCCTACTTATTGTTCACAGCCACGTGGTTTAAACTCTAAACCTACGAGCTCACCAACTTTATGTTGACGTTTTCGAGTATCCATTTTCAGGTGTTAAGAACGAAGGTACCATAGAAGGTTGAGTATTGGCCCGACATAGCAAGACTTAGTCAAGACCCTCCTGGGTTATATCTCGTGGAGTTGCATTCTGATATTAAATAATGATGTTGTGTATCTTTGAGACTCATGTGTATCTTGTATTCATCCCTGTTGTGGGAGTTTGTGACTACTATTAGTTCAATGTATTACACTTAGTATTTCTCTATTGTGACACTTTATGTTCTTTACTAAGATGTCATACCCCGTTAATGACATTCCGCTGCGCCATTTTTGGGGTGTGACAAGGAGAAACCCTTAAAACAACCTAGTGAGACCCGAATATGTTACTAGTACAATCACCTTTTCACCGACACCGTTCTGACAGATAACTTGAACTAAATCGGGAGGACGCGATTCCTTTTTAGGGGTATGTGATGTAACAACCGACAATTTTTCAAAACTTAATTTACTAGCCAAAACATTTATTTTGAAATTCATTAGCTTTTAAACTCCTCTGAACTTGCTTGGGTTTGAAAAACCATGGATATCTTGTTTAACGTGAGCATTATTCCTTTATTAAGCTGGCACAACCTAAAATACACGAAACAATTCGATTTATGAAATAAATTAACTCCGAGAAAGTTATACGTATTAATACTCGTTTTGATTGGAAAAAAATTATTTCGAACCCGATTCGTATGTTTATGTTGTTGTTATCCATGTTTCGACTTGTACTTGTTGTTGTACCGATTTATTTATGTGTTTGGTTGCGTTTCGGTTGAGGCTTGTGTTAGCCGAATGGTATGCGAGTCGTATAGGCTTGAGCTGTGACACGAGGTGAGTCACGACTCATGATTAGTGTTAGCCGAGTCTAGGGTCGTATATGGTCGAGTTGGATTGTTAGCCGAAGGTTTGGTAATCGTTTTGTGGTCGAGTTGGTTAAGACGAAGGTTTGGTTGATTGTTTTGTGGTCGAATGGTTAAGTCGTAGTTGTTTGAGTTATTCGAGTCAGCCACCACCCAAGAGGGTGTTTGTTTGGTTTTGGTAAACTATGGACACCGAGGTGTCGTTATTTCTAAACTGAGTCATAAATCATTTTAGTCCAAACTCTTGCGTTAAAAAATTGTTATTAGTCAAAAATTGTTATAATTTTGTGTTGTGTTAAAACATTTGGAGAGTACGATTTTTGTGCTTGTGATGTGTACCCACGGTGCATATTAGTACCGTTAGGGGACTTGGTTTTAGTTAAGCCGTATCGGCATTAGGACTTGCATTTGATGTTATTTATGTGGCTAGTTGTACTACTTGTTGGTTCGTTAACTTGGTCTCGACACGGGTCGAGCCATATCGGTTAAAACCAGCTTATCAATCCTTGTGTCTTTTAAGTTTTAGAACACAAAGGTGAGTTAGAAATAATGTGTTATGTTTTGGTGTTGTGTGTTTGGACTTGGACTCCTTTATTGGGCCTAATAGCCCAACAACCACTTAGGCCAAGTTTAGTTAACTAGTCATTGGGTCCAGCCCAGTAACAGTTGGATTATCGATTTGGTTGGGCCAAAGCCCATTGAGACTTTGAGTTTAATTTGAATTTATATGTGATTGTGTTATGTTATATTTTTACATTGTACTAACTTTTTGATATTTTGTCATATACTCAATGATGGTGTTTCGGATATTCTTCGGGATTGATATGGGAATTTAACATCGATATGGAATTTGGTACAATTTTTACTATTACCTATGCTTTGGATGTTATGGATGCTCGTTATTGGATTTACGGTATTAGCCGAAGGACTTATGGACGATTTTGGACACAAAATAGTCGATAAACCCGACATTAATATATACGCGAATGATAACGACGGATAATTAATTTAAAACTTGTAAAAGTTGTATTTAATTTTTATAAACTTGTATCAATTTAGTAAATTGTAATAATTAAAACTTGATATTCAATAAGTCGTAACGACTTGGAAAATATTGTACAAACGGACACTTCATGTCCAAATTTTATAAAACCATTTAACTTAAACGATTATGATCTATAAATAATATAAACATTTCTAATTACCAAGTTATTAACATCTTAAACCTTTTATCAACTAAACGATTCTTTTCTAAACCATAACGTTTTATCAACTATTTGGATTACCGGGTAAAAACATCGAAACAACACGTTGATCTTTTATTTCTTTTAAATTCTTTTAATTTCATTTACTTCTTTTATTCCTTTTATTTCTCTATTTCTTATTCATTCTCTGTTTCTTTCTTCTCTTATTTTCTTTCATCTGATGTTTCCTTTTCATCTCTTGATCCTTTTATTATGTGTTTGATTGTGTTTCGCCGACTTCCTTCATCCTATCCTCGAAACTGTATTTTCCTAACGTCCACATGAGATATAAATGTTACTTCTTTTATTGCCATTGAGAACTAAACCTTTTTATATTAACACGAGTATTCAAAGAACGCTACCTTATAAGTTGCTTGAGGATTATTTCTGAATCATGTTACTTATTAGGTTGTGCCGATCCAGTACTGTTATGCTTGTACTTTCTGAATGTCGTTGTGCTTACTACTTTATTCTAGTTGTGATATCTTGCATTGCTGCATACTGAGGTGAGTTCATAGCCCCACTTTTTACTTGCTTAAACAGTTTTATAAGCTACTTGGGGTGAGATACATGCTACTGTTTTTACTACGATCACAATTGTTTAAAAACTGTTATTTGAACTGGAAACTTTGCTGAACATCTGATATGTACTAAGTACCGTCCTTGCCAAAAGCAAGTCTCTCGATCATGAACCATTAATCACTTGCGAGTGAGCACAAATATAGTTTATAGGCCTATAGGATTTGATCATCCTTCCATGTTGACTAAGGTCGGTCCGCATGTGATGTACTATATTTGAGTTACCTAGGTATTTGGTGTTGGAGTTTGTGGATAAATATTAATAGTCGTATGTCTAGTATCGAACCCGAGACCTCGGGATTGCACACTTTACGTATGAAGAGTAAACGAATAATAATTATTTATAACACGTTATATTTAATTATTATATAAACTTAAAACAATACTTAACGACCGTTAGTATTTTAAGAAAAGGACTAACGACCGTTAGACGGAAATAAGGAAAGTTTTATTGTGCTAATAATAGGAAGTCAAGAAGGTTCCAGAATGCCACCTTGGGCCCTAGGAACCGATCGGCCACAAGGAGGGGATAACCCACTCCTTGTCAAACTTGGACTTCAAGTTATGTAGCCTATATAAACAATTGAGATCTCTAGGTTTTGGGTGCTCTTTACACACACACAATACCTAATTGTTTTTCTCTTTTTCCTTGTTCCTAAATCTCGGCCGAACACCCCTAATTATTTAGGGTTTCGACTTATGTTTTAAATAAAATTGTTTTGTGTTTATTATTACTTGCATAATCGTTACTTGGTATTAGTACGTGTGTACAAGAACGAGGTAACAACTCACTATAGTTGTTATCAAGGAATCGATCAATAAAAAGGTAAGGGATTGATCATTGATTCACATAAACCCTAATTAGGGTTCTTCATATTGTTCAAGATTCAAGATTTGCATCTGGTACGTTTTCTTTATGTTTAAGTTAATTCTTTATATGTTATACTTATGTGTTTACACGCTTCCGCACTTGTGTACTTTGTGTTATGGAGTTTTATGATTGTCATGGTTTTCAAATTCCAACAATGGCATCAAGAGCCAGGTTTAACATGTAATTAATTACTTAAACAATAAAAAAAAAAAAAATAAATAAAATAAAAAAAAATAAAAAAAAACGTATCTTTAAATTGTTTAGATTATACATGTTTTATTTTCTAGGGTTTTATTATTAAAAATTTGTTTTTTAATAAAAAGTCGAAACCCTAACCCTAATTGGGGGGTGTCGATTTGTTCCATAAACCCTAATTAGGGTTTGTGGTTTTCATAATTAATTGTGATTAATTAGAAACCCTAGGTCTTATACAAGGTGTTGTGTTCGTTCTTGTGACCTAATTGCTATATGTTGCATGAATCCGTGATAAAACATGCATGTTAGTCACGGATTAGTACTTTGATTTAAACTGTTTAGTTGTTTCCACATGATTAATAATTCTAAAATTGGGGAAGACTCCAATATATGTATATATTAAAATCAATTAATGTGCAATTTGGTATATGTTTACTATGACTTACGCAATTGACTTTGTCAATGCATGTGGCTCACCTGTGCAAGGTGAAAGTCTTAGTTAAAACATATGCATACTTGACATCTAGATATTGATTTTATGTAGGACTTTTTAAAAGGTTGCATGTGGCTAGATGTTTCACTAACAATTAATTGTTTTTCTTATTAGTTGATTGTTGTTTTTCTTTTAAATTACTTGTTTATTATTTTTTATATATATATATATATATATATGTGATATGTTAAAGTAAGCAATAAAAAGGGTAATTTTTTTAAAAAGAAAAATTAAATTGGACTAATGACGGTGAAACATAAAGTGATAAAGTAAGGATCTTGCAGAGTCTTATGTGCCGCTAGTGGTCCGATTCGCACGGTAATCAGCTCCCAGGCGAGACTAGCAAGATCTAAACTTTTTTACTTATTTTTTAAGATTAAGATCATAAACTTTTACTTGATTGATGTTTTTTGTACAATAGTGTGTGAAAGGCGGACCAAAGTTGACAAACTGTGTGGTGGGTTTATCTGGAGAGGGGTTTTTTAAGAGATCCGCTCCTACCGGCTCTCCGGGCCCGCTTATGCGTCAACTGCAACTTACCTATATCACTATTTACGTACACTATCATCTTAAGGGTGATTTACCTCAATTCCACGCGCCACTTTTGTGGCAAATATCCGAATAACATGTAAGAGTAGGATATGTGGGCGATAATTGTTGGTACTTCTTTAATTGGTGAACCCAATACCTCAAGTACACAGTTTTTGGTTTACTCTTAACTAATTGGTTAATAAAAATTGTTTTGAAAACTAATGATACAAAGATGAGTGCATGCGTCTTTGTACATGTTTTTGTCACACCAAAAACTAAATACCCAAAAATTTAAGTTACATGCCATCTAACTATAAGGAACACTTGAAGTTAATTTTGGGTATGCGTGAGACCTGGACCAAAATTAATGACAAGGTAAATTTCCGAGTGTGCGTGAGACCACACATGGATGAATTTACTGTTTCTATGTTAGACAACTTAATTAAGCTGATGCGTGAGACCTAGAGCTTAAGGCATGAGATGGGATGAAACATGCTTACATTGCAAATTGATGAATCAATTTGATGTAAATCCCATAATGATCTAGGAATTGGAAAATTGTTTGACAATTATTGTTCGACAGATTACCTAGTTGAATACTATCATTACTAGCAGATCAACTGATGTAATGGTACTATGTCAATTAGGATCCTAGCTTTAAGAAAATACTATGGTTGATATGAATATTTACCAATGGGTATTTTATTTTCTTAAAGAGCTATTATCGAAAATACTAAACTGAATTTTGTAAATTCTTTTAATTGTATTAATGCAACGATAAACCGTAAACATGGGTTATTCTTTATTAGTAAATTGATCTACACCCGTAGGGGTTTTGGTTAGAGTCAATTTCATTAAAAGAATAAACCAAGTCTCCTTTCATATGAGAAGCGTGAGACTAAATCCTATTCCTTTTCATGAATGAGAAAGGTATGATGGGAAAATTAGAATTGTCTAAATTCTAAATACATAACTCATATCAAGTTTTAATCGTTAAGGTTATTGCGAATTTATGAGTTATTAAATTAGAAGCTAGACTAATTACCGCATAATGGTAAAAGACAAGCTAGTATATCTGTTTGTTTTGTTTTAACCATTTGAAGGTACTACATACAATTGTTGGAATTGTAGACCTATTAAGGAAGAAATTGCATGTCAATTTTTCAAGTTAATAGTAAGCAATGTGATGAATCACATTTGGCGTAAATGTGGATAGTCCATCAGTTACGTAGTAGAATACAATCTTTTAGAACCTAAGTAATTGTTACGAATAGGTTTTGTCAAAGATGTAGGAAAGTAACAAGGACACTCTTTCCTTTCACTGGTTTATGAAACACTTATTATGGTGTCGAATTCAGTGGGAGTAATGTGTTCTTAGAACTGAATAAGGGATTATTGTAAGTTCTCTAATTCAGTGGGAGTTGCAAGATTTATGTGTCTTGATTGTAACTCAGATTATCTTTTGAATGCCTCAAGATAATTACTTTCCAAATATAGATACTAATATTTTCAAGGATAGTCATGTGCGTTTCCTTGATTGATTGAGTAACTCTATATCTACTAGTTATGCTAATGACACAAATCATATTGATCACATTAACAAACACGTGTAGTGTTGTCTATGTGGTACATGATGTTGTTCCATGCACAAGTGGGAGAAATCTTTATTGTGTGCAAGGTACAACATATAAGAATATGATTTAGTAGATTCTCTTAACTGCAAGGTAAGAGATTCTTGTTCTAATATGATTGTACATATCTATTCTTAAAAACACTTGGAGTTAATTTTGGGTATGCGTGAGACCTGGACCAAAATTAATGACAAGGTAAATTTCCAAGTGTGCGTGAGACCACACATGGAAAAATTTACAGTTTCTAAATTAGATACTTATTAGAACTTGTGTCAATGTGATAACAAGATTACTTCAACTTTAATATTTATGTATTATTGGAATGACATAAATGCATGAAGTAATATAATACTACTTCAATAATTATGTATTCTTTGAATGACATAAATAAATGAAGTAATAAGTTAACTTGAAAATACTATTGAAACCAAATGATGGTGTTCATGATTACTTTAGTTATAAATATTTATACTTTATTGTAAAGTTATAAATATGAAGTCTCTAAGACTTAGTATAATCTAAAGTAAGACGTTAACTTGTTATGTCTTCTTTATTAAAGACATATACAAGAAGTCATTGAGTTGATCAATGATTTATAACGTGTAGTGAGATTATAACGGTTTATGTCTTCTTGATTGAGACATGAACATGAAGTGACTTATTTAATAAGTACTTGAGTTATAATGCATGCAAGAGGCTTGAAATTCTATTTCACCATTAAGATGACTTAGTTGGGAAATAGGTAGGCCAAAAGGAATACAAAGTTATCTTTCATATTGTTAGATTATCTCACAATATGAGTTCTAATGAAATACCACATATTTGTGGTGTGTTCAGTTTGGAAAATCAAACTTTATTTGTATTGTTTGGTTAAAGATAACTATAACTTCTTTTCTTTCAAAAGTTATCAAGGTTAGGAAATTGAGTATGGATTGAATATACTCAATTAGACTCCTAGAAGATTTATAAGACATTATTTATTATGGAATGTGATGAATCACATTAAGTCTTAAAATGAAGTTCTGAATTTGTTAAACTTCTGATGAAGCTGGATTTTAACAAACGAATGTCAGGAACTATCATGTGTATTTGTAATATCCCAAAAGATAACAATATGGTGTTGCTTTAATTGCTAATTATTTATAGATAATCTATAAATTACAAAAAGCAAGTGGGAGTTTTATCTTGTAGAGATAAAGTTACAAGATATATAATCGTCTAAAATACACTAGCAAATATCATGATGAGATTAGACATGTAAATGTTGGATCTCAAATGATGGAATTCTCATTCATAGATCCACTTGGATATCTCAGATATTTGATTAATATGTTGAGGATTATATGATGAAGTATTACCAAATAATGAATTGGGTAAATTACTCATACTATGAATGTTATAGATGCTGTTCATAAAGATATTCAAATTTTACAAATTTGGTTTATCTTAATTCTTAATAGTTAGAGAATGATGATGAGTTTATTTTAAGATAGAAAACCCTAGTGGTTTAAATCTTTATGTAGAAATCATATGGACAATATTGTACACATATTTAATGTATGTCTTGTGACAAGATTATTAATCATACTTAAGTAATTAACTATGATTGAATACTCTTTCATAAGCACATTAAATATATAAAGATAATAATTGTCATATCTATTTTCATTTATATGAAGGATGACAATGGAATATCAAAACTCTTTCTTGAGTGATTACTTGAGCGAGGACGGTAAGTAATCGAAAGGATTTTTGAATTCATAATTATTTTGGAAGTGTACAAAGTGTAATAATCCATGAATGGATTAATGCATGCATCTATGAAATATTCTTATGTTTAATTATTAAATCCATTGTTTGATTTATAATTGAAATAAGACAATTTCTAAGTATTCCTAAAAGCTAGTGGGAGTATTATGTTTAATTTCTTAAATAATGTATGTTGTATAACATATGGGAAGTAACATTCCATGTAAGTTAAAATGTTAAGTCTTAACTTGGAATGAAACTTTACTTGAAGAATTTAAGAAGTAAAACATACAACCTTGAGATATATGTTTATTATTATAAACATGTGCGGTAATTAAATCTAATAAGACATAACATATCATTTAGAAAGTCTAAATGAAAATATATTTTTTGATAAGTTAGAACATGAATAAAATCTATGATTGATTCTAGGATTTTCATGTATATCATTGTTGTATCATGTTTGAATATAAAATGATTTGACAACATTTGATATCTAATAAAAGATATTTGATAAATTGTGTAATGGATATTCTAATCGAATATGTTTGGACTTAGAATAATGATCCTCAACCTGGAATTGCTCATAAATTCTAAGTATAAACAATATGGCAAGTTGTTGCGTAATTGTTATAGCCAACAAATCTTGAAAGATTATATGGCATCCAAATTACACAATTGATATTAAGTTTACGGAATAGTTAAAAGGCATATTGTAGTTTTATACAATAGTGTTTGTTTGATTGAGATGACACTCAATACTAGTCATGGTAGGATTTTATCCTTGATAATGGCCATGTAAACTAGTTATGCTTAACTAAGAAGCATAGTTGCATTATACATTAAAAGGTTAGAATACTTTAAACTTTAAAATGTTTGAAAGTTTGATTGTCATAAATTGATGGTTGAGGATATCACATCATTTATGAAATATTGTGTGACTATATCAAGATAGTTGGATACACACATAAAAGAATTTTGTTAATTAAATTCTTGAAATAAGTATTCTCAAAATTATTATAGATCAAAGTTAGTTGAAATTTAATGCCTTGTCAACAAGTATGATTGTCAGTACTTGAGGCATAGTTGTCAACAAGTCATTACTTGAGACAAAATTCATTAACTAGAGTTATCATGCATTGATCTATTTAGTGTTTGGATAAAGGACATTAAGCAATTATTATTTATAATGAATTAAAGTACTTAGTACGTTTGTTTTCATTAATAATAAATTGTGTCCTATATTTGCATGTTTAAATCCATGAATAACTTATGTTATTCTAAATTGTCCATTGTCAATTGATGATATGGGAATATCATTAAACTAAGACAAATTTGAGTATTGGTTAGAATATACTTGAAAGTACATTGATGCGTAGACATACCAATTTCACATGATATTCAATGAATTGAATATAGGACTTATCCCAACTACATGATTTTACTTTGTGGATCTTGTCAGTAAGTAAATCATGAATTTAGTTATCCTCAGACTTGAGATACCAGATAAGTGTCATGGATGTAGTGCATTTCTGTGAAGCAATTTACCGCTTACCGTAACTGGGAGTTATAAGGATTGTTTTCAGAAATGTTGCAAAGTCTATGGGTTATTCTTGTAGTCAAGAAAGAATTTGTTCCTTCAAATTCGTTTTGAAGTTTAATACTGCTGGGCCCCTCGTAGGGTTGGCAAGGTGTTTGCGTGCGCACGCCCAAAGTCTATCTGGAATACGTTCAGATGTTTTGGTAATCTTGCTCAATCATAAACAACGAGAAATAGAATTGTTAATTAAAGAATGACTGAGATCCATATCTTTATTAACGTGGTATTAGAAACAAAAGGATAATAATAATAATAATAATAATAATAATAATAATAATAATAATAATAATAATAATAATAATAATAATAATAATAATAATAATAATAATAATAATAATAATGATGAATCATTAAAGGTTTTCCAGGAAACCTAGCTCGAGTCGAACTAGGGGCATTGGAGTGTTGCAAGACGCTAACCAATGTCATTATGCTATTAATAGATATCCAAGTGGGAGCTGTTGGAGTTTGTGGATAAATATTAATAGTCGTATGTCTAGTATCGAACCCGAGACCTCGGGATTGCACACTTTACGTATGAAGAGTAAACGAATAATAATTATTTATAACACGTTATATTTAATTATTATATAAACATAAAACAATACTTAACGACCGTTAGTATTTTAAGAAAAGGACTAACGACCGTTAGACGGAAATAAGGAAAGTTTTATTGTGCTAATAATAGGAAGTCAAGAAGGTTCCAGAATGCCACCTTGGGCCCTAGAACCGATCGGCCACAAGGAGGGGATAACCCACTCCTTGTCAAACTTGGACTTCAAGTTATGTAGCCTATATAAACAATTGAGATCTCTAGGTTTTGGGTGCTCTTTACATACACACAATACCTAATTGTTTTTCTCTTTTTCCTTGTTCCTTAATCTCGGCCGAACACCCCTAATTATTTAGGGTTTCGACTTATGTTTTAAATAAAATTGTTTTGTGTTTATAATTACTTGCATAATCGTTACTTGGTATTAGTACGTGTGTACAAGAACGAGGTAACAACTCACTATAGTTGTTATCAAGGAATCGATCAATAAAAAGGTAAGGGATTGATCATTGATTCACATAAACCCTAATTAGGGTTCTTCATATTGTTCAAGATTCAAGATTTGCATCTGGTACGTTTTCTTTATGTTTAAGTTAATTCTTTATATGTTAAACTTATGTGTTTACACGCTTCCGCACTTGTGTACTTTATGTTATGGAGTTTTATGATTGTCATGGTTTTCAAATTACAACATTTGGCAAAATACCTAGCTCTGGGGGCAATTATTATATTATGAAATCCGCGGTTACTGTCGACTTACGCCAGGGTTACTAGTGCCGGTTAACGCTTTGCGTGTCATGAGCTTAGTGCAGTGGTAACATCTGGATTTATGGGTGCTAACAACTGGCCCACTGTTTATGTTGTGGGTGTAAAACAACGTAGCCCACTTTCTCTTAAACTTGAAATATTGTGATTAACTACTTTACTTAAACCTTTGAATTCACTCAACATTTGTGTTGACTTTTAGCATGTTTTATCTCAGGTGTCAGATCTTTTCCGCTGCATAATTTACTCTTGGAGGAGCTTGGCGAATGGCATGGCATTGTTATAGAAGACTCTGAAAACTATTTGGGACCGCTTTAAACCCTTTTATGGACCTATATTTTCCGCATTATTTTTGAATAACACAAATTGAATGTTTTATATTATGAAATTTCTTCTAAAATGGTTTAAGTAAAACCGTTCTTTGTACCTTGTGTTGTGATAACTATTCAATAGCACCCCACGACTCGTATGCTTCCGCTGATCCGCTTTATTCTTTATCTCCATTTCATTTTTCTTCATCATATTTACAGTTGCTTGGATTGTTCATACTTCATCATCAATATATTGACAAGGTTCTTGGGTTTTGCAAGATTTATATTGTTATGAGATCATCCTTGTTGAATTTTTGATTTTTGGGTTTTAGGTTATGAGATCTGTGTAAATTTTTATCTTTTCATAATTTGATATTAATTATATGAGTTATTATTTATCTTAATGAGAGAGTTGTCAACAAATTGTTTTGATTGAATTCGGATCTCATATCTATGCAATATTATAATTCATCCATCTTCAATGGCTTTGTCAACAAATTGTTTAATATTCATGTTATTTACTTAAATTTGATTTTGCGTATTGTTGTAAACTGTGTTTGACTTTGGAAATATGCTCAAAATAATGCAGTTTATACTCGTTAACAAGATCCCTGTTTCGATTATGTATACATGTTGAAACAAATAATAATAACTGAACGCTCATGTTAAAATTGCGTATTTCTTTTAAATCAAAGTTATTATTTTTTCTCATTTCTCACTTCAATTTCTCTAATGTTACCAAACAAAGGAAACTATTCAAATTTCTTTAACAATTCCATTTCTCTAAATTTCTATTTTCTATTCTCTAAATTTCTCTCTACCAAACGTACCCCTAGTGTTTTTGCTGAAACAAGACTGCCGGATATACCCGTTAGTGGCAAGGGGATATTTAATTTAGAAGCATATCCAATTGAAAGTATAAGCTAGCCTAATTTTCCCATATCATTATTGGTACATCACAAATGATAAAGATTGCTTGTGTTGAAACTCATAAGACTAGATAACAAAAACAAATTTTCTAGCTGAAGATAGGAGAGTATCGCCCATTCGACACCTGTAAAATTGATCTACAAAGGAGAAACAAAAATTGAAACCAACTGTCAACTTATGAAACTCTATAAATAAAGGTTAAACACCTCATGGAGATATGCAAATGGTTCGAATCATAAAGTTGACAATGAAACTCAAAACCATGTAAATAATCTTGACTAGAAACCCGTTTACACTACAACAAAAGAGAGGACAAGCGAGGAAGGTTTTGGCGGGGACGCCCATGTCCCCGCCGAAAGTCGCTAAATGAAAAAAACGGCGTTGAGCTGGCACAAAGTCTCGCTGACCGTTTACTAAATTTTCAACGGAACTTTTTGGCGGGGACATGTCCCCGCCGAGAGTGTTTTCCATATTTGACAAAACTTGGAACTCTTAATTGTTCCCGGTATTTTTTCCCTCCCTCACTTTTGGCGGGGACAAGTCCCCGCCAAAAGTTTACATGCACAGTGCTATCTTTTTGGCGGGGACATGTCCCCGCCGAAAGTGTTATCCATTTTCCCTCCTAAAAGATCACTTTAGCCCGCCAATATTTTCTAGCTTTTGGCGGGGACATGTCCCCGCCAAAAGTGCTGGCGCCAATTTTTCCCGCCAAGGTTTTACTTATATATAACCTAACCGATCATCCTCAAATCGGCAAAACACAAATAACCAAATCATTAATTCCCACAAAACACACATAACAATGGATCGTTACACGCCGGAAGAGGAGTGGTCAATGGTTTTATCGTCGGAGGGTCTCTTTAATGAAGTTCTTAATACATATGGCTACGAAATTTATGATGAATATGGTTCTTAAAAAAACATTAGCCTGTGGATGAGAGACCAGATTCTTGAAGCTTTGTTTGAACATTTCATCAAGCAAAGGAAAGCAACGAAGGGAAAAGATGGTGCAGGTTCTAGCAAAGTGGGAAGTAGCAGCAAAAAAAATGAATGGGCGATGTTTGTTATGGTATATGTCGTGTGTTTCGTTTGCTTTTCGAGTTGTTTCGTTTGAGTTGTTTCGTTTGCTTTTAGTGTGTTTCGTTTACTTGTCGAGTCTGTATGAAATGTATGTGGTTGAGAACTCTTGCGTGTTTTAAATAAAGATTTGCCTTCGTGTTTGTTAATTGTGATATTGTTCCTTCAGTTCCATTCTTTATGGTTACGGTTATGAGTCAATGATGAGTTGCATAGGTAGATCACCGCCACTAACGAAGGTGCACGACGGTTGTTAAAGAAGCCTCGTGAAATACTTAAGTTTTGCATTACATGAAAGAACTTAAGGACGGATAGGTGAACTTTCAAAAGACTTAAATGCATAGCCAAACAAAAAATTGTTATCGGTTTATACAGAAAAACACAAATTAATGAAGTCTCGGTGGTCAAGGCTATAATTGTTATCGGGTTATACAGAAAAACACAAATATATAATTGTTATCGGTTTATACAGAAAAACACAAATCAATGACGTTAAAGAAGTCTCATGAAATACTTAAGTTTTCACAACAACAACATTTTATTAAACAACAACAACAGCAACACCACCAACATTACATATGAAGATTGTCCAAGTCACCTAACAGCTCACGGAGTATTGCAGCCGACTGACATGCGTGGTCGGGGTCGTCGGGATTCGTTGCCCTTTCAAGTCTTGCCTCCAGCATCCTTACTCTTGTCTCTAGCACCTGCTTTTGTGATTCCAGCATGTTTACTCTTGTCTCTAGCACATGTTTTTGTGATTCCAGCATGTTTATCCTAAGATCTTTGGCATTACAGTTTGAGCACTCTGTTGGTGCAGATCCATCACCTTGAGATGTTGAAGCAGAAGAGATTACTCGTAACCGGTCATCAAATTCACTCTTCCATATAAAATATCCACATCCATGATCTTTTTCTCTTGGCTGTTACATAATAAGGAAATGTTACGATTGTTTGTATATTTACATAAATAAGAAATGTATGATTGTTCACCTTCGAAAGAGGACATGCATAATATTTCCATCCAAAGGTATCTTCTTGATGTGATGTTCTTAGTTTTATATTTCCTGTTCCACAAGAACACATAAAAGGATTATATCGTTGCATCTCAGGTTTTGAAATTGGTGTGAAGATAAGAGGTTTGGTGTTATCAGGTGGTGATGAGGGATGAAGGTGGTGGTCGCCAGTGGTGGTGGAGCTCGATGGTGATGGAGGTGATGTTGTTGCTGTTGTTCAATCTTCAAAGAGAGAGGATAAAAAAAATATAGATTCGATATACAAATGAGAGAGAGGGAGGGAATATAAGATAAATCGGATTTTATGTAGAGATTGGATAAGATTTTTTGGATATTAAAGAGGATAAGGTTTATCATTTAGTGTCTCATGTACAAACATATCATCTCGGCTCATTCGTTTAACATCTCGTGTACAACCATATCATCTCGGCTCATTCGTTTAACATCTCATGTACAACCATATCATCTCGGCTCATTCGTTTAACATCTCGTGTACAACCATATCATCTCGACTTATTCGTTTAACGTCTCATGTACAACCATATCATCTCGGCTCATTCGTTTGACATCTCTGTACAACCATATCATCTCGGCTCATTCGTTTAACATCTCATGTACAACCATATCATCTCGACTCATTTGTTTAACATCTCATGTACAACCATATCATCTTGACTCATTCGTTTAACATCTCCTGTACAACCATATCATCTCGGCTCATTCGTTTAACATCTCTGTACAACCATATCATCTCGGCACATTCGTTTAACATCTCGTGTACAACCATATCATCTTGGCTCATTCGTTTAATATCTCATGTACAACCATATCATCTCGGCTCATTCATTTAACATCTCGTGTACAACCATATCATCTCGACTCATTCATTTAACGTCTCATGTACAACCATATCATCTCGGCTCATTCGTTTAACATCTCTGTAAAACCATATCATCTCGGCTCACTCGTTTAACATCTCATGTACAACCATATCATCTTGACTCATTCGTTTAACATCTCATGTACAACCATATCATCTAGACTCATTCGTTTAACATCTCCTGTACAACCATATCATCTCGGCTCATTCGTTTAACATCTCATGTACAACGATATCATCTCGACTCATTCGTTTAACATCTCGTGTACAACCATATCATCTCGACTCATTCGTTTAACATCTCCTGTACAACCATATCATCTCGGCTCATTCGTTTAGCATCACGTGTACAACCATATCATCTCGGCTCATTCGTTTAACATCTTGTGTACAACCCATATCATATCGACTCATTTGTTTAACTTAGTTAAAAATGATGTAAATTAAGTATAAATGACTTAACTTAGTTAAAAATGATGTAAATAATTTTAAAAAGTTTTAAATCAATTAAAGATGATTTACAAAATATTTAAATTATATTTAAATGATTTAATAGTGATTTAACTTAATTAAAATGTTTTAAAAATAATTTTAAATGATTTAAATTAAGTATAAATGATTTAACTTTATTAGGTAAAAGTGATGTAAATAATTTTAAAAAGTTTTAAATCAATTAAAGATGATTTACAAAATATTTAAATTATATTTAAATGATTTAATAGTGATTTAACTTAATTAAAATATTTTAAAAGAGGTTTTTTTTTTTTCTTCTTTTTTTTTTTTTAGTAAAATTCTTGGCGGAAAGATTTCACCAAAAAATTCGTTTTTCCTTCTTCGCATTTACTTTATCCCGCCAAAGTTTTTGGCGATTAGTAAAACCTTTTAGCGGGGACATGTCCCCGCCGAATGTAATCGCCAAAACCTTACCTCAATTATTAACAGATCTGGTTTTATACTTAGTAAAAAAATAAAAAAAAATAAATAAATAAATAAACTCATCTTTTCTCTCGTCTTCCTTACTCTCGACGAACAAACCACCAACACCACTAATCACCACCACAGCACCACCATCTCACCAAAGCACCACCATCTCACCACAGCACCATCATTTCCACCACATAAACCCACCCTCGCACCACTGTGCACCACCACAACCCCTCCTCAAACCCTCTCCTTGTATAATTCTTTCCTCATTTAATTCTTTCTTTCTTCCTTTAATTATCTCGTTTACAAAACCCAGGTGATAATTTTGGTTAATTTATTGATTTTTGTTTTTTTTATATATGTTAATTTTTTTATATGTGTTAATTTTTGCAAATATGTTAATTTTTGATATATGTGTATTATGTTTTTTGTTATTTTTTTTTAATTTTTTTGTTAATTTTTTTTTGTACAGTTGCTGCTGAGACCCGAAGCCGAGACCACAGGTTTATAGTGATTAATTTGTGTTTATTTTTTTTTTGTGTTTATGTTTGTGTCGGGGACATGTCGCCACCAAAAGTTTATAGTCATTAATTTGTGTTTATGGTGTACCACAGCCTTGACCACCGAGACCGAGCCGACTCCAACCGTGTACCACAGCCTTGACCACAGCTGTGACAAAAGTATGTTTTTTCGACTATTTTACATATCTGAGCCTTGTTTGCATTACAATTTGTACTTTAGATCGATTTGTCTATGAATAGATTGACATGGGTTGTGCTTTATCTCTACGGGTTATATGACCAGTGAAAAACTTTTAGAAGTTGGTTAAAGTTTCTTTTTTAATGCATAGTATATAGTCATCATGGTTTGTTCATTGGTGACTAACCCGGGCTACAAAGGTCTGACCGTGGTCCGCATGTATTTACCCGTTCACTATGAAAGTGGAACCTGGAAATACTGGTAGGTAATGACCAACTTTGATTGGAGAAAAGAGGTCTTCTCTTGGAGAAGAATCTTCATTATAGACTACGTCTAAGCATATAGCTAGAGGGTGCAAAATGGGCTGAGTTGAGTAACGAGTCAAAGACGTAGGTTTGGTACAGTCATGTCTATCCAAAGCACTTTTTATTTCCGAATCCAGTTCGTATGTCAAATATGAACTGAAGATTAATTGGATCTTAACTGACATAAATATACTAGTACGATCTGAAGTGATCTTTAAGTCAAAGGTTTGGTGTTGGGGAGGTAATCACTATTGATATGCACTTAGGTTTAGTAGTTGGCAGGATGTAATCTACCTTCATATGGATAAATTCCATCTACAAATCTATCTGAATTTACAGCAGAAGAAAATCCGAACACTTCATGTTTGGTTAAAGCTGATGATCTCTGAAATTTCAGAAAGCATAAGTACAGAGTACGAGCCTTTTCTGGAAACCGTAGAGGGGGGGCGAATACGTTTCCATTTAAAAACTTAAAAACTTTTTGTATCAAACACCCGATCAAGTGTGACGTAATATGAAAAGTATCAACAATGATCATATAACATTTAGGGATGAATAAATTAAACTACAACACTAGCACAATCAAACCATGACACATACATAATCAACATAACATAACCAACTAGCCACACAAGCATAAACGCAATGCAAATATAAATATAAAGCGATAAAGAATAAAATGAAAGTAAAGAGATAAGTAAGAAGGCGCAAACCGGACACGGTGATTTATAGTGGTTCGGTCACGAAGCTCCTCTTCGCCTTACTCCACTCCCCGAGTACCCAACTCGAGAGTTACTTCACTAATCAACAAGCTCTCTTCAGGCGGAGAAAACCGTACACGTCGCTTATCCAATTTCCGACACTAAGCTAAATGTCGAGTGCTAATCTTAGCTAGCACCAATCTACCACGATCTACCCGATCTACCCTTGATCCACTTGATCAATACACACAAGCCCAATGGATTCAAGAGATCTCCAAGATCTCGACAAGATCATAATGATCTACTCCCACTTGACTCGATCTACCCTTGATCCAATTGATCAATCACACAAGCCCAATGGCTTCAAGAGATCTCCAAGATCTCGACAAGATCACAATGATCTACTCCCACTTGACTCGATCTACCCAATCTACCCTTGATCTTCTTGATCAATCACACAAGACCACAAGCTTCAAGAGATCTCCAAGATCTCGACAAGATCACAATGATCAACCCTCACTTGACTCAATCTACCCTATCTACCTTTGATCAACTTGATCAACACGCTAGCTCACAAGCTACAAAAGATATTCAATATCTCTATAAGATCACAATGATCTTCCTTCACAAACTCTCAAAAGAAAGATATACTTGATGTATACTATGATACAATCAAGTGTGTAACAAATGTTACAAGTGCTCTACCTACAACTGCAACACTTTGTATCATCTTGGATACCTTGTGTTCTTCTCTTGCACTAGAAGATGAATGAAGAGGATCTCTTGGTGGGATGAAAGGATCACTCTTAAACAAACTAAGACTCTCTAAATGATCAAAGAAAGTCATCTAAGTGGGGAGGGATTAGACCATAGAAAACTGACTGGAAAAATCAAGTTGGAAGTGTAAAATGGTCAACTATTTATAGGCAAGGGGAAAACTAGCCGTTACAGAGGCACGGCTCCACTAATTGTCAGGCGGCTCCACTAAATTTAGTGGATCCGTCAGTACTTTAGTGGTACCGTGGATGCTCCTCCGTTTGTTTTTAGTGGGGAAGGTTTATTTGTGAATGTTTGGAGCTGTTTTGGGGGGGAAATTGACTGTTGGGATTTTTAAACTTATTTTTCAAAATAAAACATTTCTTTTTAATTAAAAAATAATTTGTAAAATATATTTTTGAAAAAATATTTTGTCACATTAAAAATGTGAAGTTTAGAAAAATATAATCCTTTGATCATTTGTCAAGTAGTAGATTTGTTTGTCCATACCTTGAGTGATTTACGTCGGGATGAAAATCTACGACTTTGTTGAAGCATACTTGAGACGTCGAGAGGTGTTGATGTAAGTATGCATTGATGATTTATGTTTACAAGTAACTTACACATTTTACGTTATAAATTACAAGTTACATGTTTGCCATTATTCAAACCAAAGAAACCGTTTAGTTTAAATATCGTAATATTTGCACTAACAATCTCCCCCTTTTTGATGATGACAAATATGTAAACCGTAACACACAGTAAAATGTTAAAGTTACCTGTTTACACTCCCTTCTCCCTCTTTTGTCGAAGCAAAAAGGCAGTTGGCTTGAGCTCTCCCTTGAATTTACTCCCTACTCCCCCCTTATTACACTACTTTCCATTCTCCCCAGAAAGGCGAGCTTGCATCGTCCCAGTGAAGTCTTCTATCACCACTTGTGAAGACGACTCCATGCTATGTATTCAAATACCCCGAGCTCCCCCTAGCTCAATTGTAACAATTCGCATTTTCAAGTTAATTTCTATTCCCGAAATTTTACTATTCATTTTTACTATTCACTTTTACTATTCACTCCCGAAATTTTTATTTCACATTCTCGTAAGTTAAATTAATTCTATGATAAAGTGAAAGTTTGATGCTCGTCGGGTCATTTTCGCAAAAGTTATTAAGAAACTATACGTTTTGGTTTAAACATCTTGCGCATAACGAAAACCAACTTTGATAATTTTCATCGCATCAGATTGATTTTTAGTACACTCACAATCAATTATGGAATTTTTGATAATTAAGTTAAAATGTTACCAAATAGACCCTGTGTCTCACAAAACTAAACTTGCGTTTTAAGCACTTTTACTTATCCGCAACCTTAGCCTATACCTGCACCATATTTTCTAAGACGTTTAGAAGCTTTCACATTTTTGGAAAAGTCAACATATTTTTCCCTCCTCCTTTGACCATAAAATCATTCCTTGATTTTATAAATCATTCTTTGATTTTTAACACTTACAGTTTTACGTCTAAAGAATATTTAACACCAACTAACACTAGACTGAGCCCAGTCTAGACATTATAGGCCATTTTAATTCATTATTATCATAATAGAAAAGTTACATTTTACTTTTCTCAGTTTTACGCAACTTTCGTACGTTTTACTGTTAGGAAATTAAGCTATAGCAGCTAGAACTGTTGAAGATAGCAGTTAGGACTGTTGAAGATGGAAGTTAGTACTGCTGAAGAGTTTTGAAGACATAAGCAGTTAGGACTGCTGAGTGAAGAAGTTTGTACGGTTTATGATTTATGTAATAGATAATTATGGAAAAGATATTGTGAATATCTTATACGTTTTAGTTGATAGTTATCTTGTAAAGGAATCCTTAGTCTATAAAAGGATTGCCTAGGTTAAAGTTTAGAAAATACAGAGATACATACAGAGATATAGAAGTACGAATTATTTGATAGAGATTCAAGGTTGTAAACCCTAGTGATAGGAGATCACTCGTATTATTGTTTCAATAATATTGAATCGTTGAAGTTCATTATTCTGTGTTCATTCATTGTTATATTCAAATCATACAAAACACAAATACATAAAGTCTTCTAAGTGCTAGCTAGTAAATTCCGCGTGCTAGACTAAGTATAATTCTTAGTATCACATCTAACACAAGGCATGTGTGTAGATCCAGTCAAGTGGTATCAGAGACAGGTTACTGATACTTAGATTTAGAATATCTGAGAAGAACAAATATGGACATGGAAACAACACCAACCACAACTAACATTGCTGCTAAGCTTCCTATGCTTAAACCTAATGAGTTCGACATGTGGAGACTTCGTATTGAGCAGTTTTTCCAAGTGCAAGACTATGCACTTTGGGAGATCATTGAAGAAGGAAACTCTTTTACACCAGTAACAACAACAACTCTTGTTGAAGGAAAATCTGAGACTACAGTGCAGACAAAGCCAACCACTAATGAAGAGAAGGCAAGGCACAAGAATGATGTTAAGGCTAGAAGTTTGCTTCTGATGACTATTCCCAATGATCAGTTGCTGAATTTTAGTAAGTTCAAGTGTGCTAAAACCCTTTTTGAAGCTATTGTTGCAAGATATGGTGGGAATGAAGCCACCAAGAAAACCCAGAAGACCCTTCTCAAGCATCAGTTTGAGAACTTTACAGCAACAAGCAATGAGTCATTGGATCATATGTTCAATAGGCTTCAAAAGCTGGTGAGTCAATTGGCTGTTCTAGGAATTGAGATGCCTCAGGAAGATCTCAACTCCAAATTCTGAGGAGTCTACCTTCTGAATGGGCTATGCATGTGGTTGTATGGAAAAACAAGCCTGATATAGATTCCATGAGCTTAATGGATCTCTATAGCAACTTCAAGATAGTTGAACATGATATTAAGAAGTCTGCTGGATCAAGCTCAAGCTCAAGCTCAGGGAATTTGGCCTTTGTATCAACTTCCAGTTCCTCAAGTCCAGATGAAGAAGTGCAAGTTGCTGGAGCAGTTGGTACTGCTAGTGCAAACCTTGGTACTGCTAGCACCTCAAGCAGTACTAGTGGACTTTTGAATGATGATACTTATTGTGCTTTCTTGACTACTGATGAAGCGAAAAGTGTACCGCTTTTAAAGGGTCATTTAAGCCCTAAATCGTATTTATTTGATCAAATATTGCCCTAAATCGTTCCTTTTGTCATTTTAGGTACTTTTGAGAAGAAATCTGGAAAAGGAGGCATTTTGGACGTTTTTGGAGCATAAAAGTGAAGAAAACGACAAAGTCTCAAAATCATGCTGGAAACTACCTTTGACGGCGTCAGGATTATCTCCAGACGGCGTCATGGCTTGGCAAAAGTGGTGGATGTGAAATTTACTCATGATAAGCCAGAGAAATTGCATGGAAATTCTGACGGCGTCACGCTTTAATTTGATCAAGGTCGTCACGTTATAATTCAAAGAGGGACGGCGTCACATTCATAATCTGACGGCGTCAAGCCTTGATAAGCCAGAACGGATTTTGGAGAGCTAAAGAGGGACGGCGTCAAGAAGGTCATCCGGGAACCCTAAAAGCGGCGAGGTGACGGCGTCACACTCCATAACGTGACGCCGTCAGATCTAAAAATCTATATATAGTTTTGTAATTCTTTGTCATTAGGGTGGAACTTATTGAGGAATTTTGTGTGTGAAAACCCTAGGACGAATTTGGCATCTCTTTCAAGGCTTTTTGCCTTGAGATCTTCCATGTTACATTGAAGATAAGTTATCAATTAATCATTCAATATGTCTATGTGTTGTTTGATTCTATCTTATTCTTGTCTTTTGTTTAACATGTTAGGCTAGATTTATCTTGTGTTTGCTTAGATCTAATGAAACCTAGCTATTGATTATTGGTTATTAGTGTGTTATTAGTTGTATTGGATGATTGTTCATCTATGTTAGGCTTAAGAAAACTGGCTAACTTCCTATTCGGTAACTTGCTTGAACGTCTTAAGAAACATGAACCAATGCGTACTAAAGGTTTTTATGGTTGTATTTAATGCACAAGCGAATTCTAGTGATCCCATGTTAGGAGCTTCCTAGACGGCTCGACATAGGAGTGAAGTAGGAGCTTGTAGAGTTGGGGAAGTACGTACGCCACCCCACGAATGGTATTAAGGAATACACCCGTCATCCACGCGACTAATACACACTAATCAACCGGTAAAAGATAGTTAGGGAGTAAGGAAATCTAAGTAAACACATTTCTCTCTACATAAGTTTCCACCAACCTTTTCATTTTCTATTATTTTATTTTATTTGCATTCGTAGTAATTTGGGTTAGTTGACTAGCAACTAATTCCGCCCACTCTTTCAAACCCGAGATTTTACTTGCTTTCATAAAATTATAAAAACATAAAAAGAATCTTCTCTCACCCTTAGACCTATTAGAGTAATTTTTCATACCTAACGAACACTATTCCCTGTGGAGAACGATCAATCCCCCGTACTTACCACTACACTATACTACATCGGTCAGGTACACTGCCTGGTGGGGTTGTAAGCCTCTTGAGATCCCTCGAGAGGTAAAACCTGTTGTAAGGTTGCAAAACCACGCATCAAGTTTTTGGCGCCGCTGCCGGGGAATAGTTATTGTTTAGGTTGAATTTTTATTTTATAGGTCTACTCACTAGATTCCTTTCTAGTGAGATTTTTATTTTATTTTTCTAGGTTTTCTTTAGTCTATCTATTTTCTTCGTGTCTTTGTTCGTAACCATTACCATCCGACATCATGGAAGGTGGTAATATCCTTAATCCCAACAACCCACCACCACAACAACAACCACCACCTCCTAGAGCCCGTACTTTGGGAGAGTACTCCCGTCCTAGCCACCATGGCTATCGAAACACCATTGAGCTCACTCAAGGAGCCAATATCACACCCTTGCGATCCGACACCATCCGGTTGGTGCAAAGCGGATGCGCATTCCATGGACTTCGTTCTGAAGATCCTAATCAACATCTCAAGGACTTTCTCAAAATCGTTGATTCTATAGACCTTGATGTTGCCACTCGAGAGACGACCCGATTGCGTCTCTTTCAATTCTCTTTGCGGGACCAAGCTAGTCAATGGCTAGAGCGACAACCCGCAGGTTCCATCACCTCTTGGGATGATCTCACCACTCGTTTCCTTGCTCAGTTTTTCCCACCGGGGAGAACTACCAAGCTAAAGAATGATATATTGATGTTCCAACAACGTCAAGGCGAAACTCTCTACGAGGCATGGACTCGATTCAAGGACTTACTCCAAAAAGTCCCTCACCATGGCATAGAACTTTGGCTCCAAATCCAAATCTTCTATGACCATATCAATCTCTACACGAGGCAAACCATTGACCAATCGGCCGGTGGTAAGCTACGTGATCTTAGTGCGGAACAATCATGGGCTCTCCTAGAGGATCTTGCTCTTTATGACAACGAAAGTTGGAGTGATCCCCGTGATTTGAATAAAACGGTCAAGGCAATATCTTTGCCTTCGAACAATTCAAGCACTTCCGACCGTAGGATCATAGAACTTGAAGACCAAGTCAAGTTTCTCATGAAATCCTACGAGGCTCCTAAACCTTCAAGCCAAGTGAACAAAATTACTTCTTCATGTGAATTATGTAGTGGTCCCCACGACACTCGTGATTGCATGGAACTCCCCGAACAAGCTTTTGTGGACTACGCATCCTCGCGTACCGACGGAGCGGGAGACAAGTGGTACACTTTCAAACCCGAGCCAAACCATTACGGTGATTCATACAACCCCTCATGGAAAAATCACCCGAACCTTAGGTGGAAACAAAACCAAAACACACAACAAACCAATTCTTCCAACCCACCTAATCGTTTCCAATCAAGCGGTTCCAACTCGAACCGTACTTTCAACAACAATCCTTCCGGCAATGGTAGTACCGATAACTTTGAAGGATTGATGTCTCAATTTATGGCATCTCAAGAAGCTCGTTTAGCCAAGTTTGAAGCCGATTTCAAACAAAAACAAAGCGAGATGACCGATAAGATTGACACCTTGTTGAAAGCCCTCAATGACCGAGAAATGGGAGCACTCCCTAGTAACACGGTCAAGAACCCGAAACTAAACGTCAACGCCATTTCGTCAGTTTCGTCTCCTAGTTCTTGTCCACAATATTATTCGGTCAATTCCATGAGCTCGTGTTTCAAACAAACCCAAGTCATAGTTGAAACACCTCCCACTCAAAACCTTGACGAAGAATTCAAGGAGCTCCACCTTGAAAGTCCGGTTGTTGATGAGTTGGATGAGAAGAAGCTCAAGTTAGGCGAAAAAGGGACCGCCTTTGTTCAAAACAAGCTACCTAAGAAGTTAGATGATCCGGGCTTATTTGTTCTACCTTGCAAGATCGGTAATTCGGAGGCTTATGACACATTAGCCGATCTTGGATCAAGCCTTAACCTACTTCCGTTACCTCTCTACACCTCTCTAAAACTTGGAAAAGTTGAAGAAACCGAGGTGATAATAGGCTTAGCGGATGGAAGTGTTGCTTACCCAGTTGGAGTAGTTAAGGACGTGTTAGTACACATTGGAAAACTAACCATTTTAGCCGATTTCCACGTCCTTGATATGGTTAGCGACCCTACATGCCCCTTGTTGATAGGTAGAGGATTTTTAGCGACCGCTAGTGCTATGATTGATTGTAAGGAATCTAAGATAGCGGTAGGAGAAGGAGGTACTTGGTCAGTCTATGATGTGAAGAAACATGCCTATGATACTAGTGAGGAACCAACACCACATTGGTTAGAATCAAATAGGAGACCATCTAGATATGGACCTTGGATCGATAGAGACTTCATAGGACCCCAACGCCCATTTTACCTAGAAGAGGACTTTGTTAACCGAACACATACGGTAGAGCAACTCTTGGCTAGGGACACCGAATTGGATCCATTTGAAGACTCTCTAGTTTTTAGGAAGATGATTGATTTCCTAGGAGTTTTGCCAATTAACCTAGGAATGAATAAGTGGATGTGTGAGGAAGATGATCATAAGTGGAATTGGGACAAACCACCCAAAGATGGAGATGGGTCATGGCATATTAAGATGACATTGTATGACCCGGATGGAGAGAGGTTTGAAAAGATATATCGTACTAAGCGGACCAATAGGAAACTTCAATCCAAGCTTAACCCTAAAGACGTCCTCGATGACGAGCTCACTTACATAGGGTAGAAGGACTTTGAGTCTAGCTACAAGACTCGTTAATAAAGAAAAGCGCTTCTTGGGAGGCAACCCAAGTTTTATTTGCTTTGTGTGTTTATTTATTTGTTTGTTTGATTTTATTTGTTTCCGTATGTGTGTTTAATTTTTATTATTATTGATTCATGTTCAAAAATTAATTTGTGAAAATGCTTTATTTTGTTTTTAACTTCGTCTTAACTACATATAAAGGTATTTTGCAAAAGATAAGTGTAAGGGAAATCTAAATCGGTTTATTAGAACACATATGAACATGAATCGTAATAATAATAAATTAACATACATATTCGTATTTGTTTGAGTCAAATGCTTGTAACGAGTCATAATGATGTTTTGCAGGAATTCCAGGAAGTAAGGTATGGGTTTTTCCAAAATTTTTCCGGAAACGTAACATGAGAATTCTGTCAGATCATATATGACGGCGTCAGGCTTTACAACCTGACGACGTCAGGTTTAATTTTCTGAAAAATTTTGAAAGTTTTGTTTTCATAAAAAGTTTTTATTAAATCTATAACTTATAATCTCCAGGAATCTGCAAAATTATCATTCCACAAGCATTATATCCTTATATATAGACTTTATCCCGCCGATGTTATGCAGGTTTTCGTGTTTGTTTTCTCAGGTTTAACAGGTTATTTTGGACAAGGAAATGTTTTTTGGATCAAGCTTATGGCGATGCATTAGTCATGGAGCTTCAACATTACTTTGGAAGAAGATTTAACCGTGTAACTTCATTATCCACCGAGCGAATCAGGGGAGTATTTGATTTCATTCTTTTACTTTATGCTTTTACATCTTGTTATTTGAACATTGGGGACAATGTTCATCCTAAGTGTAAGGGGGGGTAAAAGTACGATTTTAGAGAATGCTCTTACGCTTGATTTTTGTTTGTTTGATGGTAGATGTGTAATAAAACTGAGAGAAATACTTGTTAAGGTAATTTTAGTGCCAAATTTAAAATTTTTTACAACATATAGGAGTGAAACTTTGATCTTAATGAGCGTCTCATGGATAGGAGTTATATGACTAGCACAAAAAAACCGTACCACTAAAAAAATTTCCACCCCCAAATATGTGAGGTTCGCCCCTAGAATTGGTAGGAAAAGCATTTATGCTATGATGTGTGTACCGGTAGCACTTAGATTCTAGAACTTGCGTTAGGACCATTCCGAGGCCACAAGTGAGACTACATTCGTATAGTTAGATTTACTACATGATAAGAGGCATTAGGATTAACCCATTGTTTTACACCTGTGTTTTTGTTATAATTACTTTGGCTACATTGGTCAAGTAATTCTCCCACACCCTTTGCGTTGTACTCATTTTTAGTACACGATACCCCTAGTACACCCCTCAGAGCCTATCTTTTCATTTCGACCTTTAAGCATTTTACTTAAAGGAAGAATTTGTTACACCCCACTAAAATGTACACCCAAATCGCCTTAGCCTACCTTGTATGCACTCATTTTTAGTGCATTATTGTTACAACATTTGTTTAAACCCAAGTTAATTATCTAATTGATTACATGGTTGCTAAGTCGAGTCATATCCTTGTACATATTGTTTTGGGACGATTGGGACTCATGGGTAAAGTACTAGTGTAATGGAGTAATGGGGAAGAACATCATTTATTACCCCCATATGTGCTAAATATTTTAAAAGTACTCCAAGTTTTTCAATTATCTTAATTCGAGTCATTAGAATAGTTTTTTGTAAAGTTATGTAAAAGTTCAAGTGTAAGGGGGTTGCAATGCCCCTATGATGTATTATTTTGGATGGTAGGGCAAGAGTGTATGCAAAAAAAAAAAAAAAAAAAAAAAAAAAAAAAAAAAATCGAAAAATCAAGAAAAATACAAAAAAATGAGAAAAAGAAAAATAGAAAAAACATACGGACTACCATCCCGTTTCATTTTATGTTTTTTTTTTTATGTTTTTGTTATTTTGTTTTTAGCTTAAGTTGAGTCGAGTCTTGGCTTAGCAACATTGTATAGTACATGTAATTGATCAAGATCTTTAACTCGCCACCAGTAAAATATCCCTTATCCAACAAAACCGTGTTTTCCTTTTCCCTACACCTAACGTTATAACCCATGTAAAAGCCCTCTTTGATAGTTTATCTTAGGTGCTTACGCCTGGTGGAGGAGGTTTTCGATCCTTTCCCAAGCCTATGGTAATCTATTTGCTATGACAGGTAGTGAGAGATATTATCCGTTTTCATTTATGAGATTTATTTTGATGACACTTGAGAGATGTGAGTATCTAAACACTACTTGTGAGGTGCTAGTATGTAATCTCCGTGCTTATTATGATTAAAGAGGAACGAATATTTGTTGTAATTACTTTTATGTTTGCATTAAATGACCCCTAACTTGTATTTTGATTAGAATAAAAGCGCATTTGCTTGAGGACAAGCAAATCTCAAGTGTAAGGGTATTTGATGAAGCGAAAAGTGTACCGCTTTTAAGGGGTCATTTAAGCCCTAAATCGTATTTATTTGATCAAATATTGCCCTAAATCGTTCCTTTTGTCATTTTAGGTGCTTTTGAGAAGAAATCTGGAAAAGGAGGCATTTTGGACGTTTTTGGAGCATAAAAGTGAAGAAAACGACAAAGTCTCAAAATCATGCTGGAAACTACCTTTGACGGCGTCAGGATTATCTCCAGACGGCGTCATGGCTTGGCAAAAGTGGTGGATGTGAAATTTACTCATGATAAGCCAGAGAAATTGCATGGAAATTCTGACGGCGTCACGCTTTAATTTGATCAAGGTCGTCACGTTATAATTCAAAGAGGGACGGCGTCACGTTCATAATCTGACGGCGTCAAGCCTTGATAAGCCAGAACGGATTTTGGAGAGCTAAAGAGGGACGGCGTCAAGAAGGTCATCCGGGAACCCTAAAAGCGGCGAGGTGACGGCGTCACACTCCATAACGTGACGCCGTCAGATCTAAAAATCTAAATATAGTTTTGTAATTCTTTGTCATTAGGGTAGAACTTATTGAGGAATTTTGTGTGTGAAAACCCTAGGACGAATTTGGCAGCTCTTTCAAGGCTTTTTGCCTTGAGATCTTCCATGTTACATTGAAGATAAGTTATCACTTAATCATTCAATATGTCTATGTGTTGTTTGATTCTATCTTATTCTTGTCTTTTGTTTAACATGTTAGGCTAGATTTATCTTGTGTTTGATTAGATCTAATGAAACCTAGCTATTGATTATTGGTTATTAGTGTGTTATTAGTTGTATTGGATGATTGTTCATCTATGTTAGGCTTAAGAAAACTGGCTAACTTCCTATTCGGTAACTTGCTTGAACGTCTTAAGAAACATGAACCAATGCGTACTAAAGGTTTTTATGGTTGTATTTAATGCACAAGCGAATTCTAGTGATCCCATGTTAGGAGCTTCCTAGCCGGCTCGACATAGGAGTGAAGTAGGAGCTTGTAGAGTTGGGGAAGTACGTACGCCACCCCACGAATGGTATTAAGGAATACACCCGTCATCCACGCGACTAATACACACTAATCAACCGGTAAAAGATAGTTAGGGAGTAAGGAAATCTAAGTAAACACATTTCTCTCTACATAAGTTTCCACCAACCTTTTCATTTTCTGTTATTTTATTTTATTTGCATTCGTAGTAATTTGGGTTAGTTGACTAGCAACTAATTCCGCCCACTCTTTCAAACCCGAGATTTTACTTGCTTTCATAAAATTATAAAAACATAAAAAGAATCTTCTCTCACCCTTAGACCTATTAGAGTAATTTTTCATACCTAACGAACACTATTCCCTGTGGAGAACGATCAATCCCCCGTACTTACCACTACACTATACTACATCGGTCAGGTACACTGCCTGGTGGGGTTGTAAGCCTCTTGAGATCCCTCGAGAGGTAAAACCTGTTGTAAGGTTACAAAACCACGCATCAACTACTCAGCACAATGGAAGTATGTTGACTCATTCAGATCTTCAAGAGATTGATGAAGATGATATTGAAGAGATGGATATCAAGTGGCAGCTCTCTCTTCTCAGCTTGAGAGCTAGGAGATTCTTGAAGAAGACTGGCAAGAAGATTGTCATAAACAGTAATGATGTTGCAGGGTATGACAAGTCCAAGATTGAGTGCTTCAACTGCCACAAGAAAGGTCATTATTCAAGGGAGTGCAGATTGCCAAGCCAACAAGATGGAAAGAGCAGAGCATATGGAAACAAGTCAAGGGTTGTGGAGGTTACTGATTCAAGCTCGAAAGCCATGGTTGCCATTGATGGCTTAGGATTTGACTGGAGCTACATTGCAGAGGAGGAAGCAGAAGCATCTACAGAGGTTGCTCTCATGGCATTTTCTGATTCTGAGGTACAAGTTTCAAAATGTTCTAAATCTTGTGAAGCTTTAAAAGATCTAGAAACACTTAAAACAAGATATGAGAATCAGAGAAAAGAGCTAGTTGAAACTGCTTTTAGCTTAGCAAATCATAAGAGAGCTTTAGCTATGTTAGAAGAACAAATTGTTCATTATAAAAATAATGAGTCTAAGTTTTCTGATGATATGATTATTGTTAAGAGAGACTTAATGTTTAGAGAGAATGAGATCACTTTGTTAAAACATGAGCTAGAACAGGTTAAGAAAGCTAAGGAGAACATTCAGATGAGTGTAGACACACTAGAACACACATCAAAAGGTGTTCAAAAGATTATTGAGAGTCAGATCCTTAATAAAGCTAAGTCGGGCCTAGGATATAAGTAAGTTCCACCTCCCTATAGAGGAATTCCAACACCCCCAGGCATAGACTTAGAACATACAGGACTTCCTGAATTTCAATTACCTATGCTTAACTATGGTCCTCAACCCAAGAAGGATGTAGATGATAAACCTATGTATGAAAGTGCAAGTGATAAATCACTATCTGAGGACAAGGTGTCTTCTGATAGGTCCTCAGCTAAGGACTCAGATGCTCCAACCATTGAGGAATGGACTTCTGATGATGAGGATGATCAGGCTGTGGTTAAGCTTGTTAGTGCTAAAGTGGAGGAACCAAAAGTTCCAAAGATGGTTAAATCTGAGACTGTTAGGCCTAGATCAAATGCCAAACCTTTTAGACCAGCAGTTAGGTATGCAGAAATGTATAGAACCACAAAAAAGCCAAGAGGTAACCAAAGGAATTGGAATGACCTCAAATCTCACCAATTAGGGGAGGATTTTGTCTGCTATAGGAAAGCTTGTTACTCTTGTGGTAGCTTTGACCATCTTGCATATTATTGTGATAAATGGGTATTTGGATATACAAATCATAGGTTGAGCATAGCAAGACCTCAATCTTTTCTTAGGAATGATAGAATGATACCTAGATCAGTTCTTTTAAGGTCTGGACCTAAAGCAGTTCAAACTGCTCGACCAGCAGTTCAGACTGTCAGACCTATTAGACCTGTTCACCCAAGGCCAACAGTTCAAGGTGCAAAAATGTTTTTCAAACCAGCACCAAAAACTGTTAATAGACCCTTTCATCACAAAGCAGTTGTAAAAAATCAAGTTTGGAAACAAAAGGTGACAGCTACCAAGCCAGCAGTTCCAACTGCTAGCAGAGTAGTTGGTACTGATATGAATAAAAACACTGCTAAGGGAAACATGGGAAATGGAGTGAATGCATCAGCATGTTGGGTATGGAGACCAATTAAACCCAATGGTGCTAAGAATGTTTTGAAAAGAATGAATTATGTTGATGCTAGAGGAAAGCCTAAGTCTGTTTTGGCTTGGGTTCCACAAGGAATTAATTTTTCTTTGTAATGTGCATTGTTAGTCATATGCTTTTATATTGTGAGACAAGTGCTTTGTGGCTTGTTTCTTTGTTTTTGGACTAACAATTGCAAGATTGGAGAGAAAACACCAAGGGATTATGAATGCTTGATGTTTTGGACTAAATGGTGTTCTGGAGATTAGTATGTGATCTTTGCATACAACAAATGGTAATTGGTTCACCATGTCTTACCCACATAAGAACCAACTAGTCCAGAGAAAACGGTTTCTGGTAAAGACTAATCAAATCCGTTGATGGTTGACAATTTACCAAAAATTGTATGGTTATCAGCTCACCATATCTAAGGACTGCTGAGTGAAGAAGTTTGTACGGTTTATGATTTATGTAATAGATAATTATGGAAAAGGTATTGTGAATATCTTATACATTTTAGTTGATAGTTATCTTGTAAAGGAATCCTTAGTCTATAAAAGGATTGCCTAGGTTAAAGTTTACAAAATACAGAGATACATACAGAGATATAGAAGTACGAATTATTTGATAGAGATTCAAGGTTGTAAACCCTAGTGATAGGAGATCACTCGTATTATTGTTTCAATAATATTGAATCGTTGAAGTTCATTATTCTGTGTTCATTCATTGTTATATTCAAATCATACAAAACACAAATACATAAAGTCTTCTAAGTGCTATCTAGTAAATTCCGCGTGCTAGACTAAGTATAATTCTTAGTATCACATCTAACACAAAGCGTGTGTGTAGATCCGGTCATTTACGTTTAACGCGTTTTAAACCTACGTTTCCAGCGTTATCAGCGTTTTCGCGACCCATTAAACTTATCACTCATCATTATGAGATTATAATTAGTATATTGACAAGTTTAATCATTTCTACAAGTTTCATATTTTTACGATACCCAGTTTTACGTTTCGTGATTTAAATACTTACCGTTAGCGATTACCGGGACCAAAACTCACTCCGTAAAGGTAAGATAAAAACTCAAAACTCTTAACCTCCTCATTCTTGCCCTAGGTGGCATTTTTGATGTGTCATCAAGCTTGTTGGCTTGATCTTGACCATTGATCTCTAGGATGTTTACAAGTGTAAACTTAACCATGGTTAAATATTAACCTAATATATAGTTAACTACTAAAATTTTTCTATAAATACCAAGCTAAAAACCTCATAAATTCTTGCACCACACCTTCTAATATCTTCAAAGACCTAAAACCAAAGGCACTTCTCTTATATTTTGTAAGAAAGTTCATGTGTTCTTGAGAAAAGCTAGCATTTGATCTTATTTTCTCCGAGTTTTCAAGAAAGAGTCGTTATAATCTTCAAATAACTTCAAAGTCTCCAAAAAGACTTTGTTGTTATCTTCAAATAGCTTTGGGTTTTCAAGAAGGCGATGTTATAATCTTCAAGTAGCCTCGGGTTTACGAAGATTACAAATTTCACATCGAAGCTCCGCTTATATTCCCTTTTTCTATAATACTCAAGCATTCTAAATAAAGGTAAGTAATTATAAAACTCAAAATTATTTAAATACTTATAAAATTTGTTAGTTTATTTATTGTATTTATAAACTCTTAATATGTCATATAATCAAGTAAGCAAAATATATGTTTCACATATAAATACTATGTTAGTAGGGAGCTTCATGTGAGGGGTTTCATTTGGGTGAACGTATCGACGAGTTGCTGGATTTACGAATTAAAGTGTCCTAGCTCCTCGAACGTTTACTGCATGACCTCTGGATTATGATGGCCCGAACGATAGTATGAGGTATACAAACTAAACATGTTTCATAAACCATCTTCATACAACGACCTACTCACATACTAAGTACTACATCATGAACAATATGCAAGACATATATATGCACGTTTTTGTATTCTTAGACATTATTCCAACCTAAGTCGCAACATTCTATTATAGGTTGCTCTTAGAGACTTTCGCGACACGACTACCAATTTCATTACTCACTACATAACTCACGGTGAGTTTTCATAGCCCCGTTTTCAATTAATTATTTCATTTCTAAACTCTCGGGGGAGAATACATTGCACATCATTTTATTACGAGCCCAAGTATGTCAAATTCATTTACATTGCTTAAGTTACCTCATTGCCATGTTAATGTCCCCATTCCTTTATCATGAACCGTTAATTACGTAGTAAGCAAGAGTGAGTGAATAGATCTATTGAGGGTGACTCCTCCATCCGGGTTGGTAGATCCAACTGGTCAAACGGATGCATTTCATTTAATATCATAATTAGAGTTGTTTGGCAAACACTCTGTTGGGGCGAACATCATAATCAGTCTAGCTTCGGGGTCATGAGCTTATAGAAATTGTATCATTTTTATATGGCGACATTGTCATACATAACCTTATACTTGTGGTAGCCGTACAGAACATTTACATAAACCTATGATTCTCACCAACATTTTTGTTGACCATTTTAGCAATGTATTTTCAGGTAATTAAAGTAAGCATATCATGGCATGCATGGAATCATATCACGGAGTCACGGAGATGACACGTCTCATTTTGGATTTTTATGCACTTAAATTATCGTTTGGTTGTAACATACTTATTTCCGCTAACTTTGACTATCTTTTGGGACCTATCTTTTGTAAACTCTGAACGTTTTTATTTAATCAAACGATGTACTTTTTAAATGACACTTTAGGTCATTCAATATAACTGTAACTGTGATGCTATGGCAGTAGCGCCCCAGGTATTCCATTCCGCTGCAAAATCATGTATTTGGGGGTGTTACATCAATGCTCCCCTATGGTGACTTAATCCCCTTGTTTATTTACCATAGTATCTAGCGGATCCATAGATCAAATTCTTACAAAGGCTTTTCCTACATCAAGGGTTAGCTTCGTGCAACATAATATATAACAGTATAGGAGAAACATTATGGGGATAGAATACACATAGCAAGACATGCAAGAGTTAAACTATGTGAGTGACACAACTTAAAAGTGTGCCAAAAGGGTAAAGACCAAAAAAGGAAAGCCCAAGAAAGTTGAGCAACACAAAAAGATGAATGCATATTGCAATTCAAAGACACTTGAGTGTCACAACCCGACCAACAACCTAAGGTGTAATTGTTCAATCAATAACACTAACAAGAACGAGATTCGTTCATTGACTGACACATAAAATGACTTCTTCCAAGTTGTCATTGGGAAGGAAAGTTCTAACAAACCTTTTGAACAACATAATCATCTACCTAAGATGATTAGTGTTAGGATGGTTTAGATTAATATATCATTTGCACTGACAATGAGATGCATGATATATTTTAAAAGAAAAAAAATTGTGCATGTTATCCTAACAGGATTGGGGGTGGATATCTCTAACGGGGTTGAGGTAATGAAGTTCTAGATTTCTAGTTTGGATTATCCTAGTTGTGTGTTAGAGATAATTTGGTGCATGAAGGGTTTCGTGTGATTGTGAGGATTGAAGGTTGTTTAACTAACTATCACTTATCCAAAGTGAGGAGTAGTTGTAAGGTTTGAGGGTGATGATCGATGGGTTGAAGGTTTTTAGACTAACTATCACTGTCAAGAGTGAAGTGTAGCAAAAAGGTTTGAGTGGGATTGATATAAGGGATGATCCTAGTTGTGTGTTAGAGATAATTTGGTGCATGAAGGGTTTCGTGTGATTGTGAGGATTGAAGGTTGTTTAACTAACTATCACTTATCCAAAGTGAGGAGTAGTTGTAAGGTTTGAGGGTGATGATCGATGGGTTGAAGGTTTTTAGACTAACTATCACTGTCAAGAGTGAAGTTTAGTTATAAGAGTTGAGTGTGATGAGGAATGATGTTAATGTAAGGTTTGAAGATGAGATGCAAGATAAGCTTGCAATGGTGATGCCTTATGTAGGCAAGAGTTGTGGGATTCGAATTAAAGTTGGTGATAGAGTCCTATGGTGTAGTGAGGGAATCCTAGGGTGTATGTGAGTTTGCAAAATCTTGCAGGTTTGAGGTTAGGGATGCAGGGATCTTGAGAGAACAGTGAAAATTCGTCAAACATAGGTACGGTACCACTAAATACCACACTGTACCGTTAAATGTAATGGTACCGTGGCCTATTTAACGGTACCGTGACCTGGAAGTCACGAATTTTCCTGTGCAGCCTAGTTCTGGGCAGCTAAAGGGAAGTTTTCTAGGGAATAAGAACCACATTTGTGTGTTCTTGAGAGTGTTTGTTGAAAGTGTATAAGAGTGTGTTTTCGCTCCCCCTTAATCTATGACCATCCGGACAAGATGTGAAAAAAATAACGAGGAAAACAGACGTTGACGGAAGCGATGAGCTTAGTAACGTCATGACAAGTGGTGGATAGCATACAATAAACTTCACCTTTGAAGTCACGTAGCTCTTCTCAATCATTGTAAATATTCATTGAACATTCATATGATGAGGCATATGATCACGTGGAGATATCCTAAGGGTTAAGAAGATAAAATCTTCAGGGTTGTGAGGTTAGTGATAAGGTTATAGTGGGGTTATCTCAACTTATCCTAGCGGTTCTTCGTTTGAAGTGTGTGGAAGGTGAGTGGGATACGGAAGCATTGGTAGTGTAGAACTAAGGTTGAAAAGTGTAGATAAGTTGGGAAGATAATGGATACGGAAGTAACCATACATATGGTGTGTTCAGTACCATGCGAAGAATCAGAAGATAGACAGAATCTATTCTGATAGAAGACGTTTCTGGTTCAAGACTACATCGAGTGGGTTTTGATAGTGCATTTGAATCAGTGAGAGTTGACAACAAGATAAATTGTCTCAGCATACAATGGTCCGACGGTACCGTTAAATTTAGCGGTACCGTCCCCTATTTAAGGGTACCGTGACCTGCTCAGGTCAGTTTTGACCCAGAATTAGATTTTTGACAAAGAAATTTCACATATGTTGTGATTTTTCTGGACCTTAGATTAAAGGAATTTATACCGAATAAATTCTTTTATGAATGAATCTAACGGGATTCGATGAATGTTAATCGAGAACGAGAAAAGACATTTGATTGCATTTCGCAAATTAAATATACATTAAATATTTCAGATAAAATATTTAAGTTGTCATTAGAATTTAAGAGGATTTTACGAATAAATCTCGCTGATTTAGTGAGACTTTTCGACACGATGAGAGAATTTATACCTAATAAATTCTTTGAACGGTACTGGACGAGAAGAGATGACTTTTATATTTCCGAGGAAATACATAGGTAGTCATTAGAGCGATGTGAAGGATGACTTAATATTTCCAGTGAAATATTTAAAAAGTCATGAGACAATACACAAGATATGACTTGACATTTCCAGTGAAATATCTAAAAGTCATGACACGAAATAGAAGAGATGATCTCAATATTTCCAGTGAAATATTCAAGTGATCATACGAGGAACGTGAGAGATGACTTAATATTTCCAGTGAAATATTTAGAAGTCATGAGATGAGACACAAGGAATGACTTGATATTTCCAGTGAAATATCTAAAAGTCATGGGACGAGATAGAGGGAATGACTTGATATTTCCAGTGAAATATCTAAAAGTCATGAGACGAAATAGAAGAGATGATCTCAATATTTCCAATGAAATATTTAAGTGATCATGCGAGGAATGTGAGGGATGACTTAATATTTCCAGTGAAATATTTAGAAGTCATGAGATGAGACGTAAGGAATGACTTAATATTTCCAGTGAAATATTTAAGTAGTCATGAGAGGGATTTAAAGAATGACTCAATATTTTTAGTGAAATATTTAAAGAGTCATGAGACGAGATGCACGAGATGACTACAATATTTCCAGTGAAATATTCAAGTAGTCATAAGAGGGGTACGAGGGATGACTTTAATATTTCCAGCGAAATATTTAAATAGTCATAAGATTTATGGAATATGTTCTGTTGGCATAAATATTGCGATATTTAATCTAAACATCCTCTTCATGTTTTGATGATGACAAAGATGTAAGTTATAACACATAACGTAAAGTGCTTAAGTTACTCGTGATCACAAATCATCTATGCATTCATACGACAACATCTATCGACGTCTCAAGCATGCTTCAACAACAAATAAGTTTGCATCCAACAATTAATCACTAAAGGTATGAACAAACAAACTTTATTTTATTGAATGATCAAAGGAATTTTTATTTTTACAAACCTTACATTTTTTATAAAATGGGACAAACGTTTTTAAACTTATACAAAATGTTTTTGTATTTAGAAGAAATGTTTTATTCAAAATAAATATTTTTGAATTCAAATTTTTACCAAAAAAAACGGCTAGAATTCTCAGAAAAAACATTCCCCACAAAAGGACAAAAAAATTTTGAAATTTTTTTTTCTAGGCGGCCCCCTTAAAGTTACTAGGCGGTCCCCTTAATTATTAAGGGGTCCGGCTAGTAATTAAAGGGACCGCCCACGCTCCTCCAGCCCTAAACTTTGCCTATAAATACTGGACCATTCCAACCCTTTTTCCCAACCTTTTGTACTAAAAACTTTCTGTCCAAATCTATCTTAAACCTCTTTCTAAACCCTTTGATCATGTAATTATAAAGTTTTGTTTCCAAGTGATTCAAGCTTAATTCCAAAAGTGCAAGAGAAGAATACTTCCTATCATCAAGTCAAAGAAGTATTAGAGTCTAGTTAGTATTGATATGAAGTTGTGAGTTATGTAAGTATATGTAATAAGTAGATCAAGATGATCTTACTTAGTAGTGAGTAACTGAGTGAGTAAGAAGAGGTGTGAAGAAGTAGTAGTGTGAAGAAGTCATGTAGTTGTGAAGAAGTAGTAGTGTGAAGAAGTAGTGTAGTTGTGAAGAAGTAGTGTAGTCGTGAAGAAGTAGTGGCGTGAAGAAGTCGTGAAGAAGTTGTGAAGAAGTCGTGAGATTGGTTCTAGCTACGATTAGAACTCTACATTTAGTTTTGTGTCGTTAAATTGGTGTAAGCGAAAGTGTATACGGTTTTCTTCGCCTAAAGGGAGCTTGCTGAATAGTGTTGTGAACTCTCGAGTAGGTGACTCGGGGAGTGGAGTAGGGCAAGGAAGGTGTCCTTGTAGCCGAACCACTATAAATCATCGTGTCCGGTTTGCATTTCTTTTCTCTTATCTCTTTTCATTTATTCTTGCATTTATCGCTTTATATCTATGCTTGCAAATATGTGTTGATTGTTGCTTGTATTGTTTTGATGTTGATTGTGTTATAGTTAGAAGTTTATATTGTGATTGTGTGTATAATTATATGATATGGTCTAATAAATTATTATTCACACTTCTCATATTGAGTTTAACTTAATAGATAATTTGATACAAAACGTTTTAAGATTTTAAAAAGGAAAACGTATTCACCCCCCTCTACGATTTCCACAATTGGTATCAGGAGCCACGTCGCTCTAATTTTCAAAACAAATGGTTTTAAAAATTGAGTACGATCCATGTATCAAATTACCCATTAAGGAGGATTAAATATGATAAGTGTTTTGTTGATTAACTTGTATTAGTTTTGATGTTATATACACTAATTATACTAGCTCGAGATAAAATTATACTTAAAATAAGTATTATATGTTCGGTATCAAATTCAGAAAGTTTCACAACTTTTAGCAAAGTCAGAAAACATTTTTTTACAAAAAATGCAATTTTGAGTACCAGATGGGCGGTCCCCTTAAATATAAGGGCGGCCCCCTTAAATATTTAAGGGGTCCGCCTATCTGTTCGTCAGTTTTTCAGAAACTTTGAAAAATCATATAAAATTAACCGTAACTCCGTAGAAGTCGTGCCACCCGGCGTTTTAAAGGTAATTGAGTCTACTTTCATTTAAAAATACTTACAAGAAATCATTACAAACTTAAATAAGTCATAAAGTCAAAATACTACACGGTGGTCAAAAATTTGTGTTCTGTTTTGACGTAAAACTTGTATTTTATTTTTTCCTTCGAGTCGGGCATTTCTAGTTGGTATATCTTTGAAAAAATTAAGTATTTATACTTTCAAAATATTGATCTTAATTAAATTATAAAATGAGGAGGAAACTAACTTATTTTCAAATAAAATCGAGCTAAGTAAACATTGGTGTATGTAAAAGACAAAACGACGACAAGTGCTTTTATGTATTATGCTATATGATTATGTGAACTTCTTTGTGTCTTTATTTTGTTAATAGAGTATATTAGATGATTGTTGCTATTTGAAATTTAGCTATTTGAATATCTTAGCATATATGCCATGTACTCTATTAGTTTGTAGCTAGTCTTCCGTTTATGCCTAACTAGATCTTATGCTAGATTTCTTGCGTTAAGTTTGCATAATTATTCTTGCATTGTATATAGGTGTAGATGGCTTAATGTTACTCAAACATCTTGTAAATGAGTTAAATCTAGTCACCTAAATATTTCAAACGATTTAATCTATTCTCAACAATACGCTTAAATATTTTCAACAAATTACCTTGTTTTACCTCAGGTTGTTTAAACAAGGGTAAATGGATCATTTTAATACATTAAGTAGTTATATAAAAGAAAAAGCTTTTCTTTAAAATCTAAGTGTGTTCATTATATGTAACAATAAATAGTCTTTCACATAAACAAAATATATAACAATAATGAAGCAATAAGTTAACTTTCAATCATTCACTAAACTCACTCATAAATAATCTTAGGATTAACGGAACACACTATCAAAATGTCTATTTATTTTAAATAAGTGTTCGTGAGGGTCAAGTAAGATCTTGATATTATATCGATTCATTATTCAAATTATGGTTGATATATTTATCAAATCTAATTGACATGTTTTTTAGTATGGACAAGATATTGGATTATTATTTGTTTAGAGCGGAGGGTGCAGCTCGTTGTGGAGCTCGCCGATGCTGACCTGGAGCTCGCCGACCCCACGTTGCTGCACCACTAGTTCTCGCCGTCGCTCGCCCAAGTCCAATTACTCGTCTGCACAACGAAGGCAACGTTCTGACACAATCAATATTTAATTTCTTTTTCGAACGGTAATATTACCGTTTGTTTATTCAAACGGTTATTATTTTTTTTTCTTCTCTATATAAACAACACACACTTAATATTCATACATACCAACATCTACATACCAAACTCACATATATACACTGAGATCAAATTGAAGAGAAACAACCATGTCGCAAAACCCAAACGAGCATATGTATTTCACCAACCTCTTGTCCTCAAATCCATACGCGGGTTTATTAAACCCATCTACCCCCTCATCAAATAATTCTAACTCGCCATCCCCACAAATTCCTCCATATGGAACGCAATTGCCTCCCGAGGCTATTTATAAAAATCAACAATTTGCGTTTCAAAGTTTCGCAAATTACCCACAACGTCCAGTTGGAACGCAACTACAATTCTTTAACTCCTCCCAACCTTCATCATTTCCGACACCACCATGTGAACCTCAATTCAAAGTACCCGCGGAGCGTCAACCGGCCAAAGGACGCGGGAAAAAATAAATGGCAAAAAAGTCCAAAAAAGTCGTTAATTTGGACGATGATGATGATGACCTTGAGATCGTGGCTCAAGGTTCGAGGAGAAACTGGGCCAAAGACGAAGAAAAGCTACTTACGGCATTGTGGATTGCAGTATCGCAAGACAAAGACATCGAAAACGACCGTTCCGCTGATTTTTTTTGGAACCAAATAACGGAGATGTTCAACGATCAGAGTGACTATGAGCCTCGTACCAAAAATATGCTCACTGGTAAATGGACACGGCTCAACGGCGACTGCCAAAAATTCAACGTTGTGTACAAACATGTGCAGCGTCGAAGCGGTCAAAACGACAGCGATCATCTGGAGACCGCGAAGGAAAACTTCGAACAACGCTTTGCCGGCAGAAAGTTCACATATTTTCACGTTTGGGATATTCTAAAAAAATACCCCAAATGGGATGCGGAGGACCCGATTGACGTGACTTGTCTCGAGGATAATTTTGGTCTCGATCGACGTCCTCGTCCCGAAGGCGCCTTCAAAGCGCGTGCTTCAAAGAAGCAGAAGTCGACTTCTACGTCGAGCGCGGCGAGCTCGGTTGGTAGTCAAACGAGTTCTTATTCGGGGTAATTGTCCGAAAAATTTTCCCAAAAAGCGGACGTTCAAATCGCCGCGTACGAGGCGAGAAGGGAGAAGGATCGGCGACTAATGGAAATGGAAGAGATGAAGTTTCTGATGATAGATCCCACGGGTTCCGATGCGGAGGCGGTTGCTATCATTCGCCGTCGACAGAAACAAATAAAGAAAAAATTTCTGCTCAACGACGACGAGGAAGACGAGGATTAAGTTTATGTGTTATTTTAGTATTTGTTGGTTCGTTATTTTAATTCCCATATCGTTTTTTTTTTCGTATCGTAACTTTATGTTTAATGTGTGTTTGAATAAAATTAATTTTAGTTTGTTTGGATATTTGATAAAAGAAAAAAAAAAGATAGTGGTGGGGCCCAAATGAGTAATGATGCGCGTGATGTGTCGTTGCGGTTTAGCAGTATTAATGCCTACTCAAGTTTTAAATTTATATTTAGACGACTTATCAATAACACACACACTTAATGAGCAGTGTACCCGGTCAGTATGAATATAAAGGTAAGTAGAGTGTCGATCACTAAGAGTGGAACGTATTATCTAGTTATTCTAATCAGTATTTTAATATCTTAAGTTAGCTATACAACCTAATCTAACGCAAGGGGGTTCAGCCTGAGAGACTGGCACAGTTTGGGTTATGATTAAATAGTAAATTAAACTAATAGGCACGAATCAGCGAATAGCACACACGTACACAGATAGATACTTGAGACAATAAGAAGACCTGTCCTGATAGTTAAGTAGCTTGTCACTTGTTTTATTGCTAGTTTTATATGAAGTGTTGATGCGTGGTTTTGCGACCTTACAACAGGTTTTACCTCTCGAGGGATCTCAAAAGGCTTGCAATCCCCACCAGGCAGTGTACCTGACCGATGTAGTATAGTGTAGTGGCAAGTACCGGGGGATTGATCGTTCTCTAGGGGAATAGTGTCGTTAGGATTGAAAAACTACTCTAATAGGTCTAAGGGTGAGGGAATATTCTTTTTGTATTTTTTTTATATTTTTATAAAAGCAAGTAAAATCTCGGGTTTGAAGGAGTGGGCGGAATTAGTTGCTAGTCAACTAACCCAAATAACTACAATTGCAAATAAAATAAAATAACTGAAAATAAAAAGGTTGTGGAACTTATATGGAGAGAAATGTGTTTACTTAGATTTCCTTACTCCCTAACTATCTTTTACCGGTTGATTAGTGTGTATTAATTGCGTGGATGACGGGTGTATTCCTTAATACCAATCGTGGGGTGGCGTACGTACTTCCCCAACTCTATAAGCTCCTACTTCACTCCTATGTCGAGCCGGCTAAGAAGCTCCTAACATGGGATCACTAGAATTCGCTCATGCATTAAATACAACCATAAAAACCTTAGTACGCATTGGTTCATGTTTCTTAAGACGTTCAAGCAAGTTACCGTATAGGAGGTTAGCCAGTTTTCTTAAGCCTAACATCGATAAACAATCATCCAATACAATTAATAACACACCAACAACCAATAATCAATAGTTAGGTTTCATTAGATCTAAGCAAACACAAGATAAATCTAGCCTAGCATGTTAAATAAAAGACAAGAACAAGATATAATCAAACAACACATAGACATATTGAATGATTAATTGATTACTTATCTTCAATTAAACATGGGAGATCCAAGGGTATAAAACCCTTAAAAATGGCAGAAAATTCGTCTTAGGGTTTCTCCTCACAAAGTTGCACACTAATGACTAAAAATTGCAAAACTATATATAGAATTTAGGGGCTGACGGCGTCACGTTGTAGGAGGTGACGCCGTCACCTCGCCGCGGCTAGGGTTCCCGGATGGTCTTCCTGACGCCGTCCCTCTTTAATCCTCCAAAATCCACTCTGGCGCGTCAAGGGTTGACGTCGTCACAATTGTGCTTGACGCCGTCTCTCTTTAACTTAAACCGTGACGGCCTTGATCACCTTAAAGGGTGACGCCGTCAGACTTCCTTTGTAAAACTTTCTGGCGCGTCACGTGTATTTGTCATATCCACCTCTTTTGCCAAGCCGTGACGCCGTCAGGAGCAATCCTTGACGCCGTCACGTGTACTTTTCCAGCAGCTTTGGAGACTTTGTCGTTTTCTTCACTTTTATGCTCCAAAAACGTCCAAAATGCTTCCTTTTCCAGATTTCTTCTCCAAAGTACCTAAAATGACAAAAGGAATGATTTAGGGCAATATTTGATCAAATAAATACGATTTAGGGCTTAAATGACCCCCTAAAAGCGGTACACTTTTCGCTTCATCAAATACCCTTACACTTGAGATTTGCTTGTCCTCAAGCAAATACGCTTTTATTCTAATCAAAATACAAGTTAGGGGTCATTTAACGCTAATATAAAAGTAATTACAACAAATAGTCGTTCCACTTTAATCATAATAAGTACGGAGATTACATACTAGCACCTCACAAGTAGTGTTTAGATACTCACATCTCTCAGGTGTCATAAAAGTATATCTCATAAATGAAAATGGATAATATCTCTCACTACCTGTCATAGCAAATAGATTACCATAGGCTTGGGAAAGGGTCAAAAACCTCCTCCACTAGGCGTAAGCACCTAAGATAAACTATCAAAGAGGGCTTTTAAACGGGTTATAACGTTAGGTGTAGGGATATGATAAACACAGATTTGTTGGATAAGGGATATTTTACTGGTGACGAGTTAAAGATCTTGATTAATTACATGTACAATATGGCGTTGCTAAGCCAAGACTAGACTCGACTTAAGCTAAAAACAAAATAACAAAAACATAAAATAAACATAAAATGAAATGGGATGGTAGTCCGTACGTTTTTTTTTTTACTTTTCTTTTTCTCATTTTTTTGTATTTTTCTTGATTTTTTTTTTTTTATTATTATTTTTTTTTTCATACACTCATGCCCTACCATCCAAAATAATACATCGTAGGGGCGTCGCATTCCCCTTACACTTGAACTTTTACATAACTTCACAAATAACTATTCTAATGACTCGAATTAAGATAATCTTTCCATATTCTTCATACTTTCAGAAATAACTTTTCTATCACTATTTTTCCGGATAATTTTTCCATATTCTTCATACTTTCAGAAATAACTGTAATAGCGAAGGTAGCAAACACACGAAAAATAAACTAAAAGTTATACAATATTTACTTTCATACCAATTGCATTGTGCAATTTCCCGACCTAACCAAAGATAATGAATTACGCACGCGAACACAGGTAATGTAAGGAAACACACTTTGCCTAAAGCAATTAACCACGGATTTTAATCTACAGGGTAGGCTAAGGTGTAAGGGTGTATCGAAACATTATAACAAATGTGTAAGAAACAAAAGGAATGGCTCTGAGGGTTTTTCTAGGGGTATCTTACTCTAAAAGTGAGAGTAAACAAATGGTTTATACGGTGGTTAACTAACCAGTGTAGTTAGTTAATATCACATAACATATAAAGGCTATTTGGGTGTAATCCTAGAAATTTACCAATTTAGACAAGTCACTCCAATTATATAGATAATACTCATTATGGTGGTCTCGAATAGTATACAAGCCAAGTTCTAAAGTTTACAAGTCACCGGCACACTAAAGTTTTAATATTTTTGAAAGAATAGAGTTATGTGTGCGGTTATGTAATTTAGACTTTAAACAAAAACATGCTAAAAAAAATAAAATTTTGATATATTAAGCGCATTTTAAGCATATTTTGAAAAAGTTTAGGACAAATAAGTGTTCTAATTCTCCACCCCCCACCCCCTCACTTAAGTTAAACAACGTCCTCGTTGTTTGTGTCAAAGGTTAAAAAAACTGAAAAATAAAAGAATTAGAACAGAAAAACTCCCCTGAGATTTGCTTGGTATGATCCTCCATTATTCGTATAAGAGCAAAAATCAACTTTCTTGTGGATGAGAACGTTTAAGCTTCATAAATGATGTATCCACAAAAATGCAGGAATCTATAATACCAATTAGACTTAAACACACCTGAGTTAAGAAGGTTCAAACTTGCATAATACATCAGTAGTTAGTAAAAATAAAACCTAAAAAAATTAAACTGTAAATCATCAGGTCAGTCGATACGCCGTATCTTATAGAAGAAGATACGCCGTATCGAGCCTGGAATAAATACGAATCAGAATAAAAGATGCGTCGCATCCTTAACCAGGGATGCGCCGCATTAAATAAACTGACAGAAAGTTTTAAAGTCAAAAATAAAAATGCAGAAAATGAAATAAGATATGACCAGTGCAGGTGATGCGTCGCATCTTATGATGGAGATGCGCCGCATCTTCTGCAGGTCTGACAGACTCGACACAGAACAGAAAAGTAAAAAATTTTCCTTCGGGTTGTCTCCCGGTCAGCACTTGTCTTTATTCCAGAGTCTTCAAGTTAGACTCACGTTCAGCTCCTTATTTTGTTCTATTGATCCCCACATGTCCGTGCACGATGTAGTTGCAAATTACTTCGTCACAAACATATTTGTGGAAAACTAGAAGGGGGGTTGAATAGTTTTATGTCCTTTTTAAAATTTATTGTGAAAACTTTGTTTACTTTTTAAAACTTAGATTCGAATTTATGTGATCTCAACTCCTTGAACAATATGTATATAAGTAAATATAAATAAGTAATGCAAGTAAGGTAATAAAATGAAATGAAAGCTAGAGATGGAAAGATCTAACCGAGAGACAAGAGATTTATAGTGGTTCGGCTACAAGGACACCTTCCTTGCCCTACTCCACTCCCCGAGCACCTAACTCGAGAGTTTTCTTCACTATGTCAACAAGCTCCCTTATGGCGGAGAAAACCTTTACACAACTTTAGCTTACACCGGCTTAACGACACAAAGCTAGATGTCGAGTTCTAATCGTAGCTAGAACCAATCTCACAACTTAAACACGACTTAATCACACCTTCTTCTTCACGACTTCTTCACAACTTCTTCACGACTTCTTCACTACTTCTTCACGACACTTCACAACTAAGCACAACCTATGTACACTTCTACTTCTTCACACTTTCACTACTTACACACCTTAACAACACAACTTCACTACTTACACACTAACCTATCCCAAACAATTATACACACAACTATCTAACAACAATACACAACTTATATACAAATGTATGATGACACAAACAACTTAGGTATCTAAGTTGCAATACTTCTTCTTTAGTTGTTGAAGGAGTATTCTTCTCTTGCACTTGAATGGAGGAAGCTTGGATCACTTAGAAACCAAAGCTTAAGATTATATGATCAAAGGGTTTTTGAAGATATGAAATGTGATTTAAAACAGAAAGTTTCAGTGTGCAAAAGGTAAGTAAAAATCCAGGAGAAGGCTGGTATTTATAGGAGAAAAACTGGACAGCTGGAGACCTACTGGAGCGTGGCCGGCTCCCTTAAATAGGGGGGCGGTCCCCTTAGTTTTAAGGGGGCCGCCTAGTAAAATTATAGGGGCCGCCCCTGCTGAACGTTGGCCAGTTTTGTCCTTTTGTGGGGAAGGTTTTTCTGGAACATTTTAACTGATTTTGGTTAAAAATTTAAATTCATATTTTTATAAAAGATTAAACATTTTTATTTAATACCAAAAATGTTTTTCAAAAATATATAAAATGTTTTTGATGTTTTATAAAAAATCTAGTTATTAAGGAAATGTTCCTTTGATCATATAATGCATTAAGCACTTGTTTATTCATACCTTAAGTGATTAAGTTGTAGAAATGAATATTTACAACTAAATACTTGTTTATTTGATAAGTTTATGTTTAATGAGTTTATATTTTGTGATCATTAAAACATAGAGATATGAATAATGTTTTTAGGCATTATTTATGTCAACAATCTCCCCCTTTTTGATGATTACAAAACTTAAACTTATTAAATCCAAAAATTTATTTTTGGACAAGTATTTAGTGAGTTTAAATTCACTTCTCCCCCTTTTTGTAGAATCAAAAAGGTTATGCCGACAAGTTTTAGAAACTAAATTTGTCGGGACGAGAACTCCCCCTTGATGTTTACTCCCCCTCGTTCGAGGGTACCAAGGAGACGAGCTATGGAAATCTTGGCTACAAAAACAAGTTAGGAGACACAAGATACATATACATAGCAAAAATATTTAGAACAACCAACTAATTTATTTATGCATTCAAGATGATCATATATAACATATGAATCATCATTACATAAAATACTTGAAACATAATGATTACAACATAACTAGAAAAACTAATGGTCCTCATATTGCCAAAGAGAGCGATTGGACTTGCTTGCGACACAAAAGGGTGAGAGATTTTATTTTGAGGCGGAAAGCATGTGGATGGGTTTTAGTTATGTGATGGTGAGGGAAATGGAGCGGATCCATTGATGTTATATCATTGTAGTGGGGTTATTTATAGTGGAGGATTTGTGTTGTTTAGGAATGGATAGGCTTGTTGGGTGATGTGTTTGTGAATTTGGGGAAGTATAGGATCAAATAGGCTAAAAAGCAGAAAAAGATTCTGTGAACCCGTCCAGCAGATGGCCGGTCCCCTTAATTATGGGCGGTCCCCTTAATAATTAAGGGGGCCGCCTTATGAATTAAGGGGGTCGTCCATCTGGTACCTTTCTGGGTTCCAGAAATGGGTTTTTATGAAGAAAAAGGTGAGGATGGCTATGTTTTGAGCTTCTGGTTTTAGGCAAGTCCCACTCTTTGAGGCAATAGAGAAACATATTAAGCATGTATGGCATATAAGATAAATAAATAAGCAAGCAATAATTAATATCTAGCAATTTAGAGAATTAATGAACCTAATCATCTAAGGCAAGGGTAATGAAGCAAAGGCACTAGAAACTAATGGGGAATAGGTGATGGAACAATTGTGAGGATGTGATTAATAAGCTTGTTCTAGTGTGTGCCTATATGCAACAAATGTGGAGATGTGATTGTTTCGACTCCTAAATGCAAAAATTTCCTAAGAAACAATCCAAGGTCTCCTTGATTTGATTTTGCTCAATATATGAATATCAAAGATGTATATATTAGATTATATACTTTGACAATTCATGTGAGATCTTTATGCATGAAAAAAAAATGTTTTTAGCATTATTCAACAATGTAAGAAAAATGGTTTTCATGTGTTTTCCTAGATGTGAGAATGATTTGTAGAAAATAGATTGGGTTTTGTTTATAAATATGTTTATGAAAAAAAATATCCCAATCTTTTATTTTGTGCAAAACAGATTCCTAGACTCAGATGGGAGGAAATAGAAAAAAAAATTTACAGACAGATGGCCGGTCCCCTTAATAACATTAAGGGGTCCGCCCATCTGGAAAAAAATGTACCAAAAATGCAGAAAATTCAGTCAATTTGTTCCATCATTCCTAGGCCTAAACGTAAGTGGTTAAAGAGTTCACGCTTAAGGGGCTTAGTGAATATGTCTGCTAAGTTATCTTCCGATGCAACCTTTTCTATAGATATGTTTCCTTTTTGAACGTTATCGCGGAGGAAGTGGTGGCGTATTTCTATATGTTTAGTCCTAGAGTGTTGAACGGGATTCTTACTTAAATCTATAGCACCTTTGTTATCACACATAATTGGGACATCATCTAACCTAATGCCATAATCTACGAGAGCTTGTTTCATCCATAGTGCTTGTTGACATGCCTTTCCAGCGCTTACATATTCGGCTTCTGTGGTAGAAATAGCAAGAGTGGTTTGCTTCTTCGAGAACCAAGATGTTAGACAACATCCCATTAACGTGCAAATTCCGCTAGTGCTTTTTCTATCTACGTAGTCTCTCGCATGATCCGAATCCGCATATACGATGGTTTCTATGCCGGATCCTTTAGGATACCATAATCCTAAGTGTATAGTGCCTTTAATGTATCGGAAGATACGCTTAAACGCTTCTAGGTGAGAGGTTTTGGGATCCTCTTGAAAGCGAGCACAAAGGCAGACACTAAACATGATATCCGGTCTACTTGCCGTTAAGTATAGTAAACTACCTATCATTCCTCTATACTTAGTGTTTTCTACGGACTCACCCTCTTCATCTCTTGTGAGTTTTACTTCCGTAGACATCGGTGTTTTCATGGGCTTAGCATCTTCTAATCCAAATTTCTTAAGCATTTCCTTAATGTACTTAGATTGATTAAAAAATATTCCATCTTCTAATTGTTTTATTTGTAATCCTAGGAAGAAATTAAGTTCACCCATCATACTCATCTCAAACTCATCATGCATGATTTTGGTGAATTCATCACACATATCCTGACAAGTCGATCCGAATATAATGTCATCGACATATATTTGGACAATGATGAGATTTGGGCTTTTCTTTTTCGTGAAAAGAGTGTTATCTACCATTCCCATGGAATAATCATGTTTAATAAGAAATGCCTTTAATCGATCATACCAAGCCTTGGGAGCTTGTTTGAGTCCATATAAAGCTTTCTTGAGTTTATAAACATAATCAGGTTTTGCGAAGTCAATGAATCCTGGAGGCTGTGCCACGTATACCTCCTCATTGATAAAACCGTTAAGGAATGCACTTTTCACGTCCATTTGAAATAACTTAAAATCTAGGGCGCATGCATAGGCAAGAAGTATTCTTATAGATTCTAATCTAGCTACGGGGGCATAAGTTTCATCATAATCTATTCCTTCTTTTTGATTATATCCTTGGGCAACTAACCTAGCTTTGTTCCTAGTAACTATTCCATTTTCGTCTAACTTATTTCTATAAACCCACTTAGTTCCTATGATGGTCATGTTCATGGGATTTGGGACTAGTTCCCAAACGTCATTAGTTTTATATTGATTTAGTTCTTCTTGCATAGCCATAACCCAACTTTCATCTTTTAACGCCTCATTTATATTTTTAGGTTCTATAGTTCATAGGAAACAAAAGAAGTTATTTTTATCTTGAGCTTGGGATCTAAGGGTTCTTTGATTTAGGTTTCCTATTATATTATCTAACGGGTGTGATTTAGATTCCTTAACATTTACTATTTCATTTTCACGTAATGTTATATCTTCATTATCATCGCCTAAGGGTTTAATTTTACTAACCTCAATAGCTTCTTCTTCAACTAGGTCATCATCTTCTAGGGGCAATGTCTTAGGGTGGTGGTGAGTTTCATCAAATGTTACATTTAAGGACTCTTCTACTTTCATAGTGTGTTTATTAAGTATTATGTATGCTTTACTATTTTGAGAATACCCTAGAAAGATTCCTTCGTACGACTTAGGATCAAACTTAGTAAGGTAATCTTTTGTATTGAGAACAAAACATTTGCTCCCGAATACCCTAAAGTAATTTAGATTAGGTTTTCTACCTCTTAATAACTCATATGGGGTTTTACCTAAGATTCGCCTAATTGAGACTCTATTTATTATATATGTCGATGTATCTACAGCGTGACACCAAAATTTTTGTGGGATAGATTGTTCATTTAGCATTGTTCTACTCATTTCTTGTAAGGTTCGATTCTTTCTTTCTACTACCCCATTTGATTGTGGAGTGCGAGGAGCGGAGAAATTGTGAGATATCCCATTTAAATCACAATATTTTCCGAATTGCACTTCGTTATCAAATTCCCGACCATGGTCCGTCCTAATTGATACTATAGAACATCCTAATTTATTTTGAATCATTTTACTAAATATTTCAAATTTATTAAAGGCTTCGGTTTTATCACTTAAAAATCTAGTCCACGTGTATCGTGAATAGTCATCTACAATTACTAAGGTATAACGATTACCTCCGTAACTCTGCACAGCGGTTGGACCAAAAAGGTCCATGTGTAATAATTCTAGGCATCTAGTAGTGGAGACTATATTCTTAGCTTTGTGACTAGCATGTGCTTGTTTTCCTATTTTACATGCATCGCAAAAGTGTTGGTCATATCTTAGGTTAGGCAAGTTTCTAACTAATTCTTTAGAGGCTAGGGATTGTATTTGTTGCATATTTGCGTGACCTAATCTTCTATGCCACAATGTAGAGTTTTCATCTAAAGTTGCTAGACATATTTTATCTTCCGGTTTATTTCCTAGTTTCATAACATATATGCCACCTTTCCTAACTCCTCTACCTATGACCTTTCCGTCCTTAACTATTTCGCTATCTCTACTTGTAAAAGTAACCCTAAACTTATTATCGCATATTTGTCCTATACTAATCAAGTTATATGTTAAGTTATCTACATGCTCAACATTTTCAATAGTTAGGGAGTCTTGAGAGATCGTACCTTTGCCAATGATTTTTCCACGAAAATCACTACCGAAAATAACATTACCTCCGTTGTATGCCTTGTAGGAGGAGAATAGCTTCCGGTTTCCCGTCATGTGCTTCGAGCATCCACTATCCTTAATCCATTCGTCGGGCTCCAAATTTATCCCAAGACATATTTCATCGGTGGCTTGAGCTACAAGGCACTTTTCGTCTTTTGCTTTGTCCACTTCATCTTTGTCGCTATCGCTCCATGTTCCACTAACAAATGCGCTTTCGTAATCATAACCCGGTGGCTTTGGACATTCGCCAATGAGATGGTTTTGGCTTCCACATCTAAAGCACTTTCTTTTCCCGTAGTTATCATTTCTATTTCTTTGTAGCGATCTTCTTTCATCTCGCGGTTGTCTCGTGAATCTTCCTCGTCTCTTGAAGAATTTCTTGAATTCTCTAACGGCCATTGCATATTCTTCGTCTTCACTATCGTCACTTGAATCATCGTCATCACTAAGTTCCTTTTTGGCTTTTAGCGCGAGAGACTTGATTTGATCTTTCTTGCTCTTGACCGTTTCCGAGTCCCTCTTTATAATTTCTTCATGAACCTTCAAGTTGCCAATAAGCTCGTCAAGTGATAACGTCATCAAGTTCTTTGACTCTTCAATCACCGTGACCTTCGCGCTCCATTTCGGATGTAATGCCCTAAGAAATTTCCTTACACAATTTTTGCTAGAAAAAGTCTCATCAAGTGCTTTTAAACTTGTGATGATTGTGTTAAATTTAGCAAATGCATTATCAATAGATTCCTCTTCAGGAATTGTAAATTGTTCATATTGTTGCACAAGAAGATCTATTTTATTATCTTTGACTTGACTATTACCTTGGTGAGTGATTAGTAAAGAATCCCAAATCTCTTTTACGGTTTGACACATAAAAATCCTTTCATATTCTTTGCGTGGTAACGCATTATAAATAACCATTTTAGCTTCATTATTTTTTGCTAGTTTCTTTTTTAAATCATCATTTTGTTTTTCAAAAGGTACAATTTCATCTATTTTAGTTAGGATATTATATTGAATAGGGGGAAAATCACCATAAGTAACAACATGCCAAAGATCAAGATCCTTTGATTTCACATAAGTTTCGAATCTATTTTTCCAATAAAGAAAACCATCACTTTCAAATAGTGGTGGTCTTTGCATAGATTGCCCTTCTAAATATTTTAAAGATTCCATAGATCATTTCAAGTTTTAAAATACAGTTAATTTTAAAAAACTTGTTTGACGTGGATCTTGATACCAATTGTAGAAAACTAGAAGGGGGGTTGAATAGTTTTATGTCCTTTTTAAAAGTTATTGTGAAAACTTTGTTTACTTTTTAAAACTTAGATTCGAATTTATGTGATCTCAACTCCTTGAACAATAAGAACAATATGTATATAAGTAAATATAAATAAGTAATGCAAGTAAGGTAATAAAATGAAATGAAAGCTAGAGATGGAAAGATCTAACCGAGAGACAAGAGATTTATAGTGGTTCGGCTACAAGGACACCTTCCTTGCCCTACTCTACTCCCCGAGCACCTAACTCGAGAGTTTTCTTCACTATGTCAACAAGCTCCCTTATGGCGGAGAAAACCTTTACACAACTTTAGCTTACACCGGCTTAACGACACAAAGCTAGATGTCGAGTTCTAATCGTAGCTAGAACCAATCTCACAACTTAAACACGACTTAATCACACCTTCTTCTTCACGACTACTTCACGACTTCTTCACAACTTCTTCACAACTTCTTCACGACTTCTTCACGACTTCTTCACTACTTCTTCACGACACTTCACAACTAAGCACAACCTATGTACACTTCTACTTCTTCACACCTTCACTACTTACACACCTTAACAACACAACTTCACTACTTACACACTAACCTATCCCAAACAATTATACACACAACTATCTAACAACAATACACAACTTATATACAAATGTATGATGACACAAACAACTTAGGTATCTAAGTTGCAATACTTCTTCTTTAGTTGTTGAAGGAGTATTCTTCTCTTGCACTTGAATGGAGGAAGCTTGGATCACTTAGAAACCAAAGCTTAAGATTATATGATCAAAGGGTTTTTGAAGATATGAAATGTGATTTAAAACAGAAAGTTTCAGTGTGCAAAAGGTAAGTAAAAATCCAGGAGAAGGCTGGTATTTATAGGAGAAAAACTGGACAGCTGGAGACCTACTGGAGCATGGCCGGCCCCCTTAAATAGGGGGGCGGTCCCCTTAATTTTAAGGGGGCCGCCTAGTAAATTTAAGGGGGCCGCCCCTGCTGAACGTTGGCCAGTTTTGTCCTTTTGTGGGGAAGGTTTTTCTGGAACATTTTAACTGATTTTGGTTAAAATTTTGAATTCATATTTTTATAAAAGATTAAACATTTTTATTTAATACCAAAAATGTTTTTCAAAAATATATAAAATGTTTTTGATGTTTTATAAAAAATCTAGTTATTAAGAAAATGTTCCTTTGATCATATAATGCATTAAGCACTTGTTTATTCATACCTTAAGTGATTAAGTTGTAGAAATGAATATTTACAACTAAAAACTTGTTTATTTGATAAGTTTATGTTTAATGAGTTTATATTTTGTGATCATTAAAACATAGAGATATGAATAATGTTTTTAGGCATTATTTATGTCAACAATATTCCGGCCCCAATTCAAGTACACCTTTGTAGAATCCTTTCATCTTTTGGTACGGATACTCGATCCCTTCCTCAGTATCATTTTCATCTACAAAAAGAAATGGTGTAAATTTGTAACAAAATTTGTTAGGGGCATGTTTAAACCTTGGGTGAGCACGAGGCATCATGTAAGTGATAACGTTGCTTCCACTTTTAAAGGTGATTTTTCCTTTAAATCTTTTAGCGTTAATTTCCACCTCCTTACAAAATGGTTTCCCAACGATCACGTCACCCATCTCAACATCACGATAAGCATCCATGTTTTCCACCACGGTGAAATCTGTAACAATAGTTAAATTCCCGACAAAAATAGGTACATTCATGAATATTCCAACTACGTTTTTTCCTCTATACTCAATTTTGTTTTTCATTATAGAATTACAGAAATCTTTTGACATTACATTAATTGGTAAAATAGGGAAAAAGTTGGCACTAACCTGCTTAAATCCTATCATGCAAAGAAATTGTAAATTATAAGCACAAACTACATGGATCTTTCTACCATAATCACAGAAACTAGGATATCCTTCAAATTCATCATAATTCTTAGTGTTGATCATATTGATTCTAGGTACATCCATAATTTCTCCTTCTTCAATTTCGGGTTCAAAATCCTCCATAAATTGATCATTGATTCCTATTGGTAAATTAAGATCATTTAATTCAATGTATTCTCCACTATAGGTCTCAAGTGATTCATTATTTACCAAGGTTTCTCCCATAAACCTAGCTTCTAGATCGAGGTCCATACGTTCTCTTAATCCTAGCACATAGACGCCTCTAATTATGCTCTTAGCAGGATTTTGGCTATTATAGACTAGTTTATTGTTCCCTACCTTTAATGAGATTTTTCTTTTAAACACATTAATCTTAGCATGGGCGGTAGACAAGAAAGGCCTTCCAAGGATTAAAGGAATCTTAACATCCTCGGGCATATCTAATATAACAAAGTCTACGGGGAAAACAAACTTCTCAATCTTAACTAGCACATTTTCAGCAACCCCTTCAGGTCGTTTTACCGTTTTATCAGCCAATTCAATAAGCAGCTTAGTTGGTGCAAATTTTCCTAGTCCTAGGGTAGTGAATGTCTTAAGGGGCATAACACTAACGCTAGCTCCTAAGTCAGCTAATGCATTATTGAAAGATAAGTCATTAATTGAACAAGGTAAAGTAAAACTTCCTGGGACCTTTTCTTTATGAGGCAAGGCACGTAAGTCGGTTGCAGAGCTCTCTTCTTTCATTGTAGCCTTGATCTCCTCTTCAATCTTTGCCTTCTCGTTGAGTAACCTCCTTAAACTGATTGAAGAATAAAAGAAAAATTCGGGCTTTGCAGCATCATTACCTTTCATCAATCTTCTAGGAAAAGGTATGTTAGGCGTGACTTCTTCAGTAGTGCATATGGCCTTGACATGATCTCTTGGGTTAGTTTCAGTTGAGCTAGGTAAACTTCCGTATCCCCTTTCTTGAAGAACCTTGCTCATTTTTCCGATTTGTTGTTCCAATGCTTTGATCGAAGCTCCTTGATTTCTTGTTATAGTATCCGTTGAGGCTCGGATTTCTTTGATCATAGCGGTGTTCTCATCATGTCTTTTAGCAGCATCGGCCATAATTTGCTTTAGAGTGTCATCCAAAGTCTGCCTCCTTTCTTGATAAGTGGGATTATAGTTGTTCTTTTGATAGTATCCCGGAGCACCTTCCCTAAATCTTCCTGAAGGTTGGAATGGTTGTCCAAATTGTGTGTAGTATGCTTCTTCAAAAGTCTCACTTTCATTCTTTTTAGGGCAATCTTTAGTGTAGTGAGGTCCTTCGCATTTTTCACATCCAACTTGGGCAGCATAAACTTTCTCATCACGCTTCTTCATCTCTCTACTAATTTTATCCAATTGAGCTTGAATTGCAGCAAACCCGTCAAAATTAGTGCTGCTCTTAGATCTAGTAGAGGTTCCGTCGTGCCATTTTTGATAGTGATCAGCATCTTCTTGGATAGCTTTTCTAGCATCGGCTGCACTCATTTGAGGCACAGCTCCCTTAGCATCCAAGATTTGTCTAGTATGCACGTCTAATCCTTGATAGAACAATATTATTTCCTGCATTGGACTTAGATAATGTTGAGGGCATTTCATCAATAAGTCTTTAAATCGTTCCCAAGCTTGATAAAGAGTTTCATCAGGCTCTTGCTTGAAATTGTTGATAGCCTCCATCTTTTTAGAAGTTTTAGCAGGTGGACAATATCTTTTCAGGAATTTTCTCTTCAAATCTTCCCATGTTGTGATTGAACTAGCAGGTTCATTCCTTAGCCACTTATTAGCAGTTCCTTTAAGCGAAATTGGAAAGATTCTTAGCATAAGTTGATCGTCAGAGACTCCTTCTATAGTAAACAAATCTGCAATCTCGAGGACTTTTTCAACATGTTCATTAGCATCTTCATGTTCTGTTCCACTGAAAGCATTTTCTCTTAGCTCCTTGAGAAACTGACCCTTCAACTCAAACTTTGACTTTTCATCAAACTTCGGTCTAGCAACTCCTGAACTGTAATCAGCACGGGTTTTGTTCATGTATTCCTCCATAGTAGTTTTTTCCGTCATTGTTTCTGTTTCTTCTGTCTCCTTCTCTTCAGAAAAGTAATCAAGCTCGAACGAACTTGAGATTTCAAAGCTCTTTGTGTTGAAAAGCCTTTTAAGCGAATGTAAGGCTCGTTCAGGATCTTCGAAAGGTTTAATCAAGTTCTTAGTTGAACTCCTGGTCATGCACTTCCTGAAATCATCACAAAAGCATCAGTAGGGTATGTTCAAGAAAGTATGATATCAGAAAATTAACAACGAAAACGGAATACGAAAAATAAAAGTTGCTGATATCTGCAAACAATGCGCCGTATCCAGAAAGTTGGATACGCCGTATCTTATTACGTTAAAATTTAATCAGACTTTTATTCAGAAAACAGATATACCGCTTATGAATTAGAATGCGCCGTATCCAGTTTAAATTATCAAAAATCGATTATATTTATTAAAATTAAATGTGTCGTATTAACAAAAGCTAATGCGCCGTATTTTCGTTACGTTTCAAAATACAAGATTTTTGATTTAGTAGATGCGCTGTATCGATAAAGATCGATGCGTCGCTTCACCTTCCCCAATCCTCACTCCCCCTTTTTCAAAAAGAAGCCCCGCTCAACAACCCTCTCTGATAAGGAAGAAAACGAAAGAATCTCAATTTTACGACAAATCCGGTATGGAACAATGGTTGAGGGTTCAGAGTACCTGATAGTCCGCTAGGGAAAGCTTCACTCCTTTCACTGAATGAAGACCAAGGAAAGAACTTCAAATGTTTAACCATTTAGCTTACTGGCTGACTTGGCAGCTGCCTTGAAAGCCTATTCCGATGGCTCCTTCCTAAATAAGTTATCTAAAAGTCAGTCTTTCTTTTTGTTTTCAACGATCTAGTGCTTGGTCCTTCACCTTTATGAGTAGGACTGACTCCCTTAGATAGGTCTTATGTTCAGTACTTCGTATCAGGTTCTATCTATGGGACCTTAACGAGAATTTTTTTGTTCTTTCTGAAAAAACCTAAGAGGTCCGTGACTGACCCTGTGTTCAGCACATGAGTTAGCGTTACCGCGTATCTGTTAAAACAGATGCGTCGTATGGCGTTAGGGTTTAGAAAAATTTCGTATTAAAAACAGAATACGCCGTATCTTGGAGAAAGATGCGTCGTACTCGAATTTATTAAACGCGTTGTATTTTATAAAAATTAAACGCAATACGCCGTATCTGTGAAAACAGATGCGCCGTGTCGTTTGTATCAGCACAATACAACGACAGCAGAATGCAGAAAAATAGAAAAAAAGAAAAACAAAAATAAAAACAAACAAAAAGAAACAAAAATTACAGAAAACAAAAACACACAAAAACAGAAAATATGCAAATTATACAATGAATGCAATCTATCTAATCTACAACAGGGTTAGTGGTTAGAATCTAAAAAAAAACTAAAAAGAAAAACCTAATTAAAATACTAATCAAATTAACAGATAATAACAATTCACTCCCCGGCAACGGCGCCAAAAACTTGATGCGCGTGATGTGTCGTTGCGGTTTAGCAGTATTAATGCCTACTCAAGTTTTAAATTTATATTTAGCCGACTTATCAATAACACACACACTTAACGAGCAGTGTACCCGGTCAGTATGAATATAATGGTAAGTAGAGTGTCGATCACTAAGAGTGGAACGTATTATCTAGTTATTCTAACCAGTATTTTAATATCCTAAGTTAGCTATACAACCTAATCTAACGCAAGGGGGTTCAGCCTGAGAGACTGGCACAGTTTGGGTTATGATTAAATAGTAAACTAAACTAATGAGCACGAATCAGCGATTAGCACACACGTACACAGATAGATACTTGAGACAATAAGAAGACCTGTCCTGATAATTAAATAGCTTGTCACTTGTTTTATTGCTAGTTTTATATGAAGTGTATATAATTAAACCTTGCTCGTTGGCTCTAATCTTATCGGCGAGTAAACCCTTAATGATTACTTATGTCTATCCTATTTATTTAAGAGACGCTAGAATAAATAGGCGAGGAAGGGGCATGGCGACCCAAGCAAGACTCAGCTAGACACAGAGGTTATCAATGCACTAATAAAAGTCACCAAAGACATCAACATATAAACTTTAATTAATGGGAAAGCAATATTAAGGGGAGTGCATGATCTTCCGTAGTCACATGACACAAGCCCATCAATCCTGATGAATTAAAGAGTACTAAAACAATAAAACAAAACTACTTAATGAATTGAATACATGCAGGACCTTCTTACAGCTCTTGTATCTTTGTTTGAGGTGTGTCTTGTGCTGCTTGGTCGTCTGAATTCGGCTCTAGGGTTATATATATATATGGTCTTCGGTCTCAGAGAGCTCTCAAATTCGTCTGTCCTTGGGGTATTTATAGTTTCTGTCTCAGGGATAGATGCGGCGCATTGAGTTGATAGATGCAGCGCATTGACTTAACTTCGCGTGGGGTCCAAGATTAATATATTCTGGAATATCCGTACACCGTCTTCAGATGTGGCGTATGTTGATCTTTGTATGCGGCGCATGTACTTGAATTGTAACTTGTGAAATCTTGATAGTGATACGTCGTATGTTAGAAGTATATTGCGGCGTATCTGGAGTAGAACGAGCTTGATCTTCTTCTTTGACCAAAGTTTCATATGCGGCGCATGACAGAACTGCATGCGGCGCATTCTTCAAAGTCAGGCAATGGTCTTCGAATTCATCTAAGTATGATATTGCGTCATATCTGTTGAGTGAGATACGGCGCATCTTCTGGATTTCAGTAGACTTTTGACATCTCGCTTGTTTTGCTCCATAATTAGTCCAAAATCGCCAAATTTCACATAATGCTTGTTTTTACCTGAGAATCACTAAAGTAAACATTAATGTATCGATTCTCATATATAATATAATAAAACAAGTCAAATAAATAGGATAAATGATGATAATAAAATGTACTTATTTGAGTTCATCAAGTAAGTTGTGGTTAGTTGATTGGGGAGGGGGGTTGTTAGTTGTCGTTTGTTGTGGTGACGTGGCACCCCGTGGGGCCCGAATGAAGAGGAGAAACTCCTCACTGCACCCCCTGCTCTTAGTTTTTAGATTATATCAAATTACAACAAAGGATATAGTCTTGAATCTACACACTCAATCACACTAGATTGATATGAAAATATTTACATTCCTTGTAGATGAAAAGAATATGCATTGGATCATAACTCACACGTGTGTTGATAATGTCATATTAAGTCTACTTGTCCAATGGTTGTGTTCCAAATATTAGAATAACATGTTTAATACATGCATAAAATATACAATGAAGTAGGATTGACGACTTGGATGTTTCGTCCGAAATATTCAGGCAATTTACATTGCAATGCAATGGATAAATGTGTCATATCCGAAAAATCAAACATGAGCAAACTAACAACATATGTAAAATTTTCTCATACTACTTAAAATCATAACTCCAAGCTAAAATACACATTTAAGAATAATACACACTATATATTCTATGTATTTCATTTTCTTTGTAGCATGAATGGTTGTGTTACAAGATAATACACTACACATTTCTTTTTGAAATAATATAAGTTATTAGAATTGAAAAATAACTTGTCACAATGCATAAACAAGTAAAATTCATTTATTCAAATACTAATTAAATTATGGTATATAACATTGACAAAAATCATAGAAAATAATATTTGTTTAAGAATATAAAAATGTCTAGTTTTAATATCATTTGAGAATCACAAACTCATTTAAGATAAATAATCTTAATGAGATTCATTTCACAAGATATGCTAAGGAGCATTCTTAAATCAAGCACATTTATCAAGTAATATGCCATCAAAACCAAACAACCGGTAAATCATGAACAGAAGATTAAAACATTTTGTTTACTCTTATCTAAAAATTCAACACGTCTCTATTGGGATCGTGAGTAAAATATATCATCTAGATTTACCCTCATAAAAAGATGATGTTTGAATCACATTAAGCCAAGTATTAGTGAACCAAACAAACTTCATATTTGGTACTCTTCGACAGGTAAATTTAGGAACTTAATTTCTTCTAAAAAGAGAATGACTACTGGAGAATCTATTGACTAGAAATTCAATTTGACCTAACGGTTGAATTGCTTCTATGTGAGAAGTTGGGTGTGTGTAACCCGTAAAAATGGTCGTGTTTAGCCTGAATTGAGCACCACTAGTAATAGTCTCATACTCATTCTCCAACTTGATTACATTGTTCTTCCTAAATATACCTAACGCTAGTTTACTTTTATGAACTTTGATTTTCATTAGAGTTTTTCATTCCTAGATTTATGTCATCTTGCATATATAAAATTTCTAGATGTTTACTTGCTCCTATGTGTTTTGATTGCATGCCTTCGTAATTATTTGCTTAGTTATTGAATGCATGTTTATTATAATAGTTTTTGTTTTTCTCTAACTATTCTGATATGATATATTTTTGTATTTATTTATAATACATGCTTAAATGCCTTTACATGCTTAACTCTACATGTCTCATTCATCTAGGTATATATATTTCGTTTCTTTAGATTTTATACCCTTATTTCATGAGAAGCTTAGTGTCACAATCCGATAGGTCATAATAGTCTCAAAATTGTCTTAAGTGTCCTAGAGTCTCCATGCATACTCACCTCCTTATTCATCATCTTGTTTCCTTCCAAACAATCCACTCCTTTGTCAAAGAGATAGTTAGATACTAATCTAATACCTCTCTAAGTAGATGTGACAACTTAAATATTTCGTCCGAAACGTTTAAGTATTTTTAATTAGCGAAATGCAAATTAAAATGTCACTCATTGTTCATGTCTATTTCTTTAGTCATGACTCTATTATTATATAGATGTCAAACACCTTCCGTCAACCTTTATGAAAACCTCATTGTATGCTATCCTTCATCCTTCGTGTCATTGTCAAGCTTATCGTTTTCGTGTTGGTTTGTCTTTATTTGTGTCACACTCTATGTCCGGATGAGCACGAATTTAATGGGAAGGGAAAACACACTTACTCACATATATCTTTCTACCTTACACTAAAACCTCATGTTCACTCAAATGAACCCTTTCACAAACCTCATCATAATAACCAACCATCCATCCTTGCTCCCAAAAATACACCTTCATCTCACCCAAATGATTCTTGTGAAGAACATGCTCAATCTCAAAATAACAATCCTAACCTCATCACCGACACCTCACATCTTGTTCCACCTATCAATGCACCATCCAAAACACCCTCCACTTATGGAACACCATTTTCTTCCATACCTTTATCTTCATCCACTAATAATTACCCAAACTCATAAATGTCTCCACCACCAAAAGTATCACAACCACTTCCTACTCCTATGTTGCATGTCCAAACATCCATTCCAAATAACAACCACACTCCACCATCATCACCTTCTTCCAATCACTTGAAGTTCATTGAAGAATATAAAGAAGCCCATGAGCTTAGTGCTCTTCTTGATTTACACCTTGCTCAACGCAACTTGGATCAACCCCCTTCTAGTTCACCTTCATCACCCCACAACTTGAATCAAGTTGAAAAACATGTCAACAATTGTCCTTGTTGTATCTTTCTCCAAAAACAAACCATTGCCTTAAATTGAGCATTTCACTTGGATTGAGTACCTTCTCACTAGATCTCATCCAACACCTCCACTAGCACAAGACTCTAACCCTCAATCAACCTCCTCCGCTCCAAACTCTCCACCTCCAAACTCTCCACCACCAAACTCTCCCACATCCATGCACCCAAAAATATACCTCCATTTATCCAACATCCTTACCCTCACTCAACCACCTCATTTCACATATCCACCTTCGGTCGTCAACCAACAAAACACCTAAAAAAATTCCATCATTCCCAATCATCCACCTTTGTCAAACGATATATTAATCTAAACCATATTTGTCAACCTTGTGTCATCACCTCCCCTTTCCATTCATGCTCATCCTTCTCCATTTTTCTACGTTTTTAAAAGAACGTACCATTTTCATCCTCAACTCTTTTAACTCTTTTATGTCGGTCAAATCTTTTCATTGAGTCCTAATCATTGCATGTGTCATACTTTTAGTGCATATACCTAAGACATCCATATCTTTTCATTGAGTCCTAATCATTGCATGTGTCATATTTTTAGTGCATATACCTAAGACATTCATATCTTGTTCCCCTATTAGTGTCATGCATATATCTATCATCATCATTATGTATTTGTGCATCTTTTTTACTAACTTTGCCTTGTAGCATTCTTCCATTTCTAAATTACTTGGTGCCCCAAACAAGGGGGAGTTTACACCAAGGGGAAGCATACACCAAGGGGGAGCTTTGGCTATGTGTATTTCACAGCTATATATATATATATATATATATATATATATATATATATATATATATATATATATATATATATATATATATATATATATATATTTGTAGGAAACTAACCCTTGATGCAGGTTAAAAGTTTGCAATTTATTTGATCCATGGATCCGCTAGAGTCAAGTTTCAAGGGATGTCAATGTCTTAGAGGTTGATAGGATCAAGGCTTCACTTACGATGATGCAAGCTCGCCTTTCTATTCCAAGGGTTGAAGTGTAGTATAAGTCTCGTCAAGGAGTCCACCTTTTTGCTTCGACAAAAGGGGGAGAAGAAGTGTAAACAAGTAACTTGTACATTTTACAATGAGTTATAGTTTACATAGTTTGTCATCATCAAAAAGGGGGAGATTGTTGGTATAAATATTATGATATTTAATATAAACATCCTCTTCATGTTTTGATGATGACAAAGATGTAAGTTATTACACATAAGGTAAAGTGCTTAAGTTACTCGTGATCACAAATCATCTATGCATTCATACGACAATATCTCTCGACGTCTCAAGCATGCTTCAACAACAAATAAGTTTGCATCCAACAATTAATCACTAAAGGTATGAACAAACAAACTTTATTTTATTGAATGATCAAAGGAATTTTTATTTTTACAAACCTTACATTTTTTATAAAATGGGACAAACATTTTTAAACTTATACAAAATGTTTTTGTATTTAGAAGAAATGTTTTATTCAAAATAAATATTTTGAATTCAAATTTTTACCAAAAAAAGGGCTAGAATTCTCAGAAAAAACCTTCCCCACAAAAGGACAAAAAAAATCTGGAAATTTTTTTCTAGGCGGCCCCCTTAATTATTAAGGGGGCCGGCTAGTAATTAAGGGGACCGCCCACGCTCCTCCAGCCCTAAACTTTGCCTATAAATACTGGACCATTCCAACCCTTTTTCCCAACCTTTTGTACTAAAAACTTTCTGTCCAAATCTATCTTAAACCTCTTTCTAAACCCTTTGATCATGTAATTATAAAGTTTTGTTTCCAAGTGATTCAAGCTTAATTCCACAAGTGCAAGAGAAGAATACTTCCTATCATCAAGTCAAAGAAGTATTAGAGTCTAGTTAGTATTGATATGAAGTTGTGAGTTATGTAAGTATATGTAATAAGTAGATCAAGATGATCTTACTTAGTAGTGAGTAACTGAGTGAGTAAGAAGAGGTGTGAAGAAGTAGTAGTGTGAAGAAGTCATGTAGTTGTGAAGAAGTAGTAGTGTGAAGAAGTAGTGTAGTCGTGAAGAAGTAGTGGCGTGAAGAAGTCATGAAGAAGTTGTGAAGAAGTCGTGAGATTGGTTCTAGCTAAGATTAGAACTCGACATTTAGATTTGTGTCGTTAAATTGGTGTAAGCGAAAGTGTATACGGTTTTCTCCGCCTAAAGGGAGCTTGTTGAATAGTGTTGTGAACTCTCGAGTAGGTGACTCGGGGAGTGGAGTAGGGCAAGGAAGGTGTCCTTGTAGCCGAACCACTATAAATCATCGTGTCCGGTTTGCATTTCTTTTCTCTTATCTCTTTTCATTTATTCTTGCATTTATCGCTTTATATCTATGCTTGCAAATATGTGTTGATTGTTGCTTGTATTGTTTTGATGTTGATTGTGTTATAGTTAGAAGTTTATATTGTGATTGTGTGTATAATTATATGATATAGTCTAATAAATTATTATTCACACTTCTCATATTGAGTTTAACTTAATAGATAATTTGATACAAAACGTTTTAAGATTTTAAAAAGGAAAACGTATTCACCCCCTCTACGATTTCCACATGTTCCATCATTCCTAGACCTAGACGAAGATGGTTAGAGGATTCTCATTTAAGAGGTTTGGTTGATTTACGGATTTCGATGTGCTTCGCACATGAGTGTTTCACAGGGTTTTGAAAGACGTAAAGCTAGGCCTATGGTGCTGATTCGCAGCAAGGTTTGGGATCTTAAGACGTGTATACTCACACGAGGATGAAAGGAACTACTAATCACTTATAAAGTAACTCGTGAGTCCTTTGTCACCCGAGGGTAGATATTAGCTTTTAGCTTTTGGATGAGCGTTTTAACATATGTTGTTAAAATGCTTGAATATGATGTTTCGGATATGACATTTAACAATTGCGATCGCAAGTTAAACTTACTTGAATATTTTGGATGAAATATTTAAGTTGTCAACCCTACTCCGAGTTCTACTAGGTTTGTATCTAACCTTCCCATGACAAAAGGGTGTATTACTTGAAAGAAGGCGAAGTGATGACTAGGGAATTAGGACAACTTCGCGACTATTTTGACTCATAGGTTTTGACACTAGTGTATGACTCTATGACTTCTAAGGGTTCATAGTGATAGGCATACCTAATTCCTAATGTGTTGAAAGGACATAGTGTGGGTGCAAACTTTACAAGCAAATCATGTAAAATGCACATAAGGAATAAATGAAAACATCATGCAAAACATGATAATCATTTAGCATTTAAGATCATGAAGACGTTTAATCATATCTTACGAGAACATGTTATCATTTTGAAACACATATGTGGAATGCAAGCAATCTAGGTTTACTAAGGAAGATCCTAATTACTACTTGTTCAAAATGAAATCCTAACGGGAGATAAAGTTCACCGATGTAAACTATCTCTAGTTAAATGTAGGAATGAAAATTTTTCAAATTAGAGAATGAGTATGAGACTATCACTAGTGGTGCTCAATTCAGGCTAAACACGACCATTTTTACGGGTTATACCATGAACCCAACTTCTCTCCTGGAAGCAATTCAACCGTTAGGTCAAATTGAATTTTTAGTGTGATAGGTTCTCCAGTAGTCATTCTCATGTTAGAAAAATTCAAATTCCTATATTTGCCTATCGAAGTATAGCAAAGATGATATTAGCTTATTTCGCTAATACATGGCCTAATATGACTCAACTAACCATACTTTGAAAGTCGGTTAAGAAAATGACATGTCTTACACAACTCCTAGCAAAGACAAGCGAAATGTTTTAATTTCGTGTTTAAGATTTAGAGGTTATTTGATGGAGATGGTGCATTTTATGATCTCTTGGACAACATCTTTGTTTGTTGAGTTGTTACATGTTATTTTAACATGATTTGGTTTCCTAGAACCAAGAGACACTCTAATGTAATACAATGTAGAATCTACTACATCGTGTGTGTTTCAAGAATGCTCCTTTGCATATCTTGAGAAAGAATCTAGTAAAGGTTATTTACCTTAGTAGATCTTGTGAGTATTATATTTGAAATGAGACATATTGTATATTTCAACAAATATGTTTTTCTAAGAGGAAACTTATCACTCTTACGAATGCTTAGTGAAACAAGTATTTTAGTGTATGACCAATTTTACTTGTTTATGCAATGACACATGTTGTATTAGGTTATTATTCAACTCTAATATCCTATATTTGTTAACAGGATGCAATGTATTCTCTTGTAACATAGCCATTCATGTTACAAAGAAAATAAGATGCATAAGATATAAGTTATCTTTTGTCAATCTTTTGATAAGAGAAATACATGTGATATTCTCAAAGATTGATGACGTATATAATAGTTAATAACATATTATGTGTGACACTTTTACTAGACATGTGATTTTGAGTGTTGAGTCGTTCATGAGCAAAGTTAACATATGTTGTTTGTTTGCTCGTGTTTAGTTTTTTGGAAATGACACATTTACTAATTGCATTGCAATGTAAATTACTTGTATATTTCGGATGAAACATCCAAGTTGTCAATCCTACTTAGTTGTGTATTTTATGCATCTTTTAAACATATTAGTTTAATGTTTGGAACACAACCATTGGACAAGAAGACTCAATATGGCATTTTCAACACAAGTGTGAGTTATGATCCGATGCATATTATTTTCGTCTTGAGAGGACGTCATTATTTTCATAACAATCGAGTGTGATTGAGTATGTAGATTCAAGATAATATATTTCATCATATTTTGATGTTATCTTGAAGCTAGACAAATAATGACTCTAATTTCATGTCCACACTTGAAAACTTGTCAATTAGATTCGATAATGATATCAATCATAATTTGAATAATGAATTGATATGTACTCGAAATCTTTCTTGACCCTCACAATCACTCTTTTTAAAAAGAAAATAAAAATTTAAGGAATGTGTTCCATTAATACTAATACTAGTTGTATGTGTGAGGTTAATGACATATTAAGTTACTACTTTGATATTGTCATTTATTTTTATTTGAGAAAAACTATTTATATTATTAAGTATAATATTCTTAGTTTTTCGACACCTCATTAGTATAAAAATAATTATCTTAACTATTTTTATACAACATACGTAAAATACTAAATGTTTAAAACATTTTGTATGTGTGTTAGATCAATGCAAGTTTAATACATTTTCTTTTACTTAAATACTAATGTATTAATATGATCTTTTATCTTGTTTAGACAACCCATGGTCAAGCAAGACAAAATGATGTAATATTTTAGAGAACATGTTACGGATTTTATGGAAGTGTTAAGTATTTTGGGGTGTTATACGCCTGGTCTCTTAAGGAATTGGGCTTTTTTTGCCCCAAAAAAGTCGCTTTCTCAAAATAGCCCAGAAAATAAGCAACTTTCAAAAAGTCGCTTTTTTTTCAATTAAGCGACTTACTATTTGTGTCCTTTTGCAGCCAAAAAGTCACTTTTTAAGCGACTTTTGCTAGATTTTAAGTGACTTTTTGACTTTTTAAGCGACTTTTCGCTAGGGGCCAAAAAAAATGCCACGTGTCGCTCCCACATTTAGTCGCTTATTCCTTGGGCTATTTTGATAAAGCGACTTTTTTGGGGCTAAAAAAGCCCAACATTTTAAGCTCCGGGCTATTTGTAGAATTGGCCCTATACTTTTTACACTTAAACCTTTGAAAAAATAATTGTGTAAGACAATATATTTCGACACACATGATCTACCAACTTAGTTTCTATTCCTAAGCTAAACCATTTTAAAAACTTGCAACATATGCAAGAAAAATGGTCTATGCCTATATGCAATGCAAAATCAATTACGCAACTTAGTGCAAGAAGTTTAGTCTAAGTCCTATTGACGCATAAGCCCGAAAAAAAACTAATAATCGACACATAGCAATAAGGCATGAAACACACTTATGCTTATAGATAAAATTATCTCAACTAAAGATAACAATAAGCATACAAAAATATTAACTAACAATACTAAGACACAAAGAAAAGCAAATAGTCATTTAGCTTAACACACAAAAATACTTATTGTTATTTTGTGTATTAAGTATAACAATGTATACTAAGCTTGATTTTATTTGAAAATGTATTGGTTTCCTCCCCATTTCAAAGATTTTTACCAAATCACTTTGTGAACACGTCAAGGTTCAAAAGTTGAAACGCCCTTTTTCAGTTTAACCAAAAATTTATGCAAACGGCATAACTAAAAAGACCTTTAGTTGAAAATCAAGGACTTTAACATACTTTCATTTAGAACTAATTCATAAAAGTATTTTTCAGATGAAAGTAGACTCAACTTTGTTTAAAATGATGGGTGACACGACTCATATGGACTTATGGTTGATTTTATAAGAATTTCTGAAAATGACCCAATACTGAAAACTGACAGACAGAGGCATGGTACCATTAAATACCCCACGGTACCGTTAAATATAACGGTACCGTCCTATATTTAGTGGTACCATGTTCTGTATTATTTTCAAAACTTCATGACTTAATGACTCGTTCTGAAAACATGACCGGACACTTAAAATTCTATTCTTTTAGTGATTTAAGAAAACCTTCAAGCTAGTATGACAAAGTATACTTAACAACAAAACTTGTAAGTATTAAGCAACTAAATACTTTTCATATTTTATCACCTTCATAGGTAATTTGATACATGGATCGTACTCAATTTTGAAAACCATTTATTTTAAAATTTTGAGCGACGTGGCTCTGGTACCAATTGTGGAAACCGTAGAGGGGGGGTGAATACGTTTCCATTTAAAAACTTAAAAACTTTTTGTATCAAACACCCGATCAAGTGCGACGTAATATGAAAAGTATCAACAATGATCATATAACATCTAGGGATGAATATATTAAACTACAACACTAGCACAATCAAACCATGACACATACATAATCAACATAACATAACCAACTAGCCACACAAGCATAAACGCAATGCAAATATAAATATAAAGCGATAAAGAATAAAATGAAAGTAAAGAGATAAGTAAGAAGGCGCAAACCGGACACGGTGATTTATAGTGGTTCGGTCACGAAGCTCCTCTTCGCCCTACTCCACTCCCCGAGTACCCAACTCGAGAGTTACTTCACTAATCAACAAGCTCCCTTCAAGCGGAGAAAACCGTACGCGTCGCTTATCCAATTTCCGACACTAAGCTAAATGTCGAGTGCTAATCTTAGCTAGCACCAATCTACCACGATCTACCCGATCTACCCTTGATCCACTTGATCAATACACACAAGCCCAATGGCTTCAAGAGATCTCCAAGATCTCGACAAGATCACAATGATCTACTCCCACTTGACTCGATCTACCCGATCTACCCTTGATCCACTTGATCAATCACACAAGCCCAATGGCTTCAAGAGATCTCAAAGATCTCGACAAGATCACAATGATCTACTCCCACTTGACTCGATCTACCCAATCTACCCTTGATCTTCTTGATCAATCACACAATACCACAAGCTTCAAGAGATCTCCAAGATCTCGACAAGATCACAATGATCAACCCTCACTTGACTCAATCTACCCTATCTACATTTGATCAACTTGATCAACACACTAGCTCACAAGCTACAAGAGATATTCAATATCTCTATAAGATCACAATGATATTCCCTCACAAACTCTCAAAAGAAAGATAGACTTGATGTATACTATGATACAATCAAGTGTGTAACAAATGTTACAAGTGCTCTACCTACAACTACAACACTTTGTATCATCTTGGATACCTTGTGTTCTTCTCTTGCACTAGAAGAGGAATGAAGAGGATCTCTTGGTGGGATGAAAGGATCACTCTTAAACAAACTAAGACTCTCAAAATGATCAAAGAAAGTCATCTAAGTGAGGAGGGATTAGACCAGAGAAAACTGACTGGAAAAATCAAGTTGGAAGTGTAAAATGGTCCACTATTTATAGGCAAGGGGAAAACTAGCCGTTACAGAGGCACGGCTCCACTAATTGTCAAACGGCTCCACTAAATTTAGTGGAGCCGTCGGTATTTTAGTGGTACCGTGGACGATCCTTCGTTTGTTTTTAGTGGGAAAGGTTTATTTGGGAATGTTTGGAGCTGTTTTGGGGGGGGGGGGGGGGGGGGGAATTGACTGTTGGGATTTTTAAACATATTTTTCAAAATAAAACATTTCTTTTTAATTAAAAAATAATTTGTAAAATATATTTTTGAAAAAATATTTTGTCACATTAAAAATGTGAAGTTTAGAAAAATATAATCCTTTGATCATTTGTCAAGTAGTAGATTTGTTTGTCCATACCTTGAGTGATTTACGTCGGGATAGAAATCTACGAATTTGTTGAAGCATACTTAAGACGTCGAGAGGTGTTGATGAAAGTATGCATTGATAATTTATGTTTACAAGTAACTTGCACATTTTACGTTATACATTACAAGTTACATGTTTTTCATTATTAAAACCGAAGAAACCGTTTAGTTTAAATATCGTAATATTTACACTAACACCTTTTTTTTGGACCATTTTTTGATCGTCGTTGTCTGATCCTCGTTGTCTGATCCCATTTTTTGAAATTTTCGAAAGCATAAGTACAGCCGTGCCGTAGTCTGATCCTCGTTGTCTGATTCCATAATATTGGATATGTAAATATCTACTTTTTATTAAGATCAAGAGTACAGAGTACGAGCCTTTTTTTTGGACCATTTTTTGATCGTCTATGTCATCCTGCACAGAGGCATGCTAATCTTCTCTATATCGTTCCAATTTTATAGGATGTCCCTAAAGGGACTATTGAGTATGAGCCTATTGAACCGACCATGTTCAAATAAGGTTATATTGACTTTATTTGCTCAAATATCATTCTTTGAGGCCAATGATTGTGTACGTTTGATAATGTATTTGATATGCGTTTGTGAATATATGAAAATGATTGTGCGAATATGTTATGTGCTTATAATTTTTTTATCTAATTGTGATAGACTATTGTCAATGATTTTAGGACTTTAGTGATTAATTTCGGAAAGTCCTCGTCCGAAGTTAATCATCCCATAGAAAACCCATCCGAAATTAATTTATTAGAAATTAATTTCGGAAAGTCCCTGGTTTGGGACTGTTTTTTGAATGTTTTGTCTCGTTTAGGATATGAATGCGTATAATTTGTTGATATAAATAATGCCTAAAAACATTATTAATACTTATTGATATCTCTATGTTTTGATAATCACAAAATATAAACTCATTAAACATAAACTTATTAAACAAACAAGTATTTGGTTGTAAATATTCATTTCAACAACTCAATCACTTAAGGTATGAATAAACAAATGCTTAATGCATTACATGATCAAAGGAACATCTTCTTAATCACTAGAATTTTTATAAAATGTCACAAACATTTTATATCTTTTAGAAAAACATTTTTGGTAATAAATAAAAAGGTTTAATCCATTATAAATTTATGAATTCAAATTTTCAACCAAAAATGTTCCAGAAAAACCTTCCCCACAAAAAGACAAAACTGGGCAACGGTACAGATGGGCGGCCCCCTTAAATATACTAGGCGGCAATTGAAAGTAAATGATCCGTTCCAAACTACTTATATAAATATATGCAGTCTCAGAACCAGATGCTCGTCAGTAATTACAAATCACCCCTTTGTGAAAAAGGATACTTGCAAAAACTCACGTTCGTGTGTAGTGTGAGACCAGGTAAGTGATTACCCGGATCGTTTCCCAACGAGGTGTGAATGGGCAAACTGTGAAAAGTTAGGATTAGAGTGACAGATGATTAGATATTGATTTTGCTTTTTTAATAATTCTAAATAACAAATTAAAAACAAATATGCACAATAAAATTAAACGCGAATTAATAAACTGAAAAACGCGTAACGAGAAATCTAAAATGGGACAAAAACTGAAATATTATAAAATTAAAACCTAAAAATGTAAAATTACTTAAAACTTATTTAAAAACTAAAATTATATTTTTTACACTTTTTCTCTATTTATTATTAATTATTTATTATTTTAAATACTTTTTAACTATTTTAAATTCTAATAAATACTAAACAAATAAAGAAAATTATGAAACTTTTTCTATAATTATCCTAGGGTGACAGAAAGGTAAGAAAATTATAAAAACAGAAAGTGCTTAATTAAAAAGCAGAAAAATAAGCCAAAGGGCTTAAATAGAAGCTATCACTTTATTTTTATTTGGATTTTTTTGGATTTTCTTTTACAAAACTATTTAACTACTGGAAATAGCAAACTTTAATAAAGACAAGATTATTGGAAATAAAAAATAAGCAGTTTGAAAGCTTAAAAGCTTAGCAGCCAATGCTTATGGATTTGGAATTTTGCAAAATGAGCTATAAACTTGAAAATAAGCTAAAAGCTATTGGAAAAAGCTAAAAGGGACTAAGGTATGTATAAATAAGCTGAGGTAATCATGAAAAGCTAGGCCTATAAGCTGGAAAGCTCGAAATAAGCCAAAGTACTGCTGATTTTTCTGTTGCACATGGCAAAAATGCAGCTTTTCAAGGCATCAAAAGGCTGGTATAAAAAATTCTAAAAAATAAACTAAAAATATGGAGACGTACACAAGCTTGGGAGCTATATGCGTGCCAAATTTCAGGGTCTAACTCCTTAAGACGAAGAAATGAAAAATCGACGAAAATCTGCTGAAAATGGCCAAATACGCAAAATGTGCAGATTTTCGCAGAAGTGGCTGATTTTTTTTATGTAGCCTTGTGCAGAGGTTCTAGGCTTTTGGGTACTCAATAAATGAACCTAGGGAGACTCAGAAATGCCATGGTTGAGGTCCAAATAAGCTTTGGCTTATTAATAGCTTATTTGGACAGTTTATGGGCTGAATTTAACTAAGCATATAAAAAACTTGATTTTGGTTCTAAATGGTTGATTATAACTTCAAAACAACTTATAATGACTAAAATAAGCTGGTACAAAGTTGGCTTATAGGTAAATGTACAGTAGAGACAAGTTTCTACCCGTTTGACCCACTGAACCAAACACCCCTTATGGTGTTGACTGTCTTGATTTTGAACTGAATGAGGTGGTTTTAAGCTGAGATATTGAGTAATAACTGATAACTAACTTATATAAACTATGTTTAACAACTTACAAAGCAGAAATAAGCAGTTAGATAAGCTATGCCTTATTGGCTTGTTTTTGACTTTTTTAGAGTTTTTTAGTGAAACAGAATAAAAGATAATTAAGACCAAATGAACTGATGAACTATGATTGTAGAGTACTGATAAGTAAGAAATAATGACAATAAGCTAGTAATAAGCACTAGAACAATAATAATGAAATAAAGCAAAAACTTGTGAAAATTCTTACAATCGAATTGCACAATGAAACCAAGTACTAAGACCAAGAACAATCCTATGGGTTCTCCACAGAACCACTAAACCATTTCCTTCCAGAATTTTAGCTTATTGACCAGAAATAGCTTATCATGAGCTTATGTTGACTTTCGTTGACTTTTTTCCAAATTTGAAATTAAGATCAGAAATTGTGTCTAGAATACTTGAATAAGCTCAAATAAACTCTATTGAGCTTATTTGAACACTTTTAACAGATTATAACATGAAAAACTATGATGAACAATTTTGGCGGGAAAATTAGTTAACCTGGAAACTTGGAATTAATCTAATTGATGACTTGAATTACATTGAAAAATACTTATACAACTTGAAATTAACTAAACCCAGCAAGGTTTTTACATAAGATTATCTAGCAGACTTGAAAATTAAAGTTACACTACTCCTAAATTAAATTAAAATCTACTACTGATCTTTTCTGTGTTGGAGTACTCTTATACCCTTCAAATATCTTCCTTGGGTCCCTCAGAGTGAATCCCAGCACTTGGATAGCTCCAATTCATCCCAGCCGTGCACTTGTAAATTTGGCGCCAAAAGTCTAAAGTGGGAAAACCCACTTGGTACTGGAACTGATGGGGGGAAGTGGGAAAGCATTAAATGTTATTTTGGATTGTTAGGGAGTGGGTGAGGAGAGGACATAAAGGGTAGCAGCTGGCTTGGTGAGGTGGAAGGGATAAGCAGTATGGCGGTTTTTGGTTATTTTGACTTTCTGGATCACTGTACAAGTTTGACCTTCTTTTATTTAAAACAGGCTTTGACTTTCTGTGGTCAAACTTGGGTAATTTTGGATATTAGGGAATGGGAAATGGGTTAAGGGTTTTAGAAAAATGGAATTTGGAAATGTTTAAACTTCAGGGACCTAAATTGCCATTTTCTGAAACTTCAGGGACCTTTTATGTCATTTTTAAAACTTGAAGGACCAAAACTGCCATTTCTATAAAACTTTCATCCAAGGACCAATATTGTAAAAGTTAAATAGTTTAGAGACCTTGAATGATATTTTTAACACCAGGGACTATTTTTGCCAATTTTTGAAAGTTAAAGGACTGAAATTGACAATTATGCAAACTATGTTCGTTTTTAACTGTTTTTAATCCTTTTGCATTTGAAATACACAAAAACACATTTCAATGATATTTGTAACATTTATATGGTTATTTTGTGCTTTTGGTCATTTTTGTGGGTTTAAACAATGTAAAATATATGTGTATTTAGACACATATCAGCGGCCCCCTTAATTTTAAGGGGACCGCCCCGCTCCTCCAGCTGTCCAGTTTTGCCTATAAATACTGTGGACTTTCCCTGGAGTTTTTCCTCACCTTTTGCACCTCAAACTTTCTGTTCTAAATCTCTTCTTCTATCTCTCTAAATCCTTTGATCATATATTCTTAAGCTTTTGTTTCAAGTGATCCAAAGCTTCAACCTCTCAAGTGCAAAAGAAGAATACTTATATCCTTCAAGACAAGAAGTATTACAACTTGGTGTATCTCTTCCATCCAAGTTGTTGGTGTATCATAATTGTAAATCATTCATTTATTTGTATTAGTTGTGAATACTTGTTAGATAGGTGTGAGCATAGTTGGTTAGGCTAGATTAGTGTGTAAGTAGTGAAGGTGTGAAGAAGTTAAGGTGTGTAAGTAGTGAAGGTGTGAAGAAGTAGAAGAGTATATAAGTAGTGTAGAAGTTGTGAAGCCGTCGTGAAGAAGTCGTGAAGTAGCTGTGAAGAAGTTGTGAATAAGTTGTGTGAAGTTGTGAGATTGGTTCTAGCTACGATTAGAACTCGACATTTAGCTTTGTGTCGTTAAACCGGTGTAAGCGAAAGTTGTGTAAGGTTTTCTCCGCCATAAGGGAGCTTGTTGATATAGTGAAGAAAACTCTCGAGTTAGGTGCTCGGGGAGTGGAGTAGGGCAAGGAAGGTGTCCTTGTAGCCGAACCACTATAAATCCTTTGTCTCGCGGTTAGATCTTTCCATCTCTATCTTTCATTTCATTTCATTACTTTACTTGCATTGTTAATTTAGATCTACTTATATTTGTTCATATTGTTCAAGAGTTGAGTTCACATAAATTCGAATCTAAGTCTTTAAAAGTAAACAAAGTTTTTATAATAAATTAAAAAGACGTAAAACTATTCAACCCCCCTTCTAGTTTTCCACATAATTGATTTACTATTTGTGAAAATTTCGACAGTGTTTCCCTTTACTCCTACGAATATGTCTTTAATGCACATATTTGGGGAGTTGAGAGGAAATGCTGCCGAAATTTTCTCAAATAGTAAATTCAGTTATACGCATTCATATATGAGACGAAACATTCAAAGAGTGGGTTAGGATTTCCATTCATAGTTGGATTAGGTGAACAAAACGCACAACTCGTAATTCCTCCTTTATGTATTTACGCGTAGATTTTTGCGAACATGTTTAATTCTATATAATTACTTGTTGCATCATTAAAACGCGGTTATGCCAATTGATAAGAGTTGGGTCTCATTATCTCGTGCTAGCATCAAATTTCTAAAAGGTCTTAAAGCTTTTTGCGAGTATTGCAAGTCCTTTGTGAATATTGATGGGAATGTAAATTGTCCATGTGCTTCTTGTCATAACATTGGTTGGATAAAGCACGAAGATTTGTTTGATCACATACACACAAATTGTTGGGACCAAAGTTATACGAAATGGCATAATCACGGTGAACCGGATGTCCGGACAATAGTACCCAACACAAATCCTCCTGGAATGAGTGACATGGCTGAGTTCCTTCATGATATTTGTCAGAATAACGAACAAAATGAGCCAACCGAAGGAAATATTGGCGAGACAAGCAACGAGCCAACTCAAGCAGCGACACTTCCTCAACGTAACGATTTTGAAGAGTTACTCGCCACTGCCAATGAGCCACTATACCCGGGTTGTAATTGGATGTCTTCATTGGACTTTATGGCAAAGTAGTATGGTATGTACTACACAACAGTCATGAAATCGACCCGTACATGAACGAGTACGAGAGGTACGCGTTTTATTTCAAAATGTGTTTTACGTAAGTTATTATTCGATGACTTATTCTAATATCATGAACATTTACAGGGCATTTCCTGGCAATGACATACAAGAAGGATTTCCTCGCTGGTTTGGGAATAAGGTAGACTTATTGTATGTATTACCTTGTAAAAATAACGACTATTACTCATCTATATCTATTCTTAACTTTTTCATAGATTCGTGAATTAAAAGTAAAGAATGACCCAAGTTGTACTTCCGAGTTATTCGCTTTGGCTTGTGGACCATCATGGACTGCAGTCTCAGTCGAATCTTGCGTAGTCAACGGTGTGAATTTTATCTTACACGACCGTGATTTACGTCGTTCAAATCAAAACAGCGGAATTTCAACTCCTAATCCTAGCGGAGGAATGTATTATGGCCAGCTTGAAGAAATTCTCGAGTTTTTGTATATTCCGTTCAAGGTTGTGCTGTTCAAAGTCAAATGGTTCGACACTAATAACGAGGGTCACATAAAACGTTGTACCTATAGAAATAACATTACACAAATTATGACAGACCGTGTATCGTTTCAAAATGAACCATACATTCTTGCAACACAAGCAACACAAGTCTTTTACCTTGATTTCCCGGGTAAACGTGGTAATTGCAAGGCCGTCCAAGATTCTTATCATCGAAAGATTTGGAACCCGGATATCATCGTGGTAGAAGACAATCAAGATGTTGTACATGACAACAACTCATCACATGTCACACTCTCTGCTGAGTTAGATAAGTTGAATTATAACACCATAGATATAGATGTCGAGCCAACGGAAGTTGAGGCACCACCACCACCATGATATTGATTATGATGACCACGTTCCTCATGATTTAGCATCTGATGATGAAGACCACGTCGATCGTGAAGATGAAGCTGACACTAATAATGATGATTTTTATCTTAGTGATGTGGGAGATTGATCTCAAATTGTAATTTGTTAAACGACACTTATTTGAATGAAATTGTTATCGAGTGGTTAAATGTGTTTATTTATTTATTTATTTAATTATTTATTATTATCTTTTTTGGTATATATTGTTATTTATTTGAATGTGTGTATATATATATATATATATATATATATATATATATATATATATATATATATATATATATATATATATATATATATATATATATATATATATATATATATTGGTTCTTGGAAAAAATGCACTTTGGTAGAAAAGTAAGAAAATAGTGCAAATCACCATCTCCTTCCCCTCTCTTTTTTCACACCAAACTACAGGGACCTAATTGTATTTTCCTTCATTCTTTAAGGGAGGTTTTGTATATTCGCACATTACCCCCCCCCCCCCCCCCGGGAAAAAAAAATCCGGCCAAAAAAAATTTTTTTTTTCGGGCAAAAAATTTTCCCGCCAAAATTTTATAACTGTGATGCACCTTTTTATTTTGGTGCATCACAGTTATAAATTTTAGTTATAACTATGATGCACCAAATTTTATAACTCTGATGCACCAAAATAAAAAGGTGTTTTTTGGGGGCAAATTATTTTTTTTTCCAGGCAAAAAATTTTCCCGCCTAAATGTTATAACTACGATGCACCTTTTTATTTTGATGCATCACAGTTACAAATTTTTGTGTATCATAGTTATTACTAAATTTTATAACTGTGATGCACCAAAATAAAAAGGTGTTTTTTGGGGGCAAATTATTTTTTTTTTCAGGCAAAAAATTTTCCCGCCTAAATGTTATAACTACGATGCACCTTTTTATTTTGGTGCATCACAGTTACAAATTTTGGTGCATCATAGTTATAACTAAAATTTATAACTGTGATGCACCAAAATAAAAAGGTGCATCACAGTTATAAAATTTTTGGTCTGAAAAAAAAAAAATTGGCCCCCAAAAAAAAATTTTTTTGGCGGGAAAAAAAATTTTCGGGGGGGTGGGGGGTGGGTGGGGTGTGGGGGTGGGGATGAGTTTCAAAACTTACCCTGAATTTTGAGATGTTTCAAATTCTACCCTATAACTTTTTTTCTCACTTTTCTATCTAATTACACTTTTCCCTAGAACCGGACCCTATATATATATATATACTAGACTTCAAAGCCCGCCCGATGGGCGGGCATGACTTGTAATAATAATTTGGATGGTATAGTTACTGTAAAATTACTTTTAAGTTTTTTTTTTTTTTTTTTTTTTTTTTTTTTTTTTTTTTTTTTAATATTATATTTATAAGCGGGTAGATGGTTTGGCCCACCCAATGGATTGGCTAGACTTATGAATATTGTTGAAAAAATTAAGTTAACGAAAAATAAGATATAAACGTACCATTTTTTATGTTGAATGCATTGGGCGGGCATGACTTATGAATATCGTTGTCATATTTTTTTTATAGAGAAATAAGGATGTTAAGTAATCATTATATAAACATTAACAATAAAAATGTTAAAAAAGTTTGAAAAAAAGGACATGTTCCATACACTTTGACTTTCATCACAATACACAATAAACTTTGGTTTTCATCGTTCAACTCAGCACACAGGTAATGTTTAAACTACACTCACTACAGCTTGAAAAAAAAAGACCTGTTCCATAGCATTGAGCAGCAGTTTTCACAGAAATAGACATTCTCTCATGCATCAACCGCCCCTCAGTAAATTAACCAATCCTGGACACCATATATGAAGGTCGTAGGCATTTTTCATTCATAAAATCTGCAAACATAAAAAGGAATAAGCTTTAATATATGAAGTCGACCCATTTCATAACAGGAACTGTAATAGATATATTATTGCACCTTTGCAATACCTCGAGCAAAAGACACAAATGCATCTGAATTACATAAATCATCAGAAATTGGTAAAAATGTAACATTTAAGGATTTGAATAACTTATATATACTTAAGTGATAGTGAGTATGCTCATTAAAAAAAAAGGCATTCCACCATTTTGCATATATGTAAATGATATTAGATTTACAAATATTAGATTTAGGATCCAATCTTCAGTCTCCCCACTGTTGAACCATTACACGTTTTAGATTTTCATGTACAGGTGTTTGACGGATAAGATTGAGAATACTGACGGTTAGTACCTGTGAGAGATCCCATTGTCATTGCCACCAACATCACCATTGCCATTGCCATTACCATTGCCAATAGACATAGCGAGCCCATCAAATCCTTTTAGCTTCTTCATCAAACCACGGTCAGAATTCCCTGATGACTTGACAGGAGAATCAATGCTCAGAGGACTCCCCTGCATTACTTGAATCATGAGTTTGATATGAAAGATAATTAAATGACGCAAAAGTTTAAGAAGGTCATGAAGACTCACAAGAGGAACTCCAGGATGAGGATAAACACCTCCATATGGATACATTGCAGCATATGATGGCATCATATGCTGAAATGTAGGTACGGAGAAAGGTTAACATGCTGATGACCATCACATATAATCAACATATTCATATGAGCATCGGTAGTGTTTGCAAGCGACAATACCTGCAGTGGTCCCCACATGTAAGGTGGAGGAGCATGACCAGGTGCAACAGCAGAGTTGAAGTATGGTGGCACAACCATTCTAGAGCCATAATATGCCTGTAATGGGGATCAAATAAAATTAGAGTATGTTCAATCAATCAATTTTCAGGAACCAAACACTATTGAAGATGGTAATTCTGGATCTGCCTTGTAAAAATAACAAACCTGCATGGCTACCCTGGTCAAACACTGTTCCAAGTCACCTAAAAGTATTGTCTTGCTATAGTTGCTCGCTTGGCTGCAATGCAAGATAAACATGTTGAGATGACAGTATAAATTAAATACATAAACAACTAGCTTTGAGCAATTAAGCCACTATTAATAGAATCCAAAACCTTAATAGCCGACATATTTTATTGAAGCGTCTGACTTTGAACCGTTACTGCAACATTTATAACTTCAGTTAGATAACATAATATAATATATTATAAGTTAGACACCATGGACTCATTAATAACATAAATTAAGATTCTAGATGTAATGCAAAAATACAGATGAAACAATTTCACATCAAACTGAGGCAACTCATTATCAGCTGCAGCACCATCATTAAATAGACTAAATCCTCCAAAGCCACTATTCTCCTCAGCTTGAGCTTCTTCGACCTTCACATCACTATCAGATTCTTCTTTGGCATATTGATTAGCTCCATTAACTGTTTCATCAGGAGTAGTTGCTTTTGTAGAGTAGTCAACTACATCCGGTTCATCTTTGACATAGCTTTTATAGAAGTGTATTTGTAGTAGCATAAGCCTGTAAACAAAAATAAGTGAGTACCTGTTTGTTCTCCATGAAACTAAAATCTTTTAACTTATAGTCTTTTTCATACTAACTTAATCTAAGTTCAGGTGCAACAGCCCTATTTACGTTGCACAATTAAGATCACACCAGCCAAGTCATATAAAACCTTAGCCAAAAACTTTCTACTTAACATATCACTACCAAGCTCGAAATAAAAACTTGCGCTTCCCTGGCTAAAAGAAACTAAATGGAACAAAATGCTCTTAAATACTTCTGCTTCCCTCCATCCCAAACTAAATTTCCACATCGCCATTGCATATAAGGGTTCACCTCCAAAATACAACCTAACAAAAAAATTCAAAAACAATGAGTGTGCATTTTGCAAGCGAGCATATAATTTGAGACGGAGGTACTATAACTTTTTAACACCAAACTCATAGATCATATCCTGAACTTCACTAATATAGCTGCAACAACATATACAACCATAACTCATAATAAAGGGGCGTTTGAGTAAAGCTTATATGATGGACTTATGAACTTATTAGCTTATATGACTCAAATAATCCCAAACCAAGTGTTTAGTATATATATATGCATATTGGAAATATCATAATGGTGGGTTCTGTGTTTAATATAGCTACATTGAATCAGAAATGTTAATTAAAAGAACCCAACAAATATAATATAGATAGTTTACCTCAACTCCTTATAGTCGACCTCTCACAATCTAAAAACCAACCGAAAACATTATTTTGCTGTGCATAAAAAAGAGTATACAATACATTTAGAGTTGTTTCTTATTCATTATAATTTGTAATTTTCAAGTTTAGATTATGTCATTGATACTAATACTTTTAACCATGAACTCAAAAGTACAAAGCAAGACACTATTGAAATTAAATAGGGACATGTGGGCAATCCTCGTAATAGGTTGCTTCTTTCTCTGTTTGTATCTCATTTAAATTTGTGTTGGCCATTACTGACCTCTCGAACCAACATCGGTCAACATACCTTGTGATTTAGATATTTTTTGTGACCCGCTGTGATTCATCAGTTAACTACTTTAATATCCAATGTGTAATGTTTGATACCTTCCATGACTAAAAACACAAATTGGGCTATTACTGATATTGGCTTTAAAAATTATTATTTTGTCTTATATTGAAAGATGATTGCTAGTAAACACTTATATTATTGATATGTTGTCTTAAGCTCATGGCTATGACATGTCCAGACTTAAACACGTTGATACAACCGTTTAATAAACATGTATGAACTTCTCAAAAAATAAAAATTTCACCTGCCTTTGCTCTGTCACCTGCTTCAGCAACTACATTTGCTCTCTTATCTGATTCCTAGGCGTAGAGGCAATATGAGGGATTTGCTAGAAGCGGGTGTAGCCTGAAACGCGGTCTCCTCTTGCTGTGTTGCGTAGGGTGGTTTGAGCTGAGCCATTGCTTCATCCAGGTAAAAGTGTGAATCCCGTTTCCAACTTACAGCAATATTAAAGCTTAAAATCATAAAAACCTGAAAATTAGACAAAATATAACCCTAAGCACGCCCACATAGCTAAATAAAACCCGATAATTTTGGTCAAATAAATCAAGGCAAAATCTTTTATGTACCCTTAAACATGAATACCCAATCCCACTTGCTTGCATACCAATCATTTCCGAGATATCCTTTCGTTACGTAATTTTTCCACGAAACAGGTTAGATTAGCTAATCCTAGGGTAAAATGAAACCTTAAATCCCACATCAAATGAAGCTACCTACTTAAGTCGAACACCATGAAACCCAACACCAAAGAGCTATTAATCCAACTTCTAAATTCCAATATCAAAACCAACAACAATTTACAACATCCAAAGTTGTAAAATCAGCCTTATATCTGATGTTGAAATTGTATTATTCGAAGCTTAAAAACATGTTTCCAAACAACCTTATATTTGCTGTCAAATCCAATACTTGGTAGAACTTCTTTGCACTTCAAGTTACCGTGCTTCATGCATTGCAAAAACCTAAACAAAATGCAATTAGCTAGTGATTTTTTGCTAACAACTGTAGTAATATGCATATACTTATTTGAATTGAGAAACACTTGATACTAAAGGGTGTTGAATGTGAGCTTTGAAAGTGATATGATATTTAAAAACTGAATCTAATACTAATCTGTAATAAAACTGTTGCAGAAGATAGTATTTTTGGGTGCCTTATTCTGTTTGAAATTTTAAAACCAAGATGTCCGAGTGCTTGGAAGATCTAATCAAGTTGAAAATTCCTCAATTTCGTTTAAAGGGGGCATTGAAAATTTTATCCCCAGCTATATTAGAATGCATACCTTTTTGTTTAACCTGCATCAACAAAATCACCGCCTGCATCACCACCACTGTCTTCTGATGGGGTTGCACTTGGAACATCATTTGAAAAAAATGAAATTCGGCTAAACTTCTGTTGATAAGTAGAAACAGCTTTTAAAGCATCTGTATCATAACGTTGTACTACTGCACGAGGAGCAGGCCACTCTGATCTAAATGATGCATCCCATTCAAATAGTGCCTTACCTAGAGGTAAGGGATTTGTATTTTCCCGTTTTGGTGATGGAAGACTATCCATATCATGATCCTTATGAAGGTCAAGAAGAGGAAGTAACATACTATTCTTGGACATAGATGTTTGTGTTTTCAGAGAATCAGATTGCTTCGTGTTTTGATTTGAAGTTCTAACCGGATCCCCGCTGCAGCGGGATTGGGTGGTGTTGTATTGGAAGTTCTAATTGACATGGCATATAACACATCAGACTCCTCACTTACAGAAGACAATTCCTGTTTAGCATTTCCAGCCGAGGGCGCGACCAGCATATCAACAACCTTATCATTCTCCATGGTACTTGAACCAACCACATCCATGTTACATGACACTAACATGGTCTCTACCTAGGAAAACCAAACAAAAAGAAATCAACTTTCTATTTTTCTATCCTTGCGATATCCTAAAAGTCTAATAATCTGCTATAAACCAAACCTCTTTCAATTGTTCAGGGGTGAAAACAACAGAAGTATAGCTTTTCACATTAGTCAGCATCCTATAAAAATAACAGATAGTATAGTAACCATGTCAGAACTATCTGAAAGCAAAGTACACTCATATACGGTAACATATTAAGATACAAAACCTTGATAATATTTGCCTATTCAGTTCCTTCTCATTTTGGCCCATGGAGCTAAATACCTGCAAATTAACATTCAACAATCAATCACAACTAAAAAGCACTAAACTTTAAAACTAAACGCGGTATTCAAAAAGCTCGACACTCATAAACCTAACTAAAGTAAAGATATTTAACAATTAATTATCTTACTGAATTAACTGTCCGAATAGAAAAAAATGCCAACTGAACCAAAACATCTTTACTCAAATCCGCATTATCCGAAAGCAATGTAGACAACGTATAAAGCAAGTTCTCAAGTCTCGAAGAAACATCTTCAAATGATCTATAACCAAACCATCAACATTACTTACTTTCAAAAACTTGAATCATTTAGTTTCAAATTAATCGATAAACATTCAAAATTCACAAACGTATTCCTTTCTATCATTCACAGCAACTTGTCGCTTCTTCCCGTCCAAAAATTCTCAGGAGACCCGCAGATACAACTACTGAACTGCATGTGTAAGTAAAAAAACAGTAAAGAATAGCATGTGGTAAAATAATAACTAAAATACAAATTGGAAGACACTCCCCGACCATTTCGATTAACAGTGGCAAATGTTCAGGATAGCAGCTCGTCCCACTTAACATCCGCCATCAAATATCATTTGAAACTCCATAGATTAGTCCTTTCTCTATGTGTTTCTTGTTAATTATGCTAAAAACTGAACCAGAAATTACAGCAGCACCGTTGGCAACCACGCCTTGAATAGCACCATGCATCATATCACAGTGATCATAACAAAACCACTTATCTGGCGGGAGTGCCTGGTTACAATTTAATGAATATTGATTAACCTTCAGCTGCCTATAAATACATCAAGTAATCAGATGAAAGCAAAGATTCTATAGGGTACCTTTAAATCACATCTTCCACTCTCTCTTAAACAACCAACGTGGTATTCCTTCTCACACTAAAATATTACCAGCAGTATAGTTAGAATAGCATAAGAAAAGTACAAAACACAAAGCAAAATATGGCACAAGAAGAAAGAAGAGCAGGCATCTGCACTTGTGACCGAAGTAACACTGTCTAACATTTAAATATCTAGACACAGATCAGAAAACCAAGTAAATAAACAGTTATATCCGTATACTAAAGATTATTTATCAGCTTAAGAGGGTGTTTGGGACTGCTTATTTTAAACAGATCAGCAGTTTGCTGGTCATGAAGAACGGGCATTTGCTTCTAATGAATAACACTCAAACTCCAACAGTGCCACTTTAAGGACTAAAAGTAATCAAAGCAATACCTGACATGCACTTTTATAGCAGGACATTAAGAAAGAGAATGCCACATCAGCTTCTAACGGACTCCCATCCTCTCGAAGTTTTTGATAACGTTTAGCCAGTTTGTTCCAGGATCTTACAGTTTTTAGAATTGATATTTGAAAAATGTGATAATTTCTTATACATTTTCACCAAAGACCGAAATCAAGAATAAGAAAACAATCAAATACCTTCTCATGACGCCTCAGCTCTTATATTTCCTTGTGTTCCTGGCATCTCAGGTACTTTGTGACCACTGATCCTAATGGCACCAGAAACAAAAAGTCATCAAACATTAGACTTGTTGAAAGTGAGAGGGCTGCTATATATATCACTGACCCAGGAAATATGTCATATTATAATAAACAGGGAAATATGGTATCACAGAAATACTCCGGAAGAGTCGAAGTTGCAAATAAAGTAATTGTTCCACTCAATTTATTTTATCTCAAATGACATGGTTTGCTGAAGTTCTCTGTTTTGTTTTTGTTTTTAGAGTAAGGTTCATTTTTATAGCTGTTTGGGCTACTATTTTGTCATGTGTTTGCTGCGGACTTAGGATACGTTAGGATCAGGCCAGTATAAAAATATGATAAGGTGTGTTTGGAGTAGGGTTGAAATGGGCTGGTACACATCCCACGGCTCGGTTATGTGTGATTATGAAATTAGTCAACTAAATAAGTTAAACCAAACACCCCCTTAATTCTACACACATATACGTACAAATTTTGGCAGCCACCTTATATAAGTTAGTTAACGGACAGTCTCAAAGAAATTACTATATTGACATCTGACATACATTAAAACCCGCACCTGGTCAATAGCGTAAGAGTGACCTGAAGTCATGGTTCCCTTCACGATACCTACATATAAGTCAAAGAAGTTTAACTTTTACATTTGAAAATGGTCTACACATTCGTAGTTCATTGAGGCATACATGCAACCGAAGATCAATCATTCAATTCAAAAATAAAAAGACACTGATATGATGATTGAAAATGTTGCAGGTTCAATAAGTTAGTACAACAGTACACATAATCTACCCTTTCAGGTAGTATAACATTGTGGCTGGTGTTATGAAACCATTAAAGAAAAAAAAAAGGTAACTCATAGCATTCCAGTAACAAAAATGTTGAATCACTACAATATAATCGAAATAAATGAACACATAAATAACTTCATAGTAACTGTAACTATTTTGATCTCACTTTACGTATTATGAATGACGTCGTTAATAGGAACTTATAAAATCGGTTTATACACTTACAACCACAACTTATACACAACTTATGACCACACCTTATATACAGCTTATCCATAGATTATGACCACAGCCTACCTTACTTTTCCTACAGTTTATTTAGTGGCTTATGAGCTTATTTGAGTGCGTTCAAATAAACTACTCTTAACAACAACATTGTAAAACATTCTCCCTGCATATATAATAACAGGACTAAAGTGACATTTGAAATTGTTAAAATGTGATTACTACTCTTAATAATAGATCATCAGAAACAACGGGAGGGCTCCCCAATCCATATGTTACTTAAAAAACTTTAAGCAACGCTACAGATTACGTAGAGTATACACTTTAAAATCATGTAGTTTATTTTTAATAACTGACCTTGACATGATTTTGTATTTCAGTCAGTGTAATATTATCTTCCTTCATATTCTCTATTATTTTCTTTGGAGTAGCAGCTGCAAAAAACATTATGAAAAAGATAATATAGACACATAGTTGATAAAAATTATAAAAAGACAATGTTTAGTATATATGTCAACTAACCTTGAGATCATGCTTCAACACCGAGCTGCTCACAGTATTCTTTCGAATCTAACATCACCTGATCCACAAACATTAAAACAAACATCATTAACTTAACAAAAAACATCATATGATAAAATTAAAAAAAAAAAAAAAAAAAAAAAAAAAAAAAAAAAAAAAAATTGAGAAGACCAACACTACTTGTTAACAGGAATGATGTCAAAAAGTAATCATTGCCTCAAACTTTCTTTCAATGCAGATTACCACCAGTTCCAGTAGGCTGAATATGCTTGTTAGCAAAAAAGTGTGATGAGCTAAATAAAACCCTAATGAATACAATATGGATATTTTATAGGGTTTTGCTAACAACAATAGACTTACCATTGTATTTGAGAGTCGACTTATTACCTGCCATTGTTGATAATAGACAAATGAATAGACTTACATATAAAAAAAACAAATGATAATAGACTTACATATACCATTGTTGATGTAGAATCTGCTGCCATTGTAACAAAAATAATAATATCTAATTGACTGATATCATATTTACAGAATAAAGATGAATATAGACACTGATTGATGGATAGTTTATGAATGTTTTAGGGTTACAGTTTATTTGTAATATAGAAGGGTTTTGAGAAAAGGCAGTCACAACATGTCGATCTTCAAGAAGAAGTTGCTCCTTCTTCTTCTATTTTTTGATTTAGGGTTGCAGGATACGTAAGAATGATATGGAATGAGTTGGGCTAGGTTATTCTCATTAATATTTGATAACATGGTTCATGCAATATCAATTATATCTTGCAAAATTTATCACAACCATTGGAATGCTCCAATGGTTGAGGTGTTTGTTTATTTGTGCCTACTATCAAGTTCGAATCTTGGCAACTCTCTTTTTAAATTTACTAATCCGAATTTTTCAGTGGTAATTGCTTAGGTGGAGAAAATTTGATGACATGGCTTTAAATGACAATTACATGGCATTGAGGTGGCATTATCTACGTGTAACGCCTCCTATATATATATATATATATATATATATATATATATATATATATAATATATATATATAATATATATAATATATATATATATATGTGTGTGTGTGTGTGTGTGTGTGTGTGTGTGTGTGTGTGTGTGTGTGTTTCTTCACAAATTTCTATGTTCTTGTACTAGTACGTTTATAGATGGCAGATGTTGTAGCTACGAGCCACGGTGGCGATGGAGGTAATGAGCCACCCCGTGGTCTCTCGAGGAGGATAGACACTAACTGTCAGCGTAAGAATTTCTCGATTATTTTAATTAAACTTGATCATTATTTGAAATTGATAACTTGTTATTTTATGTTATCATCACTTGAATTTGATTACTTGAAGGGTCTAATTCCAGAGCTCCCAAGCCCAACTCCAAAATTGGCAAAGGCGGGAAGGTGGTGCATGGTGCCACAAAGAACGCGAAACTACACCAAATGAGGAATGAGACTGGTCGTCCGGTATCGATCAGATTCAAGAAGAACGCGAAAGGGATGTGGGAGCATGTTGGCAATCACGCTTCGTGGTTCGCCAACATGGTTGGGACGTTGTTACGGGACTCAATTCCCATGTATTACGATTCGTGGGATAAGGTTCCTGAGGCCACGAAGGCCCACATCGATAACCAGCTCCACATAAGTTTTTTTTTATCTTTTATTTTTTTAATTATTGTGTTTATTTATTTTAAATGTGTTTATTTATTTAAATTTGTCTCTTTATTTAAATTTGTATATTTATTTTAATTATATTTTATTGCAGCATTTCTTTGATCTCGGCGAACACCTTGCCGGTCCGGATGGAGACGATATTGTCAAAATTATCGAAGCTTACCTCAGAAAGCAATACAATGACAACAAGTACAAATTCAAAAGGCAAAATTTTACACGGCAAGGTGGGATTGAGAAACTGGACGAGATCAAGGAAAAGCGTCCGGAAAACAAGACGCCTGAGGATTGGGAAGCACAAGTAAATTTCTGGATCGACACTTTATTATTATTATTATTATTATTATTATTATTATTATTATTATTATTATTATTATTATTATTATTATTATTATTATTATTATTATTATTATTATTATTATTATTATTATTATTATTATTATTAAAATAGTTTTATAATAAAATAAAATAAAAATAATAATAATAATAATAATAATAATAATATAATAATAATAATAATAATAATAATAATAATAATAATAATAATAATAATAATAATAATAATAATAATAATAATAATAATAATAATAATAATAATAATAATAATTCATTTATATAATAGTTTTTATTATTTTCTCTTCGCAGGTGAAGCACTGGTCAGACCCAAAGAAGTTGAGGATCGGGGCGATCAACAAGCAAAACCGGCTCAAGAGCACGAGTTCTAGCCTTCATGGATCTCATTCGCTAGCTGTTATACGCGATAACTTCGTAAGACACTTTTTAATCATTTTATTTATATATATAGTGTTGGGTGAGTCGTTATTGATTTTATTTATAAACAGTTGAGCCGCCCCACCGACTCCACGGATGTTAGAGACTTGATCGACCTTTACAGACACAACCATACGAGAGGCGACGCCTTTGAGTCTCCACTGTCCGAGGCCAGATACGTAAGTATAATTTATTTCCAAAAACTCACCCACATTAATGCAATATAATAAATCACGACTTATATATTGCTTTTCTTGTTTTTTTGTAACTAAACAGAATGAGATGGTACGGCTGCGGACAGAGAGCACCTCTTCCAAGACGTGTATGACTGACCTGGATATTATGCGCCAGGTGATCGGCGGTAAGCAGTGCGATCATGTTCCTGACGTAGGTCCAGTGTTACCCAGCGGTGGTCAGAAGACGACCCTCAGCGCCTCACGAGCTCGCGAGCAAGCCTCCTCGTCCGGTCTGCAGGAAACCGTGTAAAAGCAATCCCAGGAGCTGTCCACGCAAAGGACACAGATTGATATTTTGCTGGATTGGGCCAGGAGACAACCGGGTTTTACCGAGCAACTAGCGAGTTCCTTGCCGGGGACATTGGGATCACAAAATGCTTCACAGGGTGAGTCTCGAGGTACCGGGGAGGGTAGTGGGGAGACTGGGGAGTAGCGTATGGCTTGTTTGGGTCCGATAGGTCGGTTTATATTTGTTTTGGTGTTATGGACAAAGTTGTGTAGATTTAGATGGATTATTATGTGTTTATGTAGTTTATGTGTTAGGATTCCCGCTAAATTGTTCCCCGCGTATAGTTTTGGACCATTTTGCGGATAGATAGCTTATGTATAGTTTTTGGACCATTTTGCGGATAGCTAGCTTATGTATAGCTTTGTAGATAATCATGTGATCACAGTTTTTGAACCGTTTTTGACGAATTTGGATTCATATAATTATGTTTAGCGAATTTGGATATATATCATATTTTTTTTAGCGAATTTGGGTTTGTTGTTGTTGTTGTTGTTGTATGTTTAGCGAAGTTGGCGCATAAAACAGGTTGTAAAAACAGGTTCTGAATGTGTGCATTTGGTATATTTTTTCGGGAAAAAATCTGGATTGCTGCAAAATGGGTCAGAGGCTTTTGGCGAGGACATGTCCCCGCCAAAAGGTTGAAACAGATTTATATGTTTAAGCTTATTGGCGGAGACATGTCCCCGCCAAAAGCATTTACGGCAACAGTATGTTACACTTTTTGGCGGGGATATGTCCCCACCGAAAGAGGTTAACACAACAGTGGAAGGCACTTTCGGCGGGGACATGTCCCCGCCAAAAGAGGTAACACAACAGTGGAAGGAACTTTCGGCGGGGACACGTCCCCGCCAAAAGGCTTAATTAATTAGTATAATCGCTTAATTAAGTAATTTTCTGGTTAATTATTGAGGTTTTTTGCGGGGACATGTCTCCGCCAAAAGTGTTGCCATGCTGGACCAACTTTGACCAGCTAAAAGGCGGTGGGACCCACAAGTCCCCGCCCAAAGTTGACATCCACCACCGCCAAAAGTATCAGCGTGAAGCTTGCGGCAGGGACCTTTCGGCGGGGACATGTCCCCGCCGAAAGGGCGAAAACGTCCCCTCCGAAAGGGTCGAATGTTGTAGTGACCCGTTTATCTTCAATCGCTAGGATAACACAAGTGTTTTAACAAAAAAATATTGGTAACTATCGTAGAGCGGGCTTTGTTATAGATTAAGAATACAATCGTGCGAAAATAATGTTTACCTTGTTGCAATTATTGTCAAGGGGCTAGGTTCTTTGAATATTTGCCTCGTTGGTATGTATCCTATTGTTATTCACTAGAAAGATAAAGAGATTTAGCTAGATAAGCTACTTAAAGTTGTTAATACTTGTTATATAGGACATTGTTATTGTGTATAGTTACCATTTTTCTTTTTATGAGACAACACCTTGTTTCTAGTGATCCATTTGCTAACTTAGCACATGAGTAGACATATATCACGGTTTTATAATAAAATTGCTACAAAAGAAGTACAACTAGAACATGAAAGAAAATGGCTTAGAAGTACATGCATGATCCATAACCTCTAATCAACGGCAATGCAACTATGATACTAGAGAAAAGCATGATAATGTAACGGAAAAAGAAAGGAAAGGATGTTTGGGGGAACACACATGATTTTCCTTAATCAACGGCAATGCAAGGCCCCAATGTCCAATTGCATTTGTTTGGTTGACTTTTTCTTCTAAATAAATGTTAATGTAAATGGAATATGCTTCAATTTAATAACCCAAATTTAACAAACAATAAATGCATATTCTAGGTTCCTTTACGTAAGAATGCAATTTTTGAATGATGATTTGGTGTTAACCATAACCTTTATTATTCGGTTTTTGCTAACCATACTCTCAAAGAAAGGTCATGCTTAACCATAGTATTTAAGATTATAGTTAGCAACACCCGAATAATTTGTATACGACTCAAATTAAATGATACTCCGTATGATATTAACATAGCCAAGTTGGTATTTGGTAATGTACAATTAAGTTTAATGGTTTACAATTATAGTTTATGAGATGATGTTAACCTTTTGAGTTTTGTCTATCAGATTTTTTGACTCATGAGACATGTGGAAACAGCTAGACTTTTGTTGGGTTGGTTTTCATACTTAATTACCAAGTACATAGCTTGATTAGCTTCCTTATGTCACTTAAAACAAAGTCAAAACTCAAAAGGCTATAAACCTTCCCCATAAAATGCAAGTATCTATATCTATATTGTACAACTTGTTTTTTATAATATAAAAAGGATACCGGCTTTACGCTTAGGAAATACGTAGTACTATTACAACAAACATAAATATAAATAATCTAACGTTTCTTAATCAATCATAACAAAAAAGTGGAAATATTAAATTTGAAAAAAACATAAATAATATAAAACACATACACATACGCGTCTAGAGTTACATAGCATCCAAGAAAGAGCCAAAAAAGATTAAATATCACACCCACTTTTATATAAATACGTCTATTTATCACACACACTATACACACAACAGAAAACCAAACATCATCACATTTCATTTCCTATAGATCAAACACATTCATGGATAGCATAAATTCCTTCAAAGGTTATGGTAAAGTAGATCCAGTTGAAGAACAAGCATTTCGACGTAAAACCCGAAAACGTCTAGTCATTTTAATTGTCTCAGTAGTACTACTCGTATGTGTCATCATAGGAGCAGTTGTTGGAGTCATTCATAGCCGCAGCAATGGTAATGACTCGGCAGATAGTTCGGGCTCGAGCTCTAGCTCGGCCCAATCTATAAAGGCTGTATGTAGCCAGACTCGGTATCCTGAGTCTTGCTATAGCAGCCTTTCTGATATTAATAAGTCTAACTCTACGGACCCTGAAGAGTTGCTTAAGCTCTCATTAGAAGTCGTGTACAATTCATTATCTGAATTGTCTTTGTTTCCGAAAAATATGGAGAACTTAACCAAGAATGTTAAGGTTAAAAAGGCATTGGAAGTGTGCGGGATCGTGTTGGATGACGCTGTTGATTATCTCCGTGATTCGATGTCCGCAATGGACGTCAAATCAGGAGATAAGTTACTCAGCGTCACGAAAATCGATGATTTGAAAACATGGCTTAGTACAGCCATAACAAATCAGGACACGTGTCTAGATTCTCTTAAAGAAATGAATGCAATTTTTGTTGATGACATTGAGTCAAAAATGCAAAATTCAAGTGAGTACGCTAGTAATAGTCTAGCTATTGTTTCCAAGATATCCGGGATACCAGGGAAATTTAATCTCCCTATGCACCGGAAATTGTTGGAAACCGGATCAGGATCCGAGTTTCCAGCATGGGTGAACCTTGGGGTTCGGAGGTTGCTTCAGACTAGGCGTCCTACACCCAATGTGACAGTATCCGCAGATGGAACCGGGGATGTTACAACACTTAAGGAGGCTATGGTAAAAGTACCAAAAAAGAGCAAGACACAGTTTATAATATACATTAAGGAGGGACTGTATAAGGAGAATGTGGTTTTGGATAAGTCGTTTTGGAACGTTATGATCTATGGTGATGGGAAGACCAAATCTGTTGTTATCGGAAACTTAAATTTCATAGACGGCGTCCCGACTTTCTCCACTGCAACTTTCGGTATATTTTCTTTACTCTAGTTTCTCAACTACTCCGTATTAGATAATTAGTTGTTTGATAGTTCGTTCTGACTAGGTCTAGTTCTCACTGCATTGTGGCATAAATTAAGGGCCCGGCCGTTTTAGTAAAACTTATTTCAAAAAGTTTTATTAGATTATTGTGCTGTCCAGGTAACTTGAACAGAAAAACTTCAATAGTTTATTAGATTCTTGCGTTTTGGAATAGCTGAAACGCCTTTAAAGATATTCTGATAATACTACTGTGAAACAACAATATATCTAAGTTCGATAGTTTTGACTCCAAAAAGTGTTGTATTTTTTTTTCTTTTCTTACCATATGCTAAAAGATGTATTTCTAGACAACAAGCTCATAAATAATGAAGTAGCCAAAGTTTACTAAGTACATGTGAAAACAACACTAAATCTAAGCATATCACATATTCACATGTACTCAGTCCACCCAAAGACCTTATCAAATCAAGAAAAAACAATGTTTTAATAACTTGTAATATTGTGCATATAGATGTTGTGAGCTCATTAAATGAGATGTGGGTATAAAAAAGAACCCCACTCACATGGTTTGTTGTACCAGATGTCATGTGCCTGACATTGTCACCAACACGATCCATGTGCTAGTTTAGGCATCGGACGTGATTTCAATAGTTTATTAGTGTGCACTTTTAAAAGTGACACTTTTAAGTAAGATAAGATATAATCAGATTTAGGATTCGGCTATTGTAAAATCAGTTTAGTAGTAGATGCAAATATGCAATGAAGTAGTTGACGACTATGTAAGGGATGATGATATAAATTAGCCAAACATTAAAATTTCTGGTGATCTCATTATCACAACTTTAAAAAAGTGAAACACATTAAATATCTGGTATTTCATGTGCAATAAGTCAACAATGTCACTAAATGCAATGGTTGTATCGATGGTATATCATTGCAACTAGTCACATGGCAATATTATGAACCATACCATCATTGTGTCATTTTCATTGGTTACGTTAAAGATTTGCTTTATTAACTTTTAAATAGATTAATTAATGGTCTAACTTTAAAACTTTATGTTAATGAATTACAGCTGTTCAGGGAAGAGGCTTTGTAGCAATAGATATGGGCTTCATTAATGATGCTGGTGCAGAAAAGCATCAAGCAGTCGCCTTCCGGTCTGGTTCAGATTTTTCAGTTTTTTACAGATGCTCATTTGACGCGTTTCAAGACACCCTTTATCCCCATTCCAACCGTCAATTCTATCGTGAATGTGATGTAACTGGAACTATTGATTTCATTTTTGGTAACGCGGCTGTGGTCTTCCAAAAATGCAAGATTATGCCACGCCAGCCTTTAAAAAACCAATTTGTGACTATCACGGCCCAAGGGAAAAAGGACCCGAATCAAAACACGGGTATTTCAATCCAAAATTGTGAAATATCACCACTTGACGCGTTAACAGCTCCTACTTACCTTGGTAGACCATGGAAAGAATTTTCAACAACAGTGATCATGCAGTCCACTATTGGTAGCTTTTTGAATCCGCTGGGCTGGATTTCATGGGTGTCGGGGGTTGATCCACCAGCATCTATATACTATGGTGAGTACCTCAACACTGGCCTGGGTGCTGATGTCGCTAATAGGGTCACTTGGGCTGGGTATAAGCCCAGCATGACGAGTAGTGATGCTGGCAAGTTCACGGTAGGATCGTTTATTGAAGGCGCAATGTGGCTACAACAAACCACTGTAACATTCGAGTCAACTTTATGAGCATGAGAAAAGACATAGTATACGCATTTATTTAATGGCCGTTTCTTTATATTTTTTTTTCCCTACGATAGTTTGTAATACATGAATACATCATCTTCTAACACGGTTACCTGTTGTAATATTGCGATACTAAACTTAAACATTTGTATTTTGCTTATTCAAATAGTATTCTTCAAGATTGATCCAGTTTCATTATAAAATGCTTAACTACCCTCAGTACATGTGTAATCAGGCATGTGATCTGATACCATCTATACATGTAATCCAGTGGATCACTTAAACAAGATTCATTGATTGGATAAATAATTCAATAGAGTGATAGACTACCATATGTAAAAGGTGAGATGGGATCAGGCTAAAATGACCAATATGATATTACAAATAACATTTTGAAGTTTTAGGCCCAAGTAGGATATAAAAAGTTTTCAAGTTTCAAGGACAACAAAACATTACAGGTGTTTTTTTATATTCAAGAGCAAGTTTGTTGTTCCATATTCAAAGTTTAATGTCAAAGTTTTAAGGGTATATTCATGCAAGACATCTTGCTTCAAGGGTGATTTCACTTGCATCTTAAGTTCTTAACCAATATGTCTACTTTTTCGAAAAGGAATTGATTTACACACTCATGTTTTTTATTAGAACACTCTACTCTGTACATTACATAGTTGTACAATGTTTGCAATATGGTTTAACAGTTTGTACAATCGAGTGTTCCAATCAAGATAAAGAGTGTACTAATCACAAGTTCACAACCATTTCCCAAATGATAACTGAATTTTACGGTCAAAAATTATAAAAGGCCATTGTAAAAGATGGGCATAGTCTTAGGCCTTGTTTCTTTTTCTGTTAGTGGAGGAATTGGGACCCACAAAACATAATTTAATATTTTTTTTGCTGTGGGACCTACTCATTTTCCCTTGCTTTCTCTGTATTCGGAGGGTGTAAAAAAGGAACTCCTCTCCATTCAGATGAAACAACAGAGGTGGGCCCCATGTATCCTTAGTGGAGGGAGAAAAATAAACAGGGCCTTAGAAAACTATGGGCTCGTTTGATTTTCATCAAAAAATTTTGTGAAATCGATGCACATGCTGTCATGCAAGACCACTTTCATTTGAACGGTTTTTTATTATGTTTTTTTCTCGTATAAAGAGTAACATACTTTTTTTTTTTTGAGAAAAGTTCATTTGCATACCCTTATTTTGCTACATACAAATCCTCACTTTTCATAGTTCCATTTACTTTGATCTAATGGAGATTAATCTAAGATTTAATTTGCCAACCTATTTTCTTGTTTTTACTTGTTTTTTCTTGTTTTTCTTGTCTTTCTCATTTTCTTGTCTTATTTATTTATTTATTATGTATGGTAGCTTTTTTTTTTTTTTTTTTTTTTTAGAACGGCAATAAATATCTCACAATAAAAAAATTTCTTGTTTTATACGTTTTCGTCTGATTTCATACGTTTTTGTCCGTTTTCATACGTTTTTGTTCGTTTTCATACGTTTACGACCGCTTTCACACGTTTTTATACATTTTTGTCTGTTTTCATACGTTTTCGTCCATTTCATACGTTTTCGTCCCCTTTCATACGTTTTCGTCTAATTTCATACGTTTTCGTCCGTTTTCATACGTTTTGATCCGTTTTCATACGTTTTTAACCGTTTTCAGACGGTTTTATACGTTTTCGACCGTTTTCATAGGTTTTCGTCCGTTTTCATACGTTTTTGTCTGTTTTCTTACGTTTTCGTCTGTTTTCATATGTTTTCGCCCATTTTCATACGTTTTCGTCCATTTTTTTACATTTTGGTCTATTATCATACGTTTTCAAACGTTATTACACGTTTTCGTCCATTTTCATACGTTTTCGGCCGTTTTTAGACGTTTCCCACATTATTGTCCGTTTTCATACGTTTTCGTCCATATTCATATGTTTATGCCTGTTTTTATACGTTTTTGTACGTTTTCATCCGTTTTCATATATTTTCACACGTTTTCGTCCATTTGCATACGTTTGGCGTACGTTTATCCGTTTTCATACGTTTTCGTACAAAAACGTATGAAAACTTAGAAAAACGAATGAAACATACAAGAACGTACGAAAATATACAAAAAAAGTATAAAAACGGAAAAACATGTATAAAACGTATAAACCATAAAAAAAAAATACTACCTCCGTCCCAAAATAAATGTCAGGTTTGACTTTTTAAAGTCTTTATTATTCAACTTTGACCGTAAATATTTTTATTTGTGTTATATAATACTTGATGCAAAATATATGAACGGATTGGGTTTCAAATGTATTTTCATTAGTATAATTTTCATAAAGTATTATATAACGCAAATAAAAATATTTGATGTAAAAGTTTAACAAAAAAGACCCCAAAAAGTCAAACCTGACATTTATTTTGGGACGGAGGGAGTAAATAAATAAATAAAATTTGACCAACTAAACCCAAGTTTAACTAATGGGTCTCAAATTTTCACCTATGATATTTTGAATTAATGATAGTGTAATTTTGTTTACTAGTTAAGTTGTTTAGTTTAATTTTGCTTTGAACTGCATTGGATTGATGTGTTTTATTTATGTGATTGCTTCATATTAAAGTTGTATCAGTTGTAATATTTTAAGTAGATGATAATTTACAATACTTAGTAGTTAAATTGTATTATATGACATGTCTAATATCACTTGTTATATTTTTCATAAAAATAGTTAATGTCTAATATCACTTGTGATATTTCATAAACAAACAAGTATGCTTTTTAACCTTTAATATCACCTGAGATATTTCACTGCTCTATATATTTTTTTTATATTATCGCCTATGTGTTTTTTAATATTTTTACATTTTTCAGGTACAAGATGGTTTTTGTATATGAAATATCACAAGTGATATTAGACATCAACAATGTTTATGAAACATCATAAGTGATATTAGATATTAACTATGCATTTTATTCATTTTAATATTTGTAAGTGACACTTATTTATCTCTTATAATATAACACTGTAAGGAAGAAGAAGAGTATTCATGTGTGGTTATATATATTCAAGTAACTCAAAAGCATCCAAGTCTGCGTTATTTTGTACAACAGTTAATATCTAATATCACTTGTGATATTTCATAAACATAGTTAATGTCTAATATTTCATAAACAAAAACCATCTTGTAGCTGAAAAATGTAAAAATATTAGAAAACATGTATAAAAACAAACATATACAAATATAAGAGTATTACTATTAAAACAATAAAAACAGACGAAAACGTATGAAAACGGACGAAAAAGGTGTGAAAAAGAATGAAATGAATTAAAATGGATAAAAACGTATAAAACCGTATAAAAATGTATGAAAACGTACGAAAACGTTTGAAGACGGACGAAAAAGTATGAAAACGGACGGGAACGTATAAAACGTCTGAAAACGACCAAACACGTATAAAAACGGGGACGAAAACGTATGAAAACAGATGAAAATGTATGAAAACGAACGAAAACGTATGAGAATGTATGAAAACGGACGAAAACAGCTGAAATGTATAAAAACGGACGAAAACGTATAAAAACAGACGAAAGTGTATGAAAACGGATGAAAACGTATAAAAATAGAAGAAAACATCCGAAAACGTATGAAGGACAAAAACAACCGAAAACATATGAAAACGAATAAAAACAGGCGAAAACGTATGGAACCATACGAAAACATATGAAAACGTCTGAAAACGGCCGAAAATGTATATAAATGGACAAAAACGTATAAAAAACGAACGAAAACGTACGAAAATGTATGAAAACGGACAAAAACGTATAAAATCAAAAAATTGTTTTTAGTGAGATAGTTATTTCTCGTTCAAAAAAAATGTCATTAAATAAAAAAGAGAGGCAAATAAGAAAGATAAGAAATACAATAAAAGATAAGAAATACAAAAAACTTACAATTTTGGTCTCTCGATGTTTTTTTAATCTTAAATTTTGTCTTTTTAATCAAATGAAATAAATGACCCAGATTTGTCCCTTAGTTTTTACCAAAACGAGAGTTTGCAAAATAACTCATTTCTACTTTTCTATTTATTTGACTTGGTTATTATATGTTCTTACATCCGAAATTATTGAATAAGATGTTGTCATGTTCTACGTGATTCTAATTTTTAACCGGAACAAACTATAGATCTTGGTTTTTTTATAGGAGGTGATTTGAACACTATAATTTTTAATTGACACACTTCAAATTACTAGTACATTATTTTTAAATGACTCAAGTCTACTAGACTGTGACAAAAACGAGATAAATGGGAGATTAGACACTATTATTTAGGGGTGGAAACGAGCCGAGCTGCTCGTGAAAAGTTTAGGATCAGATCGGTAGAAAACTTGAATGAGCCGAGCCTAAACGAGCTCGGCCTAAATTTGGACTCATTTAATAAACAAGATTTAGGCCGAGCTTTATATATAAAAATCGATTAGACTCGCGAGCCTAAACGAGACCTAAAAATATAGACGTATATATGTCGTCTATCCATATAACTATGCATAAATGAGCTTAAAAGAAATAAAGAGCTCGAACCTAGTGTAATTAACGAGCCGAGTTTCATTTGACCTTTATTTACTTTCACACGTCATATAAATTAGTCGAGCTCGAGCTCGTAAAAATATGAGGCTTGAAACGAGCTTGAACCCGAGCTCGAGCTTTTTTATATATAAACGAGCCGAGCTCGAGCTCGACTCGGCTCTTTTCCAAGTTCCAACCCTACGAGTATTATTATGAAATAAAATGTTAAAAAAACATTGCCTTGCCTTTGTGGTTCACTTTTCGCACACCTAATGGCTAAATACCTTTTGGATATTTCTTCGTTAAAGATAGTCCGCATGTCACAATGGGCTAGTAAATTGCCACTTGTTTACCAAAACAATTGGCTCCTATCTTTTTTTCTTTCTTGAATTTAATACAGAAATTGTCGTGACAAACAAGAAACCAAAACATTTGTACACGTGAAGGGGGGGTATTTGCACATGGGACGTATTGTGGCTAGAATTTGATGTTAATTAGATAAATAAAAATCAAATAGAGAGATTAAAATCACAAGTCATATATCATTATTGCTTAAATAGGACTTGCGTAGAATTGATTTTGTCCACCCATACAAAACAATATTGTCAACATATTCACATTCTAATTGATAGATGTTCCAAAGAGGCAAAGACAATTTCAATGATTTAAATACAACGTTGAAAAAAGATTATACTGGTAAATAATGTTAAACGTCCTTTTCTGTTTTAATTCAAAATATTTAAAAAGTGACTATCACAGATGAGCAATGATAAACGCCTAAATTATACGACTAATTTTCTGACTAATCAACTTAAAGAGCTGGGAAACCCGCGCGCTGCTACAGGAGTGCGGTGCTAAGTCTTTTATGCACTTATTATTTTAATTATTTTGTTAAGCCTAAGCATCAGTTTGTTACAGTGCTCTTACAGTTGAGCTACAGTGGCATGAACAGTTGTCCACTTGAATAGGAACCACACAATGTTGTACTAATGACTGCCTAATGATTTTGTTAAACATGTTTTTGTACTATAACGGTAAGTCTTGTTTCAAAGTTAGTTATTAAGGACTAAATTTTAAAAAGATCAATAAACCAAATGATTATTTTTGAAAATGGAGCCAATTTGAAAAAGATACCAAAATACTATTTTTTTAAATTAATTCTGGAAATAGTATGGTTTTTTACGTAAAAAATCCCTAAAGTTATTATATAAAAAATTTTGAATTTTTTTTAATATTATTTGTAGGATAAAAAATAATCATGTACAAATTTTATATGAAATTAAAAAAAAAAAAAAAAAAAAAAAAAAAAAAAATCCGTAAAAAAGTATTTAAAAATTTTTATAAAAATTCGGACAAAAAAAAAACGGACGAAAAATTCTTACAAAAATTTTTTACTTTTTTAACTTTTTTATTTTATTTATTTATTTATTTTAAAAAAAAAAAATCGAAAAAAAAAAAAGGACATAAGATTCGGACCAAAAATTTGAATTTTTTTTATTTTATTTATTTTTTATTATTATTTTTTTTTAAATTCGGAGAAAAAAAATTAAAAAAAAAAAAAAAGTAGGGACTAAATTTGTTATAATAGTTAAACCACAGGGACCACTTTCGGAAACTGATTCTGAAAATAACATTTTTTTTACGTAAAAAGTCCCTAAAGTTGTTGCCGCGTTGCATCGTTAGTCCTCCAAGAACCTACCTTGCAACGACATTTCCACCTTAGGGGCTAAACTGAAATTACTACAGTAACATATAAGCAGTAGCGCCACTCACAGATTTACTCTTCCAAGCACTGTAGCGGTACTGTAACAAAAAAATGTTTTTTTAATATATAGTATAATTTTCTGACTAATAATATAATGATACACCAATGTTATGCCCATTTTCTTTTGACTCGTCTCAACCATTAATTTATGTGTTTAGCAAATCCATTATTTATTTGTTCTATCCTAAACGAACTTAAGATTTGTTTATAAGTTCGATATCTTAAAGAAGCATAACAAGAGATATAGATGACTTCATAAAAGATTAAGCATAAATAACCAAAATATAACGTATCTTACACTTATAAGTACATGTTTCCGTATTTAAAAAAAGGCAAGAAAGATGAAATCGTGTTCTAATTTCTAAAATAGGCAACAAATTGTTTGCAATACGTATTTGCTAACTCTTGCCGAAAACTCAACTAAATGGGATGAGAAATGCAATGTGTGTCATATACGCATTTGTCCATTCCCACTCGATTCGAATGAAAATCAAAGTGTATATCATGATTGTAGCATGTGCCTCAAGCAGATTTTATGTGTTCAAATTGTGTTTCATGCTTTTTTAGTTGTGGTGTTACAACTTTGTCAACTGAGTGGCCAAATTTTAATTTATTTCACTTTACATACAAGAAGTTTTGTTCTCGCAATAGCAGCTTAATTGTTGAAGAACATCAAATGTCAAACAGAGGTTATGAGTTGTGTTTTTTTTTTTTATAGGCCATTGGACCGGTAAATGAAAAACACCTACGTGTTGGTTACCTTTTTCTTTTGAAGATTTGGACTAAATTGCAAAAATCGTCCTTGTGGTTTGGTCAAATTGCACGTTTTGTCCATGTGGTTCATTAAGTGCAAAGATTGTCCTTATTTTGCACTGTTACTTGCACTTTTGATCCTTCATCATTGCAAAAATCATCCTTGTGGTTTGCCAAATTTCACTGTTGAATGACCAAAAGTGCACGTAACAGTGCAAAATAAGGACGATCTTTGCACTTATTGAACCACAAATACGAAACGTGCAATTCGGCCAAACCACAAGGACGATTTTTGCAATTTACTCGAAGATTTGCTAACAACTTTGTACTCCACAAGTTTTGTTTAAGTATTTAATATTTACACAATTAACACTTGATAAAAACATCAAACATTTTATAAACATTCTATAGTTAACATCAAACATTCTATAGTTAACATCAGATACGATGTTTAAATTGATTAGACATGTGTAATGAAAAAATTGTTTTATCTTATCAATAAAGTGGGTAAAAAAATAATAGAAGGTATATAAGGGTACCAACACCACCTTTAGTTTATTGTTAAGTCATATTTGTACGTTATGTTTATTTTCTTCGGATCTTAGGCCACTCATAACAGTTAACTCAGCCTTAAATTTTAAGGCATGTCACGTCAGCTTTTACACACCTTAACTTAACTCAGCTTTAACCCACACAACAATAACTCAGCTTTAACACAACTTAACTCACCTTTATATCAAATATTTTAACACAAACTACCATTAAAAGGGGGGCAAAGTGAAAAAAATAATTTATGAAAAGTACCCTTAATGCTGCGTTAAGGGGGTAACGCACCCCCTTAACGCCGCGTTAACTCCAATGCTCACAACACATAACGCATGTTAACGCACGTTAAAATGCAACTTTTCCCTCTTTAACGTGATGTTAACGTGACCGATGCATGTGGTCTTATTCTCTTTTAATTATCTTATTTAACTGATGCGAGACGTTTTATATTGTATTTTGATTTCTTCTGCATGTTTGTTGCTTTTGTTTAAAAAAATGTAAATACTAAATAAAGATACCATACCATTTATATTAAGTGAAGAATAATAATAAAATTTAGAGTAAATTACATGGTTCGTCCCTGTGGTTTGGCCAAAATCCCGAATTGAGTCCATATCTTTTCAATTGCACCAATTGAGTCCTTATTTTGAAACTATGTAACACCGTTTGTCCTTATCGCTAACTGTCATTATCTTCTCCGTTAGCTCCCAGTCCTCAAGCAGCAACGTTAGTCCATTAACCAAACGATCATTTGCAACGTTAGCCCTTTTACTAACGGCCGTTTCTAATTAACTCAAAATTTGGTTTTCTTAATAAAAATTATTTTCTACGCGGTTTTTATATGTTTTATGTTAGTGCAAGCAGTCTCATTGGGGAGATTGTTAGTGCAAGCAATCTCGTTTATTTTGATTGATGACAAACATGTAACTTGATACATAACGTAAAATATACAAGTTACTTGTAATCTTATTTTGTCTCAACATACATCCAACACCTCTTGACTTCTCGAGTCCTCGTATGATACAACACAGGTTCGTACATGTTTGTTATGTGGCATTATGATCAAACCCTTAACAAACCATTTAGAATGTTTAAAATACAGTTAGGTCATTAAGTATTTTAAAAGGTTAATCATTCTACTTAGAACCTCATTTTACACCTTTGCATAAACAATTATTTTTACTTGTACATCATGTTTCCTAAGTTTAATAGGATAAGTACACTTTAGGTGTCAAACTAACATGATACATCTTGGTAAACATACATTAGTTAAGCTAGTATATACATGCTACATGATCACTAGGATACATGTTACATACATATATACATTTACATTATTTATATTTTAAATCTAAAAATAGAAATATATACATGACATCATGGCATACATCATTTAGAAATCTTGTAGATTTAGAAAGATATTTTGGAAAGATCTTGAAGTAATGTAGTTGACTTTGCAAGATCTTGGTTAGATATGGAAAGATATTTGAAGATTTTTTGTCAGACACCCGCGGATCCAAATGGTATAAAGGACGGATCCCTTTATTTGAATCCGCCAAATCCGCGGGGTAAAATTCTTGTTGGCTATAAATAACAGCCCATTGTTTACCCATCGTTTATCCCACTTGAACACACATTCCCTCTACCCTTTGCATACATTTAGATCATTAGTAAACAATGTAGAAACACACATTAATCACCCTTTCCATAATGATCATAATGTTACTAACTTTCATTATGTTGTAAGCATATACTCGTAATGATCCTTTGAAGCAACTTCAGAGATCGTGAGTCATCATCATAGCATACTTCCTGATCTACCATGAAGGTTAGGAGATCTTGAAGTCATCATCCACCAAAGTATTCCAACATATGAAGATTCAAGGGCACTTGACATCCTCAATGATTGAAGACTTCTTATTCAAGAAGTTCATGTAGATTCCATATGCATATATGAAGATCCATCACAACAAGTTTAGGGAGCTTGTGATCTTCATCCATTGAAGGCTTCCTATCAATGGAAGTTCATTTAGATTAGCCATTCATATCCATGACCCATTTATGTCATGGATCATCATTGTAATCTATTCTTACTAGATTAGATGGTTTATGTGTTTGTGCCATAAAACACAAGGTTTCTATGTTGGGCCATAAAATATAGCGGGAGTTGTTGTACCCTTGTAAAAGAACTAGCAGGAGTGGTTGTACCCTTGTAAAAGAACTCGACATCTAGCTTAGTGTCGGAAAAGGTGTAAGCGATGTTAGGTTGGTTCTACCTCGAACTAGAACCCGGTATTTAGCTTTGTACCGGAAAAAGTGTAAGCGACGATTGTAAGGTTTTCTCCACCGAGAAGGGAGCTTGTTGATCTAGTGAAGTAACTCTCGAGTTGGGTACTCGGGGAGTGGAGTAGGGCAGAGAGAAGCTCCGTGACCGAACCACTATAAATCATCGTGTTCGGTTTGCTCTTTCTTTACTCTTTACTTTTATGTTTGCACTATATGATTGCTTGTGTTGTGTCTTGATGATTATAATTAGATGACAACGTGTTTAGTATATGCTTGTCATAAACTTCAATAAACATCTTTCATATTAGAACAAGCTTAAAAGGATATTTGATACAACAAGTTTTAAGTTTTTAAAACGGTAACGTATTCACCCCCCCTCTACGTTTTCACAATTGGTATCAGAGCCTCGTGGCTCTTATTTTCAAAACAAATGGTTTTTAAAATAGAATACGATCCATGTATCAAATTACCTTTGAAGCGGAATATAATATGAAAAATGTTTCGCTAAGTATACTTAGAAATTTTGTTGTTAGATGTTGCTTTGTATCCAAGCTTGAAGATGTCCTTGAAAAATAAAAGAAAATGTTTCTCAAAAGAATTTGTAAGTATCAAATTATGTGCTCAGAGCTAATTTACGAAAAGTACGGTTTTGAAATGAGTGTTTGGGATAACTATAAATTTAGTTAAAAAATTCACCTCCGTAATGTTTAGATAAGTCACATAAGTAAAAATATTGTTAAATATGTGTAATATATGTTTAATATTAAGTCTAGCAAGTCCTACACATTTTCTTTATGTCAAAATACGAGTTTAGGAGAATTTGTCACAGAGACCCACGGATCCCTTTGTTACAAAGGGCGGAACCCTCAAAAAGGATCCGTGAAATCCGTGTATCTCTGTTCATCAACTTTTGCAAACTTCAAAAATTCATAACTAATTAACCGTAAGTCCGTAGAAGTCGGGCCACCTATCATTTTGAAGGGAATTAAGTCTACTTTCATTTAAAAGAATCTCATGTCCTAAATCTAAATTGAAGTAGGTAAGACAAATCAAATACTACAATCTGTCCAAAATATTAAGTTTTATTTTGACACAGTAACTTAAACTTTTGAGTCGGGCAATATAAGTTGGTATCCTTTGAACATTGATTTGATTTCTTTTGAAACTAAAGAATTTGGTAATATAAAGAAAACAAATCAAACTTGGCATACATCGTCATGTTTAAACACAAAGTGACGAAAAGTATCTTCCCTTTTATACTATGCTATATGACTACTTGGTTTGTTATTTTTATACATGTTGTTTGCTTGCTAGTAATTGTGATTGCATTTGTTGATAGGTAATACATAAGTGTTTTGCTATGACAGTTATTTGCTTGTTTATCAATTGCTTGTAGGACATTTTCTAGATCTTGTGCACTAAGTTGATAAACTGTGTTTGTTTCACTTATAGACTTAGATATTTTTTACATATGTTATGTGAAAACCTTGCATAACTTACTTAGAAATGTGAACTAAGTGAAACTAGTTTAGTGTCTTAAAATGTATTGTCTTGCACAAACCTTCACTTAGTTTCAAATGTTAAAATGTGTAAACATATAGTATCTGTGAAAGAGTGTTTGGTATAAGAAAATTTCAAACAATGATGACTTGTTGTGTTATTAGGATATTATGTTGGTATTATACTTTTATGTGAACTAACATAACAATGCAGGATGATAACACTCGATATTATCGATTTTCCGTGTTTAAGCCACCGTTTGGATTAACCTCCTTTTATGGTAAGTTATTATCATTTGATTGATCTATATGCAAACGTGTGTTAGAATATGTGTTTTTGCTTTTAATCAATCACCAATAAAAAGTTACATATAGTTTAGGACAATTCTCGGGATTTGAACGGGTATCGGAAAATTTGACATACTCTCTGTAAAGAAACTCTAACCGGCGGATTCCGCGGAACCAAAACCTGGGTTCCGTCTATTGAACATTTTGGCTCCGCCAAATTAGGCCCAACGGATTCCGCGGAACCAAAACTTTGGTTCCGCCTTTGTTGTCGTTTGGTGCCGCAGAACTAACAGCTAGTTTTTCAAATTTTCGTTTAAATTCCGCAGTCAAGTTCACTCACCTTTATCACCAGGATTCCTTTCACTGATAAATCACTCCTATTAGGATCATAACATCTCACTTACACCAATAGGATAATCATATCTAATCACAGTTTCAAATTTCATGAAAATGCTCCAAGGTACCTTTTCGGTGAACCACTGAGTATTTGTGATCATTACACACATTCACTACATCCTCCTGTCCTTTACTCATTCATTAGCTTGATTTGTAAATTGACAACTTCCTAACAAATTCGGACTCACTTTTTGCAAAAATATCATAGATCACAAGTCCAACTGATGACTATAGATATTGTCCAGTATCCACATATGTTGCCTTACTTGGTTAACATGTCATCCTTTGAGACGATTAAGATTTACATCGAGTCATAACTCACACTTAGGTTATAGATGTACTATCTAATCTTGCTATCAAATCACAACAAAGTAGGATTGACAACTTAAGTATTTCATCCGAAATATTCAAGTGAATTTGACTTATGATTGTAGTCATTAAAAGTCACATCCGAAAGAATCAACACCCAAGTATTTTTAACAACTTATGTTAAAACATTTATCCTATCACCTAAGTACACTTGTTATTTCTCCATTATCCCAGCACATTCACTTCTGTGATATGTCTCAAACCCTAAGCTTCAGATCACATCACACACTAGTTATATGATGAAGCGAAAAGTGTACCGCTTTTAGGGGGTCATTTAAGCCCTAAATCGTATTTATTTGATCAAATATTGCCCTAAATCGTTCCTTTTGTCATTTTAGGTACTTTGGAGAAGAAATCTGGAAAAGAAAGCATTTTGGACGTTTTTGGAGCATAAAAGTGAAGAAAACGACAAAGTCTCAAATTCGGCTGGAAAAGTACCTGTGACGGCGTCAAGCACCATTGTGACGCCGTCAACCCCTGACGCGCCAGAGAGGATTTTGGATGATTAAAAGGGGACGGCGTCAAGAAGGCCATCAAGAAACCCTAACCGCGGCGAGGTGACGGCGTCAGCTCTATAACGTGACGCCGTCAGATCTGATTTTCTATATATATTCTCATAATTTTTAGTCATTAGTGTGCAACTTTGTGAGGAGAAACCCCAAGACGATTTTTCTGCTACTTTTAAGGGTTTTATACCCTTGGATCTCCCATGTTCAATTGAAGATAAGTAATCAATTAATCATTCAATATGTCTATGTGTTGTTTGATTATATCTTGTTCTTGTCTTTTATTTAACATGCTAGGCTAGATTTATCTTGTGTTTGCTTAGATCTAATGAAACCTAACTATTGATTATTGGTTGTTGGTGTGTTATTAATTGTATTGGATGATTGTTTATCGATGTTAGGCTTAAGAAAACTGGCTAACCTCCTATACGGTAACTTGCTTGAACGTCTTAAGAAACATGAACCAATGCGTACTAAGGTTTTTATGGTTGTATTTAATGCATGAGCGAATTCTAGTGATCCCATGTTAGGAGCTTCTTAGCCGGCTCGACATAGGAGTGAAGTAGGAGCTTGTAGAGTTGGGGAAGTACGTACGCCACCCCACGATTGGTATTAAGGAATACACCCGTCATCCACGCAATTAATACATACTAATCAACCGGTAATAGATAGTTAGGGAGTAAGGAAATCTAAGTAAACACATTTCTCTCCATATAAGTTCCACAACCTTTTTATTTTCAGTTATTTTATTTTATTTGCAATTGTAGTTATTTGGGTTAGTTGACTAGCAACTAATTCCGCCCACTCCTTCAAACCCGAGATTTTACTTGCTTTTATAAAAATATAAAAAATACAAAAAGAATCTTCCCTCACCCCTAGACCTATTAGAGTAGTTTTTCAATCCTAACGACACTATTCCCCTAGAGAACGATCAATCCCCCGGTACTTGCCACTACACTATACTACATCGGTCAGGTACACTGCCTGGTGGGGATTGCAAGCCTCTTGAGATCCCTCGAGAGGTAAAACCTGTTGTAAGGTCGCAAAACCACGCATCATTATACCATCCAATGGATCATAAGAATTAATCTTCATCCTCGTTGTCCATAAGAATTAGTCTTCATCACATTCAGCCCCTAGGTTTCACAAACATAACCAAACACTTCATCCACTCGTGAACTACAAGAATTAGTATCCATTCTTGTCATCTTCAACATTCATGGAACCCAAAAGTTCATCCATAGTACAACAAACTCCAACAACACCATAATCCATGCCATTGAGTGTATTGCTCAAAAAGCCCTTAGTCCAACACTCATACCAAAACAAATACACATTGAATCAACTCAACCATACTTTATCACCTATAGGATTAGAACCTTCACCATCAAATGAGCATGATGCTCACATTCATTGTTTATAAATTTTCACTAGGTTTAAGTAGTATCACTTTCACAAGTTATCAAAGTATTGGTAACACTTTGTCATTAAAACTTCTGCGTAAGTTTTATTTTAACAACATATGTTAAAATGCAATCTCAAAGATAACCTCATGCAACCCAAGTGACAATGAATCTTGAGGAGTATACATAAGAAACTTAAGTGAATCCCTCTTGTCATCATCTAGTATATTTAGGATAAGTCTATCCAATTCAAACACTTTGGATTCATATCTTCTCTTAGGAAAACATGATGTTTCGGAAAACATTATGTCTAAGAAATCATGCGTTTAGCTTTCATCTTGTCAAAAGGATAATGTATATCCTATGCATCATTCTCTCCTTGCAACATGAACGGTCGTGTTACAAGAGATTTCATTACATCTCATTTTGTCATACTAAAGCATGATCACATGAGACAATCTTACTTATTGAAAGATACTATATGTATCTGTTTTCTTTCAAGCGTACATCATAACCAAACCTTGCTCATAATCTAGTTCAAACCTTGTGCATATCCTACACATCTCTGGAGCATACACAAGATCTATAAAAGTTGGTAACTTTATTTAGATACTTGTTCCAAAGAACTTTCTTGAGAACGTTCTCAATTTAACATATTCCATTATCACACACAAAACACATTTCTTGGTCTTAGATGATCAAATCACTTTCATACTTAAACTCAACTTAAAGGATGTCACCCTTTAGATCATTCAACCTTAGATTCAAAACACAAGATTAAAATATGTTAACACATATTCTCGTGTAAAACATGACATTTTCACCACCTTAGTTTTAATAGATATAGTTGAGTCTCATTAAGTCATGTCTTGGTGAATTATCACCTTTTTATACTTCGATTGGCAAAAATAGGAATTCCTATCTTTCAGACATGAGAATGACTACTGGAAAATCTATTGCACTAGAAACTCAATTTAACCTAACGGTTAAATTGCTTCCAGCAGAGAAGTTGGGTATGTGGAATCACTCGTAAAAATGGTCGTGTTTAGCCTGAATTGAGCACCACTAGTAATAGTCTCATATTCATTCTCCAACTTGAAAAATCTGTATTCCTATACTTGCCTAAAGTAAGTATTAAAATAAGATAATTTATCTTGTCTTAGGAATATTAATCAATCAAGTAGTAGATGTGATTTTTCTTAGTAAAATCACTTGCATTACATATATATGTGTTGATTACATGTTATGTGTTTGATATGTTTTAGTGTCTTGACGTTATCATGATAATTTTTTTTATTGATAGTCAAATGTGTAAACCTTCGAAAGGTTTTGTCTGCATGCTTATATATGTTTCATGCTACTAGATGTTAACATGATTCGCATGATACTTATTATATGATATTTCACAAGATTAACATGGTTCTTGTTAACTTACGATATGTCATTTTTAATACATGGTGTTAGATAGCTCTTGTTTTTAGTTGACATTCATTGAGCTTTTTCATAGGATAGTCTAAATGTTGCATGCTTCCTAAATGTTATAATGGTTTGCATGAATCTGTAGTCTCACTTCTTTGTCACACTATTTGTTTTCCATGTGTGCACTTTGTCAAAGTGATTTTGGTATGATGAACATTTAGAAGTCATTTTATTTTACACAAAGATCATTATGTTAATTAATGGGTAAGTATGCTTAAGTGACTAAGCCTAACTTCAAAACAATTTCACAATGTAGTATCTTAAACAATGTCATGCTATGATTATTTGTCTTGATGCTATGTGGTAACTTTTAGTCTAGTAGTCAAATATGGTGTTTTGTTTAACATCTTTGTCTTATAGGTTGATAACAAATTATTTGTTATCTTACTTTGTTGTGCTTATTTTGCATAATTGTTGTCTCTTTATTGCTACTTAGATTAGTATTATGATTATGGGATCCTTTCACTTGCATATAGAGTTTAAAGCTAATAGGATTAAACTTTAGAGGTTTGAAATTTGTGTTTGGGTATCTTTCAATATACCTCTCTCCAAATCGTATTGTTGCTTCCGCTTTCCTAACAACATCTCCATCATCTTTTAGTTTAAACAATACATCTCTCATAAGGAAAACCACATGCCTCATCATGCGATCATCTCGCATTGATAGAGAATAGCTACGTGACTTCAAGGAAGAAGTTATTTGTATGCTAATCAACATCAGCAAAAACATTGCTAAGCTTATCGTTTTCATTAACCTCCGTCGTCATTTCTTCATTCGATACATCATTATGTTGGATGTCCACCAATTAAGGGGGAGAGAAACTCATTCACATAATTGTCTTTTCGCATTAAAGAACATGTACTCATGTTTCTTACATCCTCAAATACCAACATGTAGGTTCACACCATTCAGTTAAACTAAGTTCACAAAACCATAAGTTTTCCAAATCTTCTTAGATCAACATCACAGTTTTGCACAAATACCTCGTCAAGTGAAAAACACAGCATGTGTTTGACAAACCTCTTAAACGAGAAGCATTGAGTCTCCTTAGACTTTGACTAGGATTAGTGAAACCAAATCAGTAGTTAAAAGTAAATAGACCTTAGCTCGAACCTTCGTTTGATCAAAAATGACAAAAAGGTGACCAAATCAATTTTGGTCCCACGGCACCCTACGATATGACGGACGGAACCAAAGATTTGGTTTCGCCCAATCCGTGGGTACCTAGTTCAGTTTTAACTATTCATATCAGACAACCCTCTTAAAACCAACGAGTCTAGGATTTACTTTCACATCTTCATTATCTAGAACACCTTCATTGTCTAAAACACGATCATAGGATCTCATCCTTTTCATTCTTGATACATATCAAGCATGCCATTGTCAATGCAAACAAAACCATCATTCTCAACACGATGGTCCAACCAACACTCTCATCATATGATGTCATTTTCATCCGCATATAGGTATCTAGTTGTTGCATATGGAATCTCTATTCCTAAGTGATCATTGTCTTCACTTCCTCTTATTTCCATTCGAGCATTTAATATGGCACGATTCATCAGCTTTGGTAGATGATAATATCATAACCTTAACCATCTTCAATACTCTTATAGCATTTGCTATACATTAGAGTTTCTGAATTCATTGCTTTCATTATAACCACCACCTTCCATCACCTCTTTCACTAATCATCAACCCCATGGATTAGCGAAAAACCTACTTGCATCAACATTTAGTTATCACTAGTAAACTAACACTAACACTAGCATCACTCACTTTAACTCCACTTCATATCCTCCTCATAGGCATTGTTTTGTAGAATTTTATCATATTATATTCTTGTGATTGTAATTCTTATTAGAAGATTACACACTTTATAACATGGTTTACTAGATAATCACAATCGGTATCACAATTGGTATGACATGGTTTGCCAAATAATCATAGTTCTCTGACTTAAGTTGCTTGTGATTAGATTATTGATATGTTGCATCATATTTTTCTTTGAGATAAAATATATTGCACTAACCATTTCATTGTAGGTTCATCAACATATACGCTCGATCGTATATAGCATACTCATCTAAGGATGAAGTTTGCATCGATTATATGTCGTCTTTTATTGTAGGTGCCTATCAACGTCCTTAAACCAGGAGGAATATCTATCAAGCAATATTATTGCATCGTCTATACACTTGGTCGTATATGACATATATGTCTTAAGACATAGTCTCTATTGTGCTAATTTTTGTTTTGTAGGTTTATCTTGACGCTCTAAAGCAAGGGGGAGCTTTCGTCAAGCATTGTTAGAATGCATCATACACACGCATCGTTGTATATCACATACTAACCGTTATTTTGTAGCATCTCTTATCCTTGAATCATATACGTTGGTACCCTAGCAAAGGTGAGTATTGATTAAGGGGGAGCTACAGTCAAGAGGGAGCATGCTCGCATTCTTAAGAATTCTCATTCTTCGACACACTTTTGTGTTTCAACAAAAAGGAGAAGATAGTCCAACATGGCTTATCCATGTGTATCGTTGGCTATATGCATTTCATTCATCATGCATTTTTCATATATCTTTTTATGTTGCACACCACTAACCTTGATGTAGGTTAAGGATCTAAATTTGATCCATAGATCCGCTAACAACCTAGGGGACGCAACAACCATAGGAGATTGGAGTAGTCTATTTAACTTCACTATGGATGATGCAAGCTCGCCATTTTGGGGAGAAATCAAGTTAACTCCAAGGACACACCCTTTTTGTTTTGACAAAAGGGGGAGAAATGTGTAAACGGAGAAAGTAATAGGGGAGAAGAGTATAAACGGAGAAGGTAATGTAAAGGTAGTATGGACACAAGTAACTTTTTGCATTTTACTTTCTATCACGTTGTTGGGAATTAAATATTCAAGAAGTTTAATATCATGTTCTACTCAAAGAAATACTCTAAGTATGATTCTGCTGCTAGAGCATTTGGTTTCTGCTGCTAGTGTTTGATTCTGCTGCTAGCGTTAAAACATTCTGCTGCTAGCATTAACATTCTACTGCTGAATGATTCTGCTGCTAGCGTTAACATTGCTGCTGGTGATTAACTTTCTGCTGCTGAGTGGATAAGTATGAAAAGATATTATGTGTATTAAAGTCAACAATATACGGTAGATAATATCTTACCCCATGTGATCAGTCATAATGTTATATTCACAGAACAAGTTGTAAACATAGATACAAGTTGTATCTTAATGACTGACACTCTCAAAGCAAGCGTTCGATAAGACTTGACAATATTGTAAAGATCTTTCTTGTGTTATAAAAGAAAGATCTTAGTCTTGTGACATATGTGTGTGAATTATTAAGTGTTTAGATAATAACTCTCAAGAACATAGAACAAATATCACAAGATATAGAAACATAAGATTCAAGGTTGTAACCCTAATGATAACTCAAGATCACTCGTATTATTATCTTAATAATATTGAATTGTTTGGTGATAAGCTTTCATTGTTCATTATCATATAACAAACACAACTGTTCCATTTCCATAACCATAATAACCTTCTAAGTGTGATTAAGTAGATTATGCATACTTAATCATATTCATTCAATATATCATATACACAAAGTACAAAAGTTTTAACCACCTTATTAGTGTATCGAATCCTAACAAGTGGCATCAGAGCAAGGCTGATATAGTTGATTTAGAAAAAGAAGCTTTAGAAATGGATGCACAAGATACTGCTACAAATGTTGCTGCAAAGTTGCCCATGATCAAACAGAATGAGTTTGAGTTATGGAGGTTGAGAATTGAGCAATATTTCATGGTTCAAGATTATGCTCTTTGGGATATCATTCTGTATGGTGATTCATTTACACTAGGTTATACAGATATTATTCTTGAAGGCAAAACTGAAAGAAAAAGGAATACTGGACCAACTAACAATGATGAAAAGATACAGAAGAGGAATGATCAAAAGGCAAGAAATTTGTTGCTTATGACCATTCCTGGTGAATAAATGCTATCTTTTAGCAAGTATCCAGATGCAAAAACCCTTTTTGAAGAGATTTGTGAATGGTTTGGTGGTAATGAAACCACCAAGAAAACACATAAGACATTGCTAAAACAACAATTTGAAAACTTTAGTTCAAATAGCAATGAATCACTTAATAAGCTGTTCTCAAGATTACATAAGCTTGTCAGTCAGTTAGTTGTGTTGGGTGTTGAGATAGCCAAGGAAGATCTCAACATGAAGTTTTTGAGAAGCCTACCTGATGAGTTCCATACTCATGTGGTTGTCTGGATGAACAAACCAGACATAGAAACCATGAAACTCAATGATTTGTTCAACAACTTCAAAATTGTTGAACAAAGTCTAAAGAAGTCTGGAATCTATAGTACTAGTTCTGGGAATGTGGCACTCTTGTCATCTCCTAGTATTAGTAAGTCAGATGAGGTAGATGAAGAAGTAGGTGTTTCTACTGCTATCTATGGTGGTCCTTCTACTAGTTCACAAAAGAATGCTGCTGGACTTGGAGATCCGGCATTCTATGTATTCATGTCTAGTCAATCTAGTGGTTCTCCTCTAACTCATGAAGATCTTGATCAGTTGGATGATAATGATTTGGAAGAGATGGGCATCAAATGGTAGGTTGCTTTACTTAGCATGAGGGCTAAGAAGTTCTAGCAGATTACCATTGATGGTAATGAAACTGCTGGGTTTGATAAGAAGAAAGTAGAGTGTTTCAACTGTCACAGGTTAGGACACTTTGCTAAAGAATGTAGAAACCCAAGGAAGCAGGACAATAGAAGCACATGGTATAGGCAAGAGAAGAAGAAGGAAGTCACAGTTGAAGAACCAAAGGCTATGCTAGCCATAGATGGTGTTAACTATGATTGGAGCTTCATGGCTGATGAAGTGGAAGCACCAACAAATGCTGCACTGGTGGCCACTGAGACTGCTCTAATGGCCTTTTCTGATTCAGAGGTAAATTCCATTATTAAATGTACTGAATTATGCTCTGCTCTTAAAGCTTATGAAGATCTTAAAAAGAGATTTGATGATCAACTAGAACAGTTATATGATGCATTAGCCAACTTAGGTAATCATAAAAGAGGTATATCTGTTGTTGAAAAACAACTTGTACATTTTCAAGAAAATGAGTCTAAGTTTGCTGATAACATGAATGCTCTCCAAAGAAAAATAGATTTTTAAGCTGAAATAATTTGTTTAGAAAGAGCAGCTTTAGCTAAAGCCCTAAATAACAGTGTAAATGTTAAGATAACAGTAGATGCTTTAGCTTATGCCTCAGAGGGAATTAATAAGATTTGGGAAGCTCAAGTAATCAATAAAGCTAAGTCTGGTTTAGGATATAAATCTGTTCCTCCACCATACAGAGGTGTTCCTTCACCTCCAGGTATTGACCTAGCACACACAGGTTTTACTGAGTTTCAAGAACCAATTATGGAATATGGTTCTATGTCTATTGAGGGTCCTAAGATAGAAAAAGTAAGTGAGAGTTTAAATAAAACTTCACTTCTTTAGGACAAGGTGTCCTTTGTTAAGAAAGGAGATGCTATAGTTGTTGAGGATTGTACAACTGATAGTGATGAAGATGAACAGGTTATGTCTAAACCTGAAGTAGTTAAGAAAGCAGGAACAAAGGTTCCTAAAGTGATAAAAAAGGATACTGTTAAGCCTAGTTCAAACATTAAACATGTTAGGCAACCAGTTAAATATTGTGAACAATATAGATCCACTAGCAAGCCCAGAGGTAACCAAAGAAATTGGAATGGCCTCAAGTCTAACCAATTAGGTGATGACTTTTCTTTTTATAATAAAGCTTGTTATACATGTGGTAGTTTTGATAATCTTGCAGCTTTCTGTAACAAATGGGTATCTGGGTATGAAAACAATAGGGTGAACTTCAAAAGGCAAACTCCTCAAACTCACTTTCACTCTAAATCAAAGAGAACAAAACCCAGAGCAGTTACCAAAGCAGTTTCTGCTGCTAGACCATTCATGACTGTTAACCCAAAACCAACAGTTAAAAATGCAAAATTAACTTCAAAACATGCATCAAAAGCTGCTAATAGGCCCATTAAAACAAAAGCAGTGGTCCCAAAACAAGTTTGGAAAATTAAGGGAACAATTACAAAGCTAGCAGTTTCTGCTGCTAAGCATGTAATTCATTCTGCTGCTAGGGAAAACAGGGCAAATGATGTTAAGGCCTCAGCATGTTGGATTCTTAAATCCAATGTTGCATCAACTGTTCTTAAGAGATTAAATTTCATTGATGCAAGAGGCAGATCCAAGTCAGTAATGGCTTGGGTCCCCAAAAGAAACTAATACTTCTCATTGCTGTGCAGGAACATTCAATTGATACACAAGAGGATCAAGGATACTCAGATAGTGGATGTTCTAAGCACATGACAGGGAACAAGTCTTATCTCTCAGATTTTCAATCAATAGATGGAGGCTATGTTACCTTTGGAGGGGGTGTTGGTGGTAAAATTTCTGGTAAATGTACAATCAAAACTGGAAATTTAGATTTTGAAGATGTGTACTATGTACAAGAGCTAAATTATAATCTTTTTAGTGTCTCACAAATGTGTGACAAAAAGAACAAAGTTCTTTTCTGTGACACTGAATGTCTTGTACTTTCTCCTGATTTTAAGATGCCTGATGAAAGTCAAGTACTTCTTAAAATTCCTCGAAAGGGCAATATGTACAGTGTAGACATGAAGAACATTGTTCCTAAAAAGACTTTAACTTGTCTTGTTGCAAAGGCCACATTGGATGAATCAATGTTATGGCATAGGAGGCTTGGTCATATTAACTTCAAAACCATAAATCAGATTGTTAAGAATGGTTTGGTAAGAGGTTTACCTCAAAAACGATTTGAAAATGATCAAACATGCATTGCTTGTCTTAAAGGCAAACAACACAAAGCCACTTGTAAGCCCAAGATGTTTAACTCTATCAATCAATCATTGTTTATGCTTCATATGGACTTGTTTGATCCTACAAATATTAGAAGTATGCAACATAAGAGATATTGTCTAGTTATTACTGATGACTATAGTAGATTTACATGGGTTTTCTTTTTAGCTACTAAGGATGAGACACCTAGCATCCTTAAGACTTTCATTACTGAGATAGAAAACCTAGTAGATAAAAGAGTAAAAGTCATTAGATGTGATAATTGGACAGAGTTCAAAAATAGAGTTATGGACGAATTCTGCAAAGAAAAGGGTATTAGGAGAGAATTTAGTGTTGCAAGAACTCCACAACAGAATGGTGTTGTTGAGAGAAAGAATAGAACACTAATTGAAGCTGCTAGAACTATGTTAGCTGATTCTAAGCTACCTATAACTTTTTGGGCTGAAGCAGTCAACACTGCTTGCTATGTTCAAAATAGAGTTTTAGTTGTACAGCCTCACAATAAGACATCATATGAACTTTTTAGAGGTAGAACTCATGCAATAGGATTTCTCAGACCTTTCGGATGTCATGTGACAATTCTCAATACCTTAGACCATTTAGGAAAATTCGATGGCAAAGCAGATGAAGGTTTCTTTGTTGGATATTCTCTTAATAGCAAAGCATTTAGAGTATACAACACAAGAACTAGGATTGTAGAGGAAAATCTACATGTGGAGTTTTTGGAAGATAAATCCAATGTAGAAGGTCAAGGACCAAAATGGCTATTTGATCTTGAAACACTAACCAAATCAATGAATTATGTGCCTGTTGTTGCAGAAACTAATGATTTTTCAGGTTCACAAACAACAAATGAGGCAGGGTTAGACAAGGAGACAAATCAAGATCATATTTGGATGCCAATAAGTACCAGTGTGGCTTCAACTTCAACAAATGATGAATCTTCTTCTGATAAAGCTAAAGAAGATGTTGAAAGTGAACACAAGGAAGATGGAACAAAGGAACAACAAAATGTTTCTGCTGATGATAGTGCTGCTGAGACAGAGCATTCTACTGCTAGGCTTAATTTTTCTGCTGCTAGGCCAAATGATACTACTGCTGGCCCTTCAGACTCAAATGAAGCAGATTTCTCAGATAATGAGGTGGATTTAAGCAATATCACACCTAACTATCAAGTTCTTTCAACCCCACACACAAGGATTCACAAAGTCCACTCCCTAGAAAATGTGATTGGAGATGTACAATCAGGTGTGAAGACAAGACAACAGCTGATGTCTTCAGACCAACAAGGGCTTCTTGATGCCCTTTATGCTTCAAAGCAGCATGAGTTTTCAAACTCTTGCTTGTTTGTATGTTTTCTCTCACAAGATGGACCAAAGAACATTCTGAAAGCCTTAGATGATTCAAGCTGGGTAGAAGCTATGCAAGAGGAGCTTCTTCAGTTCAAGATTCAGAAGGTATGGGTGCTAGTTGATTTACCTAAGGATGCAAAGGTAATTGGCACTAGATGGGTTTTCAAAAACAAAAGGGATGAAAGGGGAATAGTGATTAGGAATAAGGCTAGATTAGTAGCCCAAGGGTACATACAACAAGAAGGGATAGACTATGATGAGGTTTTTGCTCCAGTAGCAAGACTTGAGGCAATTAGGATTTTCTTAGATTATGCTTCATTTTTAGGCTTCACAGTTTACCAAATGGATGTCAAGAGTGCATTTTTATATGGTACAATTGAAGAAGAGATGTATGTCTCACAACCTCCAGGGTTCATTGATCCTGACCATCCAGACAAAGTGTATAGAGTAGTTAAGGCTCTTTATGGCCTTCATCAGGTACCTAGAGCATGGTATGAAACACTAGCTTTCTATTTAAAAGAGAATGGATTTCAAAGAGGAAAGATTGATCAGACACTTTTCATCAAACAGCACAAGAAGGATCTTCTGTTAGTGCAGGTGTATGTGGATGACATTATCTTTGGATCTACAAGGAAGAAGATGTGTTTGGAGTTCGAGAAGCTTATGCATGATAAGTTTCAGATGAGTTCCATGGGGGAACTTACATTCTTTTCGGGTTTGCAAGTTAAACAGTCATATGAAGGCATATTTATTAGTCAAGATAAATATGTTGCTGAGATACTAAGGAAGTTCAACTTTGCTGATTCAAAAATGGCAAGCACACCAATGGACTCTGAGAAGCCTCTTCCAAAAGACTTAGATGGAGAAAATGTGGATGTACACACTTACAGATCTATGATAGGATCTTTGATGTATCTTACATCATCAAGACCTGACATCATCTTCTCTGTTTGTGTTTGTGCAAGATTTCAAGTAACTCCAAAGGTTTCTCATTTAACAGCAGTCAAGAGAATTTTTAGATATCTCAAGGGTTAACCTAGGTTGGGACTATGGTATTCTAGAGAGTCACCTTTTGACTTGGTAGCATTTTCGGATAGTGATTATGCTGGTGCTAGCTTGGACAGAAAGTCAACAACTGGAGGATGTCAATTCCTTGGATGTAGACTTATCTCATGGCAGTGTAAGAAGCAAACAACTGTGGCTACTTCAACAACTGAAGCTGAATATGTAGCTGCTGCAAGTTGCTATGCTCAAGTCTTATGGCTTCAAAACAACTTCTTGACTATGGGTACAATTTCATGAACACTGTTATTCATATTGATAATAGTAGTACTATTTGCATTATTAAAAACCCAGTGCAACATTCTAAAACAAAACACATTAAAATTAGACATCACTTTATAAGAGATTGCAATGAGAAAAGATTAATTCAAGTTCTTAAAATTGCTTCAGAATTCAACTTTGCAGATCTGCTAACAAAAGCTTTTAATGTTGGAAGGTTTCAGTACTTGGTAGCAAGTATTGGAATGCTTAATCCACAATGATTTTAAACTTTGTGTTTTTGTAAATAAATTTTTGTTTGTGCTGCTGACTTTAAAAGATACTACTGCTATTACAAAAGTTTGTGCTGCTAGTACAAATTTAAATTGTGTTATTCATACAGTTAGTCCTATGATTATTCTAATACAAGACAAGTACTTTGTACATTGTTCTTTTGGTTTTAGACTAACAATTTCAGGTATGAACATGTGAACACAAAGGATGTTTCAAGTGAAATGGAAGCAGCAGAATGATAATACTAGTTGCTGTCATAATAGGTTCATGATAGAAAAAGTTTAGGAATTTCTAACCTCCTTAAAACTTCTTTCTTGAAGCTTGATTATGATGTTTCACATTGAATTGATGACTTAGTTGATCAGAAAGTAACTGATGCAACTCACTTTCTATCATTTTATACTTTTAAGTATAATGAGCTAGTCTAAGGACATCTGATAGAAAGAACAGCTAGTAAAAGTGAATCTAACACTTGTGTTAGAGGCAACAATTGCTATGAGCTGGAAACCCTGTCAAGAAAGCCTTTTGAATAGGTTTATCTTTACACAGGCAGTTATTTATAACTGAAAAACATTGGTTCTCACACAACCAGAGGTTGTTTTAAACCGAAATTTTGATTAAGTGTCTGTTATACACTTAATCCCTTCAAAATGGTTGAAAGCAATATGGTTTTTCATAACAAAATCAAGTACATACTGCTAAGGCAAAAGTTTCTTAAAAGGATTTTCAAAGAGACTCACAAAAACCATCAAATGATGGACCATGAGTCAAATTCCCCATGAATTACCTCTCATAGGAGTTAACACACCTAGAAGTGATGAGGGCAGCAACTTAAACTCTTAAGGAATTGATGGCTACATGTACAACATTGTCTGATAACATGTTCTGATGAATAGCTCAGATGATGGGGTGAAATATTTTGGTACATAGTGAGAGATCTTCCAAACAGGGGAAGATAAAATGTTATTTGCATCTCAGGGGAGGTAATATCTCAGGAGAGGTAATAAATCCCAAAGAAGGAAGATTAACCAATGAAAGAGAGAAAAAGACAAGAGCATACAAGATGATGACATGGAGGTTGAAAATGACAAGAACATATTCAGAAGGGATGAAGCATTCCAAAGGAGAAAGTTCTATCTAGGTCAAACGAAGAAAAGTTTCAATTTCAGTTCACCTCGTTTGCAAAGGCATGCTGATAGATGATTTCACTTGTTGAAACAAGCATCCAAGATACACAACATCATTGCCTCTTATAATTCCTCCATCCAAGGAAATTGTACCATCTTTTAGGTAAATGTTTGAAGCATGAAGATGTGTATTGATATTGTTAAAGTCAAAGAACAGAAAGCAGATAAATTACTGAGAAAGATATTTAATCTTGAAGAACAGAAGTGTTTGAAAGATCTTCACAATCCATAATTTAATTCAGAAACATGTTGAAAAGGATTCACATGTTTAGGGGAGGATTGTTGGGAATTAAATATTCAAGAAGTTTAATATCGGGTTCTACTCAAAGAAATACTCTAAGTATGATTCTGCTGCTAGAGCATTTGGTTTCTGCTGCTAGTGTTTGATTCTGCTGCTAGCGTACATTCTGCTGCTAGCATTAACATTCTACTGCTGAATGATTCTGCTGCTAGCGTTAACATTGCTGCTGGTGATTAACTTTCTGCTGCTGAGTGGATAAGTATGAAAAGATATTATGTGTATTAAAGTCAACAATATACGGTAGATAATATCTTACCCCATGTGATCAGTCATAATGTTATATTCACAGAACAAGTTGTAAACATAGATACAAGTTGTATCTTAATGACTGACACTCTCAAAGCAAGCGTTCGATAAGACTTGACAATATTGTAAAGATCTTTCTTGTGTTATAAAAGAAAGATCTTAGTCTTGTGACATATGTGTGTGAATTATTAAGTGTTTAGATAATAACTCTCAAGAACATAGAACAAATATCACAAGATATAGAAACATAAGATTCAAGGTTGTAACCCTTGTGATAACTCAAGATCACTCGTATTATTATCTTAATAATATTGAATCGTTTGGTGATAAGCTTTCATTGTTCATTATCATATAACAAACACAACTGTTCCATTTCCATAACCATAATAACCTTCTAAGTGTGATTAAGTAGATTCCGCATATTTAATCATATTCATTCAAAATATCATATAAACAAAGTACAAAAGGTTTAACCACCTTATTAGTGTATCGAATCCTAACACACGTTTACATATTTTGTCATCATCAAAAAGGGGGAGATTGTTAGTGCAAGCAGTCTCGTTGGGGAGATTGTTAGTGCAAGCAATCTCGTTTGTTTTGATTGATAACAAACATGTAACTTGATACATAACGTAAAATGTACAAGTTACTTGTAATCTTATTTTGTCTCAACATACATCCAGCACCTCTCGACTTCTCGAGTCCTCGTATGATACAACACAGGTTCGTACATGTTTGTTATGTGACATTATGATCAAACCCTTAACAAACCATTTAGAATGTTTAAAATACAGTTAGGTCATTAAGTATTTTAAAAGGTTAATCATTCTACTTAGAACCTCATTTTACACCTTTGCATAAACAAGTATTTTTACTTGTACATCATGTTTCCTAAGTTTAATAGGATAAGTACACTTTAGGTGTCAAACTAACATGATACATCTTGGTAAACATATATTAGTTAAGCTAGTATATACATGCTACATGATCACTAGGATACATGTTACATACATATATACATTTACATTATTTACATTTTAAATCTTAATATGGAAATATATACATGACATCATGGCATACATCATTTAGAAATCTTGTAGATTTAGAAAGATATTTTGGAAAGATCTTGAAGCAATGTAGTTGACTCTGCAAGATCTTGGTTAGATATGGAAAGATATTTGGAGATTTTTTGTCAGACACCCGCGGATCCAAATGGTATAAAGGACGGATCCCTTTATTTGGATCCGCCAAATCCGCGGGGTAAAATTTTTGTTGGCTATAAATAACAGCCCATTGTTTACCCATTGTTTATCCCACTTGAACACACATTCCCTCTACCCTTTGCATACATTTAGATCATTAGTAAACAATGTAGAAACACACATTAATCACCCTTTTCATAATGATCATAATGTTACTAATTTTCATTATGTTGTAAGCATATACTCGTAATGATCCTGTGAAGCAACCTCAGAGATCGTGAGTCAGCATCATAGCATACTTCCTGATCCACCATGAAGGTTAGGAGATCTTGAAGTCATCATCCACCAAAGTATTCCAACATATGAAGATTCAAGGGCACTTGACATCCTCAATGATTGAAGACTTCTTATTCAAGAAGTTCATGTAGATTCCATATGCATATATGAAGATCCATCACAACAAGTTTAGGGAGCTTGTGATCTTCATCCATTGAAGGCTTCCTATCAATGGAAGTTCATTTAGATTAGCCATTCTTACTAGATTAGATGGTTTATGTGTTTGTGCCATAAAACACAAGGTTTCTATGTTGGGCCATAAAACATAGCGGGAGTGGTTGTACCCTTGTAAAAGAACTAGCGGGAGTGGTTGTACCCTTGTAAAAGAACTCGACATCTAGCTTAGTGTCGGAAAAGGTGTAAGCGACGTTAGGTTGGTTCTACCTCGAACTAGAACCCGGTATTTAGCTTTGTACCGGAAAAAGTGTAAGCGACGATTGTAAGGTTTTCTCCGCCGAGAAGGGAGCTTGTTAATCTAGTGAAGTAACTCTCGAGTTGGGTACTCGGGGAGTGGAGTAGGGCGGAGAGGAGCTCTGTGACCGAACCACTATAAATTATCGTGTTCGGTTTGCGCTTTCTTTACTCTTTACTTTTATGTTTGCACTATATGATTGCTTGTGTTGTGTCTTGATGATCATACTTAGATGACAACGTGTTTAGTATATGCTAGTCATAAACTTCAATAAACATCTTTCATATTAGAACAAGCTTAAAAGGATATTTGATACAACAAGTTTTAAGTTTTTAAAACGGTAACGTATTCACCCCCTCTACGTTTTCACATTTTCGTCCGTTTTTATATGTTTTCGTTCGTTTTTATACGTTTTCGTCCGTCTCTATACGTTTTCGTCCGTTTTTATACATTTTCGTCCGTTTTTCTTACGTTTTCATACGTTTTTATTCGTTTTCATACGTTTTCGTCCATTTTTATACGTTTTTGTTCGTCTTTATACGGTTTCGTCCAATTTTCTTACGTTTTTATTTGTTTTCGTCCGTTTTTATACGTTTTTGTCCATTTTTAAACATTTTCGTCCGTTTTTCTTACGTTTTCATATGTTTTTATACGTTTTCATACCTTTTATCCGTTTTTATATGTTTTGTCCATTTTTATACATTTTCGTCCGTCTTTATACGTTTTCGTCCGTTTTCATACGTTTTCGTCCATTTTTATATGTTTTTATTCGTTTTCTTCCGTTTTTATACGTTTTCGTCCGTTTTTCTTACGTTTTCATACGGTTTTATTCGTTTTTATATGTTTTCATACGTTTTATCCGTTTTTATATGTTTTCATCCGTTTTTATGCATTTTCGTCCGTCTTTGTACGTTTTCGTCTGTTTTTCTTACGTTTCATACGCTTTCGTCCATTGTTATACGTTTCATACATTTTTATACGTTTTCGTCCATTTTATACATTTTCGTCCGTTTTTAAACGTTTTCGTTCATTTTTCTTACGTTTTCATACGTTTTTATACGTTTTATATGTTTTCGTCAGTTTTTATACATTTTCGTCCGTCTTTATATGTTTTTGTTTGTTTTATATGTTTTCATACGTTTTTATCCATTTTCATACGATTTTATGCGTTTTTATACATTTTCGTCCGTCTTTATACGTTTTTGTTTGTTTTATACGTTTTCATACGTTTATATACATTTTCGTCCGTTTTTATACATTTTCGTCCATTTTTTATGCATTTTCATCCGTATGAAAACGTAAGAAAAATGGATAAAAATGTATAAAAACATAAAAAAATGGAAGAAAAACGTATAAAAACGGACGAAAATGTATATAAACGGACAAAAACGTATAAAGACGGACGAAAATGTAAAAAAAAACAGATGAAAACGTATAAAAACAGATGAAAACGTATAAAAACGGATAAAAACGTAAGAAAATCGGACGAAACGTATAAAGACGGACGAAAACGTATAAAAACGAGATAAAATGTATGAAAACGTATAAAAACGGATAAAAATGTATGAAAACGTAAGAAAAATAGACGAAAATGTATAAAAACAGATAAAAACGTATGAAAACGTATAAAAACGGATAAAACACGTATGAAAACGTCAGAAAAATGAACGAAAATGTATAAAAACAGAAGAAAATGTATAAAAACGGTCAAAACGTATAAAAACGTAAGAAAATCGGACGAAAACGTATAAAGGAGATAAAAACGTATAAAATCGGATAAAAACATATGAAAATGTATAAAAAAGGACGAAAACGTATAAAAACTACGTAGAAAAGAATATTTTTTTAAGAAAACTAAATTTTGAGTCAACTAGAAACGGTCGTTAGTAAAAGGACTAACGTTGCAAACGATCGTTTGGTTAATGGACTAATGTTGCCGTTTGAAGACTGGGAGCTAACGGAGAAGATAATGACAGTTAGCGATAAGGACGAACGATGTTACATAGTTTCAAAATAAGGACTCAATTGGTGCAATTAAAAAGATTAGGGAGTTAAAAATTTATTTTTTATACACACAAAGGAAAGAAATAAGACAATATTATTAAAATATCCACTTAACAAAAGTCGAAAACAAAACACAAAATTTCCTTCCTACGAATGAGATCTAGCTACGAATCTTCGGCGTGGTTGCCCCTTGTGTGTCCATCTCTTTCAAACTAAAAAGTAAAAACCACATACAAAATCGTCTGTTTATATATATATATATAATGCGGAAATTCGTAGCTCAAAAAGCCAAAAGCTTATTATTGTCAAACGCAACCGCTTCCCCACGTTTATCAAATCACCTTTCCTCCTCCTCAAGTTATTATAATCTAAGGCTAGCTCGATTATTTACAACACTCGATTCATCATCTTCGATGGCTTCTTCTGATAAGTCAACTCCTCCTGTTACCGTTGATTCACTTAACCCAAAGGTCTTATTTTATTTTCTTCTTCAGCTTATTTTGAGTTTATAACTTGTTTACTGTTTATCTATACTTTTTAACCACTGATTTGTAAGTAGATCTAACATGCAGTGTTTATGTTGGTAATAAGCTGTTTGATATTGCTTATATTTAACTGGTGATTTTATTGGTAGATGTATATAATACAAGTTAAATAAGCTGTTAAATAAAGGGGTGTTTGTTTCAGTTTTTGAGCTTATGTTTCATGAGCTCACCTTTTGTGATTTATTTTGAAACTTTTCGGCGTATATAATTTGTGACTTATTTTGAATCTTTTCGGCTTATATATGTTTCTTATGTTATAATAAGCTTATATATGCCGAAAAGTTTCAAAATAAGCCACAGAAAGTGAGCTTATGAAACACAAGCCCAAAACCAAATAAGTCATAAGCCTGCTATATAAGCCGAAACAAACACCGTATACAAACACCTGCTTATTTTTTTTAAAGGATATTGTTGATGGATTTAATTATAATAAAAACTCAACTAAGTTGTTTATAGTAAGGTGATGATTATCTGCTTATAAGCGTAACAAGCTGTTTAAAATAAGTAATTTACGAGCACCTCCTTATTTATTAATGTGTCATGATGAGGTTACTTTATATAAGAAAATGGATTTCTACAGTTGAGATCAAAAGGTAGGGGATACCTTTTGTTTATGCTTAAGTTGTGATTCAAAGTAAGATTCAAAAGCATCATTAAAGCATATATAACTCTTACTTTTATAAACAAATACTAATTATTATTATTATTAAGTGTCATCAATTGAGATTTTATTTGTTATAGTAGGAGTGTTTTCATAGTGATGACGGATTATTGCATATGAAAGCAGCAGATGATTAGTTTCTATCGTTTTAGTCGGATTATTTTAATTAGTTGTCTGATTGTGATTATCTGATTGTTTAAGGCTGTTTCACATTTATTTAAGAAACGAATAACTTTTGAAGTTTCATCACTGGTGGTTGAGCTTGTGTGAAATTTATTTATGAGGTGTTTCGGATAGTGTTTTGGAAGTCATTATCATATAATCATGTTTTCAACTCATGGATAATTAGTTGGATATATTGAAACTGATTCCGCTGATATAGTATCAAAGAATCAACTTTGGATACTCAGTTATCTATCAGCGTAAAAAAAACTGATTTTGATTATCTGTTCAATTAAGGTCTTTTACATGTGAATCATTAGACAAGAGGCTTTCTCAAACAACCTAACAACATCTCTCTTACAACCCGTTTTGTTACCACTGATATACTGATTATTAGCTGCAATGACCTTTGTACTGATGGTTTCCCCTTTATTGGCAGGTCTTGAAATGTGAGTATGCTGTACGTGGTGAAATCGTCTCCCTGGCTCAGGTATACAATGATCATTAACTGATTTATTGATAGGAAATTTATAATCAAAAGTATAATAGACTACTTTAAAGTGTGTTGGATGAACACTTTCTGATGTTTCTACGTTATTTTACTACAGAATTTGCAGCAAGATTTGAAAGCAAACCCGGGCGCTCATCCTTTTGAAGAGGTATCATTTTCCTCGCTGCTTTCTTTTTATTCTGTTAGAAAGTTACAGATTCTATTTCAGTGCTGATATCCTTCAAATGTTTGCAGATAATTTACTGTAACATCGGAAATCCACAATCTCTCGGGCAACAACCGATCACTTTCTTTAGAGAGGTTCTTGCACTGTGTGATCATCCCACCATATTGGACAAGAGTGAAACACAGGGTTTGTTTAGGTACTGATACATTATAAACTAGTGTCAGTTATGTAATTTTTCCGAAGTTTTTATATGCATTCAAGTAACCTGATATGTATCATTAAACTTAGTTCATTACATGTCTCATATCTTACTGTGACTTTGGTGGTGAATTTTGACAGCGCGGATTCCATTAATCGAGCATGGGAGATCCTTGATCAGATTCCTGGAAGAGCAACTGGTGCATACAGTCACAGTCAGGTAAAACCGTAAAACTGCTGTCTACTGTTTTTCTTTTCTTTTTTGCGTACAAAATGTTTAAGCACATGGTGCACAGCGATGTAACGTAAATGACATGTGTTTTGTAATTGTCATCAGGGTGTCAAGGGATTGCGTGATACCATTGCTGCTGGTATTGAAGCTCGTGATGGTTTTCCTGCTAATCCAGATGATATTTTCTTGACAGATGGTGCAAGTCCAGCGGTATAAATATCTCTTTTTCGTGCTCTTTTAGTTTGGTAAATAGATTAGATTTTAAAATTAGTAGAACATATTGTTTTGATTACTGATTGTATTATCTTTGTATACCAGGTCCATATGATGATGCAGTTACTTATAAGGTCAGAGAGTGACGGAATCTTCTGCCCAATTCCTCAGTACCCTCTTTACTCTGCTTCAATCGCCCTTCATGGTGGCACTCTTGTATGTGCTTTTATTACCAGAAGCTAATGCCCATGTTATTGTACCTTCTTTGTTACTTTATTGGAATGCTAAATTATTGCTTCATAATGATTTTCAGGTTCCTTATTATCTTGATGAAGCAACAGGGTGGGGACTAGAGATATCTGAGCTTAAAAAGCAACTGGAAACCGCACGATCAAAGGGCATCACTGTCAGGGCTTTGGTTGTGATTAATCCAGGAAACCCAACTGGCCAGGTAAATATCTCCTCTCGAAGATCACTAATTAATGTATTCTCACATTTTTCTGATAAATTATTTTTCGAAACTTTATCTAGGTTCTTGCTGAGGATAACCAACGAGATATTGTTGAGTTCTGCAAGAAAGAAGGCTTGGTTCTTTTAGCAGATGAGGTATACCAAGAAAACATCTATGTCCCAGAGAAGCAATTTCACTCTTTTAAGAAAGTGTCTCGTTCAATGGGATATGGTGACAAGGATATCCCCTTGGTTTCTTTTCAATCCGTGTCTAAAGGTAGTTTTTTGTCACACAATGCTACATGGCAATGACACGTGTCGTGAGAAATTTTGAAGTTGACTAATAGTTACTGCTTTTCAGGGTATCATGGTGAGTGCGGGAAAAGAGGTGGTTACATGGAGGTCACTGGTTTTACTCCTGAGGTTAGGGAACAAATTTACAAGGTGGCGTCTGTGAATCTGTGCTCAAATATTTCTGGTCAAATTCTTGCAAGTCTCGTCATGAGCCCTCCAAAGGTATCCGTCGCTTCATATATTACAATCTATTTGGTTTGGCGATATGATTATAAGCTAATATGTGCATATATGCAGGTTGGAGATGAATCATACGATTCCTACTTTGCTGAAAGAGATGGCATCCTACAATCACTAGCAAGGCGTGCAAAGGTGAGTTCAGATCAGCAAACTTGCAGATTAGTATTGCTTTATAATGATCAATTGTTATGTTGAGGAAAATTATTGATAATTTGTTCTTTATCATTAAACCATAGACATTGGAAGATGCACTGAACAGCTTAGAGGGTATTACTTGCAACAAAGCGGAAGGTGCAATGTATCTTTTCCCACGCATTCAACTACCCAACAAAGCCATAAAAGCAGCAGAAGCTGCTAAAAAGGCACCAGATGCATTTTATGCAGCTCGCCTTCTGAATGCCACTGGTATCGTTGTGGTTCCTGGTTCTGGTTTTGGTCAGGTGAGATTTTTATAGTGGTATTGTGTTCAAAGTTTTTAGGCATTTAAATACTATATTCATAACAGATAGTTTTGTGTCGTTTTGTAAACTATTTTCTTAACATCTTTTCAGTAAAACTAATTTACTTTCTCATAAGTTCCGTTTCAGTCATTGAACTTATCTTTGTACATTTTGGTTATTAAAGATAGTTTTGTGTCGTTTTGGATTCTTAACATCTTTTCAATAAAAATATAAAATAATATATCATATATAATCTAAGATGTCTATACACAACTGTAATAAGTATTATTTTTAGAAAGCTGGCTTCAAGGATTTTTTGTTGTCTATAAAACGACTCAAACATCATTTTTCTTGACTGATGGGACAAAAAAAAAATGGAATTAGCTAGACGCCTAATCTGGGACAAATGGAAAAAGAAGAAGAAAAAAAAAATGGTATATTGTCCAAAAGAAAATTTAAATAATCCCATTTAGGTTGAATTAGTGGTGTTTACAATCTGTTAGGTAAATGATAAAATGTTATTGGTTTGTTTCCTACAGGTGCCTGGAACATGGCATTTTAGGTGCACGATTTTACCACAAGAGGAAAAGATTCCGGCCATAGTTTCACAATTGACTGAATTCCACAAGAAGTTCATGGATGAGTTCCGTGATTAAGCGGCTCCCCAGAGTTTGTTATTGCTTCCTTTATTATAAGCGGTTTTTTGCTAGTGACAAACAGGCCTTGGTGAAATTTGAAATAAAAGGTCAAACAACATTTACAGCTTTGGTATGCGTTTCTTTTCTGCTTGCGGAAATTGTAAAATGGATGTTTCTCTGTTTTTGTTGAGGTTTTGCGGTTGCCTTAAACATAATATATATTAGCACTAGTAAAAGCATTTTGGAATCCATCTTGGTACTTAAAATATGTTCTCTTTCTTAGATGTGCAACTTATTTAATTTCGGTTATTTAGTATAATTTTCGTTTTTCAGTTAGCCTTGTACCACTGTACAAAACTGGAACGTATCACATCATACCAATAACAGTTTTTATGTGAGAACGCGTGTACCGAAAACCCAATCTTATGGTACCGATTTTGAACCAGTGTGAAATTGGACCGTATATGTACCAAAAGTTTTAGAAAATAAGTACTCGAGAAGCTTTACTATACCGATAATTGATCCAGTTCAGTATAAACTGCTTGGCTTGTTATTTTAACTTGGCTTTTCATCAAAACACTTTTAACTTGAGTAAAAAAAACCATTTTTACCCTGGCCATATCAATACCGCACCAGTCACACATCTAATCATACAATACAAAAAACCAATTGTTTGCTATAATCATTACTGTGTACTATAACATGTGCCCGGTTCGGGACAGTTGTGTTTACCGGTTTCACAGTTTCACTTTGCGTTTCACACGAACATAAGTTTTTTTTAGCTCTACTGAAGATTCATTTTGATTTTTGCTATAATTGGTACCGAGTATCCATCACCGCATCACGGTTTTGGGTACAGTTTCAAAGCTTTGTTTTGAATTTTAGCACTCAATTGTTTGTTGGGTGAGAATAATTGATCTGGTTGTACAAACACACCAGACGTAAAAAGCTGGGGTCAACAACTGATTACCTTTTGCTAAAATAGTGATTGTGAGCAAAAGCAATCTTTTCATCAGACCAAAGATATGCCGTGCAAGTAAATGTAAAAAAGAGAAAGCAACACATCACACGTAAAAATTAACCTTTTTGACATGCATTCTCAAAAGGAATTTTTTGTCATACAATGATATAAAGGAATATGTTAATGCCTTTTTGACATGCATTCACCAAGGAAATTCCCTGAATATTTGTCTTGGTCAAGTACACGAAAAGGTGGACAAGCCAGTTGATCTATTCTACTTCAATTATTAACCAAGCAACCACATGAGCGGCGGTGGCTAGAGAAATGGACACTCGGGTGACGCTTCATCGTCTTGTTTGATTTAGCCACCATTGTAGAATGCTCGGCCTTAGCTGCGTTCCTCAACTCTTCTGCTTTTCTTTGAACAAGTGTCATCTTTTTTATGAACTTTTCCTCGTATCTTGATCGCATTTTCTGAATCTTCATCTCTAGCTTCCTTGATTCAGCTTCAGCTTTAGCTTTTTGGAGGTTCACCCAAGCTTTGATTCTTGTTTCCTCTATTTGATATCTGCAGGAAAACGCAGAATGTCACCATTTTTTTTCCAACAACCCATGTCTAAATCCATCTAGTTGTCTATTTCTATATAGAATTTAGAAGAAAAAACGTATAACGGAAATAGGGGGTCAGTTCGATTAGTTTGTTGATTTTCCCTTCAAAGATACCTTATACATGGTTCAGACTTCTCTTCCCAAGCAGAAGGTCGAGGTCCCGAAATGCCTAGTGCACATTCATTGTTCATCTCGAACTCTCTAAGGCTTTTAGATAGTTCCTCATCTTCCTCATCCCTAGAGCTCCATTTGGAAGTTATTGTATCAAACGGGGTCCATGGTTGTAGCTTAGCTAAATGGCACTCTTGTAAGCTTTGATCCACCAATGCCAATGGGACTAACCGACCTTCGGGTGTGTTATGTCGTGGTGGAGACAAGCTTTTTATTGGCGTTGGGCAACGTGAGGTCGTGGAGCTTCCGGTTGGGGTCATTTCTGTCCCGGTGTCTTTGCTTTTGGCCTCATGAACCACTTCCGTGGTTGCATAAGTTGGGTTTTTGAATACGAATTCTTTGTTTGTCGACTCCGGGGTTCTGAACTTCGAAAAATCGGCTTCTCCCTCGTTTGTAAACTTATCTGCTATACCAAACAAAACTTTAAACTATTTTACAATTTTAATAACCAACTTTAAATTTTACTCATGATAACAATTCATTTGTCAGTTACTACCAATATTACTACTATTGGCAACTAGTCAATTTTATTACCATTTTTGTAACCAAGAAGGGACCACAGAAAAACATCAACAAACACATTAAAGACACACAAAAGCCAAGAACACATAACAAAAACATGCTAAAACCACACATAAACACCAAAAATGTGCACCAAATGCTTGTTCATGTATATTCTCAAATGCCCAGAAAATTGAACATCATTTTGCACCCAAAAACTACAACAAACAAGATTTTATAAAATTTGCTAAATAACACACATGTGTATGAAGTATGATAGTAAGAAACAAATAATGAAAAATAAAGGGTATACTAGCATACCTTTTAGAACCAAGTCAGATGACTCTGAGATGCAATGTTGTTGGTGTGAAGATGCAACTTTTGATCCATGAAACATAAAACCATCTTGTTTTTTGGTCTCAAAATCTTGAGACTTGACAACACCATGAGCAGGAGATTCATGACCATTAATGACCCATTTTTCAGCATCTTCCCATTTTGAAGGAATGTTCTTTCTGGACCCAATACTAAAACTGAAACCAGGTCGACCCATATTCTTCACTCCTACTCCCTGCATAATAGTACACACAGTCAAAACTATAAAAGTTACAAAAGCTCTTAGACATTGAAAAACAGCTTATTTAACATTATGGAAAAGTTTGTAAGCCCACTTTTTTCAGCTTATGAGTTATCAAGTTGAGTATATGGTCTTAACTCTTAACTTGATATAGGCCATAAGCTAAAAAAAAGTGGGCTTATGACTTTTTTTCCAATCTACATAAGCTCATAAGTACCATAAATAAGCTAACTAAAACAGCTGCTTAGTGAACTAAAGAATCTTAAACTGCCTATTGACAAACATAAACATTTTGATCACTCAAACACCAACTAAGCATATAAACTAGTAAAATGAGAAATCTTAATGAAACTTTTAAATGCTGAGAGTTAAAAATGTACCCCATGAGAATGGAAGAATGGAGCATGGTCTTGATTGTACTTTGAGCTTTTGACATCCATTGGAGTTAAAGAGAATATATTAAAGAGTTTGGTGTTTTTCTTATGAGTTGAAAAGGAGGGTGGAAAAGGAATACTGAAAAAAAAAAAGGAAGAATCTTGTGCTTGTGATATTAAGTTGAAACAAGAGGGTGAAAAAGGTGGACATAATATGTTGTTCAACAGAGGTAAAAAAACAGTACAAGAGCTTAGGTAGGAAAGATGTGCAAATGGCAGCCTGCTAATGCTATGAGCCTATCATAGATAATGGTCCAGATTCTAATAAAGCTACTGCTCATCCGGATCCAAATTACCTATAAAATATTACATTTGTTGGGATCTTTTTGGCCTCCCTCCCATGGCCACTGTAGAAACCATTTAGGGCGGGTCGGGTTTGGGCGGGTCGGGTCGGGTCGGGTCATGGATCGGATGAACAGTACCACATTGTACTGTAGCTACAGTTTTTTTTTTTTTTTTTTTTTTTTTTTTTAGAAACTTGAATAAAAAAAATCCCGCGGCAACGCGCGGGCGCACCACCTCGTTATATATAAAAAGGGGGATGAGTTATTCAAGCCCCCCTATAGGGGGGGTGTTGACTTTTTGCATGCTATCGCCGCTTGTACTGTCTGCTTTAAAGTTTGTACATGTTGATCAGAATAGGCGGAGCCCACATGATAGGGGGGGCTTGTATAGTATATCCCATAAAAAGGGTTGTGTTAACCACACCCTCCCTACATAAGAGACAAAACCTATTTTTAAGGAATGTACAAGCCGACAAAGCAGACAGTACAAGCGGCGGCAGAGAGAAGTCAACACACCCTTCCTACATAGGGAGGGTGAGGTTATCACAGCCGGATCCAAATTATATATAAAAATGAATTATGACAAAATTTTGATTGAAAAAAAGATAACAGAAAAATGTATATAAGACGAGCCATATGTTTAGGTTGATGTTTTAGACTTGCACGTGCATTTTATGTTAGACTGGGTTTCCTTATCTAAGGCCATGTGTAGTGTGTGTAAGAGAGTGTGTGTAAAAGAGGACGGAGCGTTTTGCACTATGTGGCAGTGTGGGCCACCATGGGGCTTGGAAGGAAAAATGGTGTAGTGGTAGATGGTGCATGGTGGGGCGCTATGCAGGCAAAAAAGTGGGTTTTTTTCAAATGAAAGCAAAGGGCGCGGGTGCTATGCAGAAAACACTCCAGCCCTTTTTTGCTTCTTCCACACCCTTCGATTATGGAAGATGGGGCGTTATGGGCTTATTTGGGGCGCTATAGTGGCTAAACACGCCCCAGTATAGTTGGTCTAACATGTTATCCGGGCATGTCGATCATCTTACCTAGGCGGTTTGAGCTGACGTCTCTAGCTACCTTGTCAAACTTTAGCCGTCGCCGTTTATCCGTCGTCTAAGAAAAAACCAAATTTCGGTTTAAACGTTAGTCACTCACTGTTTTGACCATAACTCCTAAACCGTAAGAAGTTACCTGAGGCCAATGACATCATATTAAAATTGTGAAGAAAAGAATAACGGAATCGCCGCCGCAGCCTTTGCCACGCGATGTAACCAGACGCCCATGGTTTCATTATCTAACATTTTACTCATCAACTAATTAAAAAAAAAAAGTTTTTTCTTGTTTGCGAACTAAAGTTTGTTCAAGTTATAGATAATACTCACTCTGTACCATATTAAATGTCCTGTTTGACTTTTTAAAGTCAACATTTTTCAACTTTGACCTTAACTATTTTATTTTGTGTTATATGATACTTGATGCAAAATATATGAATAGATTGAGTTTTAAATGTATTTTCTTTGGTATAATTTTCATCAAGTATTATATAATACAAACAAAAATATTTATATTCAAAGTTGAAAAACAAAGACTGCAAAAGTCAAAACATAACATTTAATATGGGACGGAGGGAGTAACATTTTATTGCTTAAGTGCAATGAAACTGGTTTCGGATTCCGAAAATCTATGCTTATTTGGGTCATGATAAGTAAACTATGGACTCAGTCTAATCGGAGCTAGATCACTAGTAGCGACATGTTTTATAGAATCCCAGGTTTACTTGCGAGATCATTGAAAGTAACTCGGTTAGCATGTCTAGGATACCACCCAAAAAAAAAAAAAAAAAAAAAAAAAAAAAAAAAAAAAAAAAAATTAGTATCAAAATGCAAGAGCTCATCTGTATATATTGTTAGTCATATATTTAGCATAGCCCGATAGTAGTTTGTATGGGCTAAGATCCGAGTATCACTTTTTAGGGTTTGGATACTATTTATGTATTATTCGGTATTGATTAATGCTACGAAAGACTTTGAGTCTAAACTGGGTGATGATGGTGATCTGGTTTTTGATCTGACCTTATATAGGAGTCTTGCGGGTTCTCTTCAGTATCTCACTTTTACTCGCCCTGATATTTCTTATGCAATGCAGCAGGTTTGTCTTTATATGTATGATCTGCGGGAGCCTCATTTCTCGGCTCTTAAGTGGATTTTGAGGTATGTTCGGGGTACTTTGGACTATGGGTTATAATTGTTTTCATCTTCTACTTTTTCATTGGTTGCTTATTCGGATGCAGATTGGGCTGGTTGACTACTACTCGAACATCCACTTCTGGCTACTGTGTGTTTCTTGGCAGCAACTTACTATCGTGGGCCTCTAAGCGTCAACCGACGCTTTCTCGTTCTAGTGCAGAGGTAGAGTATCGTGGTGTTGCCAATGTTGTTGATGAGACCTGTAGGTTGAGGAACCTACTACGTAAGCTGCATACTGTTGGGTCCGTCAGTACCCAAGAATACTTAAAACAAGATTTGGACACAAATTAACTAAGTGTTAACTTAAACCGAGAACAATTCAAGTCACTGAGAGAACAGTCTCTCAGTGAGTCATCTTCAGGATGCTTAAGGCGAATTCATGAAGAAGGATTCACTACTCAGGAAGGCGGTACTCCCTGAGTAGGACTTAAGCCAAAGAAGAAGATGATGGTTCAGTGAGTGTTGGACAAGAACTCACTGAACCCCAGTCTCCTCAACGACAATTGTGATTAATAAATGAAGGCGTGTACTGAAGAACCTAAAGCCTGAAAGAAAGGCGGGAAGATCTGGGAAGAGTTTAAGATAAGATCAAATCTTATCTTGTCAGGAAGAAACCTTCCCTAAAACGGCTAAAAGTCATGGAGTGTCAGACCAACCACTCCTAAAGACTTTTAGCCCATTCCTATTGGTTCTTGGAAATGACAATTACTGTTGTAATTGTCAGACACGCTTGCTTCAACAACTTGTATTATTTTTAATCACTTTTACTCTTTATACTTGTGTATAAATAGGTTCAGATGGGAGAGAAGTTGTGTGTGTTTTGTACATTGAAAGCTTAGACTTTTACAAAACAACTTCTCTCCTACAAAGAGTAACCAGTCCCTGAGATAGCTCAGTGAGGCACATTGTTACCACTCAAAGCAAAGCTTGAGTTTAGATAGGAGACACCACCATACCTTGTCTATTCAATCCCAAGTGTTTGTTCCGCAAAACACTTGGGTAATAGATTCTTTGATTCATTTCTAATAAGAATTTAAACGTTGAAAAATACTTATGTGTTTTTACTTTTACGTTTCATTAATCTGTTAGAATTAATCATAACATTGTATTAGTCATAAACACGAATAGATTAACTTTCTAGTTAACTCTAAGCGTGTTAATGGAACAACAAGTGGTATCAGAGCCTCTGGTTTATAAAATCTTTCAAAACTAACCAAGAGTGCTCAAGGTTTTTAAAACCAAGATCCTACTATGACTGATATTAATGTACCCCAGCTGGTCGATAAAAAGGGTGGCAGCTATTCTGCTGTTGCACCCAGACTAGAAGCTGGAAAGTTTAGCAAATGGAAAAAACGTATGATTTGCTATTTAACTGGTATGGAACCTTACTACATCACCTGTATCAGGGATGGCCCATTTGTCCCTAAGACTGCTGCAGGCTAAACAAGCCTGAGGCACTAATGGACCATTGATGAGAGGAGGGTGGTCAATCAAGACCACGCCTTAAAAGCATCCTATATATCTTGTCTTCCTGATGATATAATGGAATCAGTCATCAACTGTTTAATAGCCAAGCAAACTTGGGATGACTTGGTTAATAGCTTTGAGGGCCCCTCAGATACCAAGGAAAACAGGGTCATGGACCTGAAACTTGAGTATAATACTTTCAGGGCAAAAGACTCTGAAAGTCTCTCTCAGACTTATACCAGATACAAGACTTTGATAAACGAACTATCAAATGATGGTGTAGTATTATCTAAGCATGAGACAAATGTTGGCTTTGTCAACAGTCTCCCTAAGAAGTGGCTAAACTTCTCACAAGGCCTGAGGAATGCTAATCACATTCAGACCCTTGAGCTCCCTGAAATCTATGGGAAATTTGTCTATGAGGACAACTTGATCTCAAGGAGATATCCTGACTCAAAAGCTCTTGAGTCCAAAAAGGCCTTAACCTCCACACCCATATCAACTGCTTTTTATACTAATGGTGTTGTGCAAGACTTTCAAGAGGAGTCTGAGGATGAAATTGATGAAAGAACTAGTGATGAGTACCTAAAAGATCTAAACTTGGAATTCCAAGAGAGGGCACTTCTTGCTAGTTCAAAACGTTTCATCAAAAGAAACCAGTCCAATTTTTCAAAAGGAAAAGCAAATGAAACCACTAAATGCTTTAATTGTGGTAAAAAGGGTTATTTTGCTAGGGACTGTTATTCTAAAACAACCTCAGAACCCTCTTACAAATTTTCAGGAAATAGTTCTTCAGGAACTAGCAAGTTTCAACCTAAAATGTTTCAGTCGACCCAACAATTTCAAAACAAGGGTCAAAAAGACTTTGAAGCAAAATATAGGAAAGCCAAGGCTAAACTTGCAATTCTTGAAACTAATCCCTCTATTTCTCAGGCTGCTCAAACACCCAAACCTGTTCAGGCAAAGAATAAGGTTTTAGTAGCTGAAGCTTATGACTGGGATGATGAAGAGGTCTCCTCAGATGAGGAAATTAGAGTGAGTGCACTGATGGCACTCTCTGAAGGTGATCAGGTGGCTGTTGGGAAAAGCCATGCAAGGAATGGAGAGTGGGTAAACATCACCATGAAGAAGGTAAACACTTTACTTTCTATGGATGATGATTCTGATTGGCAGTCTTACATGAATTATATTTGTGTAGATCTTAAATTTGTTGAGGAACAAAGGCTTAACATGTGTTCAAAATATAACAACATAGTGTCAGAATTGAATAAATGTAGAGATGAATTGCTTGTACTAAAGCAAGCCAAATTAGAAACAATAACTCTACAAATTCAGAACACTGAAATTTTGAAACAAAACCAAGCCCTACTAACTGAACTTAACAAAGAAAAAGCTGTCATCCAAAGCTGGACCAAAAAGAACCCCAAGTCTTTGACACTGTGGGATTAAGCTCTCAGAAAACCATTGAAATTGACCCTCTTATGGTTGATCCCAATGTGAGTCACAGTGAATTAACCTTTATTCCAGCTGGCATATCTTTTGAGCAAGAAATGCTTCCCAAGTCTAATGACTGGATTGCCAGGGACAACCCAGTCAGTAAGTTACCAAACTTTGAGACTGGAAAGATCTTGCTTCCTGAAAGTCAGGCCTTGAAAAATATGCTTGGACTTACTTAACAACTCAGTAAGCTTGAACTCACTGAACAACTCAGTAATACTGAGTCTGTGAATGAGTCTGAATCAGAATCATACCCACCACTTCCTCCACTGAATACCCTTCAGGGTGCTGCACCAAACTTAGGCCTCCCACCAATGGTCTTCTCACCACACTCTCCAAAGGAGAGATCAGGAAAGGGAACAACCATCCTGAAGAAACCAACCCTTGAAGTCTCAGTAAATACTGATGACTCATCAACTTCAGTCCCTTCTGAAGTAACAACCCAAAGCCCTGATTCAAAATTTGATCAGTTGGCTGAAATGGTCAGGAAGCTGGGAGAGAAGATTGCATCTTCTGAGAAACCTTCTCAATCCAAGAAGGAACAAAAACCAGCTTCCTCAAAGACCAAACCCAAACCCACAAAACCCTTGAAAAGATGTGAATTGTGTAACTATACCAATCATCTCACTGATGATTGCTATAGAATCCTTTATTGCATGGTTTGAAATAAGGATGATCACAGGACCTCTGATCATAAAACACATACAGTCACATCAAACATGGCAAGTCTTAAAGCTCAGTCTTTAAACTATCCTTCTGATTCTAAACAGAAACAGAAACAAAAGGCAAAGCCTTTTGCACCTTGCCCTCACTGTGGGTTTAATGACCACCATCCTAAGGATTTTCAAATTGACAATGGTTGTGAAAATAGTGGAAGTTCCACTCATAACACCTCAGGACGTGGTAAGGCCATTCAGGCCAATAGAGGTATGACAAAGTCAGCCTCTCAGTTCACTGAGTCTACATCAGCAATCAAATGCATAATATGTGGTAGCTCAGTCCACTCCACCACTGACCATAAATCACTTGAAAATGTTAATAAGACCTTCAAAGCTAAACCCTCCAAGAAGTGGAGTCCTAGAAAGAACTGACCCAGTTTACTATTTGTGCAGAAACATGCCAGGGATCCTGTTTGGCATCTTGATAGTGGATATTCAAGGAGCATGACTAGTGTGAAGGAATATCTGCACAAGTATGTGGATGAATCAGGACCTAAAGTGATATTTGCTGATAACTCATCATGTCTCACTGAAGGTTATGGTTCAGTAAACTGCAATGGTATAGTCTTTACTAGGATAGCTTATGTAAATGGTCTAAAATACAATTTGATAAGTGTCAGTCAACTATGTGATGCAAAATACATAGTTCAATTTGATGATAAGCAAGGAATCATCTTCAATGCTAATAAGGAAGTTGTCCTTATTGCTCCAAGAAGACATGATGTTTATGTGTTAGACATGTCCAGTCTGACTCAGAATGGAACTTGTCTCTTTACTAAGGCCACTGATGCACTCAACTGGCTTTGGCATAAGAGACTCTCCCACCTGAACTTCAAAAACATAAACAACCTTGTAAAACAAAAAAGGTCCTTGGCTTACCATCTCTTGTGTTTTCAAAGGATAAACCATGCTCAGCTTGTGAAAAAGGTAAACATCACAGAGCATCCTTTAAAACCAAAACCAACTTTTCCATCAGGAATTGCCTACATCTTCTTCATATGGATCTATTTGGACCAATTAGTCCTAGATCTATTAACCATGAGAAGTATACTCTGGTCATTGTGGATGAGTACTCAAGATACACTTGGGTATACTTCCTGATCAAGTCAGGCAGCTGAAACTATTATGTCCTTTGTCAGGAACATTGAAAATCAGAATGACATCAAAGTCAAACAGATTAGGACTGACAATGGAACAGAGTTCAAAAATTATGAACTTGAATGTTTCTGTGATGAGAAAGGGATTTCACAAAAAATTTCCTCACCCTACACACCTGAACAAAATGGGGTGGCTGAAAGAAAAAATAGAACACTCATTGAAGCAGCTAGGACAATGCTAAATGGATCAGTCCTTTCCAAACACTTTTGGACTGAAGCAGTAAAGACTGTCTGTTACACACAAAACAGATCCATCATTGTCAAGAGACATAGCAAAACTCCTTATGAGTTATTCAAGGGAAGAATCCCTGACATCAGCTACTTTCATGTCTTTGGGTGTCCTGTGTTTATTCATAATAACAAGGATCACTTAGGAAAATTTGATGACAACTCTGATGATGGATACTTCCTAGGATACTCCCTAGTCTCAAAAGCCTTTAGAGTGTTTAACACTAGGAGACAACATGCTGAGGAAACATTTCATGTTACCTTTGATGAGAGCACTGATGCAATCAGTGTCTCTAACAACTCAGTGGAAGAGATAGGTATTGATGAATCATCAAGATACCCTCCTAATGAACATCATACTGATAATGGTCCTTCCACTCAGTACCATGCAAATGCTGACATCTCCTATTACATCATTCCCCACAACCTTCCTTACCCAACCATCACTGAGTTTATTGAAGCACAAAATACTGATGAATTCATTCAGTCAGTACAAAGTACTCAGGTACTAAACAATCATAGTGATGAGTCAACCCACTCAGACACTCATGATGCTGAAGAACATCATGTGTCTGATCCTGATCCTACCCATTAGGCCTCTACAAGTTCTAATCAATTTCCAAGACCTCAGGACAGTTGGACTAGGTCTCAGGATATAGAACTTGTCAACATAATTGGTGAGCCTACTGAAGGCATGCTCACAAGAAGCCTGGCTGCTGAACTGAGAGCAGCCTCAGCCAATGAATGCCTATTTGTGGACTTCATTTCCACAATTGAACCCAAAAGTGTTAAGGAAGCACTAAAACATCCAAGTTGGGTTCAAGCCATGAATGATGAACTGGAACAATTTGACAAAAACAAGGTAATGACCTTGGTCAAATGTCCTGAAGATGTTTCAGTCATTGGCATGAAATGGGTATTTAAAAACAAATCTGATGAAAATGGCATAGTCATTAAAAATAAAGCCAGACTTGTAGCCAAAGGCTATAATCAACAAGAAGGCATTGACTATGAAGAAACATTTGCACCAGTAGCAAGGATGGAAGCCATCAGGATCTTCCTTGCTTTTGCTACATACATGAACTTCAAGGTGTACCAAATGGATGTTAAAAGTGCATTCTTAAATGGTTCACTGAAAGAAGAAGTTTATGTTCAGCAACCACCTGGATTTGAAAGCCATGAGTTTCCTGACAATGTCTGCAAGCTTAACAAAGCCCTTTATGGACTGAAACAAGCTCCCAGGGCATGGTATGAGACTCTTTCAGCTTTCCTGATCCAAAACAAATTTGTCAGAGGCAAGATAGACAACACATTGTTTATCTACAAGACAAATAATGATGTCATACTTGTACAAGTGTATGTTGATGACATCATCTTTGGCTCAACAAATTATAAACTTTGCAAACAGTTTGAAAAACTAATGGCAAAAAAATTTGAAATGAGCATGATGGGAGAACTGACTTACTTCCTTGGTCTACAAATCAAGCAGACTGATAAAGGAACCTCTATCAGTCAAGAGAAGTATGTCAAAAGCCTACTGAAGAAGTATGAGCTCAGTGACTGTGCCTCAGTCAAGACTCCTATGGTACCTCCAAACAACCTTGGTCCTGATCTTACTGGAAAACCAGTGAATCAAACTCTCTTTAGAGGAATGATAGGATCTGATGTGCGTGTGTATTGCTCTAATTCTTTTATATCCACGGCAGCGGCTCCAAAGACTTGGTGCGCGCGTGATGTCGTTGTGGTTTTAGCAGTATTAATGCCTACTCAAGTTTTAAATTTATATTTAGCCGACTTATCAATAAAACACACACTTTAACGAGCAGTGTACCCGGTCAGTATGAATATAATGGTAAGTAGAGTGTCGATCACTAAGAGTGGAATGTATTATCTAGTTATTCTAATCAGTATTTTAATATCTTAAGTTAGCTGTACAACCTAATCTAACGCAATGGGGTTCAGCCTGAGAGACTGGCACGGTTTGGTTATGATGAAATAAAAAACTAAACTAATGAGCACGAATCAGCGATTAGCACACACGTACACAGATAGATACTTGAGACAATAAGAAGACCTGTCCTGATAATTAAGTAGCTTGTCACTTGTTTTATTGCTAGTTTTATATGAAGTGTATATAATTAACCCTTTCTCGTTGGCTCTAATCTTATCGGCGAGTAAACCCTTAATGATCACTTATGTCTATCCCACTATCCTAGAAATGATAGAATAAATAGGCGAGGAAGGGGCATGGCGACCCAAGCAATGCTCAGCTAGACACAAAGGTTATCAATGCACTAATAAAAGTCACCAAAGACATCAACATATAAACTTTAATTAATGGGAAAGCAATTTTAAGGGGTGCCCATGATTTTCCGTAGTCACATGGAATCGGCCCATCAATCCTGATGAATTAAAGTGTACTAATACAATAAAACAAAACTACTTAATGAATTGAATACATGCAGGACCTTCTTACAGCTCTTGTTTCTTCGTTTAGGGTGTGTCTTGTGCTGCTAATACGTCTGAATTCGTCTGGTATCTTGCACTGTCCAACCTCTAAAAACTCTCGAAATTCGTCTGACCTTGGGGTATTTATAGTTTCTGTCTGAGGGTTAGATGCGGCGCATATGATAAGTAGATGCGGCGCATTGACTTAACTTCGCGTGGGGTCCAAGATTAATATATTCAGGAATATTCGTACACCGCCTTAAGATGCGGCGTAACTCCATTTCTCTATGCGGCGCATGTCCTTTGCTGTCTTGGAATGTAACTTGTGAAATCTTGATAGTGATACGCCGTATGTAAGAAGTGTGTTGCGGCGTATCTGGAGCAGAATGATCTTGATCTTGTACATTTCAGTAGACTCTTAACATCTTGCTTGTTTTGCTCCATAATTAGTCCAAAATTGCCAAGTTTCACATAATACTTGTTTTTACCTGAGAATTACAAAAGTAAACATTAACGTATCAATTCTCATATATAATATAATAAAACAAGTCAAATAAATAGGATAAATGATGGTAATAAAATGTACTTATTTGAGTTCATCAGGATCACTGATGTATTTACTTGCATCAAGGCCTGATATCCAATTCTCAGTCTGCCTATGTGCCAGATATCAATCTGACCCAAGAGAGACTCATATCACTGCTGTGAAAAGGATATTCAGGTACCTGAAAGGTACTCCAAACCTTGGATTATATTATCCAAAATGTTCAGGCCTTGATCTTAAAGGATACTCAGATTCTGACTATGCTGGATGCAACATGGACAGAAAAAGCACCTCAGGCTCTTGCCAAATTCTTGGTGGAAAACTAGTCTGTTGGAGTACTAAGAAGCAACAATCAGTTGCCATGTCCTCCGCTGAAGCTGAATATGTTGCAGCAGCAAGTTGTTGTGCAAATGTACTCTAGATGAAAAGTCAACTCTGTGACTATGGAATTCAGTACAAGATGGTTCCCATCTTTTGTGATAACACAAGTGCAATTGCCATCTCAAATAACCCTGTTCTTCATCAGAGAGCAAAACACATTGATATAAGATATCACTTCATCAGGGACCATGTCATGAATGGTGACATAGAATTACACTTCATTCCTACTGAATATCAGCTAGCTGATATATTCACCAAACCATTGGATGAACCAACTTTCACCAGACTGAAAGCTGAACTAGGAATGTTGGATATTGAAAACCAGTCCACTGATTGACTCCATCTAAATATGTGTAAATTCTGAATCCCTGACTCAATGTGTTCTTCAGTGAGGAAGGTCACTGAACTTCAGGAACTAAACCCAAGTTCCTGAACCCTTAATCCTTAGGAATTAAACCCAAGTTTCTGAATTCTTGGTCCTCAGGAACTAAACCCAAGTTCCTGAACCCTTGAACCTCAGGAATTAGACCCAAATTCCTGAACACTATAACCATCAGCGACTAAACCCAAGTCCTGACAATCAGGTTCACTGAATGATATGTTATTCAGGGTCCTCAAGAGACATTAAATACTGACTTAAGTGCTCTAAGTATCTAGTTAGCAAATGTCCGAGGTTAGTAACTAAACTCATATTTAATTTAAGAATATTTGTTATTTTTGCCTTTCTGGCTTCCACCTCTGGGCCACCACATTCCCACTTGGCATTAAATGCCTCTCCAATCACATTACAGATATGTGATGACTCATCTCTGCAAATTACACTTTTGCAGAACTGCTCAACTGTTCACCTTGACTGTTGCGCCAAACCAGGGAAAAGTGGAGTGTTGGCATTAAATGCGGATCCCAAAACATTTTATTCAAAACAGTTTCCAAAAATTCTTTTTGAATAAATTAAATCCGCTTAATGCCTAAAATACCCTCCACTTCACTTCTCTATAAATACCCCAACCAAAAATAACACACACACGTCTATTAGAAATTTTAAGCAGATTCTGCCCATTTTCCCTCTCAAAACTAATAGTGTGTGTTCTTAGCTTTAAGAAATCCCAAACCATCTTTGTTACCCGTCTTACCAACAAATATGGCTTCTTCTAAAGCTGTGACATGCGCCCCTAATGTGGATTTCACATTGGAGGGTGTAGACCTCACAAAGAACAACGTGGTGGGAAACTTTTCCTATCCACAAAAGTTCCATGCCTACAAGAACGTTATGAAATATCTTCAAAACTGTTTTCTTGCAAAGGCATTTACCAAGACCCCCTCAGTCATCTACCATGACTACCTGAGGGAATTCTGGTGTACTGCTGTGGCTACTAGCCCAAAAGACACCAAAGAATCCATCATCACATTCACAGTGATGAATGGGAAAAGACCCCTTTCCCTGGATTACAACACCTTCATCAAGGCCACAGGTCTTGATTTTGCTGAGGCTTTTGAGCCCAATCCTACTGACCAAGAGGTCAAAGCAGAGTTGATATTCTTAGGACCTCATGACCTAAAACGTCCTAAGGAGTCCGCTGGAGCCTTATTAGAAAAGGCTCCAATTGTCAAAACCTGGTTCCACCCAGTCTGGAGGATCCTGATGACATTCGTCATTCAGGTCCTTGGGGGGAATAAATCCTCCACTAAGCAATTGAACTCATCACAACAATTGATGTTGTTCAGTCTATTGAAGGGTAGAAAAATTGATATCGGAGGTATTATCTTCCGTAACCTTGTTGCTAAGTTCTCAGGAAAATCTAGGAAAAAACACTTGTCTTATCCTAGGTTTATTTCCTGTGTGCTTCAGGACCTTCTTGGTTCTGACTATGTGAGGCCTGACGTCGAAGGTATGAAACCTGACGTCTTACATAAGACCAATTTCACTAGTGGCATCACTGAGGTACAACCCATTGCCCTGACTAACTACATGCTGGTGGTTATTCAGGGGGAGAACGCTGTTTCTCCAGTACCTTTACCTACAAAGAAGGTGAAGAAGACAAAGAAGGGTCAGTCCAGTAAGGTGGTTAAACCCAAACTACTCGCCACTGAGACTGATGCCGAAAACCAACTCAACCTTAAAAAGGGGTTGAATGTGGCCCAGACCTCTGAGATACCCACTACAGAGACCTCCCTGACCAAAAAACAAAGGCCAACGGAGGGCACTGAGAAATCATCCTCAGTGTCCTCGGGAAAACTGTGACGAACTGCAAAAATCCCTATAATTAACAACGTTTAATTATATACTAATATCTGTCATTATTTTAATCACCATTTTTACGGGGAAATTTGAAATTTTCTTATTATCTTATTTGGTTGTGATTACGATATTATATAATTCTTCAAATGACGGAACAAGTTCTCGACGCGTTTGACGAAACATAAATATTTCACTAATCCTAATTATTTCCTAATTATATTAATTGGGCTTAGTTATTTTTCCAGCCCAACCCATTCGACCAGCACTATTCCTTCAGCCTAAATATTAAGCCCAACTCTATTATGATTTTATGTATATCAACTAGAAAACTAGTTTCAAAACGCCATTCGTTCTCTCGATTATTAAACACGACACACATATATTTTTATGCCATCTCATTTCTCAATTAGCCAACTCTAAACGTACCAAGTTTCATAATCTAACGTCGCGTTTTACTTAAGATTTGAAAGCAAATCCATTCGGCCTATAATAACCCAACTCGACATAAACTAATATATTCAAAACTTAACCATTTTGACTCCGGTTTGTTTCTACGTGATTCAAATATTTATTCTATCATAGTTCCATGTTTAAAGTTGAGATTTATCACCATATACCATAAGTTATACGATTTATTCAAATCGTATACTTATTAAATCACAAGTCGACATATATGTTGACTCACAAGACAACCTACCTTATTCTAAGCTCTCATAAACTCATTTTATAATCCTTTGTTGGCTGTGAATTCTTCCATTTACTGACAATATAGAGTAGCTAGTATTATCTTGAATTATTAAACCATTACGTGTTGAAAAACGTATCCTATAATTCCTTCTTACTCATAACCTTCCTCCTTACTATAAATACCACCTTCACAACTTCCATTCATCCATAATATTATCTCTACAAGGCCAGAAGTAAACGCCGTCTCCCATTTGAAGCCATGTCGAGTTATACCAAAGTTGCAAAGTCCCATTCGAATTCAAATTATTAGTTCTAACGAGCTTGTGAACGTTTCTGTGTTTCTGCCATTTCCAACGAGCTTCAATCCTTTTACTCTTCATTGTAAGTCTTCCTTGATTCTCTCGAATTCATATCTCAAGTTTAAATCTCACCATGCATCGTTTTTAATCATAATCGAACGTATACTTTCTTAATTATTCTCTACGTATACATATTTATTTAAGAACCACAAACGTGACACGACTCCATCTTGGAAGTCATAGAAGTCACGTAGCACACTCCATTCACCTTTATTTTCACGTTACATGCATCGTTGAATTTATTTTTGATCATGTTTCATTCGAATAATATAAAAACTGCCTCAAACACTTAGAAATTATTTCAACTCTTTTACTTATATACAAACGTCTCACGTCGCCTACAAAACGACCCTATATATTGAAATCTAACTTAACGACCATGTAATATTTTTACATAACCTATTATACCACCTAGCTAGCTAACACTTTCGTTAATATAACTTGTAAAAATAAGCTCGTCTCGACACTCTAAATTTGCCAAAGCAAATCGCATAAAACTGAAAATCAAAACAATATAAAACTTGCGAGTTGGACTTTTCAGCCCAATAAGCTAATTTTAAGCTCTACGCATAAGTTGGCTTTTCAAAGCTTTTTTATATGAATTTAGAATTTGAAAAATGATATTTTTGATGAGCTCAACTCGTCTCACGACTTACGGATTTTAAAACGTTAACGGGCCACTAAATTGATCGTTAAAGCCCATTAGATAAAATAATAAGATTTAGACTTTATAAGCTGTTAAAATAAGCTTTTTATGGCTTCAATAAGCTGCGGAAATTTTAACATAATTATTCCCATCATTTTTGTAAAATTGGACTAAAAATGTAACGCTACAACACCTAGAGGGACCAAAATTGCCAAATGGTAAAACTATGGACTGAAAATGTAAAAACAGTATCTTTAGGGTATAAAATGACATATTATTAATTCCCAAGCTCAGATTGATATATTGGACAAGTAGTGGACTATAATTGTAAATTATATATAATAAGGACTAACGGTGCAACGCTAACGCCGTTAGGGTAAAAAGTGTAAAATTGGAAAAGGACAAGGACCAACATATTCTATTTGACATTCTTAGTTTATTTTCTATTTTTGTCATTTCAATTCACGTCACATGCATATTTATTTTATTTCATTTATATATTATTTAAAGTTACGTTAATAATATATTTAACGATATTTCAACTAGTTTTCTTTACGTAATATTTCATCATAAAAACTTTGGAAATAATTTAATTATCATATCATGTGATAATAATTATAATCTCAATAACTTCATTTACATATCATCTTTTCATAACGATTAATATATTATTCATTAATCGTTATTCGTTATCCATTTATCGTTACACGTTACTCGTTTCACAATCACCAAATAGTATTTGGTCAGATTCTCAGACATATTTATTTATCAGGTCTTGTTTCAAAGCCGTTACCATAATCTCATCCGAACCTACTTTTCATCATTCTCAATATCACTTAAGGTGAGTCATGGCCCCATTTTTATACTTGTTTTATAAATACTTTTGGGGGAGATACATGCTAAATGACATATTTTTATTTGTATAAATACAGTGAAAAATTAACATGATTTACTTAAAAATATAACTACTGTTTATATGTTGTGAATTACTCCTTGGAAGAAATAAATGTTTGTTTCACTAGTAAATGGCTTACTTAGGCTTAAATACTGAACTCAGAAGATAGTATGTTCAAACTGCTTGTGGTAGCGCGATATTGGTTTTTAAGATAATCATTCAAGTAACATCGTGAAGGTACAGATCATTGTTATATATCATTCCAAGGCTTCATTGGAAAAAATTGCTAGGAAAGAGCATTAGTACTTTAAGGTTCATCGTTACCTTGATATTTCCTAAGTTACCATTACATTACAGTCTGTTTGTGCGGAACATTACATTCCGTTTGTGCGGTACATTACAGTCCGTTTGTGCGAAACATTACAGTCCATTTGTGCGGTACATTACAGTCCGTTTGTGCGGTACAGTACGTACTGCTTTGTGCGGTACGTTACATGCCGTTTGTGCGGTACATTACATGTTGTTTGTGTGATACCTTGTTAACATTTGAATGACATGAGCCTTAGAACAATATAAATACATGAATATATATGTCTTCATATATAAGAATTTCATCAGACCTTGATTATAGATCTTAAGGCATAACATCATTGGTTCCATCTTGTGTTATGGATTATGATCTAGTATTTGAACTTGACTGTATACATATATGATTTATTTGTGATTATATACAACATCACTCATTACTTGTTTCATCATTATTAGTATTTATTACAATCATTACTTCATTCTTGAAATTATTGAAATGAAATGTTTATCAGTACTTGGAACTTATTTTAGATAATCATATTATCTCTGAAATTATTAAAATTGATTGTTTAATCATACTTGAATTTATTATAAAAACTACTATATACTCTTAAATTCATTGAAATAAATGGTTTTCCATTAAACTCTATGAACTCACCAACCTTTGTGTTGACACTTTTAAGCATGTGTATCTCAGGTAATTAACGGAGCAGGACAAGACACGGAGCGGGCATTAATACTCTGATAAATTAAAATGGTGTAAAAATCAAATATGTCATTCTTACAAGCCTTTATATCTTTTATGGGATTTTTAAATCAAATGTTTCATCTTTGTATCAAAAGTATTTACTTGAATGACAAATAACTTTCAAAACGCCTCTTACGAGCCGTTTTCTGTGATTTTTACTTCGATCCTCCCCGTAACACCCTAATTACTTTTCCGCTGCTATATCTCAAATTAGGGGGTGTTACACAAACCCTTTCCACATGTTCCCGCTGACATACACAAGTCTGAGGGATCAGGAACATTCACCATTTCACATTCCGATGAAGGAACTGACAAATCACAATCAGATCCTGAGGGAGAAAAGGGTTCTAAATCCTCGGTGGGGCAACACTACTCTACTGAGAAGGGGACCCATCACCAATCACATCCCGTTAACGTTCCTGAGCAATCACACTCAGGGTCTTAGGGAGTAAAGGTCCCTGAATCCCCAAAAGGGCAGTACAACCCTGATGGGACGGGGGACCATCAACCATCACAATCAGTGCCTCATGATAGTTCTGAAAAATACCCGTCAGGACTTGAAGGCACTCAGGGGGACAAAGACTCAGTGGGATATAAACCACCCGCTGATACAGAACCCATAACCACCTCAGGCAGATCCCTTCACTCAGGAACTGCCCCCAAAAGTCAGGCTGGGCAAACCCCCCCAGTTATTATGACTAGTCAGGCTGAGCAAACACACTCAGTTATTATGACGGGGTCAGGACCTGGCCACAACAAAGGTGAGCCCTCTTTTGAGGGGGAGGCGGATTCCCTGAAGGTTCCTTCTCTGGCTGATCTTGAAATCTTACTGAATGAAGAGTCAAAAGAGGAATTAGTGGATTTTGGTGATGAAGAAGATGTTCTAGGTATTGAGGAGGAAATGGAGATTGATATTAGCCCTCCTCAGCACCTTGAACTACAACCATCTTCTCCTCCCCCTGAGGATCAACAACCCGACTCTCCCACATCATCATCATCATCATCATCAGGTGCTTCTTCTCTCGCCACTCCTCAGTGGTTGGCGAAATATGATAACGTTCTTTCGTTGACTGCAAGACAACTGGTTAAATTCCTTCGCAAAGCCAACGAGGGTCTTTACAATGAACTCACAGAAGAACAATGGAATCAGCACACTGAAGTGGCAGCCTCCTATGCCGACTTCAGGGCTTCCGTTGAAGAATCTCAGGATAAAGTGCTTCAGGTCGCCAAACTTACTGACAAACAACTTGGCAACCTGAGAGACACCATTGATGAAATGGGTACTGAACAGCACAAGGAACTCTCCAACATTCTTAAGGGTATTGAATCTGTTCAGGAACAACTTGGAGATGATCCTATCCTGATCAAAAGACTGCATGAGCACATGGATACTCAGAAGTTCACCTCCAATTCCATCATTGAGCTTCTCAAGCTTGTTCAGGGGGTGGATTTCAAATCTCTCAGGTCGCAGCAAGATTCTATTCATCAGGCAGTCACTGATACCAAGGGGCACCTAGAAAGGATATCCTCAGCCTTTGATCAGCTCTCAACAAAACATAATGAGCTGATCGACCACTATACCTCCCATGTCACTGAACTTACCACAACCCAAAAGGCAATGGCGGCTGAAATTACGACCCTGAAGAATGAGTCATCAGAAATTAAAAAGATGGTCTCCAGTATCCTCACCATTCTTCAGGCCTCTCAAGTAACTCCTCTTCCTCAGTCAGCAAGTTCCAATACCTGCTGAGGGGGAGAAAAATGATGAACCTGAACCTATCCCTGTTCCTTCTTCTGCTACGTGGTTGTCCCTGAAATTTCCACCAGTCAACCCCCCCAAAAGGGGGGGAACGGGAACCCCCGACCCCCAAAAGCCACAAACCAAACAAAAAAATAACGACCCCCCCAGGAAAAAACCCCAAAAACAAACCAAAAAACCAAACCCAACTGAACAGCAACTCAACAGACCAAAATTGGGTTTAGGTTTTCTAAAAAGTATCCCAAAGGGGTCTGAGAAAAAGGACATCAAAGGGGATGATTTCCCCAAGCTTCAGGCTGAACCCCTTAAAGGGAAAAAAAACAATCACAAGCCAAGCTGAAGGAAGAAAGGGGACAAGAACGTATGAGAAAGGGACGTATGGCACATGACCCCAAAACCAAGGATGAAGGCACAATCAAAAACCCATATAACATTCCCCAACACCAGGGCCCCCGAGCATAACAAAACAAAAAGGGGGCCAAGAAAGTATGAGGTCCTTTCAACAATCAAATTCTCAGACTTTGGGGTTTAAAGGGGAAAAAGGGTATGAAGATGCCCATTCTAAGGAAGAAGACACAAAGCAAGAATGCCCCCCAAATTTTCATCAAGTCTCGAAAAGCCAAGTATGAGGAACTGGGAGAGGGCCAAGAGTCTTGGGGTTGATCATGAGAAGGCGCTTTTCTTCTCAGGGACTTTTTAATCCCGAACCTACTCAGGGAAATCCGGGAAGGGAAAAAAAAAGCA